>CM077462.1:42042486-43399986 GCA_039654755.1 Calcarius lapponicus | reverse complement strand
AGACTTATGATTTCTGTCCAGCTAAGGCAAAGTATGCACAGCTGTATTCCTTATTGGAAAGAACCCTAAATTTAACACTAAAACCTGTCAAAGTTTTCCCTTCTGTAACTGGAGGCTCTTTCATGACTGGCAAAATTACAAAGGTCTCACCTCTGGGCTGCTGTATGTGCCTTTCTGATACTCCGAGGTGGTTTTTTCTCCCTGGAATGACTTCATAGACCAGTTGCACATCACAGATGCAGTAAGGCTCACATCTTAACCCTGCTGGATGTGCACTTCACTTCTGCCACATGATGTAATAAATTTTTTTTTTTTAATTTACATATTTTCTATGTTTGGTTTAAACAGGTTTTTCATAGCCTCTTGTTTTCTGATTGAGGCCTAAGTTTGTTATGTTCCCAAAGACAAAGAGGGATAGGGATGTTAAATTTGCCAGTGTAGAGCAAAGCACTCTAGGGTGGCTCAATTGTCTTAACAGAACTTCTTTGCCCAGAGGATTTATTAATTTTTTGTCAATGACATAGCATGCTTTGTGTGTGGAGGCCATTTAAATGAAAGTCTGGAACTACATATGGCATACCTGAAGCTGGTTTCAGCTTGAAACAGTGATTATATAGTAGCATTTATCTCATCTAAATATGTCTGCCAAAAAGTTGAGCAAAAGCCCGAGATAATTTTCAAGATTTCTTCTAATGTTAATGAAAGAGACAGGTGCCTTCATAGGGCAATTATTTCTACCATCATTTTGGCCAGCTGTGCAACACTCTTGGAAATGGTGGTCTGCTGGTGCCTGTGGAATTATTCTGGAAGGCTAGTTTGCCATTGGCTGGCTAACTTCACATACACAGTGAATTGTACTTTGCTTTAAAAATTCATTATACATATCTCAAGGTAGGATGTCTTATCTCTGGCTTGTTTCTAAGCAGAAAGTGTTGAAATGTTCAAGTGCCCTAGGTGAGTTTTTGGGGTTTGCTTTTGGGTTTTGATCCTGGCTTTAAAACAGCAGGAGAGTACACTTGTACACACCCAGCTGTACGGGTATATGTGTGCTCTTTACATATGAGTGACTGCTTTGTTCTTATGCCTCTGAAGCCAGTTGAAGGACAAAGCACATACTGAAAGATTAAATAAACATGAGACTAGATATTGGGCTGCAGCAGGGCTGAGCTGGCACCAAAAGCCTCTAACAACCAGCTCATACCAAACATTGTGCTTTCATACAGGAGGAATCTCAGGAAATACACAGCTGTCATGAAGTCTCTTTCATCATCCTCAGCCTCTAGAAATGGAGAAGGTCTGAAACTGTCCATAAGCACAGTGTTTATGACTACCATAACTGTGTACTAAAGCCATGCACTGCCAAGGTCTGCTCTGAGTTGTCTGCATATGTGCTGGGAGCTTGGATTGTGCAGCAGGCTACATTTGATGGAAAACAATATTGTATAAATGCTTAAATTCTAAATGAGCACTTTATCTGCTCTTGCAAAATAAATTTGATTTGCACTCAATTAATGACACAAGTGTGCTTCACTGAAAAGTATTCTAATACAGTAAGTGTTGTGCTATCTTCCATAAAAGTAAAAATACATATGTTTTCCTTGAGATGCTGAAGTAATAAAAAAGCAGCATATTCTCCAGTCAAATAATTTAAGTTCTTTAGGTCTTTTCTTGTCTCCCATCAGTTCTCTACTACTTTATCAAAGGAAAGAACAGAGAGAAAAAATAACTCAGAGGAGAAGAAGAAAAGAATCATTGCTTACCAGCTTAGCAATTATAAAAAAAAGAAAAAAGGAAAAAAGAGAGTATCAGATAAATTTTCTTATTGCTAACAGTAGCAAAAATCCCCAGAGGAAAGGATTTTAATGCCATCCCTAGAAGAGAAAAAAAGCCTGAGCCAGCAGCTCGGTATTACAATACTTTTTAAGGTTTCTCTAGGGAGGCTAAGGAAGAGCAAATAGATATATATATGTAGTGGTGGTGAAGAAGGCCTAGACTTTGATCTAATGCAAATTATAGTTCAAGTTAACTAGTTAAATCTCCTCAGATACTTTCATCCTGGAGAATTCCTGAGTACAAGTGTGCAAGAATAAAATATAGAAAAATTTAGGGCAAAATATGTCACACAAAAATGTTGTCCCATCAGGAGCCTTAGGGAGCCCTTGTGTTTCCAGAAGCAGAGCCTCTCCTGTGACTCCAGGTGTTAAATGGGGAAGGAAACACTAGGAGCACTTTCTCATTTGAAGAGTGTAACCTGCTTTCTGGTATCTTCTGGCAATTGCAGGTTCCCTTTGAAAAAGCAGTAAAGCAAACTGCCCCTTAATTCATGGTACATAAATTGCAAAATTGCCACATCAACCACTTCAACACAAGCAAAAATGCTGTGATTTTTGCCAGCAAAAATTTATGGTAGACAAACTACATTACCTCACAGGAAAACATGAAATTACTTAATCCTCAAAGTCTGTTCCTCTTCCTTGGTTATAAAAAGATGACCATAGTAATGGAATTTATTCTCGTTCTGGTTCATAATAATTGAAGTGCAACATTTTTCAGACGCAGGGGCCAGAGGTTAGGCATATCTGTGAATTTGACTCCTCAGGTTTAAATATTCCGCATGCTAGATATAAAGGACAATAACCCCACAGTAAAGGCATTAGCAATTAGAAATTTGCAGCTCTGAAGTACACAGAGATTCAATCAAAAGCTAGTTTCTTAAATACTTTTAGGATGGGATGAGAAAAATAAACAGCAATTTACAAGAAAGGAAGAAAACCTGTGAAGTTTAGCTATCCAGTTGCATTTTAGAGATGTAGAAAGTACTAAATACATGGAAAAGCTTTATGGGATATTAGAGGATTATTTAGGTGTTTGCTTCCTGATGATAACATTGGTTATGACACTGAATCATTATAGATATATCGATGCAATAATATCACAAGATTGCCTGATAAACACTGCAGAAACACTGTTTATGCTGTTGGATGCTGTGCAAGCAGCTTTTTGGTTAGCTGGAAATTAAAGCAAACTCCTCATAATACAGGATCTTGAAGAAATTCAGGTGGAGATAAACAACGTTAAGATAAAGGAAATGAAAGAACCTGATTTAAGTTCAGAGGACAAACAAGCACATCCATACATAAACAAAAGTAGGCATGCAGTCACACTCAAGAGACTTAATAGATGAAACATGGAGGAGGGAAAAAAGGAAGGCTGCAGTTCAGTGAAGATCCTTAATTGATTAGAATGCCCACAGCAGTAAGAAACAACTGGAGGAATCAATTAAATATTACAGATGATTTATGGCAAGCATAAAACTCTTAAATAATCAAGTGAAGGTAAAAAAATTAGACAAGTGAAACAGTTCCAAGATAATGAGATATACTAAAGATCTCCTTTTTGTGTCATGCACAGTTAAAAGTTTTCTTTCTCCACACATTGCACTTGTACTTAATGCTTCACTTCTTCGTGGAAATTAAAAGAGCACATTAAAACAACTGTGAATATTCAATATGCCCATCACATTCAAGTGTGTCAGTAAGGGGTGTACCATGTCTCTAGCTCAGTCTGCTGGTCGTGAGAGGAGGAAAAAACTTTCAAGTGAAATACGGTTTAACAAATTTGCATAATAAGATTCCATATCACCCCCTCACACAGAAGCCATAAATTTCTTCAAGATGGATATAAGTTAACCTCACACAGTTTTACACTAACCACTGACATTTTAGATAGAAGTAACTTGTTGCAAGCTTTAATAAACTCTCATGACTCTCAAAAGGGACAGGCAGGCATTTGTAAATGAGGTAGAGACTCAGTGGAGGTTGTAACCAAGTTGTTTAGACAGCCTATAAGCCCCAGGTAATTTCAGCATGTTGAAAATGAGTTCTCAGGACTTGTGGAAGCCTATTTTGAAGAATATTGGTTTACATAAACTGATGTAGGTATATTTGGGTTTAACAGAATCTTAGAATATTTTGGATTGGAAGGGATTTCTGAAGTAAAGTTGCACAAACACAGGAATATATGTACAGTTATACTGTACTCTATTATAGTACAATAATAAAATAGTTTAACCCACAATATATTCCAAGGTTGCAATTTCAGTTATCCCAGAGCATTTCAAATGCCACAGTGAAATTACAAGACATTTCTCTTACAATAACTTACATTCATATACGATTTTGGATTTTGTTTTTTTTACATTAGAAGATTGAAGAGCACTTCAGAAGCTACCTTCAGCTTTCTGTGAGTATTTACCTCTCTGAGGAGAATACTTGAAAATGGTTTTAATATCATCATATAGCTGTTTAATCTTTAGTTGCAGCCAATCTGTATCTTCTGTTTAAAAAACAGGACACCACCAATGACAACATGAAAAGTCACACTGATCTTGTGAAGGTTCACCTCATTTCCAGTAATTTTAAATGAACACAAACTAAGGGAAAAGTAATGTTTAAGATTCTGAAAGAAACCTCTTAAATTGCACACACATAGTTTCTCAGGATGAAGGTCAAATGCACCACCTGAATACTCCCAGTCAGGTAATGTAAGTATGAAACTTTACCTTTTTATTTTTGTGACAGTGATTATGCTGCTGTCTGTGAGCAGACAGAACAAGAATTAAATATTATCCTTTTCTACTCCTTTGTGCACATAAACAAATGCACCTCACAAACACATGCAGCAGTCTATACCTGTGGCTCATTCAAGCAGATGTAAGTGGGGGAAGAAAGCCCTCACTGTGAGGATGATCAAACACTGGAACAAGCTGCCTGGAAAGGCTGGTTGTAGGAACATTTTCCTGAGACAAAAAAACCCTCAACCATAATGGGCCCTGCGCAACCAAGCCTAGCTGAACCCACCACCTTTGGAACAAGAGTAGAAGAGTAGAACAGCTCTGTTGGTCCTTCCCAAACTAAAGGATTCTGTAATTCTACGATTATGTAAATCATAAAACCTACTTAGTGTGAAAATCTCTTCTGTACTGGGAAAAAAACCCAGCCTTCTCAAAAAAATCATTCTTCTGAAATCCTGCAAGAAGATGTAGCTCAAGGAAAAGGCAGCTTTCCAGGTGATCTCCTTCCAGGTGACTCCCCAGGTGTCAAGTCCTGAAAAAGTACTACAAGGAAAAGCTGTAACCCTTATATGAATGACAGCCATGCACTACATATGTATACTGTCCTAAGCAAGATCTTGTGAACAGTTTTCAACACCTGTCAGAAGTCTATTTTAGACAGGCACTAGAATCCTCAGTAACCTGCCACTGGAACTATTTACCTGTCCCCTTTATAGCTAGTTGTTTTCACCTTCATGACCCCAACGACTTTATCCCTTGTACAAGACTCAGTAAAAAACTCAAAAAATAACTGAAAACATCTATTTTCTATAATTCTAACTCAGAGCAGTACTATTCACACAAAAACGTAGGAAAGATGACTACTTTCATGGATTTATGTCCCATCTCAGGGTGAACACTGTTTCTTGATAATCAATAAATTCAGTTAATGCAGGCTTTTCCAGCTACTGAGGTAGCTGTGGTCCAACCATTTTCTGAAGGTTTCTTTGGGAGAACTCAGATATTAAGGAGAAGAAGGAAACCATAAGGAAATGTGTTAGAGCTACTGAAGCATAATGAATAGATTGTGGTATTCTGACTGCATTTTTCCCAGCCTGCAGAAAAATAGCAATTCCAAGGCTGTACTTTAAAATGGACAAGTGTGAAGTGATTGCCAAAACAACCAAATCTGTCTATGATAGCAAAACATTGTTTGAAACTCCAAAGCAAATATTGCATCATGGTAGAAATTTGCATATTGCTGCTGTAGTGAGAGAAGGAACAAAGAACACATGCCAATGAATTATTATAAGATTCTGCTAGACAAACTTACAAAGGTAAATAAGAAATATGGTTTCTACTGGAAGGTAATGATCATTGCTCTGAACAATCCTACCATGTACTTATTAGCACCATCAAAAAACCTAGGAAGTATAATTTTTATATATAAATATATATATATATATATATATATATATATATGCTCACACACATGGATATATCTGTATGGTAATTCCTAGTCACAACATTTGTAGAAATTGGTCTGGAACTTAAAAAAAAAAAAAAAAAGAAAGAAAAATGAAAGAAAGAAGGAAGTCAAAATTACTTAGTGTAATGCAAACATACACATACATGAAGTCATTAGGGCTATATACACACATGCACACTTAGAAACATAGGATTTACCTCCTTGATAAGCCAAGAATGGAGTTAAGTGCCTCCTTCCAACAGAGCTGCCTGAATTGCAAAAGGTGCTTACAATTAGATAGACCAATAAACTAGGAGAGGCTAATCCACTGGACTCTTGCTGCAAATCCACAGGTTATAAATGATCTTCAAGTGATTCCTTTTCCTTAACTAACCTTCTCTGTAAAGAACTGTAGTTTCAGTCTGTCATCATTACTGACCACTGAATGGTCACTCACCATTCATTAATTTTGGGCTTTTAATTCCAGACACCAAAAAAAGTAGAAGCTGTGTTTTCCTGATACTGCAGCTATTCCCAAGGACTATGTATGGGAAGAAGAAGCATAAGTGTCTGCTTATACCAAATGCCAGCTTTGCCCTCCTTAAAGTGCACTAAAGAAAGTGTGATATTATCCACATTATCTTGCTCTTTTTCTTCTGGTCTCTTTCTATCTACACATACAAACACGTAAACAAGAAGGATATAAAGAAAGAGGAAAAGATGCATATTTATTTTCCATTTTCTTGTCTTCAAAGCTTTCCAGGAAAAAAAATTCTTTTACATTTCATTTTATTTTCAATCTTTTTCTCAGCTGGGTAGCTGGGATTCCTGCTTATGTAATGAACAACAATCCCAATTGCACTTCATACTGATACTCTTCTTCTGATAAAATTTCCCTGTTTTCTGATTTATCGGTGTATTCAAGCTTCATACTGTTAGGATTGTCTTCTTATATATAGGAAGAAATAATCCCTCATTTGCTGGAGAAATCAATGTAAAGTCATTTGGTGTCATTTGAATATGTTAATTTGTGGGGGGAATGGATAATTTCATTTTAATACACAAGAATTTACATACCTTCCTATACTTGCATAAAGAATTGTCAAAAACCACTGCAATCAGTAAAAATAGAAGTAAACCTCTAATTTCCCAAAGAAATCTTCAAAACATCATGTAGGAAAAAAACACTAAGCCCCACAATTCAGATTAATCATAATTTGTCATTTCTGCAGGCTCATGAACGTGGTGAAAATGCAATATTGTGGGGTGATGTTTGATTTTTTTCCCCTTCAGAAAAGAAATCAAAGAAAAGTAATAAAAGAAAACAGACAATATGACACAACAGAAGTATATTAAAACCCAAATATTTATACAACAGTAACTACAGAATCCTCAAACCCCCAAATGTTATTTCAACTAGTACATTCCTTCTGGTGTAAATAAAGTGTTGTCATTGGTTTGAAGACCTTTGAATAAATCCGCATTAGTGCTGTAGGCATTGCCTTGCAGTTTAGAAGTCCTAAATCATGAAGTCTAGGGCTTTCCTTTGTACTTTTAACTTTTTTAATTACCTTTCAGGCATAATGAAATTCTGAATTTCCTGGAAAGGAACCCAGGAATCTAGGAAAAGAGAATGTGCTTAAAACTAGAAAACACTCCTGGGTTTTTTTTTCCCCTCAAAAACACCCAGCAGCATATTTTTCATGGCATTTACCCGAAGATAATCCCAATAATGAGCATATTCGCCTTCAAGCCCAGGCAAGGTACTGTTCGCATCAACGCTGTCTATGTATATACTTTTGTCCTTTGTTGTCCATTATAAAATAAAGGGAAGAATTTTTTTTTTTATAGGAGATTCTTGAAGATGCAGATTTAAGATAGGGAGACATGTTTAGAGAGCTCAAATAGCAAGCAGCAACACACTGGTAATTACATTAGAGTGCCTGTTTTCATCTTACCTATGACTTGTGAAATTGCACATCTTTTACTTCACATCCCTCTGATGCCTTTAAATTCTTCTAATGACTTTTTTCTCATGTTGAATTTCAGTGATAGTAATAACAGAAAGAGAGTATTAATTATCTCAGTTTTGTCCTAAGTCAATCCAAGATGTCTGGTACAAACTGTTGTCATTAAAGGGGGATTTAGATGTCAGAGCTTTTGAAGCAAGCCTAGAGAACTTGAACTTGATGATGTTTCCACGAGGAAATTGTTCAAGACAAGCTAAAACAGAGCTATTGGTGAGATATTTCAGGCCATACCTGTGGACTGAGCTGTGACGCTGACACGATGTTTCATTGGAGTTTTTGAAAGCAACAACTGATTGCAGAGTTTGCAACTTGACCCTCCAGATAAGCTAAGTTTATTCAACACGTGATAATACTGAGAGGAAAGAAATTTATGTCTTCTGGGAAATAATTCCCTGTATGTTATATGAATGGGAACGTGTGTATTTATTTGCACTCAAGCTAAAAAGAGTAACAAAAAAAATTTTCCAAGTTTTGGAAGAATATATTCCAGATTAACAAGAAAGTCATATAGTGGACACCATGAAAAAAACACATACTTTCTCTTTTTTTTTTTTTCTTTTTTGTTTACTGTTTTTATAGTGGTTGACTGAGAACACAACTCAAGGTCATAAGATACAACTTCTGCAAAGCTCTGAGTGTCACTATAAGTGACTTGCTCCATTTCTGTTTTCCAAATAATTAATTACTACTCACAGATCATAGCAGGAATACAATTCCTTTGCTTGTTTGAATTTACAAGTCCTTCCCACATAAGCTGAAAATTTATGGCAAGAATTAAGTGATATGAAACTTTCTTCGCTCTTGACAATACTTTCCAGAATACCTTCCCTCAGCTACTATTCATGACTGTATGGTTTCAACCCACCTGAAACATCCAGTAAACTTGTCATTGACAGAAAAAATAAACAGTTTTGTCTTCCCAGGGATATACATACACTGCATCAATCTGTTTTCACTGTACTGTTAAAAGACCATTGGAAGCCATTCCTTCAGGACAGGAGGCCATGAGCACAAACTGAAACATTCCATCTGAACAGGAGAAAACGCCCTTTTACTGTGAGAGTCACTGAGCACTGTCAGAGAGGTTGTGGAACCTTCCTGGAGACATTCCGAACCCGACTGGAAATGGTTCTGCACAGCCGGCCCTGGGTGACCCTGCTTGAGCAGGAGGATTGGACTGGATGATTTCCACAGGTGCCTTCCAACCTCAGCTGCTCTGTAATTCTGTGAAAATCTTCAGAGACTCACTAATGATGATACAGTAGCAATGTGTAGCTGGAAAAATAGCAACTTCTCCAGAAATAACAACCTAGCAGAATTCTTATTATGGATATAAGTCTTAAAGGCAAGAGTCCTTGTCCTCTGCTCTTTAGAACATGTGGTGGGTACCACGCCCTACAAATTATCTCGATTCCTCTTTGGATGCAACTTTATCGGGCTCTTTGGCGTCACTTCCAATATTCATTAAGATTAAGTACAATTTCAGTAGCTCCCTCATCTGGACAATGTGGATGAGGGAACTCAGATGCTTATTTAAAAGTGCTGAAAGATTTGTGGATGTGAAGCACATGAAAAATGGAGATACCTTTCTTGCTAGAATTCTAAAACTAAGCAAAGCTTTTAATTCTTTATTTTCAAATTCAGTTCTAAAACTTCCTGCATTTATATTGCAGAAATCAAACCACACCTATCAGAAACTTCAAAGTTACACGTATTTTATATTAGCTATTAGCCTGGTAAGCAATATTCTGCAGAGTTAGCCCTGATTCCATTCCAAACAGCAAACCTCGTTAGCTACAATATTTTGATGTGCTTTTATCCTTCATTAGTATTTTGTAGCTTTTTTTCCCTCTTCACTTTACCTCTTTATAGCAAAGCATCTCACTCTCGTCTAATTTATGTGTGGTTGTGCCCAGCCTCAAAATGTCATTAAGTTGATAGGTCACACTTTAAATTAAGTTTGTCATATAAAAGTGTAATTTAGATCCAATAAAACAGTTATTACCACTTTTAATTAGGAAAAGTAGGAGTCGGGTCTGTCTGAGAGACATTCTTAAACATAACCACGCAGAGAGCCAGGCTGCAGGTTTTTTCATTTGAGTGGAATCACTGATTATTGCAGCAGCCCTATTCAAATTCAGCTGAGGGTGCATTCATCTGTCAGCAGAACAAAACTCAATTAAGAAAAGAAAGATATTTGGAAATCACAGTTTCAAGTGTTCATTGGATCTCGGGTTTTAGTTGATTGCAATGGTGCTGTCTCTGATTTAATAAATGTGCAGTGTCCCCCTTGCAAGTGGTTACAGATGCATTCTTGCAACATCCAGATCGTGCCATTGGGATGAAGGCTAATATTGATCCACCTAAAATCAATGGATTTTTTCCCTCTGGTTGGTCAGTAATACTTGTCCCACCCTGAGCAACAACTTATTATCTGTTCATACCTGCCAGTTTAGAAAGTACAGGTAAATACAGCAATAACTTACAGTCATTTTCTAAGGGAGATGCATCTGAAACAGCAAACTTAAGTTCGGTGTGGTATAAAGCTGGATATGTAGGATATAACACAGGATATAATTGTGCAATTTGCAAAATGTCTGTACTTGACAAGTCTGCTTCTGCTGAATGTTACTGCTCCTCTCCATTTTATCAACAGTGAATACATTGCCTGTTTATTAAAGATGCTAATAAAATGCCTTTGGAAGTACAATAATCATAAAGTGACACTGTATTTATTTGAGAGACTAGCTGTAGTAACAAGCACACAGATTTTAGGTTAGTGGAGCTGCACTGAGTTTAAGAGTGTTACAGCAGTGACAAAGAGGAATCAGGGCTGTGGCACAGACTCATCTGCAATTTTAAACCCTCAGTAAGATGGGTTTTTTAACGTGCAGTGTCTTTTACAGAAAAGTACAGATGTGCTTGTGGCTGCAGAACAAGGATACCTTCTTTCACCAGAAAACTAAATGGCAAAATATAGAAAAGAACATCAGTGAGAAAATAAACACTCCTCTATGTAAAAGCAAATACATATCTAACATGAAAAACTGTGACATTTACCTTAAAATATAGAGGTTAACTGTTTTATTTAATAATGCTATCTGGAGCTGTATTCACAATTGTAAGGGAAGCACAATATGACACCTTTTTACAACACATTTTACTACATCAATTAACTTTTTGGGTTTTTTGCTGCAAATTTTATATATAGAGAGACAGATAGGTAGCTATATGCATACATATATGCACACATATATGCACACATACATATGCATGTGAGTATATAGTCAGAGGGACTTTCCAAGAGAGCACTTTCCGAAGTCATTACATTTTCAAAGGACTGACTGTTAAATGTCAGTATTTTGAAAAACTAGGTTTATTTTTTATACCTTTAGTCACCAGATATTCTTGTTATCTCATATTTTCCATACAGCTGCTCCTCAAAGTATTAGAATGGCAAGGTGATGTGCTGTAGTAGTTCATCTGTAAGGGGAAGTGATCAGCTTACCTCTGTAATTGCTTTTCTAGAGCTCCAGGCATAGATTTGCCACGAACCTTTAATTCCCTCTCATACACCACCTACTACATCTTGTCTCCTGCTCTGTTCCTATGGCAAAGGTACAATTCATTTTCCCAACATTTTGTTGCAACATCAGCCTGGCTCCACGATCTTATATGCTGGATGCAATAAATCACCCACAAGCAGAATTTCCCAAGAGTCTAGGATAGATTGCTTTTTTCAAAGTTAAACTTCATGTTGTCCTCTTGCCTAATATATGCCCTGATATTGAGAAAGTTCCCTTTCACAGAACCACCTTCAGTTCAACCACTAACCACTGTTTGCATCTGCCACTGCATTTGTTGAACAAAACACCAAAGATTTGCCTCTTCTAATGCACTCTATTATTCTGATCTTGAGACTAGCCAAGAAATGATCCCCAGGGACAAATGTAAGACTAAAGTAAGCATTTAGTGATATCCTTCTAGTCTTCATCTCTTTGTGGCTTGAAAAGAATTCCCTCTTAGATTTGTAGATAATGTGTACTCCTTACTTTATTTAAATCTTTGCACTTTTACTATTTGTTCAATCACTTTTTTTAACTATTTATGTTTTCAACATCTGTAGACTATGTCAGTGGTTCAAAACTAAACAGAGCCAGAAAATATTCCCAAACTGGAACTACATCATCTGCTAAGCTGTTACAACAGTTGCTAGCACAGTTTTGGCTTGTACCATCTAGATCTCTTTCAAATAATTCCCAGGCACAATTTGGGAATTAGGCACAAGCTAACCATTCCAAAGCTAGACCATTCCCAATAGGTAGTTTGGATGCAGTTATTCTGTCTTGGAGGCTACAAGACTTTAGTGCAAATACTAGCTGTTCCTTGCCAGTTAGCCTCAGTGCCAGAAAATTATGATATAAATGTATCTATATCTAGCATATCTAGTCTGGAGTTCTAAATATAGCAAGAAATTATCCAGTTTACTCCTGAATTGTACTAAAACCAATGTTTTCAGACCATTCCTAATCTACTATCACATAACTTTTTCATTTCATCACATCCCCTAATTCTTGTTTATTTATCTTGTTCATGTAATTGCTAAGCCACATAACCAGAAGCATAAAATAGCTGCAGTATTAAGAAATAATCTAAGGGCCAGATCTGAGGCTAATGTAGCAGAAAACTAAAGCCAGATGAGGTGTCTTTACTTAAATGTGGTGATTTACTAAATTATTATTTTTAGCAAAAAATGTATTGAGAAAGTGTTCTGATGTGTAGCATTTAAGTAATTATGTAATATATCAGGATAAACAATTAAATTTATTAAAAGACAATGCAATTTCCTGAGAAGTGGAGTGTCTGTGTCCTTAAAAGCATGCTAGCATACTGCTATATCTGGTAACTCAAGTTAGGAAATATTTGGGATATTTTATTAAAAATGTGTTTTCTGAAATTCAGCCGTCAGATATATTAATTTGGAGGACAGCCAGGCTCTCTGATCCTATTAACCACATTTGAAAATCCTCATATGGCTGGAAAAATATAATATCCGTCCCACATTTCAGAATAGTAATAAGGGAACTCAGTGAGTAATTCACAATGGAAGAATTGCAAAGTGTTCACTGGACCAGCACGTGTTGGGGGGCAGGGGTAAGCTGGTAACATTGGCCTGATAATTCTGAGGACCCCACACTCTCCCACAGCCGGGACTTTGATTCACTCAGAAGCTTTGAGCCAAGACCTCTCTGTTGATCATTGTGGGATGAATCCCCAGAATGGGAATTCTTGAACTGCTGAGGAGTCATCGGTTGCCCACCATGCTCAAAAATTCACACTTTACATTATAATAAAAAAACTAAAAAAGCCTGTCTGTGGTCTGGATAAGAATATTAACAAACCCA
The DNA here is from genome assembly GCA_039654755.1 of Calcarius lapponicus. Taxonomy (NCBI): domain Eukaryota; kingdom Metazoa; phylum Chordata; class Aves; order Passeriformes; family Fringillidae; genus Calcarius; species Calcarius lapponicus. Next base: position 43,386,531 of record CM077462.1, on the reverse strand, counting down.
TATTCTTATTACAGGATTGTATTCATCACAAGGTCTTTCTGCTGTTCTGGTCTGTGTGGAGAAAAGAGATGGTATTTTTTATTAGACACAAATTATAGAACTAAATAAGGACGAATGTTTCTAAGAGTAGTAATTTATAATGTATTTCTCATAATTTTCAGTTCCACTAGGGTGAGGTCAAAGTTTATAGCGGACTGTTTTAAAGCCAGAAACAGCCAACAGATAATTAGCTAACTGTACATTGAAAATAATCACCTCTCTGTTGAGTTCAATAGCACGTATGTGGCTTGAGTTAACAAAGCATCTACAAAGCATCTTTCTATGGGGGCAAACAAAGAGAGAAAGGATTCACTAATTCTCAGAGCATGAGAGATCACAGCAGCCACTCCCCATCCCTCTGCACCACAGAGGGGAGGAGGTAGACAATTTGTGAGTGAGGCTGAGCCTAGGAAGAAGGAAGGGGTGGGAGAAGGTGTTTTAAGATTTGGGGTTACCTTTCATTACCCTACTCTGATTTGATTGATAACAAAAAAAAATAATTTTCTCCAAGCCAAGTCTGTTTTTTACCATGACAGTAACTAGTGAGTGATTTCACCCTGTCCTTGTCTTGATCCATTAGCCTTTCACTACATTAGCTCTTTCCTGTACAGCTGAGGAGGGGAAGGATAGAATGGATTTGGTGGGCAATTGGTGTCCAGAAAAGGTCAGCCCACCACACTGACACCAATAAAACAAAACATGAAAGAAAGACTCTGATCCTGGGATTTCAGAAGGATTGAGTGAAAGTAGAAACAAAGTTGTTCAAAATTTAAAAAAATTAGAAAAGAAAGAAGTTCACACATTCAAGCACAAATATCTTCAATAATTAGCAATAACAGCAAGGGGAACACAATTACAGGCAGACTAAATTGCTTTTTATTTAAATGTTCTCTTTTTAAAATGTATCCCAGTGTGAAAGTCCCTCTTTAAATTAGTGAGAGCATGCATAATCTCAATGTCTCCACTGGGGGTTGTAAGAATATATGTCCTCTCACTTGCTTAGTTGCGCATTTAGGGGATTAGAAGAAAATTATACAGCCCTGGGTATTTTATAATGACAGATATCAATAGTAATTTAGCTAATTGAGTGTATTCCAGCTTTATTTTAATTTACTGGTGTTTTTCACTTTATTCTTTGTTATTTAGTTCTGCCTGAGTATTCCTCTATAACTATAAGCCTTGACCCTGCAAACACTTGCTCATAGAAATAGACTTTTCTTCCCATATCAAGAAGGAGTTTTACAAGTAGATCTGTAACCATTAAAGGACACTTTAAAAACTAGGTCAAAGAAATGCCTATCTCAGTTTCTAAAACTTCTTTAATCTACCAAGAAAATAAATCCAAGAAATACTTCCATACAAAAGAGAAAGTTTTTTAAAACATAAGTAATTTTATTTTATTTATATCATTCAACTTTGTGCTCTATTTTCCATAAAATACAAAATTAACATGAGTGAAAATATCATTGAACTTTCAAATTTGTAAGTACTCAATGGAATATACTGAAATGTACTGGTTTTGCCAAATTCTGACAAAAAGGAAGAAATCACCCAGCTTGGAGAAAATCTGTCATGTTTTACTGAATATTCTGAGCATGCTACAAATTCATCTGAAGGTAATAATAAAATCTAAGCAAAAACTACTACCAGTCTGTAGGATGAGACGAAGGTTTCAAAACTGAAGCATGACCTTTGTAGAGTATTTTCTGGAAGGATTAACTCCTGTAATTCCCATAGAGTACGTGAAAGACTGTCTCTTGCTATAGCTGCCCCTATCACATCACTGTACTTCAAAACTGTTACAGTATTTAAGACAGTGGTGTACTATTTTGACTTGGATAGAGTTCATTTTCTTCATGGGAGCCTATGTCATGCTATTTTTTGGATTTGTGTTGAAAACAATGTTGCGAACATAGGGAGATGTTTTAATTTCCATTGAGCAGTGCTTACACATCATCAAGGTTTCTCAACCTCTCCTGATACGGAGGAGGCCAAGGGTGCAAAGTGGGAGGGGTCAACTGACCACAGCTGGCCAAACGGATATTCCAGATAATATGACATCATGCTCAGCAAGCAAATCTGCAAGAAAGAAGGAGAAAGGGGGAGAAATTTGGAGTGATAACATTTATCTTCCCAGTTTGTTGTATGTGAGTGTTATGGAGCCCTGCTTTCCTGGAGATGGACAAGAACTTTTCTGCCCATGTTGTGTGCTAGAAAGCAACCCATTGTCCAGTTTTTGGTAATCTGTTACTTTGCAAAGTACATCCAGAGAAAATAGCCCTTACCAAAATTATAGAATTTTCTTTAATAACTAAAAAATATGTAGGTCAATCTCCTCAAAGATAATACTAAACTAAAGAACTAAATTGCATTGGGGGTTTTGGATGTACCCTCTGCAATCAATATTTTTAGCTATTTCTGTTACAAGGTGGAAGACATACTTCTTATTGTAATTAAACTCTTTCCCAAAAGTATTCCAAAACTAGAATTGCAAATATGCTTTGGTGGTGCTTCAGTTTGCTTGTTTTATTTGGAAGGCCTGACCTCCCAGTCATAGCAGTCACCATTCCCTGAGTCTGCATAAAATCATATCTTTTCAGCCTGGGATTGCTGCAGTAGAAGACACTGAACACACCCTTGATGTGATCCCCAGTGGTCGTTTTAGTCTAAGAAATGCCCAACTCTTGGCAGGCCAAAAAATCCTGCTACTCTAACATTGCAATGTTTGTTTTATTGAAAAACATTTTCTATTTGAAAGTTGGATACACTGCACTTTTAGTTCTACTAAAAGACTGACAAGGACTGAATTTTAGAAGTGTGTTTATAGTTTAAATTAGACCATATCCTAACACATCTTTGCTAATAGACATCAGCAATTAAAATAACTTTATAGATATGTACTCCCTGTAGAAAACAATGGGTGGAAACCACACTTATTCAAAATCTTTTTAGGACAATAATAAATAAAAATCCCATGAGAGAGAAACATGCAAAATGGAAATTGTCATAATAGAAACATAGAGCTGGCAATATTAAAAATATAGGTAATTTTGCCCTGGAAAGTCCAGGACTTACCTTGGAACTTTACCAAAGTTTCTAAAAGGTCCTTTAAGTGCTGTTTTTCCTGAATCTTACTGAGTTTTGGAGGATCAGCTTTTTTGAGTTGGTGTAAAACTGTTAAAATATTGACATTAATAACCTCAAACCACAATATATTTCACCAATCTAACACTGTAGGCATCAAGAGACAAAAAAAAAAAAAAAAAGAAAAAAAAAAAAAAAAAAAAAAAAAAAAAAAAAAAAAAAAAAACAGTAACTTTGAGGATAACATTTCTCCTTCTGTGGACTATACTGGAAGGGAAAACAACAGGGGAGTGCATTTTGAGACCCAAAGAGTTTTTTGTTGCAGGGTGGAAAGTTGATGTAGCCTTTTAGACCATAGTCCAGTTCCACACTGAGCAGCCTAGTCCTCAAATCCATGAGAACTCTGTGCAGTGAAGGCATGTAGTTCATCCATCAGTACATGATTGTTTCCTACAGTATATTCTTGAGTGGTTTATCCAGTACAGTGTTAAATTATTCACATGGTGGGCTCCCAATACCTCCTCAGGGAGATTACTATGGACTAATAGTCCTCACAGGAAGTTTCATTGCTGTAAAGCATGCATTTTTCTTGGCTCATTTCTATTCAGTAGTTCCTAGCTATGCTCCCTTGGACCTCTCTAAGCAAATCTTGTGTGTTTTAGGTGTTTACACAAGTCAATTGCCTGCCGACAGATATTGCATCCTCCAGTAACCAGTGTCTGGCCAGTGATATCCACTCTTATTTTTTACTCTTTCTTTATAATCTGTCTTCTTCAGTGTATTTTTCTGTTAAGTTTCTTGACATGATAATTAGTTGTAAAATTGTAGATTAACAGCTATCCTGAAACTACCTGCTTTAGTGTGTTAAATATATGGACTAAGGACTAACTAAAAAATCTACTTCCTTGAATACTTATCATCCAGCATCAAGGATGTTTTGAAAAATTGATGTTCTTAGTGAAAACAGACCAAAAGTTGAAAACTGAAGTCTCACTTGGGAGTACATGATCTAATGACTCTCTCTTAACATCAGTCTTCTGCCATTAATTTTCTGAAACATACCATATTGACAAGCAAGTCCACAAGTTATTTAGCTGTGACCTGCCACTAGTATTCAGTTGTTCATGCCAAACAGGAGCACGCAATGTGAGTAGAAGTCCCCTGAAATATTGCTGAAGGTTGTTCTCTGAGGCAGATCTTTGTACTTGACTGTCTTACATATTTCAGTCTTGTGTACTATGGAATTCCACTGATTCTTTCCTTCTTTTTAAGAGCTTTGTGAGGTGAAAATTCAAACTAAAATTCAGATTCTTCCTGAGTAATGCAAATCAACAAAAATCTAACAATCTGAATACATAATTCACAGGTGTACTGTAATTAATAGGAATATTTAGGAATAATTACATGTCATACTCCTTTTCTTTCATTGTAAGCTTCTATAAGCTATGAAATTAAGTCTCTAACAGCACCTTCCAGCTTAGTGACTTTGGTGAACATAAGAGGGATAATTTTATTATTTAAATCATTATAAAGATAAAATATTCTTTTTATTAGTAAGAAATATAGATTTTTTAAGGAAATAGTGCAATGAGTTTTCTCCTGTCTTTTTAGTATTCTCAATCTTTCCACCAAGTTTCAGTTTACAGCATTTAGTTATAATCCCTGCTAATATTTTGTCCCAACAATTAAAAATGCACTGAAAATAAAGCATGAGGATAATCAAAATCAACTGAGATTTCCTGTATTTCTGATGCAGATGCAAATTTTAATGAAAAAATTATTTTCAGGGACAATGGAGGACATTTTAATCACTATTTTTAGACGTTCAGAACAGACATTTAAGTTAGTGTAAGTGTGCAGGTTGCCTGCAGAGTGAATGGAGACTTTCAGCTATCAAAGACCTCAATTATTCTTTGGTGACATGCAATGAAGAAAAATGATCTAACTTAGGTACTTCTGCTAAATAATCTATAAACAACTAATAATTATGAGCTTCATATTTAGGACAACTTTATTAGTCTAAAACCAGTGTACATGACCTCGGGGTGATATAACCTGAAGTCAGTTTGAACACTGCAGTCACCACTACGGCCAGGGCATCAGAAGTCAAGAAACTTCAGGATTCTATTACCTTAGTTGGGCCACTCCTGAAGTATACCCTACGTTTTCAAAATTTAGTGGGTCAAGGTCTATGGCAGCATAAGCTACCTTTTTAATCCACTTGCTGCATTCCTTTAAGGGTAGAGTAGAAAAAGTTGATGGGAAGACTTTAGTACTGAGCCACAGAGGAAGAGGTATTAGAAAAGAAACCTCTGATGACATCTCTGCTGTGGCAGAACTTCCTGATGGAAACATTTGCTGGTCTATTTCTTCCTTGAAACACTAACTTTTCTTTCTTTAGGGAAGTCTACACTGTAATTACAGAAATGGTTAAGCTAAACCTTCCTTTGATTTTTCTGACAAATATGCTGGCCACAGTACTAATTGCATATAGCCAAAATTAAAACACCAACTGCCATTTAAACATGCACAAGAAATAAATTGTTTCTGTCTAACTCAAATAAAATAATATTATTTATGCTGTACTTTGGAAATTATGTGGTGACAGACTCATCATGTCTGTGGGCCCCATCTAAATAAATATCATTTAGCGTGATTGAAAGAAAGGAAAAATGCCAAGTGAAAGCATCATTTTATGAAAACTTTAACAGCTTGTATTGCCTCCAATTAACTGAAAGGAGGAGTAGCAGCACCACACATTGCTTTGTGCACTTACATCCTTCAGTGAGCACCTGCTACCTGATAGGGGCTTTTCCCAGTTAGGTTTGACTGTCAAGGAGAAAGCTAGCAATGTGAAAAGGTTTCATGGGAACTACTGTCTTGTTATATTATTTGTCACTTTTGTTACAACAGTTGAGAACTAAATAAAGTAGTTGCACTTAAAACCTTCCATATAAGATGAGAATGACACTTTATTTAAACCAGTAGATCTTTTCCAGTCTCTAGCAGCAGTTGCTTCAGAGGTGAGTGCCAAAAGGTTGCCTGTAGATTATGGGATAGATTTCATGAAGTCGTTTCTAACTCACAAAAATATCAGTGATTTATAGGATTGAAATGTAGGGTATGTATGCCCCTCATGTACATAACTCTCTAATGATCTATACTAATATTCCTCTAAATATTTCTCCCCTTTCTTTCTCTCTCTCTCTTTCTTTCTTTCTTTCTCTCTTTCTCTCTCTTTCTCTCTTCTCCTTCTTTCTCTTTCTTTCTTTCTCTCTCTCTCTTCTTTCTTTCTTTCTTTCTTTCTTTCTTTCTTTCTTTCTTTCTTTCTTTCTTTCTTTCTTTCTTTCTTTCTTTCTTTCTTTCTTTCTTTCTTTCTTTCTTTCCTTTACTGATTTGATAAATACTGCTATATCAAGAACACAGGGCTACAGGACTGTTATATTTAGTGCCAGAAATGCAGCCTATGACAGTAAGTGGAGGCACCCAAGGACTTGGCTCTCTCAGATGCTTATGACCGCATGCCACTCTCCTTACCTCAGCCTCACTTCTGAAGCCATATAACCTTGTTATAATAAGTCCTTTGGAGAGGCAAGATTTACTGATTCAGCCAGAAAACCAGAGTTCAAAGGTTTTTTTACTTGTAACTCAAAGCATGAACAAAGGTTCTTGCACTTACCTGAACCCAGGAGTGCAAACATACCCTAAATGACACAATTTGTTCCTACATGTATGATGAATGTTGACCTATGATGACTTTTGCAGTAAATAGCAGCAAAAAATATATAACTCTCTCTTGCTCTCCCCTACTAGAGCACGAATATTTTCTACCATCAGGATGACAGTTTTTAAAAGCATACCTCAAACCCTGCACTCATTTAAAATAAAAAGAAAAAAAAGCAGAATTAAAGAAAGAAGATAAGAAAGTCTTTCTCAATACCTAGTCAGACCTCCTGCATTTGGAGTATAGACTGTTCTCAGATAATGAATAAATATCATTATTCTATCAATATAACTTCCATATTTGTCTCTACATTTAAAACAAACAAGCACAACAAAAGAAAATAAAACAAAACCAAAAAAACTCCACACCTTTCTGAACAGCACCCAGGGAACAAAATATGCCAAGAGGAAGCCCCTGTGATAGCTAGAATTCTGCCTGTCTAGGTTACAGATTTAAAGTAGATGTTGAATGTAGCTAATGTAGAATTGAACGAGCAGTAGAAGATATGGAAAAGGCAAATCAACAAGAAGAAAGACCTGAGAGCTAAAACCAGTAAAGGTCACGATAAAGTGCCACAAGTGAGAATTTCAACCATATGTTTGGAGGGTTTATATATATTGACTTCATGACATGAAACAGTTTTACACTAGGAATTAGAAAAAAATGGTACCATGAGAAGGTACAAACAGCTGTAGGAACTGTTCAGTCATGGCTAGCTACTGTCACATTATGATGCATTATCTCCATTAGGGCAATGTGGGATGCTCCACCTGGCAGTCAACATTGCTGACTGATGGACAATGCACATCTGTTCCCAAAATCTGTAACTGATGGACAGAATACATCTGTTCCCAACATCTGTAACTACACAGCATCTGGGGTTTTAAAAGGATCCAGCTCCACTGACTTATTAACTATGCAGCTCTTGTGGCACCAATGAAAAGCTGAAGTAGAAATTTCATCATCACTCTAGCCTTAATTTCTATTATAGAAAGAGAACAGGCCATGCTAGAGCATGATTTAGTAGACCTAAGGTCTGAATTGTCCTCTAGAAGTGCCTGCCTCTGTTGCCTACAGACAGAGCAAAAGACAACACACTTCTGACTCAGTCATCTTGGTTATGTATGTGAAGTACACAGGATGAATGTGGCCTCTGTACTGTGCTCAATCAAGTCCAGCAACACAAAGTCTTTAAAATGCAAGGAGGTATGAGGCCACAGAAGAGAGTTAAAGAGGAGATGTGATTTAATTATACTGTTCTGGTCTGCTCATTTAGGAGGAGCTTTTCTGCCAAACATTCACCTAAGTTCATCTGGAATGATGCTTTAGTGCTGTGAATGCTTTTATATGCACCAATAAATGAAATGTCCCCATGAGTCACAGGTTCTGTAGATTCTCACACTCATTAATTAGAAAAGAGGTCAATTTGATGGATGAGAAAGCAAAATCTTATTTGGTCTCACCACCCACCATCAGAAAAAATGAGAAAGGAAGATCCAAAGCTCAGATTTAAGTATTAAGATTCAAAATACATCCTAATTTAATTGCATTTCACGTCTAAATTACAAAAAATTTTGACTAACAACATTTCCTCTTAAATCACTTATAGCTTTGTGTGCTATGACCCAGATCTTGTATAGGTGAAGAAACTGTGGACATGAATAAAGATTTATAGACTAGGCCAAAAGAGCACAAAGGAAGACAAAGCTCATGAACCCTCTCCCAGACAGAATCTGAACTGTTCAGCTTCAAACCATAGGCTATATCCATCTGATATTCTTGTTCCTATTCATTTGCAGAATAATGGTACTCAGTAGCACCAAACACTGACATTGTCCAAGGACAGGAAAAAAGTCAGTCAAGGAGTCAGGATCTAATTTGTGAAACAATGCAAGTAGTCAGAGATCATACAGAGGGAAGGTGAGGGTCACAGGGCCAGAGACATTAAATCACAGGCGAGTAGTATGTATAGATCCAATTTCAAAGTGACCTTGCACTTAAGCATATATTTTCTTTTGCTCATGATTAATTATATACATCAAACCTGTGATGAGAGATGTGGATGATTTTGCAATAGACTATGTGGATTAGTCCAGAAAGGACTTCTTTCATTGTTGTATCTATGGCCATTCGACAAGTAAAATAGGATGAGAGATAATAAATTCAAGATTATGATCAATATCCAGTCCTTAGGTATGATCTTAGGTGTTTACATATCAATTAGCATGCAAATAAAAAACTCCTGTGCCACAGCTGAGAATCACAGAATCACAGAATATCCTGAGCTAAAAGGGACCCAAAAGGACCATTAAGTCCAGCTGCTCATCCTGCACAGAAGAGCCCCAAAAATCACACCACGTGTGTGAGAGAGTATTGTTCAAGTGCTTCTTGAACTCTGCCAGGCTTGGTGGTGTGACCACTTCACTGGAAAAGGATTCCAGTGCCCAGCCACCCTCTGAATGAAGAACCTTTCCCTAATATCCAGCCTAAACCCCCTGACACAACTTCAGGCCATTCCCTTGGGTTCTGTCACTGGTCACCAGAGAGAAGAGATCAGAGCCTCTTTTTCCTTCCTCACTTCAATCCTTGTGAGGAAGCATCTGTCCCTGTAAGGAATCTGTAATTTCCCTCTCGGTCTTCTCTTTCCTAGGGTGTGTTTGTTAACAGTAGCAGCTATACATTTGCATATGTCACAGGGTCATTGTGTCTTCCAATTCTTATAAATAAAAAGCATACTCAGTAAAATGTGCATTTCTGCTTCACTAGAAACAAAATTGACAGAATTTTGTCCAGACTATCACTTATGTCTCTCCACAGTAGCAGGTTCTGAATAAGACATGCAGAACTCCAAAGATCTATTTCCAAATAATTAATAACAGCTATAAATCACATATGTCCATTTCTCCTTTAGCAGAAGACAAGATATGAGCCCTAATTCAAAAGAGCATGTGCATCAATAACTATGTTTATATATCAAGTATCAGAAAATTAAAATAATGCAAGTTTTTTAAGTGGTGTTGCACAAACCATCCTGCACAAACCATTTGTGACACTTTCTCTAACACTATAAATTCAGGAACCTTGTGATTATCTGAATTGCAACAAAAATTAAATGTCCAAATACCACTAATATATGATAATTTATAGCCCATTCCTTCATGGCAAGTGAGGTATTACGTGCATTATACTTAATAAATCCTATTCCAATTTTGCAGAATGACAGAATGGTTGAGGTTGACACTGACCACGGCAGATCATCTAATCCAATCCCCAGCATATGACCAGGTTCCCTAGGACCATGATTAAAACAGTCTTCAACATCTTTAAAGATGGAAAGCATACACATTCTCTAGGCTTGAGAACTGTCACAGTAAAAACAAGTGTTTCTTGTGTTCAGAAGGAATTTAATGTGTTTTGATTTATGAACATTGCCTCTTGCCCTGTCACTGTGTACCACTGACAAAAGTCTAGCTATGTCTTCTTTCCCTCAAGTTATATATTTATACACATTGATAAGATCCCCTGAGCCTTCTTATCTCCAGGCTGCTCAGACTATCAGCCTCTCCTGATATGACAGAGGGTCCAGTCCTCTAATCACCTCAGTAGCCCTTCCCTGGATTCTCTACGGTATGTCCTTATCTCTCTTACATGAGGAAACCCCAAACTGGGCATTCCACAAGTGTCTCACCTGCACTGAGTGGAGGGAAAGACCCACCACCTTTGGTCTGCTGGCAGTACTCCTCCTGCTGTACCTGTTTGCTCTGGACACAGTTGGCTCATGGGCAGCCTGTTGCCCCCCAGGACCCCCAGGGTCTATTCTGCAAAACTGCTCTCCAGTCTGTGGGCCCACAGCATGTATTGGTGCATGGAGCTTTTCCTCTCCCCTTGCTGGACTGCTGAACTGCATAAATGCCCATCTGCCCATTCCCTCAGCGTGAGTAGGTCTCTCTGGATAAGAGTACAAGCATATTGTCCATCAGCCACTCCTCCCAGCTTTGTGTTCTTGCTGGCAGCATACTTGATCCCATCATCATCCAGGTCATCAATGAAGGTGTTAAACAGAATCTATATTGGCCCCTGGTGACTGCCTTCCAGCTGGACTTTGTGCCAGTGATCTTTGAACCAGGTAACTCAGCCGGTTTTCTCTACACATCCCTGGCCACCCAACTGCCCAGAAGAGCCTATAATTTTAACAGGTTATGTTAATATTAATATGCATTATATATTGTTTTAATTTATCAGTGCTAAATAGCAAAGCAATTCACCTGTTGTCAACCACTCAGAGTCTGCTGTGATAAGCCATAGCTGCCCAGATATCAAAGGTCCAGAGTAAGCCCAGGGGATGAAAGATATTATTGACTGGTTATGTCTTCCACCTATCTGAGCTCATGTCATCCCTGCAGCCATGGCAACACATAATTCTGGCTCAGCTATGGTCAAGGAGTCAAAATCAGAGGGTGCATTGTAGAAAGAAATATAACAGCAAAAAAAATCCTCCCATGGTTACAGAAAAGGGATTGCTGTGCTGAGGTGGGACAGGAACAATATTGCTAACCTGGAACAAATATATTTACCATAACTTTTAGAAATACAGCCGTAGATAAAGTTGGACAGAATTAACTGAGCAAAATTCCATCAGGAGTAGAAGTATTATGCTATAAATCTAGAAATTTGATATTTCCAAGTCTGCAAAGATCACCTAATACTCCCTGTAAGTGCTACTTGTGGGTAATTAATCTAAACCTAAACTAGACATTTAAGATAGAAGTCAATTTCTGCATATGCCTTTTTGTCTCAATGATTATAAAAAGTCCTTAGGATGTCTAGGATTAGCTTAGATGCCCAATTCCTAAAGGTAGACATAATGAAATCTACAGTCTGAAAATTATTTGAATGAGGAAAACAGAGATCTTTGGAAGTAGTACACCTGTACAGATCCACAGAGAAAGAAGTCTTAAAGAGAATAAATGGGTTATTTATGGAGCTTAGTGAGTGTGATCAAGAGTGTGATGATGGAGGTGACAGTGACAGAAGAAAAAGAGGAGGGGTGAACGCAGTCACAGGGCAGGACAGTAGATCACACATGGACTTGTAAAGTTGAAACTGGCAGCGATCTAACAAGGAGATGTCAGATTTCTGCATCACCTTGATAAAATAAGCAGAGGGAGGCAAACCTAGAGTGAGAACTTAGGTCAAGATCCAGGAGTCACAGTCATTAAGCATGTGAGTGGGTAAAAGATACATATAAAATGTGATAATGAAATATGCATTAACTTAATTAGCATCATCAGAGACAAATCATTCTCTTTTTATGTATTTAACTAATCCATGTGAATGGAAAAAGGTCGAAAAAAAATTAAAATATAGACTAAAGACAGCAAAAAGACATTAATATTCCAGACAGTTGTCAAATTAACTAGTCAGCCTTTGATGACAGTGTTTAAGAAACCTAAAAATGTAATTGTATGAAGGTTACAATGGGTAACTCCAAGGTAGGAAGTATTTGTTCCTGGCAAAATTCCCCCAAATGTGTATCAGAGAGTTGCAGACACTTTCCAGGAATTAATAATTAGAACAAAAAGAAGATGAATCTATTTTTTCACATTTTCTATGATTTGTAAGGTATGTGGTTTACTCTGCTAGATTAAGAGCTCCTCTCTTCCCCCCACTACCAATATTCCTATGATAATATCAGCATCTCCATAATGCTGATATTCATGTCTTTTAGACAGGGAGTTCTTCTACTTTCTCCTAAGGATTATGCCTATCCACATGGAAATATTCAGCTCTGAGTGGTTCCAGTCTTGCTGCTCCTGGATATTTGTTTTCTGTGTTATTTTAGTCTGCCTCTGAGTCTAAATATTTTGCCTTCTGCTTCCTTTCCACTACAAGCAAATAAAGCGTCATCTTGACCTTAACTTGTTCTAGGAACATTGCCCCAGAGTCTTGAAAAGATTCTTGTTTAGGGTGATATTTTATATTTTTTTAATTGTTTGGACTGTGAATCAAAGGAGCTGCTCTATCTGTGAAATAACTACTTTGAGAAAGACAAGAAAATAAATTATAAGAAAGTTATGAGTAAACTGCTTTGCATGGAAGTAGGAAAAGCACAGAGGCGAGTACTGTTATATTTTGCTTCATATTGTCCATTTTAAAAATCTTCACTGTAAGCTTTTATCAATATAACCATTTATTAATATAACCATGTATCAATATAAGCAATTATTTATATTGATAAAAAGACTACACCTGTTTAAGGTAACACAGTATTTATCACTGTGTTAATAAAGAAACATTATTAAATCCAATATTCTGTATCCAACAGTAGCCAGCACTGTAGACTCCAGGGTAAACGACCACTGCACTGATTTGTAAATCTCTGCATCTCAAGCAGAGATCTATGTTGCATGTTTCAAGTGTAACTTTATTATAACTGAAAATTTAAAGCACTGCATGTATATCATACTTATTTGCTGAATTTACTACAAACTGTTTATTATTCTTTGACAATTTTTTCATCATGGGAAGGAAGATGCCCTGAAGGGTTGAGGAGAATGAGTATACATATGTAGAACTCAGAAACATTCGATCTCATTAAGCAATGAAAATTGTCAGTGTAGAACAGGAATGAAAGAATATGACATTGCTAGTCTTATTTACACAGATGATTAGAAAGAGATAAAGTAGCTGACCCAGACAGCTAATAAATACAGCATTAAAAACGCAGCATTTTCTGCCTTATTTTTTCTGACCTACTTTTTTTCCCCATAATTGTCTTACAGTTATATCTGAAGTTCACATATAGGTTGCATCCATTATTCTGGCTTCCTAGTTATTTGCTAAATTTAGTGAGAATTTGTTTGATTAGCTTTGATTTAGTTCCTCTTGGGAGCCCCGAAGGACTGAGAAAGATAAGCATAGTAGGTCCTACACATGTACTCTATCTCATTAAAGAATGAAAACTGCTGGGTTAAGGGGAGAAAGGAGAAGAAGGGTTATTCCTATTTACACTGATCTTTACAAAAGCCAAGGCATGATTCCCTATGTTGTTAAATTGGTTTTATTCTGATTTAACTATTCAAAGTAACTACATTCAGCAAACTTTGGAGTTCATTCAAAACCAAGGAAGTTGAATACTTCTCAGTATATGAGGTTTGCATCCTTAATGAAATTTTTAAAAATTACTGGATGAAGTCTTACTTTTTCCCTAAAATTCTACTTTTTCAAATCACTTTGTCATAATAAGAGTGCCTCACTAATGTGCACTTCAGATCTCGATCTTAAAAATACTGGTTGCTGGCCTTAAAAACCTGTATATTTATTTAAGAAACAGAGAGACTATTTCAACCATTAAGGTAGCACTTGGTACTCAGTCTTCTTACTATATTTACCTAGGCCTCTTGCAAGAAGTAAAGCAGAAAGAAAATAATTCAAAATGTTAATCCTTTATTTTTTCCTGCTGTTGTCAAACTGAAGTGTATGATTTATTAGATTTTCTATGTAGTTTTTGGGTGAAGTTGACTATTTCCACACTGTGTATCAGGCCATCCAATGCAAACTGGTGAAGTCTCCTTCCACCAGCTCATTAACATTTCTGTTGCATTTTTTAAAAGGCGCTTTAGTTATATTTGCAATTATAGTATTTGCTCTTGAGAAGGCAAATGAAGATGCATTCTTTTCAACATTATGATTATTTTCTCCTTTATTTTTGTTCCAAACCTTTTTCTATTTCCCATACTTACATAATTAGCTAGATAAACACATAGAGAGGTACCGTGGGAACGCATTGCCTTTTACAGTTTTTCCTCTTTAGAGTGTAAGTATTTTATCTTCATTGAGAATTTAAAATCAAATTCCTGATATACATCAACTTTTAAAAGTCACCTAGATGCATATTCAATTATAGAATTAGTTCCTAATAGGCCTCTACCTCGCTGAGCATATGACCTTCCTTAAGCAAGGCCTGTCAAAATTACAACTCCAATATGCTGGAGATTGTGGAATCATAGAATCATAGAATGGTTTGGGTTGGAAGGGATCCTAAAGATCATCCAGTTGCAGTAGACCAGATTGCTCAGAGCTCCATTCAACCTGCCCTGAACACTTCCAGGGATAGAACACCCACAACTTCTTTGGGCAACCTGTGACAATGCCTCACCACCCTCACAGCAAAGAATTTTTCCCTAACATCCCATCTGAACCTACCCTCTGTCAATTTAAAGCCATTCCCCCTTGTCCTATCACTGCATGCCCAACATGATGACTTTTCCCTTCATGCACAGGGGGCAGAGGTAAAGACAACCATGCTGGGTCTTCTGAACAGCTGCATCACTTTTATGAAAACATAAAGGCTAGCTCTTTTAAAACATAAAGGATAGCTCTTTTAAAAATTAATTTTTATTAATAATGAAAAATGAGATTCTCATGTAACCTTTTCATAAAAATAGTTTTACCCATCTGGAAAGTAATCATCACTTGTTGTGGAAGTATATATAAAAATCCAAAAGGTGATAATGCTTGAGGTTTTTATCCCACCCCATCCTTACCCAGTGCAGAAGATTCTAACTTACTGGTTATAATGTTATCAGTTTATGAATGCATGACAGTCTTGCTGTATTCAGTAACACACTGAAGGATTACAGAAGCATAAAATGAAATTTTCTTTAAAGGAAACCCAGTCCCTGAAGCCAAGTCTAAATATCTCAACAGAATGATGAGGAATTTTGTAGGCAACTGGGAAAAAATCACCACTTAATGCCAGCACTTTAGAGACTGGTCAGAGGAGATCAGACTGAGAAGGATGCCAAGGCAAGTGTCTAATCAAATGGAGAGACGAGTACCAAATGAAACCTGCACTTAATGAAATAATTAATGAATTTAAAATTTTTTCATCATGCGGTCAAAAAGATGACAGGACTTTTTCCTTTAGGGACAGCAAAGAGAATAGCTTTCACAATTTCAAAGAATTCCCTATCAAGGTGTTGGAAAAGCCATAAAGCCTCATCAGAGCTAATGTTTTGAATCCTGGCCCTGTCTCCTTTCCCACAAATGCCTCACATCTCAGACCCTTGATGATCACCTACACTGTGAGCCCACAGAGGGCCAGGATCAGCACAGAGCAGCTGCCCAGCAGCCAAGTGTTCTTCACAGCCTGGTGGTCAGGGACAGGATTTTTCCCTTAGTTACAGCTTGATACTTGTCCAGGTGTTGTTTTCTGCTGAGACATACTGAGATATTATAACTCGCACCTTTTACAGTTACTGTGAGGCAGCTTGTTCATTAAACAAACAAAAGATAAATAGGGGCTCACTATTAAAATACTAACCCTGTGTCTGTGCTGTATGATTACTACAATGTTTGAGGCCTAATTTAGTGAAGGCTATCTGTGCTTGACTAAGAAATGAGAACATTAAATAGGTTTTGTTTTGAAAAAGGCACTGCCTCCTTTATTTTTTGATTTTTATCTATAGCAATTTGCATTCCCTTGTCCTTACTACTGTCTGGCATGTACCATAATATCATCCTATCCCTTTAGTTTTGTTCACTTTCCTTTCATACTATCACTTAATTATCCCTTCTGTACCTCTAGTCCGTGGTCTCTGGGTCTCTAATACAAGGCTGCACCAATTTCACCACCCCCAAGGCTAGTCAGGTTAGAGATTAATGAGTAGACCTTACCCAGGGGCTTTACAAAGGTTACACATAATTACAAATGGGTCTTTTATGCAGTGCTGAATATGTGAAAGCTACCAAAAAGAAAAAAGTAAGGGAAAAAAATAACAGAACTTAAAGGATTTAAGTCAGCCATTTAAATCTTCTCAAAATAATCCAAACAAGTTAGGAAGTTCTACCCTTTGTTCCAAAGATGGTGATAAAAACAAAAAACACCATATGGTAGAAATTAGTCTACATATCAATCTTGCAACATCACTGCCTACTAATTCTTCTTTCAAGTTAAGTAAAATGTTTTGCGCTAAGATGTAGAGACAAAAAGGTCTAAAATTGGTGGTAACTCTTCAGTTAACTAAATTCTTATATTTGACCATTTGTTAAAGGAAAAAAACAACCAAGACATTTCTCCTTTTAAGGAAAAACCTTAAGAGATTGCTTAGCCTAGCTGCTTGGTGAGAAAGACATATGCTGGCTAATTATCTTGTGTCTTCTTAACTCACAGAAATACCTTAAAATGCAAACTTAGTGTCTAAGACAACACTTTCATAAGTGCAAGTTTAAATTTAGGTTCATGGTATCATACTAATGAAACAGTCTGACTTTAAGTTCTAAATTCCACCAAATTCCATTTAAGTTAATGGAAAATACTTTGGAATCTGTCTTCAGGCACTGCTTGTTTGCTCCCTTGTTTTAAATCTTTCACTATAGCAGATAAATAGAGATTAATAATAAAAAACATTTTAAAAATACAAAAAACAAAAACAAAAACAAAACAAAACAAAACAAAAAAAAAACACCAAAAAAACCTCTACCCTAATATGTCTTTCATATTGTGGTATTAGCATTTAAATAATGGGCTAAACCTGTCAGAAATGTCCATGAAATTTGATACTTTAGTATTTGCTTCCAGATCTGGATTGTAAGACTATGTTCTCAGAGGTGTCTCTTCGTTTTCAGTTAGGCTTAGAGGTGACTGATCTCTGTGGAAACACTGCAAGTTTTAGTATCATTGCTTTTTACAAATCCTTACTGGTGTAATGACAAGACCTGATTACTCAAGAATACTTTTATGCAAAAAGTGGCACCATTCACCAGTGGTGCCACTCTTCAAGAGTAAGAGATGAACAGTGAACCCATAAAACCACTGAAGTCCTACAATTGTCTCTGAAAGTGATCTAAGCCCAGTATGTTTATTTGGATTCTCATGTAAGCATTTGCAATACAGGTGCTCGGGTTTTGTCTGCTGTTTTCTTTCTCTTTTGCCTTCTCTTTTGCCTGAGAGCAGTAAGTGTCTAGCCTTTATTCTAGTTTAAGTCTTTCAGCAAAAGGCTGTTGAAAAGATATAACCTAAAACTTTGCATTTGACCACTAAGCAACTGGAGTTCTTATTTGAAATGCAAGATAAATTGTTGGATTTCATTTCTGATTATTAAATATAACACTTTAGCATTGCATGGTCAGGGACCAGGTCTCTAAGTGATTTGATTCACATTAGGCAAAGAGCTAAACAATCTTTGGATGAATTTAAAAATTATAATTTATAATATTAACTTCTAGCTCTTATGTGGTTTATGATTAGTTTATTAAATGTAAATACCAGAATTTGACATAGAGCTCAGAATTTTTTTCCTCCCACAAGTGAATTACCACTTTCAGTTAAAAATTTTCATTCCTGGAATTGTTCTTCCTATTCAGTAATAACGTACTTTTATAGCTGATTACAAAGTAAATTTAACATCACAATATTTTCAAGAAGAAAGCAAACATTGAGAACCAAAAGGAAAGTAAAACCACCCAGACACATAAGAGAGCACTGTTTTTCACTGCAAAACTTGTCTTAAAAGTGAGACAGGTTTATTTAAGTTTTTTATTAAAGAGTGTTGAAACTCTGCATGATATGTAAGGTACTTCTACATATATAACCAGTTTCTATCTCTTTTCTAGACAAAGTTGAGCTACTCTGCAAGTAAGGAAGTGATGATCCAAAGGCAAAAAAAAAACCCAAAATAGGTGAAGAAAAGAATCTTAGAGTTCTTAAGCTGGAGGAGGGTTAATTATTAAATTTTTGATTTATTGTAGTTTTTCGACTACAAAATTATTGCTTAGTGTAAAAGAAGCCATGCTTTTGAGGCCAACAGACACTGCCCTACCAGTAAGAGGGAGCCAAGTTCCCTTTTGCAGCATAACCAGAATCTCTTAATTTTTTCTTTTTTTTTTACTTTGAAGTAAAATTTTTTGACAAAGTATTTCTTTGTTTTCTGAGCCATGAATAAGAATTTCTTATTCTAGGAAGAGCATTGCCAGCAGGCTGAGGGAGAGAATCCTGCCCCTCTACTCAGCCCTGCTATGGCCACATCTGGAATGCTGTGTCCTCTTCTGGGATCTTCGGTACATGGAGCTCCTGGAGCAGGTCTGGTGTAGGGCTACAGAGAGGAATACAGGACTGGAGCATCTCTCATGTGAGGAAAGGCTGAGGGAGCTGGGCCTGTTCAGCATCAAGAAGAGATGACTGAGAGGGGATCTCATCAATATCTATCAGTATCTGAAGGCAGGGTGCCAAGAGGATGAAGCCAGATTTCTTTTGGTGGTGCCAAGCAGTAGGACAAGATGCACAGGAAGTTCCACCTGAGTATGAGAAGGACTCTCTCTCACTGGAGATGTCCAGGAACCATCTGGCTGCAATCCCACGCCATGTGCTCTGGGATGGTCCTGCTTGAACAGGGAGGTTGGACCAGATGACCTCCTGTGGTCCCTTCCAACCTGATCCATTCTGCAATTGGTACAGAAGCAGGAAACAACCTCTGTGCTCATATTCTAAATATTCTATTTTGTGGTGTACCAAATTAAGATTTCTCCTGCTGCCTTGGAGATGAGGGAAAGATTGAAAGAAAAGAAGAAAAGAAAGTAGAAAAGAAATTTTGTATTGTTAACTGATAGATTCTGCTTTTCTTCCAAAGGCTATTATAAAATTACAAAGATGTCTCACAGTTCCCATCAATAAAAGATACAGCACAATTCTTTCTCCCTGGACCTGCAGAGCTGAACCCTATCCTTACAAATAGATCCACATTGCCTTCAGTGAAGCAGCTTGTAGGGTTGATACAAACACAGACATATATTCATATAAAATTTTGTAATTATCAATGTGCATAACAATTTGCAGGACAGCCACCTCATGTCTGTGTCTGAGTGGCTTTAATTATATTAAGCACAGCTAAAAATTCTTGTCCTCCTGCCAGGCTGCCACACTTTTAAGTCTGCATGAGGCTTCTAGGAAGGAAAATAAGCCTGTGTGCAATCTTTCATATTCATGGACTTCTATTGTTTATTTTATTTTCTCCTAAGCTTGAAGTAAACAGGTACCTCAGTTATCAATATGAAAACAGAGAATTTTGTATAGATTACAGTTTGCATGAAAGCAAAGGACAGCACAGCATGCTTGCCAGTGCAAAGCAAGAGAGTAGAGGCATAAACCACATCCTTATATTGCGCAGAAATCGTTCTGCTGGAACTTTCAATGTGCATGAGAGGCAGGTTTGAATGTCCAGCTGCATTTTCCACTCTTCCTTTTGAAGGTAGAGTGTAGAAACTGGAAATGTTTTGATTCCTAAGCAGCATACTGAAAAAAAAAAATTGAGAGGAAGTGGAAAGAATGAATATAACATGTTCCTTTCTCTAAAGGGAATAGTCAAAATTACTGACAAAGCAATTTCACTGCATGGCTGTGGTTTCTACTGCTGTGTTAAGACTTCTCTTTTTGCAAGTGCCCACACCTGGGTACCTACAGATCCCTGGCAATGTTACACTCTTACATCAGTATGCCTGAGCACTCAAGGTATAATAATAAGCCAATAGTATGGGCTGCAAAGGACTATGAGATAGTGACTCTGCTACATTTCCTTTAAAGTGTTCTCTATTGATTTGGTGGTTTTTCCTGCCGAGTGTGTTTGTATCTTGATGGCTTGCATATCTCCAATCAAGTGACGTAGGAAATAGAATTTAGATTATTTGTTTTATTCAATTATAGATCCATTTAACTTATACTAAATTTGCTTCAGTTTTCAGATGGCTGTAGCACAAGAACAGTGACCTGTACCAGATGGGTTTACTGCTACTGAGAACAAAAATATTAAACAGCCAAATTGAAGCCTTTCTTCATCTGAATTTTCTCAAAGTCTGCTTTTTTGTGACTTGAATTTCATGACAATTGTCTCACTAGGTGACACATGGAAGTGTCCTCAAACCATGGGCCTCGGGGTATCACTGCACTCATATACACATCCACCAGCAAGTAATTTAAACTGAACAAAATCATAGATCTTGAAGGATGGTAAAAGCAGTATAATATGCACTACTGCTTTTAACTCAATAGCATGTATTTTATTCAGGTTGCATTCTAAGAAATATGTAAGCTAATGATACTTTCCATTAATATAAAATAACATCTTCTATAATTTTTCCTACCTTTTATGTGGTTCTTTTTATCCCAAAACCACTTTGTTCTCTGAAAATATAGATACAGAAAAAAATGACAGCTATTCTGCATGGTGGAAATATGAAGAGATTTTGAGTATATTTGAGATTAGATGGATTTCTGAAACATGCAATGTAAGGAGGGTGCTTCTGGATTTAATGAACACTGCATTTGTAGCAACAGAAAAATGCAACATGCAGCCATTTACCTTAGTGCTACAGGGTTATGCTTAGCCTGAATTATCAGGGTTTAAAAACTTGTGCAGCCAGGTTGAAGAAAGTTAATATGCTAGTACCCCTAAAGAATATGTATTAATTATTGGGGAAATGTAGACAGCTAGGAAAATAAACTGGGTTAAACCAAATACTCAACAGTTCATCTCCAACAATGGCCAGCAACAGATGCCAATAGAAAGGAGTAAAATAGGTCAAGCATACAATGATGCTTTCTCAGCCTCCGGCAATATGTGGCTCTTGGCTTTCCTAAGCCAGAAATGTCATTTTGAGGTGGTGTTTGGGGCCAGATTATTAAGAGTTGGGCATCTGGGGGGGAAAAAAGGTCTTTAAAATTGAATGTTTGTACCATAAACTGTCTATAATAAAATCTTAAAATACTAATCAAATTCAGTTTTTCTTATAGATTGTTTCTAGTTTTCTTATAGATTGTTTACTAAGGAAAACCTACAGGAGCCTGTAATATTTATTGCTAATTGGGAGTGGGAAGGTGGTAAAATTATGCAGAGGAACTGAATGTTTTCATTAAGCTATGAAACCTCTATGATATAGCTCACAGTACCTTAAGAAAAATTACTCCCTTGCAAGTTGGTTACTATTCACATGTACTGATGTACCTACTCTTGTGGGCTATTGAGAATTAGAAAAATTATTGAAAAAATCCTGTAATGCCACAGATGTACCAGTTCAGAGCACCAGAGCCACAAAACAATTAACAGGGAAAAAAATTCCAACCAGCCAAAGAAACCCACAACAAAGCAAACAAACAAAGCAACTCAGCAAGGAGCAAAATGAAAATAAGGCAGTGTGCTGGATACACTGTCATGTAACCTTTCTACCCAGTTCTTTCTTCCCCTCATGCTCTACTTTTCCCCTGAAAACTCACCTAAGGGAAAGTAATCTCAACCTAGAATTAGCTTCTTGGAGATATAACCCCACAAAAGCATACTGGGGAGCATTAATAAATGGGTGGATGTATGGATGAAACCAAACCTTACCATTAATGCTAATAAATAGAGCTTAATTGGAAACAGATCTCACTGGCAGGAACTATATTCTTTTGAGATCACAAATATGACTAAGTCATCTAAGAGTACATAATTTGACACAGAAGTTCATCACATTCTAAATATTAAATTTGATATATTACCAAAAAAAAATCATTGTGGTATATATATATATTCAATGAATTAAAACTGGTTGATAACTATCACCTAATAGGAATATTTTTAGTCACATCTCACCATGATCTCTTCTTGCCTCCACACTAGTCAATATTGTTATCAATGATCTGGAAGAAAACATGACTAATGGTAAGGACTACAGATTACACAAAAGAAGTAAAGGGGTAAATTAGGATAAGGACAGGTCAGTTTGACAGAGCAATCAAGTTCACTTAGCAAGATAAGACCATCTGAGCATTATGCTTTCTAAAGCAATTGAATTTAAGGACAAGCATCTGTGAAAATGGAATTTAGGTCAGAGATGAAGGAAGGAATGATTTTGAAAAAGTGCTGGTTTTGAAGTGATAAATAGACAGTGTTTCCATCATGACCTCCTGGTAAAAAAACAAAAAAAGCCAAGCTGTATTCAGAAATGTTCAGCCAAGGATATTCAGAAATTTAAAAACAATACTGAGACATACAAACTACTTATTCCACTGTATATAACCAATAATAATATCAATAATATAGCAAAAAAATCTGTTGGCTGCAAAAGAGGATGTTTATAAACTGGAAATGTTTAGTGACGATGTAAAATAGCTGCCTAAACCTGGGAAATCTCACTTTTCCTAGAAGCCTAAAGTTGAGTCCTCTTAATGTACATGGGAAACATTTTGAGTTGGTTTGATCACTGTGCATGTCAGGGAAAAAATTCTGACTAGCAAACAATTATTAAAAAAATCTTCCACTGGTTTAGAAGTTAATCTAGACAAATTTAGAGTAGCAATAAGTGATTTTTTAACAATAAACCTATCAATTGGTAGAAGAACTTATTTCACAACATGGTAGAACCTCTGTTAATTGAAAGCCCTACCTCTTGTAAAATATGTCCTTCACTCCACTCAAACTTGTAGATCCAGGAAAAAGTATTTACAGAAAAGATGCTTACAAAAATCTGTACATGAGTGATCTAAGATGTCACTATAGATGAGGAAACAAAAAGAGAGAAAAAAGACGCCTAAAATGAACCAAGAGGAAAGTACCCTCCTTGAAATATAAAATAAGATTGCTTCACTAATGCTAATGAGGTACACCAGGATAACCATTTAAATATTTCTCAACTTTTTACACCTCAGCATTCATCTCTGCAGTTCTAAAAAGGCTAGTAGCAGAGGGAATATATTTAAGCACAGCCTGGCTGCAGACAGAGAGAAGGGGACACATCTGTTGGAAAATGGATTGCTGTATAATTTGGACAAACTTGCTGCTGTTGAAGCACTCAGAAAATAAATGTCCAGTCACCTGTGTTTGATGACCCTCAGCCAGCAGTGCAAGTGAAAAGCAAATGACACAGGTCAGAACACAAGGGGAAAGAATCATGTGCAGGACTGAGTCTACGCAGGGATGTTGTAGGGTTGGATAAACATTTTGCACAGTATGTACAGAATTGTCGCTTCTGTGCACTTCATCCAAAACACACTGAGCTCAGCCAAGCAAGGGAAAATACACACAGGTATTGAAGAGGTCCCCACAAGAGGTGGCCCTCTACAAGACCTGTAGCTGTGCCCGCATGTAATAGGTGAGCAGATTCTGATGATCCAGTCTTATCAATCAGTCACAGAGACAAGTCAGAGGCTTGTGTATCTCATGTATCCCTCAACTTCCACATTGTTGCCATGTTTCTGGTTATGACTCTTGAAAACATGCAAATACTTTCATATTCATATTCCACAGACAGATTAAATCATCATTTTATTGTTAGAATGTTACCTAGTTTCCTTTTATTTTCAAAATCAGAGTTTAGCCAATCTAATTATCTCTAGGGTTTTATTTTTCTGTTACTATCTCCAAATCAAGACCTGGGCTATTCACACAGTAGTCTACAGGAGTATTACAATTGGATTATCTTTGATGATATTTACTTAATGTATCCAATACAGGTTGAAAGCTCTTAACAAGAAAGCAACCCGATCCACATCATAGTCCAGACAGCAGAACCTTACAAACTTCAGGCTGCACTGTGGGCTTGCATACACTCTCCCTGAAAGCCATGTATCAGCTAATCAATGTTTCCAGCAGCTGCTAATTAGCACCATTCCAGACTGGACTGCATCATGAGTTGGTGCCACAGAACAACTCAGGACAACCTGTTTGTTTGACAGAAATGTGTTCTCAACAGAAGTGCAGATTCTGCCTGATGAAAGTTTTCTAAGTATTTGAGCTTCAGTGTGCCTGCGGCAAATAAAGCCAGAAGCTCTGTCCTGTTTATAGCTGCAATATATAAAGGTCAAGGAGGACAAGTCTTAGAGAAACCAGTTTGCTCATAACTGGACAAATACTTCTCAAAGCAGCTGTTTTAGACAGACAATAAAACTCTCTGAGCATGACCCCACCTCTGAATGCAATAATACTTTTGGGAATACTACTCCAACTCCTGAACTAGTATATACTGAGGCAGCTACCTTCCTGTCTCCTACCTTGCTAGAGCAGGTAAAGCTTTTTAAACCACTAACGACTATTAGTGTCATAACGTGGAGGGAAAGAAATTTCTGCCAGACACTCAGACAAAGATGTCTTTATTTTTAGGACCAAGAAAAAGCACTTTCACCAACAGCATCCTCCTGGAAATTTTCAGCCCAGTCAGAGTACATGTTCAGCACCCAGGAAGAGATTATTTTCTATGACTGTGAGCTTGCAGCTCAAATTCACAGCTCTCCCAGCAGAGCAATTGCTAATACATGTTATCTCTGTGCCCTGTAAATGTACACTCACCTTTTTACTCCATTTTGCTGGGTTCAACTTTTATTTCAGAGACACATAAAGGCCATCATCACTGGTAAGAGTGTTTACAATGGAGTAAGATAAAATATCCTTGATCCATCACACAATTTCTATGTGTGATGACTGAGGCTTTCTAAGTGGGCTCTCTGTTTAGCAAAAACCTGCCTTGAGTATCTCGCTGGTATCTCTGGTAACACAATGTGAAAAACAATGTCTGCTCTATAACACAATAAAATTGACCTATAGCTCAGTCTGTTTCTGCTAGCTGAAGGTTATTTTGCTTTGACATATCCTTGCAGTGTCCTCTGCTTTAATTAATAATGTTGCTGCCATGTATTATGAAAGTCACTCTTTTGCACATGTTGGTATCTTTCTAAATTAGGCATTTTAAAGTTTAAGCCTTAAGAAATGCATAGAGTATTTTCAATCAAAAGTCCAATCTATTTACATGCACAAGAGCTGAAAGATTTTTCATGCAAGTTGTTGTACTCTTAGGTTTTTATTATTTCTGCTTGAGCAGAAAGCAATAAATATGTCTTGAGACAAGGGAGAAAGTTAATAAAAAACTGTCCTTTCCTCTTTGTGCTAGACCCTGTTTTAAAACCAGCTTGTCTTTCATGAACAAATTAATTGGATTAGCTCTGCTTCAGCCACAAAGGACAACATTTTGAGTCACAGGCATATTTGTATAATGAACCATCACTGCACTGGTATAGTAGGGGACTGATCCTGAAATTGCATTCAAACAAGTATTATTACTAGCATCAACATTATAATTCAGTTTGTGGGATACAAATAAGATGATTGAATTGAAAGAAAAAACGGTATGGTGAAATAAGGTATAGAAAAGAGGCTTATCCTACACAAGCCAGCTAGTCAGAGGGAAGGTACTCACTGTCAAAAGATATTAAAATGGTGACCCTAGAGATATAGTCAATGAAAATTTCACCCTGATCTGAGAATAAGTAAACAAAAGGAATAGGAATCTATTAATATTTTTTTATTTTCAAAAGAAGAAAATAGTCATTTATTTATCCTACTCCCCTTCATCATGTTAATAAAACTTTAAGTTGAAACTATTACACAGTTCATTTTACCCAACACTGCTCATTTTTGTTTAGGTAAATGGATTTACCCTTCTCATAATCACATGCACTCCAACCTCTATACTGTACAGCTTTCATTGATCCTCATTTATGTTTTATAAAAATAATTTGGGGGGGGGCTTCTGAGTGTTTGTGAAATAGCTCAGAATGGTCTCTGTCTGCTACTATAAGAAATAAATGAATAAGAAATAGAATAGTCATGAAGGAACCTAACCTATGAAATTGAAATGGCTGTAGTTTATTTAAAAAAAAAAGTTCTCCTTTAAAAATTAAAGTGATCTTTTGTTTCTCTTGTTGGCTATTCCAGGGCTGGCCATTGATACTGGAAGTCCTATAAATGACTATTTTCCAGGGTATTATTATGCTATGTCCTATATGAATCATTTATCACAGAATATTATTATTATTATTTGATGTTTTGCTTAAGTATTCAATAATCATAATGCTTAATGAGAAACAATTGGAATTTGTTCTTAACTGAGTTCCCAGTAATTTTTTTTTTAAAGAGGACTGATTTGTCCCTTAGTGGTCAATGAAAACTTGCCAGTGTAGACCATAAGGACAAATATCCTCTCCAAAACATATAGAACATCTAGCCATGGCAGACTTTCTGATGTTTGGGAAGTTGATTTCACAGAGTTATTACCATCAATTACTGCTATTTTACTTTCTTCCATTACACAAGGGCAGCAGCTTAAAATAAAACCGTAACTTCTCATTCTAGATGTTATACAAATATCCACCAAGTAATGGGGGTCCCAAGAAACTTTCAGCTGCAGATTAAGGAGGAGCATTTATCACTAGGCAGCACATCCTGAAGTTATAGATTTGCAGCTGCTGCTAATCTAAGGTGGGAGGGAGGTTTTTGCACCTACACCTGGCCTGAATTCATCCATGCATGATGGAGGGTACTGTATTGCAGGCTTCTGCATCAAAAGGAACAGATCCACAGATGTCTGGAGCTAGGTCTGGAAGATTGGGCATTCTTTAAAGAATCTTTCTATGTAGTCACAACCTGTGGCTTGCATAGACTCTTTCTTTCTTCTTCTTTCTTCCTATATTGTTTGTGAACAAAGTATGGGTGATGAATTTTTAGCACCTGTATATATCCACTTGTAGAATCTAGATACACCTTTCAGTTATGAGAGGCATAAATCCTTATTAACTATTAACTACTGTTATAGGTAGCATGGAATTATTCAAGCAATAAAAGAGTTTATTTTTTCCCTTGGTTAGTTGTAAATGAGCCTAGAGGGAGCCCAGGATTTCTAAGTTAAGCTCATTTTATACCTATAGCAATAGCTTTAAAACCTAATCCCGGATATGTTTATACATTTTTAATAGGACCCCAATTTTACATACAGTATCCTCCAGTGGCTTCAGCTGCTGCAGAATTCTCCTGAATAGTTTTTTACTGTTAGGCTCAGCAGGTTCAATGCTTGATTATCTTTCCTCCAGTTCAATATCTTCTCTTTTCCTTTTGTTATATACCGACAAGGGGACTATATGCAGGTTCTCTGTGGAGAATGTCTTGTACGTGAACATGCAAGCAATGTGGAATCGATCTGGCTGAATCCAGTATTCAAGGAATTTAATTGAATTATTGAAATTCAGGGTTGAACCCCTGGGACATTGATCCTGTATTGTCAGCCTCAAAACCAAGGTGCACTGGCTGCTTGATAATGTGTTCATAGGATTTGCAGTAGAAGGGGTGGTGAATCAAAGCAGTGACAGTATCGCTAACTGACAGAAAACAGAGGAAACTGATGCTGAATACATTTAAAAATAAATCAATATAGACTGGCCTGATTGAACAATTCTGGCAAAGTGTTGTGCTGGCATGGCTGCTGACTTACCAGTTTAAGAGTAGGCTCAGGATTCATGGTAGCTGGAAAGCTGGGGAGGGCCTTTTGCTGCAGCAATGCATTTAACTTCAAGACAGAGAATATTTGCTCATCTGTTTTCCTTGCCAGAAGCTAGAAACTATTGCTGCAGCTGCCAAGTGAAACAAAACAGATTAAAAGAGAAAATAAATGAAAAAAATAATACCTACAAAAAGGTAACAAAATAAAAAATCCAAAGAAACGGCTTTCATCTATTCTAATATAAGTGTATGTGCTTTGCTTATTTTTCTGCAGATACTAAAAGGAACTTTGAAAATTTGAGGCATCAGGTCAAGCTGAAAGAAAAAAACAGAGAATGAGAAAGAAGTTTAAAAACATTAATGCAAATAATGCTCAGCCCTCACTATCTCTACTGAGACCTAAGTCGCATCTTTCCTCAAGTCCAGCTGCTGGAAAAAGGAGACAAAGCAGAGAGAGCTGCAGGACTACTCTGCCCCATTGCATGTTGTTTCACCCAAGTATTCTCTCTCACCAATTCGCCTGGTTCATTCAATTTATCATTGTCTGCTTCCCTTGAAATGGGACCTGAGAACAATTGTCTGAGCTGGATTGCACAGCCTGTATGTAGCTTTAGCTGCTGCAAGAGGAGGGGCAGCTTTATGGCCTTTCCTGCAGCCTTACTCCCTTTTGGGGGAATAGGTAATAGACAGTCATTTCTTTCTATCGCCATGATGTTCTGAAGCCCTAAGCCGGCCTTCCTTCCTTCCTTCCATCCTTCCGCCACTTCCCTTCCTTCCTTCCTTCCTTCCTTCCTTCCTTCCTTCCGCCACTTCCTTCCTTCCTTCCTTCCGCCACTTCCTTCCGCCACTCTCCTTTCCGCCACTTCCTTCCGCCACTTCCTTCCTTCCTTCCTTCCTTCCTTCCCTTCCTTCCTTCCTTCCTTCCCTTCCTTCCTTTCCTTTCTTCCTTCCTTCCTTCCTTCCTTCTTCCTTCCTTCCTTCCTTCCTTCCTTCCTCCTTCCTTCCTTCCTTCCTTCCTTCCTTCCTTCCTTTCCTTCCTTCCTTCCTTCCTTCCTTCCCTTCCTTCCTGTCCTTCCTTCCTTCCTTCCTTCCTTCCTTCCTTCCTTCCTTCCTTCCTTCCTTCCTTCCTTTCCTTCCTTCCTTCCTTCCTTCCCTTCCCTTCCTTCCTTCCTTCCTTCCTGTCCTTCCTTCCTTTCTCCCTCCCTCCCTCCCTCCCTCCCTCCCTCCCTCCCTCTTCCTCTCCCTTCCTCCCTCCCTTCCTCTCCTCCCTTCCATGTTGTTGACATTGCCAGTGTATTATCAGTGGCAATGTCAACAACTCCAGGCCTTCAGGGCTGGTTGCTCCCTTAGCTGAGGCCAGTTGCTCTCTATCCCTGCAAAGTCAAGGGGCTCCATGGGCCTGATCCCATCGTGTGTGTATTTCTCTGTATTCAGACTACTCATGGGCATTAGTGCTGTGCTGTATGCATGGGACCCCTGACTCCAATGGGAGCCAAGGTCATCCAGTGTGCAGTGCCCTGGATCATTGCCTTACAAAACTGCAGTGTGTGCTATGTATCTGCCTAAGGCCAAGGTTTTGAGGAATAGGGTGAAGTCAAGGAGACAAAAGCAGGTGAGCCCTCAGAAACCACTTTTCACTTCTCACTTAATCAAAGCTGTATGTGGATGTATACAAAGACAAAGTGCAAATTACTCTAAAGCCAGAAGAAATGCTTGTCTCTGAGGCCTTTGTGCCGTAACCTCAAGCCAAAAGCCAAGTAGTTACACTCTCTGCATTAGGATGACTCACCATGTAATATGAGAGGTAATATCAGGTCAGAGTCCCTCTCTTCACACCCTGAAACTCCCCATCATGCAGACTCCCCTTTCCACCCATGAATCTAGAAGATATAAAAACTCCGCTGTTATTTTACAACATGAATTGCTCTGTATTTGTTAGATATTGGGGTTGTCACTGCTTTTCAAGCAACCAAGAGGGTATTTTAAAATCCATTTACTTCAAAATGTATTCACAAACAATTTTCAATTTTCATCCTTTCTTGTTTGTTTGTCTGCTTCATTCTACCCTATTCATATTTTAGTTCTGTGAATTCAAAATAATAAATTATTAGAAAAATGACACTGTAAGGGCTGACATAACAGAAGACAGAAGAAACAATGTTGAAAATTATTCAAAATAAATAATCAGTGCTGTGTCAGGGGACACTACCTGCAGTTCTGCCAAAGCATTTGCTATCCTGAAATGATTAATGTTACGCCAATTTAAAAACAAGCAGGAGTTTTGGCAGCAAGAATGCAGAAAAGCCTTCGAAATGTTAAAACACTTAGTTTTCAGAACTCACCGGGCATGTCTATACTAGTGTATGAAATGAGTCAAACTGTCAGTTCTCTGGCCATGAGGGGAAGTGACAAGGCAAAGTCAGCATCCCTGCAGCTAGGAAGCTCTCTTCCTGCTGATGGAATGGCTCCCCTGTCCTTCGCACCCAGGGCTGCTCCAGATCATACCCACACCCATGCTGATAATCAAGTAATGTGTCAGGGAACATATTAACTATTAAATCAGGTCCAGGAGGTAGAAACATGACTTGTGTCCTTCCTTCAGTGCATGGGAACTTCATAGCCTCTTATTCTCAATCAGGCAAATAAAGCGAGTGACCCTTTGCAATGCAGGCATTTCTGCAATTCTGAGGAGAAAGAGTTTTGGTTTTCGAAGTATTTGCATTAAAACAAATTAAAACAAATTAAAACAAAACCAAACATGCAATCAAAGAAACAAACAAACAAAAAAAAAAAACCACAAAAACTCACCCAACAAGCAAAATCCCAAACAAAAACCTCCCAACAACCTTCAATAATTCCTGCTTTCTCTTTCCACATAGCTCTTTAGAAGGTGGAACTGTACTTTTTATGGTAATAAGTTTTATTTAATAAAAGCCGTTAATGAACCTCAGTATCTTTTATCCCACTAAGGACAAGAGCTAAAACTCAGTGAAATCAGTGGAAACACTCCTGAGGACCTTAAAGGAAATGGATCCAACCCTCTTGGTCTTTTGCTTCCCCTGCAGCATTTTCATGTTGGTTCCCCTTTCTCTTTTTCACTATCATCCAATTACCATCTTCATTAACATAAATCAAATACTAACATATGATCAGTTGCATTCAAGTAAGTACAGAAGAATATTCTCACATGTTAAGTGTGAATTCAGAAAAATTAAATACATTGATTTGTAAAAGTTACTTTGCTGACACTTCAGTAACTTTTTATTTAGAAGAGACTTTGCTTTTGGAGAATGCACTAAAACATTTCCTGCATGCCAAGAGTTTCTTTGGTCTATGTGGAACCCATTATTGTAGTCCACATACAGGAATTCTGGGGCGTCTCTAATACAGTACCAGAATTATCGTGTAGATCTTCAGTGGGGAAAAAAAAAGGCACTCAGAAAAAGCTTTGGACTGGGCAAGTGCTATAGCAATACACCGTTTATTTGCACAAATAAAATTTCTTTTATTACACTTCAGGAGGGAAAAGAGAAAGAGAGGAAGCAAAAATATATATATATATTTTTTTAGTTCATTGGTCTCAAGCATTGGTTGGTGCAAAGGAAAATGAATTCCTTTTCCCTCTTTTGTGCAACAGCACAGAGGGAAATTACCTAGGAATGTGAATCATTTCTGTACTGCTTTTGCTGAAGTAAGAATGCCACTGCAGGGGAGACTAAACCAAATAGACCTATGTGGAATATTCAATGCAAAATTTAAAACACACAAGACACACACCATCGCAGCTCCCGAGACTGTAGAGGAATTGCAGTGCTCTCTGCTAACCCTGATATATCCACCAGCCCTTTATCAGCACTCAGGTTGTTTTCAGCACTTCTGCATGCCAGAGAGAGCTTCAGCATATTGTGTTGTGAAGTGTCTCCGGTGATCCTAACTGGTTCAGATTGCATGCTCAGAAGAAACCATCTGGATTTCATGTGCTTAGATATTTTATGGGTTCGTATTGACCGAAGACATCAAGTATTGACCTGGCAGGCAGCTGCCAAAGAGACTTCCAGAGTGCTTCCCAACTCCTGGGCTTCTCTGCATATCCTAGCCAGATCCAGAGTCCTTGCTCATCAGCCCTCCTGATGCCCCTCAACACTGATCAAAACTGGATTTACAGATTAAAAAAGAACACCAAAATCTTCCTAGGTTCCCAGAAAGGAAAATATCTTTCCCCTCGATGAAGTAATACCAGATTATGAAAGTAGTTTAGTGTCAGGGTTGCTAACAACAGGGCCACTTGCAGCAGAAGGGGATCCAGGAGGTTGGGTAGCAGCAGGGCAGGCCCGGAGCAGGTCCTGCCCAGCATGGTCACAGACCACTGTGCCTCAGCCAGGCCAGAAAAGTGGGAACATGGACAGAGAGACACTGTGAGCTGGCCCTCAGACCAGGCAGCCAGCCCGTGGATAGGGAGTGATGTCCACAGGGCCCTGAGAATTAGCTTAGGTTGGCAAAACTGCATAGTTGGAGATCTACATACAGGTATACAATCATACATGTCACTGATGTGCACATAGCAAACCATAGTGAAAATTTCCTATTGGATAATTTCTTTAGAATTTTTATTCTTTCTTTACTTAGTCTTCTGCAAGTTTTAGTCTCATTGCTCATTGTTTACTGCTTTGTCCAGGTAAATGTGGCTTTGGTTTCGACCACACCAGGTCTATATGCATAAGGACAAGGTAGGTCTTAGAAAAACCAGATCTTTTTTGGCTTCGTTTTCCCGACTTCAACATGAATTCTCTTGCTCTGGGACACTTTTCTATATCCAGCTTTCTTTCATTGTAATCAATCTCATTTCCAAGTCCTTTTCAGTGATAACATTAAGGATTTAAACTAATTCAGGTTTTCTGCCACCGCTACTTCTATTACTAAGATTTTTGTAGAACATATTTTTTTCCATTTTTGATACCACATTTATTATGTTCTATTTAGGTCAAAATTGTCCCTTACCTTTAATGGGCATTCTTTTTATTTTATCTGCTTTTATCATATCTTTATACAAATAGACCAAAAGTACTCTTGATTTTTTATTTCATGACATTAAAAATTTTGATAAGATTTGGCCACAAAACCAGATTGCTGTTCCTACAGCACTGCTATTAACTCTTTTCCTCTCTCCACCTGCTCCATTAGGAGTTTAACTTGTTGAGGTTTTATGACTGGAATTCTAAACTCCATACCAGATAATGTCTCAACAGTGCAACTTATAATTAATACTTAATGCTTTCGTTTTGCAAAAGCCTCGTTGAATACATCTGAGAATTGTATTTCCATTTTTTACTGCTACATGCACCTAGGTGGTGCATAATAATTCTTTGACTGACTAATACCCCTAAGTCTTCCTGTTTCAACCAGTGGGCCTTCTGATTGAAGAAATTCTCATTGCTCCCTGTGTTCATTACCTCGCATTTCAAACTAATTAAATCACATACCTTGTCCCAGTTCTAAAGCCTATCCATTTCTTCCCATGTGATGTTCTGATCATCTTCCATATTGTCAACGTCTGCTACACTTGTATTTCTTGAAAAAATATTAACGCTTTCCTATATCTTGTATTCAAGATATTGCTGATATTTTCCATAACATTGGGTCCAATTCTGATTCTTGAGGATTTACAGCCAATGATTTGTTTTTACTTTAGAATGTTTTGTAGTTCACACACTATGATCTTGTGCTAATCTGCCTTTTATTACCAATATGCAATTATTTTCCATGCACACTGAGTCCAAGAATATTATGTGCTAAAACAATCACTTTAGACAAGCTCAGTTATCAAAGTTCAGTTAGATGCAATCCACTTGCTAATTCAAAGGCCATTCTATCTTTTTCATTCATCTCCATATTCTTAAATAGAACACAAAAGGTGTCCTTAATCTTCATATACAACTAATGTAAGATTAGCAGGTTTTATTGGGCCATTTCTAATACCTTTCTCAGACAGACCAAGTATGGCTCAGCTCTAGCTGTATCTTTACCACAAGACAGAGTCACTGCTTCCATCTTCTTCAGGAATTTGTCTGCTATTCTCTCTCCTGAGTAGTCCCTGGTCCATGCCTGAAGAGTTCAGCTGTCTCAGCAGGATACACTGAGCACCAAGGCATCCCCTAAAGGCAGCCACAGCAGTGCCAGGCTTTCTAAGGGGGAGCCCTGTGTGAGCAGTTCTTGCTGGTTCAGTCAGGGATCAGGATTTCCAAAGAGGCTCAGCAGCCTTTATTGCTCTAGACTGAATCTCCTAGGAAACAGCAAACTGAAGCTGTACTATCTTTTCCCTGAAGCTTGCTGATCTCCAGTCCTACAAATAGGCACAAACAGGCAGGAATAAAAATATAGACCTTGCATGGACCACCCTGCCTGGAGAGATGCTGGGAGCACCGTGCAGGGTGACCTCAGCTAGACACTCATCCTATAGATGTTGGGTTTGCCTCTGGAGGGGGTGATCTAGCTTTGTGTTGTCAGTACAGGAAGGAAAGATAAATGCAGAGCGGAGAACAACTGATGAAAGGCAGGTCCTGAGACCAAAGCTCTGTAGGAGGTAACACAGCTTTGTGGAAAAGGTGTGCACTGAGTGGAGACTGCAGACTCCAAAGGTGACTATTCTATTTGCAGGGAAAGGAAATTCTATTGAAGATTTTGCTTCAGTGTTTGGATAAAAACTCATCTTTTTCAAAGCAGTTATTGAAAATATTGGACGATTTATTAATGAATATGACTTTTCAGTTCAGGTATGTCATCTTATCATGGATGATAGAATGAAATAAAACAGAAAAATTTTTAAAAATACTTTTGTAGATTATATCAAATCCAAATCATAATTTACATATACCATATAAAACTCAATAGAATTTATATGATTTTATGAGCAGGAAATGCCATTTTTAAATTTTTTTTTTAAAACACTTACCTTGCAGATAAACACGAATGCAATTGACACATATTGTTTCTCTCTGCACATAAATAGTAACAACAGGGCTTAAAACAAGAATTTTCCCACTCTTTCATTTTCCTTGTGTCCACCCATGGCTTCTGGATTTGTTCCAGTTGCACCTGGGCTCATTAGTGTTCCATAATCCAAAGACTCCTGGTGCCACATTCATTTGGCTCCTGAGTGAGGTGTATGCACCACTGTGCCAGGTGAACATTTATAAACTGGGGCAAGTAGGATGTTAAATAAAATGGAGGGCATGTGCAGAGAACAATAAAAAAGCATCCATTTTGCACAGTCCTTGCCAGAAAATCTAAAAGGCTAAAGCCTTCTTGCTGCAAACAGCTTGGCATTTACATAGCTTAACTGTCAGAGTGTGTCTCTACCCATTCAAGGATATAGCCCAGTCCATAAAATTATCCATGAGTATAACAGCTGATGGGTTTAGAACAGCAGAGGTAAATGACTTACAAACAGATCTCACAGATGGCAAAACTGTTCAAAGAAGGTTCTTTTTCCCCACTGCTGTGAAGTTGACTCTGAGGTACATAACTGCTGAAGCCTGAGAGAGGGTCAGAGAGCAGGTAGGAAGAAAGAAAGAGATGTTGGGCATTTTTTCCTTGCAGCCTTGAGCCCTGCTAGTGGCATACAGCACACCATTCAGCCAGAGTTTATGCAGTAGAAGTAGGCTCTCAAACTGAAAATATACATAATTTGGAGGTGTTCAGAGTTGGAATAGTGGCTTTTACAGCAAGGTGGTCCATATTCTGCATTTAATTTCTGGAGCTGAATGCGACTTTCAGAGTGAGTTCTGCTGAAGAAAGGCCATTACGGGATCCTACAAAATAAGCAAAAAAATCAATATTGTTCGGGAAGGGAGAACAGGAAGGAGGGAGAGACAGAGAAGGAGTACATATGCATAAGTAGTATACCCTGCTAGAGAATAAGGAATGACTGTTCTTAGTTTTACAACACAGTACCACAAAAATTTTCCTGAAAATATGGTTACCACAAAGAAAAATAATATGAAGATGCACTGAGATTTACAAATGCTTTTTCACCTGATTAGATTTACTATGAATTCCCCAAGGCTTCTCTCTGCTTTCAGGTCTCTTTACTTTCAACAATAAACCAATTGCATTGATAATTTAACAATCCACACAATTTCCTTTTCAGAGAAGCAATGTCATATGTAGCAAATTGAGGCTTCATGACATTTGAAAATTATTAATAAATAAATTCAGGTTTAGAAATCAGAGAAAGCAATGTCCATGAACTCCCCTCATTACCATAAAACTTTATGTTAAAAAATAAAAAATAAATTGCAATGTGCAACACTGGAAATATTTCTGCACTTTCAGTTCAAGTCAAAAAATATATATTTCCTCATTTATCCTTGCTATCTTAACAAACAAAAGCTCAGTAATATGGGGAGAGCGTTCATGCATGAGCTTGCAAACACAGCATGTAATAGGAAGATTTGCAATGTTGCAGGCAAGTATTCTGTCAGCTTCTTCAGTTTGCACGTTGTTTAGAGTGTTAGGTATTTAGATTCTGTGATAATAGGCTCTACATTAGGAAAAAAAACCTAAGAAACTATCTAGGTAACTTTGTGATAGAGATAGATAGATAGATAGATAGATAGATAGATAGATAGATAGATAGATAGATAGATATGGGTTTATTTAGATTTTCAAATTTTTTGAGGCCTTTGCTGACCATTCAGCTACAAGTAGAACTTATCAGCTTTACCTATCTCAAATATGTGTTATGATATAGATTTCTTAATTTGATAATTTGCAGACATTTCAAAGACAGATCATATCCCCAGGCCCTGGCACAACAGTCAAGATTTGAGAGTACTGAATATGACTTCTAGAATAATTTTGGCTTAAAATTATTCAAGGGGAGAAACTGGATTTTTTTTAAGTCTGGAAATTTTTTTTTCTGCAAATGTTGGCAATAACTAAGTATCCAAGGGAAAAATATTTAAAATAACCAGAGAACTCAATGGTATGGTTTCTCATACGTCTCTAAATATACCTAAATTTTATTTTGTTTCTAGACTAAATCTTAAACCTGGTTACTAAGAAGTAATAACTGACCTATAGTAGTTTTCCTATAAAAACAAGACCCCTTCCTCTTGTTGCAATTACAAAAATGCAACAGCTTGTTATGAATAGGTACTGCTGCACATCAACACTTCTGGACTGTATCTTTGTTCAAAAATGATGGCTACTTCTGTCAGCAGGATATCTGCTAACAAGAGTAGCCACCCTACTCTCAAATCTAACAGGCGAGCCTCTTGCATTTTTATACTATTCTTAGTGTGAGATAGCTAAATGAGGCCACCCCCTGGCCATGGTTCACCTTTGGATAAAAAACATCAGTGATTTTTATGCTTGACTTATATTTTACTGAGACATAACTAAGATAGGACAATCTATGCCTTTGGTCAATCTGCTTAAGGCAGCATTGGGGTGGCATAGATAGCAACCACAGTGTCCTAAGGACACAAACAGAGCAAGTTTTGTATGGACTGATATATTTTTTACTAACTAACACACTTTGAAAAAAAAATCCAAACCCCCAAGCAAGACATAGATTCATGAGCCTAAATGATCTAAAGAAAGACTATTGTGCCTGGAAAGCTGCCTGTTTTGTTCATCTGATAAAGATGAAAAACATATTTTCTCTTCCTAATATCTTTGCATTACCTAGAAAGAGTCCTTTTAGTTCAGGAGACTTCCCAATCTTTTCAATAGCTAGAAAGTGGTACCAGGTTTCATTTCTACCAAATGTTCTACCCCATCTTTTGTCTAATACACACTGCATCTTTCTGCCAGGCAAGATGTTTTTGTATCTCTTCTGGAAATTGCTCATATCCAAAAACACGGATCTAACATCCTTCTTGTGATATAAGCTTATGCTAAGCAATGTCTCCACACTTCCCAAAATTACATGTGCCTGTATCATTATGTATTCTTTGATCATGTTGAAAGGATGAATCCATTGTGCTTGTTTATTAGCCCCAACAACTGTGTTCAGTACATGGGTGGAAACATTCCCTTCAGCACGTTAATTACAAATTCACACTAGGGGTTCCTTTGTGTTCTGAGAGAATACAGTTCTTTGATTAC
Source organism: Calcarius lapponicus (assembly GCA_039654755.1). NCBI lineage: Eukaryota > Metazoa > Chordata > Aves > Passeriformes > Fringillidae > Calcarius > Calcarius lapponicus. The sequence goes on along the minus strand of CM077462.1, from coordinate 43,348,281 downwards.
ACAAGACCTAAGTGGCATTTCAGAATATCAGCATTAATAACTCATTCCTACAGATCTACCAGGTAGAATTAAAATTAGGAAGAAGGGTTATAACTTGTCAAACTATGTTTCTAATTAATGGAGCTGTGTAACAACAACTACTTCCTCCTTCACAGATTGCAATGTTTTCCTAAATACTTTTGTTCGGATGTCACATGATGAAAATCTGCAGTTTTGAAAGTCTACCATTATGAATGTATAGGTTAACTTAAGCAAATATATTAAAAAATATATAAAATCTGCTAAAGTAGGGTTTATTGCACAAAAAATTTGAATATCTTTCTGCAGAATGTTTATAGCCATGAATGATTTCAGAAATTTAATTGGTATAATTTAGCAGAAATACTACTCTTCTTTTATGGAAATAATAATAATTTCCCTAAAAGCTTCTGTTAAAAAAGTGTTGTTATTCTTATGGAGAAGAAAAATATTATCATGGAGACAGAACAGGGAGCTGAATCTTTCTGTGTTCCAGCAGTATGGTTGTGTTGTTCTTGGAAGCTATTAAAAAACCCACTCCCTTTCATTGTTTTTTACTCTACTTTATTAATGAAAGTGGGTAATTTAAACCCTCTATGGGTGAGATTTATCCCTTGTAAATTAGGAATCTAAACTCCTATTGTCTAAATACAGAATAATTCTTGCTTTCCTTGGAGTTAATGACATGCAGTAAAGTAGTCAGCCTCAGACAGAAATCTAGCAAAGACCAGATGAATTCCTCTTTACAGATGTTTGTTTCTTTCTATTAACTACAAAAAGACCTTCGGGTGATGAGCTCAGGTTTTAACTTTCCACCTTCAATATGCATGGCAAACATTCCTTCACAAATCCACATAATTACTGTCAAATCACTATTTACAACATGACTCCCTGGTGAAACCTATAGGGCTTACAGACAATGGACAAGCTGTTAGCAAGCTCAGACTTCTTCTGTGATAATTTGTTTATTTTGTGGTTATCTTATCCACCCTTTTCTCCCTGGTGGATGTTTTACACACCTATGTGTATCTTGCCAATCCAAAAGCAAATCCTGGCTCTGTGGAAAATGGCAGGGCCAGGATCTCTTATTCCCTCTCAAATATCATAAGATGTACAGAGCAGTTAGGTCTCACTCCTTGAAATGGTTCACTAGCCTCTACATATTATTGCTCAAACCAAAAATCTACAAAGCCCATATAAATAGACTGATCAAATAAAATAACTGTGACAGTAAGATCAGCTTGCTCTGAATCTAGGGACAAAAAAAGGAAAAAAAAAAAAAAACACAAAAAACCACAAACCAACAGAGAAACCATACAGTGTAAAATGATCCTTTCAATGAAAATTGAGTTTTTATGGTTCCTTATTAGAGACTTCCCTTACAACTAATTATATTAAACTTCTACATTCTCTGCTTTTTCTCATCAGTAATCTCTCAATCTCCAAATCTGTGAAAGTAAATGCTTAGTCAGTGTGTAAATTGAGGACAATTATCATTATGACCACACAGTAATACAAAAATAATTAGACCATTGCTAGCAGCAAAAATATAAATCAAATCAGTTTGTAATAGGAACATTAATAATTTGTTAAAGATACAATCTATTGCACATGAAGATGGGAAAGCAGCTGAGCTGAGCTGCTGAGCTGAAGACAGTCCTTGTTTTGAAATAAAGAGCACAGAGTTCAGTGTATGTGCATCAGTGATAATCTAGGGGTGATTGTGTTCAAGAGAATTTACAACCTATTTCAAATGCGTGAACTCAGTGGAACTGGGAAATCAAATGGCTGAATGGTATTTATTATGCTAGCCTTATCTTTGCCAAGGTGGAAAGAAAGACTGGAACAGTTCACTTTGCCTCCAGGCATCCTGTAATGAGCCAACCAGTGGTGCATTAGGAAGTAGTGGGCAAGTGGCATTATCATCAGGTGCATTTTTAGTAGCAGAGTCAAGTAGCACTGGGAGCATTATAAGTAGCGCAGTCGAGTGCTAGAGCATTGGTTATTATAGCGCAGAATGCACAATAGCTGGAAAGCTTTGGGAAATATAACAAGCAGAGTTAGGCCTGAAACATCCACTTTAAATACTGTCAAACTTTGAACAGCAGCAGCTCTAAACTCAGACTTTCCCTTTGGCACCTAGGGATCAGTCTAACAGGCAAAACCTGAGTCTCAAATTTGAACTCCCTCAAATCCTAGAAAATCCTGGATGCATTTCTGATGACAAGCAACATGGTCCAGATTCTTTCAGATCACAATAGAGAGTACAGCTGAATGCCACAGAGAACATTTCAAAAAAGGAGCTATTTGGCATGGTAAGCATTAGTAGTCAGGGAGCCAAGGAAACACCAAATGTGCAATCTAAAAATTATAAAAGAATTACTTAATTACTAAAGTCTTTCTGGATAACAATACTCAAAAAAACCTCTTCACAATATCAGGGATAAAAGTAAATTTTAGGCAAAGGGATCTGTAGGATAAGACTTTCAATAGGAGGAGGCTCTACTGCATCACAGTAACTCTGTATTATCAGGCTGTCAAGACCAGTTCTGAGGGAAATGTATGCCAGGTGGAAGTTACAGCACAAGGACTATTTCCCAGTCCCTGTTTTTCTGCTGCCTTTGCCCAGAATCTTCCCTTCCCCATATGTTCTCCTCCGGGGACCAATTGACCTAAAATACACAGTGGGTCTGCTCCAGCATTTCACTGGCAAGGCATAAATTTTGTGAATCAGGGAGGGGTGAAGAGTTTTATCCAACACTAATCTATCTTCCTCTTCAGAGTGGTTATGAGAGGTGCTGGGATGAGGGGATAAACACATGATGAGGTGACATATAGCAAAGCTGGTCTAATACTGACAGAATAGAGCAAAACAGGAAATAAATGTGGTATCCTGGATGTTGTTACAATATTGATATATATTTAGAGCAGGTAGCTACCTCACAGAGAATCAGAGAATCATTAAAGTTGGAAGAAACCTCCAAGATAATTGCATCCAACCTTTAACCTGACACCGTCAAGTCCACCACTAAACCATGTCTCTAAGTGCCACAGCTGCACATCACATCACCCTCCAGGGAGGGTGACTCATCCAAATTGCATCAGCTTGAACAGCACATGTTTGGACTCAGGGTATTTGTGCACTGGGGGCGTACCATCAACAGAAGAGACATTTGATTGATATGAGATCTGGACTCTGGTCTTCCAGCTCTATACCACCAGTGAGATCATAGTAATGCTGGAAATTGTTGATATATTCTGGACGGGAGACACGGCAAAGTCTCCATATCTTTTGTTGTCCTCATTTCTAAATCCATGCTGAACTGTAAACCTACAGAATGTTTCTGGTTCTGCAGCCCTAACCTGCCTAGGTTGGCCGGCAGCTGAAAATCAGAGGGCAGAGTAGATGGAACATCTGTATAAAGCTGAAGTCCTCCACAGGAAAGACCGGGAAGACTTTGAGGAGTGCTCTTCACTCTCTGAGGTGAGACAGCAGTGAGCAACAGAAAGATTAACCAGCAGTAAGGTCTCAGGAAATACTACTTAGGGGTACATGGGAACTGTTTTTTTCCATTTCCTCTGACAATTGCAGGTATCTTGGACTGAGTGCAGCTTATCTCTGCATTAAACCCTGCAAACAGGAATGAAAACTGCACAGTGATAAATTCAGAGCAAGTAATTGAGAGTCCACTATTTATTAAGACTTTCCTCTGTGTTTGGTGACAAGGAAAGGCTTTAGTGATGGCATCAATCATGATAGGCAATGAAAATGTGGCTGGAATTTTCAGTTGGCCCCACGGAGAAATTTGTTTTATCTGATGCACAAAAGCATATGCTAGCAGCCCTATCTGTGCTCACAGAGCATGGGAATATCTCTCTGCAGATAGCCAAGAGGTGACTCCCACAAAAGAAAACCAGAGACAATGAAAATCTAGACATTGAAATCTTAGCCATTTAAATGGGAACTAGAGACTGAAATCTGAAAATGCTAGCGAACTGGTGCAATTATGTTGGATCAAATCAGAAAAGCATCTCATAACACATTAATAGAATTACTGTAATTGCTTCAGGAATACAAGGAGTCCAAAGGACATTTTCTTCTTTTTTCCTAACACAATAATATTTGAAATCTGTCGCAAATAGTTTCTCTTTTAAAGAAAAATAAAACCTTCACTGTTGCAGCAGTTACTGCATTTCCCACTTTTCCTTATGTTCCATTACTTTCAGAAAAAAAAAAAAAAAAAAGTAGAGAAAAACAAGCATGTCATCAGCCATTGTCTTGCTATTAATGAAAATTTATATATGACTATGTATTACATTATAAGCAAACAGCTCTTTTTCTGTCTGTGCTCTCTTTCAAATAAAATTCATGAGAGAATTCATAAGAAAGTTGCAGTTTAGTATAATGCTCTTCTTCTGTTTTACTTTAGCACTGGCTTATACAAACACATTTGCTCTTGAAAGAGGATTTCTGCAAGGCTGCTTCAAGGAGGGACCAGTGCTTTTGCAGTGCCTGGACTGAAACTAAAATCCAGACTGTTTGGATCCGTAACTTGTAACAAATTGAGCTGGTCCAGCAACAAATGTAGAAATAATGCCAAGATAACTTACATTTTTCTCACGTGGGACTGTCATTTATGGGGTATGCTTCTTCTTCAGGTGTCGGTCAAAACTGACAATGTGCTGCAGCTCTTGTAAAAGAGGTACACAGAAACAGCATCTGTGCAGATTCATGTCTGAGCTTGGTGGGTGCATCTCCTCATATATCTTACATTAATTTTTATGAGATATTTTCTCTCTTGGAATTCTGGATGTTGTTCCCATTATTCAGCTGTTTCCCACATTTGTGCTGTCTGCCTACCTGTTTCTGCTGACAGCAATCGATTGGGACTAGTCCTTTGCTATGCAGAAAGGAGATCTTTTTCCTCTGAACTTTAAAGGGTGTCACTCAGAACACTTTCTCCTACAGTACCTTTAACTGTCTGCAGAGTTTTGCCTCTATTTATGGTGTTTTGACTGATGGGTTTGGTGATGGGAATCCTGACTTTCAGCCAGTCAGTCTCTCTCTGGTAGTTGGGCCCCTTTTCTCTACATAGCTATCCATGTTCATGAATTAGAAAAGGATTTAATTTTAACACCATTTTTTTTTTTTTTTTGCTATGCTAGGGTCAACATTGCCAAAAAAAAAAAAAAAAGGAATGGGTAAACAGATAATGATCATGGTCACAAAAGATGTGTTTTCTTGAGAATGAAGTCTAAAATATTCCACCTTAACAACCCTAAATGAGCTATTTCTCTCTGAGTGGTGCAGACAAACCTGAATATGCCAGGGCTCCTGCTATCCCTGATGAGAGTTTTAGTGTGCTGATGTCCTGTTTCTTTTATTGTCCTCCACTAAGCTTTATTCCCTCAGGAGCAGAGGGAGTGGAGAAGACACCATGCAAAGCAACAGCCAGAGAAAGGACTGTCAGTGCAATGGGAGTCTTGCCCAAGGGAGGGAATTACACTCTGAATATTAGTCATGCAGATTAGCCCTTCTCAGGGGGAACTCTAGAGAGACTAGCTTACAGTACTCTAACAAATGTTTTCTGGTAGTTCCATCACTAAAAATAATGTTGCTCTTTCAACTTTGCAATGTACAGTTTGAAATTAAAAAGCTTCCATGTTTTGACCAGGGCTAAATAACATGAGGACTTTATGTACACCTCAGTGTGTTAGTGTAAGCAACCTTCTCCTGAATTAGGACATATGTCCTCAGTGAACATATATGCAATTTATTTGAGATTTTACACATAGTTTTTAATAGAAGTTTACCCAGTTTTTCCTTTCTGTTTAGCAATATTTTTGATGTTCTTATCTTTTAATTCAAAAAGACTATTATCAGATTTTATTTTATTTCTTGCTACTACCTGTATAGTAAAGAAAAATGCTAAAGAGTAGTTCTGGAGAAGAAGAGGAAAGAGCAATACTTTCTGTATTTTGTAACAGTAATGTGTGAATAGTAGAGAATATCTAAGTGTCTTTATAAATGGTTTTGATTTACACAGATGACACCACATTCTCAGAACATAAACCAATTCATAAACTTCAATTATACTCTTAAATCTCAACATCTTGAGGACTTGAGAGGTGTAATTGCTTAGGGAAAAGTTTATGTTAGGGAAATAGAAATATTTACATTTATTTTAATAAATTTCTAATCCAAACCCCATTATAATCTGAGTCACTTCATTAACTTCAGTGCGACCTGAGGATCAGGCCATTTGAGCAAAGGGATGAATAAACAGACTTTGACATTTCTCCTTAAGTGCAGGGTATGTGAGTTTTTTGCAGGGTTTTCCACTGTAAATGCCCTTTTGTGAATCCCTGAGATGTAAATTCAGGGACTAACATCTTCAGTGCTTTGTTTGATCTCCAGTGCCATGCCATGATTTAAGAAGAGGCAGTTTCTAAAGTGCACTTGCAGCTGACTCAGACAGGCCTTTATAGTATTGATTGCAGGTAATGTTTGCTTTATGTACTGTTCAGTACGGTAATCCTAGATATATTGAAAGTGGGATCAGGGATCAGCATGAAATGATGTGACAGTGTTTAGAAAAAGGATATACCCCCTACCAGATCTTTGTAATTGCAATACAGGGAAGTTTGATGAGGTCATTACTGTATTAATTCAATCTCTATAAATGTCACTGTTAAAAGGATCAACAAGATCACCATTTTTAATGGGAAAGACTTACATTTGGATCACAAGAAGCTTTTTAGTATAAATCCTCAAGATTTCTCATTGATTTGTTTAGACAGATGTCTCGAGTAGTTCAGAACTATTCCACTGTTTCATATATAATGAGGTCCATAGCACTAATTATGTATGTAATTTCATTAGAAGAAATGTTCTTTTGCAGCTACATGCAGTATGCTACATTTATTCACACTATAAGAGGTGCCACTTTGAAATGTATCAACATATATCACTACCATAACTGAATACTGCATGTAGAGAATACGGTGAGAACCTTAAACTCCAGCATATATCTGCACTTTTTCAATCAAAGCCTGGTCTCTTTCATACTGACAATATTTGCGATGCATCTGTCTGTACTCAAGCTGTAGATAGCATAAATTACTAGCTGTCAATATATGGTGAAATTCTTTTATTTTCCTCCAAGATTATGCTTATCAGAGCAAGGACTTGGTGTTAAAAACAAAACATCCCAATAAGTCAGAAAAGATGAATTTTCAAAAGGCAGAGGATCAACAATAAGTTTTATATAAAACTTATGCCTATAATCCCCAGCAGAGCTGGAACAGAAACCTCCCAGTTCTTTCATCCACTGCGCGCAGCTGGGTGCTTACACAAAAAATTGGTACCTCATCCATGAGCAGAGTGGGACAGTTGCAGCTTCCCTTGCTGTGAACCTGCCAGTGGAGAAAGCAATAATAGATGGCAGCTCTCTGTTAGAGCTATTAAATAAGCTAATACAGCTGGAAAATGTGCAGTGGTATGTATAACATTTACAGAGTTGGTTTTAGTGTAAGATTACTCAACCGTTCTAGGATTTATAGCTGTTGAACTACAAATATTCCCCACTGTGGACAGAGTTGTGTCAATATACCAATTCATTTGGGAGGTTTTAAAATCATTAGGGAAGGTTTGCAAATGATATACCCTCAAGATTCACTGTGTTTTACCACTGTGATTTACAACTTGAGATGCTTTTGCATGGGATAATCCAAATGCTGCCTAAAGCTCAATCACTTGAAACTAACTAACCTGTTAATTCCTGACTGATCTATGTCTAACCCCTTTGCACTGCCCAGGATGGTTTATCTTCAGGATCAAGAAATACAGGCTGAAATCCTATAGTCATAGGAACAAAATACTAGTGTGGCTGCTAAACAAAATTAAAAAGGAAGGGTGCCTTAATTGCAAAGCTGTAAGTTGTGCTGTGAAACCATGGAGCAATACACAGTAAAATGCATCCACTTTTTAGTGGTATCCTTGCAAATAAAATGTCAATGTTCAGGTGAGAGGATGAAATGTATATTTTCTGAGTTCAATTACATTGAAATGATTGATTGTCATACAGTTGGACATTTGGTTTTATTTCTGCTTAGCCTCAGTCATTTTTTAACCCCCAATCTTCCTGTTAAAAAACCTTTATGTGACTGATTTTCCTATACAAATTCCCAAAACCTGTTTAAAATTCATGTTATGACTGCATACATTTTGATTAAGTAGGTCTTGTTTACAATTTCATAATTTGGGAGGGAGTGCAAACCAACTACAATAGGTTACAAATGGTATTTTATGAAGGGACTCTTTTCTCTGCCAGCAGCTGTGGCCTATATTCTTGCTACTACAGTGATGGAAGTTTTGGTGTGGTTTTCAGCTTCTGATGTCATTCATTCTCCATCTGAACACATCTGTTCTCTTCCTGCCAAGGAAGGCCTGTTGAACACCTGCTGCGTTGTCATAAGTGTCCATGACAGAGTATGAAAAATTTAATGCATACTCTATTAGAAACACTCACTGCATAAAAAAAAAATCCCTAAAATATGTATGTTAAACCTTGGGCCATACTAAATTAATTATGTTTGCTGTTCCATGGGATCTTGTCACCTTTAGCAGCCCACTTACACAGCATCATCAGTGGATTGAACTCACTTCAGGGTACCACATACCCTGGAAATGGGGAGGTTTGTGTAGGGTGTATGTGCACATGCGCCAGGCATAGTCCTTGGGCTCCAATCATCCACATATTTGATAACTGCAGGGATGTTGGAATTGTGTCAGCAGCTGCACTGTAGATGCACACAAGTTCTGAGCTCATCTTTTCCTCCAAGTCTCTGAGGAAGAAGAAGAAAAATCTGGATTTCAGGTTTCTGCTGTGCTACCTGTTCGTGAAAGACCTAACCCTCCTGCAATACAGACTTCAGAATCAGAAAATACAGGATGAACTGCTATGCTGATGGAACTAAGAAGCAGTGGGAATGTTATACCCTATTTCTTCTTTTGGGAAAGACAGCTATACATACACACACTGGCTGTTCAATCTGGCAGTAAACCCCAGGCCCTCAGGGAAGGCAACCAGTTTATCAGTACCTCAATCACCACTCCAATTTGCCATGCAGAAACTCTCTCAAAGCTGATGCCTGACAACTCCTTCATGGTGGTTCTGTGCAAGATCCAGCCAGGGGCACCATAACTGCTACAGAGCTTTGCCTTGATCATTCCTTTCTTCCAAACTACCCACTGTATTGTGATAAAGCAGCATGGAGATGTAGTGGTGTCTAAAATATCCCCATATTTGAGGAGAAAGGAGATTCCTTGCATCCAAAATCCCTGCAGCTGAGAAGAAAGGTGATTCCTTGCATCCCCTGCAAGACATGCTTCACAGGGGACCTATGACCCCCCTCACAGGCAGCAGTCCCCTAACACATCAGGGAATCTGGTCTCTGCCATCAGTTCACTTGCCAGGTTCCTTTCTATGCTGTGAAATGATATTTTTTGTTTAAATGAGTAATGAAACAAGTGTATTTGCCATCCCCTCCTCTCTTCAAATGCTTGTTGCTTTGGAAAATGTATTTTATCACAAGCTACAGGGTATAATTTGGTGGGATCCCCCATGCTAAACTATTGGCAGTGTATCACTGAAGTGTACTTAAAATTAGGCTCCACTATGAAAAGCCATGTGTTGATTAAGCACTGCCAGCACACTTGCTATTGCCTTGAACATAAACAAAGCAAGTCTCTGCCCCAATGTGGTTACAGAAAGGGCATTCCAGAATCAATCCCTGTACCACCGGTGCTACTTTGCTGCAGTCTGCAATACGCCAAAGAAGGTGTGTGTGGTGTGCACGACAAACGGGGGGGCAGGGGGGGTGCCCCACTTTTCTCACCCAGAAATTTATCAAACCCTACAATATCTCTAACGAAGATGCACAGGGAGCTGCCGGCAGAGAGCCAGGCAGTCACTGAGAGCTGTATCCCCAGTCACACACGCACACACACACACACACACACACACACGCCCCAGGTGTAGCACACTGGAACAGTGGTGAGAGATCACACAGACACCTTCTCCCTGCATCCCTTCTCCTAACACCGCCACTTACAGGAACCTTTTCTTTCTCTACATCGAGCGATTTCTGCCTGGGTTTGCGAGTGGGAGTCATGAGCATAGCCCAGCTCTGTACCTGAAGGGGTCTTCTTGCTTCCATCACCCTTTTTCACGCTGGCCATTTCTCCTGCTTGTTTTTACACGACTCTCCGCCCTGGCTGCAGCGGCCCCGAGCCAAGCCCCGGTCTCGGCCCATGCCCATCTCAGTCCCACTCCCCATCCCCATCCCCATCCCTATCCCATCCCCATCCCATCCCCGTCCCCGGCCCCGGCGCGGCTCGGGGCGAACTGCGGGCGGGCTGTGCCACCTTGTGGCTGTTAGGGGGGAAAAAACCCAACCCTCTTGCTCGCGTTACAAATTAAAATCTCCTCTCTCATAAATATCAACTTGTTAAACTCTGACTTCGGTTTTAAAAGGCAGAAAATTAAAATGTATACCTCTGTCTCAAAAATTTCGGTAATTAGACATAATCCACAGGTGTTATTTTAATGATGCCAGCTCTTCAGACACACGGGCTGAGCAAATGTAGAGTGTGGTTAACTAATTATGTTGTCTTAATTTGCCAATTTAAAAAACTTAAATGTCCTGAACAAATAAAATCATTATCTCGGATTTCTTCACCCTACCTGCTGCCTCGCACCATCTGATGCCTGGCACTCCGGGTTTGGCTGCGCGGAGAAGCATTTGGAGGGCTCTGGGAGGCTACAGCAGCCCTCCGGCACCAAACAGCAACTTTGCAAACCGGGGATGCTCCCACCATCCTCGCTAACAATATCTGATAGTGGCTTTAAAAGCCAGCTTGTCTCCCTCTATTACCTTTCCAGCCCGTATCTTAATTGACCAGGGAGAAAGCGACGCTCAGGCAGCGTCTCCTGCTGAATGGAGCTGAGCTGATTCCCCCACCCTCCCTGCTTTAGACAGCAGGCAGGCAGGGGTGACATCTTCTCTTTCAAGGAAACATTCTGCATCTCTCAGTGCCGCCCTGGCCAATGACAAACTTCCATCTAACTTTCTCCTCTCAAAAATGTAAAGTAAGAAAACAAAATCTATGCATCATTTAAAGATGCCCCAGGATAGCTTTGAATTATGCAATCCACAGTTATGTGAGCTGCTGTTTAAGGGATTCTTTGGCTCTTTTGTGACACTGATCAATCCCCTCTTGGTTTTATTTAAAAGACCCAGTCACTGAAGCATTCAAACCACATTATTCACATCTCTCATTCACATGCCTGGAAAATAATGCAAATAAACACACAAGGAAGAATGAAATATATGCTAACTAGCTACACTTTTCACAGGTTGGCCCCTCTGTAGAAATCATTCGGAGAGGAAATAATGGGAGGATTAAAACCAGCTTTCAGTCTATTTTAATCCAGGTTCAGGTCATTGCCCTTGTCATTCAGAGGGTTTGTTCCTAAGGTGCAATCAAACTGCACAGGCTGAGGCTGTTGTGCAGAAAGGTCTGTTGCTCTGTGAAAGGTATTCCCTTGGCCTGTGTCTGAGCACTCCACAGGCTGTTCTAAATTACCCTGGCCTTTAACATCACAAGGTGCCCAGAAAAGAGATCAAGCACCTGTTTAACAGGGCATATCAGCCACCACACCACTTCCTCTCTCATATCTCTGCTTACCAGTGGCCAGCAGCAGGACAGTGGTGTGGAATGCCAGGACCAACTCTGTGTGATAAAGGTGTGCCCAGCCCTCTGGAGGCTAATTATCTGGGTACAATTTAAAGTGATTACCAGAGAATCTGCTCCCAACAAGGCTGTGTCTCAAGGGCTGACAGCTCAAGCAATTTTCAAACATCCACAGCTGGGGTACTTATACAGGAGTATTTCAGAGTCATATTAAATTACCTGCCTTGGAAATCCTGGTTCTGAATACAGACTTGGGTTATTGATTTTGGAGGACTCCAAGCACAAATTCTACAGCCCAGCTTCAGTTAGCCTCCTCCCCTGGGACCAGACATGGAAAATGATGCTGTCAAACTGCTGCCCACCCTTTCCAGAAGCAGCTTTAGCCCTTTGTCTCTCTCCTCTCCCAGCAGCAATCTGATTTTTCCATAGCTCATCCTACAAGGTTATTTACCACTGTTGGAAGGACAGCTGGGAAAAATTCCTAAGAGGAGGACTATGTCCTAAAATCCAGATTCAGCACCCCATCCGGCAAATTTTAGCCATCCTGAAAAGACAAATGCCCTCTCACAAACATAACAAAGGCAAATATATGGCCATGTACCCTAGAGGATGCTATCCTGGACTGCTATTCTGTGGACCTGGACTGCAGCCTTGTTCTGCCTCTGGCTTACTTTGTATGCATTTTCTCCACCTTGCAGTCAATTTTACAGTAGCTTCTAGCTCAGGCACTTAGGCATTTGAACTGCCAAATGAGGTTTTGAAAGGTGTGCTCACATTTGCATATATTTTCCAAGAACATGTCTTTATTTATGCTTCTCTCTAGTAGTAAATTTTAATCCTGCTAACAGCAGGAATAAATGTAGTGGGCAGAATAAAGTAGGCTCTAGGAGCCTAACTTTTTTCTTATTCTCTTCAGACAATATATAGCCTTTCAAGCTTGCCTTTAAAGGACAAAAAGCCTCTACATTGGAAAAAAGCTTTCTTTTTTCTTTTTTTTTTTTTTTGCTAAGCCATAGACAAACTTATGTCCCTCTGTAGAAAGGGAAAAGGAGATTGAAACAGCCTTAAGACAACTGAAGTATCTTTTATTTCCTATACTATTTAACGATGGTTGCTATTACTTTCAGAATCTAGTATTTTGCAGGTAATAAAAAGAGTGAAAAATCAATCAAAACAACAGAGCTCATTCCTAGAGGACAAAAAATCTTCAATATATAACTGACTGCCAGAAAGCAAGTGTTAAAATATCCTGCATCAGGTAGAAGTGCTGCAATAAGGAATGGAGACAAAACACAGAACTATAAAAGAGACAGCTCACATTTTAATTGAAGAATTGAACAGCGGCTGACAAGGCTCTGTGCTCTGTTTCCGTGGACGCTTTCAAAAGGCCGAGCTGCAATGCATAACACCCAATTCAGGCTGCAATGCTCCTGAGAGGGTTCAGGGACACAAACTGCTTTTATTATTGTTAGTTAGGCATCAGCAATCCACTGAAAGTGAAAATCAGACTTTCCCCACTAGGCACGCTTGGGAAGCTGACACAGAAATCTTACTAGAAAAGATACAGAAAGGAAAAATAAGCAGGAGGTTTTACAGAGTCTTACTGAGAAATTATTGTCATTGCTTCTCAAAGAGAACAAGGCTGTCTTTAAAGCCTCAATTCTAATGCCATTAAAGTCGGTAGAAGTTTTAGAGATACCTGAATAGCAGAGGGATTTTTTCCTCTCTTCAGTTTTCCTTGCAGATCCAATTAATACAAAAAGAAATTGACTGATTCACCTATTGTTCAGGTTTCACTTGCCTTGCCGTATGTAAAGCTTGCTCCTAAGGTCTGCAGAGCCATATAGCATTTATCACACTTGTGAGCACTCCATAAATAAGTAGTATGAACTGTAATGAGAATACTAATGAAATGTGTAGCTTTGTGATTGAAAAATCTCCTTTCTTGAGTTGTATTTTTTAAGGAAAATTAAAGGGATGATTTGTAGCACCTGATGTCACAAAGCCTCCCAAGCTAATATACTGGTTACGAAGTCACAGTATTATGGAAACATTGATATTTCTATGTGACACAGTCTTGTTATTTGAGAGGTATTCCACTGCCAATTAAAGATCCAACAGCTGCCACTGGCTAGGCAAAATTTCATTTTAAAAAGAAAAGAAAAGAAAAGAGAGAAAAGATGTGAAAAGGAGAAACGTAGCACACAGGCAGAGGTACTTTCAACATGCTTCAGAGGAGCATAGAGGGGATCCAGCAGGGCACATGCTGCTGACAGAGGAGGCTAACACAGGGGGGGAAGGCAGAGGGCTAAAAGAGCTGCTGATTCCAAATGCTACCTTCAAACTGAAAACAGGAATTGCCATGTGGCGTATCTAGTAAATGAGGCTCAGAGGATTAAAATACCACATCTGAGGCTCTACAAAGAATTGTTCTGGATGGAATTAACATCAGTGCTTCTGAGTCCTCTTGGTGCTCAGCTGCATGTCCTTCTCATGCAGCAAAGAAAAGGGTTAAATGAAATCATAGAAGCAAGTGACTTCAGCAGATGTCTGACCTACTGCAGAGATTGCTGTGGAGATCTGCCATGGGAAACTGTATCAGGGCACACAGATGAGGCTAATTGCTCCATGAGGGACAGAAGCCAGGAAATACACACACATTTAAAAAGTGAAATGAAAAAAAAATTTAAAAAAATAATTATTACCTTTTTGTATTCTAAATTTGGACAGACTCAAGGACCAGAGTTTCCCTGGGAAAAAGGAAAGGGAGTGTGTAGAAAATCCTTTTGCCTTGCATTTGTTTGAACTCCGATTTCAAGCAGCTTTTTGCATCTCTTTGAATTTAGACTGCATTAACAAGCACTCTGACTAACATTTAGGCAGGTAGCCAGTAGGGATCCTGACATATTTAATGTCCCTTGTTCCTTATGTATTTTTCACTTTTTAAGCTTAAGCCTGTGAAACCAGGCATGTAAGTATTTTTTGTAATAAAACCTGTAAGGTCTTATAATCTCTGCCTTCCATTGCAGAACCTCTTCATTTCTTGATGATGCTGTGGGTTTGGATTATATCATAGTGGAAAAATCTTTGGAGCAGAGACACCTTTGCTAGGTGTTGCTAGGCTCCTCAGCACAGTGGATCTCTAATTCCACCGTTATCTCTATTTTTGTATTTTTGGGACAGCTTTCGGCATACACGTGTTGACAGGTGCTGCTCTTGTCTTCCACCCTGTTGAGTCATAACCATAAAATAGATATTCGGCTCTAAAGCAGCTGGATGCTGATGGGAACCCATGTTTTCACAAAATGTTTTTGGAGCACAGGTTTAAATTATGAGTTTAATAACATATAATGGCATGGAACTTCTGTTAGTTAAACAACACAGCAAAGGAATTAAACGTATCCTTCTCAATCAGCCCTACAGCATCAGAAAGCATTTTATATTCAAGTTTTAAACAACATAGAGAAATTATCAGGAGATTCTATTAGACTTGGTCAGGAAAAACTTTGGCAGTTGATAAAAAAGTTAGCAAAGCCAAACTAAACTGATTTAATATTATTACAGTTCTTCTTCTAAAACATATGTTGTTTAACAACTTTTGATGCCAGATTTTACAAAAACAAGCCTCTTTTATTTTCATGAAAACATGAAAAATTTCACTGCCACATTTTTCTGTGAAAATTTTCACTTTGATAGAAAAGCAGCTTTTGGTTCAATGAAAGTTGTGAATGCCCCAAAACAGATGTTTGCTGATAAATTAATCTTTATAACTGAATAACCCTTCTGTAAAGCCTTTGATATAATAATTAAAATAAGAAAAATCCTATTATAAACCCTTCCTACATAGAAAATCCTTAGCATAATCTATATTTTGTTTTTAAAATTTACCACTAAAGAGGGTGGGTGAGATAAAGCAGCTTTCACTGCCATTGTTTTCCATTATCTCCTTTAAGACTGAATGAGAATGTTCCTTTCATGCCAGTGCCAGTAGTTTCCTGTCACCAGTCTCTTGATAGTCTCCATACTGTTAGTTCAGTGACTTCAACACCAATTTTTTGGTTGCCTCATTTCTGGGAATACCTCCATTCAATAAACCTTCTAGGACTGTGACTGCAAGAAACAAAGAAATTACAAGAAAATTACCAGTAAATAATTAAAACTAAACCTGGACTTAATATAACTAGGATACCATCTTCTGAATACATCTATAAGCCATAGTTAAGAAAAAGACATTTATCATACTGCAAAGGAAAATAGGAAACTATTTAAATGTTCAAGTTCTCTACTGAAACTACGTGCATATGGGATTACAGTTGTGTAAAATTATTCACAGGTGTAAATTTTATTCAGGTTGAAGCTTCATATTATTCTTGATCATGTCTCATTCCTTCTTTCATTTAGAAATCTCTTTTTGAGACTCATTTCAATGATCAATCTTTTTATTATAAAAATTAAAGTATTTGCTGTAACATTAATTAATTTTCCCCTGCTGTAATTATTAGAACTGAGCAAATAATTCACAATGAATAATTCATCTGCTGAATGTAAGCTCATTTTCTGCTTGCTGAATATCCAGTAGCAAATCTACTTTCCAGTTTATTTGTTAATCAAAAGCATCTGATCATTTTGTTAAATATTTTTTTCCATGGATTGAATCTGAACAGTTCCCTGCAAGCCTTTGATATACAAAGCTTGTAAGATTGCTACCTGATCTGCATTGGTACATCATAGTTGGTTTGGTGAAGCATGCAGCTTTATTTAATTTTCTCAGTTTGGTGAGTACTGCACTGTGGGCATGAGCACATCTGTATGTGAATTTAAGTATTGTTTTCCTGCCAGTAGAACTCAATTATTCAAATCTCTTTGGGGGAAAGACCCCCTAAAGGAAATGTGAATATGTGAGTCTATCAAATGCTGAGCCAGTGTTTCCAACAATTTACTTACAGCTTGCACTCGGTTTTAAGCAACTATTATGTTATTGAAAGGCAAAATCAGTAGTATCAAATTCTGGGGCCATATTTTCTGACTTTCAGCTAAAATGTAAATTGTTTCTATGCCATGGTGGATATTAGGGAACACTTTGTGTGTCTGAGAAGTCCTTGCTTGTCATAATGAAAGAAATTATGCAGAAGATAGATAGTACATCTCTAAAGATTTATTGCCAAAATTGGAGAAACTGGATAAAATCTTGCCAGAAGTGAGAACATAGGAAAAATGGTAAGAGGTGATTCTTACTGAAAGCAATCTATTCCTGACTGAGCACCAGTAGGTGCTTCCAAATGTCCTTATTTTTCAGTTATGGTTTTAAGGTGACATTCCTTACCTGAATGATGAACCTGATGAATCTTGTCCATACAGTAGTGGAGGCCCATCTCCTGTGTACCTGTAGGGCATGAAAAATATCATCCTTCCAACAAATGCACCATCCTCAGCCATACCCTGTTGCCCAGAATAGCTGGGTGACTGATTTGTGAGGAGACAAATTTCTTCTCCTCTCTTCTCTGCATCTTTGCTCTCTGCGCCTTTGCTTTGATGAGATTTGTTTTTTTTCTTTTCTTGAAAGACACATTAAAGAAATACTGTCTGTGCTCACAGAAGTCAGAGACACCATGTGAAATAGTCCAAAGGCCATTTTCTTTACTGTTGCATAACTGGAAAGGAGCAGATCATTATGACATTAATTCAAGAAAATATTCTACCAAGCAGAGTTATGAGCTTTTCATAAGAAAATGCGGAGGATATTGGGCTAATGGGCAATGTGTAGCAGAGTTCTGCCTGCTTGATTCCACAAGAAAAACTGTTGTTATGCTTGTTAACTGGATTAATGAGTTTTTCTTGATTGGCATAGGGTTCTGGTAAGGCAAGAATTAAAAAAGAAGTTGAAATTAACATTAACATTGCTTTAATGCAATTGAAACAAATGCCTTCTCATTCTCCCAATAATCTCTGAATATTAGCTTTAATAAAATAAGATTCCAAAATTTTAAATAGTGTTGCATTACATTCTCAGTTTAATAAAATAACTTGGCATATAACAGTACAGAAACAAGGGAGAGAATATAACACCAGCAGGGTTTCTTGTTCATCAAATAATTGACTTTTTAAACTCTCAAGCAGATAAATTTGCAGTTTCTCAGCAATAAAGCAAAATGGTACATTTTGTGCTTCAAGATTATTATTATTTCTCAATAATCTTAAGTCACATAATAGGACATTTTACACAGATGAATGTTTATTTCCCTTTCTGTTTTCTTTCTCTTTATCTTCAGTTTTTTGTTTTTCTACTACCTTAGAGTTTCTCAGAATCAATGTTCTGTAAAGCAAACCCTTCCATTGTCTCACTAACCTTCTATACTCTGAACAGGCAACAATAAAAGAGGCAAAACTGATGAAGATAGGACACTTATAGTTCAAAGACATTTTAGGAATGATGTCCCAGTCATCAGGCAGAAATCTTAGGTGGACATCCTGGCATAAGACAAGTTTGATTAACATGACCGGAGTACACCTGCAGTACTGATGCCTACATTTGTGCCGAGAACAAATGTTTCCTTTGGAGTCACTTCCAATGCACAACCAATATGTTAGATATCAAACCACCAAAATTTTCCAGAAATGTTCATTTTTGTGCATTTTCTTTTAAGGTAGTCTCTATGACTAGCTCAAACGTAGGATTTTGCATAGAAGATTTATAAAATAAGGTGCCATAAAACAAGGTTCAGTTAGGTAAGTGTAGTGCTTTCTAGGTCTCTAGTCCTGTTCTCAGGCATAAATTGACCATGAAATTTCAAAGGGCTTTTTTTCCTCAGGTTAAATTGTTAGGGACCACTGTTGTTTCTCCCTTATTCTGAAGCATGGGCAGTAATGCCAAGACGTAGTTGTCCTGATGTCTCTCAAGAACAAAACACTGAAAAAGGAATGTGGAATGTTATAATCTGGTTTTTAATTAATACAGGGTTGCTGGGAGGCATTTTTGGATGACACGTATAAAGATTTGTGAGCATGTGTTGTCTGGACCAGGCTTCAGTAGCATAATTTCATTATTTGATATGACTGATATCACTGAGTGAGTCCACTCAGTGACCTATAATGCCTTTTTCAGTCTTCAGGGTGTTGAACATGTGTTCTCCTAAAAATATTTTGCACTGAGTTATTTATTGCAAAATAATTTTTTCAGGAGCTTGTTATCTGTCAGCTTTAAAGACCTTTTCTTATTTGAAATAAATTCACTGGTATACATACTCATCAGTTGCTTGGTGTGCCTTTAAAAGGAAGTCTGGGATATCACTTACAGGAGAACCCAGAATGGAAAGTGACTGTCAAACTGTCAAAAATTTGGAGACTTTTCCTTTGACATGAACTTAGAACTTCTTTCTGTTTTTTCTTTGTTTTTTAGCACGTTACATCTTCAAAGTTCTTATAAGCATTTTGTGATCACATTTATTATTTCTATTTATAAGAAATGACTGTCTGGAGGACTAACAAGACTGAAATTGGATTTTTTTTAATTCACATACAGAAAACATCATCAAGCTGATAATTTCCTTATATAGCCTCTCCTTCCCTCCACTAGTACCTAAAAAAATCCTATTGAGCTAAATCTAAGAGCTCTGAATTAACACTAGACATTGTTTGATGTCTCTTTGCACCAAAAAAATTAATCTGGGAACATTTGAAACCATCTGTGGTTTCAGCTCAGCTTAGACAAGCAGTGTTGGTCAGACAAAGCAACATAACTTTCCATAAACTTCACCAAAACACTGTGGCAGCCCCATGAGCACCACGCAGCGCAGGCTGGTACTGCCTCTCATGGAAACACTTATGGCTGGAGGGCAGGAAGTAGTTTTTTATTTCTCCTCTTCCCTGTGTACATCAGAGCTTGATGAGTCTCCCTTACTACCAGAAAAGTATTCATACCATCAGGCATTCCAATATTTCTAGGAGCAAGCTCTGTTTCCAAAGCCCTGTAGCCAGCAGAATGGTTAAACCGCTGCTGAAGCAAGGACTTCAACTGACTTTCATACCTCCAAGCTAAAATGTCATAACCTGCAAACTAAAGAACCAGGCTTTCACATTTATTTCCCTGTCTGTCAAAATGAATACTCAATTATTTACAAAAAGTGGAGCAGCTTCAGCAAGCGAGACTGAAATGCACCAATAGGCATGCTAGAGAGATAGAAAATCTATATTTAAAAACAGAGAGAGAGGGGAGCTGAACCTGAAGCTCGCACTTCCCAGAAGCTGCTGCAAACATCAGGATTGAAGAGACAAGAATAAGGTGGTAAACAGAAGACTGTAATATGATACATTCCCTTTTTTGAATTAATTTCCCTTGTCAATCTGATACTTGTTCCCAAATTTCCTCTACATTACTACAGTGGCAAAAAATTTATCCAACATTTTCTAGAGTCAACCAGGATATTCCCTTCAATCTAAAATGATTTTTAGTTTTGATTCTCAGGAGCTAGGAGAGAAGAAACCAAACAAATTTTCTTTTTAGGTTGGCCCAAAATGGCTTTCTTTAGTTTTTGAACACTGAACCAAAAAATATCAGAGATGCATCTCTGTTTTGAAGGTCAAAAAGACTCAGCAAGGCCACTAGAAGGAAACAAGGAGCGCTTCTAAGAAGCAAAGGATATTTTTCCATAAATTTTGTGATTCAATCACAGGAAAACAGCTGTGAGAATTATAAACTTGAGCAAATAACTAATTCTCAAACTGCCAAGCTAAAGAAATGTAAAGGTGGCCTGTGGGATAATAGTAGTCTAAATACTTAAAGGTGTCACAGAGAAACACTGGCATCATGAACTTCTGCCGCAACTAAACTTAAAGACAGTGCAAGGTTTGGAATACTCATTACTTAATCTTAATTAGGAAAAGCTAATTTCCTAACTAGTCCATTGTTAGCACTAATCTAAGATCACTTTGGACCGCCTCAGGTTCTACCTGGAAGAAGAAGGGACAAGACAAGGATAGTACATGCATGGAGAATAGATGGCAGCTTCATAGCTAGAGATAAGTGGGGGGAATAAAGTCCCAGCCCCTGGTTTTCGCTGACAGAATATTTTCAGCCCAGTAAGCTGATTCCAGAAATAAGAGGCTGAGATCTAGCAAAGCACTGAACCTGTTAACTGTAGTGATTTTGCTGTCAAAAGTATCTGGTTTGGGAGGATAAATATCCCCTTATACTCCAAACTTGCAAGTTGTTTTCCCTGGCCTACTGATATTGCTTCCAACAGAAGCTGAATTTCCCTCATACATTTCGCATTCAAGTCTTAATTTTTGCTGTACACAGCCAGGAGATGCAGCTGTCTCAGTAGGAAGTCATTGTGAAGTCAATGGAGCAACAGTATTTACACCATATGGGTATCCAGCATGCAGACTGAAGTATCACACAGGAAGACAAGCTATTCTACCCTGTCCCTAGCAAAATTTACAGGCATAATACAGCTCTGAAGGATCCCAAAGGAAAATATTTAACATATGTCTCAGAAGACTGATATAATTCCAAATTACTAAAGTTGCTGCTAAGGGTCCATACAGATAAGGAGACCTGGCTAGCTGTTCCAGCCACCGGCTTCATTAAAACAGTCCAGAAAATGGCAATGCTACTATGTTATCACATTTGGGAGGCAAGGAGCAGATTAAAAAAATGGGCTGCCGCAGGAATGCAAGTAACCCCATGGTGGCCTTATTCAACATCCCTTATCCCTTTGCATTGGGAAAGCCCCATTCAGAGAAATGAAATTCACGTGTCCCTGGAGGGAGCAGTGGCTTTGCTCTTCCATGAGCCTGTGCCAGTCAAAGGCAATCTGCCTTTCAGCAAGAGGCAGTGTTTTTACAGAGCTCAGCAGCAGCCAGGCGATTATTGAACTCGACATGCTTCACATGCTTAGCCACTGGTTATTCCTGAGGCTCTCTGGAACTAAAAGTCTGGCCTCCCCAGGTCACTCTGGCTGTCAGATCAATCACACCAGTGTGCCTGCACCAGCAAAGGCAATGCAGGGAGTGTCTCCTAGGGCTAGAAGGACAACATGCAGAGCACAAGAAAGGCACGGGGCCAAGTGTTACATGTCGTGCATGGATCCCGTTTGGAAAACCTCTAATACATCCAAACTTGAACAAACTTGGGTTATAAAGAGGAAACCACACTGGGAAGCAACTACATATCTGCAGTGCATACTTCCTTCAAATGGATCCAGAGAGCATCAGGAGGCCCAGTCAGTGATGAGCAGCTGTAATTCTGCTGGAAGAGCTGACTTCCTTCTGGCCCCCACAAGTTCATAAAATAGCAATCCCAGAATTATGTGATAGGCTTGAAGTGAACCTGAGAGATATTCTCTCCACTCTTTGATCCAATTGCCATATTATATCTGGTTTTTTTCCAACAGGTATTATTCATATTTTGTTGGGGTTTTTTATTGCAAAAATGGGGGACTCCAAATCTGCTCTAGACACTCAATTCCATTGTTTCTTCTCCCTTTGTGTAAAGACAGGGTCCTTTCTTTTGAGGAAATCCCATGTACCCAGCAAAGTGCAATCTTGGACATGGATACTGGATTATTCCTTCTTTTTTATTGCAGCTTTGCATAATTTCAGTAAAGATATCTTTCCTATGTAGAACGCCACTTAATCCCACTGAGCCTTTTTGCACAACATTCCCAGGGTACAGGTGCTCTGCAGATTACACAGGAACACAGAAAACCATGATCTACTGGAAACCCTTCTTCAAAATTCTCCTTGTCCTGGCAGAAGACAGTGGATAGTGATTGAGGTACACATGAGTCCACCCTGCTGCTTATAGCAAGGTGGAATTTTGTCCTTGTGTTCCCTGTTTGAGAGGTATTAGGGACAGAGGCTGCGCTTGCTCTGTGCTCCTGCCACACACAGCTCACAATTATCTGCCTGCAGTGGGGGCAGCACAAGCAACACTCAATAGTTTGAGGGGATGGTAGGGTGAGAGGTAAGACCAAAAAAATAAATCATAGTTGAGCAGTGAAGAAAATTCCCTGTTAGGAACTGGTGGTATCCCATGGTGTTATCACAAGGACATTTGTGACAGACTAAGGATCACTATTTTAATTATTTTCAATACTCCACCCCCACCAGTTCAGTGCTCTACCCTGTCAAGGCAGTGAAAAAGGTAAGAAGTTGTACAGCAAAGCCATACATTTCCTAAAACCATAAAACTGAAATATTCAGAATATAACTAGGTGAATGAGAAACTTGTGGCTTTTATTTTGTTAGAATGACTTGAAGTACAGCTTACAATGAATCAAAGTAATCACTTTATTTTTCCTCTTTATAATCTCTTCTCCTTTTTGTGATATATTGCAGAGACAGAATGGGTAATTTTTTTTATTTATTTATCTATTTACTTATTTATTTTTAATGAACTGACTGGTCTTACAGATAATTTCTTGGCAGGTATTTTTTTTTCCTTCTACTAACTGACTTAATTAGAATAAAAACTAAAGTCAGTCCATGTTTCAAAAGATAAAACTTTTCCCTGGTGGGATTGAGAGCAATTCCCAACATCCTTCCACAGAACAGTTAATTCTCTATTGCCATAGTTTTGAAAAGCTTGCAGATCTGCAAATAAGAAAATGTAAACAGCATGTCAATATAGTGTTCTGTCCTGTTTTTTTATTCCTTGATTAGTTCCACTTTAGCCATAAAACAGGAAAGTAAACAAATGAAATCATGAATCTAAAGATCAGTGTGTTATAAAGGAAACATAGTAATTCAATTCAGTAGACATTACCCGTTCAGCAAATGTTTCATGGATAAACTCATTACCAGAGCTGCACAGGGACATTCCCAGTGAGCCATTTTCTATCAGAATATGCAGTACTTTCAAAACCTTTGTAAAATCAGGTCAGTTTTCCAAAATTTAATATTGGAAATTAAAAAAGGAAGATAACTCTCCAGAGGGTTGAAATCCCTTTCACAGTGTATGCAGATCAAAGTATTTTATTTTTTTTAATCTATCATAATTTGAATATTTTATTTGTGTATTACTGTATCTTTTAGTACAAAAATTGTCAGCTTCAGAATTAAATGCCTCAATATTCTTGAAACAAACTGTTTCTAGACACCACTACAAAGGAAATTTCCTTCAGAGAATTTTAAAATACGTTGTTTCAATTCTCATACAGCAGGCAGCCCAACTGTAAAATTTCAGAATATATCATGTCGTGGAACTTCCTTTCAAATTCCACTTGCAGTGCTCAGGAACATGGTTTAGTAGTGGACGTGGCAGTGTTAGGTTAACAGCTGGATTCAATGGTCATAAGAGCCTTTTCCAGCCAAAAAAATTCTATGATTCTAACTCTTCTACTCACTATGGCATATAAATCAAACCCTCCTTGCACCACTTAACATCTATTTTTGTTCAGGAGAACAGTTTCCTCTGGAGGACAGTGTGAGAGCTGTCAAATCCACTTCGAGATAGTGCAGGTCCAGTGAGCAGTTTCAGTTAGGAACTGATTTTTGAGGTGCTAAAAAAGGCCTGAAAGTCCCAGATTCTGCCAATGTTCTACTATGGTTTTCTGTCTCGCTTTATTTAAAGTCAGGACAATTTTTCATAAAGAATGCAACCAGGCTAAAAGGAAAATAATTTAAAATTAACATAACCCAGCATTTCTTTAAATGGTGTTTTACATAGTTTAGCTTGCCCCCATCGGTGTCAATTTCCTGGAAGCCAACACTACAATCAAGCTTAGAAATATGATTCTCATTTGAGATTGAAGAGGATCCAGTCGCCAGAATCAGATCATACCAGTCAAAAGACAAGCATTCTAATTTAATATGTGTTACTTGTGCCCTAATAATGCCATAGGGATGCACTAAAGAAGCACACGTGGCATTTCTTTGTCCTGTCTTTGCTACTGTCACTCCATTTTGAGGATAAAGTAGTCTTTCGCAGGTTTGCTCAGGAGACTCCAAGTTTCCTTAAGCCTCAAATTTCATTACTTCTGTCTTCCCTAAGGATTTTTCAAAACCAGGTCCCCACATTTCCCATCTGTTGCTTTGGGGAAAATCCACATTGAAAACTTTATATAAGGTTTGGTTCTTTTTAAAGAGAGCCGTGGTGCACCAAGCAAGTATTATTTGGCTTCACATGAAGAAGAGAGCATGGAAATAAACATAAAGATTCTAGTTTCTGGAAAGGACTGCCAGTAACTCCTATAGGCTGAGTGTAGCAAAGGTATTTAATGTTGAGATAAGAAAACAAAAAATATTTCAAGGAAAGGGAGAATTTACTTCAATACAGTCAGATGAAACAATCTAAATCCTGGATTGAGGAAACATTTTGCTGATGCAAATGAAAGAAAAAGGCATGACCAGGAAAAGATTATTCTTTTAACAAAATAATGCAGGAACTTCAGGTTTTGTTACTTTAAAAATGCCTCTGCTGTGATTTTTTTATAAAACTGATCAGAATTCATAATCTGTGGGCAGCAGATTCCCCAAGTCACATTTCATATGCTCGAAGCACTAATTAAAATCTGCCATTTAAAATTGAGATGCAAAGAAACTATATATTGCAACACTTATCCTATTTTAAGAAATTGTTTTTCTTAAAAAACTTCTGCTTTAGACACATTTTTAAACCTTTTTAAAAAAAAATCTGCTTTAAAATTAATTATTTATTACTCAGCCATTACTTTGTATTTTAAAACATGACAACGTAATTCTTCATTTATATTCATACTCAACAGGTGTGGATATGTTCTCTGTAGAGATCATATTCTCCAGCACATAAGGCAGCTGAGCACATACCACACAAACTTTGCCAAATTCTGTAAAACTGATCACTTCAAATCACAGACAGTTTAGGAAATATGTGTGTATGTTTGTACTTCCAGACACAGCAGTAAATCTTATTCCTTATTCTATACATCAGAATCCTGAAAAATCCTGAGTAAATTTCAGATTTACATAAATATGCTTTCAAGTCAAAAGTGTAAATTCCTGAATCTTTCACCTTATAACTTCTCTGGAGTACTGATTCATTTACACACATTCCCCAGCCTAGTCAGCTTCCCATTGTATTGAATCTGACCTTTTCTCCGTGTGATCAGGTCTGTGTCCAAGTGGGAAGCACTGAAAAAATATTTGGATGCAACTGCTGAGAAAAAAAAAAAGCCCAAATAGACAAAACACACCTCTCATATTTTATTTTAATGTAAATCATTGATACCATTCAGGTGTTTTTTTTTTTCTCTTGAAAGAGCTGCATCATATGTGCTCTAGGACATCCTTTTCAAGGTAGCTGGAAGTCTCTGTGCATTGAGTCTGAAGCGGGCTAGTAAAAATCCTGTAATTTTTTTGCCCTTACCCTTTGAAACCTGCATTTACCCCTTTGGTCCTTGTTCTTGTGTAGAATTTCAAAGTATATTTCCATTCACATTCCCTCCAACAGCATTGTGGTATCATATTTTTCTGACTCTTTTCCCTAGCATGAGCATTGTTTTACCACTTCTCACTCCCTAATGCTAGCAACCTTGCTGTGGAAGATTTGTGATATCTTCCAGACAGGACAGGCAATATGTGTCAGGAATCTCGCCAGCTCTAGGTGGCTCATCACATATGGTGGCACCAAATGAAACAGTTTTTTTATAAAATTAATCAGAATTTGTAATCTGAACACAGCAGATTCCCCAAGTCACATTTCACATGCTCTAAACACTAATTACAATCTGCCATTCAAAGCTAAGATGCAAAGAAACTCTATATGGCAACTTTATTTTTTTTAAGAAGAGATTCTCAAAGGCAAAAGGGGTGTGATATGCTTGTCTCACTAACATGCAGGAGGTATTAGGCGCTGCCTGGCTGAAAATTACCTCTGAAAATGAGGAATTTTACTGTGTTTCATATCATATCACAAATTTTTCATCATGCGATTGCACAGTCATAACTCTGTTCAAGTTCATTCAAAAGGCCCATGAACTCCAGAAAACCTTTTGACAAATATCTGAGTTTTAAGGCAAATTTTATGTTACACCATCAACATTACCAACAGTTTTAATACACCTCAGTATGTTGAGTCTGTGTGTGGCAGCATATGCAATCCAGGCAACCAAACAAATCACTGCAGCCATTCATTCAGGTCTGTGAGCCATTGTTA
The DNA here is from genome assembly GCA_039654755.1 of Calcarius lapponicus. Lineage (NCBI taxonomy): Eukaryota > Metazoa > Chordata > Aves > Passeriformes > Fringillidae > Calcarius > Calcarius lapponicus. Next base: position 43,321,372 of record CM077462.1, on the reverse strand, counting down.
TTAATGCAATAATTTTTCTACTCATGTTGTACTAATTTGGTACTATTATCACCAAAATGTTTCTTTTTTTTCACTTTCATGAATTCATCAGTTCTAGTCACAAAAGGATTATATTTTTTCTTTCTATTCCTCTTCTTCTCAGCCTTTCTCTCCCTTAAAAAAGTTGGAGATCTTTCAGAAAAAAAACGTGACATAGACTGGCTCACCTCCATTTCTGGTCCTGACACATATATGAAAAACTCTAAGCAATTATTGGTTTTGCATCTAGTTTTTGATGCACTATACTACACACAACCCTTATCTCTCTTGTTAAAATTGAAGTCATTCTTCTAACCTCTTCTGCCCTACATGCCCACATATAGTACAAGTGCAATTAATTCTGTTAATTCTCTGATTACTTTTGAATTATATATCTATATATGATATATATAGATATGCAGATAGAAATTATGTAAGTATATAATTAATATTTTTAAAAAATAAATATATTGGAAGAGAAAGACAATAGGGAAACTGAGTTATCAGAGTTTAGCACTGTCCCATGTTGTTATCTATGGTAAGTTACATGCCGTTTGTGTGAACAGAGGTGATCATGAGAGAAAGGGACAGCTCACAGAGCTCCCAGATTCCAATGTAGGCTACCAGTGGGTTTTTAATATGCATCATGTGAACACTAAATTGTCTGAGTGAAAGGAGCAAAATGCTCCTCCCCTGCATGGCAGGAACAACCACATGTAACCAATAAAATCAGTTTACCCTCAAAGTAGAGTTCATAGCAATTTCTGTTGTCAAAAACAGCGCTGAAATTCAGTAAAAACCAACAACTGGGATTGAGAAGTTTATACATTTCATAAGGAATATTCCCAATCTCACTAAAACATCCATAAAATTCCTTAGACTGATGATCTTTTACCTGCAGGGTTAGCAGTGATTAAACAGGAACAATAACATTAAGTCTAAGAAGATTAATATTTCTACTTAGAATATTTTATTTTTAGGAATGCTTTCTGTTCACCTTAGAATTACCATGCTTACCAGGTTACCTTTATCTTTTAAACTTTCTTCTGAATTTCTCACTCACACCTCTGTTGAGCACATCTCACCCAGGAGATGACACTGACACATTTTGCTGTACAGAAGAGAACTGGGGAACACCACCAAGCACTGCACCCATAATCACTGACAGTGCTTCTCTGCTACTCTTCTCATCTGCTCAGCTCTTCAAAGTTTCTTCCCAAGACAAGGGAAGACCTGGGATAGAATATCAGGATATCTGACCCGTCACACCAGGGTCAGATCCTGGGAGACAGCATGGATGATATTGTACCAGACTTGGTTTCCTCTATCTCTGTTCCCCTGGAAGTGACACAGTCCTCACAGCATATGAGATCCTTTAGGGACAGTCATCAACAAAAATGTGGAGGCTCCCAATTTTCTTTCACTGATCTGCTGGCCACTGAGGTACTGAGGCCACTTTGAAATATGGTCTGTAAATTAAGCGTAACTAAAAAAGCAACTCTAAGTAAAATAGCTCAGCAGGCTTTGCACTCTCAGGTACAATGTGCAGTACAGTGAAACTCTAAGTATGCAGAAAGTACCTATTTCATGTTATAATAAAACAGCACTCTGCTGGGTGACGATACAGTCTTCACATCATTTGAGTGCCTTTGAACTGGAAAAAAACCCAAACAAATTCACACAACATAGCTACTTTTTCCTAAGGACATCACATGGGCTACAGATGAAGCCAAAACTGAGTGCCACACTGCACAGAGAGTCTACTTGGAAGAGATTGAACTTTTTCAGTGGGGGGATGAGCCAGGCCATGCTGACCCTCTTAGCAGCAAGAAGGGAGCTGGGGGATTTCACTGCCTGCTACCACAGCTGATCACAGCAGATAATCTGATTCATAAATTCATAATCTTTTTTTTTAAACCTCTGCACAAGGACAGAAGGGAGTTTTGATGTCACTAGTCCACTTGGCAGGCACTTGGAAGGATATTCTGAAAAATCATTACTCTGATCAAAAAACACTCATCTAGCTTAGAGCTCAGCTATTCCTAGCCAATTTACATACACTTGTACTTAGGCCAGAATTATTCCTTAGGTTAAGTAGCTCTCCTTTTTTTCCCCTGCTGCTTACTCCTGTTTGATGCATTTGTCTTAGCTGAAGTTTTAAACTTTCTTTTATAGGTGATAAGTGATTTGTCTCTTTGGTCATCTTAGCAGCTCTTCTCCAAACCCATCCTAATTTCTATTTATTACCACTTTAAAAATGGTTATTTAATGCAAAATATATTCTAAAGTCTTCCATCTGCTGCAATTACATTAATGGCACAGCAGAAGCTTGATTTCCAGCTCTTGTGGTGAGCATCCTTCCTTTATTGGTCTGTACAGTAAGAAGTCAGACATGACAGATGCCTCTAAAATCTGTATTTCTAGGCTTGCAGTTTTGTGTCTTAAAAACATTGCTTATTTTTAGGTATGGGAAGCTGTATTGGGCACCATTCCTTCCATTTTTCTTTGGAAGTTCAATTTATAGCAGCCTCAACATAGGTGGTATAGAGTCTGAGTCTATGCAGTTGTCATCACAGTCTCCTGTAATTCTTGTGTTGAATATGCCATTTCTTTGCTGTTGTGTTGGGTTTGTGTGGCCAGGTTTTTGTAAAGGGGAGTTACAGGGGTGACTTTTGTGAAAAACTGTCAGAAGCCTTCCCAGGGCCAGGTGGGTCCCAGACGGACACTCCACTGGCCCAGCCCAAGCCCATCAGTGATGACGGCAGCGCCTTTGGGGCAACAGAGTTACAGAGAAGAAAAATCTGCGCAACAGCAACAGAAGAGCAACAACACATGAGAGAAGCAGCCCTTCAGACACCCAGGTCAGGGCAGAAGGAGAGGGAAGAAATGCTCTGCGCCAGCTGCAGAGATTCCCCTGTGGCTTCTGGTGAATAGAGGGGGGAAGCAGCTGCTACTACAGCCCATGGTCGGGCCAGAGATCCAGACAAGAGCAGGTGGATGCCCAAAGGAGGCTGTGACCTTGTGGGAAGCCTGTGCTGTAGCAGACCATGACAGATCCATGTCCCCATAGAAGAGGATCCCAGGCAAGGGCAAATTTGCTGGAGGACGTAAGAACTCATGGGGCGCCACACTGGACCAGTTTCTTCCTGGGGGGTTGCATCCCGTGGAAGGGACCCACAGTGGAGTTTATTAATAACTGCAACCTACAGGAAGGACTTGCATCAGAGATGCTTGTGGAGGACTGTCTCCCATGGGAGGGACCCCACACTGGAGCAGAGGCATTGCTTCTGGAGCAGAGGAAATGTGTAAGGAGTCCTCCTGCTCAGGAGGAAGGAGCAACAGAGAATGATAAAGTGACCATAACATCCTTTCCCCATCCTCCTGTGCTGCTTTCAGGAAGGAAATAGAGAAATCGTGAGTGAATTTAAGCCTGGTGTTTTAAAATTATCTATTATTTTCTCATTATCATACTCTGATTGGATTGGTAATAAATTAATTTCCCAAGTCGAGTTTCTTTTGCTCATGACAGTGACTAGTGAGTGATCCCTCCCTGCTCTTACTTTGACCCACGAGCCTTTTGTTATATTTTCTCTCCCCTGTCCAGCTGAGGAGGAAAATGATGGAGCAACTTCAGTGGGTCAGCTCACAGATAGCTTACAGCAGATCATAAGGCACTAGAAGTTTATGTTTAGGCAGCTGAACCACATCCTAGGTACCTCTCTGGAGGTATTCTCATCTGAACCAGTTGCCCTATGTAATATGTAAGCATTTCCACTTGGTGACATGAATTCCATAATCTTCACCATTCACCATAGCATAACATGCAATTCATGTCACCATTTCCCCTTGGTGACATGAATTGCATATTCAAACAGATGTATCCAAAGTGTAGTTTTGACTTCTGGTGAACTTTTATGATAATATTTCTTTAAAATATTTTTCGAAGTTTATTGTTAAAAACTTTAATGGCAAATCAGGGTTTTTTTACTTATTCACATATTTCATGGTACAAACAGTAACATGAAATACAGAATATATATCTTCAGAAATACAAGTAATGGCATGACAATCTACACTGCTGCTAACATTCCTTAACAGGAATAATATGATAACTAAAATGTTCTATTTTTTGAAGTGTTATTATGAACCATTATTATCCAGGACTGATAGAAAAATCTTATCTTTTTAGATTAATCTATGCTGTAATTTTAAAATGTCATACTTTTGATCTAGAAAGTTAGATGACTGTTAATTATTGAAGGAACAGCTTTTTGCAGTATCCTATAAAATTGTTTCTCAGCCAACATCAACATTTTGGAAAAACCTTCTGCACTGGTGAGTATATTGGCGCAGATTCATCCTGCTCTGCTTTAGGCACCAAACCTAAAGTCCTAAATTGCAGTCTAGATTAATCTATAATTCCTTTCACAGATTTTTCAACCGGCTAGGGCCATTGACAAAAAGGATTGCAGGGGCAAAATAGGATTCTTTAAAACTATGTTCTCCTTGAAGAAAACAGGAAAAGAAGTGCAGTGTCTGAACACCTGCAGAGAAGAATCCCTTAATTACACCAGGTTTTTCTTCTGATAAATCTAGAATTTTCTGCAGTTCATCTTATGAAAGCTGTCAAACATGTTTGCTATGAATGTAAGGAACCAATAGAGCATAGTAACTAGTTCAATCTGTCTGTATTTGTTTCACCTTAGTATGTTAACAGATCAGAGCAAGACTGTCTCCTTCCAACTAATTTTCTCTGACTCTTGCTTTACTGGCAGCACAGGAACTCTGTTTCAAAGGCTACTTCCAGAGTGGTTGGACACCCTTCTGCAACAGGAATGATGGCTTAAGGAGAGCCTGTTTTCCAGCTCTTACTTCCATGATGAATGGTCTAACTGCTCAGCAGACAGGCAAAAATTGATGATAAACTTATCTAACACTCCAGATTTTTCTAGCAAGTTATTTCTGTAATATGGGTAGCTTGGGTGTCTCAACAGGGCTTGAAGAAGTGCTTGAGTGGGAAATAAGTGCTCAACTCCCAAGTATGAACATGTACAGATCCCTAGAGTCAGATGCCTAAGGTTCAAGCTAAGTACAGGTCTAACTAGTAAATTTAGATGGCGTTAAGCTTAGGCAGTCCTGAAAACCTGGACAATTACATTGATGCCTGGGACTTAAAAAATTATCAAGAGACTAGATTCCCAAATGCAGGAATTTCAACTGATGATTCTTATTATTTTGTGCTACCTGAATGTCCCTGGAAAAAGAGGTACCTCCAGAGGATTATTCATCCAACTCTGTGAATTGTGTATTGTGACTGTGACTCTGGAGACGCCCACCAACATTTATTAGAGAGTCAACTGAGTTTTTAAGTTAATTATTAAGATTTAAGTTAGATGAGATGCACATAAACCTGATTACTTCCATTATTTTCATACTCCAGATCTTGGAAGAGGATGCTCAAAATAAGAAATCATGCTTGGTACATATCATAGGGATCAAGTACCACCAAATACATTAAGTAGTAACTGCTCATTTATATTTAAATACTTTGGTCAATATATGATGTCATTGCTGGACATCTAAGGGGCAGTTTCTCTCACCTCACCCTGATGTATATTATGGAGATTCTTTTTAGAGTCAAAAGGGTTAGGTAGGTATTTCATGATTCATCAGGAATACTGAAGTTGTCTAGCTTGAGTTGACAGGTGGCACACATTAGAAGTGCCACCTCCTTTGCCAGTTTAAAAGCAATTCTAAATGGCTAGCTCTGATTTGGATGACTACAACTCAAATATAGGAAAAAATTAACCTCTCCCCAATTCTACTTGGTATACAGTAGTATAACATGCAATTCTGTTTGTGTGCTATGAAATAATAAAAAGATACATAAAGAAAAGCATATTCCTGATGGTAATTTTAATTTCAAACTGAAATTTTGTAAAATGTTATAATTTTCTTTACAAATGGCTTTGGGGCAAGCTAACATTTTAAAAAACAGGCTCAGAGAAAAAATTGAAAATCTGGACATCTCCTGTGAAGTAGAAATGCTCATTTTGAACAAGCCTTTTCACTTAAAATATAGGGAGTGAAAGAAATATTTGTTCCTTAAAATCAATCAGTTGATGATTTATAGGTACAAAAAAAAAAAGTCTTTTTGTGTGGTTTGGAATAAAAGAGACCATGTAATTTTGTATTTTACACTTAAAGACACTCAGCTGAGAATGCCATGCACACATTACCATCCATAATTTAATTTTGCATGTAATTTCATGCACACTGTGAATCCATCTCAAGCCTACTGTGTCTACAGAAATCTCATATTTTGTAAGCAAATATCACTTAGACTGCACACCTCAAGTTATTGTTAAGATAACCAATGAAAAGAATGCAGCCCAAAGACACATGTACTAATTTGATAAATTACTTCCACAGATGTATTTATCCCTTGACTAATGAAGACTTTAAACCCCTAAATAAGTGAACAAAGGAGTAATGTTCCCAGAAGCATTTGCCTAAAGTAATTTGAGGTTATTTAGCAACCAGCACAATGCACGAAGTCACTGTAAATTCAAGATTGCATGCTGCACTCTGTTCAGACTTTACAGACTGGCAGGGAACTGAAAGAGCAGTTCATCCTCTGCTTCAGTGATTTCTTACAAGCTAGCTTGCCATAGAGCTTGCTGGATTTTTTAAAAAGGTTTTAAACCAGAAAAAAGTTAACCTAGCAGGCAACATGTATTGAAGAAAGTACTGAAAAACATTGGGCTGTGTCTTCCTTTTCCTTCCATTTATTTCACTTACAACTCTAACACAAGGCTCAGATTTTTAGTAGATAGGCTTTGTAAAATATCACCTGCCTTGAGACTCCAGTGCAAGGTTACTCTGCTTCCAGCTCCCACTCTCTGCTCAGATGGAGTTTAGAAGTGTTTAGAAGAGAGCTGCTGGTTAATCTGTACAGATCTATTGGAGTGGCCCAGCACGACAGGACCAGATTCTACCACAGGCATCATCACACCTGCCCAGATGTCCAATACCATGTGCAGCCTTGGATCCACATAGAAATTCACTGAGCTGCCTGATGGACGCTCACTGCACCGTCCCTGCAAGCCTGATGAACCCAGCCTAAACTTCTCCTACTGCACACGCACAGCTGCCTTGCAGCCACCACGTGTCCATCAAGGTGAGCGAGTGGAAATCCACAGAAGACAAAACAAGTCATCAGAAGTCCTTGATGCAGGAGAAGGAGGGAGAAAAGAAAGTTTGCAGTTTCTGGTGGTTAAGAGGTGAGGTGGCTTCACCTCAGAAATGGCCCCACTTCACAGACCAACCATCAGCTTCACTGCAGTTGGGAAAACATTGGAAATATTCAGAGAACTGGAACTAAATAAATATTATGAGGGTTTTTTTTTCGTTTCTTAATTAGACATACTTAGGGAAACTATTTAGATGGAGTAATTATGAATTAAATACTGCTTCACCAAGATGTTTTTAAAGTAAGGGAGGAAGTTGTGATGCAGTCTGAAGTTATTATCAAGGATAATTGCAAAATTAAGAAGACTACGGAGAATCTATTGGTTGTGAAGGTTGGAAGCTACAGAGTTAAGCAAAATAGCCTCTTCTAACATCTTCACATAGAGAACTGTTAAAAGGGCTGATCTTTAGCTGAGAGAAAACAAAAAGACCTGTAGATTGTAAGACTGAAAAACATGCATGAAGAAATCTGTAAAAAAAATATAGTAAGAAAATATTCTTGGAAACCTATTCAGTGAATAGCAACTAAATAATAGAATTTATTTAAACAAAAAAATAAAACAAATATTTCATTTCTAAATAAAAGTAGGCTTCTGACATGATAATTTGAAAATTGTTATCAGTGTGTGAATTTCCTGTGAAGCCAATTTAAACTCTCCTCACTGGAATAAAAAGATTATATCTCAAAGCAGGAAAATACACACTTTCTTCAGCAATCAAAAACCATTTCCAGGTTCACAGTTTCACAGACTAATTTTAAAAGGCTCAGTCTAGTGTAAAAAAATGTGTGAAAATAGGTAATTGTCTTTTTTCCTTTTCCCCATATATATGAAATCTATTCTGTAGGGTGCAAAATTAAACTAAAAATAGCTAAATGTAATTGTAAATTAAAGTAAAGCTGCAAGAGTGTTAATAGCACATTTTAAATACACAAAATACATAATAACATGTGAGGTATGTTTCACTTGGCGCATGCTGCCAGTTCAAATGCAGAATTACTGCTTCCAGTGAAACAAACTTGCCAAACAGACCTGATATCTTGTTTAGATATCCATAGTATTTTCAGGGAAGAAAATATTTCTTCATCTTTTGGTATGGAAGCATTACCCTTAACTTTAGAAAATCAGGATGTACAAGTTTGTGGATTGCACCTCAGGCTTTGACTGGGATTGCAGTTCAAATTCTGGTGCTCTGAACCCTAAAGTAGGCAAATTAACTGTACGTTTAACATATAACATTTTAATAAACAAGAACACAAAGAAAAAAGTGCTACTTTGGTAAAAATAGGAATCCATGGTTGGAAGATGGCTACCCAGAGAAACTGTGGATGTTCCAGTCCCTGGAAGTGTCCCAGGTGAGGTTAAAGGGACCCCAAGTAACCTGATCTAGTGGGTGGCATCCCCCACGGCAGGGGAATTGGAACTAGATGATCTTTAGGGTCCTTTCCAAGACAAGCCTTTGTTTGGTTCTCTGATTCTATGAAGGAACAAGTTGAGATAATTAAAAACTCTGTCCATGGGCTAAGCCTTCTTCAGCACCGTGTTCTGGTGGGAGGCTGGTGTCAGTCTTTCCTGATCCTCCTGTCTATGAAATTCTTTCCCTCTGAAGAATATGTTCTGACAGAGGTACCTGGCATAGAGCTGATGGAGAAGGCCACGTGTGGCCATAGGATGGCCACAGTTTTACTGGCTAGCTCTCTGCTCTTTGGGTGCCTTGGGAGCCAGGACCCCTGAAGCACCCCTTTCCTTCATCAGCTCTGGAGAGAGGCAGGAAGCTTTGAAGCACAGCAAGTCGAGACACCCAGCTTGGAGTCTTCCTCTAGAAGTTTATAAAGGCCCTTTCTTCATCAGAAGTACTTCTCTAGATGTCTAAATTTTTTTACAGAAGCTCAAAGTCAATGTTAAATGAGCTGGTTTTCCCTCCGGTCTCGTCCCAACATCCCTCATTAGCAACAGACACAAAAGTAGGGATAATATCTACTGTATTTATGTGTTGGAGATACTATCTGCTACAATCAAGAGAAGACCTTGAGAGCTGAAGGAAAGCTATAGAAAAAATATACATAAATAATGTATCAGAGAAAGTGCGGATTTAATAAGTAGAAAAAGTCATAGATAATAAATTTGACTTTTAAACAGGAACAAAAAATGTCACTCTTACTTGAGTTGGATTTTAATGCAATCTTCAAGGTGTAAGAAGTGTGGAAAATCAATAGCAAATCCCAGTGTCCTTATGCTGAGATATTCAAAATGTTAGCTCTTATGGGAGTTATATAAAAGCAGCCATAAACCAGTGCTGATCAGTTCACACATGTGCTGTAAAGAGATACAGTTCAGAATTTAAATACCTCATATATCTTTTGTAAAAACCTTCCCCCCCCTACAATAATAAGTTTAAAAAACATTGCAGTCTTTCTCAAAACTGAAACCACAGATGTGAAGATAGATAATTTTTGAGAAATTATTTTCTCTTCTTGGGTAATTATCATTAATGAATGAAAAAAAATCTTAAATCCTAATAAATCAGAGACAGAATTGACTGACCATGCATCCAAATTGCTGCATTATTCACACTGGAATTACTCCAAAGATTAGCTACAAATTGAATTTATGGTTTCATTTTTCATAACTACTGTGTTGTGACAGATGAGAGGAAACTCTGAGAAAAATGACAGTGACGGACCCAATTTCTTAGTGCTCTATCTCCAAGACAGAACTAAACTATCTCTATTTACTGTTAGGTTTTGTACAATCTATTTTGGCAAGCATAAAAGCTTTTATGAAATACAATATATTCTATTTTATACATCAGTCAGTAAAAAAAATCCGAGAAAACCTCAACATTTCATTTGAAAAAGGAGGCCAATCAAATTAAAGTGAAGTTTCACAGACACTGTGCAGACAAAAATACCACTCTATACCTTTTTAAAAGCTTGTACTCTATGATCATTGTGCATTTTACTCTCTTCCAAGGGATCATCAATATCTGTGTAATACATAGAATATGGAAGAAAATTAACATACCAGTGTATCATGAAGTGGCCACATCTCACCAGGGTTTGGGATCTTTGTGGGGAGGTTGTTTTGTGTTTTTCTTGTACTGTACCAAACAGAAATGGAGCTGGACGTATTGTGGCAATACAAGCTATAAATAATAATTACAACAATAATCTCCAAGTTCAACAAAGCTTCTGGGCTAGTACATAAAAACTGAAATACTAGACTACCAGATATTAGAGACAAATGTTTTGCTCTGAAATGGCTCTTATGTATAACTTGTATCAAACAGGAAAAATAAAAACATAGGTTTTTTTTCAGGTTTTCAAACTGGGTTTGTATAGTCCAGGCCTCTTGGGCTAGAAATAATTGAAAGCAAGTTTGAGATTACACTTAGGTCACAAAAACAGTAGATGCCTGAAGCTTTTCAGGGACAAAAAAATATGGGAACATTTATAATGTAAGTTAGATAAAGTCAACACAAGTGCCACAGAAAGCTGCAGTTTAGGTATTTCTAGCACACTAACTGAGAACCTGAATTTTGCTTTCATATTAGAAAAATATGGTTTAATAACAGCACTTTATTGAAAGGCCAGAGTCTTCCACACTTATTCATATTAACACTCAACATTGTTTCCAAGCAAATCACTGTCTCTGATACAATCTCCCAAGTCTGAAACACAGGATAATCTATCCCACAACACCCACTGTTTATGGTGCAGGGTATGTTTTTGGTGTGCTTTTCTTTTCCACTACAGAGACTCATCTAATGATCCCATGATGAGAACAGGAATTCCAGCAGATCCACTAGCTCTCAGAATTTCTAGCTCTTCCCCCCCTAATTCAGCTACTAACATTACCAATAACAGTGACATTCATGATAATTTGATAGAGGTTTTCATTATTCAGTTCTCCAACTGTACTGGTATTTGTTCATTTTAAAAATACCAAAAGCCAGGTACAGAAAATATTTTGCTCAGAGCAATTCCGCAAAACAGAACCCACATCTCCAAAGTCTTAGTCCTATTCACCAGAGTCCTCTAAAAGTCAATATGAGTATTTTATCCTGAAATTCATCTTAAACCGTGGGGGTGATTAACCCCATCATGTGCTACAAAATGTTGGTTTCCTGACTTTTGAAATAAATGCATCTATTGAATGTACTTTGTACCATGCAGTCATATTTCTTCAGAAGATAGGATAGAAATCTGGCAGGGGAAGACAGAAGATAATGCCTGCTCAGGCCTTGCTCAGATGTGCAATGAGTCCATGGTGTGCACCCTGGTCCAGCAGCAGGGTAATTCTCCCTTCCCCTGAATACCCCAAAAGTTCCTTGTCAACTCCAGATACATTTAAAAATTCCATTTTCTGTCCTGATATAATGATAAAAACAATGGCATAAATATGCAGCAGGATAGATCAAGGAAGAAAAATTACCTGCCTTTGATGATAATTATATATAGCTGTCAAAAAACTGTGTGGTTTTCAAAGCACTACACAAAACAAGTTAAACTAATGAATCAACACCATGCCATCCTAGTTATTACAAAGCAAATTAGGTGATGTTAACCTTGTTTTACATAAGAAAAATAGAAAAGGAAGGACCTTATGTTTTAAACTTGGCATAATTAGAGCAGCAGCACATTTATGATTGCACACACATACTTTCTCTGTGGAAAAAGAGTCCTACATTGTTTATTCAAGGTCACAAAGAAAGTTTAAGGCAAAAAAATAGAATAGACCAGTGCTCCACCTAATTTTTAGGCCTGTATTTTAAATGAAAGGCTCTCCCTCAATATGCACACAAGAAATTGCTAGTCTTATTCTTTTAAGTTTTTCACTTTGGCAGATACACAATCTATATGCAAATAGTTATGCACTTATTTTTCTGTAAGTGCATAAGCAATGATTTGAACTGGCTGCATTAGGGAGCAGAATGAATTTGGCAACAGAAATTATAGATGTGAACATTTTCATGTCCACTCTGCCACAGCATTATAACCCTGGTTTGGCACAATGAAACCAATGGATGCTGAATCCCAGTCAAACAGAGCATGAGATGGGCTGTCTCCTAGTTTTCAATTTGCTTTCATAATAAAGGATTTTTCATGGAAGAAACATGATAAATTTGAAGTAGGGATAACAGTAGGTACTTCTAACAAGTATCTTATTTGACCTGACTGCTCTTTGGTTTGAACTTTGAAAACGTGTTTTTGTTTAAACTGAACTCTTTTATGGGAGCATAGTTTGCAAAGAAACACGTAGGAAAACTTACAGCATTTTCTAACTTTCTCATTAGTTTCTACTGTATCTAAAAATTTGGCAACTTCATCAACCATTTTTTAGACATTTGCATTCATTTAATTTTCTACACTATTTTTTAAAATATTGAATATTAAACTGCTATTAAAGCAAGTCAAAAGTTACATCATTATATGATTGTACATAGAATATTGTCTGCTGTGATGTTTCTCTATGCTTACTAACTGCATTACTTTCTAATATTAATTGAAGCTACATATCTTGATAGCTAAAAAAAATCTCTAATGCTCAACAGTTTGGAATACCCGCTTTTCTCATAATTTCTTGAGAAATGTACAAATTTAGGCCTTTTTATTCAGTTTAGAGGTGAAAACAGTATGAAAGGATCAATAAGCCTAGAAAAATGGAATACCTCTCTCCTGTTCTCCAGCTAGCTTCCTTTTCAAAGTGCTCTTAAGAGTGCTCTTTCTTACTTTACAAGTTCCTATCAATGAGTAAGAGCATCCGTGGTACATTATGCTGAGGATTATACGCATTTGCAGATCTGCATCATCCCATCCCTGAACATTGTGCTAGAACACAGTATCCTTAGTTAGAAAATAAAAAGAGAAAAATAGAATTATCTAAGTGGAAAAGTAAGCACTGAATGGTAGTCCCATTACAAGTCTGAGAGGGAAAATAAACACAAGTAACTTAACCACTGCATTTACAGTGTCTAGACACTGCAGCATTTCAAATGCCTAATTTAGAATTATGTTCAGTTAGAGGCAGACTGCTCTCATGGCTCTCTGTTTCTTGTGCTGTGTTCCTAATGGTTTTTGCAGTTTGTAGCATTACACTTTTCTGTTTTGTTCTGTTTGTGAGTTAGTGTGTTTTGCTGTATTTGCTCCTGTTCCCAACAATAAACACCAAAATATCATGACAATGGTTCCCAATGTGAGAACACTTGGAGCTACCAGTTAAAAATGTAACAAAATCTTAGATTAAAGCCTTTACCATCCAATTTTTGAGACTCAGAGGAGCTGCACAGTTTAGATAAATCACACAGACATCTCAAGTCTCCGTCTGTGTGTGTCAAAAATGAATGCGAATGGCAAAGCTTTTTCCAAAAATTATTCAACCAAGAGGTTCAAATGGTTTTGGAAAGTAGCAGATTTCACCCCACAAAAATATGATCATCGAAACTAACCAAATTCTGAAAGTCACATGCCTTCCTTAGAGCAGAATAAACACCAGTACTGACTCTGGATCACGCAAATTAATCACTGAAGTTCTGGAGTTCCCCTAGTTATCAGTACCAGTTCTCCATTATCAGTAAAAGCAGCGGTTGCCACAACAACGGGATTATTTCCATTGGTTTTAATCTCTAATTTTGAAGTGATTTGTTCTTTCAGACTGTTGTACATTTCCTCTTCCTTTACCATCAGAGCTATATATGACGAAAAAATAACACATCTCCACTCAGAAAGTTCTCAAAATTGTTTGCTAAATCTCTGGATAAGTCCCTGTGCGGAACGTAAACAACACATGAAACCTTGAGTGAGCCATCTTTTTTTGGAGGAAATTCGCAGTGAGAACAATGTTCTGGGACAATTCTCTCAAGAATAAAAATTACTGACTTTTTATGTGGTTCTCATTTTCACATATCCTGTCTTGCTTCAATATATCACAGCATGGAACTCCACTGTGTAAAATACTTTTCTAGTCAGTGTACACATAGTCGTTCATTAATTAGGAGCTCAGGATCTTTTTTGCCCCAACAGAATACAATTTAAGAATTTTGTACTATGGAAATGTGCTAATGAGAACTATAAAGCAGAAAATACTGTGATACTCACTGTGCTTTCAATTTTCTTGCATTTATTGTGAACTAAAAAGATATTTTAGTTCATAAGAGCCTGGTTTTACTTTTATTAGGCCAAGGAGAGATTGGAGATTGACTCCAGTGACATCAGACATATTGTCAAACGTAAAAAAGCCAAAGATAAACAAACTGAATTTTATTGATGGGAATTCACAAGTAGAGAATTAAATATAGTGCATTTCATGCATAGAAATGTATTTTAAATGCATTATAGCATTCAATTAATAGACTACTTATGTATGGAACAAGTTTTCTTTTTGCAAGTATAACCAACCTCTTAATCTCACCATTTCAACTAGTTTTGGGTTTTTTCTTTTAAGAGGACCTGGAAAAAATGAAGTCTTTTTCTCTTAAGATCCAACATGCTCTGCTATAGTTGTCCTATAATTGAAACTAATGCTGAGTGAGGGTAGCACTCCTAGGTTTTGCTGCACTGTGTTATTCATGGATCAATTAAAGTTAGCAGCAGAATATTTGTCAAAAATGTATATAGACCAGTAGAGATTATGTGCAGGGCAGAGGGGGGGGGGGGAAAAAAGCAGTTCTCCATTTTTTAGGGAATTAATAATCAATTTTTATATCTTCAGTTAAATTAAGAAACTGATTTTTTCCAATGTATATAGAAGTCATTTTGACATATAGAAGCATGGCAAAGTAAGACATATTGTAATAATTAGCTGAATTATTCCTGGCATGCCATGAACAATTACAGGATTAATAACTACCCAACCAAATAGTGTTATGTTGGAATAAATTGACCGACAAGGGTTTTCAGTTAGGAAATGAAGCTGAGATGGATCATCAATAAAAACTACTGCAGAGAACAGACTTTTGAGAACTTCAGTGTTTTACATTTACAAAATATGGATGTGATAACTGTGCTTAATGACTGGAAGAAGCAATTTAAAAATTCATTTAGATTATTTTGCTCCCTTTAATTGCCTGGTCAAAGCCACCATCTTTGACAGACACACTAATGTGCCATGCAACCTATATTTAATTTTGTGTCCTGATCAAAATAAAAATCCTGATAGAGCCCTTAATTAACTCCCTGCCTTCTGTGCAGTTTTTACATTTGCAATTCTGCTCAGTTTACTGCAGGTGACAATGGGTTACTTATGGCATGCAACACCCTGACATAGAATACAACACTGTTTATTAGGAAAAGTGCAACATGCAAACTCAGACTGAAATTCAGCAAGGTATTTAAGTACATTTCTAATTTGGTGCTTGCAAGAAATCCCATTTGCTACAACATAATTACGACTACTTCCAATGAAGCCCACAGTTTACTACATAACTGAATCAGGATGTTAACTCACAATATTGGAGCTTTTCCACCCTTTTTGTGAGAGATAAGATTTATATCAACAGCACAGGAGGTTAAAACACATATTAAAGCATGGATATTGGCAGAGCATTAAAACTAGAGCAACACAGCCACACCAGAATGCTCATAGGGACTTAGAGCCATGTTTTTATTGTTTCACTGAAGCTAGCAAGAGGAGTCTTATGCCAGGTGAACATTAGTCCAACCCTATAATTTCATAGGCCCTCCCAAAAGAGGACTACGATTAATTTTTCCCACTATGGCTTTCTCTTTTTTCAGCCTATGAAAGAACACTCTCCAGTTTTTATGCTATTTTCAAAGTGCACTATTTCAGAAAAGAACAAAAGAAAACTTCCATTAACTCTCAATAGCAGGTAATATTGACCCATTATGTCAATGAGGAGTCTCGGAAAATGCTGCATTTCTGTGGGCTCAGAAAGCTGACACACAGCAGGCTCTTGCAATCCTTAGAGCTGGTTACCACACATCCTGTTAAACACAAAACTCTTGATGAGGAGACTGCAATAGGATCACATGACATTAGGGGGCTGGGCAGAGCCTAAGGACTTGCTGGTCCAGACTTTAGTGGAGGTGGTACCAGCTGCACAGCAGTGTGGGCCACAGAGAAAAGAGGCAGTTGGACTGTGAGGCTGACTTGGGATAGTTTCCCTGATGGCTGATCTGTTGGGGATGATAAAAGGCCTATAGAAGGTGGTAGTGGAACTCCACTTCATGACAGGAGTCCCACTGAACAGGGTGGCAAAGGCAATTCACAGGCAAAAGTAGTACTGTCAATAACTGGGTGCAAGGACAGCTGACTTACATCTTTACTTTTTTTTCTTTTTTTTTTTTGTATTTTAGGTCTTTTGGAAAAGAAAGATGTGCAGTCATCTTTCAGTTTTTACATTCATTTTTCCTTCAATGTGTCCTTTTCCCCTCTTCTTAAGGTTCTGCCTCAACTCCCTACCTAAGATTCAGGCAAAAGTTAAGCATCTTCATTACTCAGATCAGACTGAACATTAAGTGCTTAATCACATATTTTCTCATGCCTGTAAGAGCAAACTGTCAGGCTGTGCCATACAAATGAATTTGGATACTTTTCAACTTATTCATACAAGACTTCCATAGGCAGCTGCGTTGCTTGTTTGTTTTTCTAAGCCCACCTGCTATCCCAGCACTATGTAAATTTAAAGTCTTTATGAGTTTGATTCTTCCTGTTTTCTATGTTCTTTGTAGCCATGTGTTGCCAAGATCACTACACCCTCTCATCTACAATGCGACCTCCCTGCAATTTAAAGCTTCCTCTCCCCTGGGAGTCTCCTATGCACCTTTGCACATAATGGGCAACAGATAAGAAACTAGCACCAGAAAAACAAAAATAAAAACAAAACCAGAAATCACCACACACAAACACACACACACGCCTCCACACCCCACCAAACAAAATGCCCAACTGGTTTACAGCTTTGAGGGGGAAGAGGCTGGAAGATCACATGCTTTTTTGAAAAAGATTTCTATATGACCCCCATATTGCATCTGCATGCTGCTATCATGCAAATAATAATGAAATACTACACCATTCAGCTAAGAAGCCATTTACTCCAACAAAGGTCAAGTTCACAATACCCTGCAGACCAGATATATATAAAACTGCTATCAGATTTATTTCCCTTCTAGATCAGTCCATTGAATTTACATACTTAAACAAACTAGCATCTAAAATTTGTCTCCTCGTCATTGCTTCTTTTATAGTCCTCAAAGGAAATTATTTTAGTTTCACATTTTATCCTGCATATCCAAGCATATCCTCACCTTGTTGCTGTAGATTTAGAGACCATTATCATGCATGGTTATATACCTGCTAAATTGACTTTAGTCTTTCAATGTGATCTAAATTGTGTTTAATCTGCTCCCTTAATACTAATGGTGCTCTGAGAGGTGAGCACTTCACAAGCTGAGGAACTTTAATTGGATGCCTTTTGTAGAGCCCAAATCTTCAAGCGCATCTTTATATGGATAAAGGCTCTGTACTTTCTACATCAATATTGTCAATTTAAGTGTAACCTTTAGAGCAATCTCACTGCAAAATTATTATTTTCCTCACAGAAAACAAAAATCACTCATTTAATTATGAATTTACCTGCTCAGAATAGTCTTAAGCTGTGGCTTATATGACACAGAAGTTTTGCCACATCTAGCATCCTCACTGGTGGGGTTTTCTGGGGAGGAATTTATTCCACAACTTTTTTTCCTCTGGGGTATTCCTACTCTGACAGATTTGAGAATACTTCCCAGGTTTTCCAGTTGTAATCTCTTTTCTTGTTAACATAAAGGGGGTAATATTCTTTCTTCATTATTATTTCTGTCCTCTTTTGTCACTTATAGCTTTTTATGAAACATCAAAATGTCCATGTGTAATACCTAAAAACTTGTCCATGTGTAATACCTAAAAACTTTACCTAATACCTAAATACTTTACACAAACTACCAGAGAAAAAAAACCTGGTGAATACAGGGATAAAAGCTAACTTTGAATCAAGTTGTATTTTGCTCTGCAACTTAACAAAACTGCACTAATTGTTTTCAATCCCCTGCTTTTGTGTATTTTATTGCTTGTACAACAGCTGTACAAAGAGCTCTTAACCAACAAGAATCTACTGCATACATGTGATCCAGGAGGGACATGTTTGTTTGAGTAATTTCCAATAGGAGGGAAAAAGAAAGAAAAATTTAAAAACACTAATGCGGAAAATTACCCCTGGTTAAAAAAAAAAATTATGTGCTATCTTCAGCCTTTTCCACTCTAAAACATATATATATAAAAATAAAGCACTAATTGGTGACATTTGTCGTGTCAGAGAAGTATAGTTTTCTTTTCCCAGAAAGAAGGGACTGATCACCAGTGGGGTGATGGTGAGCTGTAGGTGACTTTGGAGGTATTGGGAGATTGCAGCTGAAACATATATCACTGATACTGTGACATTCCAGGGAAGATGAACTCTAGATCCTGAAACTGGAACACCATTGCTTTAAACCAGAAAGCCACAGCGCCTGATCCATCCTGAAACATGAAGGGAGAACACATCTGGCCCAGCCACAGACAATCTCTGAAAGCAATTGATTCCTTGTACTCTTAGCACAATTTTTGCCATAAAATAGCAACCCTTAAATAGTTATTTAAAATTTTGAAAAGCTCACTGCCATTATTTTGCTCCAAAATATGCCTGGCTTTGACTAAACAAAAGAAAGCTTCCATTGGCCTTTTTATTTTTTTCTCATTTCACTCTGAGCCTGGAAACTTAAATTTTCAATACTTTCTGCTGTTGCCATATCTGATGAGTATCACCTGCCGTAGCATTCACCACACTGTCAGCAGTTGTTAACCCCCCTTGGCAGATTTTTGTTTGTTAACTTAGCTTGTCATTGCCAGCCTTGAGGTTATGCACACACAGATGGCTTATAGGCCTCGGTTTTCCTTTGTGTTTATTGTAATTGGAGCTAAAGAAGAAACTTGTAGCAAGCAATTTATTTTAAGAATTTCATTTTTTTCCCATTCCTTCTCACTGCCTATCCACCGGTCTTGAATCTAGCCATCGTTTCAATTTAAAAGAATAAATTAAGGAAAAAACAAATTGTCCAACAATTGGATTGTAAACAAGTCAGTGGCACCCTTTGCTTTGCCAGATTCAAGTTGTTAGAGAAGCAGTCTGTTCAAATCTTCCACCATTACTTCTTTTTAGATTAACTTTAGGACTGAGTGCCTGGAATTGTGTGTAAATGTTGGCATTAATAAATGCAAAAATTTGCTTTTGTCATAACTTCCACATGTACTTAAGCTCTCTCAGCATTTATTCTTTCCCTACAAGAGTCTTCTAAAATTTTACTGATCAGTGGTGTTATGCTAGGAGCTCTACAGTGTACCTTGATGAGTATAAGAAATAAGAAAAAGAGGAGCACATCATGCCTTTATAAAGAAATGTTTAATATTCACAGCATATGTTCACTTGACTCAATTTACTATTCTGAATGGGCTCCATGGTTTTCAAAACATGAGGCAAGTGCAGTTTCTTTGTGAAACTATCACTTTTGCCTATGTCTGCTTTGTTTTTGCAGCATAATTCCTTTTCTGGTACCAAGAACATCTTAATCTGACCTGAATTTTAGGATGGGCATGATTAACAGCAGTTCATGCACAAAAAGTCACTTGCACTGTTGGCTGAGCCTACTCTCCTTTTTTTATTATTAGCAAATTATTTGAGAATACTGATCCATTCTGCACAAAGAAATGAAAGATACAAGCCAGTGAGCAAAAAAAAAAAAATCCACAGTAAAAAAACACCAAGGCCAACAAAGAAGCAAACACACCCTACCACAGAAAACACACACAGAGCTTCATTTGCTCCAACAATACCAAAATGGTTGTCAGAGGACTTCCAGAGTGGAAGAAACATAACTTTATTGAGTAGGAACCCATTTCAGAAAAAAAGAAAAAGTAACCACCTTCTTTGGGCTTGAAGATCTCAGCAGAGTGCACTGTGGGAGGGAAGGGAGTCACTGCAAGTAGCTCTTCACTTACTTTCAGTGGTAAAAAAACTGTATCTTTTCCATGTGCAGCTGCCTGTAATGGCTCTTGTAATGTGTCAGAACAGCAGCTCTCTCCCGGAGCTACAAAGAGCTGGTAGTGTTTTCTTTCTCCCTCTTAACATCTCAATGCATCTGTAGCGTAATTAGTAGACTAGACCCAATAAATCTCATTAAACATTTTGTGATTTGCCATATATCTATCTATATGTATATGTGTGTGTAAATATATATATATATATGTGTGTGTGTGTGTGTGTGCAAGTATGCTGGGGCTTATTTTAAAAAAAGCTTTTATCTTTTTTCTCCACCTCTATTCAGAGTGTACTCTGGACTCCCCACATGGGTGCACATGCCCCTCAGAGTACTAAAGAAATACACAAAGGGTTTTGAAATAAAAGTTAGATTTTTTCCTCCTTTCTCCTGAAGCCACTGCCCCTACAGTTTGGAAGCCTTTCCTTCCTAGAAATCTGTCTTTCTTTCACTTTTCCATTGAAGCATGTTTTTCACTGAAGCTCTCTAGTTTTGTGTGTGTGTTCTCATGCTAGAGGCTGCTGATGGCAAGTGGCCAGGATCTCTAGGCTATCACAGGTCATCCTGAGATCAGCGGACATGCTAATGACCCTTTGTTTAAGACAGATGTCAAAATAAATTAAATTGTTTAGTGGCTCAAACAGTAGGAAATACCAGAAAATAGAGTCAGACCTCTGAAACTACAGAGAAGGGAGCAAACAGGCTGAATGGATATTTTACTCCTACTGTGTTCTACTCCAGTCATTTCCATTTCATTAAATCACCTGCTAACTGACATCCACTCCCACAAAATTCTGTAGGACTAATATGACATTTTGTGTCTCTTCTCAAAATGACAGAGACAGAATGAGGCATGTGCATTTCACCATGGGCAGAGGCCACAGGCTCTACTTTCTTTATAGTCTTGCTATGCATACGCAGTGTACCAGAATCTGGCTCAAATTTTAGCATAAACAGGATCTGCCACTGAAAACAGGATTGCCTTTTCCTCAAAGCGTATGTTCTGTATACATCTCATAAGCCCAGAGATGTATAGAACTGATTTTTGTATCTGATCACAAATTCTGTTTCTAAATAGTGTTTTTTCACAGTAATGAAGTTACATATAGTCTTAGGGAAAAAAAAAAAAAAAGAAAAAAAGAAAAAAAGAAAAAAAGAAAAAAAGAAAAAAAAGAAAAAAGAAAAAAGAAAAAAGAAAAAAAGAAAAAAGAAAAAAGAAAAAAAGAAAAAAGAAAAAAAGAAAAAAGGAAATGTTATCTTAAACATTTTTGTGCAATAGAATATCAATGGATATTTAGAACCATATTTCTCACATGTGCAAAAAGACATCTCTTCACTGTAGCCCTGCTCTGACAGCCGAAACTGGCCATTAGCATTGTGTAAAGTAATTTGGGGTCTAAGTGATCATTATATTAATTATCTATATTCAGGCAGATGACATCAGCCTTCAAAACAAACTTCTGCTTGCACCTCCAACCAAAGTCTGAACATAGCAGCAGATGTCGATGCATATTAATACACAAACAGCTGATACAGCCACTAATCCTGGAAGCCATTTCCAGACACATGAAGGGCAAGGAGGTGCTCAAGAGCAGTCATCATGGATTTATGAATGTGTCCAACCTGATAGCCTTCTACAGTGGCGTTATTAGCTTGGCTGGTTGGAGAAAAGCAGTGGAAGTTATTTATCTTGACTTCAGTAAGGCTTCTGAAGCCATCTCCTGTAACACACTTGCAGAAAAATTGATACAATACAGGTTAGGTAGGTAGACAGTGATGTGGGTCAAAACTTGACTTGACAGCCAGGTTAAGCAGGTTGTGAACAGTAGCACAAAGTCTGGTCAGGACTTAGTCAGTAATGGAGTACCCCATGGGTCAGCTGTGGATCAAATAATGCTTAATTTCTTCATTAATGGCATCAATGATGGGATCAAGTATGCACTCAGCAGACAACATGGTGCTGGGAGGAGTGGATGATACATCAGACTTTGTCAGGCTGCCATTTGGAAAGACCTCCCTAGGCTGGAGAAATGGGCAAGCAGGAACCTTATAGAGTTCAACAAAGGAAAATGTCAAATCCTAGATGAATAAACCCAGGCACCAGTATATGATGGTGAACAACAGGCTGGAAGCAGCTCTCCAGAGAAGGAATGGGCATCCTGGTGGTCAAGTGAACATGTCATCAATACTGCTGAAACAAAGGCAGGCAATAACATGCTGCATGAGGAGGAGCACTGCCAACAGGTCAAGGAATGCCATCCTTTCCCTCTACTCAGTTCTACAGAGGCCACACTTGAAATTTTGGATCTGTTTCTGGGCTCCCCAGTATAAGAGAAACACGAACACACCTGAGAGAGTCCAACAAAGCACCAGAAGATGAGTAAGGGTCTGCATGGAGCACCTCTGATAAAAGGAGAGGCTGAGAGAACCGGGAGGACAAAAAGTCAGGCTCTTTTCAGTGGTGTCCAGTTACAGGTCAAGAGACAATGAGAAAAAAATAAAACACAGGGGTTCCCATCTGATTATCAGAAAAAACATTTCTGCTGTGAGCATGACCAAGCACTGTAACAGACTTCCCAGTGAGGTTGTGGAGTCTCCATCTATGGAGACAATGAAAACTTGACCTATCCTTGGCTATCTGTTGTAGCTCACACCACCTGAGCAGGAGGACTGAACTTTGTGACTTCCAGAGGTACCTTTCAAGTTCACTTGTTGTGTGATTTTATGATTCAGTAACACTGGTTATCAAAGAAAGGAGATGTTATAGAAAAGTTATAGCTCTTTGTGCACCTTTTCCTAATGTTCCACACAGCTTTCTGAAACCTGTGAGCTTTTGAGAGCATGGTTTTAAGGTATTAATAAAAGAGTCCCCAGGACTACATTTTTACTTCATATTCATTCTTGACCTGGTCAGTCCCTAAGCTGATGAGTGGCACAAGGAATCCCTGTGAATGGCAGACAAGCCTTGCAGTGAAATTTCCCCTCCTTCCTGCCAGTCCCTGAATTCAGACACTGAAAACAATCATTTCAGCAAAAAACCTCACTCTGGCCAGTGCTACCTCGGCTGAAGCAGAATCTCCATATTGAGTGGTAATATCTGCTCTGATTTCTCACCTCTCCCCTTGACAACCAGGAGGGAAAATAGTCAACACTGTTCCCTGGAGATGTGTATCTCCCAACTGTGGGAACCCAGAGGAAGAAAGTAAAAGCATCTCCTTCCACATATGGGATGGACTGAGCTGTAGGTAGAGCCACAGTCTGTCCTCCATGTGCTAAAGCTTGTGAGTCAAACCAGATACATACTGTACTCTACCTGGCAATTTTGGAAGGCTTATTATCAGCAAACCCTTGCCAGACTATTTTACACAGCATCCTTTCCAAAGTTCTTATTTATCTCGCACATTTTAATTAAATCATTTCACTTTCATATCAGCACTAATTCTGAAAGAGGACTCAACCAGTATTTGTTTATAAAAAGCTTGTTATAAGCAAAGCACTCATTAGGCTTTGCCTGATAATCTCCACTGTTCATTATCGCAGGGCAATTGCTATTGCTGTATCATTAAGCTTTAAATACTTTGCTCCCTTTATCTTCCTTAGTGATACATGCTTTAAATTATCACAAACGTGACACGTTTTATCCCCCTTAGCTGACACAAATGCCATTTCAGAGACTTCTGTTATAATAATAAACAGCCTCCAAAATCCTCTCTGAAGATCATTTCTTTCTTTCAAAAGCCTTTTCTCCACATACTCATTAGCTGAGTGAACTCAAACATAAAACACATCTGTTCTCCAATGGGAAGCCACAAATCTCTGCTGTCAATGAGAATCATATACTTTCTTAACAACCACTTACATTTATTGATTTAAGGAATTCTCTTTATTTTGAAAACAGTCTCCGTAATATACATTACTAGTCATTTTGGAAAAGAAATGGAACAAACTGATTCTTTCCGCCTCCACACAGTATATCCCTATTTAGAAAACAACAGCCTTCATAAAACCTTTTCCAAATGGGAAGTCCTCAACAAAATGAAAAATAAATGTGTTTAAAAGACACTATTGAACTGTGATTTTTCTTGGAAAGCTTCTATTTTTCTTTTATTGTACTGGAACAGGAGTGAGTTTATCTGAATGACACAGATAGGTATAAAAATTGTTTAGGAGGCTGCTCTGGCATCTAAGTTCAAATAAGCAATGAGTGATTCAGAATGGCTGCCATCTGTAGCTGCCAGACCTTGGATCCTGACACAGCCAGTGCACAAAGAGTTAGGATACCTGAACATTATGCTTCCACCTGAATACAGTCCCTATTTCTCTCTTCATTGTATAATATCCCTCCAGGCAGAGTAACTGCAAAGCAGTCTCCATTTCCACATTATGTGCATGTAGCTTAGCAGAGAACATTAGAGAAGTTTTCATAAAAAACATGGGCAAAAAGTAAGACAAAGTAGAATCACTCAAAGTTTAGCCTACTCAACTGATCCCTTATTTTACATTCAACAAAAGCTTTAGGTAAAAGTAGGAATGCTTACTGCCACAGGTGCCTAGAACTGTCTCATCATGCTTTATCTGTCCTCACCTTATTTAACCTTGTCATATCTCAGTATGCCCCTTTTCCACCCCAACAGGCTGTCTACTGCACCACTGTCTTTGCTGCACTGCTTTTCTTTGGGCATCTTTTGCCATGATAAGGAACTTGAAGGCAAAAATACACACAGTTCAATGAGCTAACAATAACTATTGGTTAATAGAACCCCACCAGGAGAGATCAGTCATGTATTCTCCTGCCACAAGTTACCAGGTGAGTCTCTTCAAGCCACTTGGTAGCATGGAGAAGCATAAGACCCTAGACCTGCAGAGCAGGCAGATCCTCAATCCTGCTGATGAAATCTTCCACCTCACTACATTTCCTCTCAGAGTTTTAGACCTTTCAGGTCAGTATTCTTCTGAGTCCTTGACTTACAACTACTAGCACAAAAATTTTCCCTTCTCTCTGTTTTTATTTTTCACATTTTGAGTGGTTTTAGTCTATGTATTTTTTTTCACAGCACAACAACTGTGCCTTTTCTCTGTAAATCTGAGCCAAGGTCACACAGCTGTGCTTCACAAACCCAAGCCCTGGGGCACAAACAGCTGAACCTGTGGGCTACTCCACAGGGTTACAAGCTTATATTTTTGCTTGCTTGTTTACTGAACCAAATGCATAGCTGGAGCAAGTTGGAGATTATTTGTTCCATACAGACATCAGCACAGCCTCCACACTAACCAGGAGCTGATTATCCAGGGAAGAAAACAAGCAAATCAAAAAACCAAAACAAGGAAAGAAGGGCACCGCTCAGCAAATTTAGCTAATAGGCATCACAGAGTTATCCTGGAAGGCTCATAAAAAATAAAGACAGATACACAATCAATGGTATGACTCAGTAATTGCTTTATGCATGTGAACAATGTTTTCAAAAGTCGAAAACAATGTTGGCAACAGAGATGTTAGCAAGACTCAATGCTAAATTCCTCATATTCATTAGTGAATGTCATAGTGCTGGGTAATGAATTATTCTTGACACTGCTAAAGTCTTCTGTTGTCTGAAACCTTTTATCTTTGGCAGTCTAAAGTAAATGGCAGAATGGAAACGTGTGCTTCTCAAATGTATCCTGGCATCTTCTTGCAGGACAGAAATTGGCATTTTGTTTACAATTTTCATAGAGCATTTCATACTGCATTGTCAACACTCCATCTAGTGAAATGTCCTGCATCCAAAAGTGACCTAAGCTGGAAAAAAGTTAATAATCAAACATAATGCATCTTGCTGATTCTGTTCCCTGATGACACAATCCCTACCCTAAAGAGATAACGCTTGATTTTGCAGTAAAGGATAAGGTAAACAGGTGCAGCAGCCCGGCATTTACAGTATCAGAGGTTCTTAAACTGCCATCTGTGTACAAATGGCCATGTGGCTTTGAACCTTCTGTATTATTTTTTCAGCTGCTCAAGCTCTTTAAGAGACAATTAGAAATAAATTTTCTAGCATTCAACAAAAAAGCACATTTTCCTAAAATTGCATTTACATTTGCAAAACAATTACTTGCAAGCTGAAATACAACAAAGTGGGAAAGTGGGTTCTGGATCTATGACTGAAACACGTGTCTCTCAAGACAATCTTAGCATGATTTCATTTACCTCTGATTGCTGCTATGAGTTCATTTCTTCCCAGCTTCCTGTAAATAAAGCTGCAAATAATTCTATGCTTTAATATGTTTTCTCATTTGAGTACCTATACTCTGTCACAGTGCATGCTACTCCAGTCAGTTTTACAATCCATCTGCACAGACTTCTAATGGCAAGATCACAAAAGCTGGATGCAACATTCATGATGATGAGGTGCCAGATGCACAATCTCGTTTGCTGCTGCTTTGTGTGAAGAGCTCATTTATATGAAATCCTAGTCTACCTCCCTTATTCCCAGTGACTAGAGGAATAGTTTTTCCATTGATTCCGTGGGACTAGTGCATACAAACATTTGTGTTTGGATATGTACAACTCAGTGTGACTGGCAGAAACTGGCATGAGGAAGAAGTCATCTGTGACTAGGAAAGGCTAGAAAACATAATGCAAATAATATTTACAGAAGGGTAAAAGAAGACAAAATGGCAGAATCCTGAATGAAGCATTTCGTCTTTCTTTATCCATTCACAAGCAAATAATTAATTTCATGTGTCAAATGTGTATGGAAAGTCTCCTCGAGTGGTTTTCACTTAAATGGTTTCGACTGATATAGGTAAAGATTTGTTTTACTACTTGATTTTCAGTTGCCACTTTTTTTCAAGTTACCAAAAACATGTTCATGCTATTGCTAACCATTTGTTTTAAGGAATTCTGTTTGAGTATGTGTAGCACTCAGTGAAAAAGTGCTTTAAGTACATTCGTTTTCTGACTATTCATTCCTTAGCAAGAAAACTATGTAAAAATACCTCACCTTTCTGAAAATCAGCTGAGTTAACTCTCTTTTATAAAGAAGTTTCTTAATTCTTCTGTAGATACCTCTCTTAGATTTTCTTTTGATATTTATTGAATTCTTATGCTGTCTCTTTCTCTATTCTTTTTTCAGGTAAAAAGTGTTAAGATCATAAATACATCTAAATGCTTACATACCTATCTAAGCACACATTTGGGAACTGTTAGTACTTTGACTTCACTTGTGTTTCATAAAGTTTTTTATGGGAAATGCTATGGTAACTTTATTTCTTCCAGTTTTTCAATCAGGATTGAAATCCTTATTGTGTATTTCCCAGCTCAGTTTGAAAAGAGATTTAATGCTGTTTATAGGTGATGTAAGCACACCACCGTTCTATACCTGAATCAATGATGTCAGTAGAAAAACTTATTTCTATTGACTTGGCAGGCTTTGAATTAGAAGAAAAAAAACAAAATTATTATTATTATAATTATGAATTATTAGAAAAAAACAAACAAAAAAAAAAAAAACCAAAAAACAACAAACCAGCAACTGTGACTTAAGAATGTGTCTGATACCACCAGTAGTGTAATCTTCATAGTTCATGACCTTACATTGTGTATGATATATTCAGCTGTATGCACCAGAAGTCATTTCAGTTAATTATATACCTAAAAACCTCTGTGGTCACAGTTGCCTCCATTAAGCTCCATATAAGATGATGTAGGTAGTGATCCCTTTCTTAGTTTCTCTATAAAATAAAGGTGTACTTTGACCCATACATTGTTTCAACAAATGCAGAAAAAGATGAAGTTGAAATTTGATGCTGTGAGAGGTGATATAAGTCCTGATCATGTATTAAATTGTGGTGTCCTGGAGCCCAGTGTGGAATTATGATGGCTGTCAATTAGCTGCCTTTTGAATCGTTCTTCATCATGTGCAAATAAAAAAAGGTCCTACACTGATGTCTTCTTCAGGTTAAAGGCATCAAGCTCATGCTGCATGGACACATTCATGATGATCTATCACAGGGAAAAAGCCTTAGAAAACTTAATGAATAAAAAATGTTTTCTTTTTCTATACAAAATATTTTATAGCTAATTTTGTAATGTAATAATGTTAAAGCTATATGAAACTGAAACCAGAACACCTATAAACACATGCCAAGGCATTAGAAGAAAGCCCTCTGTGCCAGCAGAAATAAGAGTAAACAGGGACAGGTGACAATAACGTACAACTGTTTCTGTAGCACTTTTCGATTTTCAACGTTTTTATAGTTATTACTGAGCTATCCTTCTTTGCACTGCAAGGTGTTAATGGCTGCTAGCAAGCCTGTCTTTGAACTGCAGACAATCACAGACATCATTAAAGCTATTGAGAGTGCTAGGCATTTAGGCTAAGTGTAAGAAACCACTCATGTACTAAAAGTGCTGAAACAGTAAATGTGACTGTCCAGAGCCAGACAGAAAGCTGTGATTGAGCTAACTCAGAGAAAATGAGAAAGCCTCCTTTCTCCCATAATTTTAAATCTGAAGTCTGACCAGCTGCTTCCCTCAAGCTTTGAGCAGCACAACCATGAAAGGAATGTCAGGAGACACTGAGATAAACATCTCAAAGCACAGGCACTAATGGAGGCAGAAGATGAACTTCTAGGAGAGCAGGACTCTCCAGGAAACACAAGCAAAAAAAACCATCTCACATCACCTTGAAAGAAGTTGGAGGTTGAACTTGAAAAAAGGCATTAAGTCTTCCAATAAATCCCTTTTCTAGCACATCAGAACAGGAAGGTTGGTGGAGAGCCTGTGCCTACATCTATTTCAATCAATAAGACTGAGAGCAGGGAACAAGGTCAAACACTGGACTACTGTAGTCTCCACTCTTTAATTCCTTGCTCATTCTTTCATTCTGTTTATATTTTCCCCAAACTCCTATCTCTAGGACTAGTGTTCCCTAGGGCCCCAACAAGAAAGTTAGATGTAAGGTAGTTGGTACAACTTGGCCTTGGAACATGGAATTAACCTGCTAGGTTTCCTTTCCTTAACAAAAGGCAGAGTCCAGGGTGTCAACAGAATCAAGGAGTGCACAATGAAGAATGAAGTTAAGGAATTTTCTGTATCTGCATTGCAGTGTAAAGGAGTCCGAGAAAGTTTGCATTTCATACCACTTTTTATGCAGAAGTTCTGTCTTAGATTAAGCAATTTGCTGATTTTATTAAGAAAAAAGAGGTTATGAATCAAATGGATCTATTGAATTGTCACATATAATCAGTTCTAAATGAACTCAAGTTGATATAGCTGAACAACTTACCACTGCATGTTAATTCTCATTTAAAGCTGCCTTGTTATCAGAAGTCTTGGGAAGTAGCTAATAAGGCACCAGTCTTAAGTTACAGGGAAAATCTGAAAACTACAGACCAATAAAAGATCTAGCATATTCGCTGAGTACATATGAGTACAGAGCAATTAGGCTGGTTTATGGGTACACATGACATGTTCTAAAACAGAAGAGTCTCTCTTATAAAGAAACTTTTATGTCACTTTTAATGATTATAAAATCCACAGGAATCCACTGAGGGTGTACTAAAGGAAGTAGAAAACAATCTAGTGCAATTCCCAAAAGACATGTGTCAGAGTCCTTTGCCAAAGGTTGTTTAGGAGCCCAGACTCGCATGGCAGAGCAGGGAACGTCCTCACTTACATAAACAGCTGGGAGAAAGGAAGAAAACAATGTGGGAGTAAATAGTCAGCTTTCCCAGTAAGAAGGAACCATGAGTTGTTTCCCAAAGGCATTTGCACACGTGCCTGGACTGTTTAAAATATTCATAAACAATGTGGAAAAAAGGATGAAAGAACTAAGATCACTCACAATATTAGGTATTCTAGATTTATTGTGGAGAATAACAGAAGTGCTGCATGGATATTATAATACTCCTAGATAAAACACAGTGAGATACTGTTTCCAGCCCTAACCCAAATGGTACAGGCCGGTAGTAACCCACATTATACAGCACTTTCAACTGGCTTTATCTGATCTTCTTATAGCTACCTTAAAAAGTATGAATTTGGTTTGTTTCTTTTGTACATTTATGTTCAAAGGGAATAAAAAATGTGAGGGCAGAACTACTTCATCAGAGTGGTATTTCTGTAGCAAAGAAGCACATACTGATTTTATGTTTGCATTTGGCTTGAAGGTAGATATGGATGTTGCAGAGTAAAAAGTCTGTATTATATGCTGCTGGAAAACTATGTGGGATGGAATGAGCCAAAACTAGAGTTTTCTCACCCAGCACATATCATCTCCAAACCTTGAATGAGCATTAGTTTGGAGAGTACTAGTTATACCAGTTGGCAGGAGCCATTTTCTGACACGCTAAAAGTTAAACAGTGGCCTAATTTAGAGCTCTCATGGCCTCAGACCCCAGCTCATGATTTCCTGCTTTGTCATTTCATTTGTCAGCATGGTGTGGTGATGCCTGACACTGTTTTTGGATAAAGCCTGGTTACTGTTTGGGAGGGAAGGCAATTCAGCCAGGATGCCTTCTAGTATAAACCAGAAAGCCAATGCTGTGAAGACGCAAGGAGGAGGATACTAAGAAGAAGGCCAGCCTTTTTTTTTTTTCCCCTCTATTTTTTCTCTTTTTATTGTAGGAAAAGGGCTTAGCTCTATTTCGGTAAGCAATATTAGCCACCTTGTAGGACAAGTGATCATATTGGATCTATTAAGTTTTCCAGCATAGATAGATGCTAATCCCAGGGGTACAATCTGTGAAAGCTTTTTGTTGCCCTGATTCATTTACTAGCATAAATTCAGAAGGACTACATGACAAAGAAGGCAAAGAA
Organism: Calcarius lapponicus; assembly: GCA_039654755.1. Taxonomy (NCBI): domain Eukaryota; kingdom Metazoa; phylum Chordata; class Aves; order Passeriformes; family Fringillidae; genus Calcarius; species Calcarius lapponicus. The sequence continues at coordinate 43,290,239 of CM077462.1, read as the reverse complement.
ATAGTGAAATTCAATATACATTAATTTAAAGGGATGATCATGGGAGGAGGAAAAGGTCCTAATTTTATGTATGAACAAATGAGCTCAGAGTTGGATAATAATTACAGAAGCATGAGATCCTGGTCTTACAGACCCAGGACAAATTCACCTTAGTGTTCAGTAGTGATTGGGGATGAGGAAAAAAAAAATGAAAGTTAGGAATTATTTGAAAGGCTGATAGCAGTCTGAAAAACACATTCAAAGTTATGAAACAACTTCTGTACAGCACTGGAAAGGAGAATATGATATGACATAAGTCTGTAAAACCACAAGTAGTACAGGAGGATGTCTAGGATAAGTACAGCTAGCTCCTCTAGTACCAAATCTATGGGTCATCAAATGAAACTAGCATGAAATTGGTACCTTCAGAACAAATGAAACAGTGCTACCACTCACTCACTCTGTGAGTTTTAACTGGAAAAACCTTGCCCCACAGCCCTCACTGTAAGTGGGTTCAGGAAGCAGCTGGGCAACCTCACTGAAATCTCCAAAGGAAATCTTGTCTCTGACCCACAAATTACTGGTCAGTAGGAGAGTATACAGGGAAGTATCAAATACCCTTGCTCTGTTCTTAATCTCTTTTGCAGGCCTCTGGTTTTGGCTACCATCAGGCACTGTGACAGATGGACCTCCGGTGTGGCTTGGAACAACCATTGCTACATTCTTGTGCTCTAACTGGGTTTTACTGCTACGTTCAGAGGTGCAGGACTTTCCCAGACTCTTTTCAAATAAATAGCATTGCTTTTTGTATAAACACACAAGATTGATGGTTGCAATTGATCTCAGAGCATCCTGACAAAGGTTAAAATATTGACTAACTCCTTGAAGCCAAGGAATTGTACACACTTTACTTTGCACATATACGCAGGTGCTGGCTCAAATTAACACACTAAATCTGTGTATCTTTGCTACGATGCAAGGAAGCTAATTTAAAAAAAAAAACCAAAGGCTGTCATATTCCAACAATAGGTTTAAGAACACTTTACAAGTTTTAGTATCCCATGAATGTGTTTGCAAATATCTTGCAGAAATGTTTAGCCAAAGGGACTTAGTTTTTATCAGACAGGGCGTGAAGCCAGAATGTCTGCCAGTGTGGCAATCTGATGGTTGGACAATTTTTGTCAAATGAATGTGTGTGAAGTGAATTTGAAATGTACAAATTCAGACCCTGGCAAGAGTTCGAAGTCATGTAACTGTCACCATTTCCAGCAAAACCTGAGCCGCTCACATTCAGCTGCCAGACACTTGGAATCAGCTGCTGCGAGACAGCCAGCTATCAGAGACACCTTTCCATGCAAACACTGGATCAGAGATTTCTAAAACAACACGATTATCCCTGAGTCTCAGCAACTTCAAGGTAAGAAACATGGAACAGAACACAGATTGCATTAGAAATAAAACAGCTCCAGATAACAAGTATGGTAAAAGATGTTTACACCTTGCAGTATATTCAGCTGATTCAATGCCTCTGCTGCATGTTGCGATGGTGCCTGTCTGGGGGCAGAGAGATCACTTGTTTATGCAGGATTCCTTTCAGTTCAAACCTTGTTTTCCAGGGAGGTTTTTGCTACTTTTCATGCATTGTAGATATGAGAAGTCAGTGAGGAGGAAAAAAAAGGGGTTCAGAAAATAAGGTCAGTAGCCAGTCAGTGTCACAGTTTAGCATTATAAGTGTATCAACAAAAGACCTTCAGGCTTAAGTAGGTGGAAAAAGAAATTTCAGAAATCCTTCACATTTTAGCACAATAACATGATGACAAAAAGACCAGTGACAAATAACTTTGTGCTCTTCTAATGTGGAATCACTGGGATTAATAGCCTTTAAAACCTTCCATTTCTCTTACATTTGATAGGGGTGCCCTAAGGGGTTGGTTTTGGGTTAAATCATAGAATGACACTGACTCATTTGAGGTCTCTTAATGCCTGTCTAGGAACTGCTGGGTCTGGAGCACCTACTGCTAATGCTTAATGTGCTTTGCATTAGCACCTCATGTCAGGAGAACCTGACATTGGCAGATAAATGGATGTTTTACAGTGCGATGTTCCCTTCTGCTTCTTAACTAATCAGCAGCAGCAGGAAAGGCAATAGAGGGGATTTGACAAGGTTTAATCACAATTCAATTTGAAAACAAATAAGTATAGCTTGAAACCTCACTGGCACAGTTTTTACAATAACTTCTAAGCCTCCTAGCCTATGGAAAACAAAACAAGGCAATACAAAACAAGTAAACTAATGATGATAGAGCAGCTGGCATGTGAAGATTAAAGAATACTTCACAACTTTACAAACATTGCCATCAATATTTTGTTGAAGTGGGAGTTATCCATGGTTCATATGTAAGGAAACTATGGCACAGTGGAGGTGGAATCATTTTTGAAAGGCAATCCCCAGTGCTAGACTGCATACAACACAAAAATGTGGTAGGCAAATTACTTACTAAAGGTAAAATTGTAATTTTTTCACTTTCCATGTTCTCAACTGAGAAAAAAATAGGCTTCACCACAGCTTTTTGTTCCTCTTCTGGCTGTGAGAATTGCTGAATGCAATCTAGAGAGATGGATATCCTAAAAATGCATAAAGGGAAAGGATACAAAATTGTGCAAGTGTCACCTTCAGGGCACTCTAACATCACTGCCAAACTGGACAGCCTGGGCACTGGCTGTCAGTACCAAGCTATGATTTATTCAGAAGGCCATTGGTTGGATGGGGCTTTTAGGCCTTTCTTGGGAAAGTTCTGTGTTAAAATCTAACACCAGAATGAGGTAAAACCAAGTTTCTTGGTACAGAGTTTGAATTTATTATGAGTCACTTCTCCACTTCATCCTGTACAGTGACCTCCCACCCTTTTTCTTAGTTCAGCAGAAGAAACAAGTACCCTCAACAGCAAGTGCAGCTATAATGACAAATGATTTTACTTCCAGTGGCACCCTGGAAGCTTTATCTGCCGTCAAAGACATAGGTATGTCATGCTTAAGCTATGACAAATAATGTTACTGAGATGGCATTGCATAAAAGTCAGGAAATTATGCTCTCATGAAGATTTAATGGGATTCCTGTCTGTGTTGTAATTAGGATGCAGCATTTTAAATGTTGTAAACAACTCCTTTGCTGTGATTTTGTAGCAATGTACTTACATGGGCAACTTCAGAGTATTTTCTAACTTTCAAGAATTTAACATTGCTTTAAAATCTTATGCAAAATCTACATTAAAATATCAGCCAACAAATGAAAACACTTTTTCTTGTGTTTTTTTAAAGGCAAAGAAGTAAACTTGATAATGCATTACTACAACAATCCAGATAGGTAGATAGATAGATGATAGAATGATAGAATGATAGAATGATAGAATGATAGATAGATGATAGATAGATAGATGATAGATAGATAGATAGATAGATAGATAGATAGATAGATAGATAGAATGATAAAATGATATATAGATAGATAGATTGATTGATAGATGATATATATAAAGAGATAGATAGATAGATAGATAGATAGATAGATAGATAGATAGATACATACATACATACATACATACATACATACATACAGTGAGCATATTTTGACCTCTGGGACTAGAGCACAGCAGCATAGATTGTTTTCATGGTAACCTACTATATGGTTCCTAAAGAGCTGTACTAACCAAAGGCATGATGTAGAGATGCATTCATACACTGAATGAAATAAACGTGGTCATGAGGGAGAAGTCAGTGCAGGTCTTTCACTCTCCTTTTGTATTCCACAGACCTAGAGAGCTTGAGTATTATGGGAGCAGTGTGCCTTACCTTTCCTCAGCAACAGTAGCACTCTTCTAAGTTCATGTACATGGACCAAAAGCTACCTGGAAAGAGCAAAAGCTGAAAGGAATTTCATGCAACAGATAAAATACATTTCTGCTGCCCTGAAGTATTGCTCCTGCAAAGTTAGTTCACAAACAAGAGAAACTTCTCCAGGACATTTGCAATAGAATGCTGTGAACAGACTAACTGCTGTTAAAACTACTAGTTTTTTCCATAGGATAAGGCTTTTATGATATTCATTCTTACAGAGACTCAAATCTTCTTCATTAGGGAAAAAAAAAAAAAAACAAAAAAAAAAAAAAAAAGAAAACCCAAAAACCAGAAACAAAGCCAAAAAAACGCCTTATCCCTTCAAGTGGGAGATATTTAATGTAGTAGTGGTATGCATTGGTACTGGTGATGCTTCATGTGTCTCCTCACCAGTCCTGAATGATTTCAGCGAGTTCAGAAAGTTGATGAAGTATGAAAATACACAAATGAGTTTTTTGGAGGCTGGTCCTGTACCAGAAATGAACACATGGGTCAGGAGTTTTTACAAATAAACTGCCAATTAGAGAGGTGTAAGAGGGAGAGGGGATTTTAGTTGGGTAGACTGAAGAGCCGTTTTCTAGCTGAAGAGTTATGTGGCTTGCACTGCCTCCAGCTCGTTAAAGGGGAAATCAATTTTACAGGGGACAAGCTGACTAGACTAGCAATAATGGCATTAAACTTACAACAAAAGGGGAGATTAAAAAGGGGCAGCAAATAAACACTCATTTAGCACAGTCAAGTTGTCAAGAACAAAATTAATCAAGACACTGAATGACAGAAAGAAAATAAATTCTTTAATTGCCTATTCATGAATGGCAGGAGCTTGTGCGGTAAACAGGAAGAGTAGGAACTACTTGTACTATGAGAATGAATTTGACCTGCTCAATATTACTGGAACTTGAAGGAAGATTTCTGTGATAGGAATGTTAAACTCACTCTCTCTAAGCAATTTAGGAAAAGCGCAGTGGCAAGAGAAGAGAAGAGGAGGCACTATGTGGCAATAACTGAGTTCAACACACTGACAACTATGTAGTAAATGCCTTTGTGTTTACAGATCAATCTCCCTTGTCACAGAGACTGTGACAAGGACAATTAGATGCAGGCAGCTACTTACCATGAAACTACCCTGTGGAGCAAGATGATTACTCCCTTAAACCCCTTCTTAAAAGGTCTATGAAGAAGAAGAAAAGACCTTTTGTACTGTATGAGCTTTTAAAAAAATAGGTTTTTCACAGGTGAGTGTCTGGTTGAAAGATGTAGCTCTACAGGCTTGACATTTCCAGTAATAATATATCTTTGAAATTCTGAAAAAATGATTGATAAAAATTTCCTAAATCTAAAAGTTTTGTGTCTCTCATTAGAGAATATGGTACAAGATATCCTGACAGCTAAATCACAATTTATTCCAGGACTAAAAGTTAGCTATTCCTTAAATGAAAGCAAAAACTTGATTACATTTGTTGCATACAAATAGAATGCAACACAACATCTTCTACTTTAAAATGGCCACATTGAAACAGGACAAGTTTGTGCCTAATAAAAAAGAGGAAGAATTTCAAAGGAAAAAAGTATGTAAGCAATATTAAAAATACTTAAAAGTACTTTAAGAGATGACTTAAGAATTGCTATCAATTCTTTCTATCCCAGTCTAGCTGAAAAGATGAAGACAATGTGAAATTTTAGATGTAAACAGGTTGGGCAGGGAGCCAAGAGAGATGGATTAGATCATTTGAATTTAGGATTTGAATGGCTACTGAAAACAGAAGATAGGAGGAACTCTATGGCTATCTGAATATAATATGCTAAAAGGAACATTTAATATATCTGGTGTAAAAGCAACCTTACAAAAGTGTTTGTCCATTGTTAAATGGAAAGGATGCAGTTGTCAAAAATAACACAGAAGAGAGTGAAATGCGGAATAAATATTTCAGCTCTTGGATGTGAAAAAGCCAGATGTAGTCATATCATTTGAAGACAGAGATGAAATGTTACACTTAAAACAACAAAGGCAGCTTGTTCCAAGTACCATCTATCTAGGCTGTGTCTTTTATTTAAAAATGCATGTAGGTATGTTAGGAAAAAAGAAAAAGAGCCTAATAAGCTTTGTGAGGCCATTCGTTGTTATTATTATTTGTAATAAAGCTTAGATTTCTGAGACAGATCCTGAGCATTGAATGCAAGTCAAAGTTATGTCCATATTTCACTTTTAAATGGTGAACATCATCTACTTGGATTTCTCCAAGGCTTTTCATAGAGTGTCCCACAGTCTCCTCCTGAAAGAAGCTTATTATGCATGGCAGTCTAGACAAGGGGTCTGACCAGGAGCACACAGAGAGTGGTGGTAAAGAGCTCCTTTCCAAACTGGCAACCTGTCACAAGTGGGGGTCTCCCAGGGATCAATACTGGGCCCAATGCTGTTTAATAATTTATCTGGATGATGGGATCAGGGGCACCCTGATGAAGTTTGCCAAGGATACCAAACTGAGAGGAGGAACAAGCACTCTGTAAGGGAGAGCCATCCTGCAGGAAGATCTGGGTAGCCTGGAAGAGTGGGCTAAATAGAACCTTATGAAGTTCAGCAAAGATGAATGTAAGGTCTTGCACATGGGAAAACATATTCCAGGGGTCTGGCACAGACTGGAATCTGCCCAGCTGAGGAACAGCTCTGTGGAAAGTGGTCTGGGGGTCCTGGTGGACAAGCAGCTGAATACAGGTGAATGATGTGCTGCTGTGGCAAAGCAAGCCAACAGATTGCTGGATTGTATCAACAAAGGTATCTCCAGAAGAGATAAAGAAGTTATTTTTCCACTCTGCTCAGCACTTGTCAGGCCACACACTGGAACACTGTGCTCAGTTTTGGTCTCTGCTATACAGAAAAATGATGTGGACAGGCTGGGAAAGGACCAAAGAGGGCCTGAAAAGATGATGAAAGGACTGGGAAGCCTGGCATGGGAGGTTAGGATGACAATGAGGTTTGTTCAGTCTCAGAAAAAGACTAAGGGAAAACCATCTTCCAGTCTTTGAAACATGGCTACAGTAAAGATGGAGACTTCCCTTTTACAAGGAGTCACATGGAAAAGATGATGGATACAAGTCACTACTGGGTGGATTCCAACTGGAAACAATAGGAGCATTTTTCACAATGAGACAGAGAACCATTGGAATATTCTTCCCCAGAAGTGGTGGATTCCCCTAAACTGGACACTTTACAATTCAGCCAGACACAGTGACTGGCCATGCTTTTGCCAAGAGTGGTTGGACGAGACAATCCTTGAGGCCCCTTCCAACCTGGTATTATTCCATGAATTCTATGATAAATGGAGTAATCTAGGTAAATATATGCCTGTCTGTCTGACATCAATCTTGGGAAAAGTAATGGAACATCTGATGGAGAAACTGATGAATGAAGAATAGAGGGTAGCATATTTAATGTCATGTAACATGGTTTATGGACAAAAGAATTTGTCAAATTACTGAGGTACACATTTTTTATGGGTACAGAGGCACAAGGTAAAAACTGCTAGATTTCAGAAGAGAATTGCACAAAAGCAGGATGCCAAATATTAAATTAATTTTAAAATAGCTAAAGGACAAGGCTTATAGTCAATTTTAAACTGGAAACATTAGGAGCATGTGCATTTTATCTGATGTTTTTCCAAGGTTATGTTCCAGATTCCATGCTGCTAATACATTTTCACAATAACTGAGAAAAAAATTAAAACAAAACTGATCAAATGTACATACGAAAAATGTTGAGAAAATAGTAAACAATAAAGGGAAAGATCACTCAAGAAAATCCATTCTAAGCCTCTTGGTAAACTTGACAAGGATATTGTTATCAGGCCATGGAAAAGACAGGCTCCACTGAAGTTTTATGGGACTATTCCTGAAAGCAGTTTCTGTGCATGAGACTAGGTTTGCAGTCAGGTGACCTTGGAATATCTATAGAGCAATGACGAAAAATATTTGTTTGATTGGTTGGTTGTTGTAGGAAAAGAAAGCTATTGGAGGTACATTGTACTTTACATATAAGAAAAGCTGAAATTCCAGTTCACAAACCAGGTACATATAAATGCTCAATCTTCCTCTTCATATGTAGTCCAGACCTTCTAGTATAGTTCTTTGGGAAGGAGAAGAATATGGGAAGAGAGAAAAATGCCACAGCTACAGTTAAATCGTCAATTTTATTCAGATGTTGTTCCATCAGCATCCAAACTAGGTAGAAGATAGAACACATACTGGATTTCCCTTGAATTTTTATTTTTTTTTTGCATATAAATGTCCTCTTTATGGAAATTCAATGAAAGTCAGGGAAGAGAAGGATGCAGAGGAGACAAATAGAAAGGGGTGAAAGAGTGCTGCACCAATCCAGCTTTTTCAGCACAGCAAATGAGACAGTGGTCAAGACATTAGTCTGTATTGAAGAGAATTTGTCCCAAATTTATTTCAAGTTTCCCTACCTGGATTACTAGTTTATTCACTGCATAACTTATTAAAAATATTTAAATCTCAATTTTCCATACCTCTGGTGATTCCATGCCCATACTCCTTTGTTGCTATTTAGGTTTGCAACTTGATTGGGTCAAGAAAGAGAGTTTCATAAGGAAGAACTGACCCAGAGAGATGAAATGGATAATATTACACTGGATGGCTGATTAGCAAAAGGCAAGTTTATCATCTGGGGGTTTGCAGCTCTCTGGCATGTATAAATTTGGCAGTTCATCATGTCTGAATTCTCCTATCATCCAGCTAACTTGATTCTTCACTGTGGGTGTATTTACATTTCTTTAATTTGCCCAAGAGATGTGTTTCCTTAACTGAATAATGTCACCATGTGCAAGAAACACAGCTGGTTTGTGGATCCACCTCAGTGTTAAATATTATGAACCCTTTTATTATTCCCAATAACCACCCATTAGTGATGCAGTAGAACATGCTGAATTACAGGGAACTCATACAGCTTTTTCTAGAGTATCTCTCTTCCCCCCCAAAAAATCCATGTATTACCTATTACCTCTCTTCATATTTCTCACCTGCCTTCCCTCCCCTTCTCTGTGGCTGGAATCTCTTTATGTCTTCTGATGTCAGACATAGACCTTGCAAAGAAAGGCCTGAAAAGGATGTGCTGGGTCTGTGTGCCCAGTTTCCTACTATTGAAAACAAGACATTAAATCATGTGCTTATAATATTTTCACAATTAAAATTAAAATACATCTGCTTTCTTTGTTTTGACCCTATAATTATTATTTAAAAGCTGTTCTTAAATGCCATGTGTTAATTTTGTCTGTATTTGTCAGGCTAAATGTATTCATGGTTAGTTTATATCCATCTGTTTCCCTGCTGATGCCATCTCCTGAGTTAAATACTACAAGTTTTATCTTATAATAGTTTTATGGACAGTAACATGTCCTTCCCTTTCAGCTCAGTAGGGACAGCAGTCTAAACCAAACTAGCTCTATTCATAATCTCTCATAAAACAAAACTCCCACTTATTTCAATATTTTCCTAGGACTTCTGTGTCCCCACACCACATTAATTGCACCTTTCTTTGAGGCAGGTGGCAGAACTGAATATTGCTTTTCAAAGAAAGTCCCTTAAGATCATGGCCTTAGATCTCTCTCATCTCTGTTTCACTTTCATATCCCAGAATGATTTAACTTTTTAAGTAAATACATCAAACCAGTAACTCAAATTTATACTGTTTTGTTAGTAAACAAAAAATTTTTCATCTGCTTCTGACTTACAACAGCCCCCCTCTTATTATTAGTCCCTAAAATTGGTTCATACTTTGTTCTATTAAAATTAATCTCATTTCTATTGTTCTTCTTCTCAAGACATTGCAATATTTTTTGTTACCATAAAATCCTGGTTCTCTGCTGTGCTGAAAATGCCTCTGAACTTTGAGTTATCATTAAATCTTGTTAGCAAACTGTAACTTTATGTGGCACCCACTCTGCCACAATAATTAAAGTGTTCTACTTTCTTTACAGCTGGTGTTGCAGTGTACTGAACTATAGCAGTCATGACTCCCTGTAAGAAAAAGCACACCAATCAGGAAATATCCAGGTTCTTAACAACTCATGTCTGGGTGAAATTCCAAGTTTCAGTGCATGATCACAAGTTAACCTTGTACTAGCACATTACTGTAAATGTAAAACACACAATATTGTTGTTTCATTTTAGTTTCAGCACAAAAAATAGGCTTACAATGCTATAAACTCGAACATTTGATTGTTTTCATCCTACTGATGCATTGAAGCAAAAAATAACCTTTTCAATATCTTTTATCACTAAAGAACGCTGACTGCTCCAGGGAATTAACCCATCTAATGCATTCAGAATCTTTTCTTGCAAATTTTGTATCAGAAAGTTTGTTTTTATTTTGGAAAATGCAAGTAAAGGAAAGATGGAGGAGATGGGGATAATATTTTCACTTGGTTCCCACATCTAAGTTGCCTCTTTCTTTTCTCATGAGCTCAGATATCTCCCTCTTGAGGGTTAATACTCATTATTACATTTTCTGTGAATTTCCAAATGCATGTGACATTTGGTTTGAGTTTGTTCTTTCTGCTGATAAAGAAAGCGCATACCCTTGAAGTAAAGGATGAATAAAATTTTAAGTCCTTGTGCTAAAGAACAAAACCTAAACAAAGGGATAGTGGTAGTGCAGCTTGACAGTATGATACCAGGATCTAATTCTTATTCATCATAAGACAAAACATCTTTCAGCTATTCTTGTCTTAGACTTTACCTCTTGGACTTCCTTATAAAAGATGAAACACATCTTCCCCTTTATACCCAAGTATACAATAGGTGTCCTAGTTTAAAAGAGAACAAACAATGAACCAAGAGAACTGGGAGGCTGACAGCAGGGAAGTCCATCCCCCTGAAGGCAAAACACACTTCTTTTTTATTAAAGTGTGTCATGGTCATGCTAAAAGGTATTTACAGCCCTCGGTCACAGTCTTTTAAAAACACCTGCTGTGTCAAAATGTTTCTGAAGAGACATGGACCACACTAAGATGTGGAAAATCGAACTTCTGTTCCTCTTTCCTTTGTCTATTCCTGTCAATCATAGATTTCAGAAACCAATTATGCTTATGATAGCAGAATACATTTATCATTGCAGTATTTGTGGGCACATGTTGTAACTGACAGCCAGTGGTGAGGGAATTCATATGCCCATATTTAAATATTTGAGCCATGTAGTACAATTTTTGGCTGGTTTTGCCACACTCCAAGATCATCTTAGCTTAACCAAGTAGAAATGTTTTTCTTTTTATATTTTTTGATAAAGTGTTCATTTTCTGAAAAGGATCTATTCAAAAGCCTTATCCCAGGAAACTCTGAGGACACTGTATCACAAAGACTAAATATGTACCAGGCACAAACTATCATACTTGTAATATACCATGGGAAATATCTGAGCTGGCTGCATGGCTTATGAATCATTATTGTCAAGATATGTCTAAGAATCCCATGACATTTAAGTGGGTTTTTTTTCCCCTAAAAGTACTGAGGGATAGTTTCTGAAAGATTATCTATATTTTAACATTTTTGTTTTCTTTCTTTTTTTAACGAATTATGTGTTCTCAACTTTTGTATACCTTTTAACTGTTATTGGACTATCCACAGCATGGTACAGCTGGACCCATCTAGGGACAAGGGACAGATTACATTTGGGGTCATAAGGGAGAACAAATACTTTTAACTGTTAAAAATGCAGGGGGGGTAGTCCATTCAGGTGGCAGGGCTTTCTTGGCTCACTGATGAACCATGAAGAGGACACTGCATGGCTGATATACAACTGCCAAGTTAACCATATCTGTTCAGTAGTTACACAAACAGCTACAATTTTTTTTCCACAGGGATGCACAGCATCAGCTGTGTGAATTGGGGTACACTGGCCATATTCTGTATAATGCTTTTGTGAATATTGTTTTGTTGCCAGCTGAGAGGATCACCATGGGAAACAAAGAACAAACCCTTCTGGAATACAGCTACTCATTTTTAAATAAAAGCTGATTATTCCTTTCTTGCATGACAACCTCTTGAAAAGCACCTTTTACTGTACAGCATGAGCATCAAGGTTTTATTTTTCCAATTTCCAAGGACCACAAGTGCTTTTTACTAATACAAATGTGAATAGAATATTTCAGTATGCCTTGACATGCTGTTCGAATCCACAAATAAATAAGCAGTCACAACAAATTTTCTCCTGCATCATATCAACATTTGATGTGGCACAAATATAGCAATATGCCTGAGGAAACTTCATGCTTAAAGAGAATATATGTTTCAAATAAAAAGTGTAATCTCATTTATATTTTAGTGGGCAACAATATATGCACAGGTAAAATAACTAAAAAGCAGAGATGAACAAATTCAAAGACAGAAGAGAAAGAGAAATAGAACTATATCTTTTTTCACTACCAAAATGTTAATCCATAACATACTTAGCATTTTCACTATTCTACCATTTCTTAAATAAACTTGCCATTAGATAGCTTGGACACTGAACAGCTGCCTAAATGTAGGTGCATAGTGCCATCCTGGATTATCCAGCTTCACTTTCATCTGCCCTTCTTGGAGCAGATGAATCTCCTGTAAATTCTGTGCCACATCTTCATGCTCCAGGCTGACATCATATACTCTTGCATGTACACCCTGACCCTAAGTGTCTATGTTAGCCAATAAAATCCCATTCTGCACCTCTATCCCACAACTGCACATCTAAATTTAGCAACCCACAAACGTTGTGGGTTGCTTTGAGCTGTAGGGGATGTCTTAGGATACCAGAGATATGGTACTGGCTGACATAACATGGGTTTGATGGAGATCTGCGCCTTCCTGGAGCACCCCCAAAGTTCTCTCTGGAACACTTTGGGACCTTAAATAGTACTCAATACCTATTTCTTGACAATCAAATCAGACCCATTAATTTCTCCAGCCTTTTCCAATGTATCCAAGTGGTTTTCATTGGGACTGTACTTTGTATTTATTTATAAACAACAAAAAATATGTAAAGCTTGCAATAGTACAAAAATAAGATCATATTAGTTCAGCAACAGCCTGGCCCTTTCTAACTTTTTTGCAGAGGATTTAGCTGATTTTTTCATTTTTTGGTGTGCACAGACCATACAAACAAAGCATTTAAAGTTCAAATGAAGAAATTTGGCCACAGCTACAAACAACAAATTGCCTTGCCTTAGCAATGAAATGTTAATTGCTGTCTGAGAGATTCAGTTTGCAAAGAGTGTACAGTGCTTAATCCTTGCCAATTTAGAATTTTTTTAGCAGATATGATTATCAAAAGAATGAGTATATGGAGTGTTTTCATAGTAATATGTAATCAAAGAGTCACCAACAGCCTCGCCTGCAGGGAGGGATCTGTGAACACAGAGCTGCCATACCTAGTTGTTGTTATGGTTTGGTTTTTTTTCTCTGAGGTAGAGACCTAACAGCTGTATGTGGTAAAAACAATCTTTCTTCTTCAGCTTCAATTCTCCATATAATTTATTAATTTCTCAATTTTCCAGCCTGTAAATGTTTGCCATTACACACTACTATGAGCAGTAGCCTGGTAAGAATGGTCCTCTTGCAACTTATATTTGATCTTCCATACTGATTCAATGTAAAAAGCAAAACACTGAGATTAAAATGTCAAACTGAAAGACTTTATCCTGTAACCTGAAGTTACTTAGAGAAAAAAATGTGTGGCTAGACCAGAGTTTCTCAGCCTTTGTAGGGTGAAGAAGAAGACAGTATGCACGGAAGGGGAAGCACATGCAGCCCCTGCCTATTACAAACTCTGCCTTAAGGCAGACTCAAGTTCCACAGAAAACTTGACACAGAGGAGAGCAAGCAGCAACTATTTCAAATAAGTTAAAAAATGGAAATGAGAAGTAAAAATGCTGTAACGTTCCTGCTGTTGTTCACCTGAGGCCTTATACCAACTGCCCACCTCAAACATCCAATCCAAGTAATCTAAAGTTTAAAAGAAGGTCTCTATGCCCAGAAGAGTTCCAACAGGCATCTTGTACATAGTTTTTGTGTATGTACACATCTGTACACACTTGTTTCCAGTCTATAGGAAACATGTTTTGCATGAGACCAAACTCACTGCACATCCAACATAAAAGTCTCCCTGACAGTCCACAGTGAGGGCAGCCACATTTCAGACTTGACACCTGGAGACTGTGGTCTTTGGAATCTGGCACTGCACGCCCAGATCAGCAGCCCTGGACACGGAGCCCCTTCGTAGCGGGGTCTGGATCCCTGGGGGATGGTAAAATGCTACAGAACTGAGCCATCTTGTGGGTTTAGTGTGTGCTGCTACACAGGTGAGTGAGGTTCATCAATCCCCACTGACTCCACGTTGTCTCTGCAGAACAATAATTTTATTGCATTATGAATGGCTTTTCATTTTGCTAGGATGTGGGCAAGATCTGGGGCTGAACATATGAAAAATGGTTTAAATCTGATGGAAAGCAGATGCTTTCAGATAATTGACAATTAAATATTCCTGGTGTTGACACATTGCCATCAGATTTCCAGATTAAGAGGAGTACTTTTTCCTACTCAACCAATACTAGCCACTCTGGCAACTCCTCTTTTGGACCATTTAATGTATAAGGATGTGCTCTTTTGCTCTTTACACATGAAAAAAGATTAGTAAAGAAATCCTTTATGCCCCAGATGACCGTGATTACAAGATGTGCATAAATATGTTTCCCCTTCTGACATCTATACTTCTCACCACACTGGTTTTCAAGTGGATGCAGAATGCTGCTAAAGGTCAGGAAAGCTGATGAACAATTACTCCATAGCTGTTTACTACCAGTGAAAACACAAGGTATCTCAAACTTACATTTTATGGCCTATATTTTGCAAATAATCAAAAAAACAGTGAAACCCAAAGATGCTTACATTTCTTGGATAACAGCTCATTAAGATTCTTTTCCACCTCAGTGGCAGAGCTGTGACACTTGCACCAGAGCTCTATCAGATCCTCCAGCCTGATATCATTTCAATCAGAACGTGAATTTCATGACTGCAGAAGGTCGTCAAGTCAAATACTGTGTCTGATTTTTAAAAGGGTTGGATAATTTTATGACCATTAATAACACTTGCAGTTCTGCATGTTAAGACAAGGTAATCAAATGTCACACTTCGGAGTGTAGGCTGATTGCCATATAGGTCAGAAAGAATATTTTTGCCAATGTACACCATTGCATAAAATAAATTTGCAAGTAAAGTTCAGCAAGTGAAAACCTTAACATCAAAAGCTTTAGCTTCTGTATTAAAAGTCTTGCTTATATTTGGGCGCTACATAAAACATAGGAAGTGTGTAGGACCAAGCAGCTTCACAAAAGCATTCAAGCAAGTGCAGTCTCTCTAAAAAGAATCAGATGTGAATCTACTTCACAGTCTTTTCAGGTGTCATGCAAGTTCCAAAGATTAAATTCTAGCCCTCTTTGGAAATGTTTCTTAGCATAGAATCACAGAAAATAAAGGTTGAATGGGATTTTGGGAGGTCGTTGAGTTCATCTCTGTTATCCAAGCTTGGATCAATTAAATTTGTACCAAAGAGGTACTTATCTAATCTCTCTTTAGACTTCCAGTGATGGACATTCTACAGACTTTTTTTTACCCAGATTTAGAATTTCTATGTTTTTCTCAACTCATAATTTGAATCAGGTAAATTATATTGTAAATACAACATACATGTAATTTGATGTAAGCACAGAATGCTGTTGAAACTATCTTTTGTCATTTTTTTTAATTAGCTGCTAAGTTTTCACTTTCTGAAAATGACCAAGAACCTTATTACACCTGAGGGTAGAACACACTACCTGAGATTAGCAGTTTGTAGCTAAAGAAGTGCATTCTCAGCCCTATTTTCTAAAGTACGTCTGCAGATATTATCATAAGATCAGTAATATATTTTATTTATACAGTCTCCATGGTCAGTCCATTTCTCAACTTTTTCAAAGTCATGTCCCCAAATCTACAGACTTTATCTTTGAAATCTACAAATCTGCCCCAAAAAGGCATGTTTTTATGATGCATCACACAGGAGTCATAAAAATACCTGCTTTGGTTTTTTGGTGGTTTTCGTTTTTGGGGTTTTTTTTGTTTTGTTTTGTTTTGTTTTGTTTTTTGTTTTTGTTTATTTGGTTGGTTGAGTTTGGTTTTTTATTAATAAAAATAGCATATGAAACATTCTGCATTAAACTAACCAGCATGGAAATTAGATTTCCACATCAAGGAAGTTTGAGAGCTTTTGCAGAGACGCATGACGGAGACATGTTTTGTGCATGATGATAAAACTTTCACAGTTTAATCTGCCAACAAGTTTAAAAAACCTTCAGAAATTAGGGTAGAAAGGGTTAGGTTTAGTTGTGGCCAAAGAGCTATATCTACGTTTTTAAAGAGTCCTGCATCTGACAGTGACTTAGACTCTGACAGGTTGTCAATCCAAAAATATGATATGTGCTACTTTTTACCTTTTAGATTAGTACACAGATTAATGAAGGTCACTTTAACAATGGCAGTGAAGATTAATATCATTATTACTATAATATCAAAATTAGTTTCAGGAAATTAGCTTCTTTATTTCCTACTGGTTTTCCCTTAAGTTTTTCAGAAAGGAAATCAAATTTTTGAGAAATTAAAGCTTGTTGGTACATTACTTTAGTCTATGTACCCCGTAAGGATTTTAAACTAGATGTCACACATATGTTTTCTTTTTATAAATAGACAAAATTTTTCAACATTAGTTTTATTTATATATAATTCTATAGGTAGATTAACTGAATGAAAATGATAGGTAAAATTGTTGGCCAGATATTTTTAAGTTATTATTTGTTATATATTTTTAAATTTATTAATTTGGTTTCTTTGGAAGATCAAAAATGGGAAAATAAGTTTCAGAAATTCATGGTTTTTTAAAGAATTTGAAACTTACAACAATATATTTATGAAACTATAAAATGCAGATTGTTGTTATTTTAAGGTAAGTAACAAATAGACAAACCACTCAAGCATCAATAATTCTAATGTGCAGTGACAGTAGTCTCCAGATCTTTGTTTTACCCGGTTCTGCTCTTTATAATTAATGTATGATGCCCAGTTTATGCAAAAGGCATGGGGCAGGGGCTGTTATTCTGCTCTAAACCTGCCTGACAATAACTGATAATCTTCACTCACTATTGGAGGGCCAAAACAGAATAACAGCACAACATGGGGAGTGCAGAATCATGTGGTCCTACAACAAAATTAAGGCGGGGTTTGAGCTTGGGTCTAGGAATGTGTCTGCAAGCTCACATGAGCTTTGATTCCAGGGCACCCAGATTCTGCCCTCTTGATGTGGCAGAAAATTATCTCTGCTGCCTACTCTTTTTAACAAGATAATCTGCAGATTTTGAGTGCACAGAACCAGGTTCTTCATTGTTCTTTGAGAATAAGAGACAGGCAAACAGTTTATACTAAGTCATTTTAAAGTTTAAAGAATGCTCTTTTATGTTTTCTTCTGAATTGATGTTAATTTAAATAAAAGCATTGAAACCTGCCTGGAAAGTATCCTAATTCTTAGCATTTGGTCGCTTTTATTTTATCCCTTTGTAGGTCTAGACAAGTTTATTTGTGAATTATTTAATTTGAAAATATCTCTGAAGTATAGCATATATATAATGGAACATTTAGACTGTGAAATGTTTCTGGCTATCAAGCTGAGGACATTTAAAAATACTTTCTTTGTGTGAGTGTCTTCAGCTAGCTGGGCTAACAGAAGATCAGACAGCCAAATTAGGGAAAGTGGTTGATTTTCTTGTGAGGATTGATGGGAATGACAGAATAATAGAGGACATGCAGTTAGTATCTGATGCAAAGGGAGTCACGACATCAGGGAAGGTGCACAAGCTGTGAATTCACAGCAAAAAGTTTACTTCTAAGGAATGACATAAAAAAAATGGAAGTCAGAAGAAAAGGCACTGGAAAAGAAGCAAAGGTAAGGTGAGTACTTAGAACTGAGTGAGTGGAGTAATAGTCTTGGGGAACTGAGTCACTCAATATCAGAAAGCCTGGGAGAGGCTGGGGAAAGGAGGCAGATGTTGCCTAACATGCAGAGAAGTTGTTGAACATAGAGATGTATTCATAATAGAAGGACCAATGAGGCACTTTATTGATAGCCCTTTCTGTCAGATAAGCTGAGATAAAGGAGAAGTCTGGTCTACAAAAGCTGAAAATATTACTAGAAGTTTTATAAGAGGTTAGAAAATTAGCAATTAGCTGATATAATTGGAAATTATATGATATTTTGCTGGTGAGATAAGGTAAAAAGGAACACAACCAAGAGAGATTAGGAATGTTACCTAGAAATAGAAATATTGGTGTAGCCTTCACTTGACAGAATGCGGCCAAAGGGCACCTTAATATTTGCAGCTGTGGTTAGGGTACTGAAATATCTTGATGGCTGCGCTCCAGGTGTCATTTGTCATTTATTGTAGTAGCCAGGGTGCAGAGAGGGATTTAAATGAGCACACAGATGAAAGGACCAGGACCTCAAGGACAATAGTTTGGGAGCATGTCAAGCTGATTCTGTGAGCCTGCAGAGTCCGTGGGTGGGACCCACCCCAGACACCCAAGTGCTGTTGATGTCAGGTGGTTCCAGAGGATGAATCTTCAACATCCTGGTAAGAGGATGTGGCCAGTAGCTCTCTGGAAGTGGGTGTCACCCTGCATTGACAAAAAAGGCAGCTTAGGTGCCTGGGCCACCCTGTTCTGTCTAAATTTTAGATTCCCGAGTTAAATCAGATGAGTTCCTTGCAGGCCTTTGACACAAATGTGCGGCTTGGTACAGACACTCAAATCAAGCCAGAATTATTCAGTTTCTATAGTGACTGAAAGGCTGTGTTTTACCTCCTGTCAGAACTCACAGCATGCATTAAGCCAAATGCTCGCTGGTAGGGATGGTAAGTATAAAGCAGATTTGTTAAAAACATGTGAAAAAAGTAAAAGTCCACCTAAGGTTGGAGGATGGATATTACATTCAGGATAATAAAAGTACCTGATAAAAAGTTAAAATATTCTTGCAGTGAAAAGACCATGCAGTGCATAGGAAAATTAAGTTATATAGTGATTATAGGGATCATGAAGGGAAAACCTGCAATTTTATCTGACAATTGAGGCAGTTAAGTGTAATTTATAGCCAAATAGGGAGTCAAATGATTTTCAGCAAAGAACCTTTAGTGAGGTTAGAAAAAGTAGATCATGGCAACCTTTTAGAGATAAGAGACACCTCCTGAACAAGGCAGAAACATTGATCATGAGGCATTTTAATTACACTGATATTGATTAGGATAACAGGAATGCAATTATAAAGAAGAAAACATTCCTAATTGTTACATATTCTCAGTGCAGATGTTTTGTTTCAAGTAATTTCTTGAGCGGGTTTTATAGTCCAAGGCTATTTCATGTCTAACACTAAGAAATGAGGTAAATATAAGAAATCACATTTAAGACACAGAGCATCCTGGATCTACTCATCAGCTTATCATGGAGTTCAAAATACTCATGAGAGAATGCTGTGTACTAGAAGTGTTTTGACTTTGAGAAAGAGGACGGTGAAACAAAGCTGGATGCTCTGTGGAATGTTGATTGGAATTCTATAATGTATGAGAAATCTCCTGAAGAAGGGGAGGAAATATAATATTTAAGAAACAACTGATGAGAAAGTAATTAAAATTCATCTCAAGTAAATAGCTGCTCTGCTGAATAGAGAGTAGAATGTCAAGCAAATTAAATGAAAATATAACAGAATAATAAGTTTAACTCAAAACTGCAAATTGGAGTATGTTTCTTCTCAAACCTTCCAGTTCAATTACACACCCAAAAGTGACTGCATTTTTCTACCATCAGTAGAGAAAGTCTAAGATAAACAGAACTAGGATATAAGAACACATTGCCAACAATTAAAAGCAAATTAAATCAATCACACCTCTTGCACACCATTTAATTGAGAAAATGTCATGAGTGAATTGCCTAATATTCCAATCTTGTTTATGCTACTGTTAAAATTTTTGATCTTCAATAAAAGCAAATCAAGATAACAATTCAGCCATGAAATCGCACAAGCTTTACAATTTATATTGGTTCTTTCCTCTTCTCAGACCGTGCAGCAGCTCATAGGAGGTGACCTCCCTACTGTCTAGGTCAGAGACAAAAATACTTGGCTGGATAGAACAAGAATTTCTGGGTGTGAGCATATCCTGGAGAACAGAACCCAACAGATATTCTGTATGGACATTTTCTCTTCAAATTTAGAAACCAGAGAAATGTTCATCTGCATCCTGTATTCTAACATTTTGGAGACCTGGCCAAATGCTGTTTATGATCAACCTCAGTGTCTTTGTCTTAATTCATCAGACATGTCCCAGGTTGGAAAAGTTATATTCAGCCATGAAATCCAGAAATTATTCGTTCTGCTTCTGTTTAAACTGACATCCTGCAGACAGATTTACTAGGAAGTCATAAGAGATTAAGTCTTTTCAACTTAAAAATCTGGGGGGTTTTGTCAGAGAGCAGAGCTCTCCAGCATGCTAATGCTTTCTTGGTTTTGCAGAAGCAGGAACTGCTGGAAGGAGTTTCAAAGGATTAATGCTCTTCCCAGGACAGAGCCCAAGTACATGTATTATACACAAATGCTTACTTTGAATAAAATTATTGCTGTGTTTTTACCCACCAGTATTAGCAGGATTCCTCATCTTAAAGACATCCTAGGTCCCATAAAATCTGGGCTCTCTCTGGAGTCATGTAAGCTCCAGCTCTGGCTGTAATTGCACTTTATGCTACAGAGCCCTTACATCTGAAAAACCCTGCAGCTGTTTAATTCAACTGATGTGGATCATTCTAGAAAAAAAAAATCTAAGGAATAGAATATTTGAGGACAGTTTTCTTCTTACAGCAACTGTAACCACTGAGATTTCAATTATATGAGCTCTTGCTTCATAATTAAAACATAATTTCAGTCAGTTGGTATACATACATCTTGGTCAGCCTCACAGCTGGGTGTGGATCTCTGTGGAAGTGAAATTTCTGCCAGCAAAGTGGAATCTGTAAAATTTTCAATCTGCAAAACTGTCAGATCAGATGTGAGACTGAGGTCTTTAAGAGAGGTAACATGAGATGAACACACCTTTACTTTCTCACTGTCTTCACTGTAAAGTGGCTGAGGGCTGGTCAGATATATGGCATTATTTGGTCCTGATAGCTTCTCCTTTTGCAAATCAGATTCAAAACATGGGGTTTTTTTCACTATTACATTTTGTAACTAATATTTCTCTCCTTTTCCACAATTCCTAACATTTCTGTTATATTTACTTTTCCACAACATCCCATTCATAGCTCTGAGGTATCCTTATGGTACTATATCAACTAAGATATCATTTCCAGGTGGTAAATTTACACCTGATAATATTTACATGAATGACCTTGCATGAAATGCAATTAGATTTCATCCCACTTTGCAATTTTATCCTCTAAGACAACTAGCTCTCCCTGTGTTAATAGACCAGACTTTTGAATTATGGTGCCTCCCAGCTTGCATCTTTACATTCCTCCCCACAATTTTCAAGTGAAAAATTAACATTTATATCTGTTCTTAAATCCCTTTGAGGATCTCTATTGACAATTTTCCTTTCAAACCAGGAATCTCACTTCCTAACATAATCCCTTGTTGTTTAACTTTTGGCCAATTTGTTAATTTTCACATAATTACAGCTGTCTTCTCCATATGAATTAATATTTTCCCATGTGGCATATCTTTTTCTTTTAGAAGATCAAAGAGATTCTTTTGGTTTTTTACCCCTACTGGGAACATACACTATCTTATCAAAAAGTGTTTTAAGTTTGCTTGGCATTCTCATTTTCTCAATTTTCATATCCTTCGCAACTTGTTTTGGTGTATTGCGGAGAAGAGCACCATTCCTCTCTGAACAGACTCATTACCTGAAGCCTTATTATCTAATTTTATGAGCTAGTTTTCACAGTTAATATGTTACTAAGATCATCCAATTGATTTTAGTAATTTATTTGAATTAAATGTTGCTGTTCTCATTTCCATACCTCATTTTCACAGGCCATCCTGGCTTGACCCTAGAGATTTATCATGTGCTAAAGTAGGTCACAGGTGGCTTTAATGTTAGCTAGATGGTATCCACCTACTAAAAATATTGCCTTTTTTTGCCCAACACCCTCTTATTTAAACAGCTAATAAATGTTTCTTTTAATTTCCTTCATGAGCACAAAAAAACCCTCAATTTTTGGTACGCCTCACATTTCAGGATATGCAAGCTGTAGCCTTCTTTTCCACTTATATTCTTTTTTCATTCTTTCTTAACTCTTAGCTAATCACCAAGGTCCTGTCTGTAGTATTTTACATGCCTATGTCTGGAAATCATGCCAAAAATCTGTACTAAAAGAATAGATGAAGAGCCGTTACAATTTGAAATAAATTTTGGACCACTGGTGTTTATAAAAAAACTTTTTCCAAGGTCAGCTTTAGTCTCGCTGACTTCACCAAATATTTTCCTCAATTCCTCAAGGTTGATTCATTGTAACAGAAATGGCCCATTTTGCTTTCTGTCCATTTGAAAAGAACTGAGAGCTCTCCAGGTCCAAATTTATTTTCTATTCATGACTGAGGCTCAGCTTTATATTATTATATAGATTTTGAATCTGAGCATAGCCATCCATATTTGATTTCTAACAACTTCTCCACAGAATTTGTTTTGAAGTTCATCCAAGTCACATTTGGATACCTTAGCAATTTATGTTTTCTCAAATCTTTCCCCTTTCTCATCTTTGCACACATCAGCACTCAATATTGTTACGTGACTTCCGTCCATACTTCTGTTTTCTTCTTTTAGAACACATACTTTAATTTTATTTGGATAATTATTGCACTGTATTTCTAACAGTTAGTGATTATTGTCTACCCAGCATGTCTGCTTTTGTTTTTTGCCTTAGCATTACACTTCAAGCATTTGCATTGATTGTTTCTTGTTTCCACCTGCATTTCAACTCCTTTGTATGGTTTGGTGGTTTTTTGGGGTTTTTTTGGGGTTTTTGGTTGGGGTTTTTTTGTGTGTGTTTTTGTTTTTGTGGTTTTTTTAGGGTTTTTTTGTGAGTAAATACCTTGAATTTGCTAATGGAGAGGTAACATTTGAGGAAATCTTGGAGCCCTCCAGGCACCACAAATGTTCCCCAGTTCTAATTGGAAAAAGATTAATGTGGAGCTGTGCCATCCTCCTGCAATACCACATCATCTTGGAACACTTTGCTCCTGCGAGTAATTTTCTTCAGAAAAAAAAAAAATCACATTAAACAGTAGGTGTCCAAACTAATGGCAATATTTCAGTTCAGATTTTGTGTTAGGTTTTGCATCATGTTCCATCACACAGCACACGTAGTAAGATTTATCATATTCCATCAACCAGTTTTGCTAAATGTCAGGCTTTTAATAAAGGGAAAGGGCAAAAAGTTTTAAAGGGTTTGCATTGCCTTGTTAATCAGCACTTGAAAAAGTTTTGAAGAACTCAGTGACTCATTAATTTAAGAGCAAGTTTCTGGAAGCTATTACATATCTGAAATCCAAATTTTCTTTTAACAATCAGGGGACTTCAGCTGCTAGATTTCAAATGTTAAAATGTATACTTGTATGTGCTGCAAATCTGGTTTGCTTAGAAAATATATGCAGGCAGCAAAGTAATTTGTCAATACTGACTAGAAGAAGTTATCACGAGAACAGACTCTGAGCAGTGCCACTGCCTCTCAAAAAACCATCTCCCCACCTGTTCTACAGGACGGACAAAGTTCAGTAGCAGCCATTACCAGCTATTAAAAAGTACATCCTCACTCTTAAATAGATGAGGAAAGATGGACAATTCAGCATCAGCAGGCAAGTACAGTTGTTGCTTGCCAACATTACATTAGAGACATAAAAAGTCCAAGAAAACTAACAGATGAAAACTTTCACTGTCGTGCATTGAAATTAATAATAACCTCACCACCTCTTTTTGCTGTAATTCATAATTCCTTGTGAGTTCCCTCACAGCATCTAGCATACAGAATTGAACTCCCCAATGCCTGCACACAGTGGGTAGCACTATTTCATCTGAATAGTTCAATTATCCTCTGTGAGGATACTTCAGTAACAGCTGCTCAATGGAAGTATGGGTGGCAGAATCAGACCCTCAGCTTATGTGGAGTCCAGCATGCCTTCACTGTTTTCTTTGATTAACTACATCACTACACATTTTCAAGAGGAAATGCAATTTTCGCTAGCAGTAACTCAGCAACTTACAGTAAAGGGGTAAAAGCTTTGAGCAGACAATTCTGGGTGCTGGAGATAGTGCAAGTGATAAAGTGATGTATAAAATGACATGATAACAAACACTGACCATATCTCTGATTTTTCTTTAGTAGCAGACAATATCATCATTCACACAGCTGTGAGCCATTCAAGAAGGTATTATCCTGTGAGTTCTGACATCAAAAAACTTATCGCTTCCAGCCCTACAGTAAAGCAGTTTAGTAGGTAATAAAAATAAGCAGGAAATTTCCAGAGTGGTCTGAGTTGACAGCACAGACCAAATTTCCACAAAGTGGTACAGTTATATATAATTTATATCTCTCTCCAGCATCTAATCCTCCTGAGAAGATTAATTCTGGCAGAAGGCATGCCATGGAAAGACTAAATACCTTGCCTCAGGGTCTGCAGTTATTATTTCTTCCAGAGGTTCCCCAGGAATCCTGTTTACAAATGCCATTTTTTTTCTTTAAGTCATTTTGCAAATCTTCTACAAGTCTCTATCTTTACCTAATTAAGACGAAGCCTCTGGTTTTTTTCTGCCCTTATTTTTCAATGAGCTTTAAGCTTGATTTCCCGATTGTCATGGCAGGACAGGATAATAGCTAATAAATAGAAAAAGCTCAGCAGTAGTCTTTAGTGTAGTGAAAAGCATAGCACTTCTACTGTGACCAAGGTTCAATTCTACCTGTTCACACTGCTGTTTTCCTAACACTGCAAGAAGTCAATTAGTTAAAAGGTAGCTATGGCAGAGAAATCAATACTCAATACTCAAATAAACAATATTCCTGAGTTCTGTGTAAATAACAGCATTGTGCAAACTCCTGTGCCAGAGGTATCCTTTGTGAACTCAGTCCCCAGATCCCTATTATTTAAAATGCTCTGTTTTCATTTCACATTGACAAAGGAAATAAACCATGGAAGATATGGTCGGTATTGGAAACAGAGTCAAAAAACCCACCAGAACCCAAGAGCAGGATTCAGTTCTGAACTGTAGACACCTACATATAAATATGGACCATCTGCTGGGTTTCTGAGCTCCTATTCTAATTAGAAGAGTTCCAGCCCTCTATTTAGCATAAATTTTGAGTGGTATTTGAAGCACATGTGAGAGTCATGTCTGGCCTGCGGCTCCCCTCCTTTTTCCTGTAAGATGTTGGATATTCTGGCTACTTTATGGCATGAAAGTGACAGAAGGTGCCTGCATTCAGGAAGCTGAACTGAAATCCTGGTTGACATGGCTAGTGGCATCTGCTGAGCCAAATCTCTGGGTTTGACTGACCTTATTGATTACATCTCCCCTATCTATAATGAAGCTTTAGTCTCCCATGGTAGGCAACACTCGCATAAGTACACATGTGCATTTGTAATATTTTCTGTGCATCTGGACTGGCAGATGGAGGACAGGGTGCAGCATGAGATGTTTTTATTTAGGCCCTTGCATCAAGCCTCTTAATTATGTCAGTATCTGCATGGAGATGTCTTAATGTAAGGGCTAAGTCCTACCCTGGTTAACTGTAGTTTCCTGACGCTTCAACCACATACCTAAGCTAATAAATTACTAACTTCCTTAAACTGTCTTCTCAAGGGTCCACCCCCTTTTCAATCATCTTTGAGGGCATAGGTTTTCTTGAAAATCTGGTTTTACATTCTAAAGTAGCTTCAATATTAAGTTCATTATCCCTCTACTGTCACTCACTGTAAAATGGATATGTTTTTATATACGTTTGTGCCACTACAGTCTTGTTTATCTTTCAAATTTTGAGATCTTTCAAGAGATCCATATACCCCTTGTCTCTTAATTTCAACTGGACAAACAATGAAAAAATATTTCAAGTAGCATATTGTTTGGAAACAAATTGTTGAAAAAACTCTGCAAATATTCGATGACTGATTCACTCTGACAGGCCTTTTTTTTTTTCCACTTAAGTTTTTCTTTCTCTCACACACAAGTGCACACGACAGTACAGCACAAAAAAAAATCAGCTCTAAAATACAAATCTTGGAATTACAGCTTTCAGAAAGCTATAGTGTTCTCAGCTACCACGTCTTTTAATGAGATGTGTTTGGTCTGGTCACAATTGCTGAAATACTGTCTCTGTCATGGGTGCACAGATAGCCCTCTTCACTTATCTATCATTCCTCATTCCATGATTATTTAATGTCATGATTCCCTATGAGGAAAGTGTACACATCATATTCAGAGCTCAGGGTGGGTGATTTTTTCATGAAACAGGTTGAATTTCCTGACTTTCATGGAAAGAAGGAAACAGTTTTTGCAGCAAAATATCTTTTCACATAAATAAGCAGGGAGGCTAAACTGCAGAAAATTTACTGTGCTAGTTTATTTCTGATACATATGGATGCTTTTTCTTTCCTGACTATTGATTTTCTATGTACTTTGAAACTGTTCACAACAGTGAGTGCTAGCAGACATTTTTGGCTTTTCTTTACTCTGAAAAGAAAAATTCAGTCTTATCCACCACCTGCCCAACAACTCTGGGCACAGCAGTGTCCCATCCTTTGGATGACTCCAGGAAGTACTACAGTTATAGCAACTGCCTAGGATGCTTCCCTGCTTTAATCTTTTCCTTCATTTTCTGAGAAATACATCTGATAGAAACTCAGTTTCTTGTTTTCTGACTGCATTTTTTATATAATTATGTAAGCATCAGCCCTACTGGGAGCTGTGAGGTGGCAGGCTTCCCACACAAGGGTGGTAGGTGGGACTGGGAAATGAAGTATTTTAATTGCAACACTACACCTCCTTTTCTGCAAATGACACTGCCAGTCTGTTTCACTGTGAGTAATTTAGGACTGGAGTCACACTCACCTACATAGAGATCTTTTTCCTTGCTGAATCCAGCATTTTGAATGTTCTATCAAGTTCATTTTTTCAAGCAATCCACTTGGAGACAGGTGTTCTACATCAGCTGTTACCCAACACAAAAACTGGTAAGGACCAATCTGTTGGATTTTTGTGTGCAGGAAATTTCAGCAGTCATGGGAAGAGCTGCACACATAAGAGTGACTCATGGTATGAAGAGCTTACCAAGATGGACCCAAAGTACATCATTACCTGAGAATTGGTATCTGCCAGCTGACCCAGTGGGACACAAGAAACCCTGGCAAACATTGGACTGCTCAGTTAGCATGCTTAGGATCACTGAGCATGGGGAAGACTGCATTTTAAATCTCACCCTCCCTATATATAACTTATTCACCCTTATAATGGAGAAGCTTATTTTTAAATTTATTTTCTAAAATAGCTTTAGGTAATACTTCTGGTCTACATAAATAAGCAGGAAGGTTGTAATTTTGTTAAAAACATTATACAATAACATATCCTTGAGAAATTTGATAAGGCCTGTCTGTGCCACCATAAACACACTAAGTAAAGCGTTTGTACTAAGTTCATTTGAAAGAGCTTGCTAAGAGCTAAGGCACAAAACAGTGGAATTGAATTACAGTGGCCTAATAAATTATCAGCCATTAGCTGAATTGCCTTAATTGCTTGTGGGCATGCTTTTAGTCCGCTCCAATTGTGAGGTAATAAACGTTAGTGAAAGGGACTTTAGAACATTCATAGCCCATAGGACAGTGAGGAGTCTAAATAGTTTTTTGGACTGGTGCTCATGTCCTCATATGATATTAGATAGATCCGCAACTGATTTTTCTATTCATGTTTATAATATTATTTGTGATATGTTACTTCAACCACAGGCAAAGAGCAAAAGGTAGAAAAGCTGAGGGACGTAAGGAGGAAGAAAGAGATACTGATGAGTCACAAATTTGGAAGGCCTTAAAATCCTTCTCAAAATGGGTTTGAAATTGCCAAAACATATTATAGTAAGGGAAGAAGAGGGGGGAAAAACAACCCACCAACCAACCAACCAACCAACCAACCAACCAACACAACAACAAAACCAACAAAACAAAACAAAGACTTGCCAAGACAGAAGACACAGGTTTTTCAAACTGCACTATGTAAAAATACAGATTAAATGCCTTTATTGAAGAAGTACTATGGGTAAGCATTTTGTGCTTACCTGATGGTATTTTTCATTGGCTAGAAATGGGAATATGGTTTAGTTCATTTAAATTTTATCTATTTTTAAATCTATATGGATATTTTTATTGGTCCAGCACATCTCTAAATTGCAGTTAACATAAAGAAAAATTCTTTTGTGAACATTTAATTAGCAATTAAATCTCCAGAGTATTTCTGACTAGATAAAATTCTGATTTATTTAATTCATGTGAATCTATAAAGGCAACTTGCTTATCATTTGAATTTCCATTCACAACTTTTAAACATTGAGCATTCCTATCACTCAAGTCCTACCATGTCATGTAAAAATATATTTAGCAGTACCTAGTGGCAGTACATCTTTGGTCCTCACAGTCTTATAATGAGGTGTGACTTTGCAGTAATTCCTTATATGTGGAAATGGATTTTGATGCAATTACTGTGTAGGAAACAAAGGGTGGTGTGATTAATTGTTGCTGTTTCTGAAGCTGGGAAAATATTGCAAAACTAAAAATTAACTTCTTATGGTCTTACTTATCTGAATTCTTTCAGACTTCTGACATCTGCTTTCTGTAAAAACTTTACTGGAAAATTATTAGTTCACATGCTTGGATAGTCATGAAAATGTGAATGATAAACGTGGACATGCAAATATTCACATAAGGATATGACATTTATATGTGAAGGGGAATACCATTTGACACAGATAAAAGAGCTATTTAATGAGCCATAAAAAAAATTTCAATCATACTATTTGCAGCTAGAATAAACTGTACACATATTACTGAGTTCCAATCACAGCATCCCTGCATATGCTACATCAAATTCACCTTTTCAAGAAATAAATACTCTTTGGCGTATCAGGATTAGATACTGAGTCACTCAGCCAGAGCTTTGCTAAATGAAAATTTGGCTAGATATTTACCAACTAACACT
The DNA here is from genome assembly GCA_039654755.1 of Calcarius lapponicus. Taxonomy (NCBI): domain Eukaryota; kingdom Metazoa; phylum Chordata; class Aves; order Passeriformes; family Fringillidae; genus Calcarius; species Calcarius lapponicus. The sequence continues at coordinate 43,261,029 of CM077462.1, read as the reverse complement.
CCATTTATGCCCCTTCATTCACTTGTCTTTTCAGTCCCTCTTTCACATCCATTTCATTCTTCACTGCATGAAGCCCTTGTTGAACTTTCTGAATAGCCATCACTTAAAACATCCAAGTTTTAAGCATAATCTTAGACACATTGTACACATATTTGTACATAGGTTCATAGTACCTGTAAATAGGTACCACTACTAGAATAGCATACATGAAACAGAAATTGATATTCTGTAGACACAGAAGAAAAACAAATTATTAGAAATGTGCTGTTAAGGTTTGTTAAAGGCAAGAACAGTATTAAAATGTTTTATCCTAGAAATTTAATGCAGATTTGAATTTACTACAGAAAAAAGAGACCTTTCCATTAGTGAAGTTCATTTTTGTGTGACCTCCCAACTTCTCTACAGAACTATAGTCTCTTTTCATCTATTACCCCAGTGTGACAGGCCAATTGGGTACTATCAAAATACCTCTGCTCTCTTTCCCTTTCTTCTATTCCTCAGCCTATTTCTCTTGTAAAATAAAAGGATTTTAAAACTGAAATTCATTTTTAAATTTCATGTCTTGAAATTCAAGAGTCCAAAATGAAATTATATACAGTCTTAAAATCTAGTACTAGAAATATATGTAATTTAATTGCCAAATAATAATGTTCCACAAAGTGTGAAAGAATTATCTTTCATGCATATAAATGTCTGTAACCAGTATTTCAGAGAACCATAGAATGACTTGGGTTGGAAGGAACTTTAAGACCACCTAGTTCCGCATCCTTTGCCATGGCAGGGACACCTTCCACTAGATCCCCTGTCTCGAAGCCCCACCCGTCCTGGCCTTGAACACTTCCAGGGATGGGGGAATCACAGCTTCTCTGGGCAACCTCTTCCAGTGCATCACCACCCTCACAGTAAATAATTTCTTCCAAATATCCATTCTAAACCCACCATCTCTCAGTCTAAGGCCATTTTCCCTTGTCCCTCACTAAATGCCCTCATCAAAAGTCCCCCTCCAGCTCTCTTAAAGCCCTCTTTAGGAACTAGAAGGCTGCTATAAGGTGTCTCTGGAGCTTTATCTTCTCCACGGTATTTACAATAATCAAATTCAAAAAAGCTATAAAGATGCTGTTCAGTACAAAGATTCTCCTCACTTGTATTCCCTTCGAATAAAATTTTCATTTCAAGGTGAGTTCTGTACTGCCATTTTTTTGTATGGATACAGACAGGCAAAGGAATGGATAACAATGGATCCTTTGCCTGGATACAGACAGGCAAAAGAATGGGTACAAGGTAGGAAATAATAGCAGGAAGAAGGAAGGAAAGGGAGAACTGGGGAAGATGGGAGGGAGATAAAATCTATCACAGAATCTAAAAATCTAAAAAAAAATATAAAAGAAAGATGATGTATTCTGGGTTCAACAATATTTCTACAGAACAATGAAATCAAATGGTTTTAAATTAACTAAAAGTAGATATGGGATGCAAAATAGTCAATTACACAATGTCCAGCATGTCTCCAATTCAATGCAAATGCGAAAAGACAACAGCTGCAAACATGTATAGGATAAAACAAGTTCACTGATGACGAGAAAGTATCTCTGTGTTTAAATGGGCTCACCCCCATTCACACTTCCTACTTTTTCAAAGCAGATAAATTTAACAGATGCAGAGAACTACCAGGGTGCTGAGCAGAAACTGGACATTTTCTCAAGAGAGAAGAATAAAAGAGCTTTGCTTGTTCAGTAGAGTAAAACAAGACTGAGAAGGGATATTACCATAAACATATAATGAAGGGACAGATGTCAGTGGGTGAAAGACCTGAGAAATCTCAAGAATTATGTCAGTACAAAACAAAAAAGGGTAACTGAGTATGATATATACTTAGACTGTAAGTAACAAGGTTACGTGATGTGTATTTTGCATTAGCAAGAAAACAGATTAATGACCCCAAGGGGCCTGGTGTGAATTTCATGTTCCTAACCAAGTTTTACTTTTAGGAATTTGCCCACAGCTACTGAAAGTTTTACTCCTGGGACAGGCAGTCACCACTCTGCAGTTAAACTAAGCTGTCATGGTGAGTTACAGGGAAAAAGGTAGCATGTCAATTAAGCATAATGATGTGGCAATTAGCTTTTCATTTCAACTTTCTAAATATGTGCTATGGAATAACTAAAAGGATGCAAGAAATTTAATCTCTTCATCCTCTATTAAAAAATGGAGTATGTGAAGAAATGAAAAATATTTGACTACTCAGAAAATCTATTTGTCTTCTTTGTTCAGCATCTCCTTCTATTGATCACTATCATGCTGACAAATAGCTTGAAGCTGTGATCCTGAATTGATATTTAATTAAAATGAAGATCTATTCTAATTGTATGGTAAACACATCAGAGTTCTGTATGTAAATAATGTCAACAGATGTGGGATAAGAGAGGAATTTTAAATAAGTGTTAGAAAGTTTGCAAAGGGGCTAGGGAGCAAATCATGCAGAGAAAAGCAATAATTAAATTCTGTCTCTAATTTATTTTTACACTGGATTCCACTCTTATTACACTGAGGTTTAAAGGCTGATATTCATTCTCCCTGCTAGAATGAATAAATTACATGTACGAAATGGGGTTTAGGGGGGGTTAAATCACAAAAGTAATGTTTTCTTCATCAAAGTGTGAAACCTATTTGTAGTATGAGTAGACCATGGGTCTTCATGACATTGAAACATACAAAATGAAATTACTGAAGTGCCTTATAGAGAATGGTGTTCTTCAGAGAACATTTTGTCTCTCAAGCCTGGTCAGCAATTTTCTGTCACTGTGCCCTTTCTCCAAACTCATATATATCATTAATGGGGAGAGCTGCACTGGTCTGTTGACTACTCAGAAGCCTCAGTCAGTTTTCCTTTATCAGATCCTCTGCAGGCAGATAGGAACAGCCTCACATTTACAAGACCTGGTTTTCGTGGCCTGAGACACCCTGATATCTTCTGGAGGCAGAGCACAGAGTAATTTAAGCCATTCAGGAGGTTCCTGGAGTACACTGATGATAACTTCCCCTTCTGAGAGATGGAAGAGTCAATGGGAAGAAGTGCTGTGCTGGACTTCATGCTCACAATGAGTGGCTAGCTGGGCATGTGAAGGTCAAAGGCAGCCATGGCTGCAGCAGCCATGAGATGGTGGTTGAATTCAGGGCAGAGGGGAGAGTGAAAAGCAAGCACATACTGCTGGAGAGGAGGAATGAGGAAGACAGCATCAGACTGCTCTCAATAGTGCCCTGTAACAGGACCGGAGGCAAAGGGCAAAAGGTGAAACACAGGAAGCTTCTCCTGAACATCAGGAGGCACTTTTTCCTGCAAGGGTGACTAAGCACTGGCAGAGATTGCTCAGGAAGATTATGGAGTCTCCGTACTTGGAGATATTCAAAAGCCACCACATTGTCCTGAGCAACTGCACTTAGGTAGTCCTGCTTGAGCAGGGTGTTGGACCAGATGATGCAATGACCTCTTCTTTTCCCTTCTGATACAAGAAACATCTGCAGCACCTTCAAGAGGTTTTGGTAGCACCTGTTTGGACAAATAGTTTGTGAATAGTCCTCGTACATGAGTGAAGAAAAAAGTGCTCACGAGTAGAGTGTACGCATATAGCCATCACAGCTTTTATGTGCTTTGTCATTATTTAGGGAAGAGATTGAAGAGAAAAAACTTTGAAGAAAATTGTTTCTGTAATTATATGGTCTATGTGGCAGTTTTTCCTCTCAGCTGGAATTCTAGGATTCAAATTATATTCACTAGGAAGCCTTCACTGTTTTTTACTGGCACTGAAAAAGTGCTTGAGAAAAATATGTGTCTATTAAATCACGGTTCTTGAATTTTATTCATTTCAGTAAGTGGTTTTAAATAATTTTTTTAATTCTCATTTTAAGATTTTTTTTATTTACATACCACTTTCTGATGTAATTCTTACTTTGAAATGACAAATCTTCACAATGCAGTCAGCTGTAAGGAGAATTTTTTTTATCCTTCTTTCTAATCACAACTGTGCTTAACCATAATGTACTTCCATTAACTGCTCTGTCATGTTTATATTTGAAAGAATAAAAAGCCATCAAAGGTAATCGTGTCTGTAGGAGAATGCAATGCCAGCACGTTACTAACCTGTGAATTATTTGTTCTACTGTGGGATATTAAAATAGATCTGACTTCAGCCCAGTAACTTCAGTTAATGTCTGTGGGAGTTACTTTTCCACTTTGTGTCTCAAATCAGAGAAATGAGATTGTCTTGGCCAAACAGTAAGGTGTGAAAGCTCCACTAACTTCAGTCATAGTTTAAACAGGAAGAAGGTATCAGTCTCAATTCGAGAATGAAAAGGTTTTAGCACCAAAAGCATTGGTAAGGTAGCACAGACATGTTTAAATTATTACAGGGAGTTAAACCATGGGAAGTAAATGTACCTTTTAGTGAAAGAGCTTATTTTTCTGTGCTTTACCTCAGTCAGAGACATGCAAAGAATAGGAAAAGAGTCAGGCACTGTGTCTTGGGTGAAATTGATTCATCTGGATAGCTGGCACATATCTCAGCCTTAGGGAGTGGTTCCTGCATACAAAGATGAGGTCTGGGGGTGCATCATCAGGGGTGTGTGCTTGCATGTGCCCTCGCCCACATCCCTGTACGGCCAGACTCTCTGATCAGCAGCCTGATTGATAATTTAGTCATCATTAATATAGCAACACCAGCTTTTTTCCTTTACCTCTACTGTTAGCTTGGCTAGATACATACTTCCATATGCACTCATTTACCCTCCTTCCTAATGATAAATATATAACATGTTCAATTTGATTCATACACTTTTTTACTTTCCTTTTTTTACTCAAAATATCTTTTGTCTTGCCTATTGAAGAGCGTAAATATGTTTCACTCAGTTATAGGGAAGTCCATGGTAATTCACTGTTGCCTGAGGCTCTCTGAGTTATACCTCTTTCACTCCCATGACAAAAACATAATATGGGTGCTTCAGGGGTAATATTTTCCGTGGCAAGATTTACCTGGAAAACTATACAGTGCTAAAAAAATAGAAAAAGCTTCTAATAGGTTGGCTTTCCTTCCTGAAATTTTGAACATTTCCATGATACTCCACACTGAAAATGTTGTTTCTCTGGGTGAAATTTTGTTTGGTTGTGAAACACAGCCCAGTACAGGTACAGTTTGACATCTATGTTTGAAAGAATAGAACCACGATAGTTAATACCAATTTATTTTCAAGAAAGTAGAAATAAGGCAAAAGTTTATCTGGGGATTCCTTCATTCCTTAAATGTCTACATGGGTAAAGGTTTCCTGGAAATCTAGTGGTATAATTGTTTTTCACCAGAAAGCACCTGTTGGAAAACAGGCAAAATGCTTTGTGAAAACACAAAAACTTGCATTACCTTTCCTTATAAATTGACATATGGAAAGCCCTTAAATAAGACCGAAATAGAAATTCTTTACTATTATAAATAAAATACCTGGCTCTGTTTCAAAATTAGCTGCCATGCAATATTAATTATAGGTGCTAGGCACTACTTCAAAACTAAACCGAACTGCAAGGCAAAATACATTTGAAGTGCTATATATGAATTTAAAGAGTTGAAATTCCGGTATATCCTAGAAGTGTTCATTTTCTTATAGTTCTTGTGGGGTTTTAGATGGGCAGAAACACTTAGCTTTAGCACCAGTTAATGCTCCTAATAAGTGAAAATTAATAATCTATTTCTTCTATAATTGCAGTCATATTAAAGGTTGTTACAATTCTCTGATAGTATAAATTATTTTTTAGTATTTTTTAGTATCATAAGGTGTCAGGCATTACTCAGAAAGAATGAAGATAGTCCGTGATTTGATGAATTCTCAATATATGTAAAATATTGTAAGGGCAATGTTAACAAGTATTTTCCCTATGTACCACTTCATTAATGATCTGTTCTCTACTTTATCAAGACCAATATGTTGTGTTAATATATGATCTGTGGAAATTCACTGTAAAGTGTTTAATTCTGTTCCTTCTTTTTTTTTTTTATTTCTTAATATGTTGTTGCATCTCTTAATAATTCATTAATTTTGCATAATAAGAAATAATGCAATAACATGGCAAAGCGGCTAATTGTTCTTCAGTTGTAGCAGGAGCACTGCAGAGACTGAATAAAATGTGCTGGATAATGTAGACAGAGGGAAAAAATGAGTCTGGTAGAATTAGGTTAGCAAGCAGTAGTTAATTCTGGTAGAGATACATTTTGATTTCCAAATCAAACAGATGTAGTAAAGAAATCCAATATGTTTTGAGGAAGGCAAGGGTAATCCTACAGATATAGACCTAGGCACTATGAGCTCTTACTTATATTTGGGAAACCATATTGAGCCATTATCCCCACTGATATTCCCACTGAGGGTGGGAATCTTAGGTTCCTTTCTTTTCCACAAATCCATGGGGATACCAGAAAAAAATCAGTACAGAGCCCAGAGAGTGCCTGACAGCCAAAATACATACGCATAGATCAAAAAGACTTTTTTAAAAATTGGGCTGCAAAAACTTTTATAAATTAATTTTGTCCTTGATTACTATTATTTTACTAATGTTTTCTGCATACCTTCAGCTAGTAGCTAATATACAAATAGGAAAAACAAAGGGATTCAGAGGAATTATTTGTGAAGTATCCATGGAGAATGTATTTTTGTTTTGTAATGTACATCTCATTCTAACTGCTACATTTAAATATAAGGAAGAAGAACATTCATGGTGATGCATGCATCACTTCAGAGGTTCTGCTTCAATTACCACATATTCACAAGACTTTACAAATCACTAAATACTCAAAAATGACAGAATAGTAAATACACAAAGAGGGAAGGGGAGAAGAAAGACACAACAAAAAACTCATAGCCTTTTTAAAACTACTATCAAATAGAAAGAAAGTCAAATCTTCCCAAGAAAGATAACCACAAGTTATTTGTCCATCTCCAGGAATCCCGATAGTAAAAAGTTTGGTTATCAGCTTCAGAGGATCATTTCCCAGCATTTTAAGGGTAGGTACAAGAAAAAATATTCTTTCCATCAATTTCTATTATCTGAATATGAGCAGCACAAATTCTTACAGAGTAGCTAAATATTTCCCAATAGTGTAAACAAATTAATAGCTCTGAAAGATGTGTCTCTTGTTTTAAATTATTACTGTGGATGCAAAAAGCCAGAGACTAAAGAGATTTTCTTTTAAATGAAAGAACACAAGGAAAAAAATTAATAAAAAGTTCAGTCTACCTATGGAATATCTAATCCCAGATGTTCACCACCAGATGCTGCTTCTTTTCCCTGTTTTCTCCTTCCCCTTTATACTTGCTACTAGCCAAATATAAATTCCTCCTCCATCTTTATGCTTTCTATCTTTGTTTTCCACCCCCCGACACCCCTGGAAGGGTGGACATTTCCTGCTCTCCCTGCTGCCAGTGCCCTGCAGAAGGCTGCAATCTCGACACAGGCTCCAACACTGGCAGGCAGTGAGTGAACAGAGGGCATATTGTCTTGGGGAGTTCAAACTCACCGTGGAGTGGCAGGAACACCTCAACAGCAGGAAAAGTACATTTCCTTGTATTTATTTCAGCTCTGCAATAGCAATGAGGAATAAGTCTGAGATCAGGAGGCAGTTGCCCCTTCTGCTGCCCTGCAAATTATATTCTTGCCAGGCCATTGTGTAAACTCTTTCAGTTTTCTGAGATTTCCTGATGGGTCACAGTACTGGAAGTGACACCTACAGCTATTGGAAATAATGGCCTATAGCTGCAGCAAAAGAGAATTAACAGCAGCACTTTTTATTCAGGATAACAGCCTCGTAATCTGTATCATCACTTCAGAGTGAATTCATACAACAAAACCGAACAAGAAGATAGACAGGTTGTTTGCGCTGTGAGTAAAATGAAAATACCATTTCCCCCCCCACACATTCTATCATCATTATTTTCCATTTTTTTCTCTCCTTTTGAGAAAGCAAAATGGTACAGATAAACTAAATGGATCTGAATAAGAATCATGGTGTTGTACTACTGTAGACACAGTTTAGAGAAAACCCTTTTCTGTCACCAGTGAGTAGTTGAGGGATACATTGCTGAAGACCTAAGGTTTGTTGGTTGGGTTTTTCAACAGAAGATATATCAATATGCTTTTTACAGAATCCTAACTGCAGTTTCAGTGTTGATCTAAAAATAAGAAAATAATTCTTCATGACACGTTTTCAATAATGCTGTAGATCTCTTTTTGTATCTCTTCTACAGGAAGTGTCAGCTAATGCAGTAACATTTTATCTCTCGTGCAGTGCTCTGCCTCATGCACACCACTAAGCTGTGTTCCCACGGACACTAGTGGTGAAGGAAAAGCCTGGTTTAAATGGGGTCAAGAGAAACCTGAATAGTGCCCCAATCAGGAAATTCCTACAGTATAGATCACACCTCTGTTGTTGTGTTGTGTCATGCCCACGAAGGTACAGAATACATAGCATGCGTGGGATTTGGCTTCAAATGAAGGTGTCTTTAGCTGTGTGTCATCTGTCACCCATATGTACAAGTTCCACTATGAGGAGCAGAGATCGAGGCTCCAGTCAGTATCACAGCTCATACAGATCTCCAATTCCTTTTAAAATTACAAAGAAGTGTTCTTAAGCCTCTCTAACTGACCATATTCAAGCAACTAAGTTACAACTTGTGACCAATGAACTGAACCATTTTCTGGGCTCCATTAACTGTGAGGATTAAATTTTGGTCAATGACTGGTCAAATCTCCAGGAGAATCCCTCTCTCTTTCTCCAGACTTGTGAAGAGTCCTGTGAAGACAGCTGAACTCACTCTATATAGGAAAGAGTTTTGATAGGAAAAGGTCAAGCTCAGGTTCTGGGTTTTTTTCAGCCCAGGGGACTGCCCTGAAGCACAGACATCCTGCTCACCCCTTCAGCAGCTCTGTCCATGGATCTCTGCAGAGATATGGGCTTAGGAAGCATTTTGCTAATGTGCCTACCTGGTGCTGCCAATTTTTACTCATGTCATTATGCTTTGACATGATTGCTGCCATTTGTATTTTAGAAGCTTTTTTATTTCATGGGTAATTTTTATTTTCATCGGTAATTTCATGGGCAACATTTAACTTAAGTAACTTGGAAACCATAACAACTAGTGACTAAAGAAAATAAAATCTGCATAACCTGTTTGTTCTTTACTGAATCCTTCAGAATTTATTATCATTATTATTAAAACTAAAGCGATCCAAATATACCAACTGCATTTAGGGTCATAAACTCTTTGTCAAGTTTCAGTCAAATACTAGTGAAAATGTCCCAGGCTAGAAATCGGATAAAAGAAGGTAAATAACATAATTTCTCCAAGATCTTCTATAAAATAGAGACTTTCAAATTAAGGAAGAAACTTATTCAAAATAGATGTAAAAATTAATGACAACTACCTGATGCTATTTAAACAGACAATAATCATCAATAAAAAAGAAGGTTTAACAACTGTGTTTCATCACAAAAATATATTAACCACTTTTCACAGCCTGAAACCATCATCAATCAATAATAGATAATATTTACTCTCTCCTGCTGGGGAGCCTTTTTTATGTTTTAATGGAATACATTGAATGTAGGTTACTATAGTTACAGCAGAATTTCAGAATGAGTTTTGTTTTATCATAATTGCTGCATATTAGTATATAAACAGCTGAACCCTGTCTTCTACTGGTAGCACTAATTTGTGCCTAGAGACAATTCTCTCCCCTCAGAAAATCGAACAACAGCTTAAAATATGCTGTAAGTTTGTGGTCTTTCCCAGTGGGAGAGGAAAGTTTCTGCAAGTCAAGCTGTTTGTTGTTTAGAGCCTGGGACTGCTGGGATCGGCAGCATAGAAAGGTGAAGCTGCAAAAATCCATCACCAGCAGTAAAGGGAAATTAAAAGTGTTCCCTACCCCACCCCAGACATGTTGAATTATAACCACAATACTTCCCATCACTATTGTTTCTGAGCAGAACTGAACACTAATGAATTTGTCTGGGATTTTTACAGAACCATAAGAGAGTTCAGAAACTAACAAGGAATGCAACATAAGCTCTCTATAAAGATCCAGTTTTTATCATCATGGTGTTTTCTAACATAGAAAACTATTGTTCCCAGGTTGCAGAGGCCAGGAAGGAAGAGCTTCTCCATCATGCATTCTTTATTAATCCACATAAAGACTAATACCTATCAGATACCTCCTTCCCTCTTTAGAGAGTGGAGTTGCGCGAGTAATTTTTTCCAGTGTGAGTAACTGGATTTTTAATCTCTCCCAGAAATATTGAAAAGCAGGAGATCACAGCATCATGGAAAATTTATGTATGAGGTAAAAGGTAAAAAGGCTAGCTGAGATCTCAGCTACCAGCTGAAGTGCTACCTTCAAGAAGTTACATGTGCAGAACTTCCAGTGCACTCCCAAATTGCTCCACATTGAGAAGTCAAACAAAACTTCATATAATATGCTGAAGTACTTGAAAAGCCAGCATATCTGAAATTATGGCTGTTATGTTTTCCTGAGCAAAAAATAAGTCTTCCAAAATGACTGACTGGTCAATGACTGACTACCCAACAAGGTTTTGTTCTGTTGCTTTTTAAATGCCATTGTCCTGCAAGTAAAATGCAAAGGGAAAGACAGTATGTCATATACAATATGGAAGGACAAGAAACTAATGTCAAATCAAAGATTGCCTTCTCCAGTGTGACAGCAATTGTGTGGATCAGTGGATTGAGGAGGTAGTAGTCTTAAACACGCTACACTTTAACAACTACAGTTAAGTAACAGAAGATGACTCAAATGGCACATTGCATAAGGAAGCACAGAAAAAGAAGGCACATTATCTTAGTAATGCCTCTTGTTTCCCTCAGAATCAAAAAAGAAAATATTTTCCTTTACATTATAAATGACAAATTACTTTATAAAATCAATTTAAATATGTCTAGTAGTATTTAATCTTCTTTTCATATCACCATTTTAAAGCATATATTTTGAGGACTATTGTTATCAAACAAGGAATTAAGGCTTCACATTCTTGGGTTTATTCCTGCTCCAGTCTAGAAGGGCCATATCTTCATAATCTTTACCCTTGTGATCTTATGGATGACAATGTCCAAGAAAATACCTATTTTCCTTTTGAACATGAACTTAAATGTTTACACATCAATATTCTTCCCTGAAACGCTTCCTCCTCTTTAACAGAACAAGGTGATTTACTTAAACCTAGTAGGTACAAAGGGTCCCACACACCAAATAACTTTCATCACACAATTAGAAAAGCTGAGTACTTTTACTCAAATCCAGAGCTGTCCACAGATCATCCAGGAAGAGAAAATAGGTGACGTCTGTTGGATAAACTGCTATTTCTATCTCATCCAGCTCCAGTTTGGGGCCCATTTACTTTGTGTTTAGAGTTACAGCTGACAGAATAAGTGGGTTTTGTTATGCTCTGGAGAAGAAGCAGGTGCTTGTGCCCACCAAGGGTGCCTGTTTATTGCTTTTAATGCATCTTTTGATGTTTAGTTCATTTTACTCCCATTTTCCATTCTCATGTCTTTCACCTAGCAGTATACAATACTGACTGCAAAGTGCATCATGAGACCAGTAAGATTTATGTATAATAGTGTACAAGTACCCAGAAAGTCAGTCTTTATCCTCAAATATTTTATCACAAATAGACAAGTTCAAGACAAAGGATGGGAAAGAAAAGCAGCATAATGTCTCATCCAAAATTACATAACAAGAGAGACCAATCTCCTCCATCCTACATACTCCTTATAGACAGCTTTATGGTGACTTTTTTACTAGTGCCTTTGATTAATGTACTTGTACCAGTTTTCTCTTTTTTATTCTATTCAGAAAACTCCAGAGTATTTAAATGCCTGAGTTGGGTGAAACAGTGACTGAAATTTTCAATATCACTCAGCAATTAACAGCCAGCTTTCTAAACTCTTGGTCCTTTGTTTTGAGACATAAATGAGACATGGAGCACTATGAAATTTGTCTAGAATACAGGGCTTAATTTTGGCCACTGATGTGAAGGGAATTGGTGTGTCTCCCACAAACTTCATACAGAATCAGGGCCCTCAATCACAGCATGAGACTTCTAAGTTTTTCTGGACTGAGTTCCTACCTCATAGTATTTATTTTAACATTCTTCATACATTTGTTCTCTCCTGTAAATTCTTTTCCTTCTTCCACATAGCACCTGTATATGTTAATGTAGACTAAACCAGTAATTAATCTGCTACTTATTTCTTTTCTTCCTCAACTCTACACAATAAAAATACAGAGATGAAGAAATAGTCACTGCTAAACAAAGAACCACATGGGTGTAGAGAAGGCACTATAAGAAAGAATGGGGGAAGGGAAGAGGGAGGCTGTCCTTTAAAAGGTATTGAACCATTGACCTTAAGAGTTTTTTTATTCTTGTCTGGAGAGAAGTTGCTAAAGTACCTCACCACAGGAAAGAAATGAGAAATTTTGAGGGCTATTGAGCACTGAATTCTCATGGTGGCTCAGCAAAATGTTACTTAGAACAGGTGTTTCTGTAATTGTGATACATTGAGGAAGTGTGCAGCGTTCAATATCCCCTCAAGACTTACTAATATGTCTCTAATGTCTCTAGAAATAGTATGCTGGACTGCCAAAGAGTACGGAATAAAACGTCTCTCAAGCCTGCTTGAAGATATTTACAATTCAGTATATTTTTTTTGTAGACCTGGCTTTTTACAGAAATGAGGAGGAGTTTTGGAACAGGCCTTAATAGAACCCACCTTAGTGCAAGGGACTTTTATTATTTAAAAATGTTTGACTTCTATCCTGGAATCTCGACCTGTCTCATCTCAAACAGAAAGGGAGAGCTTTTATTTCTCAAACAGAACCTTGGCTGTTCAAGAGATCAACCTGAAGGGCAGGAAATCCCCCATAGGACAGGTGCAATTTTAAGGCTCTAGGCCCATGCATCGTGAGAACAGTTGGGAAGCAATCTTTCCCACAGTTTTAAATCCAGACGCTATTATTATAGCATAAACATAATATGGCCAATTTGCAATTTCAATTAACAATTAAAATATAACTATTTAATAAAAATGGAAAACAGATGGTAAAAATAAAATAAAATGCCCATGGCTATCAAATTTGTGCAGATTAAATGAAGGAGCAGGAAAGAAAAACACATTCAATAAAAAAATAAAAGATTTACCACCTCTGAGGACATTTGGGAGGACTGGAAGAGAGAAATGACCAGAATGCATTCTCCCAAAGTAACTTAAGCATTTTTTTATGCTTAGATTCAGTACTTCTGAACTGGAACTTTGACAAGTACTGTAAATAGGAACAAATATATAGAATAGCAGTAAAATTTGGTGCAACAATGTGACAAGTGACACTGTTAGGTATCATTAAGAGTTTAGCACTGTAGAAGGTACGTGAATCATTGAATGGGCTAGGATATTTTCTCTTGTTAAGAAGAAAAATTGACATAATTAGGAGAAAAAGGAGGTGGTTGGGCTTTTCACAGTGTCAAAAATGTAGGCTTCCTTTTTTGTACTTAAAGTAGAGCAGGTACTTGAAGCCCTGAAAACCTGCAATGGGAGTGAACTGTAAATAGGCATGCAACACAGCAAGGTCACAGTTTCTGACCTCTGTGATTATCCAGGGATATTTTACTAGCTGCAAGCCATTTTATTTCACAGGAAAGATTCAGAATGGAATTGAATTCAGTGTGTTACTTCAAGCTAGGCCTGTGCAAACTATTCTTGGGAAATATTTTAGCTAATAAATTATACCCTTTTTTTGCTGGAAGATTATTAGGAAAAATATTATAATCCCTGTAAATGTGTTCATCTTCTTTAAACAATTGAAGTGCTTTGGACAAACATTTTTCAATCAGCCTTCCTGTTGTAAACTGAATAGTTTAATTATGTCCTTGACTATTCAGCATGCAGTATTTCTTATTCAAAGGGTGGGATTGGCAACTTCATGGCAGTTGCTCTGACTATTTGCCTTAATTTCTAAATGTTTATAAATGGAGTAGAAGAATAGCTGGGGTAAATAAGAGATATCTGCACTCATAAGCAGATGGGTTTGGGTTTGCAGGCTTATTAGTTAATGAACAGAGAAGATCCAGTCCCAAATTATCTTGCTAACAGGAACACTGGCCAAATGTTCAGTGCAGATTTGACATGTATCATTTTAGCAGGTTTAACATGAGTTCCTCTAGTCCAGTGAGGCACCTGAATCCCACAATGTCACAGATCTACAGCCCTTCTTCCTGTGTGTAAGACAAGCCAGGATATTTTGCTGCTAATCATGTCTCCCCTCAAAGACTACTGCCTTTGGCCATAAATACTGCAGAATTGAAAAGCAATTCAGGACTTGCCAGATGCCTGACAGTTTCTTCTGCATTTTCCAAGCTCAATTTCAGACAAACAGTACCATGATGATATAGCAAGTACTCAATACCAACATTTCAAGCCTCAGCAGAGAGAAACAGAACTGACGGTGAGGTCCTTAATCAGGATGCATGAACAAGCAACAATTCAGTTTACTCTTGCAAAGCTGTGCTGGGACAAATAAATCTTCCCTTAAAGCTACAGGAGCTGAGCTAAAAAAATCGCATCTCCCAGGCAAAAAAACACTAAAACCAAAATCAAACAAAAAAGGCAAGACAAACAAACAGCCTACCCCCCCACCCCCCCAAAACCCAAACCTGACCCTTTTTGAGCCCATTAGTTCAGATAAACCAAGCCTGAAGGCTTTTCTGCAAAACACAAAATCTCTCATTCTCATATTTTCTGAGCAATACATTTCCAAGCACCTTCTGAGCCTTTTTTATATTGTAGTGGTTTATGGCTTTAGTTGCTCTTTCAGATAATCCTTGAGCATCGCACCTAAACTGGTGACAAAAGTGACAGAGGCAATTCTAGCCAGTCCCATCACAAGGGATTACATGACCATGATTTTACCCTTTCACTCCACACACTAGTGCTGTTATACACCTCTGAAAACCACAGGTCCTCAAAAGGAGAGGTACCCTGTCCTGAATGGTGCTCCCATCTGAATGGGTCCCCTGTTGACAGAGGAGATGTGGCCAGAGCCCTTAGATGGGGAGAAACGTCCCTGTGTCTCAGTGCTGGGCAGATCCCCTGTGTGAGCTGGGTAGCTGTGTCCTGTAAAATGCAGTGTGCAGGCCATGAGACACCCTGCCAGCTGACACATGATGTGTTCAGAACACGAGTCTCAAGAATTCTACATAGGTGCTACAACACTCTCTATTGGAACAGATGCTAGAAATTGGTTTAGGGATTCCAGTTTTCCAAATTTTCTCTCACTCCATCAGTTTCAATCTCAGCTACAGCCAATTGGCAATTTTACACACAGGCAAAGACAGGTGCTGCCAGAGTGCAGAATGCTGCAAAATTCTATCACCACGTTTCTGCATAGAATTGTCCACTGCCTTGTTCCTAGGTGAGACTTAAAACCAAAAGGTACAAACTCTTGGTGTCTGGACTAGCAGAATTTTTCTTCCTGTTCTGCACTCTGTGCAGGATACTTGGCTAGATGGGAGTAAGGCAAACACATTTAAATGATGGTAATTTAAGCTGGGAAAAGCCAAATTATAAAGTAATGCTATAAAACCATAATTATCCTAGAAATATGCCTCATGTTTAACAATAGCTGTCTGCAGTGCCATTAAAATAATGACTTTCAGATTTGCCAAGACTTTTATTATAAGAAATCCTGGCCACAAAATCTTATAGACCATTTCTTCAATTGGTTTAAATTGGTGCACATCCACTGAAGTCACTGCATGAAGATATGACCTTTATACTCAAAAGACCCAAAACATTCAGCAATTAGGTAAGCAGACAGTTCTCTGGTAACACTGGATATTATGACACATGGCTCAAATTTTCTCAGAGAAGCTGAAGTTATTTAAGCTGATATACTTAAAGGTACAGAAAATTTTGAATGTATATCAGATGGGGTAATTTTCATACTTATTTAGACCTGTCACAGAAGAACAAGTCAACAATATGCTATCAAATGTCTGAATATATGTAATTTTAAAAATGCTGACTCAGAGAACAAATCTAGTCTTCTTTCCTACAGCCACCCTTAGCAGCCTCTCATACAGTGACAGTCTGATGACCATGCCATGCTGTTACATCTTCTTTCTGTTGAAAATATGCCTTAATGAGCTTAAAAAATATAATTTGATAATCATAACTTGCCATACTTTTTTGATACAGTATCAGCAGTATGTGTGTCTTTGTTTTTATCAGGTTGCTACCAAACAGCAAAAGCTACTAATTCAACACTCACTCTTTTAGAGGACAGGCTGTCCTGACTTTGATATATTCACATATCTAATGTCAGAGGCAGAGCACTGACATGGCATTGAATACTGACTTTTTTGCTGAATTCTACTAGAGCTCAGATAACACCTGATTTTTCTTCATGGTTTTCTCCTGGGGCCATAAGAGAACCACCCAATCCAGCCTCCTGACTATTGTGCTGTCTTTGAATTACAGCCTTATCTCTAACTGACTTTTTAAATTAATTGCATTATGGACACAGCCTGGCTGCACACACTAATAGGCATCAGAGTGTCCACAAGAGCAACTGTGAGAAGGAAAAGGAAAGAAAAGGAAAGGGAAAAGAGAATCAGAAAGAAAAATTAGAGAAGTTGAGAAACAGCTTAAAAGTGCCACACAAAAAGCTTCATGTGGACATGGACAGTTATAAAGTATTTCCACAAAAAACCCACCTCTGTCTAAGTACACTGGTATCCAGTTTAACTCCCCATTAGTTCACAAAGCTTTTGTTTCAATTAATATAACTTATTAACTAGTATTGCTTTTTAACGAATATTGCTTATTTCCAGCGTGAGATATTCACAATGCAGACTTTCCTTCTGCCAAATTTGTGTGAGGAGTTTCCTCCTCTGCTCAGTCCTGTTACCATGAAACCAGCTGGTGCCACTTGTGGTGAAACCATGGATCTGCCTAGCTCCTCTTTTTTTTACTATTAGTCTTTAAACTTCCTCACTTCTTTGCTTGAAACTAGATAATGGATTTAATAGATACTGAAGAGAAAAGAGTCTGACAAAATCCTGCAAACACAAAGCCCTCATTTTCTTCAAATATTAAGTTGAAAATAATTCTCATGTTTCTATATTTCTTTTTCCTACTTAGTCAACCAAGGCATTGATCTCAAGTGTATTGGGCGGTTACTCCACTGTTGGGAGTTAGCCCAACAAACAAGTTAACCTTCCACAAATTTAGACATTAGATTCTGTAGTTTCATTTTAAATATTCCTTATTAGATAAAACATTTTCTGCACCTAATTTTAGTATAAGAACAGACAGACAGAGTGATAGTCAAAGTCTATCTCACTGAAGATCTTCAGTGTAAGCTGTAAAACTGCATTTATTTCATTTATTTGGTCTTTCATTTGTAAATAGAGGCCATTTGTTATACCAGCATACATTTTTGTAAGGTTTAAACATCCCACCAGCAATGTAGTTCACAGTTGGTTTGTATGTACCATCTGGGCTTTGTATATAAAATGAGGCACCTAGCCTTAATTTTGGAATCATTTGCAGGAGGATCTATTATATGCTGTGCTGGTTTAGTCTGCTTCATGTTTGGAAGGTAATAATTCAGTAGTATTTCTAGGACTTGGCATTTGGTGTGCCATCTGGGGTGGTAAAGACTCTGCATATGGGAGATGGTATAGTCCCAAGTATTTTATCTCTCTAACACCCTTCCCACTAAAGGAACATTCACTTAAAGAAGTAAAATTCACTGCAAGTCTAGTATGCTGCCTTGAAAAGAAAGCCAAAGAAATATATACAGTGTTTTTCTACTCATGCAGTATCGCTCCTTCATGATACACTTCTAATATGACAAATAAATGTGGATTGTAATCACCTAATAGTATTTTTTACTCAATTTTCTCCCTTTGTTCTTGCTTATACTTTTCTGCATGACACAAAGTTCCTCTCCATTCTTGAGATTTGTACTTCTTTGATGTTTGGAGACTACCAGCTACCCTTCTACTTGTTAATTAAGCATACACAGAGAGCTAAATTTTTAGATAGTCTAAGGTTTTTGATATGATTTCAAAATTCATGGCAGAAAGGTATTTCAATACTTGTACCAATGTTTTTAATCTAGCCCAATGCAGTTTATCCATTTAATCTTTCTTCACTGCATCTGACCATTTGTCTATCACTTCAGTTTCTTATAGTTCCTTTCATTAATCATTCCAAAAATCCAATTTTATGCTTTGATTGCCAGTGCTGTGTAGACCAGGACTGTTTCTGTGCTCAAAATTAAACTACTACTCTCATATATGACTGAATCACCTTATTCCATGAGACAATAATACATATGCACCTATAACTTCACTTGCCCTTTTTCTTGCCCTTTCAAGTTATGCCCATTATCTGCAACAATTATATTTTATTCTCTCATTTTTTCCAGATTGTTAAATCCTCATTCAATATTTGCCTCAAATTATACCATCAATGGTGCCTTGCACTTTTATAATTTATTTATTATTTTATCACATCAGTCTCTGACCCGCTGTATTTTTCCTTCCCTGTAAGGGCACTTAAACCTCCTCCTAATTTATGCCATGCGTAAATGTTGTCAATGAGTTGATGTATTCTTCTCTCCAAATCAGGAATGAAGATGTTAAATAAGCCTTGATTTACTACCAGGATTGCAACAAATGACTATGCATCTCCCTTCAACTTGATCCATCAATATTCTTGGTTTATTAGCCTTTGAGCTAATCTTCAATCCATGTGACAGTCCACATATTTGTCAATTTGAATTAATTGCATGAGCTTTCATGGTTGCTATACCAAATGCTTCACTCAAGTCAAACTATATTAGGTCTGCCATTTTCCGATCATTTGCTTATTTGGTAATGCTATCAGAAGAAGTAATCAAATTTGTCTGATAAGATTTATTTTCATAAATCATGCTGCTTACTTTTCATGGTTATCTTATCCTCCATCGGCTCTTCTGTGCCAGTAAGAGCTGGTTCAGCTCAGTAAATAGTAAAATCAAAGTCAACACATTGACTCTGATTTTACTATTTACGCCCCAAAAAGCAAACTCATTTGATCAGCATGCTATTCTTTATGGCCAATACTAGGTTAGAGATCCATTTCAGCACTAACCAGCAACAGCCTTTTATATTTATTTCAGTGAATTTTAGGTTACATCATTGCACCCAAGGCTGGGTTATTTCTCTCATGTATTATGTGGGGTTTATTGTGGGTTAAAGAAAACCAGCAAAACTAGTAGTATCAAGAGGCAAAGAACAATGTGCCTCTTTTGTGAATTACAGAAAACACATCAGCCATTTCCAGCTAAGACTCCTAGCATTTGAAAGGTTCATTGCCCAGGAAATAAAATCACAATCATTTCAAATACCAAGGGTTGTTCACAGCCACTGCTTTTTCAGGTGCTTCCCTTTTACCTGACATAGCAGAGATTAAACAAGAGACCTCCAACATGGAAATAGATTAAACAAGATACTTTATAAAGCCAAACTCTGTAGTTAGAACTGTTAACATAATTACAACTTGTGCATTTTGATTTTCAATACACAGAACACTTACAGGGAAACATCTTCACTGTTACTTTGGCAGTGCTAAAACTATCCTATTTCTTAGACAACAGAGAAATAGAAAACCACAGCTAAATGTCCCAGTAAAATTTTTATGTTCTCTGTTCAAAAATCATGTGGTCACTGGTCTGGTTGAATGAGGCGTGGGCATTTTGGGTTATTTCTGCTGAATTTCATTTTCTGTTTGTCTCAGAATAGCAGTCACCAGACAGGGCCCTTCAGTGACCCACCAGCTCCACAGGTTCTTGAAACATATTTGTCCCCAGTGTCCCACTTCTGCCCCCACCATGTATCTTCCAGCTCTGTCCTTCATAAATATATATTTATTTCTACAGTGAGTTTCCAGTTTTCACTGGTTTTCAGTTTTCCTGTTAGGTAAGACAGATGAGAAGAGAGGCAGGTATTCTGGGAATCATCTTATCTAGCTTCAGACATCTAAAGGACACATAAAAAAGCCCAAATTTCCTCTCTAAGCTACCCTTATTGCCAAAAGTCCCTCTAGTTTTTAGCAGACAATGTGATCTCTCCCAGAGGCCCATTTTGTACTAAAATAATCTCTGCCTAGAATTCAACTTATCCAAAAGATTATATCTATCTATTTCATTACAGTGATGCAAAGGAACTTAGAAAAATGAACACAATGAACTACATTTTAGATGCCAAAGTTATGGTGCGTGAATCCTACACAATGTCTCATAAAGGCACATAAAAATAATGTCATAAGATAAACTGATAAAGGTCTTTGTGTCTCAGAAGAGCTGCTCTGAGTAAATGATCTCAGCTGAGTGTAAGTCTCAAATGACAACATTTGCCAGCTGCACAAATTCTGTGGATATGTCATTAAGGGATGATGCTATCAAATTATCTATCTTGTGGTATAAATAGTCATACCTTTATCTGTTCCACTAGGTCTCTATTGATTAATACTTGCTGAGAAGTGATTTGCATGTTTCAAATGTGGTAATGGTCTTTATTAATAACATTACTTCTTGTTTAGGAACACAGGTGTTTCTCTCCATTTTTGTTGATACAAAATTAATGTCATGATTTACCCTAAAATTGCATTAAATGACAACTTACTTAAAGACTTTTAAAAACAATTTATAAATCTGTGGAGTTTTGCCTCTCTAAAGCCTAAACCTACATGCCGAAACAGTTTGTTTGTCCACAATTTATCCTGAAAGTGCATTTGTGGAACTATAAAATTTCTCACCCTTTCTTTCTCTGCTAACTTCCTTGGTTTTCTTTTCTATCCAAAAGGGACTTATTGTACCTGTCTAGCTTTAGCTCTGAAAATGTATGGGCCAATCTAAAATATATTGCCCTTTCCCCCGAAACAACAATTGACACAATGTAGTCCAGTTCTACTTACACAGAAGTGAGAGTTTCGTAGTGATCCATGACCTTGTAAGGCTCATTATTAGATAGATACCAATTTGTCATGCTGCGCCTAGCTATCAGCTTTTCTAGTCACTCACTTCATGCTTCTTGTGGCAAATTATATTTGACTTTCAATTTAAAATCCAGGGTACTTTAATGTAAAACCTCAGTATAATAATGGTGATGAAGCAGCAGGGCATGCAATTTGACAGAATGGATTTTTCTAGTTTATTGTGGCAGATTCCCCTCCCCCAACCCCAAAGATAAGAAAAGAAGGAAAGAAAGAAGAAAGGGAAGAAAGAAAGAGAAAAAGAAAGCCAGCAACACTCTCTTGAAACCCTGGTGGAAGCTGGGAAGACTGTAGATACAGCAGCAGGCTGTCATTTAAAATGGAGGCTCTACTGTTGCTCCCTGAGCACAACTTAAAATACATTAGATGCATCATGACAAGCTATAATTCATGAATGAAGATTTAATTCCTTTTTAATGAAAAAAAAATGTTCCAGCTTCTTTGGCTGAGTTACTGAACTTAATATATGTTACACAGTTCCTGTCAGACATAAGTAATGCTGATCTCTTTTGTCTTGATGCCAAGAACTTACTATTAAAGGTGTCATAGGCATGAAAACCCTGATACAAGGGATGCATTATTTCAGTACTTTTTAATGAGGATTTGCTTTTTAACAATGCCTTGTACAGGATACTGGGAGGAGAAATTTCCCACTTCAAGCAAAATTACTGTGGTTTGGGATTTTTATTTTTATTATAGGAAGATATAATGTTGTGAACTCTGACTGGACAGTATGGCACATTATGGAACTTGTTTAATCTATGGAGTTTTTTTCTTTTTCTATGTGTAGCAAAGATCATGCATGCATTTAAAATCTGAGCTTAATTTTGAAAATAATAATCATCAAATTTGGTCACCTAGACATTAAGTAACCCTGTAAAGCTAATTCTTTAAACTCATTTGAAGAGTCGACAGAAAAACAATAACTTTAAGAATAACTCAACTCATATATGTATATGTATAACCAACCTCAGGCTTTTAATACTTATATATTGAAGTTCTGGCAGTGCTTTAAAGCATCCTTCTTAGTAAACAGCTAGAAATATGCATTTTTAGAAGATGAATCATCAGATGAATCATCTGATTTACCTTACAGACATACTTTAGGATAAAATTAATTGCCCTTCAGGCATATTTCTTGCTTTCTAGCAAGGAAAATATTGAGTGCTTTGATCAAACTTGCACATCCAGTTTCAAGTCATACAGGTTAGCATAGGGTTAGCATAGGAGTTTACTCACACTTAGCTTCCAAAATCCTGATAAACTGAATGATCTTTCAGACAAGACTTGTCTCTTGTCTCTCCCATGAATATCAAAGATTTGCTCTGGATGATTAAGTTTGAGATAAAGAAGATTGTAGACAGCAAGATTTCATTCTAAAAACTCAACCATGTAATTACTGGGTATAAAATGGCATACAGTAAAGATTTTGCTGGGCCTCAGTCTTTAACTGCTAGACTCAAGCATATTCACACTGGAATAGTAAAACTTTGGTTTGTCAATGAATTTTTTTTCTGAGCTATTGTGTTGTACACCAGACTGAGCTATGTCATTAAGGTTGGAAAGAACCTTAAAGTGCATTGAGTCAGCCACAACCTTATCACTGACAAGTCCAATACTAAGCCACGTCCCAAACTACCACATCTACATGACTTTTAAGCACCTCCAGTGATGTTGACTCCACCACTTTCCTGATCACCCTAATCCAATGCTTTACAGCCCTTTCTGTGAGCAAATGTGTCCTAATATCCAATCTAAATCTCCCTTGATCTAGTTTGT
Source organism: Calcarius lapponicus (assembly GCA_039654755.1). Classification (NCBI taxonomy): domain Eukaryota; kingdom Metazoa; phylum Chordata; class Aves; order Passeriformes; family Fringillidae; genus Calcarius; species Calcarius lapponicus. Next base: position 43,238,106 of record CM077462.1, on the reverse strand, counting down.
TGACTCTAACTCTGTAATTTGCTGGTAAGTTGAAACCCCCAACTAACAGAATATTTCATCGGCATCTTCATCCATGTTGGGTGGGCTATAACAGACTCTCACCAAGATATCTGCCTTGTTGGCATTACCCCTGATTGTGACACATAAACACTCAACCCTCTCATCACCATCATCAAGCCCTAGAGAATCAAAACACCCCCCCACACACAGGGCTCTCCCTCCTTACCCTCCTGAAGAATTAACAGCCATCCATTGCAGCACTCCAGTTGTCTGAGTCATCCCTCCATGATTCTGTGATCGTGACTTTATCACAGATTTCCTGCTGCACAGTGGCTTCCATTTCCTCCTGTTTGCTGTGTGCTTTGGTGTAGATGTACTTCAGTAAAGCTATTGAACCTGCCACAGTTTTGGGAGGAAAAACCTTAATTCCTACAAGACACTTCTCAGGTACTTCCATGGTTTCTAACAATTGGTAGTAAAAACATTTCTTTCCTAGAAAATAGTAACACTGATGCTCCAAAACAACAGACAAAATATCTTTTTTTTAAACCAGGCAGCTGCAGCTGAAAGGAAAGGAGACAGTAAAAGCAAAATTCAGAAGGAGTGCACTAAATGTATAATTTAATCATCTAAACAGGGCTATTTTCTGTTGCTTTAAGTTCCAAAAAGTATCATTTCTGCCCTTTAGCTTCCATCAAAGAGATATGGATCTGCCATCTGTGACAAATTTACAGCCTAAGTGGATATTCTGGATAATAAAAACTGTCAGTGGTACTAAGAGCCTACATATGAGCAACTGAATCCCATCCTGTATGTCTACATCTCAGCTAGTTGCCCTATGTTTCCTTTACAGTTATGAGGCACTCATAGAGAATAATTCATTTGAGCAATTTCAAGCGTCCAGTGTGGAATGAGTTGCTTCATTCAGTACACAACTAGATTTCTTCACTGACTCTAAATGAAGTCCAGGGTTTCTCTTTTAAGTATCTCCACTGTAGATACAGCCATTTAATCAGACAATTCTCATCCTCAATAGAATATAACAAGCTCTTCTGACTTTTCAGAAAATAGTAACACAGGGTGGCAAACATCACAGCTTCATTCTGTTTCCATAACATAATTCACAAAACACCCCAAACAACCACAGCTAAGGACTTTGAGTAAAAGGGATGAAAAGCCTTGAATCCAGTGTATGCTACAGGGAGAAAAAGTAAACATTACGTGTGCCACTAATGTCAAAACCCTTCCTACAAGAGAGAGTGTAACAGATGACAATATCCAGATGACAGGTGTGGACCACAGTCCACCCTACAAAGGAGTGTGAAAACCTCCTAAGCTGTGTCTGGAACTAAGATAAATTTTCTTCTTGACTTGAAATTTGACAAAACATTTGACATGAAGGAGGCAATAAAAACTTTTAAAACAAAATATGTCTTTCTTGTAATAGGGATAGCCACTGTCTGTAGAAATGTCCAGTTTCTGGTTTTCTTGAGAAAGAAAGTGAGGGAAGAACTATTCATCTCAGTCCTTGCAGGCAGATAGCTGGGGCCTGGATATACCTATGTTATTGCACTGCTATACAAATCAGGTACAATATATTTCTGATATTGAAACTAATTTTTCCCCTCCATGGGCATACAACTTAGCTTGCATGCGGATGCTATATTTTCTTTATTTTCAGTCTGTCCCTTGTCTCTCTGACTAAGAGAAAAATTCTCGTAGAAAATTCTCTAAATTGAAAGACACTTGCATCATAGCAGTAAAAACCCAACCAATCAAAACAAAAACCCACACCTTAAATTAAATACATAAGATAGATTTTAATAAATAACAGTAAGTAAATAATAAATTAGAAAGTAGTTGGGTTTCCAGATCAATCCAGTGCAGACTGGGATTGTAACTGGGATAAAGCAAAAAAACCTTAATGATAAAAACTCACAGAAACCTGTTATTAACTCATCAGGTAAAATCCACTTGCCATGACCAATGCCTAAAAAGTTGAGACACAGTCAGGTTGTTGCATTTGACAGGCACATGGAGTCAAAACTTCCTTTGGCACATCTACCCCAGTGTGTAGAAGTTTTCTGAAAGAGAATTCTTATATGTGCCATTCTTACAATATCCCATAAGGCTAACAGGCAAAGACATCCCAGTCTAAGTAATATAAAGAGGTAAGTGGGTCTAAGTGAATGTAAATCTATGGCTGGTGGAGCCAGGAATGCCAACGGATTATGACAATATGAGCAATCTGAGATAGAACTCTTCATCAACAACAAAATAAAGTAACTAGAAAAGGCTGGAGTTTCTCGGGTTTTGGTGTTTTGGTTTTTTCAGGTAACAACTCACAAACTTCTGTGACATAGCTTTATGTAAAAGGGCTTTGAACTAACTGGCTGTGATCCCAAATTATGCTATTATAATTATACATGCAAGTTGAATAGAAATGCTATTGCAGAAACAAGTCAAGTAACAGACGGCATGACTTGAAAACAGACATGAGATTTCTAGAAGAAAACTTACACTTTTAAATAAAATAGATAGTTTGGTGATCTCCAGCTAGTAATCCACTTTACAGGTCTCGGTAGGGTTGCCACACTTTTGAACTCCTGTGTCTGTCTGAGTAGCAGGACTTTACAAAAATTTAATCTGAAATTTGTTAGGTATAAAGTGCTGTTGGATCAAATGCATCTTATGACATAGGGGCTGCTTTCATAAAATTGCTTTTCCATTCCAGTATCACAGAGGCACACTTTTTCTTGTTCTTTCCCATATGCTATAGGGTAAGACTGCTAAAGATTACAGACCTACATATGAATTGATTTTTCTTTCATGTTTATTGTGGATTAGTATGCAAAACATTTTCTGTGTTATATCCATTCTCCTAGTAGCTCAAAATTCTTCACAATGCCGCCTGGTGAGTTGCCTGGTTACATTTTGTTCCTGTTGTCTTTTTTTCCAAGCATTAGCTGAGCAATTAATGAACAAATCAAATAAATTGGAGCTGCTGTATTTTCCTCTAGATGCAAATGTGAAGGATAATTTTTAAAGTACTTTTATATATCTCCCACATCCTCTGGGGAGGAAGTACAGGCTTCAAGCTCTAAATTACTCATTCCTGCTGGCATCAGATGTATGCCCCAAGGAGTTCATTTTCTGCTCAACAGACAAGAATTTAACTATGTAAATTCATTTCTAAATAGAAAATAATATAATAGAACACTTTCCAGACAATCTCTCACAGGTACTTTAGCACCCATAAGGGAAAGAGCTAAAAAGGCTCAAAGAATTGATACCTTCTTTTCCATGCAGATTATCTATGGGGCTGAAATTTCCCCTACTGGCTTAAGACTTTTACTAGTGAAGGATGCTTAATCCTAAATTAGATCAAACAAGTTTTGGCATGAATCAAGACATTAATATAAAGTTCTTCTCCAATTTACTTCAAGTCTTCCTATCTCCATGCAGCAGTATTGCTTCAAATTCTAGCTAGGCTCGTAACAGCAGGTTTCATCATAATATCCAGGGGTCTTAGTTTTGGAACTGAATAGGAAAATTTCATAATTTTAAAGTATATTGCTACCCAATTAGGAGATAAAAATTTAGAAAAATAAACCAACTTTGCTATAAAAATCAAGTCATTAAAAGTAACTCAGATGTGCTGTCATAAACAGTCTGCATCCCCACACCCCTCAAGCCATGTTCTTAATACCAGATTTCCTTTTCTTCCAAAAACAGAACTTGTAGGAGCAGCCCCAGGAGGAGAGCCCTAGGTTGTCTGGGAATTTCTACTTATCTCATCTGCTGTAATTACCAAATTAGGTGACTATATCATGAGACACATCAGAATACAAACAAACAAACAAAAAAATCTGTCAGCTCCAGTGGGTTTATAAAGACATAATGGAAGAGAAAGGAAAAAGAGAAAAAAAGGTCACACCCAGCCTGTACTCTCAAGCTCCTGAGAATGTTGTTGAAGAAATGAATAGATGCAGCCAACGAGATGAACCCTACTGCTCTACACAAAACAGATGCTTAACTATTTTCTCCATGTTAGAACACACGCACCCATTTGACTGCAATGATGATTAAATTCATCCTGAGTTATTCTGTCACAGGAGGACAATTGCATCTTATGATTAGTTTCTAGCTCCATTTAGTGCAGTGAGAAGCTTGTAAACTAACGGGATGGGCCCCAGTCTTGTAATAATCCAGCCACGAGGATAACTGGCTGCGGGTAACCAAGAGTATCAGCTTAACTGTGAATTCACTCCACATCTACATGATTTCCCTCAGCATGATTTCCTGCAAGCAGGGACATGTTGTCATTTAGTTAGGATTCTGCAAGCTATAAAATACTAAGTTCTTTGGTTTTGTTGCAGGAAACTCAATTTTGCCAACATCATCATAATTTTTAAATATTCTCAATAAATATTTAGTTCTTCCTCTTACTTTGTACTTTATTCCACAAGGAACTACATAAAGACTTCCTGAACTGGACTAATTAAGGAAAAAAAAAATGGATCTTGATTGCAATAATCTTTCACTTGCACTTTGTTGGAGCCAAACCAAATTCAACATTTCAAAACATTTTATATAAACTGGATGAAGATCTAATGATGTTTTCCAGCTACAAATCCCAGGGAAGAAAAGAAAGATCAGGATTAAACCTAAGCACAAGAGTGAGGAGGTCTTGGGAAAGACCCAAAAAGTGAAATTTTGCAGGGGGTATATGTACAGCACTGACTGGAGTGGGATTTTAAACATATTTCTGACATACAGATAAAAAAATGGGCAGTTGAGTCCAGGTAACTATCCCTGCAGTGAATCACTCCCTGAAAGCTAGACAAGATGATTTCTACTTCAAATATTAAATTTAACTGCAACTGATTTTTTCTTTTCTTCTACATTTAAAGCCAAGCTACCTAGTACAGGACTAGTTAATATAAACTAAGTCTCCTGCATTTAAGACATTTTTACTGCACTGTATTAAAAATACAGGCCAGCCAATCTTCCTTAGTCTAACTTTCTCAGAATAGGCCATTTCCAGCACTCTCTCTGTTTCTCCAACTGACGGTATTTTCAGTCTCTTTGACTTCAGCATCAATTCCAAGACAGGCTCCAACAGGGCAAGAGTTCAACAAATACTATCTCTACTAATTTTATACAATCCATTGATTGGCTACATGAAACCAACAGATTTCATCATTAATATTACCATCATAGTATGATCAGACTCAAAGGGCTAGGCAGATATTCTTTACTTGCTGTATTAACCTTTACCGAAAAACCAATCTACTATCCAGAGTACTTTAATGACCACAACACGATATTTAAATCCACCCCCAGACCTTCAAGTGGAAATCTTGCTGCTGGCATTGCTTTTCTGCATGTCAGACGTTGCTACCATAATGTTACTTCAAACATTGGAATAAACAAGTGACCAGAATGACCGATTTCCAGGTCGTGTCTCAAAGCCATCTGATTACACTGAAAAGATATTCAAAATAAAAGGGAAATATTAAATGGGCTGTGTATTCTGGCAGAAAGGAAGGAGAAAAACTAAAAGCGGCAGCCAAACCTTTCATTCCTAAAATTTTTATTTTCTTATTCCCAAATAAGATATGCAGGTTGGTTTAGCTGCAGCTAGCTTTTATCAAAAACTTTGCCTCATGGCTCTTTATATGGATTCACACACTGTTAAACGATTCAGTGTAAAGCAAATGGAAAGATTAATTTCGTGATGTGGCACCAAAAGAAACAATTTAGAGCAAGGATTAGGGATTGGACCATCTCAGCAAAACTTCTGGAACAAATCCTTTATAACTACAGAACATTTCACAATAACTGTATCAGTGATCACAGGAAAGATGGACTTTTTAGCAGAATTGAGAAAATCCATACAAACAGACTTTCTTCCCCATATTTTTCCAAAAGAAATGAGAATGAGAGAGGTTTTATAGAACTGAAAAAATATTGCTGGAAATAGAATAACTGGAAATTCTGAGTCAGATACTACTAATGAGACATCAGACTGGTATATTGGTATTTATACCTTAATATAGAGCAAATTTAACAACCCAGTGGTCATAACAGAGCAACAAGAGCAGGATACTTTGGCAGCATGTGTGTCATTCTATGTACCTCTAAATCTCGTTTATTTTCTTTATTATTAAAAATAATACAATCAGTAAGAAATCCATGTTTCCTTTTTCTTCATGCTCATGCATACATTGCAAAGGTTATTTTTATTAAGGCAGAATAGAGATTAAAAAATCATCTGAAAACAGCAGTGGCAATTTCTACCTCTTTCAGATACACATTCACAGAGGAATTTGTTCCACTAATGGCTCCTTATGTCCTGTGCCCCCTTATACAGCAGTTGTTAAAAAATTATGTTATCAGTTGCTTAGCTCCATTGCAGCCTTTTTCCTCCCTCCTGTTACTTCTTTTCTGCCCTCCTTAGCTGCCTACCAGTCAGCTAAGATTTGCTCATTCACACTTAGTGTTGTGATCTGAGCAGGAAATCTCCACACAACCAACCATGATGCAACCAGGTTATGAACCTGGACAGCTCTGAAGACAGTTCTGAATTAAAAACCTCTTATAGGTGGTCCCTTTTTCTTTCTAACAGGTGAATGCCAGGAAAGACAGCCCTGACCTTAACAGTAAAAACCCCATGCAAATAATTTCACCATCTTATTAGTTCCAGGATGAATTGCTCCCAGATTTTCAGGGTATACACCTGATAGTGTCTAGTCACCATTATTTTGCTGTGTCATGGCAGGAGTTCACCCAGAATAACAGCTTATACATAAAGTCATATTTATCTCATCTAACATCAACACAAGCACCTACAATAGGAGCATAATTCTCCTAGGTTCCATGTACTCAAAAGATAAGAAATTCTAAATTATCATTACAGTACAGGTCCATGAGATTAAGGTCACCTGCAACTTTTTTAAGAGAAAATATGAAAGCCCCTAAAATATTAGACTATATTAACAACTGAAGCAGAGAAATGTCTGATAGTGATTATTTCATATTATTTCACATTCGATTTCATTCTATTTCTAAAATAAAACAAAAGGATAATAATTTTTAAAAAACAAACATCGAAAATTTGCAAATTAATGCTATGAATTAAAAGTCCCCCTGGTTTTTCACAGCATGCCTTCATATTTTTTGATGACTTAATTTCCATGTCTTCATGCTGATTGCTCCTAAAACACCTGGTAAACAGGATGTAGCATATTCCATTCCCTTTTACAAGAATTTAAAGTCTGAGCAATTTAATCTCAGAGCAGAAGAATCACCCCAGTACTGCTCATTGCTGTTGAAGATTAATTTTTACTAGCCACTTAGAGGGCTAAGGAGTGCATTACAACGAACACTATTATTCAAGTTCAGCAGAACAAAATCCATCATTTCTGAGCAGGGGAAAATGGTTTTTATTAGAGCCATTCACACAGCTCCATAATTCAATGGCATACACCATCTCTACTTATTCATTTTCCATTGTAAATTTTATCTTGTCCAAGAAGAAAAAAGTTCATTAGTTTGTTCAAAATGATTCTTAATAAGTGTGCTAATTGAGAGTGTATAAATGCATTTCAGTAGCTTCTTATGTTTGTGTCTTGAGAAGTGACACGAATTTGTTGTCCTTGTATGTTTAATGCTAGTAAGATTTTTACAGGAGAGCAACTGTGGTACCCATTGTGCTCAAAGAAGTTGAAATAGTAAAAACCACACCACTTAAGTGTTTTGTGAAGGGTATTGAAAAATTAGACTGAAGGATGTTAATACTCCCTCTATCTTTAATGGGTGAAGGAGGGAAAGTGTTTAATCCTGTTAGGGAACATTCTCAGTTGGGCCACAGACCCAAAAGATACTTAATCCAATACATGGCAACCCACTTTCTTATCCTGATTCAGCAGGCTCCTCAAGTACCAGCCTCATTCTAAATGTCTGGATAGTGCCACAGAGGACATATTAAATTATCATCCTAAAGTGGAAGCCTTCATTCGTATATAGAATAGCCAAACAAATTTGACTAAGTTTGAATTTTTAAAGCCACTTGCTTCTAAAACTTCCATATTGTTATTCTAATGGCTAAATCTATCTTCATGGACTTATGATGAAGTTTGTCCGTTATTAAATATGAAAAGCTCTGCTTTTCAGTCAGGCAGCACATACCCTCTCCTTATTAGCAAGTCTTTTTAACAAAGCAGGTTTTGAAATACCAACTTCTCCCCGGAAGTCTGCTTTGAAAATAGAGTCAAAGATGCATGATGAAATGTATGTTTCTTTTCACAGGCCCTGCTTGGAAAAACAATGTTTCTTAGATCTGAGGTAGGAATTGAAGAAACCTGAGTCCATAAGTAAATTACTTCAAATTTTTATGAAGATGAAGAAGAAGAAAGGGATAAAAAGACCCTTCATGTGATGGAAATCATTTTAGTAAGCACAAAAACAGTGCCTCATGCCCCCTTGATTCAAGAATAAATTTCTCCCCCAGTAGCAATAGCTGATACCAAATTAATTCTGACCTTAGATGCATCAGACTGATCCCTTGGAAATTTCTGAGTTTAAAGAGAATTCTCCAAACACCAAAAAATGTGGAAAATTTATATCTCTGACATAAATATAGCAGCAGAAAGCAAGGTCCTAATTTCTTTCCATTCAGGATAGCTGCTATATCCAGAAAGTGAAAGGGAAGCTGTTTTACACTGGCCTTTAGTAGAACATTCTCAGGGAGTTGTCCCTGTTCAGCATCCAGCTTCAGTCATAGCAGCTGATAGGGAAAGCCCCTGAGGACAAGCCTGGGAACCAGGAAAATGCTGCTGAGACAAAGCGGCCCAAAACTGTAGACTTTGAAGTTGTACCCATTTATCTTTCAAATCACTTTCGTTAATCTCCATTCTGTCACATTGTTTTTAATTCAATCTCCACTTACATGTCAGGCTCCAAATGTAAAGAATATATAAACCAGGCCAGTGCAAGCTCTCAAGGAAAGCAGGAGCCAAGGAGGCACAACAGCCTTCTAGAATAGATTCATCTAAATAATTGTGTGTGGAAAATAAAGAAATAAAGAAAAAGAAGTATTAACAATCACTTTCCCACCCACTGATTCTATATCAACATTAGTGATTAACAGGCAATTTTCAGTTTCAATCACTCAGTGCTAGATTCTCATTTCTATCTCATGAACAAAACAGGTTTCTAAGGTTCTACAAATTTGTTCTTGAAATGTTGTGAAGACCTTCTGACTCCACTTAGATTAGAGATAGTTTCAGTAGGCCAGATTCTGATAATTTCACTCTATTGCTGAGAAATGCTCAGCAATAAATCCTGCCAAAACTTGCATTCAAATACAAGGAAAACAAAGGGGGAAAATGCAGCCTATGCTCTTACAGTCAGCATTAGAAATATGAAAATGCTGGTATTTAAGTTTTATCCCAAATTTAATGGTTTTAATTCATGACAGTAGTTTTTTTGTTGTTGGAGTTGGGGTAGCTTTCTTTTGTTGTTGTTGTTTTGGGGTTTTTTTGCTTTAGAGCAGAGCTTCAAGGTGGGACACACGTTCATTACAAGGTGATACAGAAAATATATTCCTAAATATTTTTATTCCCTCCTGCACTCTACCACATCACACTTTCTAAATTTAGAAGTGATTAGATTTATTTACTTTGCACAGCAACTCAACTAAAAGGAGTACAGAGCTGAGCCTACCCTTGCAAATATCTGTTTACATACCCTGATTTCTATTTAAGTAGTGGCTAATTAAACCTTTGTAAGTAGAAGGAAGCACCCATAGCCTTTGAAATTTGAAGGTAAATATGCAACATACATGAGCATTTCAGGTTATTGCTCTCCAATTAGAGATCAGAGTACACCATCATTGTCCTTTTGACGATGAAACCTGCCAGTCACATTTGCAAGTACACACATGAATTAAACATATCACCTAAGCATAATGTTTTTGCATCTTAGAATTGGCTCTTAGAGCTGTTCAGTCTAATGCATTATAATCATGAAAAGAAGAGCTAACACACTGCTTCTGAACCCACTGGTACTGCAGGCACCATGCAGAGGAATCACCCAAAGTGATGGGGCTCCTCCAGTGCCATACAGCTGGGAGGTAAGTTCTTGTTGAGTGGCATCCAACATCTCCTCATGCACAGGCAATGTCCAGCTGCCCTTGCTTCCCTTGGCATCTTGTTGCAAGTTAGTTACGGCTGTTTGCTTGCAGGCCACTCTCATCTACCCAAGGGTATCAGTCGGGCACTAAACCAACCACAGATCAAGGAAGAGATTAGCTTGATTCCTCCTTCTCAGTCCAAATCCTCAGCTGCACTTTGTGCTTTCTGACAATGGCAGAAGTACTGAGCCAGAAGCTGAAACTCCAGGGCAATGTAAGCACTGTTGCAAGCCTGTGTGTGAGAGTGGCTGACTGTGGGTCAGTGGGAAACAAAGGCAGGGAAAAGGAAAATGGAACGGAAAAAGGACTGAAAGGACTATGCATAATGCAATATTTTGGGGCAAAAACATGCTGTTGGCTCTCCAAAGCTGCAGCTTTGCTGCTGGAGATGGGGAATACTGTCCTCAGAGCCCCACTGTCAGACTGGAGTTCAGGAGCATCAGTAGTGGTTTGAATGACAGCACATTGCCTCCTGCTGGGCTGCACACCTCAGCACTGCTTCAGAGCCAAAGCAGTGATGTTATGCACTACCTAGCCCAGAGATGTTTTTAATTTGGTTTGATTTCTCTCAGACAGGATTAGAAATCTGGTGTTCAAGGCCCCCTGTCTCTTGTCGACACGACTGTACCACACCTCCCTCTTACTGCTGTGTCACAAAGGTTGAAGATCTCTCTAGCAATGGGACAAAGAAACAGTAAAACAGGAAGCCCATATACTTTTCTTTCAAAGCTATCACTTGCAGAAAAAATGTGTTTCAGACTTTGCCTGCTGTGTTCCAAAGACAGGAAACTTAGTTCACATTTGCAAGTTGTTCATCATGGCTTTTTAAAAACTTCTCCGGCAGAATGAGCTCACTCAAAATCAGCTTCTCTTTTGAAAATATAATGCTTTTCATCTGAAATGAAACAAGTATAGGCTACTTTCAGTCAAAAAGCTGATATAATGCAACACATAGAGTGTGCACTGCCTTTCTCTGTAAAGTTGTATTTCTGAGCAATTACAAAGGAGACATGTAAAACCAAATGAGAAAATCTGTCCAACTGCTGAATGGATTGAATTTTTCCCTCACCTTTTGGCGAGGGTCATCTCTTCCTGCTATTATTAGGATGCCCACTGGGTGCAGAGTACCTCTGTACAAAATGGTATCTGTTGGAATTAATCAGCAATGCTTTAGGTGTGCTCTGCTTCCTTGCCAAAAAGTCTAGGGATCAACATTGCTGCCCATTTCCAAATGTCTCTCATGTCCCTATTAAATGTGGCTGTGCAGCAGAAATAATATCTCTCTTAAACAGCATATTGCAGCATTAAAAAGAGCACAGATGTGCTGAGATTGTCAGTCATGCAATTCAGCTTGAACAAAGCAAGTCTTCATAGGGGAAGCAAGGGAAACAAGGGTGGCAGTTTTGTTATAGCAGGGAAATATCTCCAGTAGCAGCATCTAAATAAGAAGAAATTTGTGGTTTTAAATAGATTTGTAAAACCCATTAGAAAAATAGGTCCTGACAAACAGGATAAATAAAATCCTGTAGAAAGTATCCTTGATCCTGTAGAAAGCAGCAGTAGGGCAGGCAAGGAGTTAAAATCTAGCATTTAAGTAACAGGACGATAAAGCGTTCTTTATTACCTGAGATTATTAGTCATTTCAATTAAAATTTTGCCCCACAAAACAAGAAGGATATTACCAGCATTGTTTCCTCAGTCCAAAGATTATTTTTTGCATGTTTATAGCACTCTCATAAACAAAAGCTGTTTGAAGGCTGATGACTGGAGCAGAGGCTCCTATGGTGTCCTATGGTAGTAGTTATCTTTTCCTGGAGGGGAAGGAATGTTTTTGCAACAAGATGTAAGCCATTCTGAATAGTGATGGTGGTCTGCCAGCTCCTTTCATTGGTCAGCTGAGCCCCAGAAAGCCTGCTGCCTGGCTTGGTAGCTCACTGCTTCCTCCTTGAAGCCCAGAACCAGTCTTGGCTTGCCACATGTGTAAGACTAACCCCAGAAGGCCCCAGTGTGGTGTTGCCCAGCTTCAATGCCATATGTGAAAATAACCACCATCTAGCAGCACTCAGACAATATAGCAAGGCTCAGTCTCCTCCAGAACTCTCACAGCTGCTGATTCTCAGTTAAGTTCCTTTCTGCCCTGCTAATATCAATGCGTCTTGCTGCTGCTCTCCTTTCACAGGCTGTGTCCACACGTTCTGAGCGCATTTGGGCAGCCAGGACTGGGCAGCAGCTGAGCCCAGGTTGTAGGTGAAGGGTCCCAGGAGAGTCATTACTTGGTCAGTCCTTGATCTCACTATCCAGAGGAAAGCCAGTCTTGCAAACTGGATGGAGATGCCCATATTCACCAGTATTCATCTTCAAAGGCTTTCCAGATGACACGGAGACTAAGACCTTGGTGCTAATGAAATACACAGTGAGAAGAAGGATGAGTTAAAAATACTAAGAATGTAAGCCAAATCCAAAGTGATACATAACTAGAAATTACAAACATGATGCAGCCACCAGTTCTTCAGCATGCCAGGGAAACTCGTAGGGATACATCTACCTAACAGTGGAGAAATTGTTAGAAGTTGGGTGTAAAGGAATCTTAACTGCTTTAACTTATAAGCATATTCTAGGCCTCATTTTTTTTTTTAGCTTTCAGTTTTTCCTAGCCTTGCTCCCTCTAAGGCTTTCATGCAGGCCTTGCTGTATTTCTGTGCTGAAGGCATGTCTCCAACGAGATTCAAGATGTAGCCTGAATCTGTCAGTAATTTATGGCATTGGACCTTATTTCCCCAAAGGTACCAGTTTAAACGTACTGTCAACTTCATCTTTACATTTCACCTCTTGTGCAATGTATTCCACCTTTAGCACAGCTCTGATAGCTGTGTATTTGGGATATGGAAATGTCTCAGAGGAAACCAAATGTTTACAGAAGTTCACTTGGCTACTGCATAAAATAACTCTCATTTCTCTCTGCCAAATAATCTGTGAGGTGAGAACGGAGTTGTTTATTGTACAAATGCAAACCCAAGGCATACAAGAGGAAACAATGGTGGAAGAAAATTTCGACCTGAGCACTGCTTGCAGTCACACAGTGGTATATAAGCAAGTTAATAAAATTTGTGGTCTAAAGGAAAGAAAACTCTTTTTAGTGACTTGTAAATGTAGAAAATAAAACAGCAGATGCTTATTCCAAAACATTTTTTCTCTGTATCTGTGCCCTGTGCAAGAACTCTGCCAAAGGTTTTATTTGAGACGCTGGCAGATTAGTAAAACTGTAGTGTGTGTTAGTGCTGCAGATCCCTAGCACCACCGGAAATTGTTTCCAGTTCATATGCACAATATGTCATGCTGCGCTGCATGCACATGGAGAATATTGGGGTCTTCACTTCCATCAGTCTTCACTCTTGAGCACACATGGATAAGTTGTTCTGTTGTGAAAATATTACGTACTTAATTACCTATTTGAATTTTACTAAAGCGTCTTGGGGATTTGTAATTAATTCTAATTCAAAGAATTCTAATTTTAAAGCAATTCTAGGCAATATTTCTGCCATTCTCTACAGACAGATTCTGTATGGATGGCAGATGTGAGATCATTCATGTGCTCAAATCTAGATCTCAGCAAGCCAAAAGTGGAGGGAAATCAAAAATTTTAATATTACTTATTATGCTCAGTACAGTTTTATCCTGTTTTCAAATGTAAAAATAATTTACATAAATAGCAGGAGCTTAAAGTGCTGCTGGTAAAATGATGCTCCACAATTTCTTTTTTTTATTACCTCTGTAAGAGTTCATGTTCTTCACTGGTCCCTTGCCTATCAATAGGTTTACTAAGTTTCAGAAGTGTTCCTTGGAGGTTACCAGATGGAGATGGCACTGAGTGGATCAGAACAGCAAATATTGTATCATTGAAGAGAAGCCAGTAAAAGCACAGACATATCACCATTGAACTGTCAAAGAAAAAAACAGGGGAAGACTTGAACGTTAAGATGCAGCATAGAGGTAAATGCTGCGCCGTAAAGAGAAGCAGCTTGTTTTGCTTCCTACTTCTAAGTTAATAGAAGCATTTGGTTTTGCAGTATTAGCTTTAGGAATACTTAAGAAAATAATTTTGAAATTTAGTAGAAAAATCCTAAGTGAGCTTCATTTTCAGATAGCTAGGCCTTTGATTATAAAATGGAATTAAACTTCTGTATCAGATTTACAATGGAGGTCACATTTCAGTTTCAATTCTGGAATGACTATGGTTGTCCATATTTTATTTCCCCTACCAATCCATAAAACAAGTCAATCATCTGCTTATAAGATGGTGCCAATTATATAAATAGATAAGTGTGTAAGGGAAAATTTCATTGAATCACTTTGTGATCTCCATGAAGGATATGTGTATGCTCATAATTGTGGTCAGTTTATGCTGGGGTACATGGTGAACTTCAAACTGAAGTTGCACTGCAAAACAAAGTTTCGGAAGATAATTGTATAACTAGTTCTTTGCATGCACATGAACAACTAAACAGTCTATTCATACTAGGGCTCATCACATTCATAATCCATCCTGTAGGGGGTCAGTGCTAAAATTAAATTATACCTGCCTACCATTCTCAATCAAATCAGGCTGTGAACTGAAAAATAAAACAATTAAAATTAGAGAAAGGACAGCCTCCCACTGTTTATGATCTCATTCTATTTGTGAAAAGTAGGTGGAAATTCACCCATGGTGAGCATTTGGTTTATGTCAATTTTTTCTTGTTATTACAGCTGGGGCTTATTTTATGAACTGTTTGCAGCTATTTCTGCTAAAAATAGGTGGATACCAATTTAAACTTCCTGGCGATATTTCAAGCCAAAGTCTCATTAGTAGATAGTTATTATGCTGCACTTTATTGTAAGAGACCCTGCCATGAAGCCAATCTATACAAATATAAATAAAGACAGTTAGAATTACCTTCCAAATGGCTCTACTGGAGGTTATTCATGTTTGGTTTAGCAAAACAAGCTAAGTTATTTGCAAGAAAATTTAGTAGTTGTAGGAACACTGAGTTAATGAGACTTTCTACAACTCCTTATCAGGTTAGACTGTGACACTTAGAGAGAGACTGGGGATCAATTTTGTCTTTTTGCCTCAGTCCTAAGTAAGGGAAACCTGTACTTCTCCCTTGGTTTCCAAGGAATATAATTTCTTCTTATCACTACTCCCTCCTCTGCTATGCACTTTTGTAACAAAATAATCTTCTCAAAACACATTTCTTCACAAAAAAACAAACAAACAAACAAAAAAGTGGCAATTAGATACAAAATTCCTTGTTTTCGAATGACAGCAATAGCTGACCTGAGGTCACATAATGATGATTTGGTCATCCTTCTCCATGTACTCTCCTAGATACCCATCATGGGGTTTTTATCTCAGCCTGTGAAAACTGTCAGACCCAGCTGCCATAAAAGTTTTCAACAGGAATCCCAGAGTCTCAGGGAAACTGCTTATATCGTTTCCTTGATCTCCATCTCAAACTTATGAGCTGATAGTGGGGCTGCAGCTGTTACACAGTTGATATTTCATTGCCATATGAGGAAAGATTTCATCACTGAAATTGTTGTCAAGCTCTGGAACAGGCTGCCCAGGGAAGTGGTTGAGTCACCAGCCTTGGAGGTATTTAAAAGATAATGTTAATGTGGCACTTAGGGACATGGCTTAGTGGTAGATTTGGCAGTTGCTGGATGCAACTGGATTATTTTAGAGGTCTTTTGCAACCTAAACAATTCTGTGATCTATGAACCCATCTGCTGTTATGTTATGTGGCTTTTGACACCAGAATGGAATATCAAGATCTTGTTTTGGCTGTGAATCTCAATGCTAAAGGTGTCTATCTATTGTCAAAGTCAGTAACATGTTCAGGAGTGCCCAGCAATGAAATTTTACAAGGTAACTAAAGTGTGACCACTGAATGTTATGCTGTGAAGGGTTAGCTAGGCTAGCCTCAGAGTTCAAGATATATAATTAAGGAGATTACATCCAGCCACATTTTCTAGTCCCAAACACAAGATACAGCAGTGTCTGAAAGGAATCACACCCTCTTTGGCCCTAAGCCAAAACCTGATATACACTATAGAGAATCATTTGCCAGTGCTTGTGCCTTGCGCACTGCATTAGCAGAGTTGGAAGCGTTACCATAATAACAGAGTTGCATTTCTTCTTGGTTATAGTATTTTAGGCAATATCCTGTTGAAATAATTGTAGTGGCCCATAATGATGTCCTTCTAATTCACTTGACTAACTAGACAGCCCCTGTCTAAAATACAGGGGGGTTTGGTCCAAACCAATTGTCAAGTTTACTTTGTCGCTCTGTCAATCCTTCCTGCCTAATTTAACTACTTTTTAGTCTGGAAAGCATCTCTGGATGTCTGTGTCCATTTCTGGCCACTATCTAGAGACTGACAATAAAAAGTAGCTGAAATGGGAAGAGACATGGGGAAAGAAATGGTTCTGAAAAGATGGGAAGAAGAGAATGGAATCAGTCTGGTTCCACAGTTCCAAAATCTAGGCTGTTAGGCTGGTATCCAAGAAAGTCTTTTAAGGGTAAAAGTGTTTCTTTCTAAATATCTTAAGAATGCAAATCTAGCATGATTAACTCAGACATTTAAGCAGAATAGTTCGGATTTCTTGTTCTGGCAGTGTAACACATAAAGCCAAATAAGATGCCTGGGGATTGAATACATAAAATGGAAGAAATGTACTTATCCAGTTGGGAATTACTGGATTAATTCAGTAACAAAACTTACTGAAGTAGAGGAAGAAAACTTCTGTTTACATTAGATTTGCTCTTTTAGTTTAGTTTGCTCCTTTAGTCCTGCCTATCTGGTTTTTGAAATAACATCTCTGCAAAAATGACCTTTAAAATGTATCTTATTCTCTCAGTGCTTGGTTGCTGTCTTTCATCAGGTGCTCACACCACTCACCCTTAAACTGGGAGAAGTGGGTGCTAGGATCTCAA
The DNA here is from genome assembly GCA_039654755.1 of Calcarius lapponicus. Lineage (NCBI taxonomy): Eukaryota > Metazoa > Chordata > Aves > Passeriformes > Fringillidae > Calcarius > Calcarius lapponicus. The sequence continues at coordinate 43,220,931 of CM077462.1, read as the reverse complement.
CCACAAATGCAAAGCTATTATTCCTGTGGACAAAGAGTTTAATCATTCTCCACCATTCACCTAAAGGCTGGGATGAGATTAGATTCTGGAAGGATTAGGAGAACAGACATCTGAAGGAGACAGAGAATCAGAGAAGCAATTATGTGAGTCAATAAGAGCCAAATAAAGAAAATTGTTGGGGAAAATGTTGTGATTGCATGTTTCGCAGAAAAAAAAAATTAAATAATTCCTAAGGAATATAGCAAGAAAGATAAAACAAGACCCCAAACTGTTTAATGTATGTGAATGTGGGTGTAAAACAGTGGTATCAATATACAGAGAGAAATGCATTCTCATGTGCAAAGCAAAAGCAAGAGAAAAGGAGGGTCTAAAATGACCTCCAAAGTTACAGAATCCATCAATGAGTTTTCTTAATAGCACTGGCAGGGACTTAGCAGCTCACAAGGCTTCAGAAAATGAGGAAGGAATTTGCTTTTATTTCTTTTACACTACAAGGGAGGGGGAACATACAGAAAATCTTATGGAAGACAATGCAGGCAAGTTTGATGAAAGGAGAGATGGCAATGAAGATGTTGATATGAGAGGGAATGATATAAAAATAGCAAATGCAATTTTGTCTTCAGCTGGCTTCTTAAAGAGATATTAGACCTTAACAAAATCCTGCATCTAACAAAGGAAAGAAGGGTGTGTTCTTTTCACTGAGAGAGTGGAAAAACAGTAAGAAAAAGTATGTGGGAAACCAACAGTGAATAATAAAATATCCTATTAAAGGATAGAGTACCACAAAGGAAAATGTGATCTGAAATGTAATGAAGCTTTAGAAAGTGTGAGGAATGGGGACAAAAAAGGGAGGTCAAAGCAGTCATACTTAATCTTCTTTTTTGAAAGAGTAATTAAGATATTCCATGGAGAAGGTGAAAGGCTGGAAAACAGGAGTGTTTTAAGAAGGTGTCAAATGCTGTAATTAAGCTAAGGACAAAGGAAGGCATATAACTTGATTTCATGATATTCTGGTTACAGGGAGTGGCAAGGCGATTGAATTTTTTTTTTTTTATTACCCTACTACCAACACAATTTACTTTTTAAATTTAAGAAGTAGTAGTAGCTCCATTAAATTTATTCTGCTCTTTCTAGTGCAGAGTACATCATATTTACTTAAATACATTCAGATGATTTAGCCAAACTTGTCAAGCAGATGATATGTTAATACTTCAGTTTTCTAAAACTTTTTATGGTTGTGACATTATAGCTTACATGCCTACAGTAATAATTTAATACTGATAAAATGGAGTAGAAGAACTACCAAACTGGAATTTTTGCTCCTTTTGCTTCACTAAGTAACCATGTACAATTAAAAGTTATTATGCAAGGTGAGAAGCAGAAGGGACTCTTGACATTTGTACCAAAATGAGATTTCAAATTCAGATGATGTGCGAGTCAACACAGGCAGGTGGCCAGAACAACCCCAAAGCCATTGCTGAAATGCAAAGAATAAATTTATTTCACTACCTTGCTAACTGGAGGATCCCCAAAGACACACCTGGGCAGCAGAGACACGAGGGGAAACACAAGCAACACCAGGCTCGTGGCAGACTCCAGGGCTGCTGTTTGCACCCATTTACCAAGGGCCCGCATACACGTAGTTCACCACCATGCCCTGATCTCCTCTGTGCTTTTTATGATCTTTGATCACTCTCCCAACAGGGAGCTGAAATATATCTGTGAGAGCGCCTCCAAGTCTCTGCGTTATCTCTAGACAGGGACTCTACTTCACAAAACAGACAGAGGATTAACAGCAGTAGGCATAATACAAGGGGTTCCTCACACTCTTACTCTCCAGGCTCCAGCATTCCCAGCTGCAAGGTCACTTGAGCTAATCTACCATCCTCCTCCCCATTCTTGCACTTTTAACCATTTCCTCCCAACAGATGATGCTTTTTAAGAGCATGGAAAGGCCTGAAGAATACCGAAAATGTATCTGATTTTGCAGATGATTGACACAATTCAAAAGAATGTGTGCCATAATTAAGGATGTCCCCAGACATGCTGCTGTGAGCAAATCACACTCTTGGAAGGGGTTGCAAGAGAAATTTGGTTATTCAGCTCCATCCTGATTCTCATAGGCTTCAGTCATCGGAAAGAGATCTCATCTGACAGATGTGAAGATGTGACAGCTTTGCCTTGGGTATTCTTTACACATTACCTGCCTGAACCCTTGTAAGTCTGGTATGAAGAGGACAAATTTTGCAAGAGACTAAAGCAAAACAAAAACATTACACACTCCAACTTAAAAAAACACCCTGCTAATTTCAGAGTGACGTTACACCTTAACAATTTCCAAATACTTCTTGTCTTAGAGTTTCAATAGCTTAGAGTTTCAATAGGCATGTAGATCATGCCTACAAGAATACTGCTTGCTATCACTCAGTTTTGTCAAACCACCCAGATTAACACCTTTTTTCCCTTTTTTCTTTTCTTTCTGCAAGCACCTGTCATAAATGACCTTTTCACTCTTGACAAAGCTGATAAGTCAGTTACTTTTAAGGAACTGCAAATCTGCATGTGGTTATTTGGCAACATAATCAAATTGTGTTTATATTTTAGAGAGCAAAAATAATGGGCAATGAATTCCACTGCTGCCAGCAGTCAAAACTTCCCTAATAGACTTCTATTTCTGCATTAGTTTAAGGTGAAACATGACCACATCTCTTCCAAACAAAAGGTGTTTCTGTCAGTGGACTGTGTCACTGAGATAAGAATAAAGGAAAAATAAGTCTTTATGCTTTTAGCACAGATTGTTTACCTTGTGATAGATGTAGGCAAGTCTATCATTGGGGAAAGTTGCATTTCAGTTGACATGATCGAAATATATAAATATCTTCTTTTCTTTTCTTTTTTTTCCCTTTTTTCTTTTTAAGCTAAGCATGACCAGAATTAACTCTCTCAGTTAATGCATTGTTTTAATGAATCAGCCTGGCTTTTTCTGTTGCTTGGTTGGGTTTTTACGAAAAAACCCAAAACATATCCGTAGCTGTAAAATGCAGTCTCTTTGCTACCAGCCTAGTATCAGATTTTAGCAATTACACAGTCATTTCTCTTCACTGACAGTTAAAGTCACAGGGCATAGCTGCCATTTACTTTACTGAGACCAGGATTTGAACTGCTTTGTCTGGACTGATCCAGCCTGGAGTCTTCTCTGTTGTCTCTGTTATTCACCTTTCACAACCAAATACCACAATTCCTTCCAAAGGATGCCAGCACACTCCTAAGGAGCTTCTGTTATTCCTAAGCACAAGCAGTAAGTTTTCTGCAGAAAATAAGGATAATCCATGCTTGGAAGGCCATGAAACTCTTAGGCTTCCAAATTTAGAGATCTCAGACTTGAAGTTTAGTGGTAAATCCTGCAAACATACTTAGAATTTTACATCCGTCAGTTCTGTTGCTTCAGTGGCTTTACCGTTCTTAAGTTAAGCATATCAATGTGGCTTTACACAGTCAGGGTTTAAAGAGATGAAGTGAAATTGAAAAGTTTGGGAAGATGAAAGGTTCTTAATAAAATGTGTAAGTACATAGGTGTCCATTCGGATTTTTTTGAGTGAGCATGCACAAGTGTACAAAGGCTGGATGAAATATGTCACTCCATGATCCAACCCCAATAGCCAGCCTGATTCATCTAACTGCTAACAAGAGCAGTTTCAGGAAAAATCCAACCCATCCTCTGTGCCTCTTGACCAGTAATGTTCACAAGGTAGGGACACTTCAGAGAATGTAGCTTTCATACTCTACCAAGCTGCTCAATTTTTCTTAGGGATGTCGAATCAAGCAGATGGCATGTTCTCAACACATAGGCTAAAACCACTGCTTAAATTCAAATGTTTGTTGAAATATAGCACTAGAATTCACCAATAAACTCTAGGAGAATTTAAACATAATAGGACAATGTACTTTCCTAGCCCCTTGCAGAGGTTTAACCATTGCTGATGATGATTCCTGAAAAACAACAGTCTGACATACAAACTAGTAATGGAAATACTGGGGTCAAGCAGTAAGAATGTGGTGATCTTGCAAGGAAGGAATAACTTAGTGTTTTAAAAAGTATAGAAATATGTCCATCATATAAAAATGTTATATTTCAGTTTGGTTTCACAGAAGACTGCAACAGTTTTCAGAAAATTCCTGTCTTTTATAGGGCATTTGACAAAGTGTGGATTAATGAAGCTAGGAACACATCCAGTGATTTACAACTACAGCTAAAACAGAGATAAAGAGAAGAAAGACAAAAGGCTTACATCAAAACCTTTATTATCAGACTGAAAGCAAGTCTGGAAGTTTTAGTAATACAAGGAGTTGTTTTCTCTCTGTAGGCAAATTCACTATTATGATTTTGAGAGCACTTTGCAAAGTCAACACTCAAAGTCAATTCAGCTTTCTGCTTCCAGGTTTTATCTGAAGTAAATATTCAATGAGGCAAAATTTCCACTGACTTTTGCAGACAGTTTTCCTTGACTAAGGCACTAGAAATTGTGTTATGCTAATTACTTGGAGCCTAAATTATCGTCCCACTATGCACTAGAGCTACTACATCACTAGACTTGTTTTGTGGCTCTCTGACACCACTGCATGACAGATTGATTCATTTTCACGTGGCTTTGTTATTATGTCATATTTAATACAATTTAATGCATTTTAGTTCACTTTAAATATGTTTAACATCAATAAAAATTAAAAGGGAGACAGTTTGCCACAGAGGTTTCTCATGTTTGCGGCCTGCCAGGACACTTCTACTAGTATCTTGAAGTTGCCCATATTGTGGTGTGTATGATGTACACTATATATATTTCTTCAGCAGAACATCGGCCAGAGAAAATCCTGTCTCTAATAAAATATCTGGTCCCCATGCAAAATGATGGAAGAGTAAGCTTCTGTGCATAGAGAAAATATTGGCTTCCCAATCAACCATCTGGTGTATAGTGGGAATGGTCTGAGTATCTTTCTCAGTTGGAACATTTGGAAAATGAATATACTGTTGCTACAGCTCAGGCTGTTGGCCATGATGTTTGTGATAATGTTGTTGATTTACCAGATGTCCTGCAAATTCCTGGTGTGGTAGTGTTTCCTGCTCCTACTGAAGTCTTCATTACATGATGGGTTTATGATTGCAGTCATTTCTCACAGAGTAGGAGGGAGCTGGGAAATGTGTCCAAGCACAGCATGGAATCCATCATCCACTCAACATTCAGTTTGAAAATCAAAATCTATACCAACATGTTGCTTCTAGATCTCTAAAAATTACATGGGGATATATGTAAAGACATGAGTAATACAACTGGCATATTTTGCCATTTTTCTAAATCACTCAATGCCTAATATAGATGTGTGCTTACACATCTGTCTTCATGTATGCACACCCATTCCTTTTCCCTACTTTCCAACTAGCAGGCAGGAATACAAATAGGAGTACTGGATGCTGTGTTCACTCATTATGCTCAAGAAATGTATCTGAGGTTTGAATAAGGATGCTTCACCACTCCGCTCCTGCTCCATTACGGTAGATTAATGAAGATAATACACAATGCACAGCTGAGCACCTAGGCTTTGACTTTAGAAATTAACTCTTCTCTTTTACTTTCAGAAAGAATAAACATGTGAGCTGCTTTCTCTAGTCTGCTTCATGGTGCCAATTCATAGACAAGATACCTATTGGCATTACTTATGTGCTAATGGGGCTCTGAGTAACCTAGTCTAATGGAAGGTGCTGGAGCTAGATGATCTGTGGTTTGAGGTCCTCTGCAAACCAAACCATTCTGTGATTCTATATAGATACCTGTAGAGGAAAAGCATATCGGAGGCCAAGACAGACACACACAGGAAAAAAAAATCTATTTCACAAGATTAGAAAATATATCAGCCTATTTTTATCATAATAAAATCACAATTCTTGTTTGCCTGGTGTGAACATTGCTTAGTCAGAACACTTTGGACATAATGACTCCTTAAAGGCCTGAAGTAAAAGTGGTGATCAGTGGTTGAGAAAAAGTCAGAAATGCACAAGGACTTATGAATTCCCATGTTTGCTCTGTAACAAGAAATAAACCAGAAATTTAAACAAGTATGAAGAAAATATAAACGCTATTTCCAAGTTCAAATAGACAACACTTTCCTCCTCCTTTGCTTTATTTTGTATGAATTTTTACAAGTTAGATTACTCATTTCAATTCAAGGAGTCCATATTGCCTAAGTATTGAGATCCCAAACTACCTAATGGATATTTAAAAGATGGATGTACCTTTCTCACAGGCATCTCAAAGTATACAACACTCAGCTTGGCCGAGTATCACAATAAGCAGTACTTTTTTGTGGCAGTGTGTCAGGAGCCAAGGAGCTGCTGCTGTGAAATGCAGTTCAAGCAGCATAGTCTTGTGCACACCACAGAATTGTGTTCCATCACAAGTGCAGATAAGTCTTGTTTTAATGGATATTTATGAAAATTAATAGAGAAGATACCAACATATCTGTGATCAGATAGATCCAAAGTCTAAAAAATCTGATATGGGAGTCTTGATATCCCAGACTTAGTATGGCACAGCAGTAATAACAATTTTCCTTCACAGCTCAATTTCTTTGTACAGCTAGGGAAGAGAATTCTATGGTGAAAAAAAAGAAAAAAATCTCAATAAGAAGCAAGATTTTTCATGTCTCATGCTTCATGCAAGGGGGCATTATTTTCTGTGTAGGAAAATAGGTCCAAGACTACATGTTGACTGTGGGCTATTAATCTCAAACCAGGAAATGGCATAGTATATATTACTTGTGTTATTTCCACATTCAGAAGCAAGCAGTCTTTCAGAGATATATACAAATTCTTTATAAAGGAGCATATGTTTTCTCATGAAAGTTTCACCAGTGCTTTATTCAGATAGATTGGAAAACCTCCTTTCTTTCATATAATGTTTATCTCCAGGCTATCCAGATCCAGCTACAGTGAGAAACTATAAACCAAGTTCTGTCAGAGAGAGGAAATTTTACAAAGCCTCTCTTGTAAAGGAAAATGAAGACAGAAAATATTCAATTTGTACTGAAAAGATGGTGATTCCACATGGCTGATCGCACTGACTTTGCCCTGTGTGAGATCTCTCATTCCTCATCTCATTGCCAAGAGCTGTCTTTTAGCACACATAATTTCCCCCAATATTTTGGCTTCTTCCCAGGTGAGCTTCACACAAAAATAGGAGAGGCATGGTACAGCTGGTCCCTGATTAGGTAACTAGCAACATTAAGGTAGGAAACCTGAAAACAATTATGTGTCTTATTAAGGTTCACTTTATGTATCACTCTTGAAGGTTGTTGCTTCACCTCGGAGAATCAGTGATAGCAAAAAGAAGGGGTCATTTGAAGACCTGTCCCTGGTGATTTGACAAATATTCACACCAGCACACAACTCTCAGAAGTAATGTTTAAAAGACTGTTATGATCAGCAATTTCCAAGTTGTTTCCAATTGTGACTACACTTCCAGTTGAGATACACTTGCAGAAACCATTTAATTTCTTTCAGGAGAATGCTCCTTCTCACAATGATTATCTACAGAATTGCTGCCTCTGCTGCATCTCATTCCACAACATGGTCAGTAGACAAGACTAAGACAAAAACAAAAATAACAAAACCAAAAACAACAACAACAACAAAAGCTCAGGGTTGTTATGTGCTACCTTTTATAAGTCTGGCTGTGTTTAAAATGTTGTTGACTCAAATAACTCCAACACCTACATCTCTGCTGGCAGTAATAAAGTCTGCAAAAGGCACAGCTTAAGTATTCTAGCCTGACTGGTTTTAGCTCTCTCTGCTGGTGAACTTGGATTTAACTAACATGCAAGAACATAAAGCCATGTAGGTGGACTGCTGGCAATTCCTTTATACTAACTCCCATGAGGGCAGTATCCTCTGGAAAGAGATACAACAGAAAACTGAGGACTGTAACATCTTATGTTATCCCAGCAAGACTTCCCAGAGATTTTGTGCCACAGTTCATACACTACAGCAGCTTCTATTCAAAACCAATACCATTTAAAATTTAAATATTCATCTTCTCAGGGGTGAATCTGTTAACCTTTAACCTGTCTCCTGAGGGGAAAAAAGAAAAAAAGACAAAGAGGAAGTGAAAATATCAGTAAGCACTGAAATTGGATTTAATCCAGTTTTATAAACCTTAATCAACTCCTGTTTGCCAAAAATTTTTTGTCTTACCTTACCTCATCTATAGTTTTGTGTCTTTCTGAATTAGCACTGCCATTCCCAAAGTTTTCTCCAAAATTAGTGAATCTCATGGTTATTTCACAAAGGAATTTCTTTTTCCCCAGAAGCTGTGTGTACAGCAAATGGACTTTAATACATTTATGAATTCTGTCCTTTGTAGTTCTTGAGTTAGTAAAGCATTGAAAAGCATTAAGACGAATCATTTTGGGTAACTGTAGGTCGTACACTGCCTGTTGGGACTCTGAATCTTCAGATTTATGGTAAATCTTTTTCTGGATATTGCAGTTGGTTGTCTTGCTCTTCATTATTAAGTGATGGGGCTGATGGAGATCAGCTGCTTCCCTTTGTAAGTGGTTAGCATCCTCTCACCTGCTCTGCATGACTATTGAACTGAGGTATGTTGTGACAGTCTGCCCACTCTTCCCTGTTCAGATTAATGAATACAGCTTTAACTGTTAATTCAAAGGCAGCCAAGCTTATATCCAACAATTAGAGTACAACTTCCCTATTCAGATAGTGTAAATGTAATTTGGCACAGCCTTTTGTACCAATTTGGGGCTAAAGTGTGTTTCTGCGCTGAAAACTGACTTTGTAAAAACAACTTCAGGGGGCTCTGTGCTTATTTTCCCTCAGAGACACCCAAGGAAGATTTCCTGTTTTCTCACGCAAGGATGGCTTTTTTTCCAACTGCCAGTATGCAGATTCAACCTGTTCTACAAAAAAAATAGTCTTCTTTTCACAACATGCTTAATTTCCAGTCATAAAAATACTGCAGCCCAATATTTGCCCTTAGTTTAGTCTGAGCAACCCATCTGAAAGCAAGACAAAAAAAGATATTGTCCTGTGAGGGCTGCACAGGTAGATCCCAAGAGAGAGCACATGCTCAGCCCTGCAGCAGACAGGGCCTTGACCAGTCAGTGCTGCCTGAAATTAAGCTCTCAGAAACCTCTTCTTCCCCACCCTGAGCACATGTAGGAAACTGCTCATTTCACCATATGCTGTGATACAAATACACTTCCCAACATTTGCCTAAAATGTAAATTCATTCATTCATGACAGCATTTGAGTCAGATACAGGTTCCACAAATGTCAGAGGTAAACTCTTCCAGTTAATGTGACATGTTTTTTTCTTGCTCTTCCCACTTCTTTATCACACATTCATGCTGAAATGTGGAATCTGATTTTGAAATATCAAGTTTTTTAAGGTTCTCAGGGAACTTACAACATCAACTGTAAAGTATCTATTTATGCATCTGAACAGGATTATTTCTGCAAAGCAAAACTCAAAAGATCTGAATTCAGGGCCTAGTTCTACTTCTAACTTCCATGGACTTAGTATTTTGCTATGAAATGGTAACAATAACACTTGCTTTTCATCAAAAAACTTTAATAATTAAAACATGTCTCTTCCAATAGATAGATAAGCTGTCACTGCAGAGCCTTAATTCAGATGATGTCTCCAGGGGGCAATATAAATATTAAAGTTAACAAGTGAGTACTTTGTAACAGACCTATCTCCAAAGCTCCACTGAACTACTCCAAAATGTATAGTGGGAAATATAATCTTCATAAAATGTGATTAAATCCTGGCAAATTTGAGACCCCTTTTAAATTCCAGAGACCCCATCTAAATCAGCAAGTGATACTTAAAAAAGAAAGAAAAGTTAATACCAGTATAAATACCTGAAAAGCCAGGAACTCTGCTATGTGACTGTCACCTTCTGCCCTCTCTTACTCGGTGGACCTTAGATTAGGAGGAGGGCTTGAGTCAGAGACTTCTGAGAACACTTCTGTGACAGAAAAATTAATCACAATTTTTTTTCATCAAAATTTTCTGCACTTTTAAATAGCACTCAAGTAATTTCATTTCAGGCTAAGTTTCAGATGCCAGGAAACTTTGTGTTTCAAAATGCATGTCCCAAATGAGCAGAGTTGACCTCAGGGTTTGGCATGTGAATCCAAATTACTGTTCAGAAGTGCCACCAGAGACAGGTGCTTAAAGTCTGATGAAGTTTGCACTTTTTTTGAATTAGGAAGTCCAAAACAAATCCAGTGTTTTAAGGATGGGTTTTCTTTGGTCATTAACCCTCACTCAATCTCCCTCTTGGCAGACATTAAAGCTTGAATCAGTACAATGAAATTTCTAAGAAATGGCAATGGAAGGGACCATTTGAGGAACCAGTCCTATGAGCTCTTCAGGTTTTTGCCAAACTTCAGAAATGCTTACCTGAGCAAAATACAAAGGCACAAACATTAAAATGCATTCAGTGACAGGCACTTATTAGAAGACCAAGCAACCCCAGACTAAGATTTAAGCAGTCCCAGACTGAGTGTGCTAAAAGTTCAAGTCCTTGTAGCATTGATGTTTCCTAATTAGCCAGATGCCATCATCATAAACAGCCAAAAGAAAAGCACTTGATGCCAGAATATCAGCACTATCATCTGGCTGTATTTCAGGAGGAAAAAACCTTCTTTTTTCTCCCTCCCCACTTGCTAGCACACAGACCTAGACTTGCAACAGGGTATATATATGTCTGAGTGAGAGGAACCCCTACAAAATTAGCTTTAAAGGTGGAGAAGGACAGAGGGCAGCGGCTGCCAACTCCAGAGGGAGGGCTGCACTCACAGTACAACATCCCGACCTGGGATCTCACCAACCCTCCCCTGCTTGCTCCCGCTTTCTCTGACACTCACAGGTTTAATGCCATGTCTCTGTAGCTTTCCCAAAGAGAAAAAAAAAGGCTGTATTGGAAGTTAATAGTCCACTTTCACAGCTACACCACAACTGAATGTAATCTTTCTCCTCTTGTGTGGCAGCCTTTTTGTGCATTAGATTGGGATAGGCTGTTCCTGCCTGTGTCCAACAGCAGGCTGACTTCAATGACTTTGTAAACACAGCCCTGGACATCAGCGGTGCGCGGGCAGGCCTGTGCGCGGGGGCAGCGCTTGGTGGTGGCGCGGCGCTGCCAGGGTTTAATCGGGTCAGGTCTCTCTCTATTTCATCCCCAAACTGCGGCAATAGATCTGAGTTAGGCAGCAGGCCATTCATGACAGGAATATCTCCCAAACAGTTTTCATTACACACCCCCAGAGGAGTCTCTGAAAGGACCTGTCATTTTCACCTGAAACGGCCATAACGCTGCCAGTCTATTTGCTCTTACTTTGTCTTTAATAAGGTCTTAAAAACTCCTGTCTTTGAGGCTCTACAGAAAAAGCAACCTTAGGAGAGAACACAGCCGGTTTTTTTAGGGGAAAATCCCCTTGAAACCCATGATTTGGTTAATTGTAGGAGCTGGGAGGAGTGGGGGATGGAAGAGATATACACATTTTTAATATGATAACATGTTTCCAATCAAGCTTTACAAGATCCTACACAGCATGGTTTGCAGTGGAGTGCTGAGTGTTGCTGCCTGAAAAGAAACATGTTTTTTGATCATTATTTATTCTTCCCTTTCTTTCTCTTTTCCCTTTCAGAGAATAACAAGATTTGTGCAGAGAGGAAGAGAAGACAGAGTCTGCAAAATATATTCCCCCAAACACACCAGCTAGTTAAAGCATACGAATGTGTCGACAATAAAGTTCACACTAGACAGTTAATGAAGCTGGGAAAAAAAATGTGAAATGGAATGTAATGAAAAATTCATATTTTCAGTGCATGAAAAATAAGTGAATGCCCTTTAATTGTTCAGTTTACTTTCAGAGAGGACAGCTTGAATAAATTGAAAAATTATTCCAGGTTGTTAAAAGGAATAATGCTCGGCCCTCTGCACCTTGTGCTAAATTCTTCAACCCAGCTTGACATGTGAATACGTGAGGATGTGAGTCACTGTAGTCCATCTGGTAGCCCACAGACCCAGGGACCAAATGAGGAAAAACTGTGTAACCATCAAACTGGACTCATCCTTCTCCACCCACTCATGGGCTTCGACAGAAAGTGAGGTGGCTTCTGGAGACCTGGGGAGCAAGATACAGGGTTTTGCAGGCAGAGGGAGGAAAGCGTTATAAATGGATAATGAGATGATTGGCTCTCGCAATTAAAAGACAACTATTGTGTGAATATTAAGAGAAGCTTTATTGATGTATAGTTATGTTATTGTGGTTTAGATGTCCTCTGTTCTCCCCCTAATTCCCCTTTTCCCTCCCTGTATTGTGACCATCAGACAGCCGGGGTTGTCTAGGACAGAAGGCATGCACATTACACACCCCCAGAGGAGGTCCCTTGCATGGGGCAGCTGGGAATGGAAAAGTGTGATGCTTAGGGGGTGTGGCATGGCAACACCTGATCTCCAATCAAGTTACAAGAAAGCAGTTTCCGCTGGTAAATGGCAAAGAGCCGACTGACAGACTTTGGGAGGGGCCAGGGTTAGCTGATGCAACCCCCAGAGGTATGAAAAACTGCCCATCCATCTTGAAGGTGAACTGGCCATGTGGTATTCATGAGGGGCAGTTCCCAGCGCTGCAGCTTTTTCCTTATGTAGTCCTTTGTTGTATTTTTGTTAAGGTTTAATAAACCTCTTTAAATTTTCAAAGTGAGCAGTTGTCTCTTATAAAAGGAAAGCTGTGACTGCCACTGGAGGGACAAGAGAGGAAAGGCTGTAACTGAGGAGAGGTCTCTTGGTCGATTTTCCAGTAGCATAGCACCTCTATTCTTGTTGTCTCTGCTCTTTGGTCAAAAGCATAAATCTCTCTCAGAATGCTTTTCAAGCAGGCTGGAGAAAGAGGTACGGAAGAGGAGGAGCCAAGGTCAGCTGAACGCCTGCAGTCTGAGAAAGGCTGGAGCTGTACCGCTTAGGAGGACCCAGGTTAACACAGGGGGCAAGGTGAGAGGAAAGGGATAGGAGGAAGGTGGGAAGGTTTGATGAGATTCTGAGACCAAATGGGAGACTGGGAGTAGCAGCTAAAGGGGTCTGTCCTTACTGTCTTTGTGTTCAGATGCCTCCCAAATAGCTCCTTGCACTGCTGAGCAGATTTCAACACCCATGCTGCTGTCCCTTACATCAGTATCCTTAAAGACTGTTTGCTAGTTAAATGTTTACTTCTATGGATCTGCACACGCTTCAGAAAGCATTTATGTCATCTTTCATCAATAAAGCACTTGACAAATGCTTGATTAAGCCCCAAAATAGCATCACTTATGCTGAAAAGAGAAAATTTACAAGGGTAAATTAATTACATTTAAAAGCAAAAAAGAACAAAGGAGAAAAAAGAAAGAAAAGGGATGCAGGACAAATTACCTTTAAAAGCTCAGAAATGAAACCCACACCAGGGTCAGGACCTGCAGCTCCTTCCTCTACTGCTGTGTTCAGCACCCCAAGCATACCTTCACAACACAAGACACTCCGATGATATTCAATGTTTGCATTGCGTCAGTTGAGTTTCTCGCTGTGGGAACTGTCAATTCACAATGTTTTAAAGAAATGTGAAGGGGCACTATGAGTTCAAGTACAATCCCCTTGAACAAGAAACCTCCACTGATGTTAAGGTTAAAGATTTTGTCTGATATCCTCAAAACCAATGACGGAGTGGCTGAAATGAATTTACCTTGGTTTTGTTCTCTGAGTACAATAACTTGTTGCAAGAAGACTTTATGGGCTTTTCACTGTGAACAGGGCAGCAAAGCAACTCTTAATCAGCTTGCAGAGACATAAACAGGCAAGAAAGTAATCCATTCCAGCATTCTTGGGCATTTTTTTAAATGACAGTCTAAAATGCCAAGAGAATTGTTTCAATTTCACAGCCATTAGCAGAAGGAAAGACCAAGTAAGTCGAGACTGTCACGTTAGAACTACTTAAATAAATAATAGTAATAGTCTGACACCTGACCAAAGGAGGATTTCTCCCTTTAGCACATCTACTAGTTCTTTGTTGAGTCTGGTCTGAATGTGTTATAATTAAAACAGTGCAGCCTGAAGTCACAGAAGTTACAGCAAGGGAAATTTGCCCATTATTTTCCAAGCAGATAATCATCAGTAATCATTAGTCAACCTATTCAGGCAGCAGGCAATATAGATGGATTACTTGTAGATCATGTACATACATCTGATCTTTTTATTTCTACAGAAGTGAGAAAGAAAGCAAATTCTGTGAACTGCTAGAATCGAATTTCATTTGTGTACATGACAGCAAACAGAGCTTTGTAAAAGCTGATATGTTGGCACGGGGGGACTTTCTTCCAGAAAAATCTCAATTTTTTGATGAAAACAACATAACAGTGCCTCCTTAATTTCACTCAAGCCTCTACAGGAACTAAAACTACACAGGCTCATCAAGAGAATATGCAAGATACACTGAGCTAGCAATAAAAAGAAAAATGTGATTCTACATATAGGCTTTTTCACACACTATTATATCTTTCAACTGTCATCATTAACTGCAATTCTAGAAATGTCTCGTTGTTCTGTTGCCTTTGAAAAATAGATACAGTGATTACAATAGATTTTACTCAGATATACTGAAAAAAAAATTCCCTGACAGGTATATGCTTCTTTCAGTATGTTTCTTCAACACATGTTCATCATTATAACTATTGAATTTGAAAATTTACACATTCCTAGAGGGGGGAAAAAAAAAGTAAATCTGTAAATTGTTTTCCTGTGGCAATTAGAATGAAAGTCAAAGCTGGAAGACTAGTGGCAACAGAGCTTTACATATTTGTATAAAAGATGAACTCTTCTGTCTGTTCACTGTTTATCAGAAAAGGAAAGAGAGAGAGATACAGCACTGCAGCCTAAGAAAGCTGATAATGAGTTTTGCTTCATGATATCTGGTGGTTCTTGTACAAATAACAACAGCAACAAAACCAAGGTAGGACATCGTGGCAACAGCAACCTGTACAGTAGAAATAGGATTATATTTTTGATACGAAAGGATAGCTATCCTTTGCAAACTGACTGATGTAACTGTGTCAAAGGAAAGCCAACTTTGTACTGATTTCCTTGTCATATAAAAGGCAATGACTCAGTGACTGTCACTTAATGTGCATCTGTTTTGAATGAATAGTCACATTCATCCACTTCATAATAATATTCCCGTTGTGAATAATATAATAAGCATGTGCAAGATAAAACCCATCAAAAGTGAACGTGTCAGTCAGAGTGATAAATATTCTGATTTGTTGATTCCTCCTCACCTCCATCCAAAACAAGACAAAGCAAATACAGAAAAATGAAAATGTTCCCACACAAGTTAACAAATTTTGAGATCACAATAAAATGTACAGGAAGTGTTTCCAGCTGAAAAATAAAAATCTTTTTCTGTATCATATATACAATCTGGCATCAGTGTTAATTGGCTAAACTTTTTTGTGGGATGTCATAAGAAGTCATGACAACTACAAGGTGCTTGTCAAAGCCAAAATGGCATGAACATATTAATTGGTAGGGAATTCTACCTGAAATATGCACTGGAGCAATTTTATTTTCTTTTAGTTGAAATCCCTTTTTTTAATGCAGTCTGTAACTAACATTTATGGCACTGGATTGATGTATGCTGCATGTAAGTATTCCAGAAGAAGAGAGATTAGTGACCTGTAAATTGAATAGAAGGGATACAGTTTCATAAATGTAGTCAGCCAATGCCATCTGAAACATCCTATCTAGCACACATTTAGGGCTGGCAGGCAAGACTGGCAGACCAATGCTCTCCTGAACTTGTAACTGCTGCTCTGGAAGGGCACATGTCCCTCATTGGGCCTGCAACATATCTGCTAGCCCAGGTTCAGATAAAGAATTTAAAATATAAGTAGATATACTGTCTGTTTTTAGGCAGCTGACTCCACCCTTGCTAATTAAAATTGTCCCCTAACTGTAAACTCTCAAAGCTACTGAGTCCCAAGCCAATGCATTTCTTTCAGATTTTTCTCATCTGAGCTCTTTGGATACCACAGGTAAGACATATTATGGTGGCATTATGGGACCAATGCTTCTGACCAGCTGAAGTTCTAAAGTAGTTTTCTAGTTATGAGCTTTCTTTGTAAAATAACTCTGACAAGAGGTACAGCTCACTAAGAGAGATTATATAACGTCACCTATCCCTTACTCAGTGCTGTCCATAATTGACAGGCATGAATATGTTTATTCATATGAACTTAAATCCATTTTCTTCCTGTTCTAATAGTTGTCACAATACAGGCCTAAATGCACAAGTATTATGCTCCCCTGTGTTACTTTCCTTCTTCATTCCAAGGATTACATGGCAAAGTCACCATGAGAAATCATTCATTGTATTTAAGAAGATTGAATAGCAGCAAGCACCTGACTCTTCATCACTGGATGGTAGCAAAAGTCAGGTGCCTTTTCAAGGGCTGACACAGCTTCTTTTGTTCCCCACAGCAATTTGGGGGGATTATACTTGCTCCCCTCCTTTGCAGAAGTAATTACCTTCAAGCACTGCTGCTTGTATGTCGTACTTCCCACCTGCTGCCCCACTGTTTCACCTGTAAAATCCTTAATTTGATTCTTTAAGCATTTATATACTGCTTTACATCTTCAAAGCAGTGTACATGTGTTAATTAAATTACATGCCTAGGAGATAACAAAGTACAAGATACAAAGGCATTTTAAGCACACAGACAGACTATCAAGTTCTAGCACAACAGGAATAAATTAATAATGACCTTTTATAATGACTGAATTGCATGGCTTTGTTTTTCTTGCAAACAATAAGTCAAATAAAGCTATTAGGAATGGAAACATAACAGCTTTGATGTCAAAAGTCTGATGGACCTGCAGACCTTGAAACCAAGCTACATGCCACTGGGAAAAAAAAAAAAAAAAAGGAGCTGGGACAGAGGGGGAGGATCCTAAAATCCCAAATGAAAAATTATTTAATTCATGTGCTTGGTTCCACTGGAAAGACTTCTTCATGGAAAAGACCTATTTGTCACAGATGGCTATATTTAAACCATGTGAAAATACAGATGGAAAGAACAGTATTTTCACATAGACAGATGACTTTCTATAGAGTCTTAGGGTAATTTTTGACCAGGTAGTAGTTTCACAAAGAAGTTTTAAAAAGATATAATCATGTCACAGCCACTGGCATGTTTCCTGTCCAAGTACAAGTCCTCCAGCCTTGACCTAGTTGGTATGTAGACAGGGATGTACACACAGTCGTCTGGCTTTTGAACCATCCATGATTTCACACACAAAGCTCCTTTGAAACATGCAGTTCTGCTTTTAAACAAGCCCAGCGTGGCTTGGCCTCAACCACACTGAAGAGTTTTCTCTCTATCTGTGGTGAGGAGAGACAGGGAAAACTTTGAGGTGGTCAAATACAAATCTATTGCAGAGTACAACTGCTTATATACTTATTCTAGGAAGACTAGTAATGTTTTACTACCATGATTGGGTTAAAGATCAGATAAACAAACTTACACATTTTAAACATCTCTTGCTTGCAAAAGTCTTGGTGTCATTTTCTTTTTCTGGTAAGTCAATCTGATTGAATCTTCTTGCAATCTTGATTTAATCCTCAAAGTTCTGTTTGCTATTGCCAAGGCATCCTGTTATCAAATCTCTTACGCTAACCAGGTCCAAAGTCCATCCTCTGTCTTGTGTCCCAGTATCCCAATACTGCCATACTGCCTTCCCATCTTTATAAGGATCCACCAATTCTACCAGGAGCACTCCTTCAAACATTGGAGATTTTAATTCAATTTCTGCCCCCATCTAAGAAAACCTGAATCTATTCCAAAAGTTGATTAGAATCATACTGTCCTTTTGGAGCATAGAAATGAAATGGAATCTCTTTCTTTTCCTGCACTGCAGTGATAAAGGCCTTAGTTGCTTTTGGTCCCTCAAAGATATGTGGTCAAACTCACAAGCAGGATAAAGACCTGGCCATCCTCCATAGTAGGAAAGAGGTCTGAGAGGGTCAGAGAAGCTTCGTAAATGCAAGTAAGGTTTAAAACTGTTTGGTTGAGTTGTTTTGTTTTGTTTTTCTTCCTGGCTGAAGCTAATGAAGCTGCAATAACTATGTGAGTTTTCTAGTAAATAACTGTCTGAGTTTTCTAGTAACAAGTCATGCTGTCTTTGGTGCAACCCAGGCTTAAACGATCATTCTTCTTCATTGTCTAAGGGACCTAATGTTGATGTTGCAAGTTCTACTGGGTGGATGAATAAGTATAGGTTAGTTAAGTCAACATTTAACATTCAGCCATTTTAGTAGCAAGGCAACAGCTCCATTAGAGATTTCTTACAAAATAATTTTACATTTCCTCTCTCTGATCTCTGCAGACAGGACCTTTGGTAGCTAAGACTACTGGTTTTGCTGAAGCTGACCTATATAATTCATGCATTGCCACATACAAACACCCAAACTAGGTCATTAAAATCTTTCCAACACACCACACTATTCACTATATAGAATTCCTTCATTCATATCAGAAAATTAGTTTTGACTCATGGGAGAGCAGTCTGTTGTTAGTCTTTTTAAATTGATTTCATTCTCCTCACAAAAATGGAAAATGAGGAACTGAGAGATTATTTGCAGTGATGTCCATATTCATTTCAGTTTGCAAAACTAATGTGTGTCTCTCTGTGTCATGTATGACAGAAAGAAAAAAAGGAAAGAAAGAGGCATTTCTAATTCTTGCTTTAATGTCCTCCTTCTCATTTAGAAACATGTATTAGTTGTGTGAAGTCAAACATATGTAAAGCAAAAATAAATGCTTACAGGTTACCAGTGATTTCTTAGCATCTTTTCCAGATTTTGAGTAGGAAATCTAATCTCTTTAAGATGAACTAACTCTAACTTTTCTCTTACCTTGAAAAGAAGTAGGGGCAGGAGATAAAAGGTAAAAAAAAAGGACAATGTTATGGGCTGAGCTATGTCATTCTTTCCTTGTACTGATCAATATGTGAAGCCTATTGTAGTGCTCTTACAACTTTGCCTTTGAAACACAGATCAAGCTGGGTCAATGAGACAATCTTTTTGTATTAAAACTTCTTTTTTCTGCAGTCTACGGACAACTTGTGAACCGAGTCTTCTGCTGGATAACTACAACAGCACCTGCTTTCAAATGAGTCTTGCTCATAATCAGTTCTTTGTGTCTTTTTTGGGGCTTTTTTTTGGTGTGTCTGTGTGTGTGCTACTCAACTTCCATCAACGACTTAACAAGCACAGATTTTAAAGGCTTTGATCCTAAGAGCTCTACTCATGCAAGTTGTCCTCAGTCACTCCACAAATCTTACTGAAGCACTGGGTAAGAAAAATTAAATGGCATTTTATGCAGAAATGCCTGAAAGAGAAGAGAATGTAGCATATCACAATCAGAATCTCTTTCTTTCATGGACTACTGCATTTTGGGAAAAGAATATAACATACTAATATTACAAATATGTAATTCAGTAATATTTCATGGGCAAACACTTCATATTCAGTGTCAGAGCCGGGGGTTTAGAGGAAAACCTTTTGTATAATTCCAGAAGATATGGGGTTAATGTGTATGTCCCAAACATGCATAGCCAGATGTCTGTGGAGCCAGCCAAGGGTGTAGGTAATAACAGACAGGAATTTTGCGTAGTAACCAAAGATTATTTGTAGTAACAGGCAATGGGAAGGAACAATATATGACTGGAGAAGGGAGCCATGAAGAAATAGGGCAGCACTTTTCCAGAACAAACATCTTTTTTCTAGTTCCTGGAGGTAAACACAGCACAGCACAAGTGCAGGAACATGGCCAGAAAATGGGCATGGACTGTAAGGAGGTATCAAGACCACCCAAGACCCCTGAAGTTCTCCAACCCATTTCCAGAAAGATCTGAAAGAATAGATACTGCATGAGAACTAATTTGCATAGATGGTGAGAAACCTGTCTTCAGGGTGGGGAACCCTATTTATAAAAAGGTACCCCCATCAGGCCCAGGTGGTACCTCAGGACCCTGGATATCCCATCAGCTGGATGAATGCTGTAATCAGGACTGGTGATCTCTTTTTCTCTTCTTCTTTCTTTCCTTCTTCCTTAGGTCAGGGACTAACATCAATTTCCATGCCAAGTACGTAATTTACTAATAAAACTTGGTGGGTTTTGTTGCTCCTGACTTTTGTTGCTCCTTTCAACCAGGAGTATTTGTTAATGTTGAGTGCTTTCTTCCCTTTAAGGGTAGGATGTCACACCCTGGCTCTGGGGAGGGATATATAGCAAAGTCTCTGGAAAAAGTCACAAATTCTGGTATTGCACTTAATCCAACTGGTCTGCACTTGCATTCTATATCCAGTATAATCAGGAAGGCAGTGCAGGTTTCACAGCTCACTTGTGATGTGCATACAAGACACTCAAAGACGAGCTTGACACCAGTGACAACTTTCTTCTTCCAGCAGTAACACCAGCTGTAGCACACGAGAGAGGGGTGAAGCTTTTTACTGTCAGTCTCTGTGGGTAGAAGTGAGCCAGGTACAATCTCATTCAGGGAAACAGATTTACAGCTTGGACAAATGACAACACAGGGAATAATAATAACCAAATTATTACAAAAGATCCATCGGAAAAAAATTATATTTATAATTCCTCCCATTTTTATATTAAGCTACTTCAGTCTTTTGCGTCCCCTACAAATCTACACAACCAAAAGTGTATACAAGCAGCTGACTCTTGGGAATGGATCTGTTTGTGGGGTTCAAAGATACATCAAATAACACCCTAAAACAGACTGATACTGATAAATCATGTCTGGATAGACATCCCTAGAAATGCTGCTGTGAGGGATGTTATGCTGACATTGATTACAAATTTTCAACTCAATATCTATTGAAAATATCTACCAGAGGATAAGATACAGTTCAACTGCAATGAATACCAAAGCCGCTTGAAAACATGATAACGTAAGTGTAATAAAATAAATTATAAAAATATAATTTCAAAATTAAATTGGTTTTCTGTTTACTAGTATAGGTTAAGATGCGGGGACATTTATTTTTTTAATGTATTCTACAGTACCAACACTCTCTTGAAGAAATTCAAAGAACAATTTCTTTTTTTTGCCAGCTATAAAAAGCAATACTCCAAAGACAGGAGTTTAAAACTCTTTTTCAGAAGTAAGCTTTATCTAAGCCCTGTAAAGACTAGATGACCTAAGGAAAGATCCAAGCTTTGCTGGGTAGAATTGAATTACTTGGGGGATAGGTAGATGGAGTTCTGGCTCCCACTCCAAGAGATATCTACGTCTCTATTCAAATACCTGCTTAATAGAAAATGTTTAAATTCAAACTTTTACTATGTGAAAAAATGCTCTGAGAACATCAATAGTCAGACACCTTTCTTTAATTCTCAAATAGCACCCTGAGTAAGTGGGGAAAAATATAAGCAAACCATAATTAAGAAAGATTGAGCTGGCAGAGTCCTAAATTTATGTGAGAATTTAATTTTTCTGCTAGGTTAAAATTTGTGACTGTTAATGTGGGACCAACATAAGGTTCACAAGTTTTCTCAAATATGTCTTAAATTAATCAATTTCAGCCCACAACTGCTGTCAATAACAGTGGGTTTTCATGCTGTTAGAAAGTAATTAAAAGCTTTAAGCCAACACTTCTGTTCTACAAGCAAATTATTATTTCAGGTATTTCATGATTTCATGAGGACATTTCAATGTCCTCATGCTAAAGAATATCAAACCCAAAAAATATAACTTCTGTTTTAAATAGAAATTTTGTATGTGTACCCTCAGTTCAAGTTGTGCAATGGAGTTTCCAGTTTAGCACATAACACCTGCAAACACAGGGATATAACAATGGCCACAAAACACAACGGCCTTTCTAAAACCTCTAACAGCACCCACAGAGTCACTACTGCATCTAGAATTCATACACATCCCAAAAATTATGTCACACCCCTGCTCTGTGAAAATTTATCTTGAAATTGAAATAGCATTATTTCTTGATTGAAGTGACATGAAAAAAGCTCAAAACTCTGTTATAGCTAAAATGGGCTGCCATTCCTCTTGAAATCCCTGTTGTAACCAAAAAGGCAATAAGGAGAGAGCCAAGGTAATGTAGGAATTACCAGAGCTTCAGGGCTACAGGGGGTGCAGCAAAGCACCAGAAAATATCTGAAGTGACAATAGGTGTCTGTGTTTAGGCATTTCAATTGAGCCTAGTTACCACAGAAAATACATGCTGCTTTAAAAATTCAATTTTTTTTTTCCTTTCTTCTTTCAAAGTTGCAGCACTCCAACTTTGAAGTAAATTAATTTGGATTGAATTCCATATTGCTACCAAGAACAAGCGTGGCTCCCATCATATTCTCCCTTCTCTGTGTGTCTTGGTGCTGCTGTCTCTGTCTTGCTTCTCTTCTAGATGCCAGATTATTAATTTAGTGGCCTTGCTACACAAAAGAACACAGCAAAAGCGGTGTAAGGCACAACAGAACCCAAAATTTAATGCAGTGATGGTAATGTGTCCTTTCTAATATGTGTGGCTTCCTCTTGTTCTCCCTTTCTTTGTTCTTCTCATAATTGTGCTCATTAATGTCAAGGTATAACAATGTCAATTATTCTAAAAATTTAGTCAAAAGAAACCTCATTCACACATGTGTTTGCAAACAAGATGCAGAAATCCCCCAAGATTTTAGACAGTTTGGCAATATCTATATGTATATAGATGTGTGTAAACGTGTATGTACTGCTGGACAGCAGAATTACTATTCTGCAGTTTCCCTGCTGTGTGTTTTATCCACTAGCATTACAAAAATTGATGAGCTGAAGAAACAAAGGCAGATTAACCAGCAATACTGGCAAAAGCATTGTCTACAAGGATTCAAAGTGAAGTGAGGAAAAATCCTGTAACTACAAGTAACACAGTCCTCAGAGACTCCAGCAATGTTAAAAATCAAGTGATTGCCATTTAACTCCTTTCAATCAACTTTGATGTAATAACATAGCATGAGGAGCTCGGAAAAACAGAAGTTAAGAAAAGCAGGGAATTATGTGAATAATAACCCCTTCGTTTAAAAAGTGCTTTTTATGACTGAAAGATGATTGACAGCTTCAAATGAAGTCCTCTGTGTAGCAGCAGAGAAAGCTCACCGTGGCCAGCAGTGAAACAAATACTCTCCCTGTGACACCAGTACCTTAAATTAGGTTGCAAGGTTATCTGTAGGCAGGCTGGATGCACAGGTTTTCCAGGGGGAAGCTCTATGGCAGGTGAAAGTAGGCAAATACTAATAGATGATGGTGGTAGGGATATTAGTTTACTTAAGATTTAAATGAAATGAGTTTAAATATAAATCTAATTTGTTTAATTAAAATGTAATTTATTTATAGTCATAAGATCTTATTTATCATAAAAATTTTCACTATCATAATGATTATTACTTACCTTTATAATAATATTTATTCAGTGCTAATCAACCTAAACCAAATGGGATATAGAACACGAACACCTGAAAGGGCAGAAAGTCCTAGGAAATCCCCAGCTTGTCCCAATCTAAAAATCATCTTTATCTGCAAGCCCAATAAAGCAATGTGTCATTAGACCAGTGCATGGTAAGGCAGCAGAAGAGGCTTAGTTTGGCCCATAGTAAGACACAGAGGAAAAGCTGGCATGTCACAGACTGTTTCCCTCTTGTCCATGGCAGTTTTGCCATTCTTTAGTATAAATACTAGCCTGCATTTTGAAATCTTTGTTGTAGGAATGTTTGGGGATGTTTTGATTTGCATGAAGAGACTGGAGGGGCTGGATAATGCAAATACCAATGGCCTTAATTTTATGGGTGGGTTGATGAATTGCACAGCACTCTTCCAAATCCAGGTCAAAGGATGCGTATTTCACATGTAGCATTGCCTTGGCAGACACCTTGCAAATGCCAGCAGAAACAAATTGGAGGACACCTCTACAAAATCACAGCTGGGACATTTTCTCAGCTTCAGATGTTTAGATGAGGTGCTTAGGGACATGGTTTAATGGTGGACTTGGCAGTGTCAGGTTTATGGTTTGACTCAGTGAGCTCCAGGGTCTCTCCCAACCTAAATTACTCCGCATTCCTGTGATTCTATGTAATGAGCTATGCTCTTAACTAACCTTCATATCACTGCTTTGCAGGACACATGGATTTCTGGTCCCTCAGATATATGCCTTTCAGGCTGTGGAGACTGCAAATGTCACTAAGTTGCCAAAGAGCTGCAGGCAGCCCAGAGCCTGTGCAGGGCTGCCAGCTGGTATGACTGCAGACGTGTGTCCTATATGTAACTGGATCTATACAAGCAGAGTTAGCAAATGGAAAGAAAGATTTGATCATCACAGCACTAAGAAAAAACAGAATGTGATATTATTATTTTCCTGCTATTATTTATTATTAATGACTTGATTCCTCTGAGAGGGGTCGACATCAATGTCAGTTGCCAGATCTTGACACTTCTAAGGAAGAGGCCTATTATTAATTAATTATTATTATTATTATTGTATTACTGCACCAGCTGTATGATAGGTGATTTACAGACATATTCAGGCAGGGTCCCTACATGAAATGTTTAAAATCTAAAACATGAAAATTACAAACAGCATTACAGACAAACAAGCGTGGGAGAGAGACAAAATGACAGAAGTGATTATGTTTGTTGCAGGGTCACTGAGTAAAACCCTGGGCTCAGTGGAGTCCACAGGAACTTTGCTGTTGAGCCCACAGGCTGAGGAGCTTGCTGCTTAGTTTTGCTTCTCTTCCTGCTGATCTGGGGAGAGAGTTGGGGATTTCAAGTTTATCTTCAGATGCCACTGCAGCATCAGCCCAGTGAAATGAGAAGAAACATATCAAGGCATCGGGGTCCCAGGCATAAAAAGCTGAATAAATAAACTATTGGAAGGACATGAAGATGAGCTTGAGGAAGTAGTTGGCATTAATTGGGGGAAAACACAAATTGTTATGTCCTATGTATGTGCCATTTTTCTCCTCTGTCCAGCCCCTAGTACTTTAAAGGAGCACTTTATTCACTGTTATGTCCACTTCCTAAAATAGATGGAACTATTTTTCTCTCACTTCCATGTATTTTAACTCAGTGCAAACTCAGTGACTTTAGACAACTTATTTATTTCACTACATAAGTGATTTAATCCAACCTGAGGTTCCTAACAGAAGGGCAGCTTTGCCCAAAGAGCTCTCTGCCATAAATATAGAGAGACAATGACCTCCAGAGCATAATTCTGCCCACTTAGGAGCTGCATTGCCTTCTGGAGGTTTCTGTCTGTCTCCATTCACTATGGAGATTAGAGTGACCAAATTCCTAACTCCTGCAATCTCAGTGAGATGCCTAAATTGAGTAGAATGAACCCACGCCTCTATGCCTATGCATAATTTAAATCTACACCTCCTTGTAGCTCTGCTGCAGACCAAGTAATTGCTGAGATATGTGACAGCAAGAGATAGTCAATAGATAGGAGGACCATTAAGGACTACTTGGATTACTTGTACTTTGCTGGGCTCTTCAAGAGTGCTTTCTGCCCATTAACACTTCACTTCTGCTGCTCTTGAATGTCAGAACCTGACTGGACTATTTTTTTTTTATGAGAGGCATATAGGCAAGGTTTTTTACCCTGCACCGTGTTTATTTATTTACAGCCTATTTTGAAAAAAGATTAGTTCAGTCAATCAAGGATTTTAATACATTTATATGGCACAATGGTGTATAAGTTTATTGACTGTGATTTCATGATGTGGAATAGGGAGAAAGCTGTCTTGGAAAAATGTATTGTTATTTTTTATGAAATTCATGATGCTATTAAGTTTTTGGTCTCGTATATTGTGGAGTGTAGCATTTCAGAGATAAACTATCTTGATGTTTTCATTTCAAAGACAGGTAATAAGTGGAATACAATTTCCTGGAAACCCTAGACAGGCATAATCTGCTTTATGCAACCAGTCACCATCCTGAGGCTCTTAAAAAAGTTTTACTTTATAGCCATTTTGAGAACCTGCAGGATTTGCAATCATGGCACTGGCTATAGGGTAAAGATGGATTATCTGGTTAATAAATACAAGGAGTGGAACTAAAACCAGGAATATATCATGAAAGCAAATGGCACTTGCATTAAGGGAGACAGTACAAAATTGCTGTAAATTGAAGCAGATAAATATAAGAAATTTTGCTTTTCAACGATACTTTATGGATCATTCATAATGACACCACTCAGTCTTCCTTCTCTGCAAGCATGATTCCTTTCTCCCACAGTCTCACAGAGGTGGGGAGCATTTTTTGGCTTCTGTGCTGAATGCTTTTGCAGGGTGTGCCTGCCTCTTATTGATGGGTACATAGATCCAGTTTCTTTTGCTTGTGCTCCAAACTGGCAGGATGCCATATGAGACAGGAGCATGTTTGGACAGCACTGTGTCCAAAGGACTATCTCCATCAATATATCCCCAGGCACGGAGTCATTTTAGAATTGTTATGTATTGAGAGAGTGCTACATTAAACCAGTTCAAATGATGAAAAGAGAAAATCACGACTACCTGTGACTAACTTCTACCGACACAGAGATTTCACCAATTTTTTGTCTCAAGCAATATATTTTTCATAGAAGCAGATCTGTTGTGTGCTTGTAGAGCGTCTAGCACTGGACACACTCTATAAAGAAATCTCTGGAAAATAATCTCATGCTAATAATGATAAAGACTAAATTAGTCAGTAAAGAATGGTTCAAGCAAAGGAAAGGGAATGTGATTTCAAAGTCTAAATACATGGTCATTCAATCCCCAACATGGATATGTCTTCTTCATCTTTATTTAAAATGTACATATAATGTCAGCTCCTGAAACACAGACTCAAATCAGTCTCAACTAAAGTATCTACAGTAATGCCAGAAAAATCGCTATCAAAACCCTTCTGATTTACTCTGGCATAACAGGAAGCAGAGGTAGACTGTAATCTCATTAGGAAACACTGTGATTGATTATCACCATTTCATTTTTCAGTTACAATAACATAAATTGGAATTAAATTCAGTGTAAATGAGCTCAGAATTAGGATTTTTGACATGTTTTTTTTTTGCATGGTGAAGGAAGGAGGATAATGTCAGGGAAAAATTTAACTCTAAAATGAACTAAATGAACCTGAAGGGATGCATACCTCACTAACTATGGAGTTTTTTGGGAGTAACCTCATTTTCATATGGCAAAACTTCCTCAGAAGTCCTTCCTCTTACTATAACCTACAATCACAGCAAAAATCTGTAGTGAATCTCCTCCCAAAAAATTTTTATACAAAAATATACCAGAATGATTCACAGGCAAAAATGCTCACTGCAGAGCCTGACTGGACAGAAGCCTTTTTTCCTGACCAGGAAAAGGAACTCCTTTCTTCCTGGTAGCAAGAGAGAGTCCCTTCCTCCCACCCCCTGGCAATGACCCAAGATGGTATCAATGACATTGGGGGGTTGGCCTCACCTGCTGGGCACTGGAGCCCAGAACTCCTGGGCTCAAGGCATCCTGCAGACTCAGCTTCCCACAAAGGTGGGACTACAGCTATGTGCCACTGCACCCTGCTACTCTAAAAAATAAATCTGTCCTGGCCACAACTAGCACCAGTGCTGAGTCCAGGTCTGGGGCCCTCCAACACAAGAAAGATGTTGACCCATTAGAGGAAATCCAGAGGAAGACCACAAGGATGAGCAGAGGGATGGTGTACCTCTCCTACAAAGAGAGAGAGATGGGGGTTTTCAGTGTATAGAAGCGAAGGCTCCAGTTTTCCAGTAGCAGTTTTCCAGTACCTTAGGGTGTCTTATAAAAAAGGAGTAGGATGAGCTTTTTATACAAGCAGAGTGACAAGACAAGGGCAATGGTTTTAAACGGAAAGAGGGCAGGTTTAGATTAGATATCAGGATGAAATCTTTTACTGTGAGGGTGGTGAAGCACTGGAACAGGTTGCCCAGAAAAGCTGTGGGTGTCTGATACCTGGAAATGTTGAAGGACAGCTTGGATGAAACTTTGAGCAGCCTGGTCTATAGAAGGTGTTTCTGCCCACAGCAGCAGGCTGGGAACCAGGTGATCTTTTAAATCCCTTCCAAGCCAAACTGTTTTATGTTTCTATCTCACCAAGTGATCTAGTAGACAGAGATGGCTTTTGATTTTCAAAATTCATACAAATTTCAGTGGTAAAACTTCCCACATGTATTTTCCACCCAGATAAAATACAAGTTAGACTTATTTTATTCCCCCTAGAAACTGCTCCGACAACCTTTTTGCAGTAAGATGCACTTAGGATTCTCAGTATGGCAAATGTGTTTCATACCATCTGTTCCATATTTATAATTCTTTAGTTTATATTAAAGAAAACAGTAAACTACAGGGATATTATGCATGCAATTGAGGATTTTATAAGGTTCAATAAATTCCCTCTTAACAATCAGAGTTAAGCCCACATAAATTCTAATCTTTCTCCTGCTCTACATTTTACCTTCTCAGTTCCTCAATCAGTTTTGTTGCTCTGTTCTCTACTTTAAGATAAGACATCAATTTTACAACAGGGTAACAGGCTAAACACTCTTTTTGAAGAGACTCTGTGTGGAAGAATTGTAACATCTAACTAAAACTAAAGTCATGGAAATCACTGATTTTTCAATTTGGGTAACAAGTTCAAGAGTTGGAAGGAATAGTCCAAAAGAAAGGGACTTAACATGCTATGTTTTTCAATAATTTTTTGTTTTTCTGACACCATGCATCTCATTCCTAGAGCTTGAAAGAAACAAATATGATAATGACCTAGATTTAGAAAATTATCAGAAAATATCACCATCTCTCTTTTCCACAAAACTTAAGTTCTGCAAGCATAGGTTAAGTGTGTGGGTGATTCAGATTTACCTCCCTTCTAGGTGGACTGGCAACACCATAATCCACCATCCATGAGACTGGACAAATGCTGGGCTACCTTGGTGTCCTTACAGACCCAAGTAAGTAGGGAGTAGGGACTGTAACCCCATACCCATCCGGTGAGTGAGTGTTTTCCAATCTGACTAGAAAGTTATACCACATAACTGGTGATGTATTATACAGAGTTATGTCTTCAGTACCCAGCAATAAAGACAGCTCTTTGATCAAGAATCTCTTCTGAACAGAGAAGATCCAAGTCAGGCTTTTCCATGGGAAAGTCCTTGACTTCTAGAATGAACTATTCTTAAAAAAAAGTCTCAGCTCTCTCTTTTATTGGAGCTTTTCTGCTTCATGTACCACATATAGACACTTACTAAGAGAAATAGCAGAACAATGAGTCTGGATCTCTAGCCAGAGAGCAGCTCACAGCACAGGAGACAGAGTTCAATCTTTACTCCACTTGTATCTAAATATTTTTACAGGATGAAACAGTATCAGGAAATCCCTAGTAGAGTGGCATTTCTGAACCTCTGGTAAGGATTTAAACACTCCAGATATAACAAGGAAGAGAAAGCACTTTTTCTGCATTTTAGCCTACCACTCTGCTTCCTGCTGCCCTGGCAAATGAGAATTTATAATTCATTTTTTTATTTTAAACATGAAGTCAAAACAGTTTCCCAAGTCATCTGTACCATTAGGACAATGATGTTCTGTTGCATTGGGCTCTTTTTGAAATATGGGGGTGTGTTTCATCAGGTCATATACAATTTTCCTCACATTTCTGTGTACACTTTAAATCTAAAATAAATTTCTGTTCTTGATTGTGAAGGCCCTGGAGGGGCTTCTCCTAAGTTACACCCCATTGGCTCCTTCCCCCATTCCTATGCCTGAACATAGGTGCTCCTGAGGCTCTCCTGCCCTTTTCCCTGATTGGGCCTCACCTTGATATTGCTTGGGGACCAAGGGCAGCCGGGAGGCCCCTGGGGGAGAGAGCAGGACCTTGGGGGGAGTGTGGGTTGGAGAGGAGAACATCTCACTGAGCAGCTGATTTAAACATCTATGGACATTATGCAAAAGCCTTTTTTGCTTCTTTACCCTGGACTTTACTAGCAGCAGTTCAAACTGCAGCAAACTTTGGCCAAACTGTCTCGGTCCCTCTGGGAGCCTCTCAGGCCCCCCGGCCAGTCCCGAGTGGGCAGACACCGGGGGCAGCCCCGACCCCGGCAGCGGGGAGACACTCTCTGTGCCCCGAGGGGACTGAGGCACCTGGGCTGGGCGCCTTTGCAGCCGAGGAGACACCAGAGATATCGGTAGAAGATAAAGGGCTGACTCTTAGCAAGGGTTAATCCAAGGTTTTATTCTTGGAGCCCCGGGAGATGTGCCAATGTTACATTCAAAGGGAGGTGGAAACCAAAAGTAGAGAACATTTAACTAACCAATAAGTGACCCTAAGGGATGGGTACTGGGGGATAGACATTTAGGACAGAGTATGGGGCAAGGCTTGGGGGGCTGACCCCTGGCCTCTGGCTAATCATTCAACAACCTGGACCGAAGCTTCTAGATGGAGGGGATGGGATGCTGAGTGATTGACAGAGAGCCAGGGTGCGGGTTTGGGGATGATCTCATCCAGGGAGAGGGATAACACAGGTAATGAGAGGGGAGGTACAGTCTGGGATAAACCATTTGGGAAAAAATATGGGGATACAAAAGAAAACTACTTCAAAGCACTACGAAGTATAAAAACACACTACAACACTTGATCTCCTTTTGAAGAATCCCTCTGACTTCACTCATTGTTCCTCAGATTTATGACAGATTATGACTCACTGCTCTTCCTGTCATCTAGAAAGACAAGTGAAAAGGGTTAGTTTCAAATTAACATATCAAGTCTTTCAGTTTCATTCTATTTCTGGTGACACATTCCTTGTCCTCTGGAAATTATACTGAGATTCCCCATGAAAAAGCATTGGTATCCAAGGAAAGCCTCATTGACATTAACAATTATGTCCTTTGGCACAGTCTTAAACATGCACTCTTTGTGGTGCAATCTTAAAGCCTAAGTCAGCAATATGTTCATTGCAGCAAATGGAGAAGCTTGGGGTTAACATCACATTGAGAGCAGGACTGGTTCTTAGACATCTTTGTGTTCTCATTTCCCCTGGTAGCTGTGCTGTCATATTGCCTGATTCATTTGAGCACACAAATAAAAAGCCAAAAGGAGTAGTGTCTATACTGCACAAGAAAATTTCTGTAGAAAGGATGTAGGCAAAGAGCAGGGAAGAGGTGCACATTTTCTTACAGGTTACCAAAGCATCTAGGAGCTTTAATATATGTCTTCAGAAAATAAATAAAAATTTTACAGAGAGATTTTATTTATATAAAATATAAATATATATCTAGCTCTTTTATAAATAGAGCTAGATATTGCTTACAACTAGAGAATACTCTCAAAAATTTTAGACAGTGATAAAAATACTGTTTCTTATTAAACCAAAGGTACTGCAATCATTGCAGATCAAAGATAGCTCACAACTGGCATGTATTTTAAAGACACAGAAGCTTCAAAATGAAGAGAAAGTTCTGCAAGCGGCTGAAAGCACGACACAGACTTTTGTTTTCTTGGAATTTCTAGAAATAAAATCTATGAGAAGATTAAAGTATGTTATCCTAAGACTTTCTTAGTAAATAGAAGAACATATTTCTTCATTTTTCTTTAAAAAGAGGAGATTTGACTATTTGGATTTGTTTAAGACATTAATTAACTATGTAGATTAACTGTCTCTGTAAGCACAAAGGAGATAATTCTGGAAAGGCAAAACTAGTAGCTTTGGTAGGAACTTTGGGGAAGCAAGGGGATGAGGAAAAGCAAGTGATAGTTCTGCTAATATCTACTCAGTAAGTTTTCCCAAAACAAGCCCAGTGAGCTAAGATGTTCATTTGTGCTTCACTGCCCTCTTGGACCTCTCTTGGAACGCCCATGTGCTGGATGTCAAATTATGCCATGCTGACCACCTCTACTGGACCAGGTCAGCTGACTGCAAGAGCAAAGTCAAGGAATTTCCTCTTTCAGGTGTGGAAGCCTTCTCATGAACACAGACAGGGGCCAAATAATTTCTGGGTTTTGTTCTTATGGATACCTGCAGTTTCTAAATCTGTTCAAATCCCAAGTCTTTTTTGTTCAGTAGGCAACCTAAACTCTGAGTGACTCCCACAAGGACGGAATACAGGAAAATGAGCATGCACCTCATCCTCCTTGATAAAAACAAGGACAGGTTTCTGTCCTTTCCTTGCCTTGGGTAAACAGCACCCTCAAAAATTCTCCATCAGTGTTGTGAGAGCTCCCTCTCCTGTCACAAATGGCTTTATCAGCAGATTTAAAGTCTCAGTTCTGGTTTAGAGGGCTGAATCACAACTGAGACGGCTGAATCACAGCTGAGCTGTCAGAGAAGAAGGCAGACAGACAAGGAGATGGTGCTAGGATCAGCTACAGAAATCATCACCCAGAAAAGTGTCAAGCAAAGGAATGTCCTTTTGTCTTTTCAGAAAATGCCCTGGATGCAAGAATGAACTCAAATTGTTAGATACTTGATCCATTTTAAGGTGTAGCTGGTGGCAGGGCCATATTTAAAGGGCTTGAGTAGGGATTTAGTGTGTTTACTGCTTGACTTTTATTCAATAATCTGTTATTGCTTATTTGATTTAATTACTTGATACCAAATAGCAAGCAAAAATAAGTCCCTTTCCGCACTAGGTGACATTCAAATGATTCAAAAAGATGAAAAACCATGTAACCAAGTGAGGGAGAAATACAGCTTCCATCTTGTCCAGCCATTTTGTGTTGGCCTCACAGGAAAAGGAAGCAGGAAGCCTACAGCTAAATATCCTTTTTCTCCCTGGAACACATGCCTATCAAAGTCAACCCAAAAGTGGAGTTTTTTAGTGTCAGCTTTTCCAACACAGACAGATGGAGCCATGAATCCACTACTAAGATATCTGCTGCAAAAAGTCTCCATTAGCTTGACAGACAGAACTTGAAGTCAAAGGCACCTGCTTTTGGCACTACTGCACAAAGTAGGATCTTCCACACAGGCTGTTTTAAATGGACTCTGAAAATGAATTAGACACCAAATGCAAGTAAACATTATTAGCCATCCCGCTCTCTTCATTTATTATTGATTTCAAATTTCAGCCCGACTCAAAAATAAGAATTTGGTATCTTTAATGGGATTTCAGATATATCTGAGGGCTGGAGATAAGATACTAGGAAGTTCTGTACTTCTTTTAGGGGTGAGGGAAGAAGGTGAGCTTGAACTGCTTTAGCTGGGGAAGTGAGTTGGATCTGTCTCCCACAGCTATGTGAATACTCAGACGCGAGGCCACTCTGTGCACATTTTCAAGGAAAGCAGCAGCCAGTGCTGCACGTTTGTCACAGATACCTCTGAGGTATGCCATAAGCAGTTTCTAAGAATGCCTGATCAGGCTGAGCCTCTTGGCAGGAGGGACCGTCTAGGAGGACTTTGGTGAGAATGAAGCACTTTTCATCTGTCCTCCCCAGGCTGAGCACTTCTGGGTAGGCACAGAAGCAGAGCAGGAGGTTCTCAGGGATTTTAAAGGTTAAAAACTGGGGCATCTCTAGAGGCAGTTTGTGAGGCTTTTCAAGGTTTGGATGAGAGCTGAGCAGGGATTTTCAGGTTGCACAATTTGATGTCAGAATTCTTCATAGTTCTCCTTGGAGGTACCAGCATCTTTTTGATTTACAGGATGTAAGAGCAGGGAGCTGCACTGCCCATGGTGGGACTTCACACCTAAGCACCTGCCTAAATACTTTAGAAAATGTGATTTATAGGTCATGACAGGACTCTTCCACACATTTCTTCTCTCCTACACAAAGCTTGCAATTAAGTAACAGATAATGAGCATTATAAAACCTGTTTCTTCTGTTTCTGAAGAATTTTTTTAGATGCAGTCCCTCAGTAAAAAGCATTACTGTAATCTAATCCATATGTTGGTGGAGACAAAATAAACAAGCACATTTGGAAGAGGTGGGTTACCTTTGCCTCATGATTACTTTGTGGGGGAAAAAACCCAATAAAAATACTTTTTTTGCTCTTGATCTTTTTTTCTGGGTAATTGGTTAAACTGAGGCGGTTCTCTTAACTGAGGTTAAACTGTGGCTCTTCTGTGTTTTCCAGATAGTCAAAATAATAGCACAGTTCCTTACCCACAGCAGTTAATTATCAAACACAACCAGTTGCAAAGCTATTAAATAATTATAACACATTTTACAACTGCTGAAAAATGTATATGAATTTTTGATGGTGATATTATCATATCCCTTGTTAATATTCCTCAGCAGTTTAATAGAATGACTTATGACAATTAGGTGCAGTAAACACTTTTTATTACAGTTTTAACATAATTTCTCACTATATTTTCTACACACTAAATCACAGCTCAAAGGAATCAAAGTGAAACATTAACATGTCAATTATCTCAGGATCCTGAAGGGGTAAAGGTGGGAAGTGTACTTAGTACAAGTAAAACTGGACTGATTGATCTTTGGGGATGGTCCCTCCTTAGCTGAGGACGAGTTTGAAACAACCCTTAAAGATCTGAGGGTAAATTCTTGGTGCAAGCAAATTGAGTGATCTGTGGAAGACACTAGCATGGATCAAAATGACTGCTTTAAAGTCACTCCTGCAGAACAGAATCTGATCTCCCCATTTTATACTGCAGCAACTATTACCCCAGTGTCATGGCATCCCCAGAGCATGCAGGTAGATTTTAACCTTTTGGAACTTTTCCCTTATTTGAACTGTACTTTCTGAACTGCAGAACATCAACCTCAAGTTCCAGATTTCTGTAACCTTTTTATTCTGCAAGCCATGCAACTTGTCAGCAACTTGTTGACATCAGCAAGTCTTGTTCTGAGGGCTTGCAGCAGTTATCATGATTTGGTGCTAGTTAGCAGAGCTGTTAGCATAAGTCCATGAGCTTTAATTTACTGTTTCAGAAATAGATGAATCCTCTGTTCCAAAAACAAACAAAAAAAAAGAACTTTGAACGGATTTTGCACATTCAATGAGAATAAATAGTCAAGCTGCATGTACAACCTTTTGAAAATCAAGAAGGTTCAAATTTGTGAATCAAAAGTGTCCAAATAGTGCCAACAACAGCAGCTGATTGTGAGCACCACAGTAAGTCAGAAAAGGACAGTGCAATTTGTAGGGATGAGTCACCAGGCATGTATTTTCTGCCCATTCCTGCAACTAAGGAAAATAAAGAATTTACAGAGGAACTCTAGGAGCACAGACCCCAGAGGGAATCCAGGTAAAAGAACTGAGTGACTTCTGGGGAATCCTGGGGATAGCACAATCCAGGTCCAGCACAGTACAACCCAGGTATTGTACTGTATGTACAGTACAGTTGCACTCTTGCACTGACCTACCTGTCATTTATCCCAGCCCACTTCATTGCTGCCATGAAGCAGGGAAGCCATGCAACTCATAAAAATTCATATAGCTGTGCTTTAATAGTCTCCATGCTGTCATTTGGTTGTCATAAATGTGCCAGGGGTCATTGGAAAAATGTGTCTAGCAGTGCAGAAGGTCTACCAACTGCTGCTTAAAACCACACTTCTATAAAATTCCACTGTAGAAACATCCAAGAGTTCCAAGAACTCAAAAGACAGGGTAGGTAGAATGAGAAATTTATAAAACATTAGCAACTCATAT
Source organism: Calcarius lapponicus (assembly GCA_039654755.1). NCBI lineage: Eukaryota > Metazoa > Chordata > Aves > Passeriformes > Fringillidae > Calcarius > Calcarius lapponicus. The sequence goes on along the minus strand of CM077462.1, from coordinate 43,185,158 downwards.
TCAGTCATATTCTGCAAACTGAGAGGTATCAGTACATGGAAAAGGAGAAATCTACTGTCTTGTCAAATCATGAACAATGTATTATTCAGGTCCTAAATGCAGGAGCCTGACATCCTTGACCACAGTGGCCACTGTTAGTTAATGAGTTGAACAGTGATGGGAAAAAGAGGAAAGGAGCAGCAATTAAAATAATAAGATTCTCTAGAAATGTAATAAGATTCTATAGGAGCTATCCCAGAAAGATCTATCATTTAACAGTGATAACCAATAATTAAATTAATCATTCCTTATTGTAAAATGGCCATTTCAGGGACATACTCATCTGTTAAATGCCACTGTATGATTTGAAAACAATGGCAATTTTTTTTTTTTGCTTTTGTTTTAAGAAACAGCTGGGTGATTCTTTACCCATCTTACAAAGAGAAATCAGGAAGGCTGTTGCAGGAGCCCCTGTGAACTACAGCTTTGTGCTACTAAACAGCAGAAATTCACTAGCGCACAGAAAAATACTTAATCAGATGATTCTGCATTTGATCATTCCACATATATGCCACATAAACATGTGTCTGCGTGACAAAGTGTTGAAATAAACCAGTGTAGATCATGGCTACAATTCCTGTAGAGGATGAATTTCTCTCAGAAGTTCAAGCCATCCTCCAGCTTGTAACATTTGTTGTTCTCAATTTCCAGGAAAATATTTGGGCTTACTAGAAAGAGATGGATTTCAATAGGATTCAGTAGGATTCTGCTAAAACTGTTACAAACTAGATCTGGGATGCAGACTGAGCACAGGCTCTGTGGTCACTCTCAGGTTGTTAGAATGTCCCTCCAATTGATTTTGTAGCTCTCCCACCAAGGCTTTCCAAGGAGCATTAGTGTGTAGGGCATTAGTGATCAGCAGTGGCCCTGGGAAGCAGTCAGTGACAGCTGGCCTCGGGGGCCTGTCTTCCACTAGTAGTGCTGCCATAGGAGTCCTTTCTGTTGGGGAATTTTCTACATATCCCACTTTAACTCAGCCACCAGGGAAGTGGTTGAGTCACCATCACCATCAATGGTCTTGAAGGTCTATTTCAACCTAAATGATTCTATGATTCTGTGCTTAGCTTCTTCATTTTCAATACCAACAAGAAACAGCGTATGATAGAGTCACTTTCACTAGCTGTACCTGCAAAGCTGTACTGACCTCTCTAGATGTTCTGGTTAGACACCCAAATCACATTATCCATACACATGATGCTCACACAGCTCCTCTAAGGCTGATGGGTTCCTCCCCACAGACAGTTCCACAAACATCCTAGCATGACAGACACTTAAAATGCCAGCAAGCTGACTGCCAGCTTCCAGAAGATGATTCCAAAGGATGCAGATTTGCCTGAGGAAAAAGCAGGAAATAAAGCTGTTCAAACAACCAGCAAGGCTCAGCAGAAGGGCATCTCTTGCTCTCCCTCTGGGTGGCCCAGCAGTTACAGTCACAGTCTACCCCCACTACACGCTAGAAGATTGCAAAGATATGTCCTAAAACTGGCAGCCAGTTCCCCACAGTGGGCAAGTTGGACCAATCTGTCAAATTACTGATATGCATCTATTAAACTGTCTTTTGTAAGTCCCAGTAACACAGAGTAACAAGATAACACTTTGAATAATGCATCTCAGGATAGGGAAACTATAAAACACAGATGCCTCACTGTCTTACAGTCATATGTCATTCTTCTGTCCTACTGCCTCTGACAAATTGACTGGTATGATAGTTATATGGGTTCTTTGTTTCCTCATCTGCCTCTTCTCAAACCCAAGACTGAAAATTAACATGACTTTCAATCAATTTTGCAAGTTATTAAATCTGTTTGCCCCTACAGCAGGTACATGCCAGAAAGTGGTGGATCCGCCAAACCTAGCTCTTCTACTGAGAGATTGGTACACCTGTGGTATGTTCCAGGATCCTTTTCAAGGATAATCTTGACATCTGATCTTTGATGTAATTAGCACAATTGAAAATTTTCACAAGGGGTTCTCTGTTCTTGTCAAAATCTTTACCATAACAACCTTTGAATTACAATACAGCAGTAAGTGTACTACAACGTTCAGCAGAGGAAAAGATACAGTAGGAACAACTCTAAATGAAATTAATTAGAATGGTTAATGTTCGTGAAGCACTCTGAAGATGGAAAGAGCTATAGTAGTGTTAAATTATAATCATTAGCATGCCAGATCCTGAAGGTCTTACTCATTTATCACCCATTTGTTACACAGACTAAACTTACATTCACTTCAGCTGAAGATTTATCTGAATGAGAGACAAATACAGATTTCAAAATTCATAAATTATAATAGTAAATATGGATTAATAAACCATTCAATTTGTAAAAAGTCTGCTTTCATAGTCCCTGGTACTTGAGTCTGCTTAGTAAAGGCTCACTTGGAATGTCCTCAGGCCAAAAAGATCCATTGTTCATTTAGTTTCAGAAAAAATTATATAAGCAAAGCAATAAAACAGATTTAATAAACATTGGATTAAATAGAAGCTCTGTGCTGGGAAAAGGGAAAGGGAAAGGGGAAAAGAGGGCTCCCAGGGACTGGAAAATTTCAAATGACACACTGAGATGTGCAAAAGGAGGATCTGGGAGTTAAAGACCAGTCAGCCTGGCCTCAATTCTTGTTAAGGTGATGGAGCAAAAAATCCCAGAAACCATTTCCAAAAAATATCAAGGTGATTTGAAGTAATCAGTATGGATTTATGAAAGGTAATTCATGTCTGACCAACCTGATAGCCTTGTGCAAAGAAATGATTAATCTGGTGCATGAGTGGAGAGCAAAAGTAGACTTTAGCAAGGCATTTAACAGTCTTTCATAATATCATCAATGACAAACTGACAATGCACAGGCAAGATAAATGGACAGTGAGGCAGACTAAAAACTGGCTGATCCTTCCCCTTTGCCCAGCATTGATGAGACACATCTGGATTTCTGGATACAGTCCTGGGTCCCCCACTACAAAAGAGACACAGACGCAGAGAGAGCCCAGAAAGAGTGGCAAATATGGCTAAGAGTCTGACCATCTCTAATATAAGGAGAGACTGAGAGAGATTGGACAGTTCAGCCTGGAGAAAAGAAGGCTCTGGAGGAATCTTATCAATGTCTGTAAGTACCTGAAGGGCAGGTGTAAAGAAGACAGAGCCAGGCTGTTCTCTGTGGTGGCCTGTAACAGAACTAGTGGCAATAGGGACAAACAGAAATACAGGAAAGTCCATCAGAACACAAGAAGACAATTTTGTTTTGTGAGGGTGCTCAAATACTGGCACATAGTGTTCAGAGAGGTTTTGAAGTCTCCATTCTCATAAAAGGAGGAGGAACAGGTGAAAAGAAAATGCCCTTTGCAGACAGTTGTGATATAGTATAAGGATTCACACATTTGAGTTTAAAAAATGAAATACTTTGTGAAAGATTACCAAACTGACAGCCATGGAAGGTGTGAATGTACCTGAACCTCAGTCCCCAAGCACAGTCCTTTACTAACCCTCTCTTAATTCCTGTGTGTCTCCTTATTTTCATCGGTGCTTCAGACTATTCTTGGCAAGGGATTGTGACAGAATCCAAGATCAACACTAATGTACATCACATATTGTCTCCCAACACCCTCATTCAATGGTGAAGAAAGTTCTTTTATGAGTGAGATGAGTTAATCTATGTTGGTTAACTGCAAAATGTTCTATGTTTCTTTTCACTGCAAAAGTAGATCCCATACCTGGTAGTTATTTGGAAATGGTTTACTTTAGAAAAAAAATTACACATTTAGTAATGCAATTAATTTTTAGCAAAGCTAAAACAAGTCTTTGTAAAGATAATCAGAGAGATTTTAATTCACATCTTCTAAACCTCATTTTTTTTGTTAATGGTATGGTTTCTGCAAACAGTACATATCTCACCAAAACTTTATTTGGTGATCAGCCACCCATAATAAACACACATTAAATTCTGAGTTGCAATAATGTCCAGCCTTTCCAGCTCTTACTGGAGAACTCAGCAATCCCTCCAGTACTCCAAGGGTTTGTCAAGCAGTAAACAGAAGCAGCAGCTGATCAGGATGCTAGGAAAAGAAAACATGAATTTGAAATTAGTTTTTTTGTTGTTGTTGTTCTTGTTAAAAGCCTTATTTCCAGAGAAAATGCATGTGACAAGGATGGGAGTGCCTGTGAGAAGATCCATGCAGACATCCAACAGAGAATTTAAAATATTGGTTAGCAGTATCAATGTATTTTGACTGCATGCAAGTCCTTGCATATTATTGTAGTGCCAGGAAAGTACACAGCACCTCTGAGTCATATAAAAGTTCTGGTTCCTGCACATAATCTGCATTTAGGCAGAAAGTAATAACTCGTAGAGTGGAGAAGAGCAGATAATAGTTCCCCCAATGGCATCACATGACAACTTGAGCTGATTTTAACTCTGTTGTCGCTCTGTATGTATATATAGAGCAAAAGTGTCTTGTAAGCACGTGGCAACCCCAAATTCCTGTAGAACTGTATAACTTCAGCACAGCATGCTCCTTTTGAATCCTGGTAGGACTCAAATAAGTGCTTTGATCACACAGGTATCCATATTAAATGTGGTCATTTAAATTATGCTGTCTCATGTAGAAGCTTACATGAGAATGGTGAAGTCTCTACACAGCTGAAGGAGAGAAACCACATCCTAACACAGGCTCTTGTCTCCTACCTCCTCATTGTGCAGTAAGCCTGAGATCCTACAGTGGGATTTATCTCACCTAATTTTAGCAATCCAATTGCCTAGCTTTTGGCTAAGTTGATCTCCAAGCGCCTTCTACATTCAATGTGGAGATGGGTATTTCCAGTTAAATGTTAGTGTTCTTAGACATCTTGAGGTAGGATAACTTGTTTTCTCTCAAGAGATCCTTGACAATACATCATAGCTGTGGTCCATGTGAACAGCTCAGAACAGATGCCTGTAATCTATATAATATATGACATAAATGATACAGAAGAATTTAAAAACATGGCAATCATTAAGCAGTGTGAAAATGGATTTGTAACCCCTAAGCCACAGCACACTTCTAACTACCTTCAGCAGCAGGGAAGAATCACAAGTAATGGAATTAGATGTCTACTTTATTCTAATACACTATTAAAGCTCTTGGAGGTTTAAACCTTCTGAAAATTACTGTTGAATTCAGTGGTATAATACAGATGAGGGTTCAAAGATATTTCAAAGATGATTAGCAACTTCTCTTATCTGTTTCCAACACTCAGTACTTTATTAAATTAAGAAGGAAGTTTCATTTAAGAGAGGAAGAGTATCACATCAGAGGGTCTGACCAATACTAATTGACTGAGGGCAAAACTTGGCAAATTGTAAAATTTGTGAAATATTATGAAAATAGTTTGTTGGGAAATGTTAAACTTTTCCAATAAGATAAACTAGCAAAAGGGACTGAAAGTACGCACATTGATATATCTTTCTTTAATAATTTAATATAAAAAGAGAATACAATGAAATGAACTGTCAAGTATAAAAATCCTTTTAGTATTCTCTTTTCATGTTCAAAATCTTTGTTGTGTTTGAGCATCCATAATTGCTTTGCGTCAAGTTCCCTAAGACATTTCCATCTGTCTTTCAGCAAACTTGAAAACGTTTTTTCTACTTTTGGCTATAGCAAAAATCAGATGTTTGTTTCAGCCAGCAAGGTTACTTCTGGTGATTGTTTATCCTCTGCCATTCTGTTGTGATCACTGGGGCCATCTTTCACTTTGCCATGATACATGTATATTACTGTTTGCACCATCACTCACAGCTCATAACTTGGGATAATCCAGAAGGGCATTGCATGCATCATTCCTTCTGTTTAGCCATTGAAATAACTTTACTCAGAATCAAAAGCAGAATGAAACAGCTGAGCCCAGCAAACAGAGCAGCTAACATGGGAGTTTCTGAAGGGCTAGCTGCAGACTGTGTGCTCAGCAGTAGAGCAGTTGCAGAAGGTGAGTTGGAAGAGTATTTGCATATGAGTGTGTGTGTGTGTGTGTGTGTGTGTGTGTGTGTGTATGTGTGTGTGTGTGTGCATTATCTATTCAAGTTTTGTCCTCTGAGAAAGCTGTGGGGACAGTCCTGCAATCTCCTATCAGGCTATACTGCTCAGCTTGTCAGAGTTTCTGTGAGACCCATCTGGCCATGACTAGCAGGTCTTTGATCAGAATCAGTGCCTGAAATCATCAAATAGCTAATCCCTCCCAGATTACTGAGGGAATGAGACTCTGCAGCAAGAATTTATATATAAATAATTTGCCTGGTGTCCTTTGGAACCAAGCAGATGAGGGAAGAATGAAAAGAAGGTGACTTCACATACAGGAGGGATATTTGGAAAAAACACATCTGGAAAGCATCACTGTTGAAGATTCAAGGCAGCAGGTGCCCATCACCAAGGAACAAGCTATACAACAAATCAGGGTTTGTAGAACAAGGGACTAGGGTACCATTTTATATACCTGCTCAAGTTCCACAAAATATTCATGTCTGAGCCACTGACACAGCCCTGTGCAAGTGATCTTGAAGGTTTATGGATTAATTTTCTAGCCAATATAGTGCAAGCTGGGGCACAAGCCACCAGCAGCTCCTACCATCGTATCACATTTCAGAACAGCATCAACAGCTCCTTAAAACCTGCATGTCCTATATTAAGGAAAAAAAAGCTGAGAAGCTGACATCTTGACGTGAGTGATATATATCAGAGATCTGTCAGTACAAAAACTACCTTGGAATTTCTAAGAAAAAAGTACTGACAATTTCATAACTCAAAAAATAGTGTCATGGAATGATAAATTTAATTTCATCTTGGCAGATAAAAGGCACTGATCTAAGAACTAAAAACAAAGATTTTTTAGGAACAAGTCATCATAACTTAATTACATTCATTATGTGCAGACCGAAAAAAAAGCTCAAATCAGTAATAAATATGGTTGGTGATTTAAAAGAGACAGGTTCATAAAGCTGAAAACAACTATAGGCTGATAGACCTTCAAGAAGGAATGAATAATTTGGGAGAACTGATTAAATATTTTATTTGATGGCCAAAACGCTACCATCACACAGCTGAAAAATTAGGTGACATTAGCTATAAAAATACTTGACTTTAGAAGACAGAACAAAAGCAACTCCAAATGCTAAAATATATTCGTGATCTGTGTGTATGTGTTCATCAGTGGGGAGGGCTGAGGTGTGGGATAATGAAAAAAAGGGCAACAAGACAGAGATGTATATAAATTTAGAAGCTGGAAAATTTGGGGAACTGACTAAGGAAACAAAAAAATAATAAAATAAAAAGCAAGGGATGACACAGTTGTATGTAATAAAATATCCAAGTGTAAGGAATTCTGCCAGAATTTTTTTCCTAAATTAATAAAGTAGGGCTGTCAGTAATAATGCAGGAAATTGTTCAAAAATATTCTGCTTTTTATTTGGAAAAAAGTCTATTTATTTGGATTACATTAAAATGATGAGTACATTAATAAGAAATTTTTCAGAGGCTTTCTTTATGTTCAAAGGACTATGACAAAGAACAATACAATCTTTGTTATTTTTGCTTAGAAATAAAGAGGGGTTTGAATGAGATTTAATCCAAGTTACCTGGATCTATATTTAGATCTATATTTAGAAATGTTATAAACAAGTCATTTGTTAGCCACAGGGTTCCAGAAGAAACATTAATCTGGGAGTCTACATTTTTTAAAGAAGTCACTTTAAACTCCTAAAGTAGCTTCAAACTCCTAAAGCACTGAACAGATTTACTTCTTCATCTTGAAATGCTGATGCTTTCTTCAGTAGAATGACTGCTATTTGTTAGGCACTTCACAAAGTCTCATATAAATTCTTTCTGAGCATCTGATGAGATGTTGTGTTTCTGGCAAGACAAGATGTCAGTGCCTGCTGCTTTTGAAGGCAGATTTTTTGTGGAAGGTTGTATATAAATACATATTAAGGAAGAATGTTTTAACATAACATTTGAGACATAAATATTCATTTCCTGCTGCAAACTATAGATGAACAAGGTATAATAATTCCTTCTGATTCTTGAGCACTTATTTTTGGAATGTTTGCTACTCCTCCCATCTGTTGCTTCTTGATCCCTTGTTTTCTGTACAAAGTAAAATACCTCACTGTAGACTTCCTGGATTTCAGGAAGAAAAATATGCGATGGTGAAGCTGACCAGAACAGTGGCTACTGCTCTCCTGTTTCCTATGTGTGAAAGATGCTGAGAATATGATATTCCAATGGTAATTCTCCCTACCAGCCTGAAATTCTTCCTGAATTCCTGTAGTTTATAAAAGCCACTAAGCAAAGCCTATCACTGGACAAGGACCAATTCCCCTAAGGGTTTATTTGTGCAGGGTGGGCAGTGTACCGGGGCTCTCACCTGAAGTGTTGCACACCAGTGACACCGTGGTACTGATGCTGCCAGGAAAGCCCAACCTCAGGCTATACAGTCTGACAAAAGGCTGAGCTCTATGCACAAGCACAAGCTGCTGCATCAATTTGAGGTAAATATCAAGGTCCCTGTTCACTGCAGCTGGAAGGAAAATGGTATTTTCTCTGGGAGTATTTTATGTCTCACATCAAACCCACATGGGTATTTTCGTTTCCATCTAATTAAAAAAAATCAAAATTGAAACCTTTTCCTCCTATTTTTAGTATTTGAAACACAGACAAAAATCTGTTTTCTCACACATAAGCAGAGGAAGCAAATATTTGCCTCCAAACTTTCCATCTAAAAGAAAAACTGCAGAAGCATTTACATGTTAATAAAAGCAACTCCTTCTACTGGTTATTATCCTCCTTTCTCACTCATGCATATTACAGTGATCCAAGCAGAGAATGAGCAGGCTTTCAGACCTTCCTTAGCATGCAAATGAAGCATTGGCTTATGCATCACCCCTTGCATCTGAAAGCAACTTGTGTGTCGCTGCATAATGTCGTTCAGAAATTTGGGGAATCTTCCTCTGTTCCTTCAGTCCAGCCAGGAAACATTTTCCATGTCTGATGTGTAGGACTAAACCTATTCCAAACAGCAATAAAATTGAGATGGAAGAGCAGGTGAAGATAAGGGAGGAAATTAAAATAGATGGGGTTTTTATGGAAACGTTTCAAAAAGGAGGAATTGCAGCATTTCCCTCCAGCTGTACACTCAAAATCAGATATGAAGGACTATCTGATTACTTCCTAAAGTGTTGCCTGGGAGGATTAAGCACAGGCCATGGAGCAGATCCTCTGCATAGGCAAATCACTCTATGCTTTTACACCAGCTGAAAGACTGGTCCTTCTCCATCCCATCTGCCAAATACACATAGATGCAGAACTAGTGACTGCAGTCCTCCAGAGCAGGTACATTCTTTTTCTACCGCTTTTTGGTTGGGTTTTTTTTTTTTTTTTGGTTGGTTTTTATTTTTTGCACCCAGGGAATTTCAGTACTCAGTTTAGCTCTTTTCCAACTTCATTTCAAAGAGAACAGGAGATGGTTTTTGGCAGTGACACTTAGCTGAACTCTGCTTTGTGTGCAGTTAGATTTACTTCTAACACTTCTGAATGTCCTTACCCGCATTGTTGCTTTTGTCCCAAACTCTCTTTTTGTTGGTTGGTTTTGTATTGAAATCACAGTTAAGCCATTCAGCATGGTATTTTCTCTGCAGAGTGAAAAGTGTGTGAAAGCAGTTGAAGGTCACATGCATTATAACAAAACAAAAGAGAGAAATAATAGGGCATCCATTCTGAAGTCCTCAGACATCCAACATATTATTGCCCTGGTGATTTCAGTGTGGATAAGAAGAGTTGCAAAGGGAAGTAGGCATCTTGATCCAGCTGTTCCTTTCAGCATACAATGAGAAGGATGCAGGGGTCTGGTTCCCCAGCCTCTTCCTGCCACTTTGTGTCATGTGCTTGGAGTGGTCTCTAGAGAATATGCCTCTGTGCCACAGAGGGTACCACAGAGGAAAATGTCCAGTTTGTGGGATCTGCAGTAGCACCCCTGAATTCCTCAGTTCATTTGCTTCCCAGGCCAGGCTCTGGGCACTGCAGTCCCTGAAGTCCCATTTCAATTATGCAAAAATTCCTACATGGCACCCATGACCAGAGACATATTAACCAGCTGAACCATGAGATTTCTCCAGTAAATATACAGCTTTTTCCTCTACCCCAGAAAATGAGGTGCCTGAGAATATGGTATAAAACAGAAGAAAAAAGACAGTAGGGATGTATTTTATTACAGTTCCTTCCCCTCTCCAGGTCCCAAACATCTGAGTCAGGAAGAACTACCTGCATTATTTGAAGTGTAATTAATTTATTTCTGTGAGGCTCTTGCCAGGCTGCCAATGTACCCAAACCCTTCTCTTTTAGCAGATACTAGGTCTTCTTTATTGCATTTACCCTTCAGTAGTATAGGAAAAGGACTAATGATTTTAAACTAAGTGTAGAATTTGGCTAGGTATAAGGAAGAAAGTTTTTACAATCCAAGTGGTGAGACACTGGAATAGGTTACCCAGACAAGTGGTAGATGTCCCATCCCTGGAAACATTTAAAGTCAGGCTGAACAGGACTCTGAGAGACCTAACTAGTTCAGGGATGTCCCTGCTCATTGGAGCAGGTCTGGGCTTGATGACCTCTAAAGAAGCTCTTTCCAACCTAAACTATTCTATTATTCGGAATTTGGAAACAGACATTTGACACCTTTGAAGCTGGGAGCAACAAAGCTTTTTTTTGGTTTGTTTTTTTGGGTTGTTGTTTTTTTTTGGGGGGGGTGGTGTTGTTTTTTTTTTTTTTTTTTCTTTATATCTTTTTGTAATTATGGGGGTTTCTATTCCACACCAAGTCACTGCTGCTGACACAGTGAAGCAGAGAAGAGCCTGCTGAGGTCTGGTTGTTTGGGCTGGTAGGTAACCTATCCAAAGCAGCTGTGCACACTCCTAGGCATCTCTAAAGACACTGGGGTGTCGCAGCTCTAACAGATAAGAAGTTCTCACACAGTTCAGTGACCCTGCTGCAGCATATCCCTACACATTTCCAAACAGAAGGGGAAGGGAAGGTTGAGTTTCACCCTTGCTCCAGCCAACACAGGAAGGGGACACAGATTTGTCAGTCACTAAAGCTATTTTAGGAGCAATGAGTTCCCAAAACATCCCTTGCTTTCTGAGTCCTTGTCTGTTCCCATCTCTCATGGACAGCAGTTTTGTCCTCTGCCTGAGAGTCTGAACATTTGGCAACAAAGCCCTGACTCAACATCCAAACAGTTGAGCACAGCCATTAGTCCCAGAACCCTTTTTTCCCCCAGGCCAGATGTTCCCTCAGATGAAGAATATAATTCTCTTAGAGTATAAAACACAATGCAGAGCCGTGTGCTGGCTTGCAGACCAAAAGAATTAAAGACACTTCCCCATCTATACAGCATCATATATATTACATCAGCACAGTACCATACCCAGGCTAATAAAACCAGTTCTGCATTGGAGGTAATAAACCTGCTGGTTGGACTGCAGCCAGTCTCATATTGTAGCCAACCGACAAGAGGTACCAAAGCTAACTAGTGACAGACCAGATTAAGGATTTGGGTGCTTAGCCTCCATTGAACCCTGTGCTGCAGGAGTTCCACTGCTCTCAGCACCTGAGCTAGAGAGTTTAAAGCTTGCTCGGATATGTATTACCAGCTACCTGGGGGGAATATTAAGTGGTGACCTGGTGCAAAGCAGGAGAGAAGATTCTCCTCCTTTTGCCTCCCAGAAGCGGAGTTATGTACGAGACCGTATGTCAAAGGATATATGGTCTTGTTGTCAAGGCTGGTGAGCAGAGTGACTTTGTGCTTCCACACAGAACCCCAAATCATCAATCCTGGGTCCATACAACAAGGGTATTTCAAACAGGGAGTGTCAATATTAATATCTCATTTCATTGTTTCTAATCAGCTAAAATTATTCAGTCAGGGCAAACTCTGCTCTCTATTATTCTGGTGCAATTCATTGATTTCCACAATGGCCAAGTGTAATTGTGTGCAGAATTTGGCTATTAATGTAATTTTAATAAAAGTTTCTTCATGTATATTTCATAAATCTATTATTTTGCAGTGAGAACTTTCTAATCAGCAAGAAGGTATCTCTAGATACTGTTGCTCATTTGGTAAGGTAGGCAATAAGTAATAAATATCTCTGCATTAGAAATGTAAGTGAAAGAGAAAATTGGAAGTTGCTTTCAGATGAAAATAGATTAAATATAGTACATTTGCTTAAGTATCTTTATAATGTGGCTTGGCTTTTCATCTTGATCTTTGGTTAAAATTACTTTCTCTGAATTTAACTTTTCGTACATGCTAGAACACCTCTGCACTATTGGAATAAACAAGACTGTTAAATTAAATGCATATTGTGCCAAAACCTTCCCTCAGCAATATATGTGCATAGGAATTTATAACAGGATTGAAAATCAGAGCTGAAGGTCACCTCTTCTGTATCACAGGCCATTACATTTCTTCCCCGTAAGGAAATCCAGTAACTTTTACTCAAATTAAAACATTTCAGCTCCCTTGAGACCTTACTGTTAAGTGTTTCAGACAGACATCAGCTGAAACAGAGCCACCACAAATGCCCATGGCCTTTGCAATGCCAGATAACAAAGAGGAACAGTACTCTTTTGTAGCAGGACAAAAACAGAGTGCCTGATGCTTTGAGTCAGGGGGAAGCCACCTTTGCCTCTGAATTCAAGGACCAAACCAGAGAGTCCTCTGTATCACATAGGAGCTGTGCCTAGGTCTGCCCTGGGGGAGAGTTTTCCTGATCTTGAAGACAAAAATTTGTCGGCTTATCAACTCTGTCTTAATGGGAACATCCAGCTTCTCCTACAGCCTCAGCAGTGAAGGAATGACTGGGGAATTTGTTCATGCTTTGTTGTATTCGGCTAGCTTGGTGTTCTCTCCAAGTGCCAGCAATCTGTGGAACTAGTCCAGTAGTCCTCATTCCCTGTGTTTAGTCAGAAATTTCCAGAATCTTATTTACAACTCATTGCTGCAAAGTTACATTTTGTTATTTATGGGTGGCTCTTCTACCTTTAGCATTCAGATACAGCGCTTCATTTAGTGTGGGTCAACAAGTTGGAGCCTTTATGTCTCCCACCTAGCTATTAGAACTCCTCTCTTTAAAGTACTAACTAAATCCAGTGAAAAATAAAGTCCAGAGACTGCCCCTCACCCACTTCTTCAGCAGATAGAAGAGGGTATGTTCTGATCTTATCCCGATTAGATTTTCCATATTCTGCGGTAGATGAGGGCATCCTTTCACAGTACCCCTGACAATGTTGTGTACAGAAGAAAGATCACTCCACCAGTTCTGCTCAATTATCCCTTTTGCATGTGGAAACCCATCTTTTTTTTTCCCCACAGCAACCCCTTGCATCCAGCACTGGTGACTTAGGCTCATGTACCCCAAATGTAATTTGTTTTCAGGAGTCAGTGTTTCATCTGATAGATTTTGCTTATGTTCTGAAAGGCAGGAGTCTAAATCCAGATGTGAAAGAAGCAAGCAAAATGGCTTTGAGGACTGAAATCCTCAAAGGCTTTGAGACTGAATCTTTGGCTGAAAGATTGCAATTACTTTCCTGGAGTTGCTGAGAACTGCAGGGATGACCTTGCTTAGTGTAATTTGGGATTTGAAAGAGGTTCCTAAGCTCAGAAGAGTTTGCATTCTCTTCAACTGCTTATTGTTGCCTAAGGGTTACAAATAAGGGCTCAGGGAAAAAAAATACTGTTTGAATACTCACAGTTACAAAGCTGAGACTTTTAGGGCATTTGCAAGCTAGGTACTTTACATCATCCATGTGATAGATATTCAGGACTCTACTCAGGTATCATCTAGAAAAGCCTGTGTTTTTGTGTCCTAGGAAAATAGTGACAGTTTACCTTATCAAATTGTCATACAAATAGATCAATTAGGAAAACAGAACTTGCATGCTTTGAAAGTGAAGGATATGTGAGCAAAAGAAAAACCTTGAAAAAGGGGCATTTGTACTGGATCTAGCGGCACGACTTACCACAATTAGTTCAGCACAGTAGCATGTATCATACAAAATGCCATACTGATAGGAAAAAATACTCGAATGTGTCATGTACCACACAAAAAGGGTGGAACCAAACTGTGAAGTGCTGTGAGATAAAATGTTCAAGGTGCAATACAAGATGAGCCAGAATAGAAAAAGATGACAGCAACCAGACAGCAGACCAAAATAAAATAAAATAAAATAATGACACGCTGCCTTTGATCCTGTTTACAAGAGGAAAGCAGCAGCACAGTAAAGCTTTCGTACTATCACAGAATCTGCAAGTATAGCAGAGATTGCTTCTGAGAGAGGGCTTGAACCTGGAAGTTTGCATGCAGCTCTACCGTTAACTTCAGCAAGAGCTCAGTGTGCAGGGCGACATGAGGATTAGAGTCAAGATAACTCCCTGAGTGTCTTGAGGACAAGAAAGACTTATGCAAAGAAAAATACCATTGATCAATATCACTCTGCACTGTCCTTCTTTACACGGTATTAGCTCACAAGCTTTGGAGTTAAAGTGCATTTTTAATGAAGCTTCAGTAGTATATAAGGCTTTACCACGTTCCAAAAGTAGCCACATTCTTGCAAAAGGGTTTTAGGATTGCTAGGGAAGCATCAGTCCAGGTGACTGCAAGAGGCAGAGGAAGGGAAGCAGTAATCTTGTATGTGGAAAGCAAGTTTTAGAGGGATCAGCCCTGCTACTTGCTTGTTGAAAGATAAACTCTTTTTCAAAAACTAAGTAGTATTAAACAACACATTATCTCTCAAAGCCTTTTACTAGTCAGAGGCTTTGCAGCACCTATACAGTAGCAGAGAAGGAGAAAGAAGGACAAGCATTAAAATACACGTTTTCTGATATTTTGCAGCCTTTTCTGTAGTTGAGCTAGCAACCCACATTTTTGCCAGTGCCGCTATAAAGGAAAAATTCTGTCCAACAAATTCAAAAGAAAAAAAAAGGCAAGCATTGTACTGAAACCTGTGAGCATTATGTGTAAGAGTCATATGTAAAGGTAAACTTCATACTCTGCTTAGCACCAGGTAAAGAAAGTCTCAATGTGATGTCATGTAAGCCACCAGACATCCATAGTTCAAGATAATGGCCGACTAACATGAAAGGCTCAGGAAAAAAATTAAAAAGACCAGAGGTCTAAAAATCACAGTCCAGCTGGAAATATGGGAAGAACTGGTTCAATTTACTCATGGGACTAAAAGGCCACCATTTTCAAACACATGAAATTTTGCTGCCAAAAAGAAAAGGGATTAATTGATCTTTCTGTTTAATAGGTAAGACAAGAAGTTAAAAGTTTAAGCTATTTCAAAGAAGCTTTAGAGAAGACATTCGGAGAATTTTCTTAATGTTAAGGATTGGATGGTGTGTATGGGGTAGTCTTACAGCTTTTTAAAGGGGATACATAAAGACAGAAATGTTTACTCATAGCTATTCTGTTTTCAGACTAAGGATGGCCAAAATAGCCTGTCTAAATCATTTGAGTCTAGATCTATGAGCCAAGCTGCTGCTTCTGAAATGAATTACAATTTATTTATTTTAAAATCATACTGGAAAGTTAAGGAGAAAAACTTGACTTTAATTAAAATAGCGGGAGCAGCATGAACAGGAAACATATTTGGAGACTTGGCCTATGTAAAAACAATTTGTCTAGTGCAGCCTTTCAGGGGCATATTAATGTTTATCAGCAGTAAATATTTTGGCCACTGTCTCTCTTCTGAATGTGGAAGATGCAGAAAATCTCTTTCTCCTTGAGGCATTTATGAGCCACGATTTCATTCCTGTTTACTGGACAGATGGCCATGTGTTGACTCTCTAGATGAAGTAGTTCATTCTGCTGTATTAGTTGATTAGCTTTGAAAAACAGTTCTTTGGAGAGGGGAGAGAAATTGTTCTAAAGCTTTTTCTCTTTTTAGAGGAACTTACTGTTCCAAATTGCTTGCAGCTTTTCTCTCCATATAATGATTATGGAGTTAAACATTAGTGATTCTGTATAAGTAGAATAATGACAATAACTAGAGCAAGGAATGAAAATGTTAAACTAACAAATAAAGTGGTCGATTACTGAAACAGATGAGAAGACAGAGGGCAAATTCTAATACCAAGACATAGCTGGCACAATGATTAGACCACAGGCAAAGCTTACTGAGTTTGGATTCAGAATGCTAAAACATCAACAGTGGAAAACAGAGGAATCACAACACAGAAAAGGCAAAAAAAAAACCTGGAGGATACATATGAAAGCAGAAGGGAAAACGGTGCAAGTGAAAAATATTATGAGACAGAAAGTCCAAAAAGGACAAGTTTGCCTGAGGATGAAGAATTGAAATGAGAAGCAGCACTTCTGCAGTACTGTGTGGTTCTTCCTAAGGCAGAATCCCCCTCAGCCCTCCCAACCAGCCCCTACTGACCCTCATCCCCGAAGCACAAGCATGGCAGCAGTGCTGCGATTCCTCAAATTGCCCAGCAAAATGAAACTCTGCAGCTGCATTTCCTTCAGACAGGATGACAATTTGTGTGCAGAATCCATGTTGCTGATAGGGCTTTGAGACCTCCCTCTGGCCTCACTTATAAAGAATCTGGGTATCCTAGACTTCTCTAAGGCAGCCTCCTACAGTCAGAGCAAAACAAGCTGCTGTTGATAATGACATGGCAAGGCTTATGCTTTGCAGGGTTGATTGATCTGAATTCAGGTGGTGATGGAGGGGAGCTTCATGGACTAAATCATTCCATGACTACAAGTGATCAGTAGGTTGTGCTAGCAGCAATAAAGTGAAGTCCTTTTGGTTTTATTTAGGTTCCAAAAAGCAAGGCAGAGAATGACTGAAGGGCTTGAGTAGGAAGGCAAACTTTGTTAGTTTCTATTTATTTTTACCATCTAATATCTAATGCTTCATAGCTCTTGTGACATTTCAGACACACGCGACAATCGCACTAAAATCTAAGTCCATAGAAGTAGTCCAATTTACAGCAACTGAGGAGCTCATTCTTCTAGGGACTGCTACTGAGACAAATCATTTTGATTTTTAGGCTTTCCTCCAGCAATCAATAATTTTATTGCTTTACTTGAGACAGAAAACAATCATATAATAACAAAAGTTGCTGGGTTTTGCTTCAGATTGTTTGTTTTACTTTTTACTGCCTTGTTTTGAGCACAGTGGGATAGCCTCTTTTCAGAGAAAATATGAAAAAGGGTGAAAAAGAATTTGTACTCTACTTTGAAGGGAAAGAAGGGAGGCTTCAATGCACTGCAGATAGGCTGAGTCTCATACTGACTGTTTATTCAGAGGCTGCATTCTCATCCATGCTGCTGTTTACGTGTAATCAGCATCCCTGCTCAGTCATATGCTGCTGCTCAGTTTTATTTTGTTTTTTGTTCCTGTTCTTCATTCATCCCATATCAGAATTTGTGTTCCAAATGGACTGCGTTGAAATATCTATAGCTGTTAC
Source organism: Calcarius lapponicus (assembly GCA_039654755.1). Lineage (NCBI taxonomy): Eukaryota > Metazoa > Chordata > Aves > Passeriformes > Fringillidae > Calcarius > Calcarius lapponicus. Next base: position 43,167,627 of record CM077462.1, on the reverse strand, counting down.
AGATAATGCTGCTTTCCATCACAAAATTCATATAAGCCATCCAGCAGGAATGAAAAGCACAGTGGCAAGTTCACCAGAGTCAGCTACCCAAACTGCCTTGTCCATAAATGTATGGCTTTGCACTTCATGTGTAGCAAGTGGGTGAGGGATAGCAGTCAGAAACAGATACTGTAGAATCATGATGTTCTGGCCTGGTCACCTCAGAACAATCTTAAAAATTTTTGTCGTGCTTTTTGTCACCAATTGTCATGGTTTAACCCCAGCCCCTCAAAAATCAAGCCCCTCACAGCCATTCACTCAATCCCCCACCAGCAGGATCAGGGAGAGAATGGGAAGGGTAAAAGCCAGAAAACTCATGATTTGAGCTAAAGACTGTTTAATAGGGAAAGCAAGAGCTGCACACAAAAGTAAAACAAAGCCAGGAGTTAGTTCACTGCTCTCCCTGGGCAGGCAGGTGTTCAGCCGTCTCCAGGAGAGCAGTGCCCCATCACATATAATGGTGACTTGGGAAGACAAATGTCATCACTCCAAATGTCCTCCCCTTCCTCCTTCTTCTTCATACACTGAGCATGATTCCACATGGTCTGGAATATCCCTTTGGCCAGTTTGGGTCACCTGTCTCCTCCCAACCTCCTATGTACCCCCCAACTTCCTCAGCAGTCTGGCAGTCCAAAAAGCAGAAAAGGCCTTGGCTCTGTGTAAGCCCTGCTCAGAAATAACAAAAACATCTCTGTATTATCAACCCTCTGTCCAGAATAAATAAAAAACACAGCCCCATAGCAGCCACTGTGAAAAAAGTTAACTCTACCCCAGCTGAAACCAGCACACCAATCTAAAGTTATTCTGTCTGTCAGACCTGTTCTTTGAGGAGATTTTCAACATATCCTTAAGGTGTGCAATACTTCTTTTTCTGAATAGTGCTCATTTTTCTAGTATCACAGGCATTAATATCTGTTTCTCAGCATTCAAGGGAAGATTTAGTTCATTTATCAATTTCTCTATTGAATTCTTTGAAAGGGGACAGATCTTTGAGTTCAGAAGTATGGAAAAAATCTTTCCAAGTATTGCTCCATTTGTTTTGCAATTTGTGGCAAGAAAAGATTAACACAAAAAACAGATTAGTTGCTGGCTGGCAGCTTCTCTGACATTTATAATAGCTAAACTATCTTTACCTACATAGCCTGATGTCCAGCTAAAGTGGTTTAAATTCTGTGCAGTTAAATAATTGCAAGCATAATGAGTTAGATCTGTTGCTGGTGTTCTTCCTTATAACTTTGCTTTACTACTTCAATTTCTTAAAAATGTGAAATCTGCAGACATTTCTGTACATTTTGCAACAACTTTTTAAAGTCTGGAATATGGCAACAATGGAGTCCTAGAGTAAAGTTCCCAGGCAGAAGCATCTATTCAGAATACCAGAAAAAGAGTAAAGTAGCACAAGAGAAATCACAACCAAAGAGAGCCCAAAACATCCCTGTGCTGTCAGAAAAATGCAAGGATTGCCAGTCTCACTTCTGGTTCAAACACATTGTCTTACCCTGAGCATCTCTCCCCTCCATTTCCCTAAATATAAAATTATAAACTGCCAGGATTAGCTGTTGTGTACAGAAGGCCACTAGCTTACTAAGTGTTTACACATTTTTCTGTTAAGAAAAAGAAAAGGACTTAAATTATATTTTTGAAGGACTGAAAAAATTGAGCTTTACAAATATTCTATTGGTTTGTACTTTTTTTTATTAAACATTTCATCTGCTAAGATATTGCTCTGACAGCCTTAGCCATCTACCAGTTTGATGTCCCTTTGCAAGGACTGTCCTATTGACACAGAATCATTTCTCCCTTCATAATAATATTTTCATGCCTCATGGCATTCCCACCTGTGGCTTTTTAGTAATTAATGATGTTACAATGCAAATTCTAATCAAGCTGCATATGTATTTTGTTCATTTGTTTCCTTATGGGAAACATTTTAATTTCCCCTGGCCTTTATGCAGCAGCTGCATGTCCTTCTGATTATTTCTTCTGTTGAAAAGTGGTCAAAGTGTTGTTCAGGACAAAATTGAGTCCAGCTGTAAACATGTGAAACTCTTTTGGCCCTGAGTGTCCTAATCCATGTGCCTAATCCAATATCCAGTTTTATTAAAAGCTGGACATATCATAGAATCCTTGAGATGTAAAGTAGCAGCAAGAAACAGAGAATTTTGGGGCAGCTGAAGCAGACTGCTGCAGTAGGGGTTTTGAAGATTGCAGCAGCTCTAAGATGTAGAAAATAAACTTTCCTGCTACACAATGCTGTCTGTTAAGAACACACCTATAAATATCATTCTCTTATTGTTTATGTCTATGAAATAGATGAAAGAAACTAAAATAGAATATTCTAATCAAGATACAATTTAATGTATTTTGAAAGGAATTTTAATACATATGTAGCAACTTGTCTATTATTTTAAATCTCTGTTTTGCTGCATGCAAACATAAAGACAGTCATGCAGCTGAAGTATAAACTTGGGAATGGGGTGGTGTACTAAAATCTGTCATGGCCTTTACATTTATTTTACCTCAGTCTAATGAATCTTTTGAGAAATCATTTCAATCTTCTGTAAAATTGAAACAGCTCAAACACAGATTGCAGGGCTCTGGAAGGTATATTTCTCCAAAGGTATTTGATGATCTCTGCTACAAAACATCATAACACTCTAACTACAGCTTTTACACATATCTTCTCTTCAAGGAGATCTGAAGTTGTACCTTCATTACACCTTAATAGCCTGTATTTTTTTTTTCTGTCTTAGCTGGAAGCAGTGTTTTAAGTTAAGTTCAAAACTCTGGGAAAAAAAGCAAGCTCCTTGTTCTTCATGATTTGTCCACACTACCTTTATCTGTTTTCTCAGCTTCACAGTTTCCACATGTGAGTTTTCAGCTGAAGGGAAAAACACTCCTGAACAGTTCTTTCAAACTAGTGACCTGTCATGGGCTATCACCTGTTCTGCAGACATTTTTCATCTGAAAGATGGTTATGAAATTAAATCACTATAGCTGGGAAACCTCAGGTATTAAATTTAACTGAATAGGGAGAGAAACTTGGGAAATTCTTTCAAGTGGGCATTTTTTAATGAATAAACAAATATTTTGTAATATTGAAAATATATTATTTAACCCTACAGTTTCCTCCTAGAAAAACAATTCTGCCTTTCAGATCCTGATTGTCTATTCAGTTTTAACTTCTGTGCTCTCTTCTCCACTTAACTGTGCTGGCTATGCTGTGATTGCCCCTGGGCCTGAAATAGAAATACTGTATCAAGAGTCAGACCTGTTAAGTTTTCACAGACAACTAAGAGAGAAGGCTCAACTGTGGATGTCCTTCTCCCATACTTCTGAAGGCAGTATGAGAGCTAGAACAGGTTCTAAATTGAACAGGCACATCCAAATATATTGTGCTTCATAGACTGGTAAATACTTTGTTCTTCTGCAGCCTAGATTTACTGGAGACATTTAGAGACCCTTCTAGAAATCTCTGCTCTGTTTTCCCCTTACCCTTTGTTTTAGGGACTTATTGCAGTCCTAGATTTACTGGATATTAGGGATCTGTAATTCTTTCCCTCTGGTGAGTCTTTTCCTCTGCTTTTTTCCGCTTCCATATCCACTCTGAGCACCAAGATGTTCCATTCACCTCCCATGTCTGTGTTCACCTCCTCCACTTTCTCCAGTTCCAGTGCCTCTCTGTCTCTCTTCATTACTCTGCTTTCAGTACATCAGAGACCATTGGGTCCATACAGGGTCATTTGCATCTCATTTCCACCTAGGTCCTAACCTCTTGTTACCCCTTTCCTCTCTATGAAGTCAGATGAGTTTTGAAACTTGGTTGGGGCTCACCTTACTTTAATGTAAGAAGGTGCTTTTCCCCAGACTTGCTTTGTAATCTGGAGAGAACACCAAATTTGATAACAGTGGGTGGGTTTATGCAGCAGATGCCAGGTGGAGGGTGTGCCCCCATCACATTTTCCAGTTGTCTGTCCTTGAAATCAATTGAGTTCTGCCCCATACAGCTTGCTCCTGAGTTTGTGCAGTCAAGGAATATCACAGCACCTCCAAACAGAAACACAGGGCTAATCTGAAGGCCAGTCCTCACAGTCTCAGCCAGCTCCCACACCCCTGTGAGTGCAGCAGTGCTGTGTCGAGCGTGAGTAGGCAATGATTGGGAGTGCCAAGCACCTCGGTCAGTGAGGTTTGTGAAGAACTTGGTGTGTAGCTGAGCTCTCCATTGCAGTATTAATGAACACTGACCTTGCTTTGAAAATATACAGCATGTGTTTCTTCACTGTGTCTCTATAGTCTCTGCTGATTTCTACTGCGTTCAGCATTCTGCTGTGAGACCGAGAGGATTCAAACTTTAGTTTAGTAGCTCTAAACTCCAAAAAGTGCACTCAAACAGGCACACAGGCACTTACAGACACAAAGGCTCACATTACAAAAGAGTTTTTATTCATTTTCCAGCAGAGGTCTGTCATCATAAATGATCACTAGCACTTCAGAGCACCGCTTGCTTTGTGTATGGATACACAGGCAAAGTCTTTGGGACAGCCAGATCAATTAAATTAAAATAATACAATGACTTTTTTTCAAATTTTAACCTCTTTTTTTTAACTGAAATAAGACTTTAGGAAAAGTACTTCATTTCTGCACTTCATAATAACATTGCTTTATCTCACTAGGATTCTGTGAAGAAAATTCATTATTCTTGTGAGAGACTCTACTACCAGAGATAAGGGGTTATAGAAAAGCCTCTCAAAAACTGGTTTTGTTTGGGCTTATCATTGGTCACAAGTAAAGTTAAATACATTCATAAGTGCTTGCTGTCTTTCAACCAAGTTCAAGACGTGTGCAATTAGGCAAAAATATAAAGTCGGGAATTGTTAAAATGAAAAAGTGATGTTCCAATTCAATAAATCAATAATTTCGAGGTTAATGAACAATGCCTACATTTTCAGAATCTGTCTCTCTCTGAGCATCAGAATGACATTTGCTGGCACAAAAGGGAGAAAACAGATTCAGAAAACTCAGCCAATAGTATTTCCATGGTTCTGGGTAGACTTATTAACTTACTGTAAGGAATTTTGTTAACACTAGAGTGAGGAATTCTGTCCAGTGCTCTACTGCTTCATTTTGATATATGCAGGCAAGGATATATCCTGCCCCAGGCTGCTTCAGAGATACAGAGCCCTTCAACTGATGTTGCTGTTAAAGGCTCAGCCTGACCCTCTGGGAAGTACATGGTTACTTCTTCTTCTTCTTTTTTTTTTTTTCCACATAAGTTGGGATGGTATCAAGGTTCTACAGCAATCTTCATCACACGGCTTTTCACAAGAAGAAGAACAAAAGGTAGAACAAAAAGTGCAGGTTGTCAAAGATGCTGTCACTTGGAACATAGTTCTCCTGAGCTGTATCTTAAAGGGGAGATAAAAGAAAAGAAACTAAAATATTTTATGTGTGTTTGAGATGAGCTCAATGCAATTCCTGTTGTTTCTGTGCTAAAACACATCACTGACTAAAGCAACGTAAAGCTCAAAATGCCGTCTTTGAAAATAGTTAGACAAATGCTACTTAGAGACTTGGTTGTTTTGTTGTTTTCTAACTTTGCTTTAGCTTGTCAAATTCAAGAACTGTCTTGCTGCCATTTGCAGATTCTGCCTCTGCCCCCCTTGCCATTTACAAGCGTTTAGAAGCTATTGTGAGTCCTTTTTCTGTTTAATTCTTTTGCCACAAATATCAAGGTCTGGAGCAATGAACATCCAAAAATGCTGTTGCACCACAATGCACTAATGCATGAGGACTGCATGGCTTACAGAAAAATAGAGCCATACATCTTAAAATCACATAATTACTGTGTGTCTGTGCATCTGATGGGCAAGTCAAGCCACAGCCACTGTTGCTCACTCCTGGTTGTAACCAGGCTGTATAGGTGGTGTGTTATATGGGTGCTATGAGGACGTCTCCTCCCTTGCTAGGAGCAGACAGATGTTTGATCTTTGGACTGAAGTTTGATGTTATAACAGTCACAGTGTCTGAGAGGAGCATGGTGACCACTGCAGGAGACAAGCTCCTGCATCTGTGTTTTATGTCTGCAGTCGACTTTGTGTTCTACTCCACGCCAAGCTAGTGCTACACAGTTAAGGACTGTACTTCTAAAACAGTAAGGGGCAAATTCACTTCCAAACATCGATTTCCTTTTTAATCACAAAGAGCAAGAGAGCAGGAATCCTCCAGGAGTTTGTACTCACACTCCACAGGCACAAAACCATGCAGATAACAAGCAACCTATTCACCTCCCTAACTGGAAACGTCTGGTCTGAGCTAGTTGTCTGGCATCCACCTGCAGTCAGCAAAGAATGAAAAACACTGAAGAGGCTGATTTATCCAGTGCTAAAGCAGATGTCTCAGAAAAGCAGCATGAATTGCCCTCTGGAGCTTATCTCCTCTTGTTAATTATAAGGGTAGCCTGGAAAACTGGTTTAGAGTAGATACTGGACTTCCAGGCAGCTTAAGTGAGATGAGCTGACTTCCAGTGCTGGTTGAAAGGAGACTACATCAGAATCCTCTCCACTGCTCCTGTAGCAGGCTTTCTGCCTTCCAGAAACTTCAGGCAAAGCCCTGGCTTAATTTAAGTCCTTGGCAACTCTCTAACCAGACTAGGATTTTCCCCGTCATACCTGCTTCTGATTCCTGCACTATTACAGCCTCACAAAACTACCGAGTGGGAATCGCTGAGTAAAACCCTTGTCCAAATATTTGATAGTTTAAGAAAAGAAGTCATGCATTTTTGAACAGTTCAAAAATTCTGTTTCAAAGCTTTTTGCAATCTTGCCTTTATTTTGTAAAATATTATCTGTAAAATATTATCTAACAATGCCTTGATTTTGTAAAATATTATCTAACAATGCCCTGATTGTTAAAGTGGCTCCATTTACACTAGACAACATAAAAAATATTCACCAAAAACTCCAAGACTGTTTGGAATGTTGAAACAGCCTGTGACAGAAATGGAGCAGCTCTGGGTTAATTCCCAAATACCAAGTTTTAATCCAGTTAATCTACAGTTTACTGTAAAAAGGCGTTGGGTAAAATCAACACGGAAATAGGGAAACAATGAGAAAAGGCAGGAGACAACCTCAGACAAGATATGTCTCAAAAAACACGTGGGAGATATACAAATGCAGGAAGGGGAGATGACTAAAGATTTCTCCATTCTGCAGAATGGGGTAGACTTTTCCCAGGCAGGTGAGAGAGACAGACAGGGGTTACAGCTCTAACCACAGGCATTAAGGCTGACGATGAACAGGAAGCCTGTTTAGTAGCTCTGTCAGCATTTGGCAGCAACCCAAGTAAGACAGACATGCAAATTGGCCTGTGTTGTTTTAAACCCCTCGCTCCTTTATCTTACCCGCTGTCTTTGCTGACTTGCTCACTCCCAGCCGAGTTAGCTGTCAGGCCTTTCCCAGCTGTGGCCCTTCTACACATCTAGACAGCTTTGCAGCTCGATGGGAGCTGCACCAGAGCTGCAGGTGGGATGCACCTCTCCAGAGGGGACTCCAGCAGGTACTCATCACCAGCACACTGCGTTATGCTCCTCCCCAACACCCAGATATTAGCCAGCTGAAGGCATGAGCAGTTTGCACTGACCCTCAATGTGCTGTGCAGAGCACACCTCAGAGCCAAAGGGATGAGAGATTCAGCTATCCAGCAAGAAATTAATTGGAAATACATGTGGGTATATATAAATACAAACAATATACATATTCCTGTCTATCTGGTAGTATCAGAAAAGAATACTACAAATTTTATGAAGGGTAAATCTCAACACATACTTTGCCCACCAATTTCAACCTGCCTCTACCTCCCATCCCTTTCAGTATAATCAAATGCACTCCAAACAATGAGTCAATGCTCAGAACAGCCTTGCCAAGGGCAAAATATCAGTCCTGTTTTGTTATGGCAGTGATGAAGTCACACAAGGGTTGTCAGCAGTTACCAAGACAAGCTGAAGGATATCTGTGGTTTGAACCCCAATCCATCAGTTGCCCAAGCTAGTACGGCCCCTTATCCAGTAGAAAAGTTTCTACTCAGAGTATGTGACCGAGACTTTGCTGAGCTTTGAGCACACACCAGTTGGAGGCATGCTTTACTCCCACTGCACAGCTGACCTGTGCATTCAAAAGTCACAAATTATCTCTACTACAGTCTCCTTGGAATATAACTGTCTAAAAAAAAAAAAAAAAAAAAAAAAAAGTGAAATTTTTAGCAGTCTCATGAATGCTTATTTCTTTTAATTAACTCAGTGTTTCTGAGACCATAGGGTGAACTCAGGTCAAGTTGTCAAGGATTTCTGAGGTACCACAAGAACTACAAACCTGTTCATTTTTTAAAATGAAATATGAGATATGCCCCCAGAATCTGGGACTTATAGAAAAAAAAAAAAATAAGGCAAACAACAAATGTCATGAGACTCCATTAAAAAGCAGAAACTGACAACATTGTGACCCATAAGTGACATGGAAAAGCCAGCACTATTTCTAGGTACAGAAAGACTCACTGTTAACTTTTGCAATGCCTTCTAGAACAATATCAGACCAAATTGATTGCTGACATAAGTAATTTCCCCTGAATAAGGTGAAAATTCACCTGCATAAGGAATTTCACAAGGCTCGCCTAAGACAAACTTTGCTACCAAGTGTTTTTTCTCTGTACATTTGAGTGGAGCACAGACAATTTTCAGATCAGCATGGTATCTTTTCTGAAAAAAAAAGAAGGAGGCGACAGATTTTGGAAACAAAATTATTACTTGTGACTGTGACAGATTCCATGGTGACACTTACAAGAATTTTTCCTATTAAGCTTTAGCAAGTGCTAGTGCCACAATAAATAACCTTTCATACATGGAGGCTTCAGAAGGAAAAATAAGGAATTGTACAAGTAATTCTAGAAGTTTAAAAAAGGATTTTGTTACTTCAAACTTAAACCAATAATGCAATAGGAAAAAAAAAGAGGATGAACTATATGAATTTACTTATCAGGATGTCCTCATTCCTAATCTATAATTTATATGCACATTCATTTTACATTTTTGTGGAAATAATTAGATGTATTTGGACTCCAAATGAAAAATATCAGATTATATACAAGGTAGCACAGAAGCATCTGAGCTTAGATAACACTCCCAATGAGATGCCTACTAATCTTTTTCATACCTAGCAGTCAATAGGGGATTTTCCTCCCAATTTCCCATTCTACTGAGGCTTCAATCCCTCTTCCCCTGAGAAATTTAACTTCATGTGGATGGAAACAAAGGATTTTGAAAGTGGAAAAAATATAAAGTCAACTTAAGTGCTTTCTGCACGGATGAAATGTGCATGCAGCTGAGTTTACAGAAGGATTTCATAATATCAAGACCCACAGAGATCAAAAGTAATAATAAGGAGTCTCTCAGAATCTGTGGTGGCATGAAAAGATTGTGCATTCGGGAGAAAATTTGCATTTTGTTTGTTGATGTCTTGTAGATTGAGCTATGCCAGAGGGATATAAATCAATGAAGATGTTGCTTTAGTATTATTAAGATAGTCCAATATGTTTTTATCAGAATAAGTTAAAAAAAAAAAGGAGAGAAATGCATTTAATTTTTTAAATTCTTTGAGACAAGTTCCATTCCCTCCTGTACACATACATATATAATCTGAATGTTTTCCATTTTCAGCTGGTACTACTCAGTCATAGACATGTAAATAAACAAGATAAATTTTACCAGTGAATACAAAGAAACCCTGTTAGTGTGGCAACTGTATAACCAGAATCTGTAGCTATAACTCGAATTTCCCTACATAAGATCACAGATTCCTTGGATATCTCCCTGGCAGTCCTTTAATCTCCCTTCTAAGCAGCATTTCAATCTAAGCACTGCATTCAAGATTGAGACAGAAAAACAAGGAGAAACCTTGTGCTCTTTTGGTCCAGGAAAAGATTCACTATCTCAACAAGCTATAGTTCCCCCGTGAAGATACTAGTTGGGATTCAAATAGAAAAGGAAAGCAAAGTCAAAACATGCAAAAGGAAAAATATAAAATATTTTAGAGCTAACAGTCTAGGTTGCTATATTTTTGGGGTATACTAATATATGTGTAGAAACAAATGTTTAAATCTTTTGAAGTTAACTTTAGGATTCATGAAGCAACTACCAAAGTCAGCAGCTAAGATATCCTCAGCCCATAGTAATGTTTACAGGTAGAACAGAAATAGAAAGAAAAAAGAAAGATAGATAAACCTGAAAATAGTGACTACTAAATGTTTGTATCCAACAGAGTAAAGAATGAGTTCATGTAATAAAGTGGTGTAAACGTTTTTGATCCAAAAGGAGCAGTTGGAGGATTGAAGTAAACAAGAATTCAGTCCTAAAGGAGAACTTTATTGGAAATCAAGGGCAACCTGACATGTATAAGGCTTACAAATATAAGAAGTTACCAGGAAAAGTTGGAAGAAAGCATTAAAATCCACCATGCTTTCCAATTCCATTGTGATTAAGATTCTCTAGACTAACATGTAAAAGAATATCAAATGAAGTAAACAATTATAGGAGGTTTTAAAGAATCTATTAAATCTATAAAAGATGGGAAAGCAAGCTGACAAAAATACATTTAATCTTTTAGTCTAATAGTTATGTGGAACAAAAAAATAGAGAAGTAAAAGAGCAGGATCCATAAAAAAATTAAAATACCTTCACAAATACATTAGGTGAAAGAAAGGCCCACAAATATAGAAGACCAAACATTAAATGCATAGAAATGTACAAGAATATATTGCTTTAGAAGTTAAAATAAAAATCTATCTTAATTATTAAAATGGATTCAAAGCTTTCTGAAGCATATGCTGAGCACCACTGCAGTAGATGAAAGAGGTGGGAATGCAGCAAGACTAAGGACAATAAAAGGAAGGATTCAGACAGAACAGTAAGGAAAAATAGGGTGATTTTCTGCACATATGTAGAAGCAGAGAAATGGGCATGTGGAACACAAAACAATGTACTGCCTGCATCCTCTCTTTTTATTAAAAAAACCATGGCTCTGTTAAATGTCAACAGAGCTGCAGCAGTTTAAAACAGAGTTTTCCTCACTGTGTAGCAGTATGTTTGAAGGATTCCCTTATATTGAAGGAAAACACATTTTTCCCTCTTAGTCCATTGATGAGATATTTTTAGCATAACCCATCTTTATAAAAGTACCTCCATGGAAAGTGGAGTAACTTAGTCACCAGTGATAGAGAGAGATTCTCCCTTCAGGGGAATACCTGTGCATGCTCATGTGAAGGTGTTTCTTTTCTACTCTTTTACTTTTGAGACATCTCTTACGATTTTTAGGGTGAGACAATTGTTTCACATTTAGTCCACACCCTCGAGCACTGTGCAGTAGGTTTGCTAGCTCCAGAAGACCCTGTGAAGCACAAATTGTGCCACACACATAAGGCAAGGATCAGTTACAAAAAGATAGGGGACTACAGCTCTGATCAATATTTCTTCCCTGTACCTTGCTTGGCAGAGACAAACTTTTATTTACCTGCTGGGTAAATAAGAGAAAAAATGTCCCATGAAAGTGGCATAAAACTTCCACAAAAATAACTCAGTGTGTAAAAGTATTCCAAAATCGAATCTAATAACACTGCATAGAAAAATCTATTCTACCAGTCTGGAATTCAAAGTATCATAAAGCTAGGGAACTGTGCAAGCAACATTAAACAAGACAAACAAAATGTAATCCAGAGCACTTGTAACAAAAGCATAGAATAAGGAATGGGAGAATAAAAGTGTGAAGGCAGCCTAATGCTTCCACAATTAATAGACTCTACTTAAAAAAAAAAAATCAATTCAGTGCAAAGTTAGAAAGATGTCAGAAAGGAGCAATTATTCATGGCTAATTACTTTTTAGGGGATGATGACAATGGGTTAGTTTTCTCTGGTATTGATGAAGAAAAACCTCTGGGGAAATCATTTGCAAAGGTTACCAAGGATATGAATTATTCTCTGGTATGTACGAAGCACAAGAATATGAAAGAATGAGTAAAATACTAGTGTAGTGAAGGTCATCAAGACAACTCAGCTAATAGCATAAATTACCACTTTAGAGATTCAAACATGCCATCAATATGTCTAATAATGAATGATCTCCTGGAAGGGATGATTTGTTATGAACTGTTCAGATACTTACTAGAAAGAAGACTTTAGAAAATTTGCTTCAAGAGAATGTAGCAAAAGACAAAATTACAGAACTCAGCCTGTAGTTGTCCCTGGCAGTGAATTAAAGAAAAACATGACCAAAATCCTTTAACACAGGACTGTATTGCACTAAGGTCCATTCTCTTCCTGCAACGTGGGGTGATTCAGCACACCCCGTTGTCTTAGACCCACTTCCCCATTCCTCTACAGAATAGCTACCATAGTCTTCTCCATTTAATCTTCTCCCTTTTACTTGTGGCTTCATTATCAGCTTTGTCTTCAGTATATCCATTCACAGCCATCTTGCCTATACTAGTCTCTCAGATAGATAGCAACAGCTTTATCTCCTGGAAAATTAGCTCGTCTCACAGTCCCCCTATCCCAGTGGGGTCCCCATCCTAATTTGCTCACAACCCTTATTAGTTGTTCACATCTCTGCTCCAAGTGCCCTGTAATATTTGAAAATCTGATTATAGAGTCCATGGCACTCATTATAAATTCTCCTTCTCAAGCCTCTCTCCTGCCTTTAAGCTGCCACATCACCACCTCTGCCATTTAGCCTGTCCATTATACTGCTTTGCGCCCATTTCTGTGGAGCTCTCTCTTCATGTTTCCATTTGTTCCCATCTTGACTTTACTAAGTAGGATAGCCACACATGCTGCTGCCACATTTATATGCAACCTCTGTAATAACTGAGGGGCTCCACCACAGCTGTATTAGCTACCTGCTCCTCTATAGAACTTCCTTTGCTTGCCTGACTGTGCAATTAGGGAGCAGTACCTAGACTCCAGCTAACGAACATACATGAAACCTGCATATTCTATGAGATGTTACCAATCTGCCGGCTCTTCTATTAGAAGACAACAGAAAGCTGGGTTTTTTTCAAGTTCAGCATGGAATTATTTAAAAAACACCAGGCTTATTAGCAATTGTGTAGATTTCTGCTATAAGACAGTGCATAAAAATGCCCTGCCTGTACTTATAAAAATAATAGGCATGTGATACTCTTCTAAATGATGGGATTGATATTCACATTGTAAAGTATAAAAATAAACTAAAGGTCTTGACTGCCATTTTCATGTGTTTTGATCTTGAATGCTGTTTAGCTTGCAGTAAGCAACTCCTCCAGACATGACTTGAATATGTCACCTACTCTTTCCAAAAATTCTTTGTTACAAGGGAGGTCTCATCCCTCCCATGTTAGCAGAAAAGGAAGAATATCTAGTGAGCAAAACAGGCCATCAATAAAGCCAGGAAAAGGCTGAGCTACCTTTGAGATCTATCACTATGGAGAAGTCTGAGGGCAAGGAGGCTGCAACTGCCTGCCAGGCAGCGCAGGAAAAGGAAAGTGTTTCCCAAACAACTCACCTGCCTTGGCAGCTAATAAAATCTGTAGAGTTAAACTGCCATAAAAGTAGCATGGGGGGAACCAGAGTTTTATAGTAGAAATAGATTTGTGTTCAACCCTACACATTTCTTGTCACCTAAAATCAGAGCCTCCTTAGGGCTAGAGTGGGTGCAAAGGGCAGGAAAGTTTTAATGTAAATATTTTTGGTATAAACAATCAGATTCAAACACAGGTGAGTGAAAAGGTAGATATTCAAGAATAATTTCAAAGGTGAGACCTGCTTTTCTTCTAGCAGAGATACAGCTCTGCATTTTCCTGTCTCTTGAATCTGGTCTGATCACTGGGTAAACAACTCTGCATGCCCAGAATGATTCAAAGAGGAACCAGACTTGGAGAGCAGTCATTACTTGAATGCTTTTCAAGACATCTAGCATATATGATTGTAAATACATCAAGGACTAGTAGGAAGATCAATAATAAATCAGTAACTGAGTAAGTACAGAAGTGATCCCTTTTTATGCAATTACAGTTTTAAATAATCTAATTTGTATTTTTTTTTCATTTCCTCTGAACCACCGAACCACTAATCTCTAAAAATATTGTTCATTCTCTTTTGATTTGCAGTCATTTAAAAAAAAAGAAAAGAAGGAAAAGAAGAGCAAGAAAGAAAAAAAAAAAAAAGGAGGGAGAGAGACAAAAAGAAGGAAAAAAGAAAAACCTCCTTGTGCAGGGGCAAGTGTTTGCAGAGACATTTGGACTTCATTAAGCATGTTCATTAGGTTCATTAGGTGAAAGTGTCATACTCTTAAAAAGAAAATGAATAGATTTTAGCATATCCAGACCATGTATTAAAATGGTATCAAAAGTTATAAATTCCAAAGCATAATGTTTGACAGTAAGCTGTCATGGAAGCAATAGATTCATTATAAAAATGCTAGAAGTGCATACATCTCATTGACTGTTTATCATTAACTGCATGGGATGCTGATAGGAAATGTCTAGCTATAATTTATATTTCTGATGACTCTCAAATCTATTACTCACCTCTCTCGAGTTTTATAGCTCCTCTGGACAGAATAGAAATTGAACAGGCAGAGTAGGTTTGGGAGGGGAATTTTCTGCTCTTGCTGTTCTCTATTATCTCATCCCTCCAGCCTGAGCTGTCCCTGACATGTGATCAGACCCACACTGCCCAAGTGTTTCTCAGAAAATAAGGTTTGAAAATAAAAAATAAAAGGGAAATAGAGATATTTAACTATTATCTCCATTTTAAGTCTCTCTGCAATTGTACTCTAAAAAACACATTATGGGTAAAATCTTAAATGTGTAGTCAGGTGTAACATGAAGAAAACCTCTCTTAAGGATAGCATGAATTTTAAGACTACAAAGACCTGAAAAAGAGTCCCCAAGAAAACAAAGAAAATAAATTCATGAAATATTTAGTAAACAAAATATTCCTTTGTGCTAAGTTGTAGGTCCAAGATAACTGATTTTCTAAAGAAATCCTTATTTGTGCAGAAGCATTGTAACAGAATTAAAGCTAAAACTTGCAATTTATTCCATTCCAATTATCAACTAGAGTTTAAAATTCATATAACTGCGTACTGAGAACTATCTCTGGTTTTAAAAGTCCTGTAGCTGTTAGATCAATTACCTACCCATTAATTGCAAAAGACTTCATTGAACTTACAAAAGGAAGGTTTTATTCTGTCTTTTTTGAACTAGTATACATGTTTGTACAGATGAGCTTCAGAACACTATGCAATTTCTCATGGCAGACTTTATTTCTTTTTTATTGACTATGCCTATTACATTTCTTCCTTTTACAGCACTTCCACAAACTTTAGAAAGAGGACAGGCACTAATAGCAGAGCTTAGAGGCATATTTTTCACATGAATACCAAGTTCTCATGTAGCAAAACTTTGCTAGAGAAATCTGCATTCTCTGTTTTTCCCAGAGGGAGAAAGGGAAACAGTTCTTGCTTCAGACCCCCACATGATCTAATCTGACAATTAATCCCTGAAAGAAAACACAGAATGCTCATCACACGATCAACATTCAATAATGCCATTTTATTCAAGCTGGGGTTCATAACAGCTGATGTAAAAGCAATGCATGATGAAAGCAGGTGTCTACTGTAAAGTGTGCCTCATTTCTGTGAGTGCAGTTCTGCCTCTGTATAATATTTGAGCTGCATCTTAAATATTTCTCTTAAGAAAAGGTAATTTTAAATAAATATCTCATGGCAGATCTAATCCAGATTTTACCTTGGAGATAATCAAGTAAGTCTAGAACAGAAGCTAAAGCTCCTACACTCATTCCTAGAAAATCTGTCTATAAAAAATGATTGCCTCTTCTCTCTGCAATAAAATGATATTTTCAAATCTAACAAAAGATCTGATGTAGTCAAGGAAAGATTTTTTGCCGGAGTGACTAAGATCAGTCTCTTTCTTATACCTGATATTGTTGTCAAAAGATTTTTTTTGTAACATAGCAAGTTATACTGAAAAACTTCTACCTGAAAATAAAATTAAAAGTTAAATTTTCACTGATACAAGCATCTTTACTGTGATCCGATGGATGGGAAGGAGGGATCAAATGTTTAAGCAAGACAAGTTATACAACTGAAATGCTCAAATAATGAAGATGTAAAGGTTAAATTACTGTGTAACTGCCTACATCAAAGCTATTTTCTTTACAACCTAAGAAAGGTTTACGTGAATGTCAAATGTGAAAATAGCTAGGCAGTAAAATTATTATTCAAAGTTGTGTGATGGCAGACTAAATCACATACCATAGTTAAAAATAAATTAATTCTCAGCAGGTTGTGTCCACGTTGCCAACACTAATATTAAAGCTTTGAAAAGTGTGTTATATGTGAAGTTGAGGCATATAAAATTGATATGAGTATCTTCCCCTCTCCTGTAACTTATGGGCATTCAAAAACAGCCCTATTACTTATAGTTCCAGAACTTGTTGATTATTTAATTCCAACTGTTGTTTCCATCTCAGCTTACCTAAAGGTCAAAAAAGCCCGTGGGACTTTAGTTAAAGACCCACAGACATAAGATTATCATAGAGTCCTATCATAAAATCATAGGGGGATTTGGGTTGGAAGAGACCTTAAAAATCATCTAGTTCCAAACCCCTTCCATGGAAGGTCCACCTTCCACTAGACCAGGTTGCCCAGGACCCCATCTAACCAGGGATAGGACATCCACAGCTTCTCTGGGCAGCCTGTTCTCCACCCAGCCTGCACTAGTGCTTGGGATTGCCCTGTCTCAGGGGCAGGAGCTTCCATTTGGCCTTGTAGAACTTAATAAAGTTCACTGAAGCCTGTCATGGTTCCTCTGGATGGAATCCTTTCCCTTCAATGTGTTGACTGCACCACACAGCTCGGTGTCATTGGTAAATTTGCTGAGGACACAATTTCCCTGTCTATGTCACCACCAAAGATGTAAAACTTATGTAAGAATGTAAAAGAAGTAAAATGCAAGATTGTCCAAGAAATTGCAGCAGAAATTTATGCAGCATGAAACACAAGTGCCTAATATGCACAAATGTTTTACGCAGAAATTTAAAAGAGGACACTGGCTATGAAAAGAGAGAGTGCTTCCCATTAGAGAAAGACTTTAAACAAATTGAAGTGAGGAAGAATGAAAATAGAAAAGGCGCAGGAGAAACCCATCCAGGATGGGAAGAAGAAATCCATTCAGATGCATAGAGGACTTGTCATATCTGATGGGAAAAACTAATTGTCTCATGCCGTTAGTCTGGACCAAAACACATAGTCTAAAGAAGATGCAGAGGAAGATGAATATTGCAATGTCCAGCATGACGAGGAGTTGTGCTGCTGGCTGGAGAAGCACCCACCAGAGTGGGCACTGTCTCTTTGTGTACCAGAGCTTCAGGTACACAAAGAGATAGTAGTGACCCAACCCAGCAGGTCTGATGCTCTACAAACTTCTCCAGCCGTGGGTAGGATTGGGCAGAAGTTTTTTTAAGTAAAACATCTTTACCTTTATGGCTACTGTATCAGCCTGTCAAAACCATACCCTAGCCTCCAAGGGGTGTCCCAGCCAGGTGAAACTCTACCAGAAGCATTAAGTCCCTATTCAGCACCCTCACTCGGTCCAAGAAAACTGGTTGCTCAGATTTACTTTTGCTTCTCTCTGCCTTACATATATATGTGTCTTGCCTGTTTATTTCATACCATTTCAGAGGATAAGGGTTTGGTCTTTTTCTTTCTCATAAAATATTTTGAAAAGTCTGATTTTCATTTTGATATTAAAAGAAAACAAGTTTTTTTTCAGAACATTGACATTTTTCACGAAACAGGGAATTTTTGTCAGCCTGAAGCCTCTGTGCTGAGAAGAAAAGTTGTGTTTACCAGCATTGCTCGGAAAAAAAGAAGATGGCTTCAGGTGCGAGACAGAATTGGGTGTCATTCCTGGAGGCCTGGCTTGAGTTTCATCTTGGGTAATTGGACATTTTCTGAGGAGGCTTTTTCTTATTTTCATCAAAACAGATCCTATTACAATGATACCAGGGGAAAAAAAATAAAAGAAAAAGAAAATCTGTCTAGGTCACTGCATTTTGCAGGACTAACCATTACAAATCACCATCATCCCTATATCCAGGCTGCATATGAATACCTGCCACAGAGCCCAGTGCAATGCCACTGTAAATTCACCTCCTCCACAAAACATAGTTTTCCTCTCTAACCTGCAGGGAAATAGCAGAATTGCCAGACAATCAAAATACATGTTTTTGAAAAGGTCAAAGGATTCCAGCAAAATATTATATTTCATGTAATGTACAAACCATGAAAATATTGATGTTTCATTACTGAGAAAAAAAATTGTAACAAAAACAGAATCTGACAATATTTTTTTTTATATTTGGGACAAAGACTGTGGCAAAAAGAGAAATGGGCAGAAGGCTACCATCATATGAATATAGGTTTTTTTTTGTTTTATAGCAATTTTGCCTTATGTAAAAGCCTTTCAACCACCTGAATCTTTAGTTATCCATCAGAATTTACTCTGTTTCATGTCAGGGCTACCTCTTAAAGCCAATACACTAGAAAAAAATGCAGCTTGCTGTCTCTGGCCCAATTCAAGCACAAATGAACCCAATTAACTTTTTTTTTCTTTTTTTTTTTTCATCATCTCCTTCATATTGCTGGGACACCAAGGCTACCAAGCTTCTTTATTCCCATATATTTACTTCTCACTATAGCAGTAATGCACTCTACAAGGCATCAAGCCTGTTAATCAGAAAACCTTTCAAAGCCTCCTTAGTTCTAACAATTTTATTGCAGATAAGTAAGCAGCTGAAACTGCGTAAGTTCAGGAGCTGCAGTAACTCAAATAGCCAATCTGGAATAGGAGAAAATTGAATGCACTGTTCTCAGCAGCTTTGTCTCGACTGGGAGAACGGAATTATTCTTCAAGTATTACCATGTGCCAGAAGAAAGCATTACTTAGGATTGACTATTGGCTGTCTAATTGCAGCACTGAACCGAATAATTTGAAATGATAGCTATCTAAAGCCAAATTGTAAAGTGAATAGTGAACAAAGCAATAAATAATAGAATTACACATACTATATGTGATTGCTCATTGAATCAGATTGCCGGTCATAATAAAAGTCAAAAGTAACAATCAGCTTCATTACTACAGAAAAGAGGAAATGCCACTAACTGTTTCTAACTCCTGTCATCAACATATATTGTGAAAACAAGCTGGCAAATCTCTTTTGATTATACTGGACCTAAACTTAACCTTACTCCTTTCTTATTCCTAGGGGTGGGGTGTCTCAGACTTTAAGGATGGTTTCCTCACTATATAAACTGCATGTAATTCCTTGGTCTCTCACAACACTGGCTGTTTTCACTCAGAAGATGAGCTGCAAAGCACACCCAAAAGGAAGGAGTAAAGGCACTGGGAAAGAGGAGCATCACTTGGGCTAAGGAAGATGCTCTCAATTTGTTCTGGTAGATGAGACTGCGTGTCTCCAGTGAGATTCTCCCCAGGGACTTGGATGAGCTACAAATATTTGCAATATATATATGTCTCTCTCTATATATATGTATGTATGTGTGTATGTGCGTGTATACACATAAGGAATCCAAGTACTGTCTCAGTTTGAGGGTCGTCCCTCATTTGCATTGAAAATGCCCAATTCAACTGCAACAAGAAATAAATAAGCTAGAGACACAGTTCTCACTTTGCAGTATGTGCAAATGGCATGCAAGTTTATTTAAGTCTTTCCAGTACAGCAGCAGGGTTACTTGTAAGAGGATAATTTTGCATTTTGCTGTCTGAGAGCTTTTTCTGTATAATTGTTAGTATGTGTGGCAACTGACATTCCAGGCACTGCAAGTCTATTCCTTTCCACTGTTACAAGCAATGTCAAAGGAGCCTCATATGTACCTTTTTCTGTTCTCACTGCATTATTTATCAAATGAATATGAAATCAAAATGTTGATGCAAGGAACAATATGTTAAACACTCCAATGTGCAATGCCAGCTTAACCTTGTCAACCTTCCACCATGGGCCAAAGGTAAATTTCCTACTGTTTTAACCAGCATTTACCCCTCCTCCTTCCCCTCTTATATTACTTTTTTATAAGCTTTCCTGTTTTCTTTTTCCCACTACACTTCATGTTCAGGAAAAAAAAAAATTCCACATAAGCCCTCGGTGGTGCATTTTATTTTATAGCTGATGACAATGCTACCCAAGAGATTTCAGCACATACACCCTTGCTCCCAACAAACCTAGAAGCAGGCTGAATCTATAATTTACTTCTAACCTTGCCTGAATACTGAGTTTTTAATGAAGTGCTTTCTCTAACTCCCTAATATTTATCTATTTATTTCTTGACATCTCATATCTACTACTGACTTGGTATCATGTTCAGGTTACTTTCTGAGCACGTCAGCACCAATTACTTTTAGGACTAGGATATGCAGATTACAAGAACTTAATGGATACCTTAGCTAAATAAATCACATTCTCACTACTCTAAGCATATCCTACAACCAGATTCTTATATCATATAAGTTTAAAAATCCCAATCTTGAAGCACAAGTCCAGCAACATGGATTTCTCTAGTGGTTGTTGCACATATCTTCTTTCTCATCAGACTCTGCTTTACTGATTCCTTGTACCATCAGTATGAAAAATCATAAGGACTTCAGTCTCACTTCAATAGATCCTGGGAGGGAAATAGAAAAAGGAATCTCTGACCCAAAGACAACATTGCAGATGGCAGCTCTCTTCAAAGCCCCACAAGTGGGTAAGGAAAACATGTAAAAGAATTGATCATCATTGTAGGAAATGTTTTCAGATTATTTGCCTTAACAATAGGTTAACTTGACTGGACGCCAGATATCCACCAAGCCATTCTGTCATTCCATTTCCTCGGCTGGACAGGGGAGAGAAAATAAACTGTAAAACAACTCATAGGTCAAGATAAGGCCATTAATTAAGCAAAAGAAAAAGTTTATGTGTGCACAATCAAAAAGAAAATCTAACAATTTAATTCCCTACTTCCCACCTGCCAAGGGATATTTCAGCCACTTTCCAGGAAGCTGTGGGCTTCAGCACCTGTGGTGGTTGCTTGGGAAGGCAAACACTGTAAATAACAAATGCCCCCACTCCTACTCCTTTTCTTAACTTTTATATCTGAGCTGATGTCATATGGCATGGAATGTACCTGTGGTTACTTTGGGCCAGCTTGCCTAAATATTTCCCCTCACAGGATCTTGCCCACCCCAGACTACTGAAGTGTCTGGGGAGACAGTGCTGGTGCTGTGCCAGCCCTGCTCAGCCGCAGCCAAACGTGTGTTATCAACACCCCTCCAGCTACCAGTGCAAGGCACAGCGCTGTGAGGGCTGCTAGGGAAAATGAACTCCTACTCAGTCAGACACAATACAAAATGCCGTGTGGTTTTGGGGGCTTCAAAGCAAGTTAAGGATAGGGAGGATAAAAAAAGCCCACTATATATCTCTCTGCAAAGTATCCACTCCCCACTACAGCTGTTAGTTTTAGTCCAAAGTGACTTTCTCCACGTAAGAAATCATACAAGCACTAGTGTATAGACTTTCCCAAATTACAGAGTTTGTTATTGCTTACAGATTTTTTTTCTGTTCTACTCCAATACAGAATGAGTGAATTGCCACTATCATTTTAGATTTAGGTTGCACAGATAAATTTGGGGTGTCTGGTTTTGGCTGGTTTTAAGCTAATGGAAATAAGTTTCCATTTTCTCCATACTGTTTGGAGACCAAATACTACCGGATATCATGCCACTGGCATTCAGACAATACTGAAAAATTGAGATAATATTGCTGTTATCTGCACTATGTGAACCTATTTCTCTTTAAATCCTGGGCCTCAGTGATGTCTAATTATTACTGGCATTAATTTTTGCCTACAAAATCCCAAGATGCATGTCATTGAAAATTGCCAGTGCCACAAAAAGGCACTTACAAAAAAGAAATTAGGATAAACCAATTAGAACTGAATGCCACATTGCAAACTATTTGGGAGAAGGAACAAAGCAAGCTTTGATCATTTATTGCTTTGATAGGGACCTAAGGAGGATACAGGCTCAGCTTGGACACATTAGTGCTATGTCTGTGACTTCTATGGAGTTATGTTCTCTGACAGCAGCTAAAGAGCTGTTACTACATACTTCCTAACCAGAATTTTAGGTAGATTTGCATTTTATGTGCTTTTAAATGTGCTGCTTCCTGTGTATGCTAAAGGCAGTCCTTTCATCAGCCAACTACACATAAAAGCAAACAAATTCAGGAAAATACAACTACAGACAAATGGCCTTAGAAAACATGGATAGAAAAAATCTAGGGGGAATTCATTGCACTAGCTAGGTTTCAAAATAATTCATTAAACAGATACCACTTGTCCTGTCACTGACTATCAGTCTGGAAATGGATAATGTTCCAAATGTGTCTGCTTTCATCACATATTCTCCCACTATCACAGTTGGTAACATTAGCTATGTTCAGGAAGCACTTTACAGTCTCCATTGCTATCTTATCAATACCACCACAAAAAGAAGGAAATACATGGGAGGAAAATAATCATAGCAGTCTATGGTAATAGTTGAAAGCATAATGCTTCTCTCTAGCAGACAAAAAAAGCAGCTTGCCCTGTAATCCTACATGTCTGTGGAAAACAGAACTTTAATAATCAGGTTGAGACTTGCCATTTAAGTTTACATCAGCAAGTCTGTCATATTTGTTGTTAACATTCTGAATAATTCTTAAAAACAGTAATCTGCTTATCATTTATTTTTTAATATATCATTATTATTTCAGGAAAGTGTGCAACAAGGTTGAAATGGCCTTATTCCAACAACAATAACAACAAAATCAATCCTTTTCTACAAATTTGATATAGGCAGGCAGTGTACTATTTGAAAAAGTTCAGTGAACCATGAAGACTGGCATATGCACCATAAAATTCAAGCTTTATTTGATGAAGTTATTGAGCTTTGCATTTACCTCAACCAAGGTTTAAAGCAATCATCCATATTTTTACTGTCATCTCAAGTAGGAAGATTTGAATACGAAGAAAATCAGATTGCTACTTCTGGGAGTTTTAAAGGGATCTGAGGAGGGGCACAGAAAAGATCCTTGGTGTTTAATGAAAAATATCTGTTCAGTTCAATTATGACACTAGAGGCTCAGTGCAGTGCAAAAATAAAGGGGGATGAAAAAAAATAAAAAAGACAGTACAATAATAACATGAAAGAATTTTGTTCTCTAGCTTTCTGATTAAAAGTGTATTTTCATGTCAGCTTTAAGAGAAATTATGTTCAAAGCCTGTTTGCAACAGAGTCTGTTTTAATTTGTCAAAGGTTTACATTGTATAACTCGATCACATTAATTGCAAAGATTGTCTTCCCTATTGTTTCACTGCACTTTTAAAGACAAACAAGAGGAATCGAGCTCCTGTGGTACCACCAGGGGTGACAAGATGTTTTCTTTAGACAGATGCCTGGTCATCACAACTTAGGGCTAACTAGTCAAAGTGGGAGCTTGCTAGAGTCCGATATCTTATTATTGTTAATGTCAGTCAAAACATTGGAGGCATCAGTTTAGGGATCAAATTTACAAGCTCAGGAGATGTGTCTTCCTCATGTGATCAACTTGACACCAACATAACTAGAGAGAGAAGGTAAGTGTTTCAGAGATTATATTCCCCTGCATCAAACAGAGTGACATATAAAAGACTCGTCTCTCAAATGGTTACAAATAAGCTTATATTAATTGAGTCTTGCATAGGTTTACATGCAACACAGTACAAGAGGGCACAACAAGGTCAGTGTGCCTTCCAACACACTGCTCAATAGTAAGTTAAGCTTATTAGAGGATACATGCCTGACACTCTCTGACAGTTCTGAACAAACATCATCAGTTCAGTGGCAAACCTTTCATCAATAATCTGGTCTTTTTAGCAGTAGCACAAAAGCCTAACTTTAATTGGCTGCTCTGCCAGAGAAGATTCTGAGTCACCTCCTCCTTCTACCTTCTACAAGAGTGTCCAAACCACCAAATGACACAGCAGACTGAAAAGAGTCCTAAAAGGGACCACTTGCCTTTAACCTTGCCCACAAAAATCTGCCATAAAGCAGAGAAGGATGACTACAGAGATCTAAATGGAGTAAAACCTAGGAGACTGAAACTCTCTAGTATAGAGGCTAGACATGCAATAGATAGAAACTCTTTGTGTCCACTTCCTCTAGTGGGTCATCCTAAATAAAATGCTGAATTTTTCAGAAGAGCCCAGAACTTGGGACTCCCTCTCTGCCTTCAAAGGACCGAAGTAGGCATGCGAGTGCTAGCAAGATCTCAGTACCCCAGTTAATATCTGGGCCTCTTGGAATTATGACAATATCACAGCAAAAATAAACATTGCACAGCAGTGTGTTTTATTTTTAAGGGTGACAGAAGCTTTGAAGTGATTTTTATGAATAAAGAAGGAACAGGGGAGGATTTTGGTAATATAGTAGCCCTTAAGGTTAAGGGTCCACTAGAAGACATTTAGTTCTAAAACAATTTTAATAGACAATATGTTTCTGTGCTAGAGACCTCAGCAGGCAGAGAGAAATCACTCTTACTCAGAGGCTTTGTTTACTCTGCTGAGAAAAGGAGGATTGAGCCGGAGTGTTCACCTTGTTGTCCATATGACTTACCTGTGAGTCCTTAATGTTACACCATGGCAACTAACTCCAACAATTTTCTAGTAAGAAAGTAAGTAGTATTGACAGGAACTGGCCTGTGTCCCTTGACATCTGGACCACCAGTCAGTCCTTGGCCCTTGTCTGTGCCAGTTGTTGCACCCAGGAAATCAGTGATTGTGTCAGCAGGGTCCTGAGTCCCTTGAATAGAGAAGCAATGGGAACTTTGCAGGTGAGTGTGAATGAGCAGACTCCAGAAAACTAACAAGAATTAATTAGGTGGCAGAAGAAGGTTCAATACAAAAATCAGTTAGTAAATAAATGAAGCTGCCTGGAAACAAAAATGTATATCTGACAGCCTACACTGTAAAGCATCAGACCAGTATCACTACCTTCCCCAGAACCAATACACTGAATAAAGCGTTCCTTCTAGCTCAAATCACCAATTTGTCAGCTAACAGAAGCAAGCAAAGGCAGACACAGCTCATGACAATATGTACTTTGGGA
Organism: Calcarius lapponicus; assembly: GCA_039654755.1. Classification (NCBI taxonomy): domain Eukaryota; kingdom Metazoa; phylum Chordata; class Aves; order Passeriformes; family Fringillidae; genus Calcarius; species Calcarius lapponicus. The sequence continues at coordinate 43,142,304 of CM077462.1, read as the reverse complement.
CTCTGAGCTAATTTTCTATACTGAACCATTGCAGAATATGACAACGTCCTTAAAAACAAACAAAAAAAAAGTTTATTTTCTGACTGCAGCCCACTGGAGAAACAGCTCTTTGACGTTGCTGTCCCACCATGAATTTAAAAGATATGGATAATTTACAACCTTGATTAACAATCTCAGAGCTGCAATAGCTCATCCTCTTCACATCCCATCCTTTTTATTGAATGTGTTTAAGTATTCATGAACACATGATGGTAATCTTGTTAACACTATGAAAAGCAATGACATCCTCATTATAAACTGCTTGAAAATGCTCATGATCCTTTCACCAGAATGAGCTTTGTACAATTAGAAGCCTGAAAAAGTCACAGGTGCGCAACACAGGGTGATAAAATTGTAATTGTAAGATACAATGGCATTGTAATGTCCAGGACAGTAGATTTTGCAGATACAGACAGAGGGCAGGAAAACCAGTACTCCTTGTAATACTAATTTCTCTTTTGTGCTCAATTGTGTCCTGCTTGTATATTCAGGCTGAAAAAATCCCCTAGATTTCAGGGGGCAGAAGGTAATTCTATCCAAATCCAATAAAAGGGAGCTATTTAAGACTCCCTGTCTTTCTCATTATGGTGAAAATAAGTTTGTTTTCTGGGATCAAAAATGACCTCAGGATGTTTGATGAATGTCTCTCTGGCTTTCTCTAGAGATGTAATACACCATTTGTGGTATTTTTATCTTTTCTAATAGGTTAACTACTTGCTGTGGAAATGGGTGTGATAGAGTTTTAGTCATGGCAAGGGTGTTCGGGCAACATTCAACAGAAGGTTCAAGTTGGAGTTGGCATACTGTCAGACCTTCTACGTATCTCTTGTATAGTTAGTTCTGAAATTTCAAAATATATTCCTTTCCTTTTCTTTGCTTTCATTTTCTTACCTTTGTGCATCAGACCTCTGAATTGCTGGATATTGACAAGTAGAAGAGGCCAAAGACACATTAAATGTCCTATGCCTACAAGTCAAGACAACCAGAGGCTGTCCTTAAAAACACAAAGGTGTGCTGTCACAGGCACTTCCACAGGTGCAGAGGAAGATAGAGACAGCAGGGATGTAGCAGATTTTAAGAAACTCTGAACCCATGTAGTAGCTGGTTTGACATTTTGTGATGGAAGTGAGGCTTTGAGATCCGAATCCCATTTATCATTTTGGCCTTTCAAGAACTGATAGGAAAAGAAAGAATTTCAGGTACAGTTCAGAATTTCTGCTTAGTTAATCAAGTCACCATTAAGTGGGATAATGGCAATGAAGGAAGAAAAGATAAGGCAGATGTGTCACACTCAGTCTGGGAGAGTCATATGTGACTTAAATACCTTCGCTGTCCTGGAGAGTTAGCAAAATATTTCATTTACCTCACTGGAGACTTTCTGTTCAACAATCACTGCAGGCAAATCAAATGAGACAGAATAATATTTAAAAAATCACAGAATCAGAGAATATGCTGAGTTGGAAGGGACACAAAAAGCATCATCAGTCCAACTCCTGGCCCTGCACAGCACAATCCTTAAGAGTCACACCATGTGCCTGAGAGCATTATCCAAGCACTTCCTGAGTTCTGTCAAGGTTTGATGCTGTGATCACTTCCCTGAGGAGCCTGTTTCAGTGACCAGCCACCATCGACTGAAGAACCTTTTCCTGATACCCAACCTAAACCTCCCCTGACACAGCTTCAGGTCATTCCCTGGGGTCCTGTCACTGTCACCACAGAGCAGAGATCAGCAACTGTCCCTCCTCTTCCTGTCATGAGGAAGCTGTAACTGCAGCAAGGGCTCCCCTCAGTCTCCTCCAGGCTGAACAGACCAAGTGACCTCAGCTCCTCATACAACTTCCCCTCAAGGCCCTTCACCATCCTCATTGCCCTTTTTTCGACACTCTCCAACAATTTAGTGTCTTTCTTACACTGTGGCACCCAAAACTGCACACAGCCCTCAAGGTGAGGCCGTCCCAGTGCAGAGCAGAGCAGGAAAATCCCCTCCCTTGACTGCTGACTCATATTTGGTTTTTTGAAAACTGGACCTGCTTCTCTGCTGTCAGAGAAACCTGCATAAGCATAAATTGTTCTGGAAATAGGTGGAGATGTAGCAAACACTTCTGCAAAAGTGTTCCATATTGCATTTTTTTTGGCACTTAGCCTGCCTGGATGTACATAAGCACATAAAGCAGAGCAGAATTCAGCCCTGTGCTTCCAGTAACAAGAATATACTTTGCATTCAGGAAAGCTTTTAAGCACATTTTTAAGGTTAAGTGTGGGATTCATCACTCTTCTTCATCCTGGAAGTCATTTCTAGCAACATTTGGGTGCATTCCTGCCAATATAAGCTGCCAGAGCTGGGCACATTTCTCTTCCTGTGAATGAACTATTCATATCCCCAAAAAGTAATTTCATCCATTCCAAAACAATTTTATGAATTCAACATTAATTTGACAAATAGTTTCAGCTGGGAAGGGTTTCTTAAACTTAGACCGGTGTAAAAAATACCTGAAACAACCACTTCTTTCCTGCAGTTGTCACCAACCCTGACAGAGGAGTGCTTCTTAAAATGGACTCAGGCCCCTATCTGCCTCCAAAGAAAGGTTCCTGCACAGCACAGGGTACATTATCTAAAATTATCTGCTCAACATCTCTTCTTAATACTGTTCAGCTTTGTATAAACTGCTTATGGAATTCCCTGGAACAGGGGCTGGAAGCCAGGTGTCAGATCTGTTTGCTGGCTCAAAGATCCTGCCAAGTGGTCTACTGCAAACCAGCATCCAAAGAAAGAAATTGAATGCTTCAATGTACCACCACCCTTGTTCCTAAAACTGGCCTTCCTAGACAGGTAGATGTTTCACACCTTCTGTCAGGACCGTCTCCAAAAAGTGTAATTGAATTCTGTTATCTCCTTTGTTTCTCACATCTGACTTATTATTGTTCATTCATTCATTTATTTATTTATATTTATTTCATCCAAGCTGGTAAGCTTGGATCCTAAAACAAACTCTGATGTCACTGACCCTTGAGAAGAGGACCCATTTAATCAAATAGAACTATACACGAATAATTGTGTGAAGTTGTCATTAGCCATTAAATGGCTGCCTGCTTCCCTGCTGAGGTACTTGTCTTAACAGTCACTAATCCAGTGACACAACTGAGGTCTTTACTGAGGGATCATGTGGATTTATTATCCTCAGTGGTTAAATACTGATAAGGAGTGATTCCATTAGGAAACCATTTAGAGTGTGGAGCTGGAATGCAATGTGCAATTCTTAAAGCTAGTCACAAGGAGAAGAATTTGTATTTAACATGTCAACTGAAAAAGAAAAATATTAATGTATTTGGGTAAGTATTTTAAAAGGAAGCCTTTCTAGGGGATTGTTCTTTTGGTTGGTTTTGAGATTTGGGGTTGTTTTGGGATTTTATTCCCAAATTTTAACTTGGCCTGAAAGAATTTAGACTTCCAGAGAAAAATGGGTTGAAGACATAAAAATGTGTCTCTGACATGTAGGAGAGAGACAGAAATATTTCTTCTTAGCTAATTCAGGGTCACTTTATCCCAAGCACTCACAGCAGCTGCTGTGGAGAAAAAACCCTGTTAACAGGACAAGCTATGTCCAGAGCAGAACTTCTTCTGATCACTTCTTAGCATTGACCCTAAAATCTTTTGAAGCAGCTACACCTCATCTTAGACTCAAAGTCAGACTTCATAGGATGATTCATTCCCTGAAGTCTGTTAAAAGAAAGTGTTATAAATACATGCATCCACTGACTTTTGTCTCCTTTTTAAATCAAGCACCTTATTCTATGCTAATTTGGAGTCAAAGATGCATTTCAGATGTAATAAAGCCAGCAGGCCCAGGATCAAGAAGTTTCTCAGGTGAAGAAACCAAATCTGCTTATACAAAGGAAAAAGTCTTTTCCTGCAGTGTCAGAGTAATATGTTCTTCAAGTCCTGACCATTATGCATTCCATTTATACCACTTCTTTAATCAAAGCTGAACCTGGTGAATTGCAAATAAGAACGAAAACATTAAATGTGAAAGGCCAACTTGCTCATCTATATTTTTTGTCAAAGTGACAGTTTTAAAATTACATAGGTAAAATACTTCACTAAATAGGGTTATAAATGTGTAATTCATCATGGCAGAACATTTTTATGTGGTTTAAAACTACTCTTTTATTTCAAGAGGTGAGGACGCAAAATGGTAGGCTTATTCTTCATCCTTTCATTTTGCAGTTTATTTCTGACATGGCAAGATGCAGCAGGGCTGGAAAAGCTCTTGGAATGGTATTTGTACCCTTCTCTTTCTAAGCTGTTGCTTACCAGTGAGCATATTTCAAAGGTGAGCCAGGTTAGTGTGTGTGCATACACAGCACAAGCCTGTTACTGGATGAGACCCTCAATGCTTCACAAAGCCCTAGTGCTGGTAAAATGGGGACACTATTCTGCACCTCAGCCCCTCTGCCCACTCCCACCCCACCCACACACACACCACACTCCCCACAGCCCTCTGACTTCCTTCCCCAGTCCTCTAGTAAGGTTCTGTGTTGAAACAGGAGAATCAGATTTGTTACCCCATTTTTAATGGGAATTCCTGAGTAATCATTCTGCAGCATAGTGCTGGGTATATGGCTCCCCAGTGGCAATGGATTTGTTACTCTTTAAAACACCTATCACTGGGAAAACTTAGAGTAAAAGGTAAAAATTAAACCTGAAGAAATAAGGTAAATGCTCTACTAGAAACTCTCATTGTTTTGCTGTAATTTACCTGGAATCCTTGTTCTTCATTGCGAGTGTGAATTCACATGCTGAGATTGCAACAAAGGATTAAGATAAAACTCCTGGTTATGAGTTGGGAAAGAAAAACATCATTGCAAGGTCATATAGAGAAGATCACTGCATCTAGGTAGTCTGCTGCATATGATGTTTTTGAGAGGCTGGCAAGTACAGAGCTTGAGGCAGGATGAGGAACTGTCACAGAGAGAAAGAAAGAAGAAAGGAAAATGCGATCTGACTCCTGTTACATCCCAGGGAGATTGTTTCCAAATTCCACACCGGTACTAGGTCAACCACAAAGACAGTGACCCAGAATAATATACCTCAGGTCTGACATTAACCCCAGTGCCTTGTGGGTCGTGGTTCAGAGCATTTCACCCGTGTGATTGTGAACATCTGTCAAGGAACTAATTTCTTCCTCCTATTAAGTTCCCTGGGTGTGAGATTGAGGCCACCATGGAGACCTGAGCAATAAAGTTAACCAAGAGCTGCACTTTGATTTCAAGAGCTTTCAGTTGCATACTCAGTCCCTATATGGCCCCAGTCCCAGAGGGCATTCACCAAAAAAATCCCCAGTACATGAAGGCTGTGAATCTCTGAATGCTTTGGCATGCATGTAGGGGAAGATGATCTCAGTGCTGCTGCTTTGAACCCTCTGCAGGAAGACATGATGCCCAGATCCTTGAGGAACCTGCTGCCATTCCTGAGAAATGCAATAGTTTGCTGCTGACTGTGCTCCTTGCCTCAGTTTTCCTTTATTTTGGATTTAATCACAGGATTGTTTCCCATTTCCCTGTGGCTGGACAGGCAATCTCAGGTGGACAAATTTTTACTGTAGCTAGCTAGAGCTTTCAAAGTAAATGGGGTGACATCACATGTTTTATTATGAAAGGAAAACAAAAAAATTTTTTTGTGTTTTCTGATGCTTTTTTACTTACCTCTGGTAAAAAAGCAAAACAAGCTGTGATGAGGCAGTTGCATAAACCCATAATTTGGCAGCCAATTAGTCTTTGATTTAGACAGTTGCTTTTTGAATATACTTTTTTTTTTTAATGTGATTCCTTGCAGCTGAGAAATTTACATTTTAAAAAGTGCTTAATGCCAAGGCAGTAATGGAATCCCACATTTGTCAAATAAGTAAACTGAGACAAAATCCAGCCCTTGTTAACATCCTAGGCTGGGACTGCTCTCAGCAAATGAAAGAGAGGAGGGGGAGAATTTTTCCTCTGCTGGTGCAGGGCCTGTGGGGAGGCAGATTCCTTGTTGCCTCTTCACCCCGGCTAGGACAGGATATAAACAGATGTGCACAGCAGACAGAAATACCTCCCACATAGCTTAGAGCTACTGTGTAAATTTGTCACCAAAGGTGGAGATTAAACAGTTTAAAGCAGAACAGAAGAGGTTGTGACTGTAATCTCCTCCTGCTGACCGTCCAGAGAGGCTGCAGACACAGGTGTGACACTTGAGCTCCAGGTGTGACACTGGAGAGAAAAACAAGGCGGCCTCTAAATTTAAACTCTACCAGTGCAGGCATCTTGTTTGCAGTCTGGTTACAGTCAGCTCTCGAGGCTGCATATAGATCTAGTGGCAAGAACAAACTGCAGCTTCTGTCATAAATGCAGATGCTAGGGTTTGCTTCATTTTAAACTCAGTCATGTCAGAACCACACTGCTTTGTACTGAATACAAAAGGAGAGAAAATATACTTCCGTTCACTTTAATGAGACCCACTGCTGGAAGAAACACTAGCTTTGCTGAAACAGGAGAAACACCATGAGTGTTGAACCCTACTAGAAAAAACAGTTTCTGACTATGCAAAGCTAGCCAAAGACATGGCAATTTCCATATGGGTGTACATTTTGGTGAAGAATGTAGTTAGGAGTCAGCTGAGTTATAATGGATGCGGATCAAGAACTGATATCCCTTGAATATCTCTCAAGACACATTTCTATCTTCTTTTTCAGTTTCCTAACTGGAAGTGTGACACCAGAACACCCACAAAACTTAGTCTTGATCAAGGCTGAAATCTTAGTTCCTCACAACTGGGGTGCACAGCATGGAGAGAACTCCTGACCTTGTTTCTTATGCTTGAAAATTTTACAGAGAAAAACCAGAAGCCTAACAGACATAGAGATAATTCCCCTAATAATTAGTCTGTCAGATGCTGCTCCTGCACTGCTCCTCCCGGAGACCAAGGGGGAGACCTGTGGTCCTTACTCATCCTGGATGAGGTTAGTGGAAATACAGCTCCTGTTTGTGTGTAAGTAGATATCTTGCAGGCTGGGGAAGAGAGAGCATCAGAGGGACCATGCAGTATACTCCAGCATCTGTGAGGAGATCATCAAGAAGATGGAGACAGGCTGTTTACAACAGTACACTCTAGGAGAGAAAGAATTGCTGAGCAGGTACCAGGAAAGCATTTCTCATTCTCAGGCAAATCAACCCATGGAAGTGGTTGCCCAGAGAAGGTTTTCCAGACCCAGCCAGACAAAGCCCTGTGCAACCTAATCTGAGCCAACAGCTGGCCTTTATTTAGTACTGTGTTTGACTATAAACCTTCTGAGGTCCATCCCAATTTGAAAGATTTTATAATCTACCCAAGAAATTCCAGAAGGAATTGTGATGAGGAAGCTCTTGTGGCAATTTAGGAAGCAGAGGGCAACACCTCAGAAGTGCCTATAGCCCCAGAGTAGAGCCATCAGCTAGATGATCCTTTTTGCTTTCAAATTCCTTTGCAGAGGCAGTATGGGATTCACCTCAGCTAGCAGTGAGACCCTCAAAGTTAAATTTCCTGTCTCAGCCAGCTCTGACCCCTCTTCATAATCAAAGGGGTATAAAGGGAAATTCATCTTATCATAACGGAGGGTCCAAATGAGGAACTGGATAGGCACCATCACTTTGGAGGTTACAATGTCTTTTGTCTAGAGAGATGATGCTCAGGTGAATAGCTTGAGCATGTATCTTTTGCACAATAAAACCTGAAACGAGTCTGTCCTAAAACTGAGGGAGATGCAGGAACGGCAGGAGCTCAGAGACACTCTGAGACAGGGACAGCATTTGCTGGAAGTCGGAAAAGCAGAACATGTGAGGGCATAACTCCTGCTATGATCCCCTCCAGCAGCTCTGTGCAGAGTGAGGCTCTGGTTAAGGCCCCAGAATTAGGCATGGGAATGTCTACACAACAAGTGCAGGGAGAGCAGGAAAATGCAATTTCAGTGAATTGGCTGGGATGGGATTTGCCAGATTAGCTCAGCACGTATAACTAATTGTGTTTATCCTGCCCAAGCAGCAGGCATCAGTGTAATGTGCCTGGAGTTGTTATGCACTGTATGTTTCTCATCCAGGTTTCCCTAATCCGTTCTGCACACACATCCCTTAGGGAATCTGTCTGCTCTAGGTGTAATACTCTGGTTTAATCTCTGCTATCCTTCTGCCAGACCATGCAACTCAAGTCCCACTGGAGTCTCCTATGTCTTCATGAGCTTCCAGGTGTATAGGAGAGAAAGAATTATGTCTGCTCAGTTCTGGTTAGGCATATAGATCAATTTCTTCTGAGTTCTTGTGCTGACTATTTAGGACTGATCCAAAAGAGCTGTTAGGTGTCTGCAAGAATCAGCATGTGGGCCGTAGGATGCAAAAACAAAACCTTTCCTTAGTTTCTCCTGGATTCTCCTAGTTATAAAAGTATTCACATACTTTTTTTGCATCAAACTTCCCTCGGTGCCTAAAGATCTTATGAGTGTGCATAGAAAAAAGTTTCAGTTCTGACAGCCCTGATGAGCTCTAACTCACACCCAAGCCAAATTAACATTCAGAAACCCACTCTAACTCCCTCTCAGTTTCATGTTTTTCACCTAACACACCTACACAATTAGGGTCCTTATCAAACACTGTGGTTTCCACAGCTTGCTTTGAAAAGGCACCCAGAAGAGGAGGCTTCTGTTCCTGCCTTTGCACAGTAGTTACAGCAGGTCTAGATCACAGAGGGGACCTGCATTCAATCCCCACCTTTACCTATAAGGGTTCAAGCCTACAACAACATCCCAAAGGAGGGTCTGAGAAACACAGGCTCTTATACTCAGGTGGTTGGCTGCTTATAGTCCTCAGCCTTTTACTGAAGGTTTTCCACTACATAGGAAATGGTTAATTTCATAGGTGCTGGAAGCAGAAGGAAAGAGCGTCATGCACCCACTTAGCAGAGCACCAGAAGCCACATCCCTCAGGGAATGCACTCATGTTCGTGCTCTGACACCAGTGACGTTTTTAATGTGCACAATCCACAGAACAAGTGAAAAGAGAGCACACTCCACACTCCAGCACCCCACAGTCAGGTGTTCACAGTACCTCCAAGGAGCAGTGAGACATGGATTGCAGCCTCCCCACGGAGACATGGGAGCTGAGCGTGGGTGTTGCTTCTTGGGTGACTGCACTGGGCTGTTATATAAGGTGACACCGTTTCAGCAGCATATCTGCCTCTGAAAAAAAAAAACAAAACAAAACAAAAATTTTAAAAAAGTGTGAGACCTCTATACCACTTAGGAAGCTAAAGGTAAAAATACTCTGAGAGTAAAATAACAAGTTGTGGAGTCCAAGTGGATGAAGGCACCTGCTGCCATGGCAGCATATCAGAGGGGACAAGACCAATTCCTGTCCTTAGATTGGCTCTGGTTTGTGGTGCACTGATTGCAGAGCTAATAGCTCAGGTCTTGGGAGCAACACCCAACCCTTTGAAAGTTAATTTACATAGACAAAGCAGCACATGAACTGTGGTCATTCTCCTATTGCTCCCTCCAGAGCTAACCCAGCTGTCTGTAGCTGGAACTTTACCCACACCAGGTAGACATGCTGCTTCCTTACAAATAAATTTTGAGTGTGATTGCTAGAATCCTCAAGACAGCAAGGCTGAAAAATGATACTCCATGAAAAACACTTTTCATTGATTTTAGGGAAGCCAAGCCTACTTTCCTGATTTCTTGCTCTAGAGAGAGCACAAGCATACAAAACTGAAATCAATGTTATGAGGAGATAATTTTTTGCACCCCTCTTTACTCACCCCTGTAAATATATTTAAAAAGATTCACAGAGACAAAAAAAAAAAAAAAGACAGGCTCAAAATCTTAGGCTGAAAGTATCACAGAATTTAAAAGTATCCTTGTCATATATTTTTAAATCAAGACACATTTCTCTATTTTTGTCTTTTAAGTATTCTTATATGTTAGAAGGGTTTTTTTATTGCCACTACCTGGAAAAGGTTTTTAGAAGTGTGCTCTTACTCATTTATGTTTTGATTCCATTTTTATTAATGGTTTTAATAGACTCTTACTTTCCTGCATATTTCTGCTTGTAATTTAAAAAGATGAAACAAATGCTTTAAACAAAAGTCCTTTCTTTCAGCCAGCAATTTTTGGTTTATGTACAATATTTTACATATAGAAGGCTTAAGAAAAAATAAATGAAAATGCTTTTGCAAGGAGCAACACAGACCATTAAAGCTTTTGGTTTTTTCCATAAATAGCTCAAATCTGCCATCTACTGATATAAAGTAGAATTTAATGGAACCAGCCCCTTGGATTTTTCTCTGGAAAAATCTTGCTTACCTTTCAGACGTGCAAAAACAGTGCCATCTAGTGGCTAGTCCCGAGACTATGCAGGCAAAATATATATATATATATTTATCAAAATATCTATTGCTGCTGGCTGCACAAGAAGCTACTTAGCCATTTTGGAGTGGATTCAATAGGCTTAGTGTCCTGTGACTCCATAGAAATCTTTTCTGCCATCATCTGAGGTGACATAAACCTCTACATATATTTGCAGTTTATTTTAACAGCTGCAAAAAAAAGACATTGTGCAAATTGCTCTTCAGGTTAAATGCACCCTTTATTCTTGCTTATTTTGTAGTTTTGGCTTGTTGTTATTTTTATATTCCCTTAATGGGATCATCTAAACTTTAAGGGATTTTGGAAGGATAAAAAATATTGATGGTCTTTAAGCTTGCTTTAAAAGTAGAGAGATCTAGCTCCTTTTTACAAAGACAAATATAATATGTGAAGTCAAGTGATCTGTACTTTGTAGTATGCCACAATAATAAACAAAAGACGCTAAAAAATCTACAGTTTTTCTGAGTTTCATATTTCTTCCACCATTTGCTGACTAGTGCTTCAAAATCACAAATGCATCCTGTTGAGCTCAGTAAACATGAAAAGAGTAATTTTTATTTGTACACATACCACGTACCAGGATTTCAGAAACATTGTTAAAAGTAGGGAAAAGGGGCATTGCCATAGACAAGGGCTGCCCTTGGGACTCAGTGCCTAAGTACCTGAAGAATCAAGTAGTCAATTGCTGGGATTTTCAGACACTTACCTTCAAAATTGCTTTCAACATTTAGGCCATCTTGCTTAAGGGCGAACAAATTCAGATTCAGATCTGATGATACAGATCTTTTAAATGTACTTTGGTAATGATTCCTCCTGGAATCCAATGTGCAGGCAGCCTTCTATGCATGTGTTGACTTAGAGGCAGATGAAGATTTCACAGTGCTCCCTAGTGTGCCTCTGATCAGAAAAAGAGGCTCACTGCTCACAAAAGAGTGGTGTGAGCTCCATTCTATAGTCGAGAAAAGAAACTACCCTCCTTCTCTGGTGCAGCTTTCCTTAGCTTCAGGCTTGCAAAGATTACCAGATGCTCACATCTCATCCAACTGCCTGAGGGCTCTTCTAATGGTTAAGAAAATAAATGGGTAATTTTGATGCATTTTTTTTTCTAAAATTTAGACCTTTTCCTTCCTGTCAAAGTTAATTGAGCCACAAAGGCCCATTCTACCTTCTCTCAAGTACAAAAGAGTGTAGAAGTAGTACTCAGAGGTAAACAGCTCCAGACAATCACAACTGATCAGGTGAAACTCTCTTTCTGGATAGAACAAAGAACAGACCTAATTCTTCTCAGGAAATAATGATAATAGTCTTGCTCTTCACAAAAGTTCTCATCATTAGCCTGGGCTAGTTCCACTATTTTCCAAAATCTTTTGGTGTTGTACATGAGGGACACTCCAGCTAGATGCCAGACAGAAAAGCTGGAGTCTTTATTTTGATAGTCAGTTTATCTGGACACAGAAAGTTTGAAACATGAGAGGTCCCTTAGCAGGAATCACCCAACATATTGAATGTCCCTCAGAGGTCATTGGGAAAGTCAAAGAGGCAAATAAAAAAAAAACAAAAAGGCATTTTATCTTAACGTTAAAAATATCCCTCGTGCAACATAAAGCCAAAATGCATCTTTAATTCCAGCCTCAAAAAGACTTTGCAAGCTCTCAGAAACCGATAAAGCTATGTCATTTTAAAAAGTGTGATGCCTCAGTAACACAGATGGGGATATGTAGAGCAAGAGATTATGTGGCCATGGGCCTTCACTCCCATGGAAAGCTCATCAGCATTTGCAGAATCCAAGAAAACAATTCTGCACTGAGCACAGCAGGTAGGCAAACTAATACAGCTGCAGTATGGCAGCGAGGGCTCTTTTCATCCATCTCAATTCTCACCCTAAGAAATACTTTCATTCAGCAATAGACACTCACTGGGAATTTGTCATGCATTTGTTGGCACCGGTGACACCAGTGTCAATGCAGTTTAAAATGTGATCTCACAAAAACACAGACTGTTCAGAATGAACTGGTGGAACACTCTGGTCAAGAAAAAGTGGAGATGAACTGCATCAGCAGCCATTAGATCAAGGAGGAGGGGTGTTTTTATATGTAACAGTAATAGTAAAAATGTGAAGGAAAGAAACCATTCATGGTCTGCACACTCAGAAGGCTAAGCCAGAGTTAAGCATCTGATATTGGACAATTGGACGCAGCCATAACTCACACAATGTACCATCAGAGGGCAGTTGCACAGAACACACACCACTAAGTTAGAAACTGGAGTGAATTATGATTGTGTCCAATATCAAGTGCTTAGCCCTGGCACAAAAGGAAAATCTGACCAGAGCTTCAGCCCTTCCCAAATCCAGCCCTCCAGACCTTCAGAGCCACGCAATAAGACACCTATCTGATGGACCCTTTCAGGTAGCCAAGACAATGCAGCTAACTTCCAGCCTCTCTTCAGTGACCCTCAGGGACTGGAAATTTGTTTTAACCCATTGCACCAACAGCAGCACAACTTTGGAGGGAAAACAGCCTCAGCCTGGGGGATCTTAAGCCCTGGGTCGTTAGAGGGCATTCCAAGCACTGTGGACTACCCAGCAGTGAGCACAAGGAACTGGCCTCCCTCACTGTTGAAGTTGCACCACTGGTTGGGTGAGAATGCAAGTCTTTGCACCAGGAGAACAATCGCTGAAGACTCTGAGCCTCATCTGAGAGGAGATATAATCTGAGAAAAACAGTTTTTCATCCCTTACTTCTTTTCTTACCAACCACCACCATCATCCTATCCTGTCTTATGCTCAGTCTCAGAGCCAGTTTTGCTGCATTTTCAAGTAACAGCTGCCACACTTTCATGTGTGCCTCCCCCATGACTGTGGAACGATCCCCATAAATTTTAGGAAAACCTCCTTGCAGTTCATTTTCAAGATTCCCTCAGTTTTATCATATTGTCCCTTTGTACTCCCCACTTTACTTTTACCACTTCTTTTTATACAGAATAGTACTTGGGGAAGGTCTGTCTTTCTGCTCTGTGCTCGTATTGCAGGCAGCATGTGTGAATTCATGTCCCTGAGCAGAACTCCTGAGAGTACTTGATGAATCTATAGATATAAAATGGTCATTCTGGACATTATGGAAACATCTAGTTCGTCCATATCTGTTGGAGACTCTGAGATGAAAAGAAAGTTGGCACAGAACCAAAGATGTAGATAGTCTTCTCTCAAAAACTGAAGTTATCACCTCTCTTGTCTTCAAAGTACTTTTGCCTGAGAGAGAGAGGATTGGAAACAGACTCCACACAATTTTGCTTGGGGACAGCTTACAAAATAAAAAAGGTGCAGCATTACAAAGCTGACCAAGTCAGAGTAAAGACAAATCATTCCTGTGGTGAGTAGCTCCTTGCAGAATCAAAATTCATTTGGAAGCATCTTAGCATTGAGTTTTCAGGGCCCTGTATTGAAAAATGAGACTACCACCAGCAGACCCAGGGCAGGAGTTTTATAAATGTTCACTGTTCCTCCTGTTTATTGAAGCTTTGCTCATGCATCTAAATGACAGAACTAGAACTTTGCTTGCCATTTTAGGGCATTGCTGCCTGTATTTCAAAAAATACTTCCACGGTGACCTTGATCAATCAGTTTGTCCCAACTCAGTGCTTTTATCTAATGATAAGTATCACAGAGAAAATGTAATGGTACTGAATCAGTGACAAAACTACCACTGCCTTGAAGTGCCTTTGGATTTTTTCACACACATCTGCTAAAACCACAAGGGAAAGCGGTATTGGCAAACAAAAGAGACTATGATTAATCTTTTGTTTTCCAGTGTCAACATGTTGTACTGTTGCTACTTTGCTTGTATTAATAGTAATTAAAACCCTTTCCTTTTTCAGCTTTCTTATTTGAAAAACATGTTAGCACATAAGGGAATACTTGGATGACGCATGTACGAAACGTGTTAAAAGTATAGTAAATGCATTTGGGTGTTTGGAAAGAAATTTTGGCATGTCAAATGTTTTTAACTGATTTTTTTTTCTCCTGGTGTAATGAGTTAGGTGTTATAGCATTCATCACTTTCCATGATTCACGGAGCTTATATAATATCCATTTGCCTAGCACAGCTTATTTGAATACCAGTTCCACCCCTGCAACAAAACCTGCAACCTTCAAAACTATCTGTTCCCACATTCATTTTTCACCAAAATCACCTGATGTAAGTAGGACTGTAGGAGGACCATGGCAGCCTAATAAAAATATTTATGAGAATTAGTGATCACAAAATAATAATTTATAAGCATGTTGAATTTTAATTTGCCTCGTTTTACAGTACACAAAGATATACAATGGAGCCTACATCAAAACTTTTAATTCCAGACATATTTTGCACCAAGAGGAGCATGAAATTTTTCTTCTGCTTTCTCTGCTGAAAAAAACTACCCACTGAGTGACTTTTTCAAACTTTTCTTGATTAAAATAATGTCTTTCACATTTCCAGTTAAATCATAGCATACTAAAAGTGTGATTCCTTTAAATTTGGATTATAATATACAGTTCATAAAAAATATGGAACCCCTGTTATATTTTTAAATCTCAGTGCAAAATTAGTAGTGAAGATACTGAAGAATCTCTGTTATACCAGAAGCTGAGATGATGAACTTGGACATGCTTTTATTAGACAGCTTCATTCAGGTTCTACGTCATCTTCAAAAGATGCAACTGCTCTTGTTTGTTCATTGCCCTCTCACATCCCTCTGGGGCAGGTGAGGTGCATTGAGCAGATGATGAAGGCCCCAAAAACAAAGTCAACGCTTTCATCTGCCACTGATTGACTTCTGCTAATTGACATGGTACATGCAACTGAAAGCCCATAGAACCTATCAACCTTGAGAGGGATATATAGTCTCTGAGCCTTGAGCCTGCATCTCTCTCCAGCCCTGATTCTCAGTCTTCAACCAAACACCATTTGAAATTATCCAAGAGATTTCTACTTCTAAGCATTTTTGTAGCTTTCTAATCCAGTGCTAAAACTGGGGAGAGAATTGGGAAAGCTCCACGCAAGATTTGGACAATTCTGTCTATATAAAAAAATTGCTAAGGACACCCTGTAGGACCTTACAGAACTCAAACTCTGCTACCCAGCAGGGAGCCCCTGCACACCACTTTACCAGGTGCAATTCCTACCAGTGCCTGTAAGAATCCTTGCTCTGGAAGAATTTAGTAAGAACTCTAAATTACATCTGTAATAACCATCTAAAAAGGAACAGGAAGCACTCCTGACCCCAAGATCAAGAATGAAGTTCACAATGGTTTTGATTAGCCTCTTACACATCAGTCCTTCAGAGAACTGACTGGAGCACTCTCAGACAGAGCCAGGGAGGAAGGTAATAAGTGTAGGTAATGAAGGTTCAATTCTTTAATTCGTTTCCAGGCATTCTTTTTTGTGCCACCACTGAAAACTGTTCTTTTATCAAGGAAAAATGGAAAAAAAAATAAGCATCTGATCCAAATTAATATGAGGGTCAAGTTTTATTCCCACTTGTTGGAGTACAAAAAGCATGCCAGAAGTACATGTGTTTGTTAATATGTAGGACCTTGTTCAGAAGTATTTTGAAGCAGCCACAAGATCAGGGCTAAATCTCAAGTGTGATATTAGCAGAATCTGCCTCCTTGCAGGTCCTGCCAAGGTTATGACATGTAGTATGTGCTGAGACATTCAGAGCTGTCAAGACTTGAGCACTTCCACAAATGCTCACCAGCAAAAATTTACACAATACCAGATTTAGGCAGAAGAAGAAAAGATCTAAACTACAGATTTGAGAACATGCATCCCCTCTGTGAATCTGTCCCTCTGTTTTCACATTGCAAATACAGTAACCTTCGTCCCTCTCTGCCTATAAAGATCCTTAATTATATTAAAGCCTATCATCACTTATTCATGAAAGCATCTCTTTAGCACATCCAATGTGACTGATCCCCAAGGTCAGAGGTACAATGACAGAGAGGAACATGTGTGTTTTCACAGAAGCACTCCTTAAATGAGTTTTCTAACTTTTTCAGTGAGCAAGGTCAGTTCTATTGGTTTTGTTCAGCTGGAACTCTTTAACAGTAGAAAATGAGATTGTGTAATGTATATTCTTTGCCACCTGATCTCCAACTTGAGTATGCTACCTAGCTCCAGTGATTTTCTTTAATGAGGTGGAAATGTATATAACAGTTTTAAATATGCAGGCTAACATTTTCCTCCATCTACAATTATGCAAATTGTTATATAGTTGTCTCTGCATGACAGAAGTAATAACATCTTATAGAGACCCTGTTAAAATTCACTGAAATCATCTACACAGATGGATATGATTTTAGAGCAAATACAACACAGACTCATTAATTAGTTACAAACCACCCTCACCATCTCCTAGCAAGTGAGGTGACATGGACTAAGGCATGTACTGCGTAAAGATAAAATTTTCTGTTTGCAGTAGATGACTGAAACATTCTTAAACAGTTAATAAGATCACAAGTAACAAGAAAAGTCACAAGCTGTTATTATTTTTCAAGACTTAGAGGAAATATATATTTTCCACATACACTCTTGATTATAGACAAGCAGTAAGATAACCATCCTTTAGCATTTTATGGGATGTTTTCTTTTCAATTCCACTTCATTTAACTTTAATGGCGATATTTTAGAAGGAATTTAATTGATATAAAGATTTTTATAAACACTGGCATTCAAAAAAATAACATTCAGAATTTTTAAACAGGTCCCACGAGCTCCATTTAGAGCACAAATGAGGTGTGAATTGGTATCTCACACCTCCGCTTCTAGCTCTTGCTTCATTTTTCTTTACGAGACAACTCATAGTCCTTCCCAGTCTTTAGAAAAGTCATAAAACAAAGTCCCCAGATGTCAATGTGAAGGAAGAAGATACCTGCAATGGCTCTTTCTTGGCAACGGAAGAACAGCACCCTAACAAGAAGCAGAGACTCTTGCTGAAGGCAGAAAAACTAGCCACAGGAGAGCCCCTTTTCACCTTGTCCTCAGTAATTGTATGTTCCACTTTACCCTTTTTGGACATGTTAGTCCTTTTTCCCATTAGGGAATGATACACTCACAAAGGTTTCTGGAGGAAAGAGCAGCTGGCCTATGATTCAGACCTTCCTGTGGCTCCATGTCTTAGCTGTGTGCTCTGTCACCTGGGGAGGCCATAAAGAGGAGCTGTAGCTTCTTCACTGGTGCCTTCAACTCATTTCTGTCATGAAAGGATAAATCACAGATTCTCTCACCTTACCCCTTGGCCCCTTGAATCCCTGCCTTTCTTGCCCTTCACAAAGTTGGTAAGCTTTATTCATTACCATAAACCTGCATATTTTAGAGACAAGATCCTTCTCTTTTTTCTTTTTTCCCTCATCTGTCTCTGGCCAGGACCAGGTTATTTTTTGCAGGAGCTAGGAGGGGGCATGGCTAAGACAGGGAGCTATTCCATACCACTTTATTCATTGCTGGGGGCAGGGAGAAGGGACTCTCATTTCCTGAAGAAAGTGTTCCTTGGCGTTGAGCAAGCCTGGCTGAAGAACTAGTTGGGTTCAGGTGGTCCTGGCTGTGCTCTGGACAGGTCAGGCTTGGTGAGCATTTTGCATAGGAATCACTCTCTCTTTCGTATACTTTTGTTGTTAACATTGTTGCTGCTACAGTTCATTTTTCTCATCTCATTGGTGTTTCCAGTAAATTGGTCTTATCTCAACCTTTGCTTTTTGTGCCTCCAGTTGGAAGAGGGAGGGGGAATACCACGTGCTTTTGAAGGAGTTCTAAACTGAAAAACACCATTCCTAAACCATGACATTCTCATTTCAGGTCCTCTTTTTCCTGCACATACCTCATCTAGACTATCTCTACCCAGTCTAGTGAACTCTAAGGGCCCTTAATTTCACAGCCACCTTCAACAGAAGTGCTGTTTGAATGAACATGACATGCCTATCCATGCGACAAACATTCGCACAAGCATAAATACACATCAAGCATGTAAATGCCCTCAAAATGCATGCAAATAATTTCTACATTGACTAAATTTTATCTGCACAGTTTTCAGGGCCATTCAGCAAGCTCCAGGCTGTGAGGAAATCTGCACGCTTGGAAGGAGGGACATGCTCCTTGTACACCCACCAATTCAACAGGAAACCTAAGCAGAGAAAACAGGTAGGACACTAATGTCTAGAGACAAGATGTTTCTGAAGATGAGATGCAAGAAAACACAGGAAAAAGAGAGAATCTGCACATGGGGCACTTACCTTGTTCTTCATACCACATAACAGAGCCCAAATATTCATTGGATCAGAGCCTTGAACCTGAGTGATCTTGATCGCTAAATTAAAATGGCAACTGAATCCACTTCTCTAGCCTACTAAAAAAAAAGCTAACTATTTTTACAATTTTTAGCCCTTTCCCTGAGGAAAAAAGAAATGCTTATGTCACAGATCTATATTTAAAAAAATTTAAAAGGAAGTGCAGATACTTATCCCCAGATTACCTGATAGTCTCATAGCCCAGTCAATCCAGTCACACAGTTGGGATGTGAAAACCACATATGTTTAAAATAAAGAAATTCACTGCAGAAAGAAAAGAGAGTTCTGGTTAGGTTTTAAGGCACAAAATTTTGTGTGACAGGAAAATTGCTTCTCACAAAGATGTATTAAAGTTGCCCTTTGTGGAGGAAAGAAAAATCCCCGAGGTCAAGTAGAAGAGAATATGCCTCTAGCTTCAAGAAAAAGAACATGAACTTAATGGAGATCTATTGGAGGACACTGGAGTCTGCTTCAGAGAAACAAAGGCTACAAAGAAAGAGCAGTCTTTATAATGAGAAACCTCTGCTCATTCTCCAAGTGTAAGGGACTTTGCCATTGACGTGCTATTCCTCTCCTTCCGCTCATTCAGGCCAGGTTCATTGTGCTACTATTCACATCTTTAATAGCTATCTGCTCTGGACATCATTAAAAGTGCTGTGGCTTTGAGGCAGTAATAAGTCTCCTATCTGTTTATTAATGATAGTAATCCATAAACAAATAAGTTGCATTTTGCCTTGTGACTTGCTGTGTCTAAAAACACATCTGAGAATCATTTCTGCTTTAAGTTTCTGATTGTGATGAGTCCTATTAAGTCACAGAAAAATATAACTTGCACATTGCAGTGGTTATTCAGTGGTTAATGGGTCCCCTACTGTTCATGAAAAGTCTCTCTGTAAGTGCCCTCTTCACTGTAAAACTTACATAGCTCCAAAGCTACTGATGCAGCCAGCTGGAGTAACAGGCTCCTCAAAAGTGACAGATTTAAAGGAAGAAATAGTAGCAGCTTGCTAGAGGCGAGTTATTTTAATATAATGCAGAAATGACAGCTCTCTACGTTTAATCATCAAGCTCCTGATTTTCTTCTCAGCATTTGAATTTCACAGGAGTTAGGGATTTGGGTAGATGCTATTTAACATTCCTCCTTCTGGCTGTTGGGCATACCTGCCAGGTTCACATTGGGAGCCGTGTTTATAACTCTTCCAACTATTTTAAACAAAGCCCTAAATAATTGCATGCATGAGAGACAGGCCTCAGAAGAGTAGCTGATACAGGTTTTCCAGGACATTTGTTTGCTCTGGCATTTTCAGCATGGTTGAGACACACTGATTGCACATTCTTATCTTTGCCTGCCCCATAAAGAATTTTAACTCTTTTAAATATTTCTGTGGTGCCTCTCAAATATAAGCACAGCTATTTATTTAAATAACAGCCACTATGGTCAAAGAGACATAAGAGTCCAGGGCTTTGGTTCTTGAGTTTCACAGGTTTATACAACTAATCAGTTGACTTCCTCATGATTTGTTTTGCCAAGTATAATAGAACACCTTGGCTTGCACACCAGTGTCTTTATGTTTGGGAATCTCTGCATCTAGGGCTCACATGTAAGGTCATGAAAAAAATATTAAAATTCCCCTGCGTTTGAGGGACTAATCAGAAAGAAAATGAAGTGTTTTTAAAAAAAAACAAATCACCGAAGCTTCCTCCTCCTGCAGCTCTAAGAAAAAATTTTGGTAAGTTATAGTATCTTTGAGATGTAGCACTTCCAGACAAATCATGAAGCACTCCTTTCCCAGCAAGCCAGGCAGCAGACTTCTAGGTATATCTTCTACATGACTCCCTGGTTTCAAAGGAGTCAGTCCTTTGTTTCCATATCCATTCAGAATTCTCTTTAACTAATTATTTTCCTCAGAAGCATTGTCACATCTATATTGATTATTCCTCTCACCTCCTTCATAAAAACTGAATTATATTTATCATTCCACATCTTCCCTCTATGTCCAATGCTAAAAGAGAAAAACAAATGACTGAGAAGTGCTACAAGTTACAAAGGTAGAGTCCATATTGCCTTTACTTTGATTTCTGCAATACATCTGAGTCTGTCACTCTGGACTTTCTTAGTAGGCTATTCCAAGAAAACTTTGTTTGCAAAACAAGATTCATCTGACCCTTTTTTTTTTTCCTGTGAGATTTAAGACAATGTGCAGTTTGTATTTCTCCCTAATTTTTGAAATCTGTAGATGCTGACTAGCTCCAGTATCTACATGTACTTTGTAGAAGGCAACAGCTGGTTAGACAAATCCCAGACTGGATGATCAGAATATCCAGGGTTGAATATGGGGCTTCAAGCTGGAGTACAACCCTGGCAACACAATGAATTCACTGGTAGGGAGACAGGAAAGAATAAAGGTGTTGAACAAATATTTTGTCTGGGCCTATGACTCCCAGTAGACAGAGTGTGAGGCAGAGGATATAAAAGAATTCACATTACTGGGAGAGGTGAATGAGCATGAGAGAGTAAGCAAACTCAGCCTGGAAGTTGGAGACTGACCTTTGTCCAGAAATTTAGAAGACTGGATGATATTCTGAGAATTAAAAATAAATCACAAGTCAATACAATAATATAATAGAATGCAACAAAATGCAGTAAGAATACAATGGAAGGTTTTTATCTTAACAAATTCTTGTGGCTTTTGAAGTCTGACTTGCAAATTACTCTTTATAAATTTGAGGCTGGTAATACCACGGCTCTAAGAGCAAATTCTCAGTTTAAATCAAGCAATATGTTTTTGGCAATTGTTGATAAGTGGAAGGAGGAAACATAGGGGGAAAAAAAAGAAACAAAAGAAAAGAAGAAAAGAAAATCCACATGCTGAGAGGCAAGCTATGCAAAATGTTGCTTGGCTGTCACTGAGCTCAGATTGCAAAATATCAATGAGAGAGGTCTAAGCTCTTTCTGCTTCTGGCCCTCTGTGTTCCAGAGGGACAGAGAAAGCTGTCCACATCTCAGCAGGGGACTCAGCAAATTTGACACAAGATCATGTAAGCCCATAAGTTTCTATCTTCACTTCCATCTCAGGTGAAATATTGCTTTGCACTGGTGCCCTTAAAAATGGAGAAAGCACATAGATTACCATTTTCAGTCACCGTGGTCTTTTTTTAGCATATTTCAGGCTTGTATATCTAGTGCAAAACCATTTTAAGGAATAGGATAGGAGGGAGACTGTAGACTGCAATTGTAAGACATTGATTTGTCTCTCATCTCCTCTTGCTGTTCTAAAACCTGATGACAAGGTAAATAACGTTCTTTCATTCAGTCCTGCATTCCAACATCCTAAACTGCGTGGCTACTCTTTGCCTTGCTCCTGTGTGAGAATAATAGCAATTAAATTTGAACATCCCAGGGTAATATCTAGTCGTCATGTGAATCTAATTCTCAAATTAATATCCAGCAGAAGAGCAGCATCCAAAAAGTTTCTATACTGTAAACAAGAAATAGATGTTAATGTATCAGACTCTAAATAATCAAACACCCTCGTCCTTAATGTCAATAATTCTTTTTTTTTATTTATTTATTTATTACTTAATCTAATCCCTTTCCAGCCAAACAGGCTGACACAGAAAGCCTCTGTTCCTTTATGCTACTGGAGGTTAATATCACACATGGGACTCATTTCACCTGACTTAGTCTACCTAAAATTTAGGCAGCCATTCTCAGACAGCTGCCTAAGTTTCATCTGTTGAGAATCTGGAAGATTCATCTAATCTGTCTTCAATATTTATGTACTGTTTTATTGAAGAATCTCTACTCCTTTGAGAGAGAACATGAGAGACTAGCTAAAATTAAGGTAATCATAAGGGGCCTAATGTTACCTGAGATGAATCCCTCTATACTTACTTCAGACAATTTGCCCAGTGCCTATCAAATTCTCTCATATCCAGTTTCTCCCTTCAAACATAGTGCAGCATTGGACATTTCAGTCTCACCAATGACTGGATGCTGAACTAAAGATGTCCAGAGGTGTCTGCAAAGCTGAATTATGCTGTGATCCTATGCTTTCCTGACAATGGCAGAATCTGATCTCTTGGCCCAAGACCAAAGTCAACATCGCATTTTAGAAGATCCTGTGTCCTTGACACGTCTCTCTTTTTGGCTCTATCCTTAGCAGTTGAATGAATTCTTTAAATTCATCTATTTGTCCATAGAGAGAGGGGCATTCAGAATTACTAGACCTTGCAAAAGTCAAACTATGTCTTTAAAAATCTCTCTCACGACCAGGACCAACCATTCATGTTCACTGTACTGTACACTACCAGAAGACTCCCTCATGAAATGAACAGTTGTGGGAGGCAATAACACATTTGAAGCCTCCACATGCTTCCAGTATGAAGTTATTTAGCATAGATGCCTTTGTAATTTTGATGCATTAGGAAAATTCATTGTTTAGTAGAGCTCAGACTTTTGCCTTCACCTATGGAGAAAGGTGGCCAGCTGCCAATTTCAACCTGCTGCTTCTTGAATGGTACAGAAAGACTGGCTGACTCTCAAACTTGTTTTTTTAACTTGCTGTCTCTTCTTTATTCAGTTAAATGCTTTCTTTAATTTTTCCCTTCACTTGAAAATAAAAAGGAAGCTAACAAAGGTTCTCTACATGGCTAACTTTGTAAGAAAGTGCTAGGGCACATTTGTCGATTGCTTTAAATAAATTCATACAGTCTGGCTGTGCTTTCAACTCAGCTAGGCATGGATTAGTGCTTTTTTATTCACATGCTGTAGTTTCTTCCTGGACTTCTGAAACATTATTTAAATGTATATTGCTAAGTAGATAAGCTTTGTAAATTTTCAGCTAAAGCTGTGTAATACACATTAATTATGCAATTACTGTCTTGGGCCTGAATTTGTATAAGCAATCAATTTACTTAGTTCCTTCTGCACCATTATTGACCAATATGCAGATATATGTTACACATGCATGCAAAACAGTATTATAGATAAATTAAAGGCGAACCTTGCAGAATTTCCTATTCTGCTTGAGCAAAAGTTTTGAACATTAAAACTTACTTCACTCAGCCTGGAAATTTTTGTTTGAAATTTTGTCTACCATCTTAGCATCAAATATTCCAGCATATCTGACAAAAAAAAAAAAAAAAAAAAAAAAAAAAAAAAAGAATCAGCTTAGAAAAAAAAATAGTGAAATATGGGGTGGTTGTGGTTTTTATTGTAGTCCAAGGAAAGACTCTAACAAGAGTCACTAGGATGCTATTTTAATCCTAGTTTATATCCAATATATTGAAATTTCTGTAACTTTCTTTCTTTACTTACTTTACATACTCCCAATACTTACTAACTTTACTTACTCTCAATTGTCCCTTTAAATGTGGACAATTTCAATGCTAGGGCAAAAGTACATTAAGACCTCAGTAACAACCAGTGCTCCCCAGTGCATTATAAAACCCAAGTCTCTCCCTTGTGAACAGGCACAGTGGAATTTCTCACTCCTGCATCATTCTGCATGAACACACTCAGACTTGTCCTCCCTCAAGTAACCCTACACATAAGTCATGCCCCATGTACACTTCTTGTTCCAAAAAAAATTCTTATCAACTCAATCTCAAGACCACTAACTCTGAGACTAGATCTTATCCGAGATAAGATCAGAGGAGCCACTGAACTCACAGGCAGCCAATGCTCATCCTATGCTTTCAGCTAAAATCCATCTGTTAGGCAACTTGGGAAAACCACAGGATTAAGTTCTGGTCAGAAGCAAAAGGGAGGATGAGAAAAACTCATCAGCCCTACCAAGACTGCAACAGGGACAAGTCCCAGCTGAAGCAGCTGAAGTGGCAGCTGGGAGTCAAACAGGGCACCTAACCTTCCTGATTATGGACCAATCTTCAGGCAGCCAGACCAACCCATGCATCCTCCAGCTGGGCATCTACCAGCATGGTGTGTAAGCTTCTGTTAAATATCTACCTAAATGACCAATTTCATAAAGCCAAATGGCAGTGATCAATATGGTCAAGAGAGCCAGAAGACCATTTCTCAGCGATGCTGTTTGGAATGGGAAGGGCCTGTATACCTACACTACAATCTACTCCTTCAGTCCTACAGTCTGCTTTCTTCTCACTTCAGTACCTCCTCCTTTTCAGAGACATTGGCATATCAACATGAACCAGCAAGTTTCTGAAAAACTTGTTACAGAAAATGTGGGAGCACAGCTCCTTCTAAAGGGTAGAGAAAGGGCATGGTGGTACAGGTAAAAGAGCATTTTTTCACAGCTATGGGTACTGGGATTGAATTTCATGTAAATGAAACATGACCTACAGATGAGACGGTTTAGGATCGAAACCCTGAAGGTTTCTGGATCTACAGAAAAGCTCTGGCACGTCTGGATGAATTCAAGGCTTCACACCAACCCAAGAGTTCCCAGAGGGCCAGGATCATGGAATCATAGAATTATAGAATTATAGAATATTTCATGTTGGAAGGGCCCCATAAGGACAGATCCCAACTCCCTGTTCCTCACATGACTATCTAAAGAGAACCACATGACTAAGAGCATCCTCTAGATGCTCCATTAACTCCAACAGGCTTGGTGCCAGGACTCCTAGCTCTGGCTTTAAATTTTAACTGAGCAGAAGTGTCTAGGGGCAGAGATTGGGGTATGGGAGCATTGACTAAGTCTTTTTAAGAAACTTTTTGGAGTTCAGTAATGAGTTAAGCTACCAACACAGATGTAGCCCTGAGAAAAGAAACAGAGAAAAAGAGAAGGAATATATTTGCAAATAAAATTCATGCTTTAGCCATTCCATTGTGGCCAATTTTTTTCTTTTTTTTTTTATAAAAGTAGAAACAGAGAGAACACGGAAGGATATCTGAGAACTAACAACTTCCAGTGTGAATGGAAATGTTGGCATAGTTTTTGCTTCATATTAAGATAATGTTCAGGATCTGAATATCTAAGGATCATGAAAAAAATTCTCTGCTAGAGAAGATCTTTGCCTCCTATCCAGCACACAGCATAATAAGGCCCTTGCTCACAGAGCCACAATTCCTAAAACTAGATTACTTGTAAAATCTACTGCTCTCTCAGGTAAGGAAAATTTTAAAGCTTTTCAAGTGTCAGAATTAGCAAGGCTACTTAGTAGTGTTTCTCCTCCTAGGAGACTTCTCTGCTGTTGCTTCAACCTGGCAGCCCAGATGAAAGAACAGTCTACGAGGGAACAGATGAGGGACTCTACAGGCAAGGGAAAAAGGATCATTTTCCACTATTCACAAGAATTGGATTCCTCCACTGCACAAGGAGCTAAAATTAGCCTACTCTACAGGCCTTCAACTTTTCAAGCATTTCTAACAACTCACAGACTCAAATCATGCTTTACAGAGCTGTACGAACAACACTTACTGAAATTCTACTTGCATTTGCTAAAGAAAAGAGTGCTAGAAAGGGTGTGAGGATGCTAGATTTTCCTCTGCTTTTTTCTTTTTCGCACTAGCTCCTTGCAGAAATTCTCTCATACCAAAGTAAATCTTTTTTTTTCTTCCTCCCTGTTTTTTATGGTTCTAGTTTTCTGTCTCTCTATCCAAGTGAGATATCAAAAAATCATAAAGATTTATTGGTGTAAGTTGTGATCAAACAAACACACTTTAGATCTCAGCAAAGATGAGCTGAAAGCCTCATTCAAAAAGACATTTGACCAGTTTAAAAGAACCTTAATCAGAAGTTTTATTAATCAACAATTAATGAACATTATCAAAAATATTTTTTACAAAATGGCATGCATGAAAGTTCATTTGTTCTAGCAGCAGAAGCAAAATCAGATTAAAATCTTAATTAAAATATGAAGAAGAGACTTGTCATGATCTTCAACACACTGAAAGATTCCTTTTTTTTGAAAATCAGGCTCTCTCTTGCTGTCACATTACACTTTGCTGTTAATGAGTCCTTTCGTTTCTCTGTGCACTACAATACATTCAATCTTAGCTGTATATTTTAAATGATTGATGTTCCCCTAATTACATTTTATGATATATTGTGCTGTGTCACCTCTAATGAGTAGCAAACATGACATTACCTCACTAGTACTGAACCACAGAAATCAATAACTGACATTTATTCAATGAACTGCAAATTGTGATTCACTAGCTTCTCTTTGTGTTGAGTAAATTCGAAGTGTAATTAATTTTCATGCATATTACAAACAACAAATGCCTGCATGGGCTAACTTTAAAAGCTATTTGCTCCTTCCTTGGTTAATTACAGCACAGCAAAAACTCTCAAGCCATCATTCAGAGGGCTGAGAAAAATCAATGGCTTGACAGAAGTCATCTCCTTAGATGGGTAAAGCACAGTCTCACTTTTGAGAACATTTCAGAGCCATTTTCTAAGACATATCTTATCGAATGAAGGTGGTATCATTCATAAACAATCTTGCCTACATATATTTTTTTGTGCACAAGGATTAGAAAGAAGCCCCTTGTTAGTTTTCCTAACAGGAAACAAATATCCAACAGAAGAAATACATAAGTGCCTTTTCTAAAAGAAAAACATTGTCAGGTGCTGTCCGGAACTTGTAAGAAGAGAGCTGACTCACTGCAATTCACAGGTGATGGTTTTGCTTGTACGCAACTTAAAAGTTTAAGAATCTAGTTCTTGTTGCTCCTTCCAAAACTTCTGCCTGTGGCTTTAGCTAGCTTGTGATTTCTTTACTGAAAATGTCCACTCAAATCAGAGGAGAGCACCAGGAGAGTTTAAAGTTAATGCTCTGTTTGCACACCAGTTCAGGAGCAGATGCATAGAAATCAATCAAGCCTCAATCAAGCTCTGAAATTCATAGCAAAAGACTGTGGGTCACTTTGGGATCAGCACTGTCTTCTGCACTAAAGCAGAGCCCTTTGTACATGGGCATTTACTGATAGGACAAGGGGATCTAAGCTTGATTTAGACTGAAATAGGGTAGGTTTAGATTGGATATTAAGAAGCAATTCTTCATTGAAAGGGTGGTGAGGCACTCAAACAGGTTGCCCAGAGAAGCTGTGGATGCCTTACCCCTGGAGCTGTTCAAGGCCAGATTGGATAGAGCTTGGAGCAACCTTGTCCAGGGGAAGGTGTCCTTGCCCATGGCAGGTCATGCGGAACTAGATGGCTTTAAAGTCCATTCCAATCCAAACCATTCTATGAATCTATGATCTATGATACGTCAATTTATTTTTCAATTAATCACATGAAGAAACCACACTAATAGAATGAATTAACCACTGCTCATTTCTCAGAGTTACATCAAGTTCAGTGATGTAAGAAGAGTGATTTAGCTTTAGATTTAAGACTACATCTGCTAATAAGCCAGAATTTTCTCCCTCAGCCCATACAGCACAGGCTTATTCTTACCTTCAAAAAAGATATTCTTGGTCCTCTTGGCTTCCTTTAGGAGGAGACCGATCAAGACAGATGGGTGAAATAAAGTCATCACCATGATTTTAAACTAACTGATTGAAGTTTCTTTTGAACTTTGCCTCCATTTTTAATCTTCTTTTATAAGTGTCTCAAAGATGGCCCAGGGTTGGCTCCAGACTAATTGCCAGAACTCTGTTTTAGATCTGAGGAATGTCAGAAGAACAATCATCTTTGACATGTTTCTAGACTGTCATTGGACCTTCCACCAATATTTGAGGCAGATGGACAAAAGAGAAAAACCACCAAACCTGCAATCCTGACTTTTTTTAGAGAAAAAATCCACTTTGATGCCAGTTTTGACACACTAATTAAGCCACAGTAAAACCCCTTCTTAGCTTCTAAAACCTGGTTGAGCTGTGATAGAAGAAAATTACAGAAATGTATTTCCAAAGATCCTTCAGCTTCTTTAAAAGATAAAAATAATATGAATGTATGGAGTTAATTTAACCTACCCTAGGCAAATGCAATCTCTATCAGTCTTGAATGGTTAATCCATAGACAAGCCTGCTAATGAGTCTGCTATTCTGCTGAGGTTAATGAGCCCTTGAGCATCTGGTGAAAGCACAGACACTTAGCAATTAATGTCTTTTATTCAAACCAGCTCACAGGCTAGACAGCAGCTGATTCTCCATTTTTACTATTTTGTTGCCATAGTACCTTGCATGCCAGCTCTGAGCCTGCATGGGCTGGTTATGTTGGTTGAGAATGCATTCCTTCACCTGTATGCTGAGCTCAGTGATCAGGCCTTATGGACTGGATTAGAACCACAATGTGTTCTTTCAGGTCTTTGTGGGTTAGTGATGTATGCAAGCATGTCCACAAATCTCAGAAATGAACTTTTCCTCAAGCAAGACCAATTCAGTTCAACCATCAAAGGTCAAACAGGATAGTCAATGTAGCAATAAAATAGGCTCTATAAAACTATTTTCTATTCCTCATTAACAATACCAAGATAGCCAAAAACATGCACACTAGAGCAGTACTCCTTCCTGCCATTCACTGCTTGCAGGATATGTTTGCTCCTGGAACACAAAGTACATACAGGAAGTGAAGGATTTTAAATTACTTTTGTGCCACTGGAGGAAGCTGTACCTGAAAAAAAACTAATATGTAATGAAAGAGTGGGAAGAAAGGAAAAATAAAAGAAATACTTTTGCTCCCCCTTAATGGATGATGAAAATGAAATTCAGAAGGAAGTAAGCACATCATCCATTTTCAGCTACTTTAGCATCTAACTTGCATGCTCTGAATTGCCCCCTGGAGGATCCTACTTCTTGTCATTGGCTGTATGTGGAAATTGCCTGCCTTACTTATTACCTTTGGACTTTAAATTATAGCTAAGATAAATCACCACAACAGCCTAAAATAAATGTTATATAGATACACACTTCAAACAAGCCAAGGGTTCTGTTCCAGAGTGACAGCTGCTTCCCCTGGGATAACTCTAGTGACTCTTAATCCTAGTTACACATCCCACCCTTCTGTCAACTTATAAATGTCTCAGCTGGGACATTGCAACTGCAAATGTGGCAGCAACCGTGCTGTCATACTTCACTGGCTTGTTCAGGTAAAAGGGCTTCCCTTAATAAACTAGGCTGGCACCTGTGAC
The DNA here is from genome assembly GCA_039654755.1 of Calcarius lapponicus. NCBI lineage: Eukaryota > Metazoa > Chordata > Aves > Passeriformes > Fringillidae > Calcarius > Calcarius lapponicus. The sequence goes on along the minus strand of CM077462.1, from coordinate 43,112,457 downwards.
AATCAAGTCTTATTTAATAATGATATTGTGGTAGAACACATACATCAACCAAGCCACATTATCCTTGCCCTGGTTTCTGTTGAACCATACAAGCTGCTGGTATTCATATAACCTATCTAGGAAGGTTCATATACTCAGACATAAACACAAAAAATTATCACATTTGACAGCAATCTCATTTTCAATGTAACTTACACAAATATGTTTATTGGGGCGCATGGATCAACCTTCTGACCCTAGACTAAGATTCAGATATGTATCACATTTCTAAGCACATCTGAAGTTAAGAGCCATCGTTTAACTCCACAGTCCAAATTCAAGAATCACCTGTTTTTTAAAAAGCATATATAAAGTTCCTAACTACACAATGTAAATAAAAGCTAAAAAAGAGCATCATTTAGAAGAATATGCTGCAAAAATGCAGCTATGTCTTGGAGTGCTTCAAGCTATTCAAGTGGTGTGTAAAGACTGTCCTAACTCATCCAATAAAGTAGCTTACCTGTCCCGAATCATCTATCATTTATATTATACTTTGGATATTTTGGGGTTTTTTTTGTGTTGTGAAGTGCTTGAGTTATGTCTTTCTGCTGTGAAAAGCAGCTCATTATAAAATGATCCAGGAAGCTACCAGGATAATGTTCGCATTTCCAAATAGGAAATCTTTACTCTATGCCTTCTTTATTTAGCTTGAGGGTAGAGATCCTCAAGCCTGTGCTCAAATGGTCTTCATCTGGCCTAATAACAGCAGTTTGTTATTCATTACCCAATTTTAATTAATCTTCTTTAACTAAAATCACTATTAAACCACTCTAAGATTTTATTTTTCATTGAAAATTAACTTAGCCTTATCAGAAATGAACAGAAACAGGTACTAAATTAGTTCTTCAGCATTTTCTGAGAGCAAACATTTTAAGATGGGACTGATACTATATGGTATGGAATATACCTTTGGGAATTCCCTTTAGAGAGTTTGAATCAACTGTCCTGGCTATGTCTGCTCCCAAATTCTTGCACACCACTTTCTTAATCACTTTGAGTATAGAGTTATAAAATAGAAAGCTTTGAGGATGTGTAAGCATTCCTCATTAATAGACAAAGCATTGCTCTATTATCAACATCAATAAATTATGGGTTTATCCACAAATCCAAAACTTGGAACCATAAGGGCTCCTAGAAAGAATGTAAACTGCATCCCAGCTAGGCCACTTACAATCATGAGAAGAAATACTGAAAGGTTTTTCTACATATACGGAGACATCTATTTAATTATGTTTGTGTCCAATAGTTTCCTAAACAACCTACATTCCTCATCCCTCAAGCACAGCTATTTTCATTATTTTCTTAGTGACCTAATGCTTTTGCTCATACAGTAGCCCAGAATTCACCCAGCCATATGGGCATAAAAATCTACCTGCGCTGTTACAGATGCAGACATAAGGCCAATTTGATGCCATTTTTAAATAGAAAAAAAAAATATAAATAAGCCATCTTAAATACTTCAGGACATGTTTGACTGTTGATGTACACTTAGATCTTTTTCTTTATTTACATAACAATTTCAGAATAAAGACATGGCTTGGTTTCATCTACTGTTTCATTCCTAGCAGCAATTGCATGCTTTCACATGGTTTTCACTTAGATTCACTGACAAAATATAGAAGATGATTTTAAGAAGACGATTTATCTAGACACTGATTGATTTTCCCATAATTTAAAGTAATGTTTCATCTTGCTGGGATTTTACTTACACATCTCAGTTGGCAATGCTTTCTCTTATACACAGACAAAAGTACCCAGAACAGTTTTATGATAGTCTGTGGTATCTTCCCACTGCTCTTTCAGAGTGATGTTCCTATTTCAGAGGCACTTAGGGGCAAATTGTTCTGTGAAGGCTGATTTAACCCTCTGTGCTGTATTGACAGGCCAGTACCTGGGCTGCTCTGACTATCATTTAGAAATCTTTCAGATACACTCTGCAGTCTTTAGGGTTCAGGAATACTTACTTGATAGTAACATTTTTTCAGCTTTGGCTGCTGGGGATAAAACTTAGAGTTTCCACACTGCCATATGTGCTAATAAACTGGCATTGTGGAATATGTGATCATTTTCATAACGGAGAGGAAGTGTTTGCCTTGTTTTCAGCTGTTAGGAGTGAGAACTGTGATAGCTCTTTGTGTCCTCATATGTGTTTTCCTTTGCAGAGGATACAGTACCTGGAAAAGAAGAAATACTGTGAACTCCTTCAAATTAATACAAAGTATTTTTCTAGAATTAAACAATTCAATATGTTTTACTAAAACACAAACAATTTCTTGTCATAGCAATGGCTGATTTTTAGCAATCTTATCCTTGGCACAACAACATCACACTCACAATAGGTAAATCTTAGGTGTCTCTAGTCTATCAAAACAAAGCCATTTATTATATTTACAGATAAGTATACCTACATTTCTTTATGCTGGTTTTGCAGGAGATAAGATATATGCTAAGATTACACTAAGATACTAGATGTTATGCTAGGATCCTAGAATTACCTGGATGCAGTGAGCTGTAATAAACATACACCTATGTAATACAGGTGTTCCAACACTCAGCAGTTCAATTGTTCATGTATCTCATTCCTTTTTTGGGAGTGCACACACATATGACATGCACTTTGCAACACACATGGACACACATGGACCAAACATTTCAGGAGTACCTGGTGACTTTAATATCTGCATTTTCTGCTACTCAGGTTCAAGAAGTATTAATGAAGCAATGCTCATTTCAAGCCTCTCTGCGGTGTGCCAAACTGAGCACCCAAAACCAGTCATATTGGGGTTTTATCCTGTGTGTGTAACATCACTGAGATGTTACACTGGTGAGTCAGGGACACTGGTGACTAGGGGTCAGACATCTCTACTTTTCAATCTGTCCCTGCCTTTCCTCATCCATTGCCTTTGTAAAGGAGAATTATAAGGTTTGTTTCAGTTGATTGCCTCCATTTATGTCTTGCACTCCAAAACTGAGATGTTAAATTTTTTATTTTCCAAACTAATTTTCCATCATCTCTGAAGGTGGCTTCTTTAGCCTTCCTCCACTGATAACAGAATGACTGTCATTAAATTCACTGTCTCCTCTCCTGCTGTCCTTCATGCTCAATTGATCTGGACCTGAATGGGCACTAAAAACAAAGAGAAACTATTAAAATTTTCTTTTCTAGGCACCACAAGAAAATGAAGTACAGTAGTTTCAACTATTAATTTGGCAAAATAGACAAATTTACCTTAAATTGGAAGTAGAAGTTTTCTCTCCTAAAGGAAAAAATATCTTTGCTTATTTCTTTGCATAGATTTAAATATCAATGTGTCACAAATATGTTTCAGATTAAAAACTACTGAAGTGCAAGAACTTAAGGAAAGTTCAATAGTAATATAAGTGCAGCACAAACTTCTGCATAATACTTAGCTGTAGTATAACCTGCGTATTTACACCATGAAAAAATCTGGTTTTCTCTCTTTAAGATAAAGAAGCTGAAGGACATAGGAACCAGTCATTTGGGCACTGGGTAGCCCAGTCTCTGGAGATCTTCTTGGAGGTGGAAACATTCAAGTCAAGCATCAGGGAGAGGAGCCACACATCTTCCATGGAAAAAGCAAAAAAAAAAAAACAAAAAAAAAAAAAAAAAAAAAAACTGAAGACAAACTAACTTTAGCCTACTCTGACTCTGAGAGGTCTTTTCTGCTCGTACACAAATGGCCAGTGGGACTGAAGATACTGGTTACAGCTAGAAAGTGGCAGAAATTCAGTTTCATGAAGTGATGCCAAAGGGAGATGTGTAGCCCCTCTGCACTTGTCTGGCTGTTTCTGAGTTTGTGTCATTTTGTGCAGTAGTGCACTTACTGGGAAGCAATTACTCTGCTCCATTTGTTGGCCTCTGGTCCTAGCAACAGTGGCAAAATTATCTTTGAATAAGGTCTTTTTATAGGAATCATGAATATTTCTTTATCCTATAATCTCTGTACAGAAAAATCTCCCATCTGTGAATGATTTGATTTACCAATATGTCTTTTTTACTTGATAAAGGCAGGAGGTTCCTTTTAGCCCACCAGGGCTGACAACTGCTGTAGCATTTGTCAAGATATGCTTTTGACAACAATGTTCTAGCAATTGAGGGCCAACAGTGCATGACTTATCTCTTAGTCTTACTTTTTCATAATCAAGCCTGCAGTGGCAATGTTTTCTGTTAGCTTTTTGGGGTCTTGCTCCTCCCTGGAATCACACTTGCTCTGGGCTTCATGGCCCTGCAGGCTGACTGACATGCGTGCGTGGTCATCCTGTTATTTTCTTGTGCGTGCTGTAACCAGCCATTTCCAAACAAAGAAGAGCGTGCTAATGAAGGACATCTGCAGTTCATAAAAAGACATTTTCTGAGGCGAGATCAATGCTACACCCGTGAAGTGACAGGCAGGTTAGAGCAGACACTGTAGATGTGTCCCCTGGGGCATCAAGCATTGATCTGACGTGGATCACACACTCTACAGCTTAATCACAGAATCACAGAATACTGGGGTCAGAAGGGACCTTTAAATGTCATCTAGTGACATCCCCCTGCAATGATAAGGGACATCTTCCGGTAAATCAGGTGAGCCCCATCCAGCCTGACCTTGCATGTATCCAGGAATGGGGTATCCACCACCTCTTTGGGTTACCTGTGCCAATGTTTCACCACCCTAAATGTAAAAGCATCTTCTTTATACCCAGTCTGAATCAACATTCTTTTAGTTTAAAAACCTTTCCCTTTATCCTATCACTTATTCCTTGTAAAAAGTCCCTTTCTGGCTCTCTTGTAGCCATCTTGAGGTACCAGGAAGCTGCTATAAGTCCTCCCCAGATCCTTCTCTTCTGCAGGCTGAACAGCCTCGACTCTCTCAGCCTGCCTTCACAGGGGGGTGGCCCAGCCTGCTCCTCATTTTCGTGGCCCTCCTATGGATTTGCCCCAACAGGTCCGTGTCTTTCCAGCGCTCAGTACTCAGCGGGCCTGCTTGGGTGTCCGGGCTGCATGTGCCCATCAGAGTGCTCAGAGCCCTGGAGAAGACATCGGTCTGCACCCGAGGCGTCCCCAGGCCGGGTGGGGCGGGAGCTCCCAAGGCACACACCCCACGGCCCCCCATCCCAGGCTGCTGTCCCGCCCGTCACACGCACGCACAGACAAATGGCTCGTTTTTAGGACGAACCAGCTCCTGCGGGCACCGAGAATTCCCCGCTTGAACTACAGAGGGAGCCCGGGGCCCTGCTTTGGAGAGCGGGAGCGCCGCCGGGGCTCGGTGCCGTCCCCGCCGCGGGACCGCCGCGCTCGGAGCCGCGTCCCGGGGCCCCGCAGCGAGCTTTCCTCTCCTCCCTGCCGAAAAACAACGGGGCAACACCGCGGGCAGGCCCTGCCACGGGCAGAGAGAGCTGCGGACGCGCAGCGGTGTACACCGCGGACTCGGCTGCCCTCTCGAGTCCCGGTCCCGTTCTGCACATTGCACATTCTCCAGCTCTAATCATTGACCTGTCAGTAGCGCGGTTCGCGAGCACATGAAACCGCGGGGGGCTGCTTCGAGCTCCCAGAATGTATCGCAGTGAGAGGTGAGATGGCTGGTCTTAATGGAAGCAGAAACTTCGGCAATACCGTGGAAACCTCTGCTCCTTTGTTTTCCCTGTGAGGTAAACAATTTCTGTTCGATTTTATCCCTGGTGCAGATTCCTGAAAAACCTGAATACAATTTGCATTGCTCATCCGTCTGCACATTTTGTAGCTTTTATGGCAGTATGTTATCATGCACCATAGCATCAAGATTTAGACACCAGGAATAGAAACCAAAAGAAGAAAGAGATATGTGTGAGAAATAAATATGAGGGATAGAGTTTGTGGAGTTTTGTCTTATTTTATAATCATTTCTTGAAACAGAACCAGGGTTAACAATCTAAACCAAAAGCATACAAATGAAGTATGTCTCAATGTCATATTATCTCATATTCTTATTAAAATCTTCGATATTACATTCTTTTGTGATTAGGACCAGAGGGTTCAGCCTGCTAAAAAAGAAAGATATCAGTAAAAGTACTCATCTCCTTAATAAAGTGTATTCCAAAAAGATAATTCAGGTTCACACAGAGCTAAATATGCCTTATATTCAGTACCGTCATGGCAAGTTAAAATATAGTTGAGATTACTAAAGCGCAGCAGAGTAGGAACAAATCATCTTTATCAATTCAAAGCCATCTTTTCTTTAACTTGGTGGAAATTAAGGAAGAATCAGAATTAATTAGTATCTGGACCAGATGCAGAAGACGATTTCTTGAATTACATCACCTCCATCTTATCTCTAATCTTTTAAGCCTTTTTTTACCCAAAGGGCCTTTTCAGACATGCTAAACTGGTGGTATTATAAGGCTGCAGCAGGACAGTATTGCTATTCTAATGATTTATAACCAAATACTTTACTTATTAGCAAAGGCTAATACTGGATCCATCAGTCCAGACGCAAGTAAATTAGCCATTAACTTTCTGACACCTAGCATAAAACAACCAGTTAAGTCTAGCCATCCAAGCAATTAATTTAGGTTCTCTTTGTGGACACCATGGGGATTTTAAAGTGGGCTGAAACTACTTGTGTATCTCTGTTGACTAATTTATATTAAATGCCCATTATTTAGACTATTGAAGCTAGGAAAAAATTAACTCTCCTCTCTTAGCTCTAGTAGGACCCACACAGGTACATAAGTGTCTGCTCCTAGAGGTTTCAGTGGAAGATACTTCAAGGTCTATGCCTAGGCACCTTCTACACAACATTTTTCAGCTTTATATTATAAATTATTTCACAGAGGAAAACATCAATTTGTTACTAAATTTAATATTGGGAAACTAAGGTACAAATTAAAACTAATTCTGTAAAATCCTGTGAATATTAGATTGAAGATTCCTGTGAAGGGAAATTATTTGGTCGCTCTCCTTTCCAAAACTCAAGAGCGTCCAGGGGAACCAGCATACAAGAATACAAAATGGGAGTGGGAGCTTCATCCTGGCAAGTGAATTACTGCCAAGGTGCAGCCAGGACTGCTTCCCAGCAGGAGGGAAGCTGAAAGTGGAGGCTAATAGCAAGACAGGCAGGGGCAGTGTCCTCACTGACAGGAAGACTGTCCCTTCCCTTGGTACCCAAGCAGAACAGCTCTGGGGAAGCCAGGGTCATCACAGAGCCCAGTGACTACCTGACAGGCTTGCAGAGATGAGGCAAATCTGAGGATTTTCAAGGCAGCAAGCCAGGGCCAATGAAGTTCTGATGATGCACTGACAAATATTCCTTTGCACAATACATAAGTAAACTGAGGATCTGTCCCTGTCACTTCATAGTACAGATACTGAAAGTTTAGTGAGCTTAAAAACTGACAGGCAAAATTCATGAGGTGAAAAAAAAAAAAAACTATCAAGAGGTGTTAAATTCAGCACTCTCATCTTTAGTGTGGGAAGTCTTGATGCTTTGACTTATTGGAGCCTTATTGGAGGGGATTCATTCAGGAATATCAGTTACACATTTATCCCAATCCTAACTTTCCTTAGGCTCCAGCCATCAGAACACCACTGAATAGCACCACTGGTTTGGCCATGAAGGCAGAGCTGTGGCACATTACACTGTGTGTGTGCCCTTGGCACAGCTCAGAGGTGGCTACCAACACCTCCTCCCTCACCTGGCTGGCAGCTCATGGTCCATTGTAACTCAATTTCTTCATTGTCCTAGGGAGAGATGCTTCAGTTATACCTACTCTACAGCAAGGCTTCATATTCTGTGTTTGGAGGACTATTTATATTTAGGACTATTCTAACTACTGGGGTTTTTTTCCTTGTGTTCCTTGTGTTTAAGGCTGTTTTGTCTGCCTGGGGTGATGACAAATGCACAGCCAAACTGAAATGTTGATATATCTACATTAAGAAAATGTATGTATCTCTTCTTTTACCTAATTAAACAAATTCTTTTTATAGTTATGATTCCACAATACTACCTGCCTATGAAAATGCATATAAACTTACCATTATTTTAGTCTTTATGCTTTTTTTTGGTCTATACTCCTTTTTTTGTTTTTTGAGGGGGGACACAACAGTGTTCTTTTACCCCTTCCCAGTTCCCTGCAAATCCATTTGCCAGATACAACTACATCTGAAAGTGAACGAGAAATCCAAAAACATTTGACAATAAATAGGGACTGGAAGGACAGTTTGGAAATAGGGGAAAGGCTGCAGTGCCAATTGCTTCACTACTTTACTGGTAGCTCCATCTTCTTCTGGATTTTTGCCATCTAGAAGGAGGAATCAGGTTGGTTTATTCAGAGCTTGGCTGGTCAAAGGAGATTATGCATTTGTAAAGAGAGATTCTAGAAAATGTAAATGGATATTCTGCTCCACTTTCCACCCAACTAATTTCAAAAAAGGTCAAAGCTGTCTTCATCAAGAGAGGCATTGTTTACAGAAATACCACAGTATATATATATATAGTTATATATAGTTTCTTTTTGAAATCAGAGGAAGAGATCCTAAAAAATACTCTAAATGCTCTCATCTATTTTGTTGCCAAGGCAAGTTTACTTCTACCACATATTTGCTAGTGCAGTGCTCAAATAACAGTGCTTGAAGCTGCTTCTGTCGCAACCATGAAGCATCACTCACTCTTTCAGCAGTGACACCTTCTGCTCTCTATAGCCTAGAACAAGATTCTTCCAGGGTTCCCAGTAGATAGTTCAACCAAGTAAATTCAAAATAACAAGTATTTCTCTGCAATCCACACAGCTGCTTCTTGTCTTTTTTTGCTCATTTTATTTTTTCTTTTTTGGACCAAAACTGGGGATTTCCACAAATTATGCAAGACTGGACTTTAGGAGGTCCTCAAAAGACTACATCTAGGAGTGCTGCAGGTCACAGGAGAAAATGCAATGCTAATAAAATCCTTCATCTGGAAAGAGATCAAATGCAACACGGATCAGAGAACTACTTCAGTGCTATCCCAAAATTACTTTTGCATGTAGCAATGGGAGCATGATTTTTTAGGAAAAAAACCTGGAGGAGGTGCATGTTTCATCAATAAACTTATTAAGTTAATAATTTTCATACTCACAGGAAACTGGTATTCGTTGCCTGTGTGTCTTCAAATGCTTGTTGGTTTATTTAAAAATGTTTGCAAGTCCTGAACTTCACATTATTCTTGTTTCTCATTATCAGTTAATTGCCATCATTAATCATTGTTTTCTTGATTAAAAAGTAACAGTCAGTTCAATACCATGTGATATGGATGACTAATCACAACTCAGGAGTAATAAAGAGTTGAAATAAGTGTTCACGAACAAGTTGTCATCTGTAATTTGTCCTCATAAACTGGTTGGCAAATACTTATGTGCAATGAATACTTCTATACAAATTAAGATGAGCTTGAATATGATTTATAAACAGGGAAAATAGTTGAATTCATCTCATATTTCATTTGCAATAAATAATTTGGACAAATACAGTTATCAGAGGGGGGAGCAGAAGGCCTTTATGGAAAGTATCTACAATGCAAATGAGTTGAAAATCACTTTTGTTATTGCCTTATGCTATCAAATTTTTAAACTGCCAGGTGCTGATGGAATTTAGCAAAGCTGTTCCATAACCCTAATAGTACTCCCTCTTCAGAAAGTTTTGATAGATTTTTTTCCTCTCTTAATTATTTCATTTCTCTTTTTGCCACTTCATCTTTCTCTTGTGGTCATGGGGTGGTAGAGGGACTCCTCCATGCAGACTGCACTGCCTATTGCTTCAGTGGACTTGGTTCCACCAGTATCAAATACTCTTTGAGCAGGATTCCTTTATCTATATTAAGGCATCATCTGTGGCAATCTGAGATTCTTAGATGGGTACAGCAGATAAGACAGAGCCTGTGGAGAAGCCATTGCCTGTTGGAGAGGAGCTGAAGACCAGACACAATACCTTAGGCTTCTCAAGTGGTAGTAGTAACCTGCACAGGGGCAGTTGATTGGAAGAAGAAACCTTCATTGCCTGTAATGAATCTCAGGAAACCTCACCTGCATGTGAAAGGCATACTTACCAACCTAATCTTAAATGGCCTAATTTGGACCAGTACCCAGTCTCCAGAATAAGGTGACATGAATCTCACTCAGAGAGACTCCTACCTCCATTCCATAGCTTTGCATTTTTAAGTGCCAGCTAAAAGAGGATTCTATCTCTGTATTTTCAAGTATTTTCAAAATTATGTGGGTTTTTTTTGCATTCATTTGCACCTAAGTTAAGCATCTAAATTCATTGATTACACAGGTTTTTTACTTTCCCCCAAATGTATCACTCCTTTTTCCATTTTATGTTTTTCTTGACTATATGCCAGCATTCTGAGAGTAATTTTTTTTCCTCTATCCACATGCAGACTGAGCCCATTTCCCTTCCCACCCTGGCATAACAAGGTACCGTGGAAACAAGCTATGTGATCTCTTAGAAAACTAATTAAGCTATTAGATAAGAGCATGGGTAATGGTGTACCACATGATACACAGTGCACTTCTCTGAATTAGAAAAGGGCTCCCCAAAAGCTTCCAAAACATAATTGGGCAAAAGAAAGAACTTTTGCTTGCATGGATGCTTACAACAGCCAAGTCAAGAACTCACCTGAGTATTTTGATTTTAAAAAAGAGAGTGATCTAATCCAGCTAACTTGGACACCTTACTTGTACCACATTTAAATTGCCAGGTATAGGAGTTTTTCTGTAAGAAGTTTTTGTATTCACTAGAGAGAGGTAGATGCCAGTTAAGACCTCTTGAGGTAGAAAACTGCTTTCCCAAGAGCAGGCAACTTGGTTTGCTGTAACTGTTCTGCCCCCAAAACCTCCAGGCTCATCTACCTCTGCTCATCTACCACTATTCAGAAACCTCCAGAAGCATGAATGGGATAATCACCCAAAGAATCTGTGTCAATCAGAGCCTGAAGCAGGCAAGCTGTGTCCCACCTTTCAGATATTTTCAACAATGCTTATTCATGTATAGAGGGGGCTGTTACTGTCTGGGTAGCTAGTGATAAATTTCTCTTAAGACATTAGTTCTATTTTTTTTCACCATGGAAGCAGCAGATAGATTCTGACAGCAGCAGTTACCAGGTTTGTGCTTTTTTTTTCCTTTTGAGCACAAGCCCATTTGCTTTGATACATTACCATTGCAAAAGTGAAAAAGTGATGTGATATCTTGACATTCAGGCATTTTAAAAAAACATCCTTCCTCTGACATGTTCTGTTCTATAAAGTTGAAATTATTATCAGAAAAAATTTGATTTTCCAGCATGAGCTTTAAGAGAAGAAAAGTATGTGAGTGAGTGTGGGCACAAGTGAGAACCTGTGAGTGTGTATGTGTAATTTTTCTAGTTAGAGATATTCTGTTTAAAGCTACCTACAGCACACTGATTAGTAGTACCATCCAAAGTATAAATCAAGAGATACAAATAGAAAGAAAACATCTTGCCCTCTTTGAATAGTTTCTACAGCAGATCTTTTTGTTGGCCTACAAATTACTCTAGTGTTTCTAAGGGAATGAAATACATCATCTTTTACTATTAGCTATTATTGCTACATGCCTGAAGGGATGGAGTAGTGTGTTTCTATTTCAATTACTCAAGCTACTTTACTGGATATGGATTGAGCTGATTTGACCCTATAAGAACAAATGCTGTTATTACATTTAATGATTAAAATCCTGCTTGCACTCAGCTAAAATATAAATCAGCAGTTTGGAAGAACAGGCTTCAAGCTAAATAAAATTGCTTTGGGAGACCAAATAATTCAGAGAATTACCAATGGGCTATTCAAGCTTTCACCTCTATAGCAGGTCACTAATTGGATTTCAACCAGTTTCATAGTGGTGTTGTGAATTTGGAACCAAAATTATTATGTCTGCTGTGAAGCTTTCAGTGCCTAGGAGTCTCCATCAAATTCCTGAAAAGTAACTATATCAGGATGGTCATGACAGAAAATGACTCACCCAGCCACATTAGGTAGATGTGTCATATTTTGGAGTTGCTTACTTCTCTCCATTAAAGAGAGGAAGTGCCAAGATTACTAGCCCAGAACTAGACCATTTGTTTCTAGATATCTGCAATTAGAGAAAGATATAGAGTAGCTAGTTGATGAGGGAAATTCTGTCATATGCAGGAGTTTGATAAATGCTTTTTTCCTAAATTTCTAGACCTCAAAATTCAGAAATTCTTTTCATAAGAAGAAAAAAAGTGTATCTATAAAACAGGAGAAATACTGATATCCTTGTCTCACCATGAAATACTGGATACTGGTAGGATGGTAACAATTTCAGACATAGCCTTTGGTTTTCATTTTACTTTCAGGCTAAATTTCAAAAATCCACAGTGATTCAGGATGGAGATGAGGGCAGAATATGCCCCTTCAATATATGGAACACATTTACAGCAGGAGGTGGGTTGGTCCATAATACTAAGAATTTATTACTTCTTTATCTGTTCTATCAGCTGATATGTCCTACTTTCTTCCTTCAATTTAGTACAGACTCATGAGTCAGGAAGGGCCCTGCAGGACTATTTTATCCCAGGGGAATGCCAGGATCTCATATCATATCTCTTCAAGCTCCTTTTGATTATAATTGCTTTGTGATTTCATGCAAAAGTTCAGCTCTAGTCTGCATTGTTCATCATATGAAGCTTTATGACTGGAACTAGCCAGCTGGTTTGCTGTGGGGCTTGGTGGGTTTTGTTCAGCTAGTGGTAGCTTTGCTTGAAAGCTTACATCTTGGACAGGCACACTTTGGTACTGGGGCAAAGGGGCTCACTGAGGAGTCTGAGCTCCCAGAAAAGGGTGTGAAAATATCCATTAAATGGTTCTTGGTTGGGAAACATTTGGTCAGTGTCTCCTTTCTTCTCCCCTGTCTGAGTCTGCAACTTCTCCCTGGCAGTTGGTGTGTGAGAATTATTTCTGAGCTTCTAGACAGGGATAAAGCATTTGAACTGTTCTGGGGCCATGTCTTTTCTCCAAAACACTTCTAAACAAGGATTCCAGAAGTCTCTGTTGTTAAGGTTGAAGAGGAAATCTCTTAGAATTCAGTTTGCTCTGCATTCACAGAGGAATTTTTCAGTTGTCTTCCCAATCAAAGCTGTTTAAAGGAACAAAACCAAAAAAATACATTGCACAGTACAAGCAAGCACACATGAACATTCTCAAAACTCAGTAACCTGCATTGTAGGTGATATTCACTGCTGATTGAAGAGGTCCAGCTATAGGCAGTGTCCTATTCTAAATAAAAACAGCATGACAATGCAGCTCTGTAGAAACATGCCAAACATTCCTCAGGACTTCTGACAGCAGGCAGCCAATTACTTTGAAAAGAATGGGTTCTGTCTTATGACTGCAGCAGCAACACAAATGTATCTCCCTTGATCCCAACATCAAGGTAGAGCTTTGCATTTCCAATATTTGAATTCAATACAAAGCAAAGGTTTCAATGTTATTTGTTATTTTTTTTATGGTGAGTGGCAGCTTGTTGGATTTTTCTGCAATCAGATGTAACAGCGGCAGGGTTAAAAGAGGTATATAAATAATAGATGGCTTCTCTCACCTAAAGAGGGATCTGCCAATTCTTGCCCTCCTTTTAATTTTGGGAAGGGAATATAATTTAAAAGATGACATATTTTTTCCCATCAAGTCAGAAAAGAAGGAAGCCTCCAGAAGAACAATGGTTTATGCCATAGCATGACTATCTGACAGGCTTGAAAAGTGACTGTAAAGTTGCCAACACAACAAGCCTTTTATCTTTGATGATAGTATTTGAAGCTTGTGAATTGCATCCAAGGAATAGGAGGAGATATGCAATGTCCTCCCACCTCTTTTCCTACTGTTTTAATTATCATTATTTTTAAAAAATATATAAATATTCACAAAATAGACATCCCTTTTTTTTTTTAATTCCTCTAAATGAGTTATAGGAATATCATCACTACACTGCTAAACTTGGCTTTATTCCTAGCATAAAAATACATTACTCTTTTCAAATTTCTTTGCCTTTATGCCTATTTTCTGAGTAAATGGTAGCCCTAGATGCAAATAAATTTCTCTGGGTGCTTACTCACAGGCTCACACAGTTTCAGGGGAAAGCCTGCCCTACATACAGCCAAGGTCTTCTTCTCATGTGAGTGGCCACCACAGAGCTTTCCTGAACAGGCTGTAGCCTTCAGCACTCAAAGGGGCACATCCAAGTCACAATTACAGCCTGGATTTGTGTGTTACAGTGAGTGGAATGTGGCTAATTAAATGTTTTCCCCTGCTCCTGTGTGAGCATGGAGCCCATGTGGGCAGCCCACATTGCGCCATGGTGCGAGGCAAGGCTGTGACATTCCCCTGGGCGCAGGGTAAGGCAAGGCTGTGGCATTCACTGAGGGGCCTGGCTCCCTTGGGATGCAGCAGGGCTTCCCTTTGAGTACAGCCAGGTGACCTGGCTGCACACGGCAGCCTGCCAGGACAAAGGGGACAGTGCACCTGAAACATGCTCCCTTGCTATGACTAGAGCACTCTGACAATTCCCAGTGTCACCGACACAGAAACCTGATCCCGGCTTAAGCTTTGGATTTGCTTTGAGGAGAAGGCATCCACAACAGCTCTCTTCCACACATCTTATCCTGGAAAAAAGCTGAGTTCAGTGTCTTCCTCAGATTAACAAGGTTTGAATTTATACCTCCCAGAAGTACTGAATCTGCAGGCTCACCTGGGTAGAGAGATGCCTCCACATCTGTTCAAGCTGTATTTTTGTGCAGCCAGGCATGCAGAATTCATGGCACTCAAAGGAAGAACAGCAGAAGAGCCCAATTCAGTAGCTGGGAATAAAAACAACTGTGTATCCAGATGTGTTTACAGAATGCTGTGTTCTCATTCTGCCCTACATTGGTACTGAAGGGAAAAAGTCATCCAGGAAAAAGAAAGAGGCTTTTTCCTCCCCTGGTGAGGCACCTAATATCTAAGCTGGATATATGCTCTGTCTCACCTCTTCTGACTCTAAATTTTTCACACCTGCTTTAGAGAGGAAGGATGTAGGGGAGCTTCTTAAGATTATACCTGATTTATAGCAAGGATATCCTTCTCAGCTGTACAATCTCTCATCTTAATCTGAACAATGTGAACATTAATCCTTGGTCTTCTACTTCCTGACCATATGTCCAACATTTAGTGGAGTTAATCATCATTTGTACAATAAATAAGTTCTTAACAGAGGTCAGTGTCACCCAAACAACTTAATCTTGGACTCAGCAAACTTAGTAATTAGATCTTTTGAGAGAGAATATACATACTTCCACAAGTGCTCTAAGCCAATATAAAGTGTTATTCTCCCAAAAGACTGATTTCAGCCTGTGCTACATGTCTGCTTTTCAGCGTGCAGGTGGCCATATGGTTGTCATCTTGCTGATCTAGCTGACCTTGTGCAGCCACAGAAGTGCCTGTGCTCACACTGACATTTCATGGGTCCGTGTGCCCGTGATGGAAGGGGGAACAAGTAGGAACAGGCTCCTCTTTGTGGCACACAGGCTGGCTTAAACTGCCTGTGTCCCATCGTTTAATAAAAATGAGAAATTATAACCACCAGACCTCCATCATAAGAAGCAGGCACCAAGGGAGTCTGCTCCAAAATATCAGTGATATTCTGGGACATAAGCAGGAACTTTTCAATCAAGTCCAAGCAGCTTAGAAGGAGTCTTCTGTGATCACTGTCCTCTATTTGGCCTTCCTACATGATATTTTAAGTGCCTGGAGCTGTTATCTTGAATTTGAATCCCTTGTGGAATAAGGAGAGTTAAAAGGGGATTATGGGCACACTTCATGCATGGCAGTAGTATGCTGAGCTATCAAGGCAGCAGGAAAAATATGTGAAATATTCCCTTTCCAGCTTGAAAAGTAACAGTTCTCAATATAATCTGTGATTTCTTTTACAAGAACATAGGGAGTGCATCACTGAGCTAGACCAAAGGCATGTTTAACTCAGGTCTCGGTTCTGACAGCAATCAATAGCAAAGGTATCAAGAAGACATTAGGAAAGAAAGAAAAAAAAAGTCAATAGCAAACCTTCCCTGTTCAACAGCTTTGGGTCTTCTTCAGCCGCAAGTTATATCAGGTGCTCATGTTTGACGTTCTGTTAGAACTCAAGTAGGCTGAAAGAAATATTTCCCCCCCAAATCTGCCCTCTGCCCGTTAGTGTTTAATTCTGGGATTTCCCAGTATCTCTATGGATGAGTTTCATAGTCCAGTGATGTGAAAATACAGAATTTTTTTTGTTTTAAGTTTCCCAGGCAACTTCAGTGTGTGTTACATTAACAATTGTCTATTCACTTTTTCCGTGGATTTCATTTTTTTTCAATACCCTTTTCCCCAGTAGGTCCCTCTCCAGACTGCAGTATTTCCTTCTACAAAATAGCTGTGCCAGATTTTCAACTACCCTTGATCGTGCCTGGGAATATTTTCTACCTCTTTTTTTTTTTTTGTCCAGGGGTGATGATGAAAATTACACATGAGGAAGAACTGAAAATGATCTATAACTGAATCCTCACAATCAAGAAACGTACCCATTCAGCTGCAAATTCAGGCACTCTTTCTGCTCTCACTTCTAGTCCTGTAGCTGTTAGACACAAATGTTATAAATGCCAACAGATTTACCTCTTCACTTCCCTCCATTTCCCCATCTGTTTACTTACAGTCTGCCTGGGATCCGCCTTTGGAGTGAAGGAACTTACTTGCTACTAAATTTGTTTCTTCCTACTTAACTCTCCTGGTTAGGACCTCAGCAGTGGCACAGGTGAAACAGCATCAAGTTCAGTCCTCCTTTGGTGTTTTAGACAGCACCAGCTACCTCCAGTTTTTTATTTCAGATGCTTGAAATACTAGAGCTGCAATGAGTGCAGAAGAGCCTGAAGGCCAGCACAGAGGGCTTCGCACTGAAAAATATGAGTGCAGGACATTGACTTCGGCTTTGACTGCAAGCACTCCTGCCTGAGAATGCTGCTGTGGTATCGGATCAGGAGCAGAAAGGGCCCTCCAGGGGTGCCTGCTACTGTTTTTTTTTTTTTTTCTCTGAGGCAACCTAGATGTGAGTCTCTGAAACAGAAGACTGAATTCAAGTCTACTGACTCCCAGATTAGCACTCCAGTCCCGAGGTTATTTCTACTTCTTTGAGCTCTGTATTTTGTGCAAAGTCCATCCTGCCAGCTGGGTGTCTCAGATCATGTCTGACAGACTGACACGAGCATGCAACTGCCTTTACAAGTCACAGATAGACTGAGACCCACAGCCTCTGGGCATCTGTACCAGCAGAATTTAAACCATGGAGAAAAACAGGTGCTTGCATCTTTTCAGAGAGCTAAACAAACTCAGAGTCTGAATCCCTCTGTTAAGAGCTCAGTGCTTAAAGTACAAGTGACAAGCAGTGCCTAACAACCATTTATTTTTTTTCTAAATCTCTCACAAATTTAGGATTGTACTTAAATAAGGAAGAGGAGGTGGTCTGTCTATATTTGTGTACCCATTTACTATGCACATAAATCTATTAAATATACATTTTATATTTGTATGCATCTGGTACATATACATGTACAACTATGTATGTACACATATACACATGTGGGTTTATGTGCTTTAATATATATGTACATTAATAGAATAAATTTTCTTATTTGGCTATTTAAGGCAAGATTTCTGAACAAAATCTTTTAGTGCTAAAACCCCATTAAGTTTTCTGACTTACTCCCTCTCATTTCTCTTAAAACTCACGGCTCAGCCAATAAATATGGTCACAAAACCCTCTATACTCCATTCACAGAAACTCTAGTCTCATCTTCCTGAAGTCTTCATCTGAGCCTTTACATTTTTCTTTTATTTCTTTTTCCCACTTTTTCTTCAATTTCTCTGCATATATTTTAGTAAGTTATTATTGGGCCTCATTTTTTATCCAGTCTATTCTTCATGTCTTCTCCAAAATATTTCCATTTGTGGTTCTGATTTCCATCCAGCAATGGCAATTTGGGTATAAACTCTGCAGAAATGAGAGGAGATACTACATCATTTGTGGATGCCTCATTTCAGTTTTCTAAGGTATGGATTTCATCTCCTGATGCCCTGGAGTCAGTGGAAAGAATTAAACCCCATCCCAAGGGAACAGGGGCCATTAGTTCTGGAAGTGCCTACTTGTTTTCCATATGCACAGTACCTGCAGAGCTGTGTCATTTCATTTAGACACCTACAGTGGGATGCATAAAGCAGAGCTTGACAATTTTTAGCTGTCTTGGTGACAGTAACTTTTATTCCGAACTGAAATCTTAGACTGAAAACAGGTTTAATTAAAACAGTGAGATCTTGTGTGTAAACCAGCCCTTAGGCACCTTCACAGAGCCATATAAATCAGAGCCATGCAAGACACGTTATGTTCCTGAATGCATCTGCCTGTCAGAGGGAGCCCACCCATGCAGGAGATCTTGTAGCATTTTATTCAGCCTAGTTTTAAAAGCCCAAATCATTCCGCCATTTATTCCAACTTGCACAATACACTCAGAGCAAATGCCCTGACTACTTAAGGTCATTTAAAAACCCTACAACACTGTACATTAAAATTGCTACCAGCAATGTCCTGCTCAATTTACAAATAAGATAATTGCAGCACTATATAAATTCTTTTTACAGTTTCAGCTTGTTACAGTGCTTTTATTTATTATGACTGCTACAATTTTTTAATAATACTTTTATTTTAGTTGTGGCTGTTGTGACAGAAGTCTAAATATATTGCATAGAGAAATATGTAATGTCATTCCTTTGTAAAGGACTTTGTAAAAACTGCTGCCATGGCAGTGCAGAGCTAGAACTGAATACCAAGGCAGCAGCACAGTTAGAATCACATTTGCTCTACAAGATAGAGAAATATCATATCTCATTTTATTTCTCTTCAAGACAGCCTGGACCTGGTTGTAACAGACATTTTGAAGCAGCAGCCATGTTCTACTACTGCCATGACAAACTCAACCATTTCCACATAAAAACTAGTAACATAGAACAGATGAGAGAGGGCAGGCATGATGTTTTCTTTAAATTCATTTGGGGGAACCCATCAGAACTGACCTCCCCATCCCTGAAGAATCAGTATGATTCACTCTCAGGCCATCACAGCCATTTGGCTCCCAGGAGATCTGCCAGGGACTGGAGTCATCTCACAGGTGGGTTTAGGTTCCTCTGCAACTTCATGGTATCCCTTACTGTCACTGACACCAGACACAGATAGGGGAAAGAAAACCAGAAATTAAGAAAGGTAAAAATGCTGTAAGATACCTCACCAGGGGCAAGTTCTGCAAGAAGGAAAGAATCTCTGCCTAGGAATTAGTCTAAGTTCATGCAATGTACACCATAAGTCTCCTGGGTGGACCCCAAACCCTTCTCTACCTCCCATTTTCTGGCACAGAATGTAAACATAAAGATTTTACTGGTGGACATGTTTGTAGCTGTATATCAGAAACAGATCTACAGCGCCAAACTGCACCATAACATATTACTTCTCTCACAAGTCTGCCACAAGTTTTAACTCATTTCCACTTGTAAAGGGAAATTTTGGAAACGCAGCAGTGAAAAAGAAAAAGCCATTGATACTACTAGAAAAGAAGAAGAATGCTCTGAAAAAACATGGTTGTGAAAAGAGCTGTTTCCAGCAATCATGCAGTGCTTCTGCCATTTATTCACTTCTCTGTCTTCCTCTCTTTCAAGGAGCAGGTGCCCAAATAGATTTGCTCATGTATTCAGATTCCATGTTTATTTTCCAAATGCTCATCATCAAGCACAAAAAAAAAAAAATAGAAAAGGAGAAAAGAAACCACACCTAGACTTCAGCAAGTCGCTGATGAAAGCCTTTTCCTTGATAGTCAGATAGGGGGTACTGAAGGGGGTAATTAAAAAAAAAAAAGGTAGGATGTACTTCACTGTCGAGCTCCAAATAAAAATGGAGTCTACAAAACCTAAAAGGGAAGAAACGCTGTCATTTTAGTGCATCCTGCAGCACTGAACAAGCATAGAAGCCGTTTTCCTTGCAAATGCTCAGAGAGGAAATTATTCTTGCAAATAAACAGTCTCTGAGCCATGGCTTAAGACAGCGTGTAAGAGTGCATGTGTTTGAGTGCAGTCACTCCGGATTTTGCTTCACTTGCACTGTAGCATATTGTGACCTACATTAAATGGCTTCCATGCACTGACCACAGAACAAGCAGGCTCCAGTGACAGAGCCCAGCATGCAGACAGCTCTGTTTCATTAAGAAAGCACTGCAGAATGCCACAGCTTTGCTGTTTGCCATTTTAGAATAGCAATGCACATCTGCCACAGCACAGACACCGCTGGGGAATATCAGTGGGTACTGCAGCACTGTGAGAGGGGTTAGAGGGGTCTGTGCTCCTGCCTAAGTCCCCATCTCAGCTGATCCCATCCCAAAGACAACAGTGCACCTCATGGTGCTGTGTGGCAGATCAGATGCTGGTGCCCTGCTGATGTGTCTGCAGTGGCTCCAGTTTCCATGGAAGCTCCACTGTTTGAGCAGGGGAAGTCAAACACCAAAGGCCACACGGACCCTTCGTGTATTTACTGTCACACATTCACAGCGCCCTACGAGAGGCAATAAACCTCTGCACCTAAGCTGGCTTCCATGGATTCAGCTTGAAAATTATGGGCAAAAAACCTTCTAACCCCTTAAACAGATAACAGGGAGTACATGGCAATAGTAACAATGTCCAGGTGCTAGTCAGCAGAGCTTGTCCACAGGATTACTGTGAAGAATTCTATATCCCAGTTTTACAGAAAAGAAACTGAGATTGCTAAAGCTAATTGATTTTCCTGCACTGTAGCACAGATATACTAAAAATGAAATATAGTTTTTACGATGTTTTTTTATAATGGAAAGAAATAAAAAATAAGTGGATGTGGACATGAATATATACAGAATAAAGTGCATATATATCTTACAGACATACACGAACAAACGAGTAGAAAATAAGCCTGTATAAGAAGAAATGACTGTGTAAATTTAGAAAATGCCAGTTCTAAAATTCCTCCTGTAACCTTCTAGCACTTTAAAGATGGGTCTTCCATTGCTACAGAAAATGCTAGATTTTTCTCAGATGTCAATAATGGCTGTAACTAGGAGTAAATATGGCTATAAATACCATATATATGCAAAGGGTCAGATGTGATATTGCATAAATAAGTTTAATAATAACTCTAATTATTCTAAATACTAACTTTGCAATCTTATTCTTCATTAAATGTGTATGTTGAATGCAGACAGGATCACTTTCTGTATTTACACAAATGTACTCACCATTTTTCTGGAATAAGTACCTTTTGGGACAGACTGAAAATACAAGGTCACCAGCAGCTATGTGATATACAGCTGTTCAGCTGTGTTATTTAGCTATGTATAGATCCACAGCATCCTAAATGTGGTTTGTGGGATAGTTTGGGTCACCTTCTTTGTCCAAATGGTCCATCTGACACGTCCCTCATCACACAGGGTACCGTATGCTGGGGTATGCTCCGAGGACTTGGATCAGATGTTATCAAGCCCTCATGTTCAGTTTGCTTCCGTAAAGTAAAAACAAACACCAGCATGTCCATTTGGACTCAGCTGTGGTATTTCTATTTACCACATCAACTCCAGGCAGCCATCATAATTAGCAGCCTCATGAAGCTTGTGCAGCATTTGGCTTTCTCCTGCCTGTTTGACTCTGAGCAAATGGAAGGACATTTGGTGTGAGTGCAGCAGACGGGGAGCAGCTGGGGAGGTGTCTGCATTCCCACCTTCATACAAAGGTTCAAAGCTGCCTTTCTCCACCCCACCAGCTCAGCTCCTATGATGACCCTGGACCAGACACAGGGAATCTCTGTGAATGGAACAGTCATAACCCGCTCCTCTCTGCATTACCCAGACTCCTACACCACACCATGCTCTGGACACTGTCCGCAATGATTTTACAATTTGATTTTACAATTTTGTCATTTCTGACCCTCAAAAGAAGATTGGTTTGAGCTCACTTTAACCCTAGGAAATTTCCCTTTACTCTGCTAGTGCTTTTTGTCATCCCCTGAAGACAGGCAGCAGAGATCTTGATCTGCACAGTGCTGTCTTTCAGGCTAGGAAGATGCAAATGGTACCAGCATACCCTACACAATCAAAGCCTCTGGAAGCAGATTGTCCTGTTCCAATGGTCCAGTCTTTCAGCTGCTCATTATAGCAATTAACTGCACTCCTTTTTCACCAAGGAGAGCATAAAAAAAAGGAAGACCTTTCATTTGTAGCAAAGACTAATTTTATGTTTAAGAAGGCATTGCAAATGAAAGAGTTAGCTGCAAGGGGCAGTTGTGAAATCTAGGATTCCTAATGGCTGGGCAATGAAGGGTTTGTAACAGTTGAGAAGACAACACTCTGTCACCAAAGGTTTAGGTACACCTGATCCTGCCTTACTGCCACCTGCAGATAGTGGCAATAAGACATTTTTGAGCACCCTTGCAGTCAAACATTTCTAACATTTTGTCATCTTCCTATCTGTGAGCTTTGTTTAGCTGATCTTGATGAATTTAGCAAAAAGTTTCACCTGTGACACCACCCATCCCATGTTCCACAATACACTTGAAAACAGAATGCCACACAATTCAAACTCATCACTAAAATAATGCATCTATCTCCTACGCAGCGTCAGTGTGAGGAGGAGAAATTCCTAATGAATGTCTCCAAATCCTCAGGAGACGTCAGAAACAACACTAGCCCATTTTTCTTCCAAGCCCACATAAAACTGAGAGGCCATGGTTCTGCAGGGAAGTGGGATGGATATATCTGTTTAACAAGGACAAGCAGACAGTAGAAGGTAGAAAGTAGGGAACAAAATAAGCTTTCAGCAGTGCAATTTGTGAGAAGTCTGTGCTGTCAGAAACTTGAAGAACAACATACGGGGACAGCTTCTCCATGATGCTCAGAGAATGGAGTGTTAATCAGAACAGTAGTTGCAGCTTGTCAGCTAGTCACTGGGTACTACATGTATAAGAGTTTGGGACAGTTTTTCTGATTACAAAATCCACTGTTAACTTTCACCACATAATTTCAGAGCAGCATCCCAAATACCACATGGAGCAAATCCAGCACAGCCATACCAAAATATTTTGTCACATATAAAGCCTCCATCTCCCTCATAAATTCCTTTCCACCACCACCCACAATCTGTAACTACTGATTCTGCAGTCAACAGACTGTGGATATGTTGGTCTTGTTTGGCACAACATACTCAAGGATGAGCATTCTTACTAGGAGGCTGACCTTGAACCACAGAAAAAAATCATATTTTAGTATTTACATAGACAGATCCTTGTTGGCTAAGGTGAGAAGAACACTGAGACTATATGCCTCCTGTCTCTAGCAGTAACATGAGAATATGGATAATCCTGCAACATGTCTTCAAGCTGTACAATGGAGTTAAAATTTAATAGCTGTACATTACTGATTACATAAATCACAGGAGTAAATAAACCAGATCTTTCTCCCTTTCTATCTCAAAAGCCAAAAATTTTTCTTATCACTTATAACTACACCTTCTTTGCAAATCCCATATGCCTTTTCTCTTCCCACAATGTGTTTCCTCAGGAAAGTCTCTTTCCCCGTATTTCTTCAACAGTGCCCCAAGGTAGACTAATTGTTTTTCCTCAAAGCAGATGAAGATATAATGATGGCTTTACTATACACAGAAGTGATGCTTCAATTTCTCTGTCATTTTCAGGATGTTAATAATAAAAATGCACGCTTCTACTGCAACCATTATGCCACTGCCTCTCGTCTGTTCTTCAGCCCACAGCAATGACAGGCTGATTTAGGTACTGTTCCCAGAAAGATGAAAGAGCAAGGAGAAACTATAAAATGTAGGTATGAAATCTGAAATTTCAGAAATTTTTATAATGACTATAAGTCCTTGCAGACTTAGAAAGACTGAAGTTTCTAGCAGCTGGGATTGCCAGGCAGAGGTGTGTTGGCTGCAGTAATCAACTGCACCATGCATTTGTGGGTCACTGCACATCAAGCCCATAACATTGAAGGTCAAGTCAGCAAAGCAAGGTCAGCAGCAGCAAAATTAGAGACTGCAGTTTAGCTAAAATAAGGATATAGGATAATGACTGAGTTTAAATCACAGGATCACAGGACAATTCTGTTTAGGAGCAACCTCAGGAGGTTGTCAGTCTGAACTCCTGCTCCAAGCACTGCCAGCTATGGTGTCAGAGAAAGTTGCTTGGGACTTTATCTAGTCAGATCTTGAAAATTTATAGGGATGAAAACTGTACAGTCTCCCAGGAAACCTCTTCTACTACTGGACTGTATTTATAGATTCTCTTTACATGTATTCTGAATCCATATTTTTTCACCACAAGCCTATTTTCTCTCATCCTATCCATATACACCACTATGAAGAGCCCGGCTTTGTCTTATCCATGCTTCTCATAGGTGCTGTGGGTTCTGTAAGATCCCCCTACATCCATGTCATCTCCAGGCTGAACGAGTCTGGCTCCTCTGGCCTCTCCTCACAGGGCCCATGCTTCAGCATCTGACCATCATAGCAGCCCTGCTGAACTTGCTCCAGTTGGTCAATTACTTGCCTGTACTGGGACCCCAAAAGAGGTTGCTGTTCCTAGATGTGATCTAATGAGTGCTGAGTAGGGGGAGAAGGTCAGTTCCCTCAGTTTACCATCCCCACTCCTGGTCATGCAGTAGAGAAGGCTTTTGCCCTCTGTGGTGCAGGGCTCGAGTGCAGCCGGCTGTCTGTCAGGTCCTCATTTCATCAGGCTCCTGTCAGCCCACTCCACCAGCCTGCCTCTGTGCATCTCTGCCCTTGAGTGCATTGACAGGTGCCTCCCCGTCAAGCTTGATGAGTTCATCACCTCCTCTAGGTCACTGGTTGTAGTGGTTTTGGTTCACCAATTTGAGATTTCCCAATAAACATGTTAGATGGGTCAGGACAGAGCAGAGCTGATAAACCTCACAGAAGATGTGGTGGGACAAAGAAAGGCCACACAGTTCAAGGAAGTCTGAGCATCCTCTGTAGATGATCCACAGCTTGGAGAATTGAGGAACTGCCGGACGATCAAATGACAAGCAAAAAAAAAGAAAAACTGGAAAAAAAGGAAGACAGAAAAAGGAAAAAGAAAAGAGGGAACAACAGCCAAACATTTGAGTGAAGAGGTCAGAAATAAAGAAGCAGAATGTGTGCTCAAAGAGATAGTCTGATAGAACAAATAGAAACCCGCCACCATGCCCAGGGGGTTTTGTACCACACCTGATTCAGTAGCATTAACTCAATGCATATTTTGTCTATCACCATGGCTTAAGTGCAGATATGATCACCAAGCAGACTTTATCACATTTTCCTGAAAACACTGATGACTTTCATCTGAAAGTCACTTTCTGAATATTTACAAAGTATCGTAATAGTAAATGTCTCATAAAAATAATGGTCTTGTATATACAACTTCCTGTATTCACACTCATGACAGAACATTTAATCTTGAAGACCAGAAGAAAATCCTCCACTGGTCTCAGGTCCATATAAGACATTTTTATTTCATTGACTTTATAAATGTCTGGGTTTGGGTGAGCTCATGATTTGAGGCTCCTTTTATAGTCAGTAGACAGAAATGAGCGCATCCAGAGAGTGATTTATTAGAGCAGTCTTAAATGCAAATCTCCTCTGGAGATTTCAATTTCTCTCTTCAATTTCAGCGAAGGGAAGGTCATGTCTCTAGCTCAGACTTGGTTGCCTAACTGGGAACAGAAAGCAAGAATCCTTCCTCCTGTAATTACACAGATCATTGGGAATCCCACCTGAGCCTTGCTGAGAACAGCTGATCCTTGTGGGAACAAGATTTTCATTGCATAAGACTATAACAGAACTAAATTCTCCTGTCCGCTTTTTTTCATTACCTTAGGTTGACAGACACTGTTCTAACATATTAAGTCTTATAGATAGTGGGGGAAAACTTGAGGGAAGATGTTGTTGTGCAAGCAGCACATTTCAAGAATTAACACCAGAGATTTCACTATGGCAAAAAAAAATATCCCTGGCTCTTTGTATCATAGCAACAACTTTCATCCCGTGGTTGTTGAGTGGCAAAAGGAAGGCAAAAGCATTAAAATCACTCATGAACAAATTCAACATGATTTTCATTCCTTTTTTATTCTGTGTCAGAAACACCTGTTCAGAGACAATATCATGCTCCAGAGAAACAGCAAATGTACTATCATCTTGGAAAAAGTAGGAATCCCAGGTGTCTTTGAGGTGCATGTGTCCAGAAAACCAGAAACTTGATTTGGAATTCATTTAATCACATCTAGAGGTCTACCATAGATGTCTCAACATCTGAAATAGGCATCTTTTGTACTCAGTGGAGAAAAAGAGATATTTTCCAGAGAACTTCTGAGCTTGCAAAAGAGCAGACATCCAATGCTCAAGTCCATTGCACGTATATAGGTACCTAGTGGCATTACAGGCATTCTAGAGGGACTGCAGTATCCAATGGAGTTGTCACATATGACAAAGAACCTATGTCCTCCCAGCACAGGGGCTAGTAGCCAAGTACTTGGGAGTATCTTAAACTGCAGTAGGTGCCACAATAATTTAGGCACATTGAACTGGATTTGTACATAGTAGGGATAGAATTCAGGTTTGAAATGTCGAAGCACATGAGATATTTGAAATCAGCTGGTCACATGAAGGCATTCCTTTCAGACTGAGACTACTAGCTCTCAAGACTCTACTGCATTGACTGCCTCCATCCATTGTGATGGAGGCTTAAACACTTGTATGCAAACACTCCAAGTGCCTCAATGTGCATCCACTCTTAGAGAGGCATAGAGCTGTCTAAGTCATAAAAGATGCCATAGGACTTCCAGCTGTTCCAGGAGAGCTTGCAACTTTTGTTAGTGATGTCTCGTTCACAAGTCACACCCATATGGGTGTCTGAGATTCCATCAGGCACCTCAGATTGAATTAAACACTGTATTTTAATTACTGAATTGAACTTCTTGCAAACAATGGTGTGGTTTGCAAGCCCAGGGTTCACAGCAGGAGAATACCAACACATCCCTCAGCAGGTGATACATCTGCACTGCAAAAACAGTGCTGCACCTCCTCCCATGCATGCACACAGCTGAAACAATAATGATGAGTTGCAACAGCAGCAATGGTTAGACAGCAGCAAGAGAACCTTAGGTACTCCTCACCTTTCCAAATGCAAGGTAACCTGGAAGAGGATTTATCCCATCCCATTTCAGAAAACACCAGTATCAATTTGATACAGATATGAACTGAACACTGTAGAGAAATGGATGCTATTAGGGAAGAGTTCTCCTGGCATTTTCTTTGGCATAGCATCATTCTTGCTCTGCAAGTGCCAGCTTCCCTTCCCTGACTGCCAAGGCAGACTACATGACTATTTCAAATATAATTGTCTCTACTGTGAATACCAAGATCTGGTCACATCCCCCTTTGCGGGATACAAGAATCTCAGAAGCAAGGTTGCCTCGTGCCTTGTCCATCTCCTGGGGAAATGGATAAATTGGCTCAAAGAAACAGTTTGGAAAGTCTCCAGTAAGTAACCTTGCCTTCACTTTGGCCACTGCTAGACTGCCCCATGAAGCAGATCTGCCTCTGCCTCTCACTGAAATGCTTTTACTTCATTTTTTTTCGAGAAATGCTATATGAGGCTGACAGCTTTTGAGGAAGGACTTTGAGAGACAGAAATAAATACGTATAATCTGTGTGTGTGTATGTATAAGCTTTTTCCCCACCACTCCACAGTTCTGCCCAATCCTTTTCAATGGTCCAAAGTTACAGGAGTTTCATCATTTCCTTAGGAAAGCTATTCTAACATTTATTACTTTAAAAGTTCACTTGATAGTTACTCTGGGCTTAGCCTATATTTTATTTTTGTGAGAACTGAAAATGTATCAAAAGCCAACAGTAAAATAGAAGCAGAAATAAAAAGAAAAAATGTGTAGAGGCTTACAAGAAAGAACTTGTGGCATATGCATGAGCATAAAACTTCAAGAAAAATTTAAATTAATGAAGGTAGTTCACAGTTTAAAATTAATTATTTTTGCATTTCTTTTTCTCAAAGGTTTCTCTTCAGTATTCCAAATATAAATGGTGGTGGGATTATTTAGAAACCAAGTACATTATAACTAAGGCCTATAGCAACCTCACTCAGCAGTGAAATTTGTTGTCTCCCTCTGATCCTCAGATTATGGAGATGAGGGGATGAATGTACATCAGTAAGATTCCCTACCGAGATAGTTTTTCACTCTTTTCAGTGAGAAAAAGATCAAAGGGAAAATAGCTAATTAACATACCAAAGGAGACAAAACCCCTAGAGCTTTATCGTTGTTGCAATCCAATAATAAACAGCCAAGTACAAAAAAGATTATTTGATAGTGACACACAGAATTGAAAGCCTTTGAAATGTCAGCTTCTCAAAAAAAATATTTTTGGAAGGAAAAAATATCCATAATTATTCAGAATAATGCTTAAGCATTGGGGAGTAGCTCTTCACTCCTATGAGAGCTTGCTTGTAAAACTACTGTGCTTAAGAACAACAGCTTGGGTTGCCTTTATCTAAAATAAAATAAATTTTAAGAAATACCACACAAAGGGCTTCAAATCCCTTCCTGTACAAACACTCAATTCTTTTATAAATTAAAAATTAAATACAGTTGTTCTTGTTCTATTAAAAAATATCCTCAACCTCCATTCCCAGACAATCTTCCTGCTTTTACAGACTTGAGGGCAGTGGAACACCAAGATTTCAAACGATGGCTCTCTGGGCTCGTGAACTCCTATTCCATGCTGTAAGTTCTAGGTACTTTTAGAAAACCAGAGACAAAAAAGACAAAATCAAGGAGCGGTAAATCATGTGAAACTCTTCCCTGGAGAAAGCAACTGCTCGGACTACATGGATGCATCAATATCAATAAAAGAAAAGGGACCAGGGCATAGGCCCAAGTACATTAATTTGCACATAGTTTCTCTGGCACACTTCTGGCTCAGAGCAGCTTTCTTTTCACAGCACTATTAAAAAATTAGCGCCACTCTGAGGCCATTCACAACAGATACTTGGGCCCAGACAAGCCTGAGTTTAGGGATAATTTTATCTGCATGGATGGGAACAGTTACAGAATCACGGAACCAAAGAATCATTTAGTTTGTAAAAGACCTCTGACATCATCAAGTCCAGCCTTTGATGGATCACCATCTTATCAACTAGACCAGAGCACCGATGGGATGTGCCTACAGGTGTTGAGGGATCTGGCTGATGTCAGTACTTTCAATTACCTTTAAATGATCATGGCAACAGGTACCCGAGGAAGGAAGGAAAGTAAATCATCTTGTCTTGTCTTCAAAAAGGGCAAGAGTGATGATCCAGGGAACTACAGGCCAGTCACACTGATCCCTGGGAAAATGATGTAGCTGCTAAACCTGGAAACTACATCCAGCCACAGTAAGGACAAGATAACTATCAGGAATAGTCAGCATGGATCCATCCAAAGAAAGCCATGCTTGACCAACTAGATGGGCTTCTATGATGAAAAAACTGGCAGATGCAGGAAGAGCAGTGGATATTGTGTAATAATAATGCTGGACCTCAGTAAGGCTTTTAAGAATGTCTCCCTTAAGACCCTCCTAGAGGGGCAGATGAAGTGTAGGCTGGATGAGCAGACTGTGAAGTGCATTGAAAACTGGTTGCATGGCTGGGCCCAGAGGGTGGCAATCAGCAGCACAAAGTCTAGTCAGTCCAGGCATTAATTAGCAAGGCACCCCACCCTGTCACTCTGGGATACAGGCTCCAATCTTGTTCAAAACCTTCATCAATAATCAGAATGACAGGGCAAGGTGTTCTCTCAGCATATTTCCCAAAAACACAAAACGAGGAGTGGCTGATACACCAGAGGGTTGAGCTGACATACCAAGGACCTTCAACAAGCTGGAGAAATCAATTAACAGGAGCCTCGTGAAGTTCAACAAGAAATGCAAAATCTTGCATCTGGGGAGGAAAAACCCCAGGCAGAAGCACATCCTGGGGGTCCACTCAGCTGGAAAGCAAATTCAAATGTGGACACCAGGTTGAGTATGGGCCAGTAGTGTGTCCTGTTTGCAAAGAAGGCCAGTGGTATCCTAGGCTGCATTTCACAAAAGACTGTTATCAGGTGAAGAGAGCTGATCCTTATCCCCTATCCAACACTGATGTGTCCACACTTGGAGCACTCTATCCAGCTCGGGGCTCCTCCATACCAGAGAGATGTGGGCATACTGGTGAAGAGTCCAACAAAGGGCCATGGGGATGATTAAGGGACAAGAGTACCTCATGTACAAGGAGAGGGTAAGAAAGCTGGGACTCTTTAGCCAGGAGAAGAGAAGGCTTGGGAGGATCTTATTAAGGAATATGAATAACTGAAGGGAGCATGCAAAGAAGATGCAGCCATATTCTTCTCAGTGCTACCCAGTGACAGAAAAAGATGCAATGTGCACAAACAGAAACACAGGAAGGTCCTCCTAAACATAAGGTAACACTTTTTCTCTGTAAAGGTGAACTGGAGCAGGTTGCCCATAGAGGTTACAGAGTCTTCCTCCACGTAGGTATTCAAAGCCATCTGGGCATTGTCCTGAGAAGCTGCCTCTAAGTGATCCTGCTTGAGCAGAGGATTAGACCCAATAACCTCTAGAGGTCCCTTCAAACCTCAGTTGCTCTGCAGTTCTGCAATATCTTCTCCCATCAAAAGTATTCTATCTTTATTAGGGCTGCCATTGTTGTAGGAGAAAAATTAATTTCCTTTGCTTTTACACCTCCCACTTTCTGAATAAAGATAAGTTTCAGTTTCTCCTGGAACAAGTCATTACAGTAAAAAAATTCTTCATTTTACACTACAATTCCTTAATTTATTCAGCATATCTGTGACTCCCTACTGAAGTGCTAATCTATAGTCCTTATTGACAGCAAAACAACAGGCTCATTTCTTGAACCCTTTTTATGCAAAGCAGGGATGCTAAGGAGAGGCAGGGCAACACCCAAAACTCACTGCCTGGCTCATCCATTGAAAGCAGTGAGCTAATATACATTAAATACTGTGTTTTACCTTTTAGATCCTCAAACGGGCACATCCATGACACTGGCACTAGGGGATCGAGAAGCAAGAGTAAGTGGAGGACCCCAGATTTTCAGGACAGCCTGGCCCAGTCCAGGCTATTTCAAAACCCAATCTGCTGGAGAGGAGCAAGCCCCCATGTGAACACAAGCCACATTGTGCCACACAAATCTTGGACCATGGATTGACCTCTGAATGTCTTTCTACAGCAAAGCAGCAATTTGGTCGCAGTCATAAATTAACTCCTTGGGTGAGAAAGCTGCATCTGTATTCCCAGTTAAAACACGATAGTCACCAACTTGGACGCAGAGAATATTCTAAATTAAACCAGTTAGATCCAACTGAACAAAACTGAACAAAAAAAACCAATTTCAGAGGATCAGTCTTCCACTTCAGTTGCGCCAAGCTTAACATATCAGCTGTTATATGTATAGAGAAAAAGCTTTCCATTGAAAAGAGACAATTATCATTAATAAATCCCTGAAAGATGTCCAGGATGTGGCATTTGAGAGGTTAAATGTGACTACATTGTGTTTTAGTAATGTGTATGGGTTCCTAAGTGCAGTACAGGCTGGCCTGAGGAACCCAAAATAACCACCTGTAGCTGCAGCTGGCAGGAATGTCACTGTCGCCATCCTGATACACGGGTCCAAAGCATCTGAAATCCACACTTCTAAGTCTGCCCTTATAGTCTGGCAGCAAAGGCCTGCCTTTTACCATGCTAGTGGTAAACCCAAGCACACATCATATTTGGCCTGAAATCCCAAAAGAACTAAAATCTCATTCTACTCTTCAATGAAGAAATCATCCTCATGTAGCCAGCATAACTGCTGAACCCAAATAGATCTGGAAATGCAAAACTGGGTTTCAACAACTCCCTTCTAGTTGTGACTGAGTTCCATCCCCTATTTATATAGTCAGTCTAGAAAGAAAGGAGGAGAAACTTAGCAGTCAGCTAATAAACAGAATTCTTCTATGGCTTCACTGCATGGATGCTTTGGGCAGGTTGTGAACACACCTCTGCTCTTCCAAAGTTAGTCATTTCAGTGTGAGTGAGATGATAAAAACACCCAGTTTTAACCTCTATTGTTTTTCCACTTCAAAAATACTCCAAAGACTCTCAGAAAATCTTCAGGACTGCAAAAATTTTAAATTATATTTGCTTGTGTGTCTCAATTCACCCAAATGTGACATTTAGAAGTGCTTTTGCTTAAGTGGAAACAAATGTGTACTACAGACTAGGAGAGATATTATGCCATAATGACTCTTTGGCAAGCTACCGAAACATAAAAGGCTTCTGACAAATCAATACAAGAAGTGTTTTATACAACATAATAATTGCTTTAGCTATCCACAAGACGCAATTTTTTATGTCCATTATCTTTTCACTATAAAAGCATTAGAGAATTTAGAAACATCATGTGTGTATTTTCATGTCTGACTATTCTCATGTGTACTACTAAAAATAACCCTTTCATCAGTCATTAATCATTAGTGCTAGGCAAATATTGCCCTCTTCCCAAATAAAAATCACACACATCCTTGTAGATGGCAAAATTAATTCACTTCAGTGCCTACTGTGTTTCTTTTCTCCCATTGTTTTTGGGAAATGTTCCTAGAGGAAGGAGGAGAACTGTTGAGAAGGGCATCTATGAATATCAGAAAACAGAGATCTTAACTTACAACAGAAGATAGCTGAATATTTTTACTATAAACCAAGTTCAGTGTGTTTTGACATGTTGTGACATGCCACATTACTTATAAGATCAGTCAAAACCATCCACATTCTGAATAACAAACACACACAAAGAGTCACTTATGAAATGGAGAATTATTTCCATAAATTAATTAGGAACAGATTTCCTCACGTCTATTCCCACAAAGAAGCAGCTTGTTCCACAGATAGGTTTTTCTTGCTTCAATATGAGTAACCAGGAAAGTATTCGACCCTTGACAAATGATTTTGAAAAACGAGTATGTTTTTAAAATATTCCAATCTGCTCACAGGCAAATTCATCAGCAGAACAGCAGGCAAAATATTCTACCTTCATTACTTTTATTATTTAGCCATCTATTCTAATGTCTCTTCGAAACCTCACTCTTTATCATGCCCCTGCTCCCTCCCTCTTTCACTCCAACTGCAGCAGTAGAGGCTTTTGTAAAAACCTCCTGTTGATAGCATTCATTACATGTTAGTCTGCAAAGTGATGAGGTAGAGAATGCTTGGAATTAAAATAGGAAAATGATTACTACAGAGGAAATGCAGTGGCAATAATTATCAAGTACACTAAGTTTTCACTGTTTGATTATGAATCTCAACCAACTACCATAATTTTGTATTCAGAGGTGATTGGGGTGGAGGAAAAAAGGAGTGTGTTTTTAAGGCTTTGTGAGGCTCCCTCACTTCTTCTTTATGTCAGGCTTCTCTACACAAAAAGATACTCTAAAGGAATATTGCTCAGATTGTAAAGTCAAGCATTCCAGTGTGAGTAAATGCCAAAATTAAGATTTCCTGAAAATATTAATTCAGTCCCTTATACATGCACATTGCGGCACACTCTTTAATTACTTGATGACATACTATTTTTAACACATAGTCCTTGCCTTGTTCCGTACTCATGCTTGATGGTGCTCACTTAATGAGTAAGTTATTCAACCTTTTCTTTTATCCTCCATATTCAGTGTGGCCCCAATGCTTTACTTACGGCATACTCTTGAAACTCTGCTAAGATGGAATTAATTTTCTCGTGGGCTTTTCTATGGCTGTCATCACTATCATATCTTAAATATTCATTAGGCCAGAGAGAGAGAGAGAGAGAGAGAGAGAATGCTGTAGTTTGATGTTTGGAAGACTCACCTGGGAGAGACCTCCAACACAGTATCTGCTCCTATGAATACTTAAATAGCATGTATTGAACAGAATACTCCAAAATGAGACACTAACCTGGTACTTGCAAACTCCTGCTTATAGCAGTCATCAGAAGGGTGGGAAGCTTGGGCTGGAGACCTTCCCTATCAGGCAGAAACTGTCCCTAGGCCTTCAGATGGTTCCATGTCACATATCAGACTGCTGCTTGCTTTTCCAACAGAAGACTACCGTGGATAACACACTTAACTACAGGAGGGGGCTTACCACGAGGAGAGGAGAGGAGAGGAGAGGAGAGGAGAGGAGAGGAGAGGAGAGGAGAGGAGAGGAGAGGAGAGGAGAGGAGAGGAGAGGAGAGGAGAGGAGAGGAGAGGAGAGGAGAGGAGAGGAGAGGAGAGGAGAGGAGAGGAGAGGAGAGGAGAGGAGAGGAGAGGAGAGGAGAGGAGAGGAGAGGAGAGGAGAGGAGAGGAGAGGAGAGGAGAGGAGAGGAGGAGGAGAGGAGAAACTGGCTTTCCTCTAGCTGAAGGCAACTCTCCATGGCCTGCTCAGGAAGCTCCTCACCAAACTTTCTTTCTTCTTCAGACTCTTCTTGAACATCCAATTCTCTCCATGTCCCCTACTAGTGCCCAGCATATAAGACTGTAAGCCTTTAACGGTAAGTCTAAAGTAAGTACCAGTGAAGGACCTAAGCCTAGCCTAGTCCATAAGGACCTTAAAATAGAGCAATCCTGCTTCAGCTCCACGTTTCCTAGCGCTCAGTGCACGTGGTGTTACAGCACTGCGTAAGGCACAAAGACATCTGCCCCAAGCAGCTCAGCACTCACCTCTTTCTCGGTGAGGTGTTTAACAAACAAGCACTTGGTGAGTTACATAGCCTTAGAATGTGGACAGAAGCTTGAGGCTGAAATACACAACTCTTTTGGTTTTTAGGCAAAGAACCAAAGTAGGCTGGAGCATCTCTCTGCTTCTTTACTTCCATGCTTAATCACAACCCTGCCGAAGAATCATGCAGTATCAAAAGGAGGAGAGAATAACAGCACTCCAAAACATTTAGAGTCTCTTGATTAAGGTGACTTCCTGCTAAGCATAGTACTGGGTCCTATAAGCAGCTTTTTAGTTGGGAGAGATTAGCAGCTTGTTAGACTGGCTGTAGATGAATGCAGCTGTCTTTGCCTTTTAAATTTGTTCTCAGCTATGACAGTGGTAAACACCAGTTTTGCAAAGTGAGAGTCAACCTCCACCCACTTTAATTTAACTTCTTTCTAATTCAAATGAAACTTATTTATGAAATGCCTCCTTCACAGTTTCTTACTCGTTTGAGGGCTTGGTTTCTTAATTGCGGAGGATTGAAATATTTCAAGTGATTTTCTTTTGCTGACAAATATATCTTATAAGCATTTTTCAGCCTGCTGTCTGTTCTTTTTTTTTGGCCCTCCATGTCTGCCTGTGGTCTATATAAAGCATTTTTGTAGATTTCAGACTTTTTTCCATGGAATTTTCCACTTTTCCCTGAAAATCACCCATTTGGGAATTTCAGCTTCTCTTTTAATCATCAGAGCACACATTCAATTTGTCATAGAAACACAAGCTTTCCCACATCTAACATCCCAATTTAAATTTAAATGAACATTGATGGAGACAAGAATAATCTAAAATTTCATCTTACTGCTGGGGAACTATTGGGAAGATTACAAGAATCTTTTCTCCAAAATTAGTCATAAACACAAAAGCAAACCCTGACTCATCTCACCTATCTCATCTCACAGCTGGTCATCGGGTGATAGTAATGCCTAATCACCATTAACAAGGGTCAGATTTTAACTGGTGTCCTTAACTCTCAATGTTTTATCTGAAAATTACCAATTCTTTGAACTGTCCAGATGGTTTAATAGGCTCTTTTATTCACTCACATGTAATTACTTGTCTCCTCCAAATATTTGGTTATATTCATTAGAACACTGTGTGCTCAGGAAATTCCAGTCAATTCATAAAACCTTTATTGAAGGTTACAGTTTAAACACTCTATTGCCACCCCCACCTTATTTATCATTCATTGGTCCAGATTCCCTCAGCAGGCTGTGGACCAGTGTCATTGAAGGGTGAAGTCTTAGACTATACAGCCCTAAAAGTCCAATTATTGTAACTCTGTCACCAAAGGGCATCTGAGAATTGGTACTGTTTAGCAGCTAGACAGTGGCCTAATGAGCAGCTTGTCTGAGTTTCATCTCAGGGCTCCACAAAACATATGTGGCACTGTGTAAATAGTGCATAGGGACCAGAAAACAACCAAATAAAAAGCTCCAAGAGATATAATTTGAACTGAACACGTGGTGCTGGTAATGATTGGCATTCGAGTGCATGCTGAGCACAGGGTTAAAGGAATAAACAAGATTACACTATAATAGCAGGGAAAAGGATCATGAGGAGAACACGTGACACAACATATAATGAAGTAATTATTTGTGTGGGACAGTGAGTCATGCCTGACTCTTTGGATGTGTGCTGTGTGCTTCTCCACAAAGAGCAGACAGACCTATGCTTCCTAGGTACCCTAAAAAAAGGAACCTGTCTTACCCTTTCAGCGCTAAGACAAGCTGTGCCAGAGGCCTCATGGTGTCTGCAGGAAATATCAAGCTTGGAACAGGTTTTTCTCTAAAAAGCCTCAGTTGCCATGGGGTCCCCAAATGTCTGAAGTACAGGAGAGCCAGCAGAAGCCAGCACCAAAATAAAAAAGAGGCAGATGACAGCAGAAGCAGCCCAGCAAATAGTTGCTCTAATGGATTTTTCTTTCTCCCCATGTGTGGCTGTACCAAGAATCCTGAGTTTGTTCAAAGTCACTCACATTAATCCTCCCCTGCTCCATTCCTACTTACTGTAAAAACAGGAAATATTTCATTATGGGCTGGTTACAAATAATTTCTTAAGCACATACAGGTTATCTAAATGAAAAATGTAATCAGAATAATAACCAAAATTGTCAATTTACATGTATCAAGGGCCTGGAGTTAGATAACAACAGCTTCCAGCTCCTGGGGGGCGTCACTCTTGCCATGGTCTCATTTTATCACTAGCAGCCCCAGGAGAGCCCTGCCCAGCCCCAGAGGCAGCCGTGTGTGCACTCACCCAACCCTGAGTAACAGGTGAGCCTGCAGGCAGGGAGGGGAAAGACAAAGACCTGCTCTTGCTAGTGGGCAGCCACAACAGCAGCAACTGTGAATGAGGATTGATCTCCCCTCCTCCTCCAAGGCTGGCAACCTGCTCACACCCCCCTCGTCTCTCTAGTGAGACCCACACACAATGGGATGGAGGGCAAGGAGAGGGGTGACTCCTGTAGCATGCTCCAGCTGTCCTCTCCGTGGTGCTCTGGTGTTATCCATAGTACCTGAGTGAGCATTGCTTCCAAGCAGCTTGGGGGCAGCATCCTCTCGGAACTTCATACAGGCAAAAAATTCTGCACAGACTTACTCATTAATGTCAAGGCTACATCTCCTGCCATCCTTAAAATGTCCAAGAACACAAACTTGTCAGAATGATGGGTATGCATCCCAGGGAGTGGAACCTTTCCACCCTGCAGCATTCAGAAAGGAATGAAATCTTCATGGAAGGTTGAGGAGAAGAAGAGGGAAGAAGGTGAGATATGAACTTAGTAACCCAGCTAGTACATAGCTCGCCTGTGTTCAGTCTGAGCCCTGGGCTTTCAGGACTATGTCCTTCTTCATTTACACTCAGGATGTGTATAAATGGTGTTTATTCCCTAACTGTGAATTCAGAAACATTACTGAAAGCAATTAATCACAATTAGTAGCTCAGGTCACACTCTTCAGAATAATGGAAGATGTGAGTAGGATTCTGTTGTGCTAAGGAGAACCCTGAAAAAAACCTTTTCTCCAAAGTGAGTGCTCTGACCACTGCATTATTATGCAGAAAACTGACAGAGATATTGCCTCTTTTGACTGTGGGATTGAAGGGCTTTTTCTCCCCACACTAGAATAACATTTTTACAGCTGCAGGGATTCCAGCTCAGTGCACTGCAAAGGGAGCAGAGGGTAATCCCCTGAAATCTGCAGAACTGCTGCAAGAGCACGGGGAAGGGCAGGAGTTCATTCATCTCTTTTTGCTCAGTGTTCCCCCACTCAGTCAGTCCATGGGTGGGTTTGGATTCCAGCCCAAGGCATTTTGCCTCCCTCACACACAGAGGAGGGAGTATGTGTGTCTGCTTGGGGGTTGTGTAGTACATAATGAGAACCAAACGCTTCATGTCTAATAACATCCAGCTTCTCCTGTTTAAGCCATAGTTTTTCACTTTCTGATAGTAATTTTTCTACTTGTTCTACTTAAATTATGGAAAATCATACCAGTCCATGTAAAACAGATTAGAGATACTTTAAAACTGTTCTACTACCCAAAATCTGTTGCACAAGCTCAAAAGCAGTGCCAAAGGTTAATAATCTAAATTAACAGAATTTTGCAGCCAATTTATATTGTCAATACGTATTTTAAGAGAGAAAGTCTTCAGACTTATGTCTGTAAAACTGTCTGGATGAGAAAGTACTCACTGCCCTCTTCTCTTTTTCTTGTCATCTCTCTCAGTCACCACCCTAATCATAAGCCATCTCTTCAGATTTCCTTCATAAAATGATCTCTACATCTATCTGTCATCCTGCCTTGAGTGAAGTGGCTCTTTCACTCATCTGACAGAAGCAGAGTTGGTTTGCCAAATTTCCATCACTATCGCAGCATGGCACAACTCTGGGATATTAATAAATAGTTTATTACCTAGGGCCACCCAACATGGATTACTTTGGGAGCATCTCTTATCTTAGTGCAACAATTATAGCATTTAATAGGTTAAGGGATATAGTGTATGTAGGATTTCAGGAAATCCTTTCTCAAGGTTTTCATTCCTTAGTTGAGATGCAGGGCACAGCTATATAAGGATTAGCTGGTCCTTCTCCCAACACATGCTTCTTTGATGATACCACATCCTTCTATCTCCCTCTGTGGAACAGAAATGGAGAATAGTCACACTAGGGGAATTATTAGCCTTAGCCTCCTTTATACCTTTAAGGCAATTACATTCCAAGACAAGAGTATCTAATGTGCAGCACTTTCAGCATGTGTAACTTAGGTATCTTTATGAAGTCATGAAAACCTCCAGATATATTCCTCTTTTAAAGACTACCATATGCTGTAAACTTTAACCAAGTTTAATGCAAGTGTTGATTTTTTTAAAGTGTTTTGAAGATGGAACATGTTTTCTAATGAAATGTACGGGCATTTTTTTTACTCTGGACAGAACTCTTGAACCTTTTTTTCCCCTGGTGGAGAACTAACTATTCTAATAACCCAGGATAATTAATTAGTTTGTTTGTATGTTTTAATTTGACACTCAGCACCATGGTATCTGAATGGAATATTGCTGCAATGGAGGATCATATGAAATAGTTTATGGAGAGTGACAATTTTCAGCCCAGTTCATTAAAGAACAAATGCTTCTATGCACACATCTTTTGCACAGTACCCTGGACAGGGCAGATAATGTATGTACGATTTCTGCCAGAGATGTCCCAGGGAAAGCCACTCCAAATGTATCAGTCATAGTCAAGATGTAGGGAGGAAACCAGTTCACATATTTCTGAGCAGACATCTCTGGCATCACTGCCTAAAATGATAGGAGACTGGGCATAGTAACAGGCACAGAAGGTGTCAATGTTCCTCTGTGTTAATCAGGCAGAGCTACTTTAAAATTTCCCATCAACATGATTTTCCAATGGAAAAGGCTATGTCAGATAGTTATAAACAGAAGAACACCTATCTCTATGTATTTTCCTGCCTAACCAGTCCTGATCTTCATTCAACTTCATCTGCTTAGAATTTCTCTTCTCTCTCATAGGTAGAGCTTCTCAGAATTACATCTCCACTCCCACAGTCAAATTTCTTCTTCCTTGGCACTTTTACTATGAAGTATTTCTCCCCACTCCCTCTATCCATTCATAGGCTTTCTTTTTGTCTGTCAGTCCTCCTTCCTTCAACTTTGTTGAGAAATTTCACCACTTCCTAACAAGTAATGCATCACTTGGTTAACCCTCCTAGAAGTGCAGAACTGAAAAATTGCTTTGTCCAATGACACTCTGCCTTTACTGGCAGCCATTCAAAGTTGCTGGAGTTCTGTTGCTATTCATACATTAGATGCAATAATATTTCCTGTTACAAACCATGGATTTCATTCTACTAGATGAAGAAAAGCATAACAGAAAACAGAACCATATCCTCAATATAAATTTTTTAGCTGAACACTTGTATGCATGGCAAATTCCCATTATCAGTCTGGCCTAGCCTTTGTACACAGGCAGGATGTCTTCACTGGACAAAAACTGTCTCTATGGGAAAACATCTGTCTCACACACAAACCCACAGTTTCCATCAGGAGAAGAAAACCAAACCCCTTAATTTTCCTCCTCATAAATAAGCATGTTCTTGGTTTCAGCCTTCCGTTCCATCCAGATTTTGTACAACAAAAAGACTTGTCTCCCAAGCTGTTGTATCCAAGGGGCTTTCAAGGTCATAGCTGACTGAGTTTCACCTGGCAGCAAACTGGAAGAGATAGTAGAATGCAGGGAGAGCAATATTGCAATGGTATTTAGTGACCAGCCCACTTCCATTTCTAGCAGATATTTATAAATCCTTTTAAAGCAGAACATGTTGCAGAAATCTTGCTTGGAACGACAAAGACATGAGTAAGTGTGACAAGCTCCTTGTCAAAGAAAAAAAGTGTTTCAGTCCTCTGTCCAAATAGATTTCAAAAGACACAATGAGACCCAAGTTTTGTCTGGAAATGGACACAGAGTGACAGGTCAAGTATGGCTTTTAACTGATGACCACATAGTAAATAGGAAGAAAATTACTCCAACAGACAATTTAGACACCAACATTATCCAGCTTTCCTGATACTTATATAACCATTTCTATCTTGCCTAATCTGTTCATCCTGTTCAGCTGGGGTC
Organism: Calcarius lapponicus; assembly: GCA_039654755.1. NCBI lineage: Eukaryota > Metazoa > Chordata > Aves > Passeriformes > Fringillidae > Calcarius > Calcarius lapponicus. Next base: position 43,071,349 of record CM077462.1, on the reverse strand, counting down.
AGGAAACATGAAATTCTTCAACAAAATAAAAGCCAAAGCAGCACTTCCATTAGCAGCACTGACATCCCTGATGGCTCACAGCCTAGCGTGGTGGACCAGCTAAATCTCTGAAGGGAATGAAACACATCTGACCTGGCAGAGTCTAAGGAGCAGAATACTCCCTTTGAAGAGGAGCAGGTAAAACACCTGTACACACACAGACACACATGTACCTACACAGTCTGCATGGGCAGAGGGTGGGTGCTCCAGCCACCCTGGCCCTGCCTGGGTTGTGTGCAGGGTGAACATCTTACCCAGCCCATGTGGAAGCTGTCATGGCTGTACCCAGCAGTGCAGCACTGTCCTTGTTCTCCATGAGACATTGAGGGTACCTCTCCAGCTGCCACTCCAATGCCACTCAAGTCTATAAATCCAGCAGCATATCTCATACCTCTGCAGATGTCAGAGGTGCATTCATGTATCTAATACAGAAAAAACAAAAACAAAAACCTGTTTCAGTCAGTTGTATCATTCCCTTGGGGAAATACACAGTCTGAGACTGAGAACTCTAAATTTAGAAGCAGTATTCAGCTGACTAAACCAAACCATGCAGTGCCATATCAGGCAGTCTTCAATATGTAGGACAGGCAGGTAGAGCATCCCAAGGCACCTCTAGTGGCAGGTGTGGCAGGATATCCACCCCTCTCCTCTCTACCACAGATAATTGGTGCACAAAGAGACAAACCGGGCGGAAAGGCTCAGCAAGGGCTCATCTCTGGTGCCAAAAGGGCTCAGAGCTTTGCTAGGAATCAACACCTTAGTCTGGAGAGCTGATGTGGGAAGAGTGAAAAGAAATATTCTTTACTGAGTGACACTGACACTATACAAAGTATACAAGACACATGAGTTATCACAGTGGCAGAAGCCTTCTACCCACACACCCTCCAAGTGTGAGAGACCTGGACACAGGTTCCATGGTTACTTCTCTGGGGCTGAGGGAAAGGATCTCGATGTGTGCTGTCCTTATTCCTGTGTAGTTTGTTTCAACTCTTATGTTTGTTAGTTTTATATCTATTAAATAAATAATTCTTTCTATAATAGACCAAATCAGCCATTATCAAAGAAATAGGGAATTCATTGTGAATAAGAATGGGGTTTGGGGTGCTGGCCACCTCAATAAAGCTACTGCCTCCTGCCAGAGGCCTGGGCAAAAGACAAGGATTTATCTAAACCCCCACATCCATTCATAACAGCAGGAGACTCTATTGTTTAGCTCAGATGTTTACCCGTGACCTGTACAATTCCCATTATAATTAATGCAGATCCTGACTCAAGTCAGTTGCACACACATACACTTGGAATTAAATTTAAGATGCTCTATAATGTGGAAGACACTCGTGTGAGGAGGATGGATGTGACAGCAGGCCTACAAGAGGCAGTAACTTTCCATAGCAGTAAGTGAAAACCAGAGAAGGTATCTTGGGGAATCTAAAACATCACAGAGTCCATGTGTGGGCATCTGAATTCAGTTGCCAGACAGAACATTCAGCAGGGCCTAGAAAGTGACTCAGGTAATGATGAAAAGCTGCAATAGGGCTTTAGTAAGATTAAACACCTTCATTTAGACACCTACATTTAAGCATCTCTATCTGGAGCTGAATTCCATTTTACTGGTCAGAAATATACAGTCAGAGCAGACATAGGATCAAATTTGTCTACCTTTTAGCACCAAGTCTGCAAGTCATAGTTCAGAATGGCAGGAGAAATTCTGGGTCACTACACCACTCAGCACACTTGGACAGCTGTATAGTCCTTGTAAAAGGGAAAAACTAGGATGAAATTCTTCCAAGACCACATCTGTCAAAGTGGTATGGATACAGACACTGATGTCCCGTTCACTATACAGAGCTGGTAATTAAAATTATCCTAACAATTGCACTGTTTTTGCCACCTATGTGACGACCACATCACTTACCTCAGCTGACCCCACAGCTGAGAGTAACTAATAAAGCAAATTACTCCACAATTCCTGGAGGTAAAAGTAGCTGGTTTGCTATAATTTCTGAACTCTACTTTTTAAGAAAGATTCAGTTTATGACCAAACTACCAGGAGAACATAATTGTCTTTCCTCTTCCTACTTTACTATTAAACTGCATAAATTGGAAGCCACTAAATGGGTAATGAATGCCCCAATGCTATAATAGTTCCCACCATGACCTGCAGGTGTGCATTTCATCATGGAGAGATGGAACAGACTAATCAGAGAGCTTATTAGGTCTGCTTACTTTTCATTGATTCCATTGAGATTCAGGTCAAATATTTAGGCTGACCCCTACCAGAGGAGAAACCAGAGAATTCCACCGGATACTTTTTTGTCAAGAAAGGAGAAGTTCTTCCATTGTGGCAGTGGATATCAGCAGGGCATAGAGTGCTTCACTACAGCTTCACTACAGTTCCTACGTGACTAACAAATTGCCTGTGGCCAGGTATATATAGGGAAACATCGCCATTCATAACATCAAACCAACAGCAACACTCCAGTTATTTATAAGTTTTGCGTTGTTCTTGCTTGTGACCTAAATTTACAAGAAGTTCTGAGGTTAATTTTCATCTTGCTGGAGTTCACTGCTTTTGGGAACATTAAATGTTTCATTGCTATGTGGGATTCTGGCTTCTGCAGACTCTACTGTCATTCTGTCACCTCTGTGTGTTCCCTTTAGGTGATGCTAGATCTACAATCTATTACTTTCTGCAAATATACTGTCAGGGTACTGGCACTTGCTAGTCTACTTTAAAACCTTTCTTCCAACAGTAGCTGACAAGGACTGGGCAACTAGTCAAAGCATTCCCTTTGGGGACCAGGAAGGCTATGCCTAGGAGATGTGAAAGGAAAAGCCAAATTGTGTTAAACTCTAGTATTAAGAGAGCCAGGAAATGAAAGAAAGCAAAAAAGGAGCTGAAATTAGCGCAGTAATTGTGTTGTAGCTGTTGTTGTTATTGCTTATACCTAATGTTTATTCCCAGAATCATAAGCATGAAGAATAAACATGCATCTATCCAGATTAGACCAATTTTTTTTAAGGAGCTAAGCTGTGCATATTACTATAAAGGAACTAAAAATAAAATAAAATTAACCTCCACTCAATGTTCTGAAAAACCTGAAACAGACAGTGCTGTGTCCGTAAACCTTTTTTACGCTTTTTTCATTATTAAATTAATTTATTTATTATTTGCAAGAAGACATTATCTGCCTTAACTGCCTTGGCACTTTAGGACCTTAAGAGCTAGCTTACTGTCTTTGGGGACTAACCTTGATAAAACGGGTATAATAAATGGGGATATAAAAGGGGTATGATAAAAACACAGGGTTTTTTACCTGCAAAGCCCTGGGGGTTTGCCAGCACTGAGAACGGCCATCACAGATAAACACAGGTTAACTGATGGGGACTGAATGTTAACATCCAAGGCAGACAAGGACTGCTTTGTGCCAAATCGCAGCTCGGCAACAATTAGCTGGCACACCCCTAAGCCCTGCGTTGTTGCCGCCTGAAGCATACAACGAGCACCGCGTTGCATAGCGAGAGACTAAAACATTAAATTATACTCGAGCAGAAGGACTTGTGGCCGTGCTAGCCCTCCTGCCAGCCCCGAGAGGCTGAGGGGCAGCAAGGCAGGCAGCAGCTCCATCCCCGGGAAGGCGCCGGGGTCCCGCTGCTCCGCGGAGCTGTGCGAGCCGCCAGTAGATGGTAGCAGCTGTCGGTCACTCCTAACCTGAGCTGGATTCCTGCCAGAGCCAGGACGCAGAAACACTCTGCCTTTGGGACCCACCGCGAGAGATGCTCAGTCTCGCAGCAAACAGCCGTCGCTGTAGCTGATTTCCACGGATAGGGCAAAACGCGCTCAGGAATAGCGCTGACCTGCATGTGGGCTGCTTCAGCTACGCTGCTCGCTCCAGTCGATATCCAGGGGAAAAGGAACATTGGGGCAGAGCTGCATTGTCAGAGTGCGTGAAAATGCTCTGAGCAGATGGAAAGACAAGAAGAAAAAGTCTGTCTTGTCTATCCGTGCCTTTGAAAGAGGGGAAGTTAATAGAATAAGAACAAAAGGGTTGTTACATATGTGCAGAACTTTCAAAAATCTGTATCCCCAAGTTTTCAAAAACCTGTCAAGTGTCTTAAACATTAATTATCTTTATGAGAAAATATAAAAAATGCAATCATCGTGCTATGAGGAATACATGAAAGAAGCAAATATCTCACTGTTGGAGAAAATAATGCCAAGATTTCTTTTACAGGAATACTCTCTGGTGTTTCTGATCGAAAATTATTAGCTTGAAACTACAGGATGTGTCTTATAAAAAAAATTTGTAAATTTAATAACATACTTTCTGCATAAATTAAAATATTTTAATAGAATGTACTTGCTAAATAGTTGAATAAATGCTAATTGAGGGAAACATCTGCTCTGAACAAGAGCATTTACCACAGGCAAAGTGCTTGTCTGCAGTGGCAGTTTGCATGAGGAATAACAGGATGCAAAGCCTCAAACTGTATTTTTACTCTGACAGGGAGTTTAAGGATATGGCACATCGAGTTTAACACACATTGTGTCCCTGATTTCCATACCATACTTGCTTAGTTTTCACAGGAAAAACTGAAGGAGGTGGGAGGAGGTGGGAAGGAGATGTTGTAAATGATAAGAAATGACACTCAGAAGCTTAAACTTAAATACTTAAATCAAACTGTAGTTTTCTGGCTCCCCATTTTCTTCATTATCTTCACTAATAAAGGATATTAGGCACATCTGTGCATCCTCAGAAACACCTATGTCATGCTCACATGCTGACTGTGAAGAGGGTACAACTTGCTTAGAGGTCCTGCAAACAGCTTTATGTAAAAAAGAGGGTGCGTGATGCAGCCTAAAGAGCCTCTGTCAGCCTTCTCAGTTTTTCAGAGCTGCCAAGTTATATGGGTTTGGAATCTTTTTCTTTTTTTTTTTTTTTCTTCCCTCCTTTTAGAAAAGCAGCATCTCTGTCCCTGAATAGACCCAGAGAGCAGAGCTGCTGAGTAAGAGGACTGAGAGCTGGTGTAGATAATAGCAAAGCCCTGCCTGCCATTTTCACGTCCCTGCTAAGCTGTCTTTAATAAGCATCACAATTAGCTTCTGATAGCTGCTCGGAGGCTTGTACCGAGCAGGCTGCCTGGCTGAGTGTGCGTCTTATTAGCGAGTTGCCTCTTCACAAAACTGCCTTCACAAGTGACACCCTTCTCAGCAGCCTCCGCGGAAGCCAGGGACTGAACCCATTCAGAGGCTGAGCAGCCTGCAAAGCTCGTACCCTAAAGGACACAATAACAGGAAAATAATGTAAGGGAGAATGAAGGAGCAAGGACAGGAGTGCATAGGAGACGCTGTGCTGATGCCAAAGGGAACGTGATTGTCATAAGGCTGGTTTTTTGACCTCTAAGCTATCAACCTGATCATTTTCTCTTGGGCTAAATATGCTTACAGCTAGTTTCAGCAACAAGCAATTCTCGTGCCAACATCTGTAGCTTATAGATATGAAAAAAGAATGGCCTCCTTTTAAAACATTGATTTATTCTCCCCAATAAAATAAAATTATGGTGTTGCTGAAAATAACAGCAGCCCACAGTTCTCAAATACCTGGTAAAAACAATTTGGCTGGCTGACCTCTCGCCTGTGTTTCCTGATTATGTTGTCACTAAAATCTAGTTATAATGATATTTTCTTTATTAAATTATGTGCTCCTGGCAGGTGTGCTTGCTTTTGTAAAGGACAAAGAGTATAATGCATGATCTCAATGCAGTTAAACATCAAAGTCCTCTTTAAAATACACATTGTATAAAACAAAAACAATGCCAAAATGAAAAATGTACATGCATTGCACGAACTAAGTTTAAAGCAGGGGTTGGGGTTTTTGTTTTCTCTTATCATTATTATGTTATGCTGCATGTAATGATATTCCAGACATCATCAAGGACTTTGCACAAAATTCTGCATTTACGGAATAATTTTTTTCTAACCTCCAGCTGAGAAAATGTCTTTTAGTTTCATTTAAATCTGATCATTATTTTCCTTCCCATTCTACATACTCCCTGACACAAAATCTCTCAACGGAAAAGTGAATGTACAGACAATTGCAGTGTTTTGTTTGAAGACTTATAGTACATAATTCAATGTTTCATTCTTCTAAAAGGCAAAACTGACCAATTTCCAATCTTTGTCTGAAAAATCAAACTTGTTCTCCAGAGTGGTCCCTATCAAAGAAGCATCAAAGTGAATATAAAGAGGAATTTTTCCTACCAATGTCATGTATAACAATTCTCTGTTGGATCTATATATATGGGCATGTACATATGTATAGCCAAATTCATACCTACTAGAAATGCTTTCAGCAAATTTAGGAGGGTTACATCAGCTAAGATCTTGACCAATAGCTTTGTGTAATGCAAATTCTATATGCTGAAATTGCAATGATGCAGGCTCGTCTAATAGGAATAATTATGTTGGCAAGCCCTCCCTAAATGGTAATGTAATAATAGTTTCATTCTGAAATCTGTAAGAACTGTCCTCAGGGGAAGATCAGGGATTCACAACAGCACAGACAGAATCAAATTTTACTGTCCCAGGAATGAGGACAAATTCTTGCCGTCTCAGTAGCGGATAAGGAAATGCAGCGCTGCAGCAGCCCCGAGCCCCACCCTGCCGCAGCCAGCTGCTGAGGATGCAGAGGAGCTGACAGGTGGAGGGCTGATAGTGGGGGTGGCCATGCAGGCAGTGGGACCATGGCCAGCCACTGATGGGGACATGGATGTCCACCAGTCATGGCGTTCTGAGTTGCTCAGGAGAGACTATACCAGCAGGAGAAATCTGCCCTGCCCGAGGTGAGCCTGCATAACCTCACCTTAGGAGTTCAGCAGTGCAGTAGCCACTATGACACCAAAAACATCCTTCTCATTCCTTCCCTTGCTTCTCTGGCATGATTTTTTGGCTGTCATGCCAGTCTTGCACATGTCTGACCATGCTGAAAAGTGCCCCACAGCAGGTCTGTAGAATAGCTCTCTGGCAAACTGAAGCATCTTGATCAAGTAAGCTCCACTTCAGATGAGAGCAAAATGCGAAAGTATGAGCTTTTAACAGCCAAGCAAGACAATCAGACAATGCCATCTGACAGAAGTGACCAAAACCAAAGCACACACCAACCCCGGAGGAATTTATTTCTGCACTGAATCATCTCACTTGCCTATGTCCAACAATGACATAAACCAGAGCCATGAAAACAAGCTTTCTTAGGCCTTCTGAAATGTTTGAATCTCAGGGTTTCGGCTCAGTCTGACCCTTGGTGAAATCTTGACATCTGCAAATACAGGCCTTTCACATGCAAATAGAGGGATGTAAATAGGGAGCGCAAGCATTTTGGAAATGCTTTGACATACTGGGCCCTTAGACCAACTTTTTCTGTGGTCACCTTTTTCTCAGTAGTTAAGAAATGTTAAGACATATGCCATGCAACATTGTCAGGGATTCTTCCCCTCACTACCCATGTGCCTAATGATTTAGATGGAAACATAATCAAAAGGGTCATTCACTTAGCTCCCTGAAGGCTTAAATATTTTCAACTCAGTGTCAAAAGGTACTAGAATGGGAGTGATATTCTGTCCAGTCCTTTTCACAATACAATCATCCAAGCCATACAAGCACAGAGTGTGTGAAAAAACACGGACAAGCCTGATGTGATTGTAAGGTTTCAGTGTTAGCACCCTCGTGCTGGGAAAGGGCTCTGCTCAAGCTCTCCTGTAGTGATGAGAGTTCCCTCTGCATACAGCACATTTCCAGACCTGGTGCCCCTGTAAAGGCAAGTGCATGCCTTCAGCAGATAATTCAGATTTTCCCTGCACAGAATCCTCTGTGCAGCCCTCACACCCCACTCTCATTCCAGGTTACAGTCTGAATGCTAAAACGACCCCCAGGTCTTTGTATGCTGGTTTTATTTTTGCTCTTTTAGATCTGACATTGTCAAAGAGCACTCTTAGAGACTTGCTGTAATCTCATAAGCAATTATGATTTGTCAAAATGACCTTGGTCCTCTTTTTGGGATACTGGCTTAAGTTACTTTCCATCTCATTCCAGCTGATTTCCTCCGTCAACACATGGACGTTATTATTCAGTAACTCCTACCATCTAGTTAATTTAAAATTATTGAAATGCTGGGATTGGCCCAGAAAACATGATATGGTCTGATTTTGACTTAGATTCTAATTTCCTCCTTCATGGAACTCACAGCACTTATAATTTCACCAGTTGAAGAGCCTTTGGGAAGTCAGTTTATTTTTGTTCTTTTGATATCAGATTTATAGTCAGGTCACTAAGAGCTTTAATGACTACAAGGTTTTCTCCAGGGAAAGTGTCTCAGTAAGAAAGATTTCTTGGAAGAGTTTTAACCTTTCTTAACCACAAAAGCATTGTAAAATTCCATCTTAAGGCAATATGTGACTGACAGTTTTTCCATTTTATTGCAATAATCTTGCAATCCTGCTTTACAATACATCTTAATCTTCCACTTTCTTCTGTACTATTGGATTGAGATCACCAACATCAATAAAGAAGCAGAAACAGCATCTACTTATATTTATCAGGAGGAAAGAATTTCTGTTGACAGTGATGAAGAAAGATTAAATTCTTGTTCACTTTCAGCCTATTCCTGGGGATTTTCTGATGTATTTTAATCTGATGGATTTTTGCAGGACCTATAAACAAACCAAACTAAAAATCAAAACAAAAAAAAACCTACAAAGAACCTACTTAACAAAGTTTTTTCTTCAATTCACTGTATAAATCTTTGTCATACACTTTTCCTTACTTTCTCATTTCCAGGTTAGAAATCAGTGCCTGCATTCCAGATACAAATGTTTTTAAAAAGCACTGTAAAATATAGGGGTGGTCAAGACACTTACTACATGTGTGTAGTGACAAGTGACAGAATTGTTTTTCCCTGTTATGACGGAAGGAAGGAAGGAAGGAAGGAAGGAAGGAAGGAAGGAAGGAAGGAAGGAAGGAAGGAAGGAAGGAAGGAAGGAAGGAAGGAAGGAAGGAAGGAAGGAAGGAAGGAAGGAAGGAAGGAAGGAAGGAAGGAAGGAAGGAAGGAAGGAAGGAAGGAAGGAAGGAAGGAAGGAAGGAAGGAAGGAAGGAAGGAAGGAAGGCAGGCTGTGGAAAGCTTCTGTACAAGAAGAAAACCAAGTTGGAAGAAAGTTGGTTGTCTTCTTGGTGGACTAAGGTAATCAGGCCTCTTGTAAAAATCAAATGTAATTCCAGGAAGACATAATTTCCCCTGCTGTGCGTGATCCCATAAAGATGGACTGGCCTGATAATTTTATGTTCTTATTTTACACAGCACTTACCACTAAGGTAGAGGGGCAAAGTGTAATTTTACTGTTTCAGTCTTGCAGAAGGGGAATTCAGGCCAATATTAAATATAATCTTAGAATATCATACTCTGTTGTAATAGCCTGAAGAAATGTGCAGTTGGCTTCACAGTCAAGCCTTAAGACAGAATATTTCTGTTGGTTTCACTGGTGCAGCAAACAATAGATCCAGCTAAAATCAGGAGTTAAAGTAAGGGAAAATGCAGCCTGGAGATTAAGTGGGGAAAAAAAAAGTGAGCCTGGCTCACTGCAACTTGCTACCTCAGGTAATCATTGTCATTTCTACAGGACATTGTGTAAATAGGAACATGTGACAATGGAGCATCCCAACCAAGAAACATTTTGTACCCACATTATGTAAATGTCAAACAGAAGAAACTGTGGCTCCTTCATTGCCAAAGTTGGTGTTCAGGGCAGAGAATCTCTCCAAGGGCTTTAGCAAGCCTTTTGGACCACAAGAAGTGGATCTTCAGGCCTCAGGGGTTGGTGCAGAGGGGTTCTGGCATCCCAATAAGCGTATTTCTCAGTATTTCACTATTTCAGAGAGTTCCAGTCTGGCTCTACGGAGTAAGTGCCTGTCTGCAGCTCGTGCATAATAGGCGATCTCCTCAGTCATCACTTCCAATTCAGTTCCAAGCCAAAATAATCATGAATTGATCATGAATGCTGAGGTCACTTCACGATAGAAATCAAAGCACAGAACATGACGGAGAGTTTGCTTTTAAGGTTATGGAGAGCTGTTGGAGGTTCCTAAGCAGTAGAAACACGTTTGACTTACTAATTCCAATAATGCATTTCCAGTAGGTAATGCCTATCACACCAATGACTCCTTCAGTGGTATTAATTGCAATTTGTTATGCATGCATTCATTAGGCCCATTCCTCCAGATCTGGCTGTGCTCTGCTTGATTCAGCACCCGGGTGCAGCATAATTTTCCTTGCACTTTCCGGTGCCTGTACTCATCATTTCAGCCCCTGGCATAATTAGATTCCCTGTTGGGAATTACTGATTCAGTCAGAGATTGCTCAAAGCAACAATGATCCACCAGTGCCCTTTCCTTTAGGAAAATTTATCTCAGGGTAAGCTTGGTTCTGCACCAGCCAGGGATTACTCCCAGCTTGGGTAACCTCACCACAGCTCGAGAAGGACAGGATCAGTTTGATTGTGTATTTCCAGATTATCATACATAATATGTCGCTTGCTGTTGTTCTGATTTGTTAATTGCTGTATATCAGCAGCAGACATTAGGCTTGTGTTCATCATTCCAGATTAAATCTAGCATCACACAAAGTTCTAGTTTTCACTTTTTTTCTTACAGCTTGATAAATGTCACAACCCTGTGTGAAAGTCTCCCCTTACTTCCCTTACTTTTGGGGTTTTTTTTAATTTTGTCTCTATTCTAAATTTGTCTCTATTCTATTCTATGGGATGATGGGATGATTTCTGTAAGAATGTAAAGATGCAGCTCTAACAGAAAAAATTGCCTAAGAAGCTCAGAGCATTTGAAATCAGAAGATGAGAAAAGAAACCATTCTGCAGACTTAATTAAGGCTTTTGCTAGCAGCAAAAACTATAATGCAACATGACAGTTATTTGAATGATTTTTCTTAAGATGACTATTGCTTTTCATTATCTAATTTGACATTAAGGTTGGTGCTGTATGTCTAGCCTGCAAAACAAAAATAAAAGTTAATAAAACACACGCTAGAAATAGAAAACAAGTTCAGAGGGAATGCTCTGGGGGTTAGGCCTTTCTTGTGCTTTGGGGAGAAATATACTACCATACCCTTGTCCTAATTTTTTCAGTGTGGTTTAGAAAAGGCCTTATGGCTAATATGTCACATCTAATATAATTTGCTATTTCTGCCTTGCATATTATTGAACCTTACTTTTTCATATTATAGCTGCTCTGCTAGAAGGGCTATAGATAAAGTTGTGTCAGCATTTCATTATTAACACTGGCTTTTCAGTGCTTTTCAAGTCAGACATTAACATAATTCTCATCCCTGGCTTTAGACTGGTAGATATTTCAAACTTAGGTGAGAATCATTTGGAATAATTTTTAAAGAAACATTCTGGCCTACTTTTTATCCAAAGATCCATTTTTTCTTCTCAACAGGGAAAAAAAGCAGGAGTTCTACCGAGTGCTGGAGCTTTAACCAAATTGCAAAGGCAATTTCTCCTGGTGGTTTAACCTTCCAGGATCTCTTCTTCCCAGTTCTCCAAAGTATGCCAAAAATCTTTTGAATAGTAAGGTCTGCCCTTTGCAGGTGCTGAGTACGCCTCACACAAAATGAGGACCTAATGGATCACTCAGACTCAAGAGGGTGCTTTCATAGAACAGGGATCTGTCTCTGCAGAATCTGTAGATCCACATAACTGCCACACAGTTTAGTTTCAGGTTTGAAATCAAAGATTAAATGCAATGTGATCTTAATGATAACATTTCTAAATAAAACTGCTCATGAAGGTTTCACTGCATAAGAATAAATGACCAAATCTTCTGGGGCTTTTACTTAAAACACAGCAAGAAATAAATAAATAAACACCGTAATTCTCCCTTGAATTATTGAACAATTGAATTGGTTAATACCATCAATGCCAGCTGCACAAAGAAAATAAATAAAGAAGTATTTTTAATGAAGAAAAAAGGCTCTTGTCTCAACTGTGTGCCCTTCTCTCGAGCAATGTAGACGCTGAACTGGAATACTGATTGATAGGTAATTAACAAAACATATCTAATTTAGCTGATGATTAAAGATCTAAGTATCTCTTTCAAGTGGATTAAAAGAAATTCAAATATAAGTATTTCATTTGTGAAACTGTATTGCTTAAATAATTCTGTATTAATTACTTGCAAATGAGGTATTTTTGTTTCATCTGTTTTAAACCTCAACAAATACCCTTAATGAATTAACTGATAATAAGTGTCTTTTTAAAGCAGATCAGATACTAATTTGAAGTAGCTTAATAGGTTCTTACTGCTGATATTGTCATTACCTTTTGCAAACATCAGCAAAACAATTTTTTTCCTTTTTTTTACTTGTCTCCTTTTACTATTTTCCACTAATGCATTAACATTAACCCTAGAGTAAAGAAGATTTCACTAGTTTATGTCTTCATTATGATATTTTACAGGATAGTAGCAGGAGGCGTTTGTGCACATAATGCCAAGGAAAAGAACTTGTGCTCCTTATTGAAGGACAAATTAAAGAAAAAACACCATGTTTCTATAAGTGAGTTGGGAAAAAAGGTATGAAATAATAGAGTGGCTGAAGTTGGAAGGCACCTCTGAAATAACCTTATGTGACACCCTGATGAAGCCAGGGTTGACCTAGCTCAGGGTTTGAGACTTTCTCAGGGCTTGAGATCTGAAACCTCTGAAAACAGAGAATCCTCAACTTCCCATGGGGCATTGCAAGAATTTGATCTTCTCTGCCTTTCTCCGTGTATTCTCTGTCTTCCTTTTTTGGCTTTCACTAGCCATCCTGCACCTTCCAAGGCAGACCAGGAGTATTCAGTGCCCAGACTTTTGAGATGTTCCATTCACCAATGTTCCATCTCACCTTTCTCTCATCACAGTATTCCCCCTCCAAATGTCACTGTTTGTGTCTTGGTTTCTGTATCCCTTATAAGTAGGTACTATTGCAATTTCCTTAACTGGAAGTAATGGTTCTCCAACATCTTTCACACCCTTTAGGTCAAGGTCAGGATACTTCTAATTCTGTATTCAGATTTTTCACTGGAGTTCTCTGCTAGTGTTAAAATACCACATATTCATATCAGCCTTTCTTATTCTCAAAGTTAGGTTCTAATTTGCAATTAGATGTTGACTTAAAATGCCTAAAATATTATGAAAAAAGAGAAAAAAAAAAATAAAAGAAAACAAACACAAAACCCCCAAACCTTCTGGCCAAAAAAACAAACTCCTGAACACTGTTAATGAAAAAATGTAATTATTTTGGTGAAACTGAGTGATGCTGGCACATGGAATTTAAAACCCCAGTGTCTCGTGCTCCAGTTCATGGCCATACTCTACTTTCCATTACATAAACATCTACTTTGAGACAGCTATTTAGCCAACCTTGATAGTTTGTAGAAAGGTATAGTGGCTCCAGAGAGAGATCCAGACATTTTACAATGTCCCAGGATGCTATTACTGCATGTGCTTTTCTCTCCTTGTCTCCACCCATGGGCATCTCTGTCCTTTTTAAGAACCCACTGTCTGTCTCTGTGCTTTAATAGTCATTGACCTCCAAAGATCTTGAGAGGATATTTCTAACAAGAAATATCTTGTATCATCAAGTCCCTTGGACCATGCTGTTGGCTATTGTTCCTAAACACAGCAAATGCAATCTGTGAAACTGGTTTGGCAGAGCAAATATGTGTGAAATGGCAACTGAAAATTCATTCTGCTCAGTCAGTGAAACTTGGGGGAGACAGAATCAAGGCCAAGACAGAAGAGAAAAGGAAGGTGAAAATGCTGAAGGTGAAAAAAGTATGGTTAATGCAGAGAAGCAGAATGGTCTGAGCAAAGAGAGACATGACAGCAAACAAGAATGAAGTATGCAGAACAGCTTTAGATAGAAAGAATAAAACAAAACTCATCCATCAACAGATGACATGACAACTACACATGGAGACAAGGATGCGCAGCCAGAACAATCTAAAAATTAGGCTGAATATGTCTAGCAATTATTGATAATTATCAGTATATCACTCCTAAGAGCACCACAGTGATTACACACAAAGATGTGATAAATTGTTTAGCACAAAAGGGAAAGAGATGAAGCAAAACTGTTCATAACTGACCCTATAAATATAAATTCTGCATATCTCAGTCTGTGTCCCCTGGCCGACTCAGCCAGAAGGTGCATTCAGAGCAGACGATCTCTGGGTGCCATCAGATGGGCAAGATACACTGGTTGGAGGTAATGGAACCACTTTCCCAAGACCTCTGTCTGGTACAATGTCCATCCACTCACCCTCCACAAGAAAGTGAATATAAATCTGCTGCCAATAGACTGCTTCTCATCTTTCATTTATTCCTTCACAGGCAGGATACGAACCTCTGGGATTCTGTGACACAAAGGGTACTGATTAAACACCTTTATTTTGTAGCTCACAGGCACCCCTTGGAGAGCAGCACTTAATTGCATGGTGCAAGAGAAAGAGTACAGAACAGGCTACCAGATAATGTGGGAGAGTTTGTCTCTGCCCCCCCACTCACTGCAGTGAGAGTGACAGAGGCGCCTCCCCACCACCATGGGGTTCCCACTCTGAAGGACAGGACTGTACTCTGCATCCTTTTATAAGGAAAGCTGGACAGCACTGAAAGAACAGAGTAGGAGGGCAAGAGAGCATTCAGTTCTCCCCTCATTTAATACAGTTTATCACATGTGCTGTCTCTCTTGTTTACTACCTGTATCTTCTGGAGGAGAAGATTCATTTCCAGAAAACTACCTAGATAAAAATATGATACTTTTGAAGGGGAGATATTAACTGCACTTCTGATAAGAACATATATAAAAACCCCTTTTACACTGATCTTCCTATGATTTCACTGATGCCTTGAGCATTTTATTTGAAATGTTAGACATTCCTTAGACAGAACTATAAGGTTTGGCTTTTAGCAAGACAACCAAGGTTTTATTCTTTTAATCACTGTCTGTTGTTCAATAAATGTCAAATTGTTCCTAACGCTATATTCTAGCATATGGGTTTTTAATTTGATTTTGTGCTCTGTGTTCATTACTGGCAACTGAGAGCTTGCCATGTAAGATTTTCATTCCTTACACTGTCTTGATTCCTGTAGGAAATAAATATACGCATGCATTTATACACAGACAGACAAGCGTTGCAAAAGATGGGCAAGCTTTTCAAAGCAGAAAGCATACAAAATTGCTCTTGTAGTGGTCACCGTGGCTGAGGACCCCACCAAGAATATAAAAAGAACAAGATAACAGGAAATCCCTGCAACACTTTTGAGAAACAGAATTGTTGTTCAGATGTTCAATCAGAAAGATAAAAAGACATTTAGATGAATATACTCTGTGTGTTACAGTGAGGTTTCAGGGTGCAACCAGAGGACTGTGTCTGAGCCACTTAGAGAAAATAAATCAGACATTGACTCAGAAGGTGGTTTGGAAGTCACAGAGAAAAGTCAATACACCCTGAAACACCGTGTAAGTCCAGATTGGTTGGACTGTGATATTCAATATGAGGTTTTCCTCTGATCACAGCAGAGGGAAAGCAGAAATGAACTGCCTTTTGATGAGCTTCTGCAAATGTCAACAGAGAAAGCAGAAATTCTATGCTGCTCCCTGATGTGGGACATTAGGTCAACTGACAGTAACTGGTTAAATAATAGGAACACACTATTTTCCTAAAGAGTTTTACAAACATTTCAAGACTCCCTTTCTGAAGAATTTTCTTTGCAGTCATCAAAGAGAGGTGAAATATCTTTCAACAATGTGCTGTTAACAATTTGAGCTCTACATGACACATTTGATTGCTTGGGTCAATTCTGGAAATACCCTAAAAGCCTTGGGAAACTATGTAAAGCCAGTTGGGACAGATCAAGGTTAGAAATACAGAACACCGAGATAGATCACTATAAAAAACATCACAACTAGTCAGGCTGCTACTGTTTAGATCCTCTATAAACTGATTTAAAAAAGCAAACCAAGGATGTCTTGTGAATGTATGTAAGGAAGTAAATGGCAATTAGCAAAATTCAGGGATGAAGCTGGAGCTCAGTATTAAATCTAATTCTGGAAATTGATGTAAGTCAGAAAAAGGAAAAACTTATTGCTGAGCTACCAGACAGGAAATGGAATGTACAAACATGAGACCAGGACTTCTGGCATGACAAGAGACTGTGCAGGCTAGAACCAGCAGCCCACTACAAACAATCAAGTTGTGTTTGCTCTTCACAGACATTTGTACAGCCTTAAAGATGCTTTTATCCTCAGTCATTCTCTTAGGTGTTTGACTGTCTTTTCCAGTCAGAAAATCTTCCCAAACTCCCTGATCATACTGGTTGCTTGCTGTAAACTGAAGGCTGTGACTCCTTGTGCTATGTCCTGCTGGCGTGTAAAAACAGCTCATTCCTTTCTCAGTTGGCACAGCCCTTTGCCTTCTCTCAGCATCATCTACCACCAGAAAAGAAAAGCACTGTTATAGAATAGGATTCTTTTCACACATTTGGCACAGCTAAGTCATTCTGAAGTTGTCCAGGCGGGCTACGATAAAGCAACATTTTTACATGGTGACATGGAAAGAAGCACCAAAACATAGAGCTAAGAAAACAATAGCAAAGCAGTATCTCAAAGGTAGCCAAACACCCCAGCTATTTTTTCACTTGCCACACATACAACTGGTCAGCAGATCAAAAGGAAAGAGATTTGATATGCCATAAACCACAGCCAGGTGACAGAAGCCTTTGCACATGCCAATAGCAGCAATGAAGTGACAAGTATATGGTACACACAATAAAAAGCACCATAGAAACAGATAGAACCACCAGATAAGACTTCAGCTGCAAAGGCAGGGAAAAGAATGAAGTGCAGCCGCAAACAAGACCAGATTCCTTTTGCACTGCTGCAGGAGCCTGCTCCAAGGACCTGGCTGGTAGATTCAGGATGTAGCAAAATCCATGTTGCCTTACCTCTCTGCAGCCACAAATCCCAGTTGGTGATTTCTGTTCAGGTCAGTTGGTGGGCAGAACTAAGTCCTACAACATTCCAGAAATGCTGCTTTTCAATGTACACAGCTGCTGACTGCAACCATGGCCAAGGTTTTTGCTGGATAATATGAGCCAAAATTCCAATCCAGCACCTATTTTGCATTAAATTTTCAGAAATCTTCCTGAGGCGTCTAAACACAGTGATGGTTTCTGAAATGAGAGGCGGCATGGGTGGAAAATAATTAGTGGCAAGGAGGGGAAAGGACCACAATTATTTTACAGGAAGATATTAACATGACCTCTATATTGGGATTTGGAGAAAGGATCCAGGTGAGATAAGTATGATGCCCAGTGGCAGAGGAAACAAAGAGGGCTTAGGAGTGGCACTAAAAGCTCCTTTTTGTCTGCATTAAGCTTACACTGATGGCTTCAAAAACATAATTGCTTCTAAAATAGTCAAATTATGCATTATGAATACATTATCTCATAGATTTTGATTGCTTTTTCTGCCGACAAATAATTCACAAAAACAATGCAGATTTCTGCAAATGTACCCACTCAAAGCTTAGCAAGTGGTCTAAAACAGATCTTTTCAGCACAGAGAGAAACCCCTCAGCCAGCTCAGCTCCATTGGTAGGTCAGATAGATAGATTTCCACTAGACAGTCATTCTCTCTCACACACATACGCACACACAAGTCAGGACATACTATCCAGCTCCTATATTATGGCAGCCTCCTGAACGTTTCTCAGCTTACAAGAGCAATTGCCCATGGAAATGTTGTGACAATCCCCTCAAGGCAAATGAGTGGTCTACACAACAGCATTTCTGAGCTCAAGAGGTCCCCTTTTCAAGGCTATATTGAATTGAGTAAGTCACACCATTACTGAGGCAGTCTCAAGACTGGCAGTGCAAAACTATACAGTGATTTGCCAGCCTTAATCGCTTTCAGCTCTATGCAGCAGCTCTCTGGAAGTCCTGAGACATGCTTTTCCAACACTTCCACACTATAACTGAAGCATCCATTGTTAAGGAGCTGTTTTCAATTTTTCTTAGTCCCTTTTGTGGCAGGGTCCAGCTTTTTAAGGACGGCTAGCACTCCTTTAGTGTCAAAAGGATCCCAGTTTCCAAGAAAAAGATCCCACAAATTAAAAAGAATTAAACAGATTATTTAAATAACCTAATACGGTATTATCACAGCTCAGATTACGCCTGTCCCTCATTCTTCAGCACAGCTAACCTCCTCTGCCATTTCATATAGCTCTCAGGTATGAGCCTTGTAGGGGTTTAGGATTCTCTTTATTCTTTCCATTCTTTACCTCTTCACATCTTTTCTTCACTCAAGGTTTCTCTCTCCTGTCATTTTTGTGATACATAAATGTTAAAAATTAGTACTTATTGTGACCTGCTGTGCAATATCATTTTCCCTCTGCCCCTAGAGCTGTTATAAACCTACCGATCAGAATATTTTCTTATGTCTTGTATATAGGAGAGACTCCAGTTTTCAGTCATTGCTTATAACCAATACTTCTTTGAGATCATAGGTCAGGGAGCACTTGAACTGAGGAAGGGAAACTTCCCAGATATATAGACCAATTGCAAACTCTAAGGTTCTGCTAGCTTACACTCTTCTCTGGGGTCTGGTTCAGTGCCCTCTCTCTCTGTAACTGCTCAATAGAAGAGCAAGAATGACAGTCTGGGAATTTAGGAGACTTGCTCAGGGACAGGACATGATGTAAGATAAGTAAGAACGGGACAAGGGACTTTAGTTCATGGTATGTGGTCAGTGCTGAGTTTGAGGAAACATACGCATAAAAGACCATTCATCTTCTCTGATGTGTTTGTTGATATGCCCAACAATGCAAAGCATTACAGTGACAATGCTGATGTGGGATAACCTTTCTGTTAAGAGCCAAGCTGAAAAATAATTCATTTCCCTCTGGCTGCCAAATGGCTGCCATTTCCACAGTCACAGCCCATGGTATGAAGATGGAGGTTTTTGTATTCAAACTGCACTTGCAGACACCCTGCTCAGCCCTGTTAGGAATACATGCTCTCTTTAAGGAGAGGAACCATGATGATGACAACAAATGTTTAGTAACCTGCCCATAAGGAATTGGTTCTCCTAATTTACTCCCTGAAACTGCTTCCTGCATTGTCACCAGACCAGTCCCTCCTCACTAAATGGCAATCACTTCCAACATCATAGCTCAAGCAGAAGCTGGCTCCCTCTTCCCACTCAACAGAGTTACTCTCACCCCTCCAGCGCCTACAAAGCTTGTGTTTACCCACCTTGAGGTGGGCAGATCTGAGAAGGTCGTAACAAGCTCCATGACGCATGTGCCCTCTATCCACACAAATAGAGATGGTCTCTGCTCACCAGGTCCACTACCATTCCCAATTTCTCCAAGCTTCATATGCCTGGTCCCGCTGTAGCCAGACTCACAAGGAAAGTGCAAGCCCATCTTAAAGTCAGGAGCCTGCTTAGCTGTCCCCTTTCCTAGAGAAATTTGTAGCTCTGCTTGCTAATTATAATCAACAGGTGTGGAAAGGGAAGTGGAAACTTTTGTGACCAAGCTTGGACCAGTTTCAAATTTGCCTTGCCTGCCCAAATGCAATACTGTTTTTCTTGAAAGGCTCATTGCTAATATTATAATCCATACTGGCAAATAAATGTACACATGGCATTGATTACTAGAATGACTGAAATGAAATTACTTGCTCACGTCTTTCTGTCTTTCTTATCGCCGCACATGTAATTTTCCACTCTATTGTACTTGCTCTGAACTCTGCTTTGAAGAGCTTTTTTCATTTACTGAAATACTAACCAGTCACAACAATTTATTTGCACTTCTATTGTGCCTGCCTCCCCTCAGAGAATATCAACACAAATTACAACATCAGTGATTTTAGCCTCCATTCACTCCAGCAACATAATCCCCAGCCTACAGATGAGGAAACTAAAGCGTGACTTGTCCAAAGTCATATAGGAAACTCACTCCAGAAAATCCATGGTGTCCTAAGGATGCTGAGGCCATGGTTACTGTGAGCATGTGCATCAGAAACACTCTCTGTACGTGCAGTGAGGCAAGCTCCCTGAGCAGGAGTGTGGATTCACTCCATCTGAGTCTCCAGTCTTGCAGTGCCACTGCCCAGAAAAGTCTGACCTATTTGGCTGTCAGACTGCTTTTGAAGGAGAGACACAAAACCTGAGCCTTATGGCATCATAACTAAAGAAATCTGCCAAAAATAAGAACCTAATTCCTGCACAGGTCCCTGCCAGCTGAAGTTTTTGGCCACGCTTAAGAAAGTGATGTGCATATCAGCAGAAATTTAATTTCATTTTCTTTTCCTCCTAGAGGTGTCTATAGTCCTTCTATCCCTAACCTCACCAGTGGTCTGGAAACAATGTCAATGTCATTAGACAATTAAAACAGAATCCACTCAATCATCTTGGCTCATATGTTGAGCTTTAATTGCTAGGCTTATGATGAGGCAGATCTCCTAAATTGTGTTTCAGTCCCTAAATAGCAAATACGGAATAGTGAAGACTTCAATAGAGAAGTTATGTACCTAAATCAAGTGACCAAATATAGATGGACTACATAACTTTTTAAGACTTTTTTCAAAAATATTTATCATTCCCAAATATTTACATAGAAGTCAGCTTTATAAATACTTAGATAATTACTATGGAAGGATCATTTAAGCAGCAGCTTAAAATATAAGCTAAAGTTAAATACATAAAGTAGGAGAACTAAACCTTAACCTTTGTCTTGTATGCCAGGTTCAGCTTGTTTTGGTTTTCCATTCAGGCAAAAAGACTGCCAAAAGTTATTTCCTTAGAAGTCAAAATTATTTCCCTAGAAACCAAAATTATTTTCCATTCATAATCTATGCAGTAAAAATCATCATACAGCACAACCTTTTTAACACAAATACCATGGGAGCTGAATTTTCAGTCACTCTTTTACAATGTGGAGTCACAGGCAATGAGTTATCATCTTCCTCTTACAACTGAATTCACACTGTGCTAGTTTTATAAGTTGCCTGCTCACACATCAGACATGCATCTATCCTGAAAATATAGGTGAATAATAGATTTGATAAAATATGTTGTTTCCACACGATAGAAACTGTGTAATTTGATTTGCATTTATTTGACATTTCATTTGAAAAAAATAGGAGTGAAACTTTCAAAAGGAATCTTTTGCATTTTTTATTTCAAAATGGCTTTTTCATATCGAAATTGACCTCATTTAAAAATAAGACTATAACTATATAGGGAATGGGTGGTTTTAGTTAGCTACACATTTTAGTCATGTCACTATGAAGCAAGTCATATTGTTTTGGGGTTCCGCATCTCCCCCCAAAAAAGGAGACATGCTCACATGGTTTGATGTGAGCTGAGCTAGCTTTTTTTTTTCCTCACAGTTTTTTGTCTCAGCCTTAGGTAACATTAACCTCATTCAACTTAATTCCCCCAAAAATGTAACAGTGGAATTCAGATATTTATGTGCAGGTGTCCAGGGTGCTAGTGTCTTCATCTGAGGTGGGTTTCATCCAAGAGCAAAAGAGAATAGAACCAACAGAAAGTACAAAGGTACTGGGCACAACCTAGAGTGAACACATACACCTGATTACTAAGGAAATCCCAATTTCAGTGACCATGACAACTGAGGGACCTTTGTTTATGTGCTTATGTTGTTATCTTGTTATCTGATTTCTAGAGTCCCCATACCTTCTCGGTATATTTCTTGGGGGCAGCTCTTCACAGCACAGACTTCTTCTGCATATTGTTGCTTCTTAATCAGAGCTCCTTCCAGGCTCTCCCTGACTGGCCAGCCCACCCCCTTTTATCACAGTTATCTCACTAGCCACAGCTGCAGATCAATTAAGGATATCACAGCTGCAGCCCATCAAGAACAACTGGGGGCTTATCAGGGCTTGGCCCATATACAGATATACAACACAGATATTTTACTAGGACTCCTACAATATGTTTAGGTATTCAGTTGCCACACACTGTAAGCATGTACAGTATGTAAGCACCTAAGCCCTCTGAAGTGCCCTAGGGTACATTGCCTTACCTCTGTCTGGTCTAGGCAGATGCATTTCTATGGCCCCTGTCACAAATACCTCTTCTAGGGCACCTCAAACAGCCCAAAAAATATCAGGATGGAACACAGAAGTAAACCCCACATGTTTAATCTAACCCACCTAACATGCAAAAACACTCCAGAATGTTTATCTGGCCTACCTATTTAAACCATTTCATGTTTTCCTTAAGGAGAAGGTGAATCAGCTGGGCAGTGTCTTATTCTTTCTATGGATAGTGCCTATTCAACTAGCTTAGAACAATATGTGTGTTAGATTAAAAAGGTGCATAAAATAAATTTCATTCCATTTGATTCATGTGGCTTTGCAGTACAATAACAAGTGTGAACTTTGAATATTCACAGCAAACTCCTCACACTGAGGGACCATGAATGTTACACAACCAGTCACAACAAGCACTTCATGAGCTATTCATTAATATTTTGCAAAGAGGAAATGTGGGTTCAGTTTTATAATTAAAGCATCCATGCCAAATCATTTGCTGTGTTATAAGAAAACTACTCATTATAGAGTCATAACAGCACTTAGTTTCACTTGTGGAAGCCCAGGCGCTGTTCTAAATGGCACTTGGGGGATTCATGTTGCCAGCTTCAGGCATCCAGCGAAGCGCCTAAATTAGGAGCCCAGTTTCCCTGGGCTCCTTGCATAATCCATAGGGAGAAAACAAATGGAACCAATCTCCCTGTAGAACACTTCAGTCTCAAACACCAATCCATTCTGCAGGCTTTAGAGCCCTTCTAGCCCTATAGATGATTAAAATCGTCAATAAATTAGTTTGTGGTTGCTCTCACATGGGTATTTAGGACCTTGCAACACACCCTGGGGTATCATGGCTATCAGACAGGAAGCCACAGACCCCTCTGGAATTGCTGTGGGGACCAGGGACACCACCTCTGACAGCTCTACCTAAACTACATTAAGGTCTAAGTGACTTCCCACTTCACCTCAAAGTTCCCAGAAGTTTGTCCTTAATTACCCATGCACACTAAAAGGGAACTCTGTTTTGAGGCTAAGTATTTATTGACTGCCTAAAGCTCCACTGCAGTCCAGGATTAGGCAGACAGGTGACATTCAGGAGACTAAGTCTCTTGGAAAAGCTCAGTGTGTACTGGTCTGGGCAGAATTTCTATGGGAAGCCAAACGTCCCTCTTGCTGAAAGGGCTCTTTGGTGGCAGATGAGAAAGGTAATGTAACGATTTAACAGTAATATTTGAAATTCACTTCACTGTGTTTAGACTTGTTCCCTCCCACAATTGCCTCCCCCTTGTCTGGACTGAACAATCCCCATGATGTAACTATGGAGGTCCTTGAGATGTGTACCATATTTGGGACAAAACAATGCTATTATCATACAAATGATGCTGAAGAGCCTGCCTCTTGTGCAGGCTACACTAAAAAAAAATGAATGAAAAAAAGATTAGATTCTGTGAGATCCTTCCTCACAGGAACAATGTATTGTAAAGCAGATTTGCTTCATTTCCTTCAAAATCCCTCAGATAATGCAGGACAAAGTTTTTTCAATGGTTCCCACTACAAGCGCTGCGTGTCTGAGTAAATGGAACATGGTACACTTCAGAAATCATTGTAAAGAATTACTGTTTATCTGGATAAGGAAGGGTAGTCTTAAGACCTGATTATGCCTACTGATCCAAATGCATTGAAAACTCTTTCTCATTTTCACGACATAACAAAAAATATGGCTGCTAGTGCAAACTAAAAGGGCTAGAGTTTGTTGCTGAATAGAAACTTTCACCACATTTTTATCTGTCGCTTCAGAGGAGTTTGTGGTTATTGTTTTTTTAAAGTTCCCACAGGAAATCTCTGTGGTTTTTATCTGCACTTGGAGGGTCATGCACTTGGGGCATGTTTGAATGCTGAAGAAATTATTCAGAATGCAGATTTGTAAACTAGGGCTGTTATTTACTCAGAAACAATTGAGCCTGGGCATAAAAGCCAGGAAACACATATACAGTGAGAGGGCTAGATGCCAGCTGTCTGTGCTCGCTGCCTATCTGTGGTTCTGAGCAGCACTGAGCATCTCTCAGTCAGTGACACTAATGAGGGATGAGGATTTTCAGCATCTCACAGGCTCTGACTGCTGCAGGGCTGTTTGGATGGACCATTCCAGAGTGTGCATGTCTGCTATAGTTCATGGAATATGGCAGTGGGGATATATCAGCTTGCACCTGGACTTCTGCTCCAGCTTCAAACACATGGCGCTGGTTCTGACTGCTGTTATTTGTTCATCTCTTTAACACTAGAACTGCCACAGTCACAGTTATCCTCTGTAATTTGATTGTATCCTGGCAACTATTTTAATTAAAGGAGTGACATCACCAAATACTCCTAAACAGTCTTTCCATCCTGTAAAACCACGGCTGATGCATCCCTGAAAGATTGTGCCTGTTTCATGGAAAGAAAATGCTGAAGTCAATCATTTGGTCATTTGCGTAGTGAAATCAGTTGTCGACTGTAGTAGGGAGCGGGCTGCAAACGGTGCTGACTTCATTATGCACAAAGAGCAGGTATTGAAATGATTCAGCATTCAGGCTCTGCCTCCTAAAGATTGCCCACCACACAAAGCAGAGTAATATAATTGTTAAGAACGGAGGGGTACATTTTCAGAGTGCTTTGCTCAGCAGTTTATTCTCCTGACTCTGATTAAAATTAATGGGAGTCATGCAGCTGAAACCCCATGGATTGCTCATGGTTTGATGACACAATGCAGCTGCAAACGAAGGCAGGATTGTGAAGAGTCAGGTAGCAAAATGGCAATTTTTTGCTCCATTTAACCATAATCTCTTTTCCAGCTCTCAAGCACATTAACCACTTTTCTGCTGATCATGTCTGAAATGTCTAAAACTAAGCGGTGCTCTTTAGAGATGCCCTATTTCAGCAGTAAAACTGAGACCTTGTCAATATAGCCACTAGCACCTATGGTAACACCTATCTTGTAATTCGTTCCCCAAAGTAGAAGGAATTTTACAATGTGGATTGATGCAGGATGCTTTTCATCCTTTTGCAGGCTGCTAATTCCTTACTAAGATATGTGAAGGATTAACTCCTGGGAATGCTCCACAGGTGCTACTGCTAAATCCTGTTTAGTGTATTGCTCAATTAACAAACAGTATTTTTCACTGCATGAAATAACTTGTGTGATTTATGGGTACAAAATTAGTTCTTGCCAAAAGTAAATCATGAATTGTTGTGAAAAAGCTATAAACACACACTATTTAAAGGTAAAATTTGTAAAAACTTACTTAATAAAGTCCTTAAATTCCAAGAAATTTTGATTAAGCCTTGTTTCTCTTGAAAACTGAAAGTCCAGAGACCTTGTGGTCTGTCCTTGTTATTTGTTTACCCCCCAAAAAGCTTTTCAAAGCCAAGATAATTCAAACTCTTCCTTCCCATTTTATAACAAACCTGCATCTGCCACTTTCACTTTTATCCTATTAAATAATCATATTTAGACTACCTTGGACACAGCACTTAGGACACTCAGCCCCAAAACCCACCACAGGCTGGCAGTGGAAAAAACTTCTTGCACACTGTTTTACAGACACATTTCATATGGGAACTCTGTTTCCCAAGATGGAAAACAAAACAAAACAAATGGTATATCCATATGATATTCCTTGAGGCATAGAAATCCCAATGCTGGAAGCTGAAGCTATGCACTTAGAGAAGATCTCTACTCATAAATAATCAAGGATGAGGAACCATGCTGCACTGCTGATCATCCACAGAGTGTTTCTTCACTCACTCACTGTCTCTGTCTGCTCTCCAAGCAGATTTTCTTCAAGAATTAGTTATCGAAGAGCTGGGATCTCTCACCAGTGTGTCAGTCTGTGCCACTTGAACTCAGCCCTATTCTTCTTGCAATATACATAGTGCCAGTTTTTTTCCTGAGGGTTGCAAGAATAGATTTCTATGAATCTGCTTATGAATCCACCTCCATTCCCAGGAGGAACAAGTGCACTTAAAAAGCCATTTATTTATGAATCTAACTACAGTTCAAATGCTTTTAGGAAGGTTGCTTTGCAACAGAAAGACATTCCCTGCTCATACTTGTCCACAAAGAAACATGAAGAATTAACACTGGATAAAAATAAAAATCAACAGATCCTTTTTTGTCTTAAGGCTCTTATGCCATGACTATCACCCCAGATTCCAGACATCACTCCAGAGATCAGAATAAGAAAAATAATTGCCAACCTCCTTGAACCTTTTTCTGTGCTACAGATGCACATCTGAATCTCTCTGGGCCCCTTCTCTTACAGTTGATACAAAGGGAAAAGGAGGAATTATTCTGAGCTACGGAAAAGAGAAAATACTTCCCATCTCCAGCAGAGAACAGACACACAGTTAAAGCCCCCAGGCCCTCAATAAGAAGACATCAAAGAATCACTTCCAAAACATAATCCGGTTGCCAAAGATTTGCACTAAGAAATCCCAGGAGCTGGCGATGCCAGGAACAGTGCCATTCCCCCATCCTGGATCCTGTCCTTCGTGGCAGGGCATGGTGTGAAGCTGCACAGACTGCACCCCCAAGTTTTTCAAGGGAGTCATGTTGGTCAAAAGGGAGAAAAGTCTCAGTAGACAAAAGCCCAGGTGCACACACTTGTGCACACACTTCTTTTGTCCTACAGAAACCTTACTGTCCCCCATTCTGGAAAGCTGCAGATTCTTCAAAGGAAGAGAAGCTATAAAAGGAATGTTTTGCAGATAAAGAGATCTTTCACAACTTCCAGCTGACTTTTCCTCCTTCCCCATTTTTAAAGGCATGGAATTTTGAATGAATATGAGGATTATTATTATATCTTCCATTCCTCACATTGAGGTTTCCAAGTTAAATTACTGCTAGTGAAAGACTGGGTGGCCCACAGAGGAAAACCACTTTATGAAGAGCTAATCATTATTATTCCCATTTTAAAACCAAACTAATCTTTTCCTTTTTCCTAATCTTTAAAATAGACCAAAATGGAGATGCAGAAAATCTTAAATCAAGCTGCTTTTTATCACTTCAAACTTTCCTGAGTTCTAAAGACTCGGCATCTTTAACGTCACTGTTACTTGGGGGTATTTTTCATCACAATAAAACAATTCAGCAGAGAACGTTTCCATTCAAACTATTTCAAATTGCATTCCTGTCAAATGTATAAAATGTCCTGCATTATGCATAAGAAGGATTTGTACCTCAGCTTTGCTAACATAAAACAGTATTTCCAGCATAGGCAATTAATAGAACAGGTTAATGCTCTGGGGTCTGTTCATAATACAGATGATAATGATTTGAGCAGCCTGTGTATGTGCTTCCCACATAAGCATCAAGAACCTAAGCTCTTTTCATCAATCTTTCCAACAATGATCTTCTATCACATGGACAATGGCAGCAATCTTCCATCACCTCGGTCTTTCCAGAGTATTCTTTGGCCCTCCCTGATTACGGGTCAGGAGCTAATTAATTGAGTCACACAGATGCATGTAAAATGAGCCAAGAACCCAGTAGGTTAACCAAACTGCAGCTCACTAGGCAAAGGCACAAAATTTTTTCCCATCCCCAGCTGCAGTCTGTCCAGCACTGAGGAAATCGCCTGTCAAGGCACCCACACCACACTGCACTGAGTGGGGGGCTCATCAGGAATTTCTAAACAAGCTGGGTCATTTCTGTGGCAGAGTGCTTGCACTCTGGAAGCCAGTTAGCCACATTAGCATAGCTTGCTAGCCAAGTGCTCATGTTAGCATCTGCTAGAACAGCTATCCTGTTCTTCAGCTTCAAGAATCTGTCTATACTGCCAAATAAAAGACAGCAAAGAGGATTCTGTCCTTGGTCCAAAAGGCACTGGCAACTTTGCATAATCACAGCTGAGTGACTCAAGTATCACTGTAAGCATTTGCACTGCAGGGCATAGACATGTCTGCATCTCCCCACGTAAGCCTGTGAGAGACCTGAGCTTCTCACAGGAGGATGCAGAACAACCAACAAACACACTGAGCCAGCCAGAAGAAAATGCCAAGGAATGAAATCTCCCAGCAAGCTGGCACTGCAACACTAGGAGTCAGAGCCAAACCCCATACAAATCCACATATCCTTCAACTCTCATTACAGCACAGCAGGGAATAATACAGGTGCTGGGGTTTGGGTGAAAATTCTCCATTTCCCCTCTGAAAACTGTATTACTGGGCAAACAGGAATGCAATATCCCTGGGCCCTGAGGGATAAGGACTGCCCAATTCTTCTGCATTTCTCTGAGGAAGAAATGCTAGGCTGATTCCTCTACAGGAATCAGCTTCTGTGTATCTCATGCACACCATTCATGAACATCCAGTGCAGAAGGCAGGACATGGGACCCTCCATGTTCAGGACATTACTTAGGCTAGGGTATTATCCCTATCTTCTTGGGTTTTTTTCTCTTTACAGCTCCTTAGTCCTTTCTTTTCAAACCAGATTGGGCCAAAACTCATCAACAATAGAAAAGATGGTGCCAGTTCAAAGTGTTGTAAACTATGAAATGACAGGAAATCAGTCCATTCTCCTAAAAGATGGTTAAAAGAGTTGTAGATCAACTGAAATGAGAATCAACACACATTTTATAAGGTTTAGAAAACTTGACCAAGGTGGAAGAGGCAGGAAATAGGACTTTCTTTATCTACAAAAGAGAAGATAACGTAGCTTTATGAAAAGCATTATCCACTACACAAATGGTTCTTACACAGAAGAGAATTAAGAGAGTTGTGCTTTGAACCTCTTCCAGACAGACCAACAAAACATTCCTAAATTTCAGGCTACAGAAGTCCAGTGGCAGGACTATCACTGCATCCTTGTCCTGGTGCTATACACTTCTGTGAAGCCTCTGTTACTGGCCACTGCTGTGTAGAGATGTTGGTGCAGCTGAGCCTGTGGTCTCAGCAACATAGTCATGCTTATCTCCTTAAATCCACTTAATTTTCAGCAAAGGTTTATGAAAAATTTCCTACTTGTGAGGGTAGTTAAGTGCCAAAAGAGGCCACTAGGGAGACTATGAAATCTCCATCGTTAGAGATTTTAAAGAACAGATTACACAAACAGCTGTCAAAGGCAGCTCAGACATAACATGCTCCTACCTTTGAGCAGAGGGGTGCACAAGGAGACCTGCTGGGACCTGGGTCTAGGATTCTGCTCTCTTCTGCACAGCTCTAGACAAAAGCAGTACACTTGGATGTCTTTTTCCAGGGACAGTTCCCACCACCAGCAGATCCATGAGCTGTGCAGCTCTGTTGTCCAACACCTTCTCTCTCCAGCATAACACATGGACCCAAGGCAGAGAGATGTACGTGGGATATGGCTGTGTCCAGTTTCTCCATAGGAAGTATACGGAGTAACTGGAATCACTTAACAGGCAGAAGTTAAGGAAGTTTAGGACCTGCTGAGCTGGGGACTGGGCCACCAATTTCCAACCTCATTGCTGAGGAAGAGCAATGGTTTAAAGCGAGATTTGCCTTCACGTGTGTTCCAAGGACAAGTACAGCCAACCTGGCCAAACATACTAGAGTGGCAGGAGCCATTCCCTGAAGGCCTGAGAGAAAGGTTGTCCGTGCATCCTGTCTCCCTCCATTTGCTTCCCTGTACATGGCTGACAGCTTGCAAACTGGCAGCAGCCCAGAAAGCAGAGGAGAAGACAGACACATTCACCCTCACACGTGCTCACTTTTACAAACCATCATGTTGCAAGTCCTTAATTCTCATCTCTCCAAACCCAGCTCACCAACAAAGCAAGCATTTTGTCCTATTAGGAGAACTCCTAGTCCTGCAAAACGACAGGTTGTTTGGCAGTATGAAACAGGTTGGGGCTGCAGACTCTGCACATGGCTCGCATTTGTGCCATTGGTCTGCGGCTTTCAGAGAGCAACTGTTGTGCAGTGACAAAAAAAGCAAAGAAAGAAGGGAAAGAAACCAAATATTTACAGGAGAAAAAGTGATTCTACCCCACATGGTACAAATTTAGGGATGCATTGTAGCTACATCGTGCGCTATAGCTACTGAAACAGTTTCCAACAGAATGTTTACACTGTTGTCTGGAAGCATATTGTTTGCCTACTTTTCAAAGCCAATTTATATGCAGCACACATCACAGCATGCACGAAAATTCAGACAAAAACACAGATGCATGCAACAATCCCTGGCCAGCTCTTGTTGTTCCTTATTGTTTGTTTCTCAGAAGCACTCAGGAAAACTGAGGAAGGTAGTAGCCCATTAAGCTGGGTGCTGTACTACCCCAAACTCAAAGACAGGTATTTCACTTGAGGAACATGGAGTCTCTGTTTAAGACAAGATATAACAAGTAAATGTAACACAGAGTGAGGGAGTGACATACGGGAATGAATAATAAGAGAGTTTATGTGTGCCAGCTTTATGCACTCATGTGCCAGCTAATTGGATACACGATGCGTATAAATACCAGTCTATTGAAGGCAACAAGTTAACTGTAGCAATTTATCAGGAGCTTCCCAGAGAAATTAACGAGGAATTTGAAGGAGTCCAGGCAAGGGCATCCCAGAGAAAAGTGTCAGGTGGGATAAACAGAAGGGTATGCAAAAAGGGAGCAGGAGGATGAAGGAGTTTGGCATTGTTGCATTGTTTAGATAGCAAAGCAAGGAGGCTCAGGTAATTTGGTTGCTGAGAGGAAAGGATGTGGAAGTCTTGGATGAAAGAATAGAGAGTTTATATCTAACCTATAAAAGAAATAGTGGGACCGAGGAGGACAGCAAAAGGCAAAAAAAGGACATCACTGCACTTTGAATAGACCAGGCAGAACAAGGTCAGTGAGCGTAGGAAGGTCTGAGTGAAAAGGGTCAGACTCCAACTCCTGTCGTTGCAGGCAAGAGACCCCTCAAGAAACAGTGTAGAGCCACCAAATCAGTAAGAGTCCATGCTGGGAAGTATGGGGTAGGGTCTTCTCCACATCCAAGGAAGAAGGAAAAGGGGGAACACTCCTCAAGCAAAGCAGAGCTGGCACCAGCAACTGGAGAGGGGGCAACAGGGCCAGCCAGTGAGGCCTGCCCAAGGCTGTGTGCCATGGCCAGCTCAAGAACACACCTTAATTTTAACAGCCAGCTCTACTGAACCACCTTCAGCCAAGGCCTGAAAGGACAAGTCTAAGAGAAGAAGTGAAAAGATGTATTACTCCCACTTCTTGAAGTGTTCCTTTGAAGAAGATCCCCTCTCCCTACATGCCATCAATGCATAGATCTGGATCAGAGCCAAGTCTCCCACCTTAGATGTCTTGAGATAGGTGGTGTGAAAACCACTCATCAGCGAAATTGCCTCTAGGTCTCCGTACTGCAGTTCCTGTGTCACCACACAGACAGATGTCCTCTCCACCTACCTCTGTGGCAGGAACTATTTATGTTCAATATTGTTTATAGACCCCAAAACCTCCATGGGGAAATTCCAAGTCAATAGGTTAAGAGCTGAAATAAAGTCATTGTGTGATTTTATTTTTTCTGCTTTTAAAAGGACAGTGACCTTTTTACACTTCTGCAAAGCCTCTTATTAACAGAAGCACTGCCAGTGCCCCAGGGGCACTTATGTGCCTCACTTCCCACCATGCCCACTGACTGTGGCTCTCCCATCCTGCCCTGGATCCCATGTCAGCCCCCAGTGCCATCAGCCCCCAGTCAGTGATGCTACATCCAGCTCCCCACAGCCCTGCCCTGCCCAGCCTTGGACTGTCCCCAGAGGAGTGCCCAGTGCCTGGGGCTGCCCTGGTGTCCCCCAGCTGCCCTGATCCTGGCAGGGGCAGTGAGTCCCTGGCTGCCTGGCCTGCCCTGACAGACCCATGGGGAGTCCCCACTGCACCCTGGCACCTGCCACCTGAGAAATGTTAGCACAGGACAAAAATGAAAGGACAAGCTCAGCCTTGCCAGCACCAACACATCCCAACCCAGACCCTCTACACAAGATATTTTGAAGTTTTGAAAGTGCATGGATGTTTCTGCTTTCTTTCTGGTACTGAACTACCAGGGGCCAACCCAGCTGTGCTTTATCTACTCTGCAGTGACATTGAGAGGCATCCTGAAGAGATGGCTGCTGTCACAATCTTCTCCCCTCAGTGGTCACAGTTGGAGCCTGGTACCAAGCCACACAGGTCAGGACCACACTACATTGAACACGCTGGGCAGCCAGAGCACCCCCACCTCCAGATCACCATGGAAGCCTCCAGTCAAAGCTGAATGTGGTTTCCAAAGGGGAGAAAGCTGTCCTCAGGAATCATAGAACAATAGAATCATAGAATGGTTTGGGTTGGAAGAGATCTTAAAGATCTTCTAGTTCTAACCCCTCTGCCATGGGCAAGGACACCTTCCACTTGACCACAACCTGGTTTTGAACACTTCCAGAGATGGGGCAACCACAGCCTCTCTAGGCAACCTGTTCCAGTGTCTCACCTCACTCTCATAAAGAATGCCTTCCCAATACCCAAAGCTGAAAGCCATTGAAACAATAAAGACATTGAAGGAAGGACTTGAGAACCACAACCAATTCACTAGAATCTATTACTTGCATGTTAATATCAACTCCCTCCCTAAAAGGTGGTGAGCTGAGGAGCCTCAAGGCCCATGCTGATGACATTTCTTGATAATAAGTGAAGAGCTAGTCACATTCCTTGACACACACAGAGATGAAAAGGGGGAAAATTTTTTTGCAGTATTTTCTTCTTCCTTTCTCAGCTAAATCCTTATTTGGTCTGTTGCAGATTATTCACACAGCAGCCCTGCCTGTACTGCCTGATCTGATTACTGCACCAACGCCTCCATGGCTTTCAAATTCATTTCACAGGTTTCCAAGAAACAGATGCTGATACCTGATAAGTGGCAGCACCTGGATTCAAAACATGTTATCAGTTCATCTGCCTCCAATATCTTGAGTAACATCTCAGCTTGGTGAAGAAGTGTTGCTCTAACCAGCTAACATATTTCCATGCAGGGAAATAAAGCTCCCCTTCCATACTTGTTGACATACAGATTCACACCTTTCATTGCTCCTACTTAAGCACACAGAGCCCAAGTGAGTGCAGTGATCCTGTTTCAAATATTTGGCACCCAGGGTTCCCGTTTCTTCACAGAAATTACCTATTTGTCACAAAGAGCTTTAAATGCCTCTATAGAACAGCTGAGATTCTTTGAAACAGTTTTTTATTAAAACAAAAGCAATCATTTGCATACATGTTGATTTTGATTATCAGAGAACACAGACAGTGGCATATGTAACAGAAGAAAATTAACCACATGAACTGCTTTCTTTGTAATTTCAGAGCTCTGAATTTCAGTGTTTTAGCTTGCTTTCTGATGTAATGAAAAGAAGACATTGTTACAGTGCACATATTCAGAAACTATCACGCAAAAGCCATTTAAGAAAATGAAAACTATATCATATATTCAACTAGTTTGAAAAGACTCATGTCTTCCACAAGACCTCTTACCTTGCTGTGAGACAGAATTACCCAGGGAACAAATAGGAGCTTAGATTAACAAGGCTCTCAGGAATCTAATTACAGAATGGCAAAAATGTTGAAAAGAGGCACATCAAATAACGTGTCTGTTATTCTATGGCAGTGCATTATAGACACCGAGAGCCACTCGTGGCCAACAAAGTCAATGGGAGGATTTGCATAAACTTTGAAGAACATAAAGAAAAGGAAAACAGTGTTCTTTGCACTGCACTGGCTGGAAAATGGAGTATATAGCTAGATAAGAGTATGACCATTCATAGGGCCAGATTTAGACACACAGAATTAATAAGAGAAGCAGAGTGGGACAGAAGGGAACATTGATGAAAACCATACTGCCAGTTTTGCCTCCACAAGCATTCCAATAAGGTAGCATGGCAGCTTGGGAGAGTGTTGAACTGCTTGGAGGCAGCTAGAGTTGGGGGCCAGGGGCCAGTGTCCCACAGCATCACTGCTATCGAGGGCAGTGAGCCCTGTACCTTCCACAATGCCTTCCTTTCCTGTGGTAGCACCTACACATCAAAGAGCATTTTTACCCTCCCTCCTGAAGTCTTGAGCCAGATACCACTGCTTCCAACTAACAAATGGATTGCTGTCTTCCAACCAAGTCTACTTCCTCATCTATTTTAATCCTTGAATTAATTTCTCTGAGGCCTCATTTCTCTCTGATGAAGATCAGTGGAAATTCATTCTGTTTCTGAGTGCCTTGCTTGTGTTACTCTGACAAATGCAAATCAGTGGGTAATTAGCTACTCGGTCACCAGATAGTCTGTGCCCAGCTATTTCTGCAAACAAAAAGCACTGAATCTACCCCCCAGAAAAAAGGACAATTGCGAAGCACTGCGTACCAATAAACACCAAGAAAAACCTTAAAAAAAACATAAAACCAACTGCTGCCAGTAATATTAGTGGTCAGAGTGGGCAAACCCTTTAAAGAGTATAAGTACCTGTATGACACCCCCACATACAGGTCAGCAGACCAGATGAACTCTGAACTGGCAGTAGCATTGTCTAAAGGTCCATTGGATCTCTCACATCGGCTGCTACCAGTTTTACCCTATGAGTATCTCCCTGAGGTACTAAGGCTGAAAAGTCACATCGTATCTTACAAGGTAACTATCACTGTAAACATAAAGCTTCTGATCTATGGGACTGTAATCAATACTCTGGATTGTATCTAACTTTTTATCCATGATGATACTCACTCTGTTTTCTCGGCCAGTACTTGTGTCATACATGTAGAAGATCTCCTCTTTCTTAGTGTTCAACGGCCTTGTGGCATAAAGAACACCACATACCATGAAAGCATTGGAAACAGATGGCTTGTACTGTCTCGTCTGCCAAGTATTTAGCACATCAAGTGTGGTCTCATTGAGCTTGCTAATCACAATGTTGCCCACGTTATTTTCAGTTGAATATATTACCCATAACCCACTTTCATCCACGGCAAAATCTATGTCCTGCCATGCTACGCCTGCATAAGAGAAGCGGTTACCAATAGCAGCATTTGGAAGCTCCTTCTTCAAAACCTCCGTGTTTGTTTTTATATCGTGCTTCACCATATATCTGGAACTGTACCTATGATAGTACAAGTAATTTTTATAAAGGGCAGCACCACTTCCTTCCCCATATGTTATTCTCCTTTCATACGCGTATTTGAACAGCAGCAAATCATCAAAGGAATTATAAATTCTGAAGTATTCTAAGTATCTGCCATCGGTGTTCAATGGTGCAACCCAATAGACATCATTCCCTGGGTTAGAGGGATCGTAATCTCTACCCCAGGAACCATATTTGTAGGAAAATCCTCTCCAGTTCAGCTTGGCAACATAAGGCTGGCTAACATTCATCGGTCCACGGTGAACGCAGGTACCTGTAAATAAAGAGAAAAAAAACAAAACAAACACGTTTTCCAAATGTCATTACTTGGGGAGAGGTTTTGCAGACCGTAGCCTCTAGACTGTGCTTAGAAGGGAATAGCTTTGTGACCAAGCACACATATAAATGCACAGTTTCATTTCATAAATGCACAGTGTAAAAGGCTCCTTTTGGGCCAAGGTCAGCACTGGATGGCACCCAGTCTTCCAAGTTGACTCAAAAACTCAGAAAAAAAATAGAGTACCTATTATTACACTTATTTTAAAGGGGAGGTGGGGGATTAGTTCACAGAAAGTAGGTGCTCGCTGTGCAGTTCCATACAAGGGACAGATTTCTGTTTCTACCCATTTGAGGCAGGCCAGTCTGATGCATTAGGAAATCCCCTGGAAAATACAATTTCAGAAGCATTTTAGGTTATTTTCTACCTCAGTGGAACTGAAAGCATGGGAATTGGGGAAAAAAGAATGAGGAGCATCTGATTTCTGTGTATTTCACTGTGAAGGGGAAGAAAGGAGCAGAAGCAGCAGTAATCCCAGAGTCACATTTCAGATTAGCATTCCGCTGTCAGAATCACAGCTTTACAACTGCATGTCACAGCCACATGGTGCCTTCCACCTCAGGCCCTCAAAGAAATCTGCAGAAAGTAACAATCACAGCCCAGGAAATGTACACTGATATTACTATGACTTTTCATATGGGCAACTCTAAAGAAAATATGACTTCAAGCTGAACCAGACACATATCAACTGCAAAACCATTTTCAGCATCATGGAAAAAATAATTTAAATACAAGAAACAGTTTCCTTTTATTCATGCTGAATTAGGGACATTCCTGTTTCCTGATAAATTCTCAATATTGTAAGTCACTTGTAGGAAAAAAACTCCACTCAAAAATGTCCCTGGGCTTCTGATGAGTGTGAAGCTGCCACTGGCAAAAACCAGCATGCACTTTTCCAAGTGTTAACATTACCTTTTTGTATTACTGCTGCAAAAGTGCCCCAGATTTTTCTCTGTAAGGTTATCTTCACCTGAGGTAATGGAGACAGATATCAAGTGGCTGGCACCAGCTCACAAGCTTTGTGGTACTCTAATGTTTCCCAGTTCAATGGGGTGTTGAAGCCACTAGATAGCCTTCCTTATTAAAGATGTAGTACAATATGAATAGACCCAAGTCTCACACATAAGTTAGTGAATAAATTAATGGCCAGAAATTTTGGTGTTAATAATACCTCCCTCAAAACAGGAACTCTGTGCTCTGACAGCTATGGTGCTGATGAAAGTCAAGACTAACTTTTGAGGTTTTAATACTTGGAGTGGGAACCATGTCATGATTTCTTGCAGCTTCTATGACAAGAATGGCTCATAAGCTCAGTCATATGAAGGGATGTCTGGCATATAAATAACCTCTGTCTCAGAACAAAGAAGAAAGAGGAATAACAGATTTTTTTTTTCCTTTTGCCCTCAAAGCTGACCATCCCTAAGCATGGCCAGACAATACTTATGGAGATGAATTAGAAACTCCTAAAACCACAGACAGGAAAAATCTAGGAAATATTTTGTTCTCAAAGGTTTTATAGTCTACCTCACAGAAAGTAGGAAAATTAGAGGAAGACCAATCTGAAGTATTCTACTTGGAAAAAGACTGGGAAACAAGATAATTAGTGAAAGAAATGCACAGTTGCAAAAGCAGAGAAATTTTTTCGGATCTGCTTTGCCGAGGAGAAAGGTGCTCTGCCTGTGGGACTAGAAAACCTGTGTCCTGAATGTTAGTAGTGTCCAAGCACTGACATTTGTGCCCATGTGTATAGTTGTTTTGGGCAGTGAAGCTCTGTGCGTCTCCCCCTTTCTCAAAATGTATTATTTCTCTGCTTCTGCTGCATACTACCTTCACTCCTTACAGTTTTGTACTGTCTTATGTTAGTGACTGTGACCTGAAGGACATGTGATTCGCCTGCAGCCTTCTCAACATCTGTGAGGAAGGTGGGGAGCAGATTCATATCAAATATAAATCACTATAAGGAGATAAATCCTTATGTCCCCAGGCCATGTTGGTGACTTCCTTGGGGGCAGTACTGCCCATGGGAGTAGCTCTTCATCACTGAGTCTCCATCTCATCTCTGATGGCAAAGATGGCACAAATTGTAAACACTCCCATCTCCTTCCAAAGACACTTCTGTGTCCTGGGTTTCTTGCAGCTGAAACATGGCATGACCCTGGTTGAATGCTGCTTTCCTTCATGCCACCAAGAATCCATTTGAATCAGTATTCCTGGCTCGGAGCAGATGAGCATTTAAGCATGCACTTAAGTGCTTTACAAAGGATGAGGCCCTGGAGCAGAAACCTCATTTCCAAATATAGCACACAAGGCAGGCGCTGCTGTATGGCTGGCCAGGCTGGATCTCTGGAAATGGCACATAGCATGTCTAGAAACATGGCCTCAGCACTTGGCACAGCTACCAGCATTTGGAGGTGCTTGCACCTCAGCTCATGCAAGGGAAGAAAGCTAAGGCAGCCAGTGCAAAATGGCTTGCAGCCTGCCAACTTCATAAATCAATTTGAACTGGTTTTTTCTCATATCTCTAATATGTATTGTTACTTCTGGCATGAGGACTTCTTTAAAGCTGGTGACATATTGAATATATTACTGTGCTTAAATCACAATAAACTTATCACAGAATTAAATGGTTATTAAATGCTCTAAAACACTTCATTTGTTTAAGAAAAATGTAGCACCAAAGCTTGCAGGTAGTGAAGCACTGCTAAGCTCATCTATATGCGACCTCAAATAATTTTTCACGTCATTAAGCAGAACACAATTCCAGATTTATTTTAATAATTTATACATTGTTTCATAAATAAAAAACAAACGTGTGTTCAGCAGAGAGACCTTTTTTTACAAAAGAAATAATAAATTATTATTTCTTCCCTTAAAGAGATCTCTCTGCTGAACACTTGTTTGGTTTTTATTTATGAAACAATGAATTATTAAAATAAAGTTAGAAGTGTGTTCCGTTTTAATGACATCAAAAATTGTCTGAGGTTTCTATAGAGTATGTGCTTGATTTTTATTTCCTTGAAAATTCTCCCATAATTACTATTTTTTTTTTACAAAAATCCTCTGTGGTAGTCGGGGGTGATCTGTCTTTCACACGGGTTCAGAAGAATTCATTGTTGTTTATTTAATCTAAACTTGCCTCCCTGTCTAGATCTTGTGGGAAAAAAATGCACAAAGGAAACAAAGTGTCGTGTAATTTTGTAAATATTAGAAGGTACTTGAAATAAATCCATATGCATTATTCAAACTTCCAAGTTTTTAACTCCTTTCTCCATTGTTTTGGGCCACAGATAAATGACATCCTGGTATTTCTGCCTTCCTTTGTCTCGTGCTTATGTAGCTAACAGAGAAGGGAAGGACTAGCACAGGTACATGCACACATGCTTGTCCCCACATAAAAAACCAGTATCTCAGCTCAATTGTATACTAATCTTTCTGATCCATCAGAAAAAGAGCTGACACTGAGTAGTCAGGACTGAAGGGAGCCTGACTTGCTTGGCTAACAGGCTGCAGACTGAGCATGAGGCACACGCTGCTGGGTCTCGCTTTACCCACTTCACTCTGAAGCACTGGCGGAGCACATCAGCTTCTTACTCCAATACAAGAAAACATTCCAGCAGCCTCCTCCCACCAGGCAGCTGCATCTGATTGCAGAAGAGAAGGGACCACCCTTGGCCTATACAGACAAAGGTCACAAGATACGGTGGGACCTACATTGCCCCCCTTACATTGGAGGGGCACAGACACCAGAAGCAGGCTGGTGCTACCTTCTCACACAGGCTCCCAAGCACCAGAGGTGCACCCTCCCCTCCCATCAGATCAACCAATGCATCCAGATGTGGGAGCTGTTTCCCAGCCTTACTAGGGCTTGAAATACCAAAGACTGAGCTCCAAAGGAAAGGCTCATCCTGGCTCCTACTGTCTCATTGACACAAGAAGACCCACAAAGAGACTCCAGTCT
Source organism: Calcarius lapponicus (assembly GCA_039654755.1). Classification (NCBI taxonomy): domain Eukaryota; kingdom Metazoa; phylum Chordata; class Aves; order Passeriformes; family Fringillidae; genus Calcarius; species Calcarius lapponicus. The sequence goes on along the minus strand of CM077462.1, from coordinate 43,031,744 downwards.
TCCACCAGTATCAGGGGAACAAGGCACAGGCTTGCAGCTACGTAAAAGAAGACCTGGGTGGGCAACATCTAACAGGGGATGGGGTGAAGGGAGGGCATCAGCTCCCTCCAATGCCAGTGAATAAATGCATGTGTCTCCAGGGGCAGTTCAGGGAGTTCTGGGGAGGACGACCAGCCAGTCCTTTTCAGGTGCCTCTAGGCATATCTCTCTCTCTCTTTGTGTTTGGATGCATTCAGTTCAAAACATAACCCCAAATATTCAAAAACACAGATGGCTTAGGTCCATAGGAGGTAAAACATAAGCTAAGAGTGAAATCACTGTAAGACTTCAATAGGATTGCCTGAGTTTCAGCATTAGGCTACTCCAGGTCTTCCTCCTGCTGAGACCTACTCACCAGCAGTTTGAAACCTTAATTTCTGAGTGCATAAAATCCAGGAATAAAAAAAAAACCCAACGATTTCCCTTTCTTTCCATTTTGTCTTTGAATTTCACCTGACTCACTTCTCCCTTCTTCCTCTCTCAGATCATTTCAGTGAGGTGCAACCCAGCATCTGCTGCAGAGTCCCCAAAAGACCATCCTGGGGTCTTTTCTCTCTATACTTATGCAGTGCAGCCACATGAGATCAGCTCAGAGGAAAACTAATGGATAAATATTGCTTCCCACTGGAGTGGTGAGGAGAGAGATGCCACGAACCACTGCAGATATGAAAGCCAGTGACAATGATGGGGATGACTACCTATATATCAGACACTCAGACACACACCTCTTCAGTAAGGGTAAGGCAAATGGAAACCAGTGATTTCTTTCTGCTGTTTTTTGAGACCAGGTCTGCTCACTCGAAGAAATACAGCAGCAAAAGCCTTGGGGGACAGAGTCAGAGGGGCTGCATACTACAGCAGTGTGAAGCAAGAAGCTTTAATTAAACTTGCATTTAGACTCATGATCCTAGACAGCTTGGGGATTAGCCAAGCTCTCTCTAGTTCATGCTGCCTACCCAAAATATGCAGGAGAGAGGATGAAGGGGGGAAGAAAAAGCAATCTGAAAACAGGACAAAGAGTGAGTTTAATACAAACATTATAAATATAATATGAAGTAAAATCAGGGCAAGGCCAAGAGGTTTGGCGGGAATTCAAGACATACAAGCTTGCAGAGAAAACATACTGAAATTGTATTCAAACACACAAATGGGTGCTAGAAAGCTCCAGAGGCTTAGCTGTGAGAGTCTATGCAGCGCCTCCAAAATGACCAGCTAGAAGATGCAGCTTTCTCACATACTTACTCCATCTTCCCAAGAAAAAGTATCTTACTGCTTTTAAGTGTTTTCAGATACAGTCAGCAGGACATGTAGTTGCTCTACAACATCCTCTGCACAGATGATAGCTGCTCTCCATGAATCACACAAATTCACAATACGCTAGTCCTGTGTGGATTAGCAGGGATTTGAGCCTACACAACACCTGGGTTATCTGTACAGCTAGCATCTCCCAACATGAAGAAAACTTGCCAGCATACAACAGTTTCTCTGCCAGTCCTTTCTGACATCCTCAGAGACCACACCCACCCTAAAGGAGGCCATAAGCTAATACACCCACACACATCCTCCAACCCCTCCCAGGTTCCTACCTCTGGACAGAAAAGCTCTCAGATGACACCAAAGGTTGTCCTCAGCTTATGTCAGTGTTGGTAAGTCTCTGGAAGTTGTTATACCACGAAGGGTTTTGCCTCCTTCATTCTTTTCTGCTACAATGCAGTGTTGCCTCATGCAAAGGTGCCTAAGCTGTCTGACCAGTTGGGAATAAGGCAATGCTGAAGCAATACCACCCCAGAACTACCATCCTGCTCTAGACCATGACTTGCCTATGCCTGCATGGAGCTACACTCCAAGTGATTTCCCCTTTCCTGCACAGTGAAATCTGCTATGTCCCACAGACACACCAGCCACCCAGGTGATAAAAGCAGCCCTCTCCTCCATCATTTGTGGAAGGACAAAGTATTCTTGTGCTGGAACTCAGAACTTTCTCACTAAAACAAAAGCTTGCTGTAGGCTTGAAGAGAACGAGATTGTTTCTTTCCACACACCATCACCCTCAATAAATCAGGGAGATGCCCTTCAAGTACTTCTAAAACATTTTGCAGTTTTTTCATTGAAATATTTCAAGCCCTTCCTTAAGGAGCAGAGAAAGGCCTTGAGTTGTTTTTTTTTTTACTGCAGGTTTTTGTTATGGATTTCTCTCCTGTCTGATTTCCAGACAGGTGTTACTCATGCATTCTGTCAGAGAAACACAGCAACTGCTTGCATCGCCATGAAGCCCTAAGGAGGGACTGCTCACCCCAAGGGAAGCTTGTATTTCTGCCTCTCACCTTTCAAATGAGATGTTTGAATTAGCTGACCTCAAGGTGATGAGAGCTAAATGCATGTAGGGCAAATTTGTGTTCCTTGAAAGCAGGACACAGCTCCTCCTTTACTATAGGCTCCTCTAGTTGATTGTTAACCAGCTTATGGGAAAAAGCAAGAATCTTCCCCTGGGTATTGTATACAACACAGCACTTTTGATCGTACAATGCTCTGGCTAAAGGAAGCCCCTGTGTATAAAACACTCAAGTGACCAACCTGGTTTTAGAAATCCTCCTGTCTGTTAGCAACTGGGATTCTTGACCTGGCATATCCAATCTAGTGCTCCCTAAATGTTTTGCTCCAGCATGTCATATCTGACTCTCAAAATCTCTCAGACTATGATTCACTCACAATGTGATTTTTCAAACTGAACACAATGTCCAGACAAAAGTTCTTTCAGTTATAAACTAATTACCACACACCCTGTAACTCAACACTATTATATGAACTGCTCTCTGAAAGTCATTGATCCAGGCCCCAGAATATAACCTTTCCTAGTTAAGAAAACTATAAAATCTTAGTTCCATGGAAATCAGTAATACAGCTCCTCCTGATCTTCCTGAGATGAGAATTTTTCCCCAGGTCCCTTGACCACTTGTTTTAGAAGGATCTTTTGATTGTCAAGCAAAAGTTATCTTCATGCAAAGCTCCCCTCTGGAGCTTACATATCTACATCTTAAGTACATCAACAGTTGCTCATACATTTTCCAAGCAGCATTAGAGCAATATTGCTGTGAACACAGGTCACTTTCATGGGAACTACTGAAAATCAAAGCTAATTAGTAAATAGACATCATTTCCCACAGGCAATTGTTCTGAGGAAAAAAAAAAAAGGGAAGAGGGATAGAGATTCACTTTTCAAACTATAGGTAAGAGGAAGACTGAAACTTCTTCTAGCTGAGAACAGCTACTGTGTTTGTAAGAATTTAAGTCCTGCCTTCATTTTCCTTTTGTACCATTGATGAAACATAGGAGCTGTCAGCTCAATTTTTCAAGAGCTAAGGAGTATCATTACAATTGTATTTAATATTAACAAAGGGAAGTCTCCGCATTTACAGTTCTAACCATGTATTATGTTGTCTCTTATGTGTTACCCAACAGAAATACTTACCTGGTGGGAAATAAGGAGGTGGTGTACTTTTGGTTGCGTTCTCTTCGCACTCTTTCAATCGATTCTGCAGGGACACAATTTGTCGACGAATTGCAAGGACATTGTTCTTGTCCAGTGACTCTAGTTCATTTACCAGTATAGTCAGATTGGTGATCTAGAGGGGAAAAAAGACAGCAAGTTTAATGCCAATGTTATTTTACAGATATTTGCAGGCCGGGCTGACACAGAAGACCCTACAGAAAAAGGTTCCAAGAAATAGGCCTTATCCTTGTAGCCTCAGCTTGATATTTCCAGCAGAGTACATAACCACAGGGATATGCTTTAAGACTAAGTTGTGTAACAGTGTGCAAAAATAGTGTTATTTTACTCATAGTGTAAAACTATCCAGTGAGTCCTGGGCACATAGCTGTTAAACATAAAAAGTACTTATTCCAGCCTTACAAAAGTATCTGCAAATTTTATTTGCAGAGATAAATAGTTTTCTTAATCACCTGCTTGATGATATAGAGGACATTGGAGCAAATGAGATTTCATTTTCCATCTTAAGTAATCATTCTCTCTAGGTGAGTGATTAACTACAATTTTGAAAATGTGATTTATAGTCTGCTAGGAAGGTGATAGTCTTTCCCACTTCTTGATTTCTTATTGATTAAGCCACTGCCTTAGCAACCAGAAGCTAATTTTTTAATTATCTAAATTAAAGTGCAGAGGCTTTCAAGCATAGGGGTCTGAAAATTAATATTTATTATAATAATTTAATCAGCTTGTGTGTTTAACACTATGCAAAACTTTTAATTTTCAGGCAGATATTTGGCAAAACCAGAACGGACTCCATTTGCTTTGGGATTGCTTTACTTTTCTGTGCTCTATACCAAGGAATAAGATGTTAATACATTTAAGGTCAAGCTTTCTTTTAATTTATGCTGATGAAATGCTAAAATAATTCCACTAGCTGCAGTAGAGACAGACTGCATTTCCTCAGCCTAAACACTAAAGAGAGAATGGACTATCTGTGTACCTGAACCCTCTGTGGCTAATCAAAACCTTGGCAATACCTCCAAATATATTTGTTCAACGATGGCATTGCTTCCAACAAGGCTGGGTTTCAGCTGAGTGACCAGTCTCTCCAAGTCACTGATTTCCACTTTCAGTAACTGGAAGTCCAGCTCCGTGTAAGATACACTGCCTGACTCCACTTGCTGCACTCTGATGGTTAGATTGAGGATTTGCTGCTGATACAGTTCAATTCTTTTTGAGTACTCCCTAACCTGAAAGAACGAAAAAAAAGAGATACATATTCAGGTTAGCAAACAAGACAAGGCTGGCTGACATCCTTATTGTATTTATGATAAATATATATATATATATAATGCATAGGATACTCAGAAATATATCTATATCTTCCACATACTTGTCATATATATTATTCACATAAACTGCATAAATGTAATTCTCATCACCTCCATTAAAAAATATAAAATTTAACCCACGTTTATTGTCGGCAGTTTCAAAAAATCCCCTTAGAAATGCCTGGGGATAACTGAAGGCAGAATTTTACTCACAGTCTTCCATTTTTTTAATTCATTGCCAATATTGTCTCTGTGAGCTAATTTTATCCTCAGTACACCAAGAACTTACACTGGTGAAAATTCTATTAGGAAATCTGCAGTGTATTATCTCTCAAAAGCAACCAGAGAAGGATCCAAAATGCAATAAAGGATCCCCAAGTTTTTCAACTTCATTTCCTATTAACTCTGAATCCAAATAGGACTTTACCCCGTGTACATTTGAATTGTGTCAAACATTGGCAGAACTGATTTGATGCTTGTCTTTGGCCAGGGAGGAAACATTTAAACACAGTGTTAAAAATCAAATCTGGTTTAAATGAAAGTGTTAAATTTATGGCAGGCGTTAGCTGGAGTAATTTATATAGCAGCCTTTTCAGTCTTCGAAGCATTAAATAGTTGTCCAGATAAATATATTTTCACACATATATCTGCTGAGATAAAGGTCACAGCACAAGCATTGTGAAGCAGAATGTTAAGAATATTATATGGATTTGGGACTTCCCTTAGAAATGTTAGTTCCTTGAAATTTAACGCTTTGGTTAAGGCACGTAATTTCTCTCCCATATGCTTCATATATCATTATATCACAAAGATAAGTAGGAATAAATGTAGCTTTTTGCACTAGTAACTTCATATTTATACCCTCAGATGGTATTTGTGCCTCTATCTACAGCAGTGTAATTTCCACTACTATTATTTCTTCAGCTGAAATACTTACCCTACATCTTCGCATGAATTCTTGCATTATCTTAACATAGAAATAAAGTCAACACTTTTTTCCCATTGTCTGAAATCCTGCCATGGTGCAAAGACCACAGACTCCCTGTTTTTCTGCTCTGGCAGGAGTCCTTGAGACAGGGACCCAGAAAAAAGCCCCACATTTCTCAAATAATTCCTTTCAATCTTGATTGAATCCCTTGGGTCCCAAAAAGGAGGTATGGGAGCTCATGGCATGGAAATTTATAAGTTATATAGTGATGTGGATTAAGGAGGAGAAGCATAAGAGTAGATCCTCTGTTTAGAAGTATAATTACCAATAATGGCACAACTATACCATGAATCTTAAGCCACTACAAAAACCCTGCATGGACAAACATAGTATACACCAAAACCAGGATACTCAGTTCCATGTATTTAAATCTGAATTTGAAACAGATCTTCTGTTCTAAATGTGTGCAGCCAGGCTCCGAGCTGCTCAAAACTGTCGAGTTTCCACAAGCTGTAGCAGAAGCACCCTGGCTCACAGTACTGGATGCTCTAGATCTCCCAGATCAAGCCAGGATAACTTCAAGTCATTGAATTAAGAATCAAAAGTTACATAATTCAAGTTACACAATTAAGAATCAAAAAATAACAGCCTGAAAGACCTAGACCTAGTTCCTTGTTACTGGCTAGCAACACTGATAGCTGGGATGCCTTGACATAGCTGCCACCATCATCGGGTAGGAAACAGCAAGAAGAACCAATCCTTTTGGAAAAGTCAGCAGTTCTTGGACCTCACACTTTCAATGATCACCAAAATGAGTTTGGTGTTGAAAGACAACCTGTAAAAAATCATTTGGAAAAACTATTCAAAGGAGAATGTTTAAACTGTGGGTCTAGAGTTTGTTCAGCAACAACAACAAATGTAAGAATATTATTACAGCCTGAAAAGTATGAAGTAAGTCCATTTTTGAGCAAAATTGCACTGCTATGTGAAGCTATGTCTATCACAGAGGTATCTGGAAATCTGTCTAGGTATTAACAACCTTTCTCACAGCAACACTGGAAATAATTAATGAACTTTCTCACAGTAATACTGGTAATAATAATGCAATATAGACCAAATCTACAAACCACTGAAATAAACAGGCTGCTGGAATTAATGATGGCTACTCATTAGTGAGTAACCTGTGAATTTGAAGTTTTCTCCAGGATTTTCAGAGCCTGGACAAAATGCTGAGGGCTGGAACAAGGCATACATAGTTATTTCAGCCCTGACTGCAGAATGCAGACCTGAAGTTCTCCTCCCATATTAGAGGATTTTCACTCAGTCAACCATCTAGGTCATTTAAGGACACGTCAACACCATCCAGCAGAGTATAGCTGAGCCTGAGCTAGCACCATCACTCTGCAGTGCTCTGCACAGCCACACCAGCGTCGCAGAGAGCTTAAGCTAATAGCTCCCCTGGTGAATTACAGGACAAATAAAATTTTCTCAGCAGTGCTGCACTAACAGGTCTACACTGCTTTTGCAGATAAATCCAGCACATATGTTAAACACTGCAATGCTCTGTGTGGAGATTCCCCTCTGCTCAGATCTGGTTTAGGAGTTTCTGTGGGTTAGAAATATCAGTTGAAAAAAGAACACAATATTGCTCTGTTGATTGGCAGATAGATTTAAGCAGCTTGTAATCCCTGCACCTACCTGCTAGAGACTGCCTATAGTCTCTTGACAGGCTGGCACAGAAATTCTGTACATATCCTATTTTTAGGGATACAGATCAATAACTAGTACTTATTGCTGCTGCATTTGTCATAAAAGCCTCAAGTAAGGTATGATGAGTGCATAGGGCCTGGATTAGCCCTTTATGGGAAGAAAATGGAACCATGTGAGAAATATGTAAGGGGAAAAATCCTCAGTTTCAGTTTTTCCTCACTGCAAGCATTGTCACCTTCATTCAGTGAAAAGGGCAGGAAAAATCTGCAATGCTCATTTAGTGTGTCATTTACTTGCAACTGGTATTTATCAAAACAGGTTTTGCAGCATGCAAGCAGACACTTCTCCAGCACACATTTGGAGAGTACAGAAGGGGGAACAAAGGTGCAAGATGAAGATGTAAAAGAAAAAATGTGAGAGGAATGAGGGAAAATAAGAAAGAAATTACAAACCCAGCAACTTTCTAAAATCATTCAGCCCAGGACACTGGCATAGAGCAGGTTTGACCTCCATAGATCCATAAGGAGTAAGGCTGGCAGTCTGCTTTCTGAGATGGAGAAGAATTCCATTGCAGGTTAACCTGTTTTGAAAAGCAGGGGGGTTTTGCTCCTGTTTCTGTTAAGTCAGAATGTTGTGGCCATTGTGAGCCATGTTCTGAGGCACTTTCCCTCCTTGTGACCGTGTGCTGATCCACCCCTGTTACAAAATTGTCCTCTCCCCCTTTCTATTGAGAGGAACAGCCAATTTCCACTTTGCTTTAAAAGGTTAATTTTCTTCTGTAATCATAATTATGCTGGCAAAGGTTGATGTGACAGAGGAAAAATTAGTCTGGTATTTTCAGCCTACAGTTTGTACTCACTTGGCACATGAGAGCATCTCTTTATCTGCAAGCTTCCTTGCCTGCTGATTCTATAAAAGGACCCCCTTGCTTTTTGAATTAGCCAACAATCAGGCAAAAGGTTAATGATTCAATCAGGTTGTTTATCTGGGACTTTTAGCACATGGAAAGCATCCTTAAAAGGGTCCAATCCTGCAGCTCCAATCCAGGAAAAGTTCCCATGAGCTTCAGAGGGCATTTTAGAAGAGCAACAAAAGCATGGATTCTCAGAGCCAAAAAGGAAGCACTCAGTATAAAGTCCCATTTCTGTGGTGAGACTGGGTTATGTCTGAATGCAATTCCCTATGAATTTGCTCAGGATCACTTCTAATAATGATCAATATTGAAAGCTTGGGTTTCCTCCATTTCATTACTTCCTGGTCTCTATGAGTATTATCATGACTGGATTAAGATAAAGGATTGCATAAGAAACATTTTTTATGCAATTTGAAAAGAATTTTTGAGCATGGAGATTTATGCATGACAGGACCTCAGAATATTTAAGTTCAGATATCAATAAGGTAATGCTCAAAAACTCTCTTCTTTCTATAAAAAAAATAGAACATTACAACTGAGAAATCTTACACACATCAATTTACACCAAAATTCAATCTGTTCATTTCAATTTCTGACCTAAAGTGCCTCTGTGCCCATATCACACCAAAGTATATGCCACACTTCAACTAGATGCATTGTAGCACTGCTTGGCTGATTGGTCTCGACAGGATGAAATTCAGTGAAGCCTGAGTTAGGTCAGGAATTTTCACTGTCTGCAGCGAGAATTGCAAGTTGAGGTCAGTGTCTACCCTGTGGTACACTGCTGGGCATGAAGGGGTAACAACAGCCACAGCAGCTGACACCAGCTGGCAACCTAGACATTAAAGTCCAGGGTGGGGCTGAGTGCTTGCCCGGAATTTAGAGGTGAGTTTCAGGTACAAATCTGGACACCTTATTTTAGGTATCTATAGCAGTAACCTGTGTTTTTATATGGGCAAGATGTCTGAATTCATTGGAGATATGAGGTTGTCCGCAGAGAGAGCTCAAGCAGTACTTGAGATGCTCAAGCAGTACTTGAGATGCACTAGCCTAAATGGAACATGCACCATTCTGAGTAAAATACCAGTAAGAGATAGGTTGCACCAGCACAAGAGACTGGGAAAGGTAGTACCCAACCCCCTCAAAGAATCATGCCAATATGTGGCTAGGAATCACGCCCCTCATCCTATCCCAGCACAATTACTTTCAAATGCTGGCACTGACCACAGTGGGAACAGTATGGGGGCCTGAAATCTCAGGGGTTTTCATGGCTCATTTACCCTGGGCTGCACTTCCATGCTCCAAGGGATCAGGTAACTCCTGTGCTTGGAGGCAGCAGGACCTATGCCAGTTTGTCCTTCATATGCCTGCTGACAGCTGAATGTGTTTCACTGTTAGCTCCAGCTCTTTCAAAACAAACTATTTGAACTGAAAGATCTTACCACAGAATCCTACGCCTGTTGTTGTGAGTTTTATGCACAACTTCTTATCTGTTCTTGATTATACCAGAGGAGGGTTATGAATATTTATGATTAGAATTTATAATTTAATGCTTTGCCTTTTCTGCTGATTAATTCAAGGACACTTCGTTTCTTAAGATGCTTGGTTTCCAAAGAAAACACTTTCTGCTGGACACCCAATCTGAATCCTGAATATTTATCCACCATAAAAAGTCAAAAGCAGACTCCTTGTCTTCCCAGGCAGCTTCACCCAGTGCACTTCAGCATGTGTAGGTTTGCCCGAGTTCCTCAAAAAATGGATCTCAATTCATGCAGCAAGTAACCAAAGCAGTGTTTGTCTTCAGCAGAAATGCATAATTCAGCAGTCTCACTGCCACAGCTTCAGATGTTGAAAAGAATGATTTTTTTAAAATTTATTTATTTTTCCCTGTGAGAGCAGAAGCAGTGAAGGGGCAATTATTCACCTACTTCTTCACTCTGGACTGTGGTGACCTTTCTCCTCTTTCCCTTCACTGCCTTCTCACAATCTGGCTGGCTTGATACAAATAATAACACATGAAAGAGCAGGAGGCTTGGCTTCCTATAGCATCGTGTAGCAATCACAAACTAATAGAACTGAGCCAAAAAAGGAAAAACATAACCATTCTTCCAAAACAGACCATATGCCTCTAGCTGGAAAAGCCCAGAAAAGAGACCTGAGAATATTCAAATGTATGACATGTTACAATGTCAAAGATCAGAGATTTAGTCACCTTTCTCCTTGTTCTTATGGAGCTCTCTTTCCCATTCTTTTAAAGACACACCACAGAAAAATGCTCACTGCTGTACTTTTTTGCAGGCAGCCATTCTTCAGAAAAGATGCAACTGTTATTTTTAAGACAAAATAACACCTTACTTTAGAAAGCTCTGCCTCAAACTTCTCCGAGAGCGTTGTGGCTATAATTTCCAGCTGCTCAGCCTTCTGCACTGGAAAGGTGGTATCTGGCAAGTACACAGAGCACTGACAGGTTCCCTCATCATTCACAGAGCCGGACACGTTGGCAAAGAGCTGCAAAAACAAATTGGTAAGAAAAAATGTGTTAATATTCTTCTCTAGAATCAGTACCTATTCATGTCTGGCAATAATATGAGTTGGACCAATCATGAGATCAACAATTTCTTTACTAGTCATCTTTCACCTTTTTCTTCCAAAGAACTCAAAATAACTAGCAATTTTTATTACTCATCCTTACAAATCTCTCTAAAAATAGTTAAATATTTCTTTAAAGATTTTACCGTTGGAAGAATGGAGACATACAATAGTCCTTACTTTCCCAATCTTGTGGACAATGTTCCTAAGATAATGAAATAACTTTTCCAGCATATAGAAAAGCAGGCAACAGCAGGAAAATAATAATGTAGTAAGTTAGGTCATACAGCTACTATTCTGTTCAAATAAATTGGACAAATCATTTAGTCATTTACATCCATAGAGAAGAAAGCACTGAAATAGAACTAGTAACAGGGAATGTTTTGGAAAAAAAAAATTCATTTGAAGATTTGCAGCCAGCCACAGCAAACAGACATGTGCATTTAATTATACACCACTGAAAGGTGATGAATTAAATATGCAGGTTTGGCCTAGGGTAGAGATTTTTATTTTGCTACAAAATATTGCTCATAACACCCACACATCACAGCCCGCCCATCCATCCTTGTGGATAGTTGGCAAAGCTCTTGCCCATGAATTGCCTTGTCCCAGTTGTCTGCATGCTCACAGCATCATCACCAAGCAATGTGCATGAGAGACAGAAAGGTCAGGGCTGGCACCTCCTGATCTTGCCATAATTTACAGCCAAGGCACACTGTAGTCTATAAACACCAGGCTGAATACTGAGCGTGTTCAGAACAGTTCTTTTTGTTTGTACACAAAATGTTTCCAATTCATAAACCTATCACGAATTTATTAATAAAGATATTTGATGTTACTTTAAAATATTCTGGCACACACTTCAATGCAGCTGCATATTTTAAAGCTACAGACTTGCTCTTTAAAAACACTTCTTTCCATAATCTCTTCTGCCTTGGAGAAATCCCAGTGTTATTCATATGTTTTCTCTTTTTCTTTCCCTCTCAAAAATAAAAAAAGCAAACAACAAAACTATGTCCTGAGAGGGGGCATTTCAGTACTTCTTCTCTTGCTTTTTCACAGTGCTTTTAACTAATGCTCTCACTGAAAAACCAGCCCAGAACACAGCGATGACCAGCACCAAAGTTGTCTTGATCTGTGAGCCCAAAAAGAGAAGAGCAGCAAGCAGGAATGATCCCAGTTCACACTTCTGGCAACCTGTTTACTGCAGCCACAACAAACAGCATGCATCTCATTTTGAAAGAAAGCATGGAAAGTCATTTTATCTGTATTATTCAAGCACCATGGGTCTTAAAAATTCACTCAGACTGCTGAAAACATTTAACATGAAAGGAAGCAGAGTAGTATCTCATGGCATTCCAGAACATCCCAGCACATAACTTTCTGCCAGGCAGGTTAACAAAGCACTTCTGAAAATCCCACTGAGAACACACTATGTCTAAGTTTCCACGTATTCTTGAAGATATGGCTACCAGTATGTAAATTACTTTGAAAATATAGTAGTTCCTATGTCTCTTAGTCCCCAGTGAGTCCTCAGTGCCTTGGCATGGTTGGGATGGCAGGCAAGTTGCTCAGCAATAAAAAAGGAACAGATGGGAAAGACCAAAAGAAGTAAATGTGGCTTAGTAAATATACGGGAGCTTCTATGAGACTGTTGCATATTAGCATGCTAATTTTTGTGTGGAAGGTACTGTGATCTATTCCTTCTGTGTATAGCACAAATAAGAGTCCATGTCTACAAGAGAGGGTATGCTATACATTGTATAGCAATAGTGTGTGGTATACCTTTGTATGCATTATACACCCTGCTGTAAACTACAGTCTCAACTGTATTATACCAATCAGTTTTCTAGACTTAGCCTGCCTATCTCATGTGCTAAAAAAAATTCATAAATGTATTCAGATATCTCCAAAAAAACCCCTTGAACTTGTGCTTTTAACCTCCCTGTGAAAAACAAGCATTATATTTTAACATTTGAGATAGGAGGGAGCTTTGAGTTGAGGGCAGAGCTTCACTGCAGTAAGTGCCACTTATAATGAAGCCAACAGTTTCCCCAAAAGAGTGGAAACAGCCTGGGCAGACAGAACTGCTTCCATTCTTCCAATGACATTACAAACATTGGGGTGTTGACAAGACCAAGAAGCATGGTTTAGTTAAAAGCCCCTTGGGTCAATAAGTGCTTCAATCAAAATATAATACCAGCCAAATGACAAGCATGTAACAAAAATGTCTTTCGTCATCCTGTAGAAAAATACATGAGATAGACTGCTACTTTTGATAGAGTTGTACGGTTTTTAAAGTTTAATAATTTATACAGAACGCTCAAAAGAGAGCAAACTGTCCTAGCCTACAGCAAGGACTTGACAGCAATATTTCACTCTGCAAAATTGTTACATATACGTATTTGAAGCTATGAGAAATGTTCTATCTCCACATCCCTTCAAATTAAGAAAGGGAGTAGGAGCGAGCAGTTATTCCATTTTCTGAAAATCAAGAAATCTGTCACTGTAGCCTAGTGATATGTGCAGCTCTAAATCAGCTATTTGCTCATCCCAAGACAAAGAAAGGGATCCACAGAAAGCACATAGCTGGGCCACAGTAGGGACAGAAGCCACTTCAGCTGGGCAAGGAAATGGATAAAGTTTGGGTCCTGCTAACCAGACTCTGAAAGAGAGCTCTGACTCCATTTAACTTTGTAAATGCTCTACTGGAGCCAGAGACTCAACTCTGTCTCAGAAGAGGTCCGTCCACAGCCCCATATGCCACACTGGGCTTGCCTGGACATACAAAAGATTTGCTATGAAGCTGAACCTGTGCCTTGGATGAACTCTGGTTTTGACAACAATTTGCAGGACCATACAGAGCAATCGCGACCCACTGAATCTGCTCTGAAGTGAACATGTTATTGAACAGTCACTGATAGAAAGAGGGAAATAAACAGAACTCTGAAATCTGCAGACCATGAATTTAAGCACTGTACCAGAAGGCACAGAAATAAGATTCAGGTCCTTCTATCATCAAAGAGCTGATAATATTTTAACTAGGTAGAACAGGGAGAATCAAGATTTTCTCACCCCCAGCAACCACAAGTGGGCACTCTTCAGAAGATGCTTTCAAGGCTTTGTTCTAATTGATGAGAGAAGACTTCCTTGGGGATTCTATAATCACCAAACTGTTTACCACATTGGCATTAAATCCCTGTAGGAATGCTAATTATTAGAAGCTAGAAAAGTACTGTGTTTAGCCTTCTGATCTGAGTTCTTGCACCTGCGAAAACACTGTGTCCTTAGACATCTCTAAATGTGATAACAAAGAGTCAGAGAGGCGTGAGAAAGTAAAATACAAGACTGAAAAAATGAAGAAGAGTTGATGTTCAGCTTAACGAATAGAATGCTTAAGTTACAGAATATGTATGAGCTTATTAACACTATTATAAAAGTGTGTAACCTAATCAATAAATTGGAGACCAATGATCATCAACCCCTAAGATGTGCACGTCTCTCCTTCACCTCCTCAAATAGTGACTTTTCTTTTAACAATTGGTGACCCCGACGTGATACTGCGACGCACCACGGAAGAGGTGAAGAACCGGGTCGGGTCCTGAGAGCAGCCAAGACGGCAGAAAGCGCGGAGAAAGGAAAAAAAAAAAGACAAGGGAGACAAACAGACAAGTTGGACGCGCCGTGCCCCAGGTGTCGTAGAAGCGAACCTGGCCGAAACGTGTTGCCGAGACCTTGATGAGCTGCAAACAGCGCTGACGATTTTGGTATGGAAAGGCAAGCAACATATTATTTATTTACTGTCTTTTTACAAAAACGGCAGGTTAGGGGAATGGAGAATCTACAAGGGTTTTTGACCTATAGATATGCTAAGGGAGCTTTTATTAAGCCCCATACGGTTTACGGTTTACGAGTTAACGAGATGGCGTGAATTTGGTGATTTATTATGGGAGGCCACTTTGGACGACAGTAAAACTGCCAAGAAGTTAAGTAAATTATGGAGGGTAGTTCACAATGAGCTAATCCCTGAAGCAGAAAACAACCTAGCAGAAGCTCTTGCAAGGGAACGCCGTACAGCTTGGGCTGGGCTGGCCAGAAAAGCCATAGAGAAAGAAAATGATGAAGTTAACAACAAGTGGCGTAGAAAAGCGGACTATAGATTATAAACCTGGGGAAAAGGCTTCCGCAGTTTTCCGGAGCGCACGGTTCCCGCTGTTGTTTTCGGAGTGCTGTAGCACCCGGTGGCCAGCAAAGGCCTTGGTTTGAGCCTGGCATCCTCAATAGACTGTGCTTTAAAGGGACTACAAGATGCAGCGTGTCCAAGGGAAAGTTTAAGAGTGCTGCAGCCAGCAGAAAAAGTTTGTATCAGACACTGAACTGCTAGCATGTTTAGAACTTGTTGTTGTTTTAGACTAAGTGGCAGCAATTTACATCGAGCCTTTGAAATGCACATAGAGTTACAGATCAGCAGCAGTGTTCGAATGGAAACTGCAGCCACGGCTCGGCTGTCCGCGGCTCGCAACAAATACAAACAGCCACGGAGCCCGAGCGGGGCAGGCAGCGCTGTGCCCGCGGTGCAGTGCGCGCCGGCGGGGCTGGGTGCGCGGGGCGCAGCGGCGAGCGAGTCCCGCGGCGGGGCCCGGGGTCCCCAGTGAGCGCCTGAGGCGGCGGCAGCGACAGAGCCAGGAGAGAGCGGCGCGGCGGGGGGGGGGGCTCCCCCGCAGGGGGGGGAGCCGCGACTCACGCCGCCGGAGTGCCGTGCTGCAGCAGAGCTGAGTTAACCCATTGCACACCACAGCAGTTCAAACGGCAGCCCCGAGAACCGTCCCAGAGCGACTACTTCACCCCCTCCGCCCCGCAGCCGGCGAAAGCTTCAGTGTTAGACCTAATAGCCGTAATAAATGTGACTCTTTTCCACAAAGAACCACAAAAAGATCCCTACTGCAGTTAAAACACCAGTGATAATAAATAACACCAAAAAGCATTGCTATCAAGACATTCCTCATCTAAATTAAAAGATCTTTTGTTCTTCCTGACAGAGACTGTAAAAGAAAGATCAGCATAGACTCTGAACATTAAAAACCCAGATAGCTCAGTCGGTAGAACACCAAACTCTCAAGTTGTATTTTGAAAAGTTTAAAAATGTTAGAAATGTATTGAAACAGTTGTATAAGTGAGATGCAATAAGTATGTTTTCGTATTCCTTAAGCCTTACTTAAATGTGGTAGATGTAACAAGCAAACACTGAATTCAGAGAAATTTTTTTCCACAGGTATACCTTATGTTTGTGTGCACGCAAGTCTAAAAATGCTAAAGCAAACACATGAAGAGAGTTGTTTTAGATTAATATTTTAGAGTCAGGCCTGTAAGTAAGTTATAGTAAATTCTATATTTTATTTCTATAGTAAATTTTATCTGTTGCTAAGTAGTTTAAGTTAAATTGTCTATTAAGTGCCATTAAATGTTAAATACTAGCAAAGTTAAGTGTTTTTAAATTTATGTTTTGTTAAGTTTAAGTGCTGTTAAGTTTTAATTCTGTTAATTTAAATGTTATTAAGTGTAAGTGAAGTTAGATTGTGTTATGTTTAATTTATATTAAGTTTAAGTTATATAAAATTTAAAGTCAATTGAGTTCTGTTAAGTTCTGTTAGATTTAAGTGATGTTACATATGAGTTTTGTTGATTTGAAAATCTGTTAAGTTTAAGTTCTGTTAAGTTTAAGTTCTGTTAAGTTTAAGTTCTGTTAAGTTTAAGTTCTGTTAAGTTTAAGTATTTTAAGTATTTAAAGTTTAAGTGTTTTAAGTTTAAGTGTTTTAAGTTTAAATACTATTAAGTTTAAGTGATGTTAGATAAATTTATGTTAGATGTTTATTTTATAACTTGTGTGCAAAGTGTCACCACGAACATCAGAGAAACTTTAATTATAAAAGACAATTAGAAGCATTTGTAAGTAGAATCATTCCTATTTAAAATATATTTGTTGTTTAAAGATAAAAAGCAAGCTTATCAAACAATCAATGCAAATGAAACTTGCACACATGTTGCTCTTTTAACTTATTTTTATAAGTTGTGTTAGCACACCTAAGTTTTGTTTAAGCCTTGTAAAAGCATCAAATTCTTTTTGTGTTTATTTCATAGCATATACTATAGATTGTAATAAGTTTTGTCAGTTTGTTTTCCTAGCTTAAATTCCTTATAATAGAAAACTTTATTAGTTAAGAAATATTGTTTATAATAGTTATTAGAATTGCTTATTTTTATATTTTAGATAGTGTAGCGTAATTAACCGATGAAGCCTTGCATATTTAAAAGAAAACAGGGGATATGTAGGAATGCTAATTATTAGAAGCTAGAAAAGTACTGTGTTTAGCCTTCTGATCTGAGTTCTTGCACCTGCGAAAACACTGTGTCCTTAGACATCTCTAAATGTGATAACAAAGAGTCAGAGAGGCGTGAGAAAGTAAAATACAAGACTGAAAAAATGAAGAAGAGTTGATGTTCAGCTTAACGAATAGAATGCTTAAGTTACAGAATATGTATGAGCTTATTAACACTATTATAAAAGTGTGTAACCTAATCAATAAATTAGAGACCAATGATCATCAACCCCTAAGATGTGCACGTCTCTCCTTCACCTCCTCAAATAGTAACTTTTCTTTTAACAAATCCCCAGGGTCCCATCATGTCTGTGGTCCAGTTCAGTAGTTACAATGCTAATGTCAAAGTTTTGGACCTGGCTTAAGGCATTGAATGACACGGTAACAGTAGTGATGATTTTGGAGATTCTGTACTTCCTAAACTACTGGATACACAACACATAAATACTTCTTCCAGGCAGCACAACTGGTTTACCTGTGTCAGAATTAAATCACTAAGCGGTTGTATAGCATTAAGAGAAAAGCACATAAGTTCCTAAATTTTGTCTTTTCTGGACTATATTGAAGAATAGTAATGGTTATACCTTTGGGGAAGGGAGCAATCTGCCATTCGTATTCCCAGGCTGAGTCAGATATGGAAGCATCGTACTGAGATGAGTGGTCTGAAAAGCAAAGGAAAGGTTGTTTTAGTGTGATTTTCTGCATATGGCACCATCCCTTCCCCACCAGATAGCCCCCATCCGGCAGCTCCAAAGCACTTTGATTTTCTTATGGGAGCTACCCTGAGCAACTGTAAAATTTCTGATCTGCTACTGAGGTGACAGTTTCCCTGGGCACAGTGTCACTTCACAGACACCTCTTCTTGAAGAAAGGCTCTGCGTGACCAGAGCAAGGCAGGGGACACTCAGCCTGTCCAGGAGGTGCGAGCTGAGGATGTGACAGGCAGCCATAGCAGATTGCACGGCAGTCTAAAAAGACAGTGCTGTGCCCCTCTGCCCTAAATCCAGAGAATACTGTCCTCCCAGCAGGAATGTCCCCTCCTCACCACCCAGCTCATGCCCCAGCCTCTAAGCAGAGGACTCTTTCACACCAAGCTGTCAGACTGTGAGCTGTGATGGCTGGGAAACACGTCCCACTCTGCTACTAGCACCATGGAGGTGACAGCATCCCACCGTGGAGAGGGAGCGCTGGGAGAAGACACCAGTGCCAAGGATACAGCCAGATCCACCCTGGGAGCCTTTTATGCAATAAGAATATACACATTCCCTTTAACTTCCATCCGTGGCTAACGCCTGCCTTCCTGCCACAGCAAGGACAGCAGCTGTCACCCTGGCACCATACTGGGGGTTACCATGGCCCCACACAGTGCGAGGAGCACGGTGCACTGCTGTGATGCAGCACACTGTCACCTGTAATGGGATCTCACCAAAACCTGTGTCACACTGGGAACTGCAGCAAGACACCCTCAATGTCAAATGGTGTAACAGAAGGAGCATCAAATGGGCTTCCCCTGCAACAGGACACTGACTCCTGGGTCTTTCTGCATTTCCCAAATCCCAGTTGGAACCCTGCTCCTGAGCCAGGGGATGGTGGGGATATCCAAATGGCTGGCAAAGGGCAGCTCTATTAGGCAGTGTAAACAAGCTTTGTGGGACAATTTGTCAAATAAACCCTCTTGAACAGGTACTTGTGTGCTCATACAATTACACTGAGCATGATGGGCAGCTGGTAGCAATTATGAGTGTTAGGGCAGAGAGCATCCCAAATTGTGCAAATTACACAAACACAGGACTAGCTTAAAGCTAAGCAGACTAAAGAGGACTTTCTCCCCTATTAAGTTTTCTATCTTCAGCTTATCAACATATATTTACACCTCCATCTTGAATTTTGCAGCTTTTCATTCCTTGAGCAGATGAAAGCACCTTCCCAGGAGGTGCTAACTTCACTGCCTGCATCCACAACACACCCAAACTTAAAAAAAATGTAACTAGGAGCACACAGGAATTTTCTGGTTGGTGAATAAACTGGATAAATTAGAAAGAATTATCAGGAGCCAAAATAGGGTTTTTTTCTCAAATTTTAACTAATAAATACCAAAAAGGCAGTCATTTTTTGATCAAACAAAACCAAAATGCTTCATTTGAAAATTTCTTAAGATATTCACAAACTCTTTTCCTGAAAAACTGAAGTCCCATTTTAAATTTGAAAAAAAAAAATGGACAGTACAAAATCAAAACTATCTTTCTCTAATATGATTTTTTGCTTTTAAAAAAACATTTTTCAAAGTTTTCTCCTTCCCCCTGAATTTAATGCAGCTTTTGGTTGGGGGTTATTTTGGGGGGTTTTCTGATTGATTTGGTCTCCTTTGAACTTCTCTCTTGCCCATCCAGATACAGTTTTTTAGGAAAGAGGGAGAGCATCCAACAATAACCAACCAATATGGCTTTCATGTGCCCAGTCACAGAGTATGACAGCAATCATGCAACTGGGAAAGTTCCCACCTCCCAGTTCCTTCCACATCAAAGATGAGGATCTGTTCCTGCTATAAGCCCTTGCTAATTAATTAGAAGCTACACAGAGCATTTAATATCCACTCAGAGCCTCACTGGGAGTTGCACTCATCTAACCAAAGGCAGAATTTGACTCTGACTTTAAACCTGTGCCTCACTCTTACATTTATTACCCAGTCCCTGTACATTAGCTGGGGGTAGGATGGAGGAATACTTTAAACTTTCTCCATTCAGAGACCTCAACAATTGTCTAATAATTTTCCAGAAACCTTAAAATAATTTTAATCAATCTAAACTAGCTGAGAAGACAAGAAGGCACCAAAGCTCAAGTTATGAGACCCCTGTCTTACCGCTCCTGTTGCTGCTGTCATCTCAGCCAGAGCACTCATGCCCTGCATGAGGAAAAGCACAGCCACCAGTGTGTGCTTCATCTTCTCAGCCTGCAGATGTGACAGCAAAGGGAGAAAGGGTGCCTTTTATAGTACAGTCTGGGGATTTCCCCAGCCAAACCTTAAGGAACTTGCATGATATTTTTACAGGTTTTGGATAGGTGATGTCATAAACTCATATAATAACTAAATTACTAACGTACAAAGAACACGAGTTACCATAATAAATTAACTATATCCAGTTTTCTAACAGGAAACCTTTTCCATGGAGAACAGTATCTGATCTTAATCTTGATTCTATAGAACATCGGGTGCTTATTTTCTATGAGAGGTAAACAGACGTTCCCCTTACAGTGACTCAATCATAAAAATCCTTGTAGATTATTTGAAGATTTCTTCAAAGTTGTGCAGACAATACACATCATTGTGGTATACTTCTTACATGAACAGAAAAGAGCAGGTCAGGCTAGCCTTCTCACACACCAGAATCATGTTTCCCTCGTCCCAAAGGCCAACAGACCTTTGCCAATAAGTAAAATGCAGAGGTCTCCACAGTTTTTCAGTTTCCTTGATTTTCACATAGCACAGGTGGGACACAGACTACCTCTCATTTCATTCCCAGCAGGTTTGTGAGTCATATATTAACACCATGTGCCCATTAATGCTTACTCGTGCATTAACACTGTGTACCCATCTATGCTTACTCCCCTGCTCTCTTTTCATGGGGCTGCATTCCACCTGACCACAATGATTCACTGTCCTGTCTCTAGAGCACTGCTCCAGAGAGATGAAAAAAGGTCACACGCAATTAGCATGGCCCCCACACTCCCCAGCTGTGACACACCACCCTATGAGAGCCAGCAAGCTGCCTGCAGTTCCCACAGCACCCAACCTACCATGGGAATTCTCCACTTCCAGCAAACTACTGCTCTGATAGAGTCAGCTGCAAACCTCCTGTGCAGAAGAAACTAAAATTTGTCTGCTGAGTTCTTTGGATCACTGGGAAAATGAGTTTGGTGTTTAGAAGAAAGGTTCTAGTTGGGACTAAGGGAATGGCTATATCTCTGCACTTATAAAAGCCAAGTCTCCAGACCAAAACATGGCCATGAGAAAACATCATATTCCTTTTCCTTCTTCATTCTGTCAGGCTTAGTTATTCTACTGAATCAGCAACAAAAGGCTGTAGCTGTGCCTAAGTGAAGAAAGGGATCAGGAGACTCTTACTCCTTTCCAAAGTTGGTGGCCAGAGGTCAGAGCAGGAGCAGCAGTACTTCTGAGCAGCAATGCTGCCTCATATGAAACTCTTGTCCCTGGTGAGGAGCTCTTAAGGCTTCCTTGTACTACCATAACATTATCATCTCCAGGTGGCAATGGGAAAGCTGAGGCTTAGGGCAAATCCATACTAGAAAACTCTTGAAAGAAGCCATGTCTATTGGAGTGAGTAACATGTTTTTTAACCACAGCTTTGCATAAGCATAAGCTTCCTGACACATTCACAAGGCTGGCAGCAGCATCTTGAAGGGTAAGGATATAATAACTTCTTGCAAAGACATTTTTTCACAGCAGAAGCTGCATCTCTACTGGAGAATTTCATGGCTAATAATTCAATATAAGATAGACAAGACCTGGAAGGCATGTGATAATGTGCAAGCAAAAAGAACCAGAGACATGCTGGTAGAGCAAGAAAATGAATCCAGGCTTCTTCCTCTCAGGTTACAGCAGCGTGCTTTCCTGTGTAAATCACAGTGCTGTCAAAGGAAGGGAGAGACTGGTGCTTCAAGTACAGTCAGGAATAAAGCCCTCAGCTCCAAGAGAAGCAGATTGGCCTGTCAGAGCAGCTGAAGGCTGTGAAGTATCCTTTACACTATTAAAAAAACTCTTTGGCCACACCAGAGCAGAGTTCAGGTGCAAACCAGCACATACATGTTGCAGACTACCAGTAAGCCTATACTGCACACCCAGAGTAGCTCCTCTCTCAGGTTGTGATAGCCTGATGTTGCAGATTGCCACTTCCTTCCCAGAGTTTGGAGGTTTTTTTGAGTGAACCAACTGATCTCCATAAAAAACCAAGGGAAACTCTGGAAACAGATCGCTCCCAAAAGGTGTCATAGATGAGGGTTTGTTCCTTATCAGCCATGCCTAAAGCTAACCAGCTCTCCAACTCCTGACATCAGCTTACACAAACCCACACAGAAAAGTAATGATCACATCTTTGCACCAGAGGAGCTCTAAGAGGACAAGTGTTTCATCATGTGGATACAAGGGAAACCACTGGGCTGTTGCAAGGGAACAAGCTATGAGCAGCATACCAACAGGCCCAGGCATTATTCCAAGGGGTAAATGCATTTCGCTTGATAGATGAAGCAGGAAGGAAAAGCACAACACAGAGACACAGGTAAATCGAGCTGACAGTGCAGATGCATCTGCGTATACAAAAACTCCAGATTAGTAGCATGTTCCATGCTCCTTGTCAGCTTGCAAACTGCCTGAAGGCAGCTGCCCATGGCACCTACAACCCCACTGGCCTTGCTAAGGCACCACAAGTCTCTGGTGCTGGCTACAGAGAGGGCACTTTGCAGCACACATGGCCACACTCACAGGCTCCACTGTGGAGGAAGCAAATGAAATTTTCTAGGCAGCTTTGTGCTGCCAGCATAGACAGAGTATAGAGTTCAGAGCCTGATATCTAATCAGGATAAAAACCTGTTTTCTGAGCATAACAGCGAGTCTCTGTTCTTTCCAGAGGCTGGGACCGCAAAACACCAACAAAGCATGAAAGTTTCTCAATAGTTTTATCTTTAAAAGGCAGTTCCAACACAGGAAGCAAATATTGGCTAAGTAATGACAGTTAATCAGTTGCTTTGGCATTTTCCGCAATATTTGTGGCTGTGCATGACCTCACGGAGACAATGGGGACCTACATTTTTATTCCTAATTGAAGAGGAATTAATGCTAAATAAAAATACTTTCTCTGGATCTGTGCAGAACTCTTAATCTGAAAAAATAATTTAGATTCATTTTCTACATTTTAGAGAAGAGAAACTTTATTTATAGGTCATATAGGAAAGTTGCACTTAGGAATTTCCACTTGGGAAAACAGGGAAACAAAAGGATTTTCTCTTGGTAGAGCTGCACCCTCACCAGTACTTCCTTGTTTGCAGCTGTCCTAGTGGGCAATTCAGGGCAAAGTCCCTTCTTTTGCAACGGACCTTCTCTTTGATTTCAGTGGGAGGTATACAAAAAATGCCTTCTCAAAAAGCACGCTTATGTCTCTCAGACACCTGTTCAGCAGAGCCCTTCTCAAAGCAGCCTAACTTATCAGTACTTTTATTACAGCAGAGATTATCATGATTATTATTTAACAGAGAGATAGGTGATTTATATCATCTGCTCTCTAAAGCTCAATCCAAAGTCATGGGAGTCAAGTATTACTTGATCATGCTTGGTGGTATGAACATAACTTTTCACATCTCAGTTTCCCATCAACATGTGGAAAAGATAGTATTTCCCTGCCTCAGAGCCATGTTTTACAATCATATGCATTAATAAGACTGAGAGGCATTCAACTATTAGAGAACCAGGACCACATTAAACATGCAAAAATGCAGGCCAAAAAAAATATACTTGTCTCAGTTTATTAGGCCATAAACAGGATGAATTGAATGTAGGTTATGTATCTTGGTGGTTTTATCTATCAAGTAAGCATCCACATATATATTTAACCTAGCTGATGTCAACTGTCAAATTCTCTCTGAATTGTTTACCATGCTCCCAGGACAGGTGTATGACCTGCACTTTCTTAAAACAAGAAAATAAAAACCAGTGGATCCAAAGTGGGATGCATTACCTCACTGTGCTAACTTGCCAGAATGGTTCAGACAGAAAGAACTGCACTGCACATTACATTTTGCAAGTCTAATGTAAAAGCATTTCTCCTGTTTGCCTGCAGACGCGATAAGACTCCGAGCCTCGTGGAATCAGCATTTCAGTGCATGTCGTCCAGCACCCTCTATACTGTGGATTTAGCAAAGCTTGCCTAAAGCTTGTTAAATCCCTCCTCCCACCAAACCACGTATTCCTGAAGTAAAGCCAAAAATATGGAGAAAACGTTAATTCAAATTCATCCTATGATACAAGAACATAGCAGCTAATATTCCTTTTTATTTTCTGAAGGTGTTTCTTTCTGGAAATAATGAATCTGGCCTTCTTTGACTATAGGATCATCCTGCAGTGAAATAAGGAAGTTAGGGGGGTCAGTTTCCTTCACTAAGGTGGTGTGGAACAATTGTCATCATGAAATCAATCTATTTCATGATACCAATATTCAACATAGACCTGTTTTACTCTGCTAATCCCTTTACAAATTGCTTGCACTTTTTCCCTCTCCAAGTGATTCATATTTTTATGCAATATATTTTGGTGTCATCTATCATAAAGCTCATCTATTTGGAAGACATTATGCAAATACTTTCATTTAATCCCTTTATCAGTAGAATGTCAGGTTAGTGTTTTAAAAAACATCCCTCTGGGCCATGTTCAAAATAAGAGAGTGTATGGGAAAATATTAACACCTAGTTTAAAAAAATATGTTGGTAAGGGTGAGCCTCAGTTTTTTGAGACTGTAGGAAAGGGGCATCTTCCTGGAGCAGAATGAGAAACTGAGTAGAATCTGCAGAAAGGGTGAAATTTGATTTGTGTCAAATCAATCTTAAAAAGGCCACAGACACCAACTGAGCTGATTCATCCACCAAAATAGAAAGAAAGAAAAAATTAACCATAATGTCAAAAGAGAAAGACTATCACTAAGAAAGACATAAGACCACGACAACAGCAACTGAGGTGCCACCAGCCAGAACAATGAGAGATTATTAACCACAGATTCTGTGGCTTGACAAAAGAGCTTTTGACTCTGAAACAAAGCAAACCAGAGAATCGAGTCTAACCATAATCTGCCCGAGTTCAAAGCCAAAATGCACCAAGAAAGTATAGTCCTGGTCCGGAAGAACAGGAAGACAACAGGCAGAAGGGAGAGTGGATGCAAAATGATAAGAGCATACATGAAAACTGGCATATTTTGTTAGAGAACATCAAAATGCATGAAAAGCAAAATCTAGAAGAGGAGTATAAGGGTGTTTATATGAAACACTGACAGCAGTATCAGAATATGCTGGGGTGGTGAGTGAGAATCAATTCCCATTCAAGGATGCTTAAGAAGAAATAATTAATTCCTCAAAAGAAATGAGAGCAAACCCAGAGAATAGTGTATATTCATACAGGATGGCAAAGGAAGGCAGAAGAAAACATCCGGGAGAAGAAGCGTTAGAGGACATTTTGGTTACGAAAGAAGTATACGGCTGCCTTGGGACTGTGATAGATTTTCATGGACAGCTAGCCACATGTATAAAGGCAGGAGACACCTGCATGCAAATTTTTTTTAAAGAAGGAGGAATAATTGCTTAACAACAACCTGGGGCAATGACAAGGCAGGGGACATGTTATTGCTGACAACAGAAAACTGCTCCTTCAAAAGGCATCTTAGAAACAGACCCAGCATGACATTGAAAGAAATTATTTACTTTGCTATTATGTTGGGGATAAATAATTTTCAAAAATAAAAGTTGACACATAATTAGAAAACTAATAATGGTTTTCTTCTCATCTGAGCAGCTATTTGTTCAGCACTTCAGTACACTGCAGTTCAAACTCTGAGTCTTGCACTCATTTCTGTCCCGTCCCCCTGAAAATGTATCCAGTGAAGACAATTCTTACTCCCTCAAAAAAAATTTGTCCTTCATACAATATGTCCCAGTCTCAAGGAACACAGGAACATGGCTGGGATGTAATCTGAGTCACTAATATGAACCCAAACACTTACTGGCATCTATATAATAAAGACTTAATACAGAAAGGTCCTTGAAACATCTGTTCCACATACCACGATATCACAAGTCCCAGCAAAAATAAGATCTTTATTAAAAAAAAAGAAAAAGCCATTTCTCTAATGCCTACACACGCCTGCGGCTGGTGAATATAAATGCAGCCATTTGGCCAGAGGGAAAAAGTTCCCAGATGCTTTTTATGGCTTTGCACATGGCAGGCAAACTGGTGCCTCTGTCAAGTTGCAGAGCAGCACCAGCCTCATGCACCAGTAGCCCTGGCTGCTCTGTGATGAAGGAATGTGGCTCCAGCCCAGCCTGGAGGTAGCAAGTGTTAGCAACCCCTTGATTAAAAGTGCACCTCGATATGCAGAGCTAAGGGACAAGAAAGAAATGTAATCTTCTTCCCCACAGTAACCCAATGTCTGAAAGCTGTGGCACTCTCCTTTTTACTCTTCCTGCTCATTTGGAATCTCAGATCAGGGTTGTCTTGACCAGCCTAAGGAGGTAATGAGAGAAATGTGTTTTCATGATAGTTCTTTGAATAGTTGCCTTCTAACAGATACAAAGAGACTCTCTTCCCTCTCTATAGGCCAAACAATGTAAAGTCTTCAGTCACACCAAAAACATTAACGAAGACTTTCTCTTCAATTGACAAAACCTTCTGGGCTCAGCATGCTTGCAAAAAAAGGTCCTCCTTCAGGTTTTCATCTTCAGCCAGATATCACAATGAGGACGACATGGAACATGTCTGAGCTGAAACAAGAGATGAGGAAACCTATAGACTATCAGCTGGGTACAGCTGCAGCTTTGTGTAGCCTTTAGCATTGTGAATACTTTCACGTTAATATCAGATATTCCTAAAGAGGCCTGTAGCATGCATTTCAAAGGCCTCTGATCCCAGGCAAGAAGAATATTCTCATCCCTTTCCTGTGGCAAGCACACAAAAGTTAAACCAATCCTACACCTACTCACTCACCCTCCTTGGAGCATTGCACCATCATGGCATTATTACATCCAGGATCAAGGTGTGACATTTTATCTTCAAACTGCCCAACACTTTGTGCCACAGACCTGATCTATTCACGTCAGACGGGCTTGGCAGTACAAATAGACCAGACCAGCACTTACTCTCTTGACTAGTCCCTTCATTTCAGCCACATTCATTCAGGGATAAGAAAGCACACACCCTAATAACACTTGACGCTGGAAGAGAAAGTCATCATTTGGTTTTATAAACTATTCAAATGTTCTGTTTTGCAGTACCTGTAGACGTGGACATGTGTGCTCTGGGCTTTGCAATGGCCACAATGATCCATTCTGACTAGATACATAATTTGCATAATGGTAACTGCAAGCAATGCCAAAACAGCCCTGGTTTCCCAGAAATAAATAGATGGACCACACAAGAATGTGCTTCTTGAGCAGCACAAAGGGGAGCCATGCTCAGAGATATTCTCTGCAGCTAATTGACCCGAACTGTAAATATAGTGGCATGCTAGATTTCTGCAAACCTCAGAATGGACTAGGCACTGTGTCACCTGCAGCTGCTCTTATGCAAGTCAGACTACTTCTCAGAACAAATTAACATACCAGCTTTCAACTTTTCAGACAACTGAAGGAAATAGAGTTGCCCAAGCAGCCCTGGGGACCCTGGAGCAAGGCAAGCTTTCCTCCAATAATGCTCACACTCTAACACACACCCTGATTGCTTTCTCCACTGTTGACTACTGCAGACTTTCTGTGGGCTCCAGAGTTTATTAGTCCAATCCATTCTCAGCTGCAGTGGGCTTAATCCAGTCACAGAGAAAGCACAGGTAATGACCCCTCTATTAAGACATTTACTAGGGCAAATGTCTCATTTTCAGTCCTTTGTAATACAGCCAAATTTCAAGTGTCTGAGCTCAGTGCCTGCCTTAATGATTTTTTAAGACTCTGGGGGACCAGAACAATTTTTTGTTGCTGTTGCTTTGAGAACAAGGTTAAAGGAGAACAGGCAGTTCTTCTGAATGCCTTTTTTTTTTTTTTCAGAATTCTGAACAGCCTCACTGGCATCCAGAGGAATCTGATATTCAAATGAACCTAGAGCAGGGGCTGAAAAACCTTGCTTGTTGACCCCAAGAAAAACCTGATTCCTATGTAGAAAAATATCAGACACCATGAAAGATTACCTCTACAAGGAAGAAGAAAGAATATGAGTCTATAATGCACAGATCCCAGGTAAGGTACCGAGCCACAACACTTCTCAGGTATCTTGACAAAGTGCTACACCTCATTAATCTCACTCCAGCAGTGCTTATGTTGTATCCATCCACTGCCCTGCAACAGCTTAGCAACCCCAAAACGAGAGTCAAAAAACCAGAACTGCATCCCCAATCACATTCCACTTCATAGTCCAGTGTAACTCATGAGTGAATCCAGGTTTGTGCCGAGAGAGTACACTTCTCACTGGAACTTGAAAGAGCTGGTGCTCCAGTCCGCTATCTGCCACCCTGGCTGGCATGACCTTCTGATGGACCAACTGTGATAAATAGCAGAGAAGTTGGGAAGTGATAACATCTTGAACTGCTATGGGTTGAATCGCACGTAAACGTGAGCTGGAGTGTTCACAAGCGCTTGCAAATGTAATTCAAAACATATGGTACGCTCTCCTGGGCTTGTATACACCACAAAGTGTGTTTAAACTGAGATAGTGTCAGCTTTAAAAAAAAAACTAAGCTTTGCCTCCAAATTTGGATAGGCTCTCTTATTTCAAAATAGGTTTAGTCTGAAATAGTTTAAATCCACACCTACTAGAGTTAAGCTAACTCAAAAGCAAGACACTCAATCAGTGGAAGTAGTGCATCTACCAAGAGAATGCATTGCTGTTAACAGATATAGACAAGCCTAAAGAAATTTCTAAAAGCACGTATCAAAAACAGGTAAGACTAGACCATCAGATGAAATTTTGGCCAAAAGAAAAGAAGTAGGGAAAAAATCAAAGTTGATTTTTAAAAAAGGAATTATAATGATGTTCAATTATTTAACCATTAATTTCTAGAAACGCACTTCACGTACCATTCTGAATAGTCAAAACAAATCTGAAAAAAAAAAAAGTTGGGTTTTTTTTTCCACAGATCCAGTCTCTGGAATTTATTTTTTCTTTACAGTCTGGATTTCAGCTTCTCCCTGAAGGTAAATGAGTGTCACACCATAAACTTGACAAGGACCCATCTGCATGTCTATGTATTAAAAACTCAGTCCTCTTCCCATTAGACTCACAATGGCTGTTTTAGCAGTACAGCAACTAATTTCCCATAGCCTGTGGAAGTTTGCCATTGGGTTTGAAATTTCCTGCCAGGCTGGTTTCTGCCAGTTTGTGACAGTATTTATGCAGCTTTATCATTATGATCTCACCAGGAGTCTGAAACAATAGTAAAATGTATTTACTCAGAAACAGACTTTACCTTATTTCCTCAAAAATACACATTATATGAGAATATTTCAATTTGTCCACAAGAAAATTATTTAATCCTCCATCATGAATGACTCTGTGCATTCCTTTATAATAATTATAAATTAATCCTCTATATTTTTCATTAGCAGTTTTTAAAGAACAGCATTAGCATCCTAGTCAACTAGGACCTCAGTTCTGATCTCTTCAGTTGTTTAATTGAAAAGTAGATCTTTATCCTTCTTAATATATTAAGTTATAGACTCAAAATGAAAGTAGAAACTATGCCCCTCCTTTAAAATGCAATTAAAGTTTCTCAACTCATTAGTTTTCATTTTAATTGAAGTAACATTGCTCCCTGGGTTGTTTAAAAACAGGAGTGAAATATCCACCCATCTTCTTACACCACTCGTTCAGTTTCTGCCCATCTGGACTCTGTTCTCATTATCAGAGGCATGTCAATAGAGCTTCCTCAGTGCAAGTCTGAGGAGAAAGGAGAAAATCTCTACCATCTTTATACACCAAGAGAGCCTGAAATCTGAGAGGCAAGTTGTGGTCATTCTTGGCATGACACTTCTACAGGTTTCTGCCTCAAACTGTCCCCTACACCACTCTGCTGGCAGTACCAACATGGCAGCACAGCAGAAAATGTGACCCTCTCCAAGCCTTCTCTGCTCATACCTCAGCTCAAATGGCTGGAGGAGGCAAAGTCTGCATGCAGGATGTGTTACCCTTTTCTTGCTGCCTCTTTGGTTTGGAGGGGGGAAGGAGAGCCCCAGGCAGAAGCAGCAGTAAAGAACTGGCAAGGACTGCAGTGCCTTCCACATGGCTGAAAGCAACAGCCCCAAGCTTCTAAGAAACAGGTGTGCAAGATGGAATGGGAGAACCTGGGGCAACACAGCTCTCAGAGGAACAAAGCATAGTGTGAAATGATTCTCAGAAGGGGACTCACTTCCCCAGTTGGTTCAGCCACCCAACCTGAGGGTGAGGTCATCTCTGCAAGCCCAGTAACAGGGCTAGCGGATGGCAGAGTGTGTGACAGGTCTCAGACCGTACCATGGGAAAACCATGGCTGAGAGATGCTTCCTGTTTCCCTGCTACACTCATTCCAAATGTGCTATAGATATTATACAAGCAGCTTCCCTTCCGTTGGATTTGCTTGCACCTGTTATAATCTAATTAGGAGGAAATTGGACTTCCTTTGCTAGCATCATAAAAAGAGGCAACATAAACATATAAATCTTTCTCTCAAATTCCTCCTTCTTTTTGAAATGCCAGAAGACTGCCCTGTGAACCCAATGTGCAATTCTATTTTGCATAACTTGTTGAATAATGGATTGAGTTTATGTCTACCACAGATGAAAATCATGCTTTTTCTGAAATCCATTCACTGCTTCATGGACCCAAATCCTCTAGGTGCTATACATTCCAGCTGTCATAAATCCATGTAATGTTCCTGTGCATGACACTATTCATTTAGACCACCAATTTAGTTAAATTGACAGATGTGAAAAAAACCCCATGTAACCAAACAGCTCCCCAGTGATCATACAGCTGCTGATGCTGAAGGGACTGTATGCTTAATTCAGCAACAGTCAGGCACTTCCACCCACATTTGCCACCTGCTGTCAATATAATGTCAGGTGGAGCTGTGCCACTCTTACTAAGCTTACTTCTATTCAGCATTCTCAAAAGCTTTCGCAAGCAAATTAAGTGAAGTAGGTGGGATCCTGCATCCACTTTCCCCGTGGCTCATAAGAATCTCCCCACTGGTTTGATCAGGGCCCAAAGACCAACTCTTAAAGATGAGGAAAAATTAGCATCTGGTCTTCTTTCATTTTCTTTGCAAAACACCTTTGTGTGCATCAAAAATAACTCACTGAAACAACAGACAACACTCTGAGCAAAGGGTATTTATTTGCCTTATCTTTGAAGCCTAGATCCTGCCACTCACACTACAGTTTAACAGTGCAGTAGACTCTACTTGAAGTCCCGGGCATTCTTCAAGTCCTGGACATTCTATAAAGTAGTTTAGGGACTTTCTCAAACAAAGCCAGACAAGGTATATGAAAGCAGATTGTTAGGCTCCAGTTCAGCAATGTCTTTAAGCAAATCCTCATGGCCCCTTAATGTAAGTAGCCAAGAGCTTTGACGATTCAGGTCTTCAAACAGCAAGGAAGCCACATTTTAAAGCAGCACCACATATCTCTAAAATGAGCATATGGCTCTTAATGTTTTCTGAAAGGCCTTTGTTTCACAATATGCATCAATTTATTGTGCAGCATCCAGTTTTCCACAATTTTTAGCACAATGAAAGTCATCAGGAAAAACCAAGTTTGCTTTTCAATAGAATGAACAAAATGTGTTCAGATTAGATTTCGTTTTGGCATACAACAAAGAACAAATGGAGGATGCGCTTTCTTCACACAGAATTCACCATTGTCTCGCTCCAAGTGGGAGAAATGCCCACTTTTCTGTTCAAATCACTATAAATCAGCTTTCATCATGAACTTTCTGCATAATATTAGCCTGCCCAACCCTGTAAATAAATAAATGAATCAATGTAACATTGTTTTTATATGGCATATTGTCATCGTTCATTAGTAATTTAATTCTGCATGTGTTCTGCAGTTTGATAGACAAGTTGTGCATGGGAAAAAAAACGACATTCTTAAGACTTTGGCACCTACAGCAAAGCTATTAAATTCATATTAACGCATCAAAATAAGTAATCAGCAACTCTGAAAATCGGGTCATTCATTTTTGTGCCTAAATTTAGATGATTAACTTTAGGCATTCACAGTTGAAAAATGCTCATCCAAATGTGTCATCAGGGAGGGTTGAATAGATTTCTAGAAGAAACACTTGAGAGAAAACTTCTAAACGATAACAATTTAGATGATAAACAGTATTATAATTTATTATTCATATAGTTCTATTGGTGTGCCTGGCATTCTAAAGGCAAGAGAAGAAATACAGCTAAATATGTTATTCTAAATATACTTTAAAGGCTAGAACTAAGGCTATAAAGATTTAGAACAACACAATTACTGGTGTTCAGCTGATTGTAGTATTTTTCAAGGGAAATTATTTAATAGAGATTTTTCTCCTCTGCCCTTTGAAAAGGTAAGATAATACTTGTGAACTTAAACTTCATAAAACAAAATTTTCCAGCTTTGACCTATATCCATAAAGATATTTACATGCTCAATTTCCATGTCAACATCCAGCTTCACCTTGATATCAAGGGATAAACAATGGGAAACATTGATGGGATTCATCTCTAAAATAAGTAGACAGCAAAGTAATTCCAAGGAATGACATACATAACACTAAGGCAAGTGCCTTGGAAAGATTTATGATGACTCTGTTTCTGTTAATCAGAGAGGAAGAAGACAGCTAGTTTCAATTGGACTTCTGACTTTCAGAGGTGAAATAAATCCTTTTATTGGTACCTACATCAAAGCTGGTATTATTTTACAAAAATTTACTTCTTTTGGATTGAAGCACACAAAAACACCAGCGTTTCTAGATACTGAAATTTTGGAATATTCAGTACCCAAAATACTATGGTTTTGCATAAAAATTCATGATGTCTCAAGGCCAAGAACAAAGTATTTTAGTAGAGACTTTATAAGTGTCAACAAACTTTTTCAACGGGACCAGTCACACTCTTGACAAAGCAAAAAGCAAGTGTTCACTTGAACAGAGGGAAAAAGGTATGAGCACCAAGAAAAGATGTGCTTCTTTTAAAAAATGTTAAACAACTCACATTCCTGGTGAATCCCACTCCTAGCAGGCAGACAGTGACCAATTGAGTTTCACTGTGTCAACTTCTGTGTCTGGAATCCCAGCCTGTTAGTACAATGGATTGCTTTTCCTAAGGATCTAACAGAACTAATGAAGAGGTACTGAACAAGTCTAAATGCAAAAGAAAATGCATTATAGCAGGGGCATTCACAGAAATAACTTAATAAAAACTGCCCAATTTGCAAAGAGGAAAATGGTGTTGTTTAACGGGGTCTTTTTGTCCGTAAAACATTCACTTCTATCCCTCCAGCAAAATGTGTCACTGTATGTTACAGAGAACTCGTTCCTTTTGTGTCTAGGGACAAAACAGTTGCAGTGTAAAAATTTCCCATGAAGACAGTAATGAGCCCAGAACCTGGAAAGCACTTTAAATGTGCACCCTTGGATTACAGACAAGAAATGCTTACAGATTCAAATCCCTCCTTGCTACCACTCCCTGAGATGACAGTGGTAGCAAATGACCTCTTAAGTCTACCTTCAGCAGTGATGCTTGATTTCTTGTGGAGTGTTGGACAGAACACATTTTCAGTCGATGCATATACCAAAGACGAGGCTCAGGAACATCTTAACTATCAATGATGAGGCCACCAAATCCTTTCATAAAGGGGGGAAGCATGAGCTAGTTCAGAGAGGATCAAATCTGTACAAAACAGGCTAGCTGGATTAACTCTCTCTCCCCCCACCAGCAGTGGAGTCTAGAGGCAAGCTATCTTCTTATAGGCTAGACACCTAATTTTTAGACGGTAATATTTAGGTAAGACCAATATAGGAAATAGCCTATAGCAACTTTAAATTAGGGTAGATTAAGGGTATGTATGTTTTGCTTAAACAAAAGTAATTCTCATAATCTGCTTTCTGAAACAAGGAAAGTAATAAAAACACAAGCAAATCTCAAGTAGTAGCAGAGCAAACCAATATATGAGAAGAACACGCTTCTCACACCACCACAAAACATACCCTCACAGCACAGCTAGACAAGCCATGCATCAGCTGGTTACCAAATCAGAAAAGCACAAGCTGTCAGAACTTTCCTGACAGCTCCCAACTTCTGCAGGACTCCTCCCATGCCAGCAGAGCCTGTCTTTGCACAGTGCATTTCCCACCAGCAGGTCATACAGCAGTACAGTGGGGAGGGTGCCATGTATACAATGCCAGCTCCTGATCACCCCATCAGAACAAAACTGACTACTTTTCCAGTGCTCCCAAGCAGCCTCTGATGAGGAACTCCTACTGGGGGTTGTCATTTTGATAGAAGGCATCAATGACCCACCTTCTCTGACTGACACCTCTGGCAGAGCTCCCACTCTTCCCTCCATTGTCTTGCACATCTTTGATGAGAATTATTAAACTCTCATATCCTCAGAGCCCTTCCCACTCAGGCCCTCCTTGCAGCAGAGTGAAATAACACTAGTGAGACTGAATAAATCTGATGCAGTGAATATCACTTTTCTTCAGACTGGACCAGAGAAAACATTAAAAAATAGTCTTACATCAGTAGTCTCCATAAATATTATTTGGGTCCAGCTAATCTAGGCCCAGGACAAGTATTTTGTGTCTAATTATGCAAACCATCCTCTCCACAATAAAATCAATATAATAAAAATTTATCTTAGAAACAGAAAGCATTGTTTGAAAATTGTAGTGATATTTTACAGTAACTCTATTACAAAGAGCACAGAGAAGTTTAATTATTCTATATGTTTTTAATAATTTTTTACTAACTTTTGTAATTTTATGGAAATTTTTGACCACTTACAAAGGGAAATATTCTTCTTTAACCCACTCAGTATTGATGGGAAAACAAAATAAAGAGGATGTTTGCAGTTTATGGCTACATCTGGTAATGCTGCAGCTCATGAGCCAAATTGATATTATTTAATTGTGTGTCATCTACCACCAGTTAAATATAATCCTCACAGTTCCAATGCTAAAGAGCTTGAAATTGGGCATATTTGAACCAGGATTTTAAATTTTGTCCTTCTTGTCTTTCCAGACATTTAAAAAAGGAAATGGTAATTTCTAACCATAATGAGTAATTTTGCTGCCAAGCCACTAGGATGGAAAGGAAGCAGTCTTCATACTTACAAGGCCTTCACATAGTTAAGAGCATGTAACCCCAGTGATCTGCAGCATTAAATGAGAAAACACAAGCTCAGTCTTGCTGCTTTTATTTTTATGCACTCTGAATCTACAATTAGCTCAATTCCAAGCATCTGGTCTTTTTAACCCCATACATTCAAAGGTCATTTGATCTTTTACCAGTCAAGTTTTGCTGATATGACAAACATTATTCCATGTTTATTAAAAAGGAAGACAAGTTAGTGACATGTAAAATTGACTATCACAGGGTTATATGTTTTTCTGATTCTTCCTGTTATTTGCAATTACACTGAAATGCTACAAATAAAATTAAAAATTCTGTCCATTTGCATGACTCCTCTTCTAGCAAACATGCAATGGTGCATGAGAGTTTACACACTTATCAGAGTTACCAATTTAGAAGTAGCTCCAGTGGTCTTTTGTCTTTCTTTCAAGCATCTATCATAGAGGTTATCTTGGAGTGACTGGTTTGGTTTGAGCCACTGCAGCTTTTCTAACTCCATTAGGTTCTGGCAGAGATGAAAGTGGGTCTCTGCTTCTCTGCTGCCACTGAAGGCAATAGCAGAGTTCTGTACTACAAATAATTGGCCAAGAGACAGTCATGATTCTATATTTTCATCCTAATATCCACCAATATCAAGTATAGTGCAACTGCTTGGATCACTGCTCAATACAAGGGGAGGAAAAAAAAACAACAGGTTTCAGTCACAGATTTTTTGAATACAAAGCTTTTAAAACAAAGTCGGAGAATCTTAGTGCTTGAGATTCATTTGAAACTTATCCTTAATTCTCCAATAGTATGAAAATATTTTTGTGACTGTTTCTAACACTAAATGAGCCAATTTGAACATCCATTCATCTTACCCAAAAACAAACTCTTTATTTTATACTATATAGCTGGGAACTATAGAAGATCCATCTCCTACAAGTATTTGGATTTCATTATCTAGCTCATTGAAGTCAAAGGGACTATTAGGTGCACACCTCAAAGCACTTGAGCTCAGCACCTTATTTAGAAGGCTGTGAAAGAGACGAGGAAAAAATAATCAATTTCACTTAAATTAAGACAATTTGCTGATGTAATAAGGTAATAAATAGGGAATTCAATAATCTTAAGTGATTTTATGCAATGGATAAAGCATAGACAGTATCTCCAGAGAAGAATTCTTGTTAAATCACTCAACTAGCATTGTCACACCCCCAGCCAAACACTTCAGCGCAGGATTCATAAATAATACCAGAATCAAGCCATCTTTTTCAGCTGCTTCTAGATTACCATTCATACCAGAATTAGCATATCAAGGTAGGAAGAAATGCATGAATATTTATTATCTCCATTTCTACATGGAAGATTAAATGAAGAATTTGCAAGAATACGAGGGGCAGACCTACAAATATTATTTCTATGTTGAAGCAAAACCTTTGAGCTAAAATTCTGATGGTACAGTAATGACTTTGAAGGAGTGAAAAAGCTGTGTCTGTGAGCATGTTATTTCTGTGAGATATCACTGAAATAATGGCAACGATTACTCTAATTGGCTGTACTGACAATGAGTAGAATTCATGGAGCCCTTGAAAATAGGCAGCTAGGAAACCAGAGGAAGAGCACAGCTGAAGGCAGCTGAGCTATGGCAGTGCACATAAGCCAGGCAATATTTTGGCACATGAACTTCCAGTCCTTTCTCCTTTTCATCCTTCAAATTTTCAATGGCAAAACCTCCAACCACTGCCCAGCAGCTCCTCCTCTTTGCCAAGCCCTCTATTCCCCTTGCGCCAGTCACTGCCCTGAGGAACACAGGGAAGGTTCTACTACTGTCCATCCTGCTATCAACAACCATCAGACTTTCCATGGAGAGGTTCAGGGTGGAAACCATCCTGTCCCATTTCCCTCCTAGATATCGGATAGCCATGGATAACGCTTCACACTGTCTCAATATCATGTGGCCCTTCTCAGCCATTCCTGTATCTTAGAAAAGACTGGGAAATCTGGTGTACCACCATGAGACTCCATTTTCTTGAACAAAGAGGAACATCTGTAATCCAGGGGACTTGCAGATGTGCCCACCTTTCTCCATTGATTAAAGAACAGGTGTCCCCTGCAGAGGGACAAGATTATCCCTTCCTCCCAGGTACAGGTAGCAAAAACATAGGCACATTTGCACTCAAGTTAGGTAAATACCACTGTAATAGCAAATCCCACCTCTAAATACTACACAGGGATGTTATAATGTTTTATTACATCATTTATGATTGTCACATCACAGAAAATCCCCAGCTGATTCCTGTATTTTGCCTAGTAACCTGTCAATGGACTAAAAATAATGCTATGTATTCATCACATCAGAGCAGCTGGTCCACCTCAGACCAAGCAGCATCTGTTTTGGTTTCAATAGTGGAGAGAGTATGAGAAAAGGGAGCTTTGCAGGAAGGAGCAAGAAGGGGAAGACTGGGAACAGAGACAGCAAAAACAGAACAAGGAGGGGGAGATGAGAAAGTGCATCACTGAAAGCAACTTTTACTGCAGTTTAAGATTAATGACTGCTCATCCACAGGCACTCTACAATCTGAAGTAAGTGGAAGAAACTGGAGCTGCTACTCAATAGCTAGTGTAGCCCTTTGCAGACATAAAAAGCAGTACACTGATGTTCCCACTCAGACATATAAAACCAATGTGATGTATGTAGCTTTTAAGTGTTGGTGCAGCATAAAAGTTTTATTGCTGCTTTGGCTTGAAGAAAGCTTCAAACCTCAGTTTAGAAATTGCAAGCCCCTGTAAAAATGGTTATGAAAGGCATTTTTCCTAATCACGTTAGCAAACCCTTCTCTCCATTTTCCCTCTCATTAAAAAGCTTAAATATTTTACAGCTATAGTGTGCAGGCTTATGTCCAGATTACCCTTCATTAAATGACTTTTACAGTAACTGGATACAAGCCTTTTCTATTATTACACAGCAGCTAATTATGTCTCCTTTGTTTTCATTTCATCGTTTTAAACAAAGCTTTTAGGGACCCAGCTACTCTGTGAGAGGTGTTGCCAACTGAACACATTTCCAGCAAATCCCAGCTGGGCTGCATTCATTTCATCTGATGATCTTTGCAACATGAAGTAGTTTTTTGGAAAAGAGAAAAAAGGAGAAATAAAAAAAAAAGAAGAGGTAGACAGGAAGGAAGGAGAAGAAAAATAACATCCAACCTATAGTGCTCTTACACTGCTTTAGTGCAAAGACAACTCGCTGGGGAAAAATCCATCAGGATGTTAGTGAAGAATGAAATATGATGTACAGCGATTCTAAACATCATAGCTAAGCTATGTGAATGATCAGTTCTATCAGGCATTTTCTGAATTCTGACAGCATTGCTGTTTTCAGATTACCACAGTAATGTTTCCAAAGTGTATTATTACATTCACTGCAAGAAAAGAAGGGGAGGAGGCCTGAAAATTACTTCCCTTCTGGCAATGAATTGTCATTCATGTCCCACATTGAGCCAGCTCCTCACACTGCCTGGGAAGCCAAGGGAACCAACAAAAAGATATGATTTCCCCAGAGACAGGGAGCCAAGGGAAATGATCAGGCATCTGAAGACTCCCTAGGGTGCAAAGAGCAATAGCAAAAGGCTTTGCTAAAGTGATACTTTTCAGTATCTGTGCAAATAAAATCTATATTTAGATTTTATTTTAATTGCTCCTTCTCATCCATGACACACTGAATAATCAAAGTAATCATATCAGAAATGATAAGATTTGTTATGTGTATTTCCATGCACAAGGCTGTACGTTGCACCTCCTGAACAGCGGGCAAGATGGCTGGCCCTTGAAGACCCATAAGCATACGGGTCTTCTTTTCTCCTCCTCTTCTCATGGGCATTTCATAACACTCCTTTAACTTCTTTTTAATTGTTTTTTCATCCTTTTAAGCCTTCCTTGACCAGGGAGCTTTCTAGCCCTTCTTCAGCAGATGGTACTCAGCTAGCCCTCAAGAGGAAGCCTTGCATCTTCCTGCTACCAGCACTCTTTGGGCCTGTGCATCCCACACTTTACTTGCTATATATTTGCAGTTTAGGTCACATGTAAAGCTTTTGGGGATTTAGGGGGTATAAAACCCAAAAGACAGTAAATTTGAAGATCTTCTATTGCTATGAGTCTAGAAGTTGATAGGATTCTTAAAGAAAAGTTAACCTTTGTAAAAGGCTCCCAAAAGATGTCACTGTAAGGAACTCAGTAGGAAACTGAAAAGACTGAACACTTGACCTTACCTCTACAGAGCAGAGTAGATGGCTCACAAAATACGTGATTTTTTTCAGTGACTTACAGTGCCACCACATATTTTTCACTCCCAATACCAATGGGGAACCAATCCTTCTTTGCCTCCTGAGCACTCTCTCACATAAACAGGGGAAGAAATGAGCAGCCAAAGGCAGTATATATGACAGCCCTTCTTCAACCTTCATATCTTTTAAAGAGGCTATTCATGGATGGTTTTGTTCATGCTGTCCCATCTCAGGTCTTTCTTCAGCTAAATAGGAGCCAGGCTACCTAACCCCTCTTCCCAAAAATCACCTCCAGCTGCCTAAATAGTCCACTATAGCCCTTCATCCCAAATATTGCCAGAGCAATATGACCAGCTCATGAGATCATTGGTCAGTGTAAATTATGCACTCTACACCAGGAAAGCCCTTCTCTCCACCCACTCTTATTAACACCAAACTTCATGGATTCTTTCAGAAAGACCCATGATGTGAGACGGCACCTTTATCTCCCACTGACAGAAGGCAGGAAACTGCCTCCTGTTCTATTAATCCACAGAACCTCCAACCCCATTTGTTTTATACAACAGCTAAGAGGCAGAATTCCGTCCCCTCGTTTCAGATGCAGGAAATGAAATAAGAAAATGAAAAATGGTTTAGCAAAAATGTAGCTCTGCAAGATCCTTAGCAAGGTTACCTTTCCAAATCACATTTGTTTTCCAGAGATATTTGGTCATGCAATGGAAAAATATGGAAAACACTCCATCTGCCCACATGGGTGTGGCCTTCATTTTCCTCTTAAAAACCCCTGACATTTCTCTCCCTTTTCAAGTCAAAGGGAGAGGGCTAATCACATAAGGGGACCCCCAAAGCCTGTCTCCTTGTTGCTGTTCCACTGCACGGGCTTTGGCAGAGACACAGCAGGGGTCCGATGCAGCTGCTGGAGAGCCTGCCCCGCTCTGCTTCTGCTCCTGCTATTTTGCTACTATATAAGCTGTATAAATACCAAAAAGAAAAGCCTGTCAGGCAGACCATTTCCCATTATTTGGAAATTAGCAAGCTTTATACTGTTTCTAAAACTAATTGTTTCCATTATCAAAACACTGCAATGCTGTACGCATCCATAAGAAAACATCACACAAATGTATTTCTTTCTTCAATATACTGGGTTTGTTGGGTTTTTTTCTGTGAACAGTTTTCCTCCCTTTTTTTCTGAGATTTCATTCAAGAGAAATATAATAAAAACTCAGGTACAAACAGACTGTTGGAAACTATCTGCTTGTGCCTTTCAGTACAAAAAAAAATTTGTTCTCCTTAATTTCAAAAGAGAGCAACAATTAATTTAGCTAATGAGAATTACAGAGGGAAAAAAAACCAAACACATACTTCAAACGATTTCTAACCTAAGAAAAAAAAATCTTATTTTGGTCCTGATGTTGAAAAAAAAGTTTTTGCATAAATACTCTTACTGAAGCATAATCCTTGAAAACTTATTCCCAGGATGTGCATTTGGCAAATGCAGGCTTCAAATTGCTGTTGTATTGATGAACTGATTTGCTTGCAAAGTCCTTCTTTAAGGGAGGGTACTATTACCAAGCTAAATGCTAAGACATAAGCCCATTATGCTACCCAGGAGCAAATGGGGCAAATGTTTGTACTTTTTTACAACAGCACACATATTTAGACTTTTTGACTGTCACTTTATTAAGGAGAAGAAGAAAAAAGAAGTGCATTTGCTGGTTCAAACATCCCCCTTAGCAGAAAAAGGCCTGCAGGGAAAAGAAAACATAAAAATGCACTGAAGCAAAGTAATGCTCCTTGAAGCTGGCTGTGCCCTTAAACTACGCTCCTGAGATTATATCCCGAGGCAGCAGGGGGCATGGTTAAGAGCAATTCTCCCCGGCTCCGAAAGAATGAGAGCAAGTGTCAGCACTGCCATAAAATCAATGCATGGATGATTGCTCCCAGGATGACTTGAAGCAGGAGTGACATGAGTCTGGACATGGTGCTGGTAAGGAATCAGCCCTAATGGCTTCCCATCTGATCCCTGGCTGCAGGGGTCAGTTCAGCTGCACGGGGCTGAGAAGAGAGGTCACAGATCCAATGTGTCAGCGCGCAGCCAGCTCGTGACACTTGTTGAGCTGTAAAGACAAGATTGCCAAACAGGACTGTGGAGCTTAGGAT
The DNA here is from genome assembly GCA_039654755.1 of Calcarius lapponicus. Taxonomy (NCBI): domain Eukaryota; kingdom Metazoa; phylum Chordata; class Aves; order Passeriformes; family Fringillidae; genus Calcarius; species Calcarius lapponicus. Next base: position 42,989,823 of record CM077462.1, on the reverse strand, counting down.
ACAACACAAATCCGGCAGGCTTCCTTGTACCCTGGTAATCCACTGTTCCTATACCTTACAGAGCCCTATTTAGTGAGTTTTTCCTGGTTTTGAATTACATTATTTCCTGGTTCCTGAATTACAGCTTTTTCAATAGTTAGATGCTGTTAAGAAGGGACAGATTAACATGTACCATCATAACATAGGGGAACTTTTAACCTCTGTAATTTGGTGATTACCTTGGGTCTGATACTCTTTCCAGGATGTGCTAGCGTGGTCTAGAGAGCATGGACCAGAGTTACACACCACTAACAACATCTCTCTTCTTACTGCCAAGGTGACTGTGTTCTTGCTCACAAAATTTGCACTGTGCAATTAAAACTGGTTTTCAGATTGACTCAGCCTTGAGCCAGCACAGTTTCTTTGAACAGGGCACTTTCATCAGCTTACCATCAGGTTAGAGTAGCCAGCCCAGGCATCAGTCCCATGAAGCATTCAAGACTGCCCTGCTCACCAGCTACCATCTGTCAGCTGAACCATGACAGCAGATTATAAACCCATTCCTGGCGTGCCCCTAGTGCCTAATAAATGCTGTTAAAAGCCCCAGTCTCATTCCTCTGACTGGCTTTTCCAGACCACACAGCACCCTAGGGTATGTCAAGCATAGCTGGGTCCTCTCAAGCCTGCTCTCAGAACCAACAGAGCAGCTCCCCTCATTCTAACAACAAGCTTGGTACCTTCAGCTCTTTTCCTCTTCACTGCACTATGCAACAGACCTGGAAATCAAGCCTTTGATGGATACCAGTGACTATTAAGAGTGAAGGAGAATTCTAATTACAAGCACTCATATTGTGAATGGGGTTAATTTCCCTACGCTCCTTGAAGGACATCGGGAAGCAAAATGAAGGGAGACATATGCCCTGAAATCCCAAAATGGCAAAACAATTCCCTATCTTAATTGTATTCTGCCACTCTTCATGAAAGAGATGACAAGAATTGTATGACCACTGCTGCAAGTAAACTTTTACACTCAGCAACACAAGAACAGCAAGACATATTCAGACCAGGTGTGTAAGCAGGAGACATGCTATGTGTGGATAACAAGACTTCCAGCCTTCTGATACTGCCATCATTCTGTATTTTTCACTCTTCAGCTTCTTGAATGTTCCTCTGGCCACTCAGAGCAATCACTGGTGGCAGCTCAATAGCAGGCAGCAGCAGAAGAAACTCCAAGGGGGAATATCAGAGATGAGGGCAAGGCTGCTAGGGACAGACTGCACCACTTCATCATAGACACACCACAATCCTCAGCACCTGAAGCCACCTCTAACACCCTGGCCTATTGTCTGCACAGCAGCAGGAGCCAGAGGGACTGGTGGAGAGCAGGCAGCATAGGACAGTGGCAGCAGCACTCAGCAAGGAGAAGCACATCCCACATGTGGGCTGAAGCAGAACTCAAAATTCAGCCACAGCAGCCCACAGCAGGGCAACCCCCAGGTGCACAAATAGCACCCACCAGAAGATGCCACACAGGACTGCAAGGCTACCTGTTGTCTACAGCTGCACTCCATGGCTGCAATGGAGAGTTTGGAATCTTCCCCGAAGTGCTCTGGGAAGTACCAGTGTCAAACCAGAAAACTCATCCTGGTATGCAATGGGTTGTACTGAGGAAGGATCTCTACTGAGAGTGTAACATGATACCAGTTAAAATCAACGGAGACTTATTTTTATTTAAGCAGCAGTAAGCACAGCTTAGATCCTGTGAGCTGTGAAATATGGACTTTAGTCACATGACTAAGTCCCATGGAGATAGAAGGTCACACTTCCCACACAAATCAGCAGAAACATTTCCATTAATTTTATCTGTAATTTTTAAATAGCAGTACCTACAGACTAAGAAGAGGATTTGTCCCTCTTAGTGCTGAATGTCTAAACCCAAGGAGTCTCATCTAAGCTCACTGCTCCAGGCTAGCCTAGTCAGTGGGAAGAGCTAAGCACGTGCAGTTGGGCAAGTCATCTCTCATGGAGCAGGTGTTGAAGACATGCCCTTTAGTAGTGCTAGCTCACAAATAGACATCATTTAAACTGCAGACTTCTAGAGGCAGGTGAGATGAACCTTATGCCATATTTTTAAATACCTGGGCCTGAATTCTTTGAAAGCTACCCCTGTAGTATTAAACCTTGCTGTTTTGACACTTTCCAAAAGGACAAGCCAATATTAACAGTAAATAATTTATCTGGGGAATTAGGTCAAGGTGCTCAGCATGTTTGAATTAAAAGAGATTTACAGAGCAGCCACATCTACAGTAAGCCCCACCTCAGTCCTACCCAAAGAGCTTCTCTCACAGATCCTGCAAGCCACTACCTTTAGCAAGCATACCACACTTCCTTGCCTGTGACAGTAGGGTGCCTTAGGCTCTACTTACAGTATAACAGCTCCTCTTAGCTGCAAAAAAACACACTGGCCCCACTTCTGATACTACACCTAGACACGGCACACAAACACTGAACAACAAATTACTGTGATGCACCACTATCATAGCATATGCCACAGTCTAGACAACCAGGATATACACAGCATGACCACACCTCATCAGAAGGCTTCAGGCATCTACCCTTCTTCTTCTTTAGCCTTTTATACCCCGGATTGTTCATGCATTGCACCTGTGTGCCCTCTGTTCCCTTCCCTGATTGGTCAGTGCACCTGGGCACTCCAGGTCTCATTACCTCCAATGGTTCTCACCTGCCCTGCACAGCTGTAGCCCATTGGGGATGAGGCTCAGTGCACTCCCTGGCTCATTGCCTCCAATGCTGCTCACCTGCTTTCCACAGCTGTGGCCCATTAGGGATGAGCTCGGCCACAGCTCCACTCCCAGTCACCACAAACTGTGTGCCTATACATCATGACCATTCCATAAAAGGACAATATTAAATGAATGTCTTCTTCCAGGAATGCCAGAGAGAGTATTTACCTTACCAAATCTTCATCTGACAATCTACATCTAGTCTACTAAAACCACCAACTGGAGTAGTTTTCCCTTTCCCAGACACGCAACATCACCATAATGGGACAGCTTTATGTCAGCTAACTAGCTGCCAAAGAATGAAGTATCTGATGTAAGTATCTTATCTGATGTAAGCCAGTTACTCCCTGGGCTTCCTCCTTCAGAGTCACTGTGAAGATATATTTCTTGCTGCTCACCAAAGGTCACTGGGTTTTGTGAACAGCTAAAGTTGGGTGAAACAAATATCATCTGAAATTTGCAAAGCAATTCAGCAAGACGTACTAGAAGACCAGGAACAAATATGACATTTATTATACTGTGTTCACTCATCTCCACATTAAAAAAAAGACAAACCAATGTCCTCTCGTAGTTACAGAAAGTGGAGACCTTAAATAGGAATAAAAAATGTTACACGAATACTTAAGACTACCATGTTTCTGCCCATTTTACCAAATCACTTACCATAAGATGTAATACTCAAGAAATTCTCACTCTGATCCCTGCATATGCCTGTGTTTGGTTTTTGTTCTTTTCAGGAACAGGAGGCTTTTCCATGCAAACAATTACTACAAGAAAAAGAAATGGTTATTGCTAGGATGCTAGATTAAATTTTTAGAGGCAATCTGATGTACTTCAGAGAAATAATGCTTTTATAATGTTGGAGGGGAAATTGTGATGCAAGTTCTTTTTAGGTCACAGTTTAAAGATCTACAAGAAAAGAAAAGTAACACCAGGCAAGGCACAACCCAACCTACCTGAATTTACATTCACCTCTGGTCACCTAACCTCTTAGTCCTTAGAGAGAGGATCTGTAGATCTGAGCCAGCCTAAGTGCAGCAGCTGGTGTCCTGCAGTATGAGATGAACCAAGCCACACGGAGCCTGGTGCTGCTGCCACTAGGCCAACACAAATCAGCCATTTCAAAGGCAACATGGGTCAATTTAGCTGCTTCAAAGGTAACTTAGGTACATCACAGGTATTATATTTGATGTCAACAAGCAATTAGTACATTTTTGGGGTTGCATTAAAAATCTTATTCCCCACAGTTACCTTTCCAGCTGGAGCTCACTAGCTAGAATCTAGCCCCTGATTAATTAATCCAATAAATTCCTTAAAATTGTTGAATAACTCTTAGCTTTAACAAGTTTGAGGACTTTCAAAGGACAGCAAGCTCCTTCTTGCTTTCTATTTTTAATTAGATTAGAGGTAATTTTAGTATTCAAATGAAGAGTAACAGATGTAGATCTGCATGGTAATGCTGAATCAGAAAGTAATCTTCTAGTAAACAGTTAGGCTTTTTACCAATGTTGACTGTTCAGATCAAATTACAATACATGCATTTCTAAATTTCATTGCCTCAGTCCTCCTCTCCTTCATTTGAGTATAAATATTGATCATGGATACTTAGAACATTTAGCTTTTGATATTTTGGCTGATTTTAAAATCTCCTCATGGAACTAGAAAAATTCACCTTTTCATGTGATGAGTAATATTTTCCTTATTTTTACATTGAATTTTTGGACAATGGTTGTAATTAGGTGTTTCCACCTCAATTATGATTTTATTTATTCTTGGATCCAGTCCATTTCCAGAGTATTTAATTCCAAGCCAAGTTCTCTCCCCAGAAGCCTGCAACTGCAGTTTGGCAAGTTTTTGACTGAAAAATACAGATAAACAAAGGCTTTTGAATCCTGCTGGGTATGCTTGTTGAGGCACCAGATACTTAAATGGCACCTCGAATAGACAGCACAATCTGCAGGAAGAAATGCATTATCCTACTTTGCTTTCTTAGCATAATAAGTTTGTAGACAATACCATGAATATGTTCTGAAAGGGACTTTGATCAAATTTCAAGCATTCCAGTTGCAGACATTAAAGTTAATTGAAGCAAATGGAATTGCATAGATGGGGATTGAGGAGCAACCACAGTTTTGCTCCCAAGTCTCTTTTTTGCTCCCTCCTCTTACCAAGTTTCTTCTATTTATGGACTTGTTCCAAATCTTGTCAAAAGCCAGTCAAAAGACCTCCACTTTCAGAGAATTCAAGAGAGAACCTAAATACATAGGTTACCATCTGCAAGGGATGTAAGCACATACTTGACTTCAAGTAAGAAAGCAGTGCCACTGCAGTCAGTAGCATTACTGAGAAACTTGAAGTCTGACTTGTATTTTTATGCCTGACTGAATCAGGTCATCATTTCTAATTATGATCCTGATTATATTCTGAACTGAAGTCAGTGGGAATAAGAGCAGGGAAGTGTGTCTCTGGAGGGTCACGTCGACACAAGAATTAAATCAATACCAGCTCCACTCCAATGAAATCACTGGAGTTAACACCAGTAGAGACTGAAAGTGTACAGTGGTAAATCAGATCCAGAGCTTGTTACATGGTTTTGACACATCTTTCAGTTTTATCAGACATCCAAACACAAAACTTAGCACTCTGAAACATCAGTGGATTTTAGACACTCCCTGAAGGGCTTTGAGTACTGAAATCAATGAACGGATTGAAAAGGACTGACCTATAAATGTAGTTTTTCAGCTGTGACAAATGAAATGTTGATAATGGTCTTCATTTTGCTTAACTCTTTCTCACTCTTTCAAAACATCATGTGTAATAGACCAGAATAGAATGGAAATTACTTATAAAGATGTGATAGGGTTTCACAGAAAACAACGATTTTTATTTCCCTGAGAATCATGCCACATACCAAGAAATGCAAAAATATATACTACAAGAGACTGCAGCAATGATTGGGCCAGGACAGGGACTACTGATGGGCTGTATCAATGCTAGTACATCCAATTAGGTTGAATTTAATGAATTTGGGGATTCTTTATGATGGTGAGTATATGAGCCTTGTCTAGCCACAAGAGTTCTCTTACCTGGATGCCCCCCAGGGTCAGCACGGCTTTACAGAGGGAGGCTCACAAGACAATGGGGGCCTTCCAGGAGCATAAGTGCTACCAGTTGAGTCACTAAGGACTTGCCTAACTCTCAAATAACCCTAATATCCTCAAGCATTCAAAGCCTTGTCATAAACAACTCCATATGTGTGCAAACCTTCACAGCTAAATGGCTGAACTCAAGGTTTTCTGATCCCAAAGTCCCCCTGCTGCTGAACATGACAACATTACAACATCTTTGTGGACATCGTCCTAAGGACCTGTCCAAGACTATTTCTGCTAGATTCCAGAGGCATCCGTGAGATGAAGGAAATCTGATGTTTCTCAGAACAGAAATGATCACGAAAATCCATCATAACAGATACTAGGAAGTGCACCCTGGGTTGTTTAGCACACCCAAAACATAAAGTGAGAAATACCTAACCACATCTAAACACAGTAGGCAAGATGTAGAGACAAATCCATAACCACAGTTTCAGAAAGAAAGAATAGCAAGCCTGAGGCATTGCCACAATGCCAGTCTCTGAGAAAAATTAGGTCAAATTCACAAGTTAACCAGGCACATCTTTAAAAGCACAAAATGGGATCCTTCATTACAGAATTACCAGGCTATCTCACACAACTGTCACTCTCCTTCCACAGTCTGTATCTCTTATTCTTTCAAAATAACTGGGCTGAAAAAGAAATCGGGAAATTAGAATAAAATAAATAAAAACCTTACAAAACTCTTCCTGATAATTTTCAAATATATTCCATTCACCTCTCCTTAACCCAGCAAGAAGTTTCATTGCCATCTCCCCAGAATATAAAAAGAATCGACAAACATGAAGTAGCATAAGTAAAGTGGACAATTAGTGAAGAGCTGGCATGTTCTGAACCCCTATTCATTATTTGGCATGGATCTTTTTCTTTTTCTTTTTCTTTTTTCTTTTTTTTTTTTCTTTTTGGAATTGGCTTTCAAAACGTTTCCATGGAAAACGAGAGAGGAAGGCAGCTATCACAAGCAACAACAGAGGCTACCCAGCAATGTGCTTTTTGGACCCTCCTTTTTCTCCCCCTCTTTTTTATATTTTTTTTTCTCCTCCTTTTCTTAAACTCGTCCAGGCTTAAGTTGAACAGTTTGCACCAGCATATGGCAAAGGTTGAGGTCAGACAGATAAAACGTTTCATTGCACCAAAGAATGGTTAACAACACGTGAATGTAAATTCTAACACATCGTAAAACTGTTGCAGAGCAGGCTGAAAGGGATCTTTAGTTATGGCAGGAAATCTGCTTCCCAGCCCCACCCCATCCCTTCCAGTTCATTTCAGGTATTGTGGAGCCCGGAGGGGCTTTGCAGTCCCTTCCCCCGGCAATCTGCACCCGGCCCCGCCAACAGATTTCTAATGACTTTCTGATGAAGATTTAGGAGGTTTTGTGTGGCGGAGCTGTGAAGGATTTCAGCCGGGCACCCCTCTCCGGCAGCCAGCCCCAGCCACCCCCTTTGTCCCCTGCTCGCTCCGCTGCACCCCCAGCCCCGTGGCTCCCCTGCAGCCCGTCCGGGCGGGAGGGACCCTCCCCGGGGCCCCGCGCTGTCCCTCTCCCGGGCCCGCAGCCACGGCAATTTGTAGCCGTGCTGGTGGCAGGACCACCCCGCCGTGGGGCCCGGGCCCCGCCGGGGCCGTGGGACGCGGCCTCGCCCCCTCGGGCTGCCCCCGCTGCCGCAGGGCCCTCGGGCTGCCCCCGCTGCCGCAGCCTCCCCTGCGGGCCCGGACCCCAGAGGCCCTCTCGGCCTTGCTCCCCTCGGGTGCGGGTGCAGCCATCTCCCCAGATGGGTTCTCCTCGCTCAAACCAAAAGCAAAGAGGGGGAGCGACGGCCCCACCCCACGCGGGGACCGGTCCTCCGGCTCTGGAGTCGCTGCTTTCTTTTTTACCCTTGCGTTTACGTTCATTCTTTCCCCCCGCACCCCCGCCCCATTCCCGCATTTTGTCACCATTATTACAATAAATACAAAGGTTCTGCGCCTAAAAAGAGACTACAAAAACATAAATGAATAAATAAATACTTAAATATCGAATGACATGTTTGTGTCAGACATTAGCGCAGGCTCTGGCTTGATGTTTTCGTTTATCATTTGCTCTAAGTTCCTGCAGCTGAAAGAGATAAACTCCGGCTATTCAAAAGAGAAATGTATAAATCATAAAAAAGCACCCAGTTAAAAAGCGCTTGTTAATTTTTTTTTTTTTTTTTTTTTTTTACTTTTCCCGAGATAAGCCGCAAAAGCATGGTGCTCAATTTTTTGTGAAACTATTGAGGTGGTGGTAGATCATATATATTGTGGCAATTATTGGAGAGTTAGTTGCTTGTTTGTGACACAGACATGGGCACACACTAACACGTGCACAGAGACACTGATCACCTTAATCCATCCCTCAGGCTCTCTAAACTGCACCTGATGTCCTACTTCCCTCTTCAGAGCTGTTCCAAGGCAAGACTGATTAATGCTCTTTTTTAATCTAGGTAGATGTTAAAAGTGTGAGGGACATTGAGTTCAATTATGAAATATGAAATGCTGAGAGGGTCAAGTCTACTCAAGCCCTGCAATGGAAGAAATACTCCCAGGAGACTTTGATTTTTGGTCGGATGACTGATCGTCATGTCCTCAGAAAGAATTAAATTATATTGCCAGCTTTTTGGCAGCATTTAGAGTTTAACGTGGCTAGAATTAAAGAGTGCTTAGTCTGATTTTGATTTCTAGCCCTTCCCTTTTTGTTCAAAAGCTACTCTGCTTTTCTCATTGACTTGGAGGTGCCTGTTAGAGAAATGCAGGTGGCAAGTTATCTCTGGAGGGGCTGTACTGCCAGGATGTTATTCACAGCTCATATTTGCATAATCTCTTGTCTCCTCTTAAATCTTCTGTTTTATTCTCCTTCTCTTCTTACTCCCTCAAGAAGCCCTCACAACAGTCTGGCTTGGATTTCTTTCCTTCCATGTGACTCAGTAACACCGATTGTTCTTATCAAGGGGTTGCAAGGCAGTGATCAGTCACACCTTCCTTCCATTCAGAGAGGCAAAAAACACTGCAGATTTTGTTTACTTTTAACATCTGCCAAGACTTTTAATGTCACAGTGCAAGGAAAGCCCCAAAGACAAATCCAAAAATGAGCATATTAATAATGGTTGGCAACCAAGATCCTGCAGGGAACCATCGCTTTACCTTTTGGTGCTGTTTGCCCTTCCTTAAAGTTCTTTCTTGCCCTACATTATGAAAAGACTTTTACTGGCTAAGAAGAAACTCACTGGTGTCATTGAGAAACCTGGTAGTAAATGTTAAAATGCTCAGTTTACCGTGCTGAAAACATTCGTGAAAAATCAGCAGAAGGTTTGGGGCTAAACAGAGGGAATCCACGTGCCCACTGCACAGTGAAGCCTTTACTTGAGAAGGAAAGTTCCAATCTTAGCTTATTTCTTTTCAGTTTAATATGCATAATTCTTTCTGCTTTTCAAGATTCTGCAGTGTGTTCTGAAGTATGTAACTGCAAATGTAACCAAATTAAGCAAATAGAACAGAAAATCAGAAAAACAGAAGAGAGGACAAGGAAAGGAAAGGAAAGGAAAGATACTTATCAAGGTTATGACGTTGGATGCACTCTCACTTTGGATGCTCCCTCTGTCTGAGACCCAATCCAGTTACCAAAATATAGGCAATTTGTGCTTTCTAAGTTACCCTCATGTCTGCTGAAACCCAGCTGCTCCTTCAGAAGAGAACAGGTCTTATGCCATATCTGCCCGCCTCTTCAGATTTCCCTCTGGCTTCTCAGATGGGACAAGACACATCTCTGAGCCATCTGAGTCAAACCCCCATGGGCTATGCAATTAATTAATTCAGAGTACAGTGAGATTCCAGTGCTAACATCTAAATTGAGGTGTCTAAAAGTAGGCGTCTATTCATTAGAGTAAGTGGAGACTGATAAAATGCTCATATTTACATTTGGCAGAGCTGGATTGTTCTCCATTCTCTAAGGAATATAATGGGATGCAAAACACTTAAGACTCTTCTAGAAATCTAAACCTACAGTCTGGACCTGGGACTCCCAGAGAAACTGGAATTAATCTGTGAATTCACTGACTTTGGTCCTTTACCACCTCAGGCACCGCTTTATTCCTTCATAACCATCCTGGAAGCAGCTAGGCCTTCCCCCTCTGATGGAAAGACCATTGCAGAACCTCACTGTGTCAACCATTAGAACATTCTTATAACTCCAAGGCTTTATACATCCATAGCAAGTCTATACCCATGTGGTTCTTATGCCAACATCAACCTTTGTGTAAGAAATTATTTTTTCATTGCTGGTGTTTAACCCCCTGCTCCACATAGAGCAGTTATGTCCTTCCTCAGTCTTCAGTTTTTGAGGAAAAACAAGCCAGGACTTTCTATTTTTTCTATTTTGCTCTTATATGATAATCTCCTCCCTTTCCCCAACCACTTGTGCACAGGTCTGTCAGTTCCCAACCAGAAGTTACACAGGGTACTCCAGATGAGGTCTCACAGAAGCCTTGTACAACTTTGTCATTGCTTTGCTATATCACTAAGACTGTTTAAAGTAGAGGAAAAGCTGTATAAAGCCAGTAAAAATTGTGAGGGAAGTTTAATTCTGGGAGGAAATTAATAAGAAATGACACCATATAAAAATATAAAACAGTAAAGGATATAGGGAAATATAAATTGTGAATTAATCATCCACCATAACTAAAACAGCCACTGCATATCATAAGGCAACTATCAAAGACATCTCAGAAGACAGGAGCTGGCTGATTTTTAAAAGACCGTAGACTTGTCCAAATAGTACCAGCTCCTGCAATTACACTAGATAGGACTAGGGAAGAGGCCAAAAATCACTGATCATTTTCTCACCATTAGTTCATTATATAGGCTAGAAATCTACTGGCAGGGATACAAATAGGAAGGAATTTCTAGGAGCACATTTTGTTTGTATAGCAGATCCTCCCAGCACTAAGAGCCCCATGGTGGTACTAGACAGTGAATGCAGACCAAAAAGGACTGTGGATATAACTGCGCTGCTGACTTGAGTTGGAAATTTCTGCCTGGGATTCTGATTTGAAAAAATGTTGTGATGCTTCTGTAAGCTACTCACAGGGCTGCTGTTCTAAGTGACAAAGTTCTATAAACAAAAAATGTATTTCATATTAAGGGACAACCAAATAGGATTTACTTAAAATGGAAGGAAAAGTCCATCCACTGACACCAGAATCATAGTTTAACATGGCAATTTTTGTGGGACAAGGTTGATTTGCCCCATCAATTTCACTTTTATGAAGAGCCCATAAAAATATACACAGCAGTAAGGGAATGTGGAGCAGCAACATTGTGATACAAAATGCTGTTACCCCCATTTTCACAAAGCTGGCAATTATTCACTGAGATCAAAGATTTACTTGCATATAATGGCTCCTCATTTTCCTTTAAAAACACTGTTATTGGGTGTGGTGAGATGATCAAGAACATTGTCATTTTCTTTGCTGCTTCCTACCAAATTCCTGACATTCCAGGTTCCTTTATTCAAACAATATTCAAACTTATGAATCTATCAAATTCCTTTCCATCATAACTCAGCTTTACTATCTCCATCCAATATCAGGTTTTGTTTCTGCTTTAGAAGTGGCTCAGACAAAGCAGAAAATGTTTGGCATGATAGTTACTTTCCATAAGAGTATGAAAGAGATGCCAAACTGCCAGAACCTCATACTCTCCAATGTTATGTTTTGTGTGATGCTCATTTTCCTTTAAAAAAATGACAATGAATGAAATTTGAATAAATCTCTATGCTCCCACTTAACACTTCAGTAAGTAAATCCAATGTTACTTAAGATATTTTCAAGCAAGGATTGTTGGGGTGGGTTTTGGGTGGGCTTTCTTCCAGGAGAAAGAAAAAAATGCTTTGTACAAATAAAAGGATACTGATGTGTTAAAATGCAGATTTGTTTGATTTTGAGATTCAAAAACATGTTGTTCCACTGGGTGGAAATGCAAATGGTGAGCTTGCGCCATGTATTCCAGCCTTATTGTTGGTAAGAACTTGTATTGCCCTGTGAGCAATAAGGAACAGTGACACACATTTACAACAGAGGATGAGCCAGCCCTGATTTCCAGTCATGCCATGCCTGTGAGAATTCAGCTCCTCTGAATACCTTGCAGCTTTGAAACACAACCACCAGATGAGGATGACCTTACCACATGGAATGCAGTACAACACTTGACACCATATTGGACATGAAATATAAAGATAATTAAATGTTTGTGAGAGTCCTCAGATTAATGTGATGCTATTTTGTTAAAAACAAAAGAAACAAAAAAGGCTATGTGAAAATTCATGGATATGGAGGTAAACCTCTAGTTCTCTTAGATTACCCCTATGTAAATCTTTCACCTGCTGGACTTCAGTGCTCTTCATAAGTAAGAGGCTCTTCTGGTTAATTCCAACCCTCAACATGCGCTTCCCAGCTACCATCAACCTCCTCTGTGGAAATGAAATTGTCCTTGAGAAATGTTCGTATCCACAGCATATTGATTTTGCATAATTTAAATGGCTGGGTCTTCTAATGCAACTCATTTGTAGAAATCACGTGAAAACTTGGAGCATGTTTGGCATGAGTGATATCTTTTCCTTTCTTTCTTTTCCCATCCAGCCTCTAAAAATTCTGTACTGAGAACATCTCCACTGTGTTCTCCCTCCTTTGGAAGCTTTCTTCTCTCAAAGTTCAGGGACAGGCAACAGGGGTAACAAATTTTACTCTCATGAGCTTGAGGTTTCACCTGAATTCATATAATTCTCCCAACATTATTTCAACCCCAAAGGATACATGATTGGATTGTAGATATTAACACAGATACCTTAAAGGTGAGAAACAAACTTTCAAACCATATTTCCTAGAAGACTGTGAAGAAAAAAAGCAGGCATACATCTTTCCTTGGCAGGAAGAGCACAATTTTGATTTACGGATAAAGATTATTCAATCATATGTATAGTTTATGTTTGTTCCCTTCCTTATAAATCCCCACTCACTCACTCACTGGCCTGTGTCCCATCATATATAACCTCACCAGCATGACTAATTCATAAATGTTTCCATTTACTCAAGAGGAAGGGATACTTAAAACTGCAGTTTGGGATTCAAGAAACACAAAACCAGATCCTGGCTAGGACACAGACTTCCTTTCTAATCTTTGAAAGCCAGTTATCTCTCTTATTCCTCACCTCAGGGAAAAATAAAGAGACCTAAACCTATGCCTTGTGTGCTTCTCTAGATAGATGATTACTTGGGACAGAAAGTGTTCATGTGCAGGGCGCTTTATCAGCAGGGCATTAAGCTTCAGAATTATAGTTGCAAAGATGATTGAATACGAAATTGTCAAATGCTTGGGCAGCCTACAAAGGACCTGTGGCCATAAGGAAGGTACACTGGGCTCAGGAAAGGTACAAATACCAATCAACCTAAGACAGAATGACTAAACTCAAACTCTTCATGAGTGACTTTCTCAAAGTGTCTGAACAGCTCTTTCTTCTCTCTTCTGTCTCTGCCAACCATCAAAGTGGTTTGTGTCTCCTTCACAATCAAAGAGGGAAAAGGTCTTTTTACAGTTTTCTGTGGCATGTTTTCACATTCTGCTCTGAGATCTGCTGACACTCACATGAATAAGTGGCATTCCAAATGAATACATGATACAGACCTGAGTGATACATACCTGACTTATGTTTATTGCCATTTACAAATCTGTTAAGTGCTCAGCAGAAGTGGAAGGACTTACTTCCCTGTGCTGTTTTCCAGGAAACCAATGAAATTCTCATGTGAATATAGGCTCATCTGTGCAAGTAAAGACTATCCCTTATGAGACTGACTATCCCAGGAGAGTCAAATCCAGAACAAAAGAACTTTCTTAGAACTTGCTAAGAACTTTTCTTAGCAAACGTGTTTGGAATCCATTTGCACTCTGTAGCAATTCACTATTTTTCATTAAATAGATACAAAAACATTCATCATTTCCCTTTAATAGATTTGGTTGAGCTTGCTAAAAAAAAGTCAAATAATCATGGAAAATATGCCCATTTGGGGTATGATGAACTGGGACTTTCTGAGACTTATCTAAGGTATTTTTATTTACATGATCTTGAAAGCTGGCTAGAAATACTGAAGTTTTAGTAAAGACATTGTTCTTTGTCTCTCTTAACAGAAGTTTCTTGAGATCCTGAGAGTCATCAGGGATATGGTTTTCTGAGGATGAATAACCTAGCAAAGGCACAGCCTGTATCTTGAATGTTTAAATCAAAGTAAGACAAAGCTGTACCAAACAAGCAGAAGGAAAAGGAGACTTTAGGCAGTATTGAAGTTTCGTAACACGGATGAAAAAGCAATGCAGTATCACCTAGTACTGTAATGCAATACAACCATGACACATTGCTAGCACTGGGAAGATGAAGAGAGTCTGAGGGGACAAGCATCAAAAATGGAACAATTCTTTCCACCTTAGCTCAGCTGATCCTGCTGGACAACAGAAGCAAAGACGAGTCTCCAGGACACAGTGATAAAGTGTGCAACACAGAGTATCATCGCAGGAACTTCCATGCCTCTGTAGGGGTTTATAAAACCCTCTTCCAAGCTTGTCCTGAACACAGGCATAGTTCTGCCCTGGTTTCACATACAGAGCAGCTCTGCTCTTCTGCACCTATTTGCTCTGAGTTGGGATACAGAGAAGTAGGAGAAAGAGTTCGTCTCCTGTTCTCAAAGTGGATTTTATAGGAGGCTGCAGGCAAGTTCCATTTCAGCTGTAAGACAGCAGAGGATAAAATGGCCAGAGACAAGAGCAGAGCACAGGCAATGCAGCAGAGGGCCTGGCTGACGCTAGGAGTGTGCATTGCAAAGTAGCAGCACTGAATGATTTTACAGTTGTCTGGTACCACACAGAACAGCAGTATTACCTTGATACCTGCGGGCCAGCCCTGGTAAGATGAGACCTGCTAATACAAGAACAATCAGTGGTTATACTTGGCAGCACAGATGAAGTGCACTGTCAGCAAGTTTCAAGGTTTCGAGTGCAGGTTAGCTCAAGATTTACGGCACTTCTAGCTTTCAGATGGCATGGGAGTACCTTGAGAACAGCTTTTTTTGCTGTATTCAGCAATCTGTTTCCATTCTGGCCACAATCCAGAAATACACAAGAAAAAAATGTGAAAAATAAGGATAGGCAGTAACTAAATATTTCAGAACCATCACAAAGAATCAATTTGAGCAAGGCTTTAGAAAAGGGCAAAAGGCCAGTGGAGAAGTGGGGTGGGTTTTTTCTTCCAAAAACAATTTGCCCTTTCCCTATCATTTCAGTTAACCAAATTAAACAAGTACCTTCTTGTGCAAGGGTGCTTACAGTTTGAGTGACTTCTTTGTTTTATAAACTGTGATCCTTGTCCACAGCTTTTCCAGTGGCCATGTTCTCTTTTCTAAGTGGATTCTCTAGTGCCTGCTGCTCAGCTCTGCTCTCACTGCAGATTTTCCTTTGGTGGCACCACTAATCTGCTTGTCTTTCCTCTACTTACCTGCCTGTTTTCACAGAGGTTACAGGACCACAGTGTCCTAGAGCCTTTATTGCTGTGTTGAATTTGCTTAAAATGAGCATTTCAATTGTTTGTTGAAGAGAATACAACAGTAAAGATCCCACAGCCTGTGGGATCATGGGAGTCTAATTTCCTTAGGAAGCCTAACTAAGAATAACCACTAGCATTTCTTTGGAGCATGAACTCTCCTGGTCCTGTATGAATATCAGTTATTGAGTCCGCAGAGCAGTTCATTTGGGTAGTTTACCTACACATAATCTTCACTCTGCAAAGGTGAATGAAGGAGCTAAGGGAATTAACTCCCTAAGAATGCAATGCATCTGTGGCAGACAAGCACAGAGATTTCCCAGACGGCTTTGGAGATGAAACCCCAGCCTCACTGACGCCCAGGCAGGTCAGCACTCAGAAGGGCTTGCTGCACAGCCTCATATGCATCCTCCACAGACACAGCCTCCCTAGCCCTCTGCACAAAACCATTGTCCGTACAAGACTCACATCAGACTCAAAATGTACACAAAGCCCTGCAGCTCTATGAGGCGCAGTGATCCAGGAACACAAAGAAGTGCAACTGAGCAGTGTCTGGATGAGGAGTCTGATGTGCTTGCCATGTGCGTACCAGTGGTCAAATTACAGAAATGAAATCTTTGTAAGCTGACATCCAGGACTTATTTATTAATATAGTCTGAATGACTAATTTATGGCCACATATTTTTAGCCTTTAACAGAGCATCTATTTCATTATTTAAGGTGTTTAATTATGCACCTGTGTAATTAGTATCTGAAGAAAATAGGTTTCTTTATTACCCTATATCTTTAGTGAAGAGCAATAAATACTCATATTAAACAAAATCTCTTCTAATACTGACAGACTTTAAGTTAAAAATATTTAACACCCTTCATGCTATGTCAAATAAGGGAGGCCTGATAGAAGAGTGATAGTTGCAAAAAACAAAGTAATGAAGCTGACCAGCAAAAACATCAAAATTAATGGAAGTTATTTCATTTCATATTTTGTAATTGTTCAGTTCAGTCCAAAAGACTGATTTCAATAGGAATTACATTTATACAAGTGGAACAATTTTGTTCGCTCACTGCAGGTGTGTCAGGTAAAATCAATATTTTCACACAAAGAATCTCCTCTCAAGGTCTGCAGTTCTCTCTTTGGTGTGTCTTCTCAAATAGTTTTAGTGTAACACTGAGCTTTAAAAAAGAACAAAATGCTCCTGAACTGGAAAAATTCAGTTTCATCTTTAAAATGACAGATCAAATAGAATGAAATATCTTTTTAAAACACAACATTTTGTCATATCTAAAAAATAAGGGTTTGTGCTTTGTCTTAAATAAATGAGGCAAGCAACATGGGGCAGGATAGGGCTGTAAACCACATCTGTGGCTTTTTGAAGCTCTTCATTGGCGAGAGCCACAGCACAGTGCAGAGAGCCCTACCTTGGTCAGAGCAGCCTCCTCGGGCTACTCTATAAGGCACCACCTGCTTGAGCCCTCCAGGGAACAACAAGGTACAATCCCATCCCAGACACATGTGCCTGCTTATGACGGCACGGACTTTAATTGTCTTCCTTTGAACTAGAAGTGCACACGAAGGAATCACGAACACTGAACTGCCCAAAAGGAGAGAAGGTAGGTTGTCATTTATGTGGGGAAAAACAAGTACAAAACAAGCAGTCATTTTCTGCTATTTTCATGTTCATACTGCAGAAAGAGAACCGCTGTATTTGCCGGTATACATTCACATGGTAGAGATAAATCCTGTCCTGAAAAGTTAGACCAGATTTTTCAACTGGCTCGATGTCAAGCTTTTCATCACAATTTTTTTTTCACTCTGCCCAGATGTAGCTGTTGGTCTTTTTGTGGATGAAAACAAATGATGAGCTCACAGCCACCTCTACTGCACATGATTTGATGGCTACTGTTTATTTCCCACATCACACACATTATTTTTGCCAGGTGCCTGAGCTGAAAACACTCATCTCCATTTTATTTCAGAGCACCTGTTATGAGCCATTCACCAAGTCATTGTGTATCCAGGTGTGTGTATAGTTCTATAAAAGGAAAAGCCAGGTCTGCTGATGTTTCTCATTTTGTGATTCTCTATAAATGGTGTGCATGCAACTGTCTGCCCTCAGTGCCAAGGTCTGCAAATTCACTGCACAAAGCATCTCCCACAGAACCAGCACCAGAACAAAGTGGCTTCAGCAAAGAATGCCAATTGTTCAGCACCTCTACAACTAAGTTTTTACATTCATTTTGTTTCAAAATAAGTTTTTAGAAGGCTGGACAGTCAATGTGACTGTTCAGCCCTGTACAAAAAGTCCCTTCTCACTCATCCAGTTTGTTACTTAAAGGGTCCCTGTGGAAGCTGAACTAGCCCTTGATAATGGCGGAAAAGAAATCCAAAAGAAAATTGTTTTTGAGAATTTTTGATAAGAGGTTTTGATAATTTCAGCGATGTAGACTGGCTATGGGAAGGGTCTGGCAAACAGGAGTAGACACAAGGGAACCAGGCATGAGAGCAGAGGAGCTACAGAAACCTCACCAGTTGGCAACAGCAAGTAGCTGCATGAGAATATTGTATGTTACATGGTAGCACAGCCTCAGTTTCTTTGTACACATCCTGGAAATATCACATGGACAGGATATTCTAGGAAAAGTGTGTCACTAAAAGGGAAGGGGGTGCAGCAGGTGAGAAGAAGAACATAATCATCTGTACTAGTAAAGAGAAGGCAGTGGAGGGAAGGACATAAATTTTTTTGTTAATATGATGGCTGTAATCCCAAACCTGTCTTCCCTTAGGCATGCCACTGGAAATATTGCGCTTTCACTCCTACCTCAGAGGGCAGATTCTGCTGATGCAGATTGCTTGAAATTGCTGTTTCACTAGAAAAAAGTGGTGGCACATGTGGTCCTTATCAGAGTTTGTGGTCTCAGTTTGAGTTCTTACAGAAAGGGATTCATTGATCGGTGCCAAGTCACTCCCTGGCATGTCTGTTGCTTAGTGGGACAGTAATGTCTGCTTTGTGGGAGATCAGCCTTGTTCTCTGGGAACTGTGACACCACTGAGACAACTTTCCACAGTCATATCCCTCAATAACTATCCTTCCACCAAGGCACATCCCAGAATCTGCTTGTCCAGCTGCCAAGATTCAGTGCCTCTGCCAGCTCTCTCTTAGCAAAGGCTTGGATGTCACATGTGATAGTGACTGTCCCTGGTGACATTTCTCCTGCCTTTGAGGAGCTTCAGCATCTGCTGCTGCAGCCACTTATG
The DNA here is from genome assembly GCA_039654755.1 of Calcarius lapponicus. Taxonomy (NCBI): domain Eukaryota; kingdom Metazoa; phylum Chordata; class Aves; order Passeriformes; family Fringillidae; genus Calcarius; species Calcarius lapponicus. Next base: position 42,971,043 of record CM077462.1, on the reverse strand, counting down.
ATGCAGTGAAAAACAGACCCTTCAGTGCAGGGGTGCCTGAAGATCACAGTGCTGTATGTGCCTTCCCTGAGCAGCAGCGCAGGTTGGGTGGAGGAACTTGTGTGCTCAAACACTGAAACAGGATTTACTTTGTGATAAGTACCAACTGCAAACTTTCCAATGTGCAAATAATCTATTTTGGCCTTGGACAAGCAAAACAAAGTATGCAGAATTTACCTGTTTTTTATTTGGGTTGTTCTGCAACTCATAGAATACTAATGTCAGTTACTGGCTTGCTGACCAAGATTACTTTAAATATTTCATAGGCTATGGATAAATTCTGAAGCAACAACATTTATGCAAAGCACTTCTTGAGTGTTATACATGGAGATTTGCAACTAGAAATTAATTTTTTCTTGCCTTACTTGAAAACCTGTTCTTAATGGAAATTTAAGGTTGCTCATTCAAGTCTTTTTTGTTTTAAATAATGATAAAAGGTACATTATTTCATCATAAACCAGATACCTTTTATCTTTTTTACTGCATCATTACACATGCAGTCACTCTCTTAAGAAAGGCCAGAGGGAGATGGGCTCTGAGAGAGCAAACAAGAGTTTATTTTTTTCTGCTGAAGCACTTGCACAAGTTACTAGAGACGTTGTTGCTGCCCCACGGCTGGAAATGTTCAAGGCCAGGTAAGATGGAGTTTTCCACTAAAACAGCAAGCTGGTTTAGTGGAAGGTGCCCCTGTCCATGACAGAGGGTTAGAAACTAGATTACCTTTAAGGTCACTTCCAATCCAAACCATCCTATGATTCTACAATTCTATAATATTTTTTTATGCCGGCTGAACTGCAAAGAGATTACAGGCCTCAATTTCATTTTTGTTCTCTCTCACTCTCTGGCTTCAGCAAGTTTTTTGTTGGTTTGTGCTTTGAGAAGTCCTTCTTCTACTGTTTTCCAGGACAACAGTGAAGTCCCTGCCAAAGGCATTGTGCCCCTGACTAATCTCATTCCAGCCTTTGCCCCAGTTTTGAACCAAGGTTTTTCAGCAGTATGAGAGACCCAAGAGAATATAAACCTTCAGAAAATAAAGATTAATGTTTCTTTCATTGTGTCAAACAGCATGCAGACAATGTTAAACTCTCTGTTGTCCTTCTCTGTGCTCAGGGCTGCCCCATCTCCTTCCTCCTGTCTGGCCCTTCTTGGCTGCTCCCCAGAGGCAACTTTAGTCTTTTGGTGAATTAAAGTTTTCATGGTCCCATTCCTCCTGTTCTCCTTCTCACCCTCCCATACAAACACACCCCAGTCTCCTCTGCCTGCACAAGGAGACCAGTGTCAGAGTAGCTTTCTGGGGAGCCATGCACATGTGCTCACCAATATAATGGAAGCTGAGAGAAGAATCATCTCCAAAACAGCACTGTAGAGTCTGAAAGTAGGTCAGGCAGCGTCTGGGCACTGCGATGACTGGGCAGCAGAGTTCAGGTCTGTGCCCTGAGCTGTCACAGCCAGCAAGCAGTGGGAGATTGCTGCAGGAAGTGTGTTTGGACCAGGAGAGGAAATACAGCATCCATGTGGGCACTGGGCCATCTGACCAGCTAGTTTAAATTGGCTGAGCTGAACTCCGGGTTGTAGCTGGGCACACATCAGCAACCCTGCAGAGCACAAAGCAGTGCTAGGTGTGTTTGCCAAAGGGCATGATCCTGGCCCTGTGGAAATCAGATGGAGCTTTGTCATCAACTCCAGCTGCAGCAGAGCTGTACCCTACATTGTCACTACAATTATTTCAGGTCTACTTCATATGGATTTTAGCAAAAAAATCCCCTCAGGAATGCTCCTTGTTTACAAAATCGCCTCCTGCTCTGACTGAAACATTTGTATCTCAGTTGTTAGCCACAATAATGAGTTGACAATTTCCTCCAATTGGCACATTTCATTCAAGACACATTATTGTAACCACAGCTGACTAACATATACAAAGCCAGGTTCACCAAAAGTGCTGTTTACTGACACATGAACAGAAAAGCCTCCAAGTCCATTGTTGTCTTCTTGCCTTTTGAGTGGGAATGATGTTTCCTAGGCAGGTGGGGGAAAAAAAAAATCTTTAAATATACAGGAGAATGCAATGGTTTATGGGGTCTCTGGTGTGTGTTTCCAGCCCAGCTTCAGAAGCAGTTTCAGCAGTTGGCACAGACTAGGGTGAGATGTCTCACAACCCTTACAGAGCATTCCTAGTTCAGAGGACGGCTGGATCCCCAACAGAACAGGAGAGCCAGCATTACTGGGAAAGAATAGAAAGAAAATCACTGGACTCCATTTCATTTTCCCAAAGGGTCAGGAAGGTGAAAGGGGAGGGGTGAAGAACTCCAACTGCAGAGGCTTAAATCTATTTTAATAATGTCTCTGCCTTGCGGTATACATGAAAGACAATGGGCGTGTACAATTAATAATGATTAGTTTGCCATTACAGTGATAAATAACTTTAACTGGCTCTTTAGAGCAATGTTTAGGGCCTTCCTTTCCCTCTTTTTTCTCTTTTTTTTTTTTTTTTTTTTTTTTGGTGGCAGATGGTGTAAAATCCCTGGGCCCTTTGGACCTTGACCTCCTGCAGATGTTGGGATGGGACAAAATGGTCCTTAGGATGGTAGAAAGGGAAAGAAAATGAAAACCCTTCTAATGTACCGTATCAGGGCTATCAGTGGGGTGGACCACTAACTGCTTTTTTATTACTGTCACTTACCAGTCCCAATTCTTCTGTACTTAAAGAGTTATGTCAGCAATTGTGAGGTAGCTGAAAAGGAGAGTGGATGCATGTGGTGGTGAAGTATTATTGGAAATCAGACCAATAGAGGATGAATGAAAGATTATGAGAGGGGCAAACTACCATAGTTAGCAATGCTGCAACAAACTAGACACTGATATATTGTCCTCTTGGAGATATTCTGACAGCCTATTATATTCCCTTAATGAGGTTGTCATGCATTTCTCTTTTTGTAGCTATTAAAATCTTGTCTACATCTGCTGAGTTTTGCTTCAGAGAGGTGGAGGAGGGGACCCTTGATATTTTGTAGTCTGCCCTTGTTTAGCCAGGGTCATACCTGACCTAGCAGCAGAGAGAGATATTTAAGTTGTCCAAGATGCAAAAGTTCAGTGGATTTTCAAAGGGAGAATGTGAAAGAAACATTTCCATGGTTGTATCCTCACAGTGAGCTGAAAGAATGATGGATGTTAATATGACTAATGGGAACTTTCTACAATTCCCAGATCCATGCAGATGGTGAGATAATGTGGTATGTGAGTCTCATTAAGTATAAAAATCCTGCACATCACCTCTGAATTACAATGTTAGCAAACTGCACTGCTATGTGTACTAGCAAGGGTAATCTGACTCTCTTCAAAATAAGGAATGAAAATACTCCCTTAATGGTTTTCTTCAAAATAATCAATGATTCCCATTTGTAATATGCATGAAGATAAGTAAGTAGCTGGATAAGTAGGTAGGTGAGTAGACATGGCAGATGTGTGAGTATCATGTGGGTCGTAGGAAGCAAAACTTCCACTGCTTGAACAGTTTTCTTTCACAAGGAAGACAGAATTTGAAACATGAACTTTCTCCCTCTAAGGCACTGACTGTTTTGCCTTTGGGTCTAACTTTGGAGCTATCTTCTGGCTGTCTCAGGAGAGTGTGATGTACATGAGGGCCCTCCAAGCAGAGTTTTAATTCAGATCCTTGGATATGTTTTGTTAATTCAGTTCTCTGATACAAGGTCAGTCTCTAGGAGTGAATAGGGGAAGGGTATCTATGGCTGATATATGCAGTTGGGGAATATCCAAGGGCTCAGAAAGTTGCCTGCATCTGAATAGAGCTGGTTCAGGGCCACCAGCTTCCAGCTGCAGGGCATAAAGCAGCCATTCCTTCTTGCATGCTCTGAACCTTGATATTTAACATTTAAGGACTTTCAGATTCATTTTGAATGAAAACTCTTTGTCCCATAAACATTTTCTGCTAAAACATGATACACTAGGAAATTTAATACATCAAATCAGATGCAGCAAGTTAATTTCCTGCAATTAGAAGTTATACAGTTGGGTAATTGCTCCACAGGGCCAAATGATTTATTCCAAAGCCTCTTGGAAAATGTTCTAATACATCCAGTTTGTACATCTTTATTGTCGTTTAATAAACAGAAAGCACACAATATGTGCTGTAATGGCAAATCAGACAGCCAGTATATAAAATCATTTGGGATTTGATGTCTAAGTCATCATTAAACTAGGATTTGCAATGAATATGTCAGATGTCTTCACACTGCTCCACAAGCGGTATAGAAAACAAGCTCCCCCTGCTCTAATGAGGCAGAGCGAAATGGGTGAATACATTTTGATACACAATGCATCAGTGTCTGGTTTGTTTTAGTGAAACAGTAACCTCTCTCCCTTTTTCTGGGTAAATGCAGTACAATAGACTAACGCCACATGAATCTATTATGTCTTATAGGGCTTTTAGCGGGAGTATGACTGTTTAACCAGGCAGTGACACGAGAAGAATTACTATCCGACACTCCAGCTGAAAGTAGAGAATTTATTGATTCACTGCACTGGCCTGCCATTTTAGCTTTGATTGAGAGTCTTTCATGAATCCAAAAAGGTAACACTCCTTCATTGAAAACAACAGCAGGCAGTCCAACCCGGACTCAAACCATCTGCCAGCTTAAAAGAAAGATGAAGGTGTTTCCCAAAGCATCTACTAGCCTAGATCTATCCAGTAGATCTATCACTCCAACTAGCACATATCCAGGCTGACATACAAGAAATGCTTGTGAAGTCTTTGACTGGAGGTTTCATGTAGATCTAATTATCAAAAGTGATATAATCTGGAAACTAATTACACCCAGCAGCACAGCAGCTACAACTTCCATCATTCAATCTCACACATCTGAAATCTTCACATCCCAGAAATTAAGGGATATCCTTTTCTTTCCCTTTTTTTTTCCAAAACCACTTTTGAAAAATTTTGTCTTTCTTTGTTGTAGATCAGCTCTTTCAATCAAATATTTTCCTTAAAGCAGGATGTTCTTTTTTAAACAAAAGAGATTTGCATTCCCAAGCAAGTCTGAGTCCAGAGTGGCATGTGAACAATCTGCTCGTTTACACTTCAGTAGATATTCATGTCGTCCTGGTTCCATGTGCTGCCATTCCAGGCAAACCCGAACTCACAGTATAGACACCATTTGATACCTGTAGCTTACCCTTTTCAGACCTTACCCTTCCTTAGCTTCTTAAGATCACAACTAAAACCACTGTTATACAACGCTTAAAAAAACAAACAAACGAAAAATGAAAACCTAGAAAATGAAATGTAAAGTCAGTGCAAAGAAATCTAAAGCCAAATACAGTAACAGACAGGATTTTGGAGTCCCACTGTCACCTGACATAAGCCTGAATCACATTCCATATAAAAATTACCAAAAATAAGTGTGTCAGCAGCACTTACTCAGAAACTTCTTTTTTAAATGGAACAGTTCTTTTCAAATCAGGACCAGGACACTAAGGAATTTCAAATCCTGAACATGAACAATTTGGCTATTTGTTACATATTATCAGACAAAAATATTCTTTCTCTATTTTCAGAAAAATGGGAATTTAAAATATCAAAAGCCATGGAGAAAGTTTGGAAAATATACATGCTGGGGAAGAAAGCATGGAGAAACCCTGTGTGATTCCCTGGGAAAACCAGGACCTGGCACAGACCCAGAGCCTCATTGTTCCTGGAGTATCTCCCTACACTCTTCCCCAAGATGCAGAATTTCTGGACAATCTGTTAACTCAGGTGAGTGTCACTGTCCCAGCAAACTGGTGCACTGGGTGACATGGGATGTATTTTCTGTGGCACTTTGACCCCAGGTATCCTGTTATTAGCACTGAGTTTACTCATGGACAAAATGAAGTTTTGGTAACACCTTTGCCCATCCCTGAGCCAAAAGTAATAAACCCTGGAACTGTGCAGAGTTTATCAGTCAAAGCAGCACACTAGCAGGTCACAAGGCTTGCTTTCAGCTCTGAGGGGAGGCAGAATGAGACGAGTCCACTCAAAATGCAGGCAGAGCAAGCTCACCTCATTGCAAAGCACTGCCAAGTGTGAGCTCACACCTGCAGAGTACAAGCAAATCTGGAGTCTTTTCAGGAGCTACCGTGGTTCCAGCAGACTGTACAGGAAAATAAACCAGGCCTAGGGTGAGGGCTTGTGCCCTGCTCCACAGTTGTCTATACAGGGTAATTCTTAGCACATTCCATGGTAAGATTTTGCCCCAAAACAATTTATTGTCTCCCACACAACGCCTTTATTGTCTCCCACACAATGCCTAGGCACCTTCAACAGACTAGCACAGATGTTGCCGATGTCTCTTCATAAAAATCCTTTCATTAGGATTTTTCCAGCTGAAGCTGAGAAGTTTCAGCAACAAGATTAAACAATTGTTATCAGCTGCTGTGGAATGTAACAGGTCCACCTGCGATTGGCCCATCTTGCATGTTTATAATTAATAGCAAATCAAGGACAAAGCTTTCTCAGACTGAGTCCGAGAGAGCTAGATTGTTGAACATTCTTTCTAGTCTATTCTTAGCTTAGCCTCTCAGAAAAACCTTCTCTCCTTCTATGTCTTTTTAGTATAGTTAATATATATATATATATATATCTTAATATAATAAATTAAGCCTTCTGATAATGGAGTCAACATTCTCATCTCTCCTTCGCCCTGAAAAACCCTTGTGACCACCATCACAGCACAGACCTTGGATTTTCCTAAATATGCAGTCTGCACTAGGCTGCTTTGTTTTGGTGGGAAGAGGTCCGTGGACACAAGCCAGGTTGTGTCACTTCTTGGAGCCTGTCCTTGGGTTCTGCCTAATTTAATAGCAGAGATTGGATGACCATTCCGTGTGGGGCTTAGCTCCATGCAGAGCCACACACAGGCTCCCACCATTCCCAGGGCATGGGCACACAATGCCCACAGGCCTGGGCTGCCTGCAGTGCACAGGCATAGCCTCAATAGTGCAAAAGTTACTAAAATGCTTTCCTATCCCTGCTGGGCAAGGAAAGGATATAGCCTTGCTCTGCCACTGCTGTGTCTGAAAGAATAAGGCACACAAGCCAAACTAGTTATGCTCAGAGTCAGCCATAGTGGATCTGCACCCACATGTGACCAGTCCTCAGGCTGCAGACATGAAGCACTGAGGGATAAGAGTACAGCTCTGCAGCAATTACCCTCAAGGGCTTACAACAAATGCAAGACAATTTAGAATGACAGAAAAATGTTCCAAGAGACATGATAGCTGCACAAAATTTGAAGGTTCCAAAAAGATCTCAGGAATCAGAAACAGCAGGAAATTACTCAATGAATTTGCCCTTTTTTCTTCCCAGCCAAGTTCCAGACCAGGGTAGTTACAGCAGGCTTATTTCTTGGGCATGGGAAAAAAGAAAATCCAGGTTTGAAATAAGATCAACTCTTTGGGTTCAGTCCTGCAAATCTGCACTCGGACAAAAATCAAGCAATACTTTGGAAGCTGGATGGCAAACATGGGGACAACTGTGCCTGGCTGGAGGCACCAGTGGATCTCGTCTCTCCAGGCCCTTTGTTCACACAGGCTCAATGTTTCAGAGTTCTGAGAATAGCCCACTATGGATGTGTTACCAGACTTCCAGGGATGCATGTCATTCTCTTACATTCCATTTGCTGAAAATCACAAGCTACTGTCAGATACACAGAGTATGTAATCTGAGAAAATGCCACAAATAGCAAACTGTCAGCTCAGGAAAGATTAAGCCAAATGCTCTTCTGTGCCTTGCTGCAGAAATGGAAGCAGTGACATGACTGGAGATCTCAGCATCACAGACAGGACAGAGAAGGCTCCCCAGTATATGTTCATAACTGATTGGGCTCCTCAGAGGGTGTCAGTGCTGGTAAGTGGAAAGCAATAACTTTATATTCATAGGAGTGACATGCTGTGTTGTATTTCAGTTGTGGTGTGTTATGGAGTGGAAATGTCTTTGAGAGAGAAGTCTCTTGTCCCTTTCCTGTTTCCTCGGGTTCTCATGGAGATGCAGTCCCTCTGTTTGTTAGTTCCATATGGCCTGTCTTCAAGCTGTTTCAAACATCACAGAGGAACAGCTGACTCGAAGTTCCTGTAATTTTTGAGAAATATGGGCTCTAGTAGAGACATTAATGGCACCATGTAAGAAACTGCTGAGTGAGGTCAGCTCTTATTAGACTCTAGATATGTGGGACATGTGTGTTTATGAATGTCTTAATCACAAAGTCACAGTAAAGTCTGCGCTACAACAGAAAAAAACCCTTGGGGTTTTCAAGGGAATCCTTGAGAAATCCTGTCGTAGTCAAGGCAGGTGGGTCCTCTGGTGTCACACCACAGTTCTCTTTAAAAAGTCAACCAACCACAAAGGGCTGTGCTGCATCCTGGGCTCATGCATCTCTTCCTTCTTTTGCAATGAAGGTAAGCAGACAGGGAAAGAGACTGGAGCAGTTTTCTGCGGCATGACAGATATTGCAGGTGACATTTCCACTGAAGGCTGGCAGGCAGTGTGTGGCACACATTTCAGTCTTGGGCAGTTGTCCTCTGTGCATGCAAATACACCGTCAGCCTTGCCCAAATGCTGTATTGGAGCACCAATAGGCCCCCACAGGCTCAGCCCCCAGAGCCCAGAGAAGTGCCCAGGTCTGATCTTCTCCTATTATCTCCTAAGGAGAGCTTCAGTAAATGGCACACAACAATGAGAAGAAATACAACGTTTGTTGCTATTAAGGACAAGAGACACCTCTGTATTTGTCATTGCAATCAAGTTAATGAAGCTCTAAAGAAACCACACATGTGACCCAGTATCACAGACTGTACAAAAGAAATGCAATTTATCAGGCTCCATTGTGGTGAATTTGGCTGCTCTGTCATCTGAGTTCAACTTTCAGTCATTCTGCAGCAGCGAATGCTCACAATGCCACAACTCAGCCACGGACTTAGGGGGAGGCTGCTATCGCCAGCTGGGTGAGAGATTCACAGCTATCCAGACTATGCTAAAATATGCTGAGAGCAGCTCAACACCAGCCATTCTTCCTGTCATCCCTTCACCTCCTTGTTTGTTTCTTTCTCTTATGCTTTATATGTCAGACCATGCCCTTCAGGGACAAGCGCTTCAATTTCCTCTGCATTTCTCCTGTGTCTGTGGTAATGCAGGTCCCACCCCAGAGAGCATCTATGCACTGCCACAATGTAAGTGTTGGTGTGAGACAACAAAACTGTCTTGTTATTTCACTGTTTTCAAACATCCAGCTCATAAGTATTCCAGTACCGCAGCAATACCTAAAAGGGATCCTGTTACTGCAGCTAAATTTGTTGAAATTCATTTCACTTTAAAAAGGTACTAAGACTGTCTTCATTCAGCCATAGCCTCACTTTCATTAATCACCATCTCGTTCAGGCTGTGTTTTATACACTCAATTATTCAGTTTTGCCCTGATAATAAGTAATGTACCATTGTAGGAGAGAAGTAAAATGCTTCAGCACGATCCTTCCATTCCTAATGGATTCTCTGTTTGTTTACATTATACTGTAATAGCTATTGATCTTCACGCGATTATGGAATCCAGACAGCATTAGAAAATTCATTAATGATGACTATAGAAGCCTTAACCCTGTTTAAAATGTTCTTCACTTTCAGGCTATTCTACATGAATGACAACATCTATTATGGACAAAGGCACTGTAACCACCCCTAATTTGCAAAGCATATTATCTGTGATCAATACTGAATGATAAAGCACAGCTGACTGAAAAGGCCAATTTTGGAATTCGAGCGACATATGGTTTAAATCCCACAGTAGCCACCCCGCACTAACTAAACAATGGGGACACACAATATCCAGGATTTCTAACGCAGTGCTCCACAGTTAACAGAGCTCTTCCCTCGGGACTAATGCCACTATTTACATTTTTAGTTTTCAAGGGCAGAGAAAGGGTTTGCTGTTTCCTTCATCACATGTGACAAGGTGTAATGCATAATGAACAAAATGCCATAATTGCTTAGGAAAGGAACTTTATTAAGCATACAGAGTAACTTTATTAAAAATAAGAAAAAGAAGGAAAAGCACTTCAATGAACATTTTGTTCTAACAAGATCCTGTTTTCAGGGTTTTTTCTGAAGAAATAAATATTATCATATCAACAAAATTACCCTATATACAATTGTTTCACAGGGCTCCTTCCTATAGCACTGGTCTTGTATGTCTTAATAATACTTTCCTGAAGACTGTTTGTTTTAGGACTAGCCTACTTTGAAAGATAGATAATGAGGAAGACTAAAAAGTGACAAGCTTACTGCTTCATTTAGATTCCACGACTGTTGTCCCAGCTCTTTCAAGTTATGTATTAATGACAAAGGGTTATGAAAGGATTTTATTAAACATTAAGTACCTTGGCAATGTAACCAAAGGCATAAACTACCGCAACCTACATGACAATTACATATTGCAGCTCTAAAAAAAAGGAAGCATTTAATAATTATGGCTTTATATAATTCTGACACCTATAAAAATTCTAGATGAAACTCACCCCAAGTGTAATCACTGGACATATAACAAGGATGAATTTAGTGTTGTGCATTCATGGGAATAGCTATGCCTGTAAGAAACCAATACATTTTTCAGCAAGCCGCATAATAGGGAGTGACCTGAGCCAAATAATTCACATTTTCATTCCCATGCAAACTTCCACAGAAGGAACTAGATGCATAGCTCTGCTTTGGAGAGTACACAGTACAGCACTACATCCCCCAGTAAAACCTCTCTATACAGAGCTCCTGAGTTAATACACCTTGTCTCCCAAACTGTAAGAATGGTCATTCAATATGTTTGCACAGCAATGAGCCCAACACAGCATCAGGGGCATTTAGTTTTTCTCCACCATGAGGTATCTATGACATAGGTATGAACTAATTCCATGTGTCATGGTTATATGTTGTAGTTTGCCTTGTGATCTGGTATTGTCCCCTGTCATGCTCTGGTCAGTGGAGTCTGGACAGCTGTTGTGCCTACATCTGGAATAACAGGAGCACAGATACTCAGCTCAACCTGCTGTGGTGCTGAAGCTGGGCCAGCTGAACCCCACCCAGCTGAGAGGGTAGGTATTAAATACATTATATGTACCGTGGTAGCTCTTTCAATATCAAGATCCATTCATAAGATGGGTGGTCAGTGAAGAGGCAGGTGAAGGAGGCAGGTACAGGCGGCCACTATACAGAAATTGGGACATAGAAGGGGCTGCTCAGCATCAAGGGTTCAGCCCATCACCTCAACAGGCAGAACACAGCCATGCTCTGTAACCAGAACCAGCAGCCAGGGAGAATTGGGTGCCACCACTTGGATATAAGCACTGTACACCAAGAGAGGAGTTTTACAGCCTCACCTGCTGAGTAACACGGTGCATGCAAAAAGTGTCACTCACTCCATCTGGTGGCCTGGGCCTGTTTGCCCACATGAGACTGGGGCTGACAGATGAGAAGCACTGGGAGTTTTGGATAGTGAAGCTGAAGGTGCTGAGACAGCCACGGTGAGAGCTGCACTGACATATATCCATATCTATCTAGGTGTTTCTACAGCTACAGATCTATGTATCAATTGCAAATTACATGCATGAAATTTCTGAATTAAGAACAAATTCCCACATTATCCACAAACACATGCATGTGAACTAAGAGCACTCGTTCGCCCACGTCACTGTCTTTAGCAAAGACAGTGATTTGCTACCTCTTATATACAGACATTTTACCCCTTATATACAACCAAAGCAGTTCAAATTCAAAATTATGAACTTAAAGTAAAATTTGTTGGAAAACAGCCACTGAGCAATCCAAGAGCTAAAATATATTAGCTTATATATAAGCTTTTAGTTCACAGAAATTTGTATAAGTCTCCAGTCTGCTTAAAGATCACAGATGTACAGAAGAAAGCACAAATTCCACTCAATCAAAAGGAGAGCAAAGAAAAACCTAAGGGAAGAAGAAAATACCATAAAAAGAGCGGTCAAAAGTGATCAAAGCTGAACTGATCTGAACTGAAAAAATCTTGCCAAAAACCTCAGCTCCAAACAAGACATGTCTAGAAGCTCTAGGAATAGGAAACTGTTTCCTAGACAAATTTTAGTTCAATCTAAGTGACATTGCTGTGTAAAGCAATCTAAGCAACTTCATGAGTCCAAGAGGATAGCAGAAAAAAAGATAAGTACTTAGCAATTTCAGCCTTAATGTAGCATCAACCACATCAGCAATCATAGCCTTCAACTACCTTGATATGCAAGGTAAGCCACTAAGAAGAGAAATTCATACATGGTGCAGATAATGAGGTTAATTTTTCTGTGAGTTATCATGGACATTATTATAGTAGCTATCTGTACTTTGCTAAAATTTTTCTCAGTATGGAAATCAATCTTCTCTTCTTGGCTAGAGCATAAAGGCTGAGATTTATAAAGCCTTTTAAGGTGCCTCTAAAATTAATGGGAATTGGATGTCCTCATTACCTACATGCTTTGAAAAACTCGGCCAAAATGCATAAAATGCATAGACAGTGGCTATCATTAAAACCTCTCCAATTCTGCCTTTGAAAGTGGATAAGGATATCATCATGTTCAAATGATTCCCTGTAAAGGATTTAGCACCAGGAATATTTAGCAAACTCTACAGTGCTCACTGTAAATTACTTTCAAAGGCATGTGCAAAGACTTTATTGATGCCTGCACAAACAACTGCATGAAGTAATTCAGTGAAGTGAATCTCTAGGGATGAGTTGCCAGAACTGCAGTCCTGAAGGAGTGGAATTTATTGTATATCCTAAGTAGCCCCATTGCTGGACATTGTTGGGAAAGGTCTGCTGACATGAAGCTGTATATCCTCAGAACTAATTGTGTGCTGATGTGCAGAGTGCAGCCCAAAGGCATCAGTGCAATGGAGCATCCCCACTGGTTCTGTTGAGCATGTTGTCAAAATCATGCCTAGCTCCCCTCCACCTGAAAACCTCAATGAACCATCTCCGTTTCACCATTGCAACTCTTGTGGGCAAAAGCCATGTTGTTCTAGATCAGCTCTCCTTCTTGATCCTTTTTTATCATTTTTCACTATGTTCTGAGTAAAAGGGCCATCCTTGCCAGCTGCCTTCTTCCATGCTCTTGACCATGCCTTCATTCTCACCCCAGCTGGCTGGTAAATAAAAGTGGAACTAAATCCTGTCTCTAAAGTGTTACAGTGAGGGTCATGCAAGCTATGGGTGAAGTTTTTGCTGCTGTTGCTACCTTGCTAGCAGAACCCAGATGGACTGGTTTATATCTATCTCTGGCACTGATATCATAAACATAAGCAGTGCAATCACATTCCACAGTGGAGTGCAGATGAGAAAAACCAAAGGAGAAAAGCTTCAGCCTTGTGTAATTTCCATGATTAAAATCAACAGCGATGTTTGACTAATTGGCCCACCAAGGCCCTTGCATTGGCATAATTTAAATAAGCTTAAAAACAGAACAAGGTTAAAAAAAAACAGCACCAATCACTTACCAACAGGGCTGCACAGTCTCTTCACTGAGTTTGTGTTACAAAAGGCTTGCTTCCCTCTGCAGGAGCCCCACAAAGCCTCCCAAGGTTTTTGGTGGAGTGCCCCACTGAAAAGTGAGACTGAGCATCATGTTCACTGTCAGCATCACCAGCCATTACACCTCTGAACAGGGGTACCACATCATTAAGGGACTGCAAGAAGAGGATGGAAACACACATTCTCCTCCTCCTGCTCCACGTCATTGCCTTATCTTCATGCATCTTCGACACATTTACATGGAGGAAGGAAAAATCTGTTTAAATCACTAAAAGCAATGTGTGTTATATGACCTCATGTATTGCGGAAAAGCGGTTCCATCCCCATGCACACAGGGCAGATGGAGCTTTTCCTGTATCTGCTTTCAAATTAGTTTCAAAGTATTCAATTGAAGTCCTGGGAAAGCTGAGGACCAGATAGATATTTCTTTCAAAACCGTTGGTGAGATCTCTATTGAGATGGTCCTGGGTCATGAGGTAGGCACTAGCCTCCTCGAAAGACCCCCTGTGAGACCTTATCTGCATCTGCCCAGCTCTGTCTGTTGGAAATAATAATCCAGAAAACCGAGATTTAGGTGAACTCTGTTATGTAACTGTCGCTGAATTCACATTTGGGGCGGCAGGCCAGCGGGTGACAGAAACCACTCTGGCAACTGCTAATTGGCCTTAGTAAGGAGTAAATCAGAGAGATTGGCCTGGGGCAATGTAATTAGCAAAGTCATTGGCAGCTTATGCCAACAGTCTAATTTAGAAAGTAATAAATAGTTAAAAACAGCAGTCTCCTGGGGGCAGGAGAACGTATGCACTAGGACAGCTGACACAGTAAAGCAGCTATTGCCCCAGGTGGAACCACCCCGTGTAGGGGCTGAGCTGCCACCAAGGAGCTGACAGTGCCCCTGTCAGAGCAAACATCTGCCCCCTGGGTTCTGAGGTGCTGGTCTAGACTGGAGTGAGGTTGGAGGTCTGATTCATGTGTGTTGTACATCTGTATGTTATAGAACGGAATTCTTGGAATAAAAAAATCACCTTCCTCCCACTAAACACACCTTGCGAAGTAAATGATGTTTTAGATGGTGCATCACTGAATGGTGTGGGTCTGTTCCTGTGGCCATCCCACCCTGTGTCCTCACTTCAGAGGATTTTACTGTGACTAAAGGTGAGGAGCTGCACAAGAGAAGAGGAGCTTCCAGGTTGTGCCTTACCCAGGCTCATTTCACCATGCATCCAGAAGGATGAAAAGCGGTGGGCATGGGCCCATCTGTCAGCTCACAGAGCTGGGGGCTGCAGGGAGGGGGAAGCAGCAGTGAGGGAATAAAGAGAAGTGGGGAATGGGCTCTGCTCCCAAACACCTTGCTCAGCACAAGGCTAGATGTAATATGCTGCCCATAGGTTAACAGTGAATTATTGTCCCCTGCAGCAAAGCTGAAGCAGGGAGGTGTGCAAGAGGCACAGCGTTTCCCAGAGCAGTTGCTGAGACGAGGCAGCTACCCAGCTTCTGCATTGCTCAGAGCAAAGCCTTGAGATGCATAGTAGCCCAAAGTAATGAGCCTGGCTCTGGCAATAAAGCGATTGTGGCAGTAAAGTGAAACAGCCATTATGTACTTGGCAACGGCTCTAGCCTTGAGATAACCTGATTTTTAATTGAGCTGAGGAATGTTTTCATTCTTTCTCAAGTTACATATTATTTATGGGTACAATGTGTAATAATAAAAATTACATCTCTTGGAAAAAACAATGAGCAGAGAGTCAGCTGGAAGAACACTACACAGCGGGCGTATATTTTCTAGAGAGGTAGTCATCTATTTTAAGTACCACTGTGCTCTGTTTCTCTGTGGTAAACCCGCACAGAAAGCAGCAGAACACTAGCAATGTTTTTGCATGTACAAAGAAACCCTGCTTAAAAGCACAACCTCTAGGCATGTGCTGTAAAGTACCTCACCTCTGAGTTCCATGCACTCGTCTTTTCACAGACCTCTCCCAATCTGTATTCCAGCAAAGATGTTGGTGGAGGGAATGGTCACAGAAGGTACACCCCATGCCACTGCTCTGAAGTGTTGATTCTCAGCAGAGCATCGTCCCTCTCCTCCATAAAGGGAGGAGCAAAAATTGCTCCCCATTTCCTTCCATGCTTCAACGTGCTGAGTACCAGCACCACTGACAATGGGGGAAGGGGGAGGAAGCCACTGCCTTTATCCATTTTTAATTGCTGGAGAAATAAATACTTTACTACTTTCCTCTCCCCCTCTCAGCACGCCAGCACATTTGGTTTATCGATGGGCATTTAATAATAACTTTCAATACCGGAATTTTCTCAATTGCTTCTTCAGGTTTTTGCTCCAAACCACTGTGGTTGGATTACTCATGGGAAAAGCTGAGCAAATGGATTTTATGTAGTGTGTGTCTGGATGGAGAGAGAGTGAGAGAGCACAGAACCACTTAAATGATAAATCAAATTTTTTTTTAAGTATTTTCCTTTGTGCAATAACCTTTTATTACAACCCTGCTGTCACAAATAAGCTGTTTAACGCTTTGTGCCCTGTGATCCTCTGGTGAACAGCAGAAGCAGGACTTTATCTTGAAAAATGTTTGCAGCCAATAGATCTTGAATTTTAAATGGGAACAGGGCTACCTACAGGTTTGTTAGCCCAAAATTTACTTGTCTTTGGACCTAGAAATCAAACATGGGGAGAACTGACTGAGGAAAATAAAAATGAAGGTTGAAAAAGAGAAAGAAAAGGAAAGACTGCTGTACCTATAATGTAAATCTCATGTTTAATTAGGAGGGCTGAAGAATTGTGGCCAGGAAAAACATGTTTCTCTGTAAGTGGTTTTGAATAGCACTGAAGAGGAATATAATAAGGCTGACAAATACACCTTGGAGGGTGACTGCAAGAATAAAATCGATTTATTTAATAATTTAGAAATTGCTTCCAGCCATATCGCCCATTAAAATCTGAAGGCCATTGTATTCTGCATTTCTTTGGTCTTTTTTCTCCACTTTAGTTATGCTCCACCAGCTTTAATAAATAAGTAATACATGGGGGGAAAAACACTTATCTCGAGTGCTTCGCCACAACCCTGTAGGGCTCTTTGATTCTTTCTAACTCTAAATAGATCAAGTCAGGAGCAATCATTTCCCTGGAGAAGAATGATGTTTCAGAGTTAATACTTTAAATATAAGCATGGAAGTCCAAAAATTAAAATTAAAATTGTATTAATGACTGTCAAAGATCAAAGCAGGTAAGCAACATATTAAATGCATGTTCTACTTCCCAAAACAAAAGGAAAAATCACCTGGATATGTAAACAGCAGTCAGTAGCCAGATGTTCTTATATAGAATGAGTTAAGGGAAAATGAGGCATAATGAGAGCAAAAATTAATCCACGGACAACATTTTTTATTCTATCACCCATTTTGAAGTTTTCCATTTATAAATGTTTCTGCAGCTCAAGACACCTGAGATTTTTCTTCTGGGCGTGTTTTGACCTTACTTGTTACAGATTCTTGTTTTATACTGTGCATTTTAGAAAGAAAATATATTGGACAGTCCTGCTTGTTAATCAATTAAACATTAAGTACTCACCACCTTACTCATGCAAAAGCAAATATAGTCCAGGCACAATTCTTCTGCAACTATTTTATGCAAAATTCATGGTGTGAATTCCATAAACAATTTATAAAGTCAAGAATGAGTTTGATATAGGTGCATATCAGCAATGTAGGCCAACTTCATTTACACTGGGAAGTTAAACAAAAGCACAGAAAATGCCTTTCTGCCCACTTGAGTTTGATGATAAAGCAAGCTGCATGGTCAGAGGGACCTTCCTTGTCTGCTCTGGCAGTTTAATGCTTTCACTTGCAAGACCAATAGAAAAGCTGAACTGTGCTGTAGCAATAGCTATAACAATATTCATTAATTCTTTTCATTCAAGTACTTCCATTTTCCCCTAATATTGTTCATTTTAGCCCTTCTAAAGCCAGATAAAATGAAGAAAGGCATGAGAAAAGAGCACACACTAGAAGCCACTATAAAAGAACTGGCTGAATGGATGTCTTTCAATTGATGTCATCAGACTTCAGATAAATAAATGCTAAATTTCATTAACGTGTTCTTATTTTTCCCAAAATACCAACAAGAAGTAGCTTTAGAAAGGGGCTTACATAGCAGCCCATGTAGTTTTCCTTCAGCAGCTCAGGCAAGGCAGCACTCCCCACCTCAAACTGCTGTTTGGTAAGCCATGAGGGGACCAAGGGAGCAGAGCCAGTGGTTCTGATCTGTGACAAAATGGATTCAGATGGGATCCAGATGTTCGGACCCCTTGTCCAAACACCTTGGCTTCTCATTTCCATACCTTGGCATTCTCAGACCCTCTTCCCATAGCTTTGGTAGGACATGGCATTGTCCACACATAGCTGGGGGAGAAACCAGTCTGTCTGGCTGCTTGCCAGCCTGGCCTGGTGAGTCTAAGAAAGAAGCTGACTCCAGAGATCCCACACCAAAACACTTAGAGCTTTTTTGGCTGTACATGGGCAAAACCCTGCTGACTGGATGAAATGGTGCCTGAGTTTCTGGGGCAATTGCCAGAACATGGGTGAGATTTTCCCACATCAGGAACCTGTGGGTGAGAAGAGCAACATGAGGGAAGAAAACCAAACACAGCCCCTTTGCACCCTCATCACCCATAAAGAGGCAGACATGCATCCCTTTGGCACTGGATGTTTTCAGCTTCTTTCCTTAAGGTTATGAGCAGGTCTCATCATTCCTGCAGGCCTAAGGGGAAGATAGTAAAGGCTATAACAGGACCTTGATGGTTTAGAGGGCAGGGCAAGGATGTGGATCCAGAGCACTGCTGTGTGGGTAGATGTGACACTCACCCTCAAAGACAGTCCCTCTGGACAGTCTCACGGTGCTCCTTGCAAGAGCAGATCTTTTTTTTCAGATCTTTAGGGGCTCTCTTCAGCCACCAAAACCCTTAGAGCTTTTTTGGCTGCACATGGGCAAAACCCTGCGGGGGTCTCCAAGAAGACACCCCCCACCCCCCACCCCCCCCCCAGCCTCTAGCAGGTCTTGCAGACAGCAACCATTTTAACCATTTTAAGGATTTCTCCCATTAGAGGACCCCCCAGAACTGGTGCTTAGGGCAGGCCCTGCAGAGTGGAAACATGGAAACTATCTGCTTGTTTTTGTGCTAAGGTCTCATCAGGGAATAGAGAGAGCTGATTGCTGGGCAGAGAAACAAAAGCAGGCAATGGGTGACTTGTGAGCTTCCCTCATCCCCTCTTTTCCATCTCAGGTAGCTTGCTCCCTTGTCAGGCTTAGCCCAGATAAGCAGTGCAGTAGCTGTGGCCAGCATGGCCAGTGAGCCATATTCCAGCAGCCAGCTTTTCCTATAATCCTTATTATTCCTTACTGCTGAAATGGGGGAGGGGAAGGAGGAGGATTTTGCTGCTTTTTGTGCCTGTGCAGGGCTGTGAGTTCTCTCTTGTCTGCACAGGGGCAGGCTCACTGCTCCTGTGTGCGACCTGCAAGAAACCCAGCAAAAGGCAGAAGGAGGCATTGCTAAAGCAAGCAAGGGACAAAAGTGACTTGGTTGCTGCTGCTGCTGCTGCTGCTGCTGCAGAGTTGCTAAGGGGAGGCACAAAGCCCCCTGGACATTACCACTGGAAAGTCATTAGGAAGCTCAGAGCTCACATCCCCAGCACAGATTGCAAGTCCTCCTCTCCCAAGGCAGACACAAGGCATGGAGGCTCAGTTGGATGAGGGAGGGGGTTCAGGAAGGAAAGAAGGGAACCAGTCGCTTTCCCAAAAGGACAGAAATTAACTGGAAAGGGGTGAGTGGAGATCAGCATGGGCAGACTGTGGGTTTTTTTGGGGTTTGTTTCTTTCTTGTTATAAAGTTTGCCCCTCCCCTCAGGATATTCTTTTTTTTTTTAAGTTTTATTCATGAGTTGTTAACCGTTTTGTTTAGCAAATCGGTTTATCCCAATGACCTTTCCCTGCTTTAATTTTCGAGATGGCAGATGGCTCTAAAGAAATCCCCCTTAAATGCAGAACCAGACCCAGCCTGTTATTTCACACACTAGACCTGCATCAACATGCCAAGCACAGCTCCAGAAAAAAGGACAAGGTCCCCAAGAAAGAAACAGGGAGGGAGAAGGAGGGGGAAGGGAAGGGAAGAGAGAGAGAGACTAGACAGAGTCCAGGTTGACTATTTTCTGCATTGTTAATTGTCTGGGTTTTCTCTCTGGTGCTGTTTGCATCCCCCCACCACTACTCTCTGCTCAGAGGCAACAAGCTCCATGGAGGATGTCATGTAGGATAGGTATCCCAAGGTGCATGTTGCAAGAGGTTGATGTCAGAAGGAAGAGAAACAGATGGGAGTGAGGGATCTGTGCAGGAATGAAAGGCAGGAATGCAGAAAGCAGAGGCAATGCTGAACCAAGCTGAGCAGCTGCACCGGTATGAAAATACAAAATGGGAACAGAGGGTTGGAAGGAAGTACAGAAAAAAAGCAGCCTGAAGCCCTAGCACCCTGAACTGCCAGCTCAGCTTCCTGGTGACTCCTCATCTGCCACCCATGTGAAGGGCAAAGGGGCTTTCCAAAGGTAATTTATCACAACCTTTGTAGAAGATCTTAGCGCCAGTTACCCTTTCTCAACACATTTTAAGTTTTAACCCATTCAGTTGTTATGGATGAATAAGTGAAGCATGTTCAAGAGACATCATTTATCTCTTCTCCATCTCTTTTTGAGGTAAACTGGTATGAATTGTCCCATCTGATACTTTCTTGACTGGTAATAATACCACCTGGAGATGACAAATTCCAAGAAGTGATTATGTTCATTTTTGCTCACCATCAGATGGCTCTGGTTCTCCGGTTGAAAATGTGGTCAGAACAGCAACTGTTTAAAAAAAAATGCATTCAGGTTCTGCAATGCTGGATTCCTCCCCAACCATTTTAAGCTCATGCTTAAAATGAGAGATCCTGAGCAGGGCTTGCAAATGGCAATGTGAGCTCCTGACTCAAACCAATTCATTCCAGTCTCCAGAGGGGCAGTCCAAATACAATTCTGCTAACCGTTTAATCCCATGTTTCATTTCAAGTGTTTAAGTGAACACTATTGCCTTTCCTGTCTGGCTTCAGTCACTTTGAGGGGAAAAATTGAGTGGATACAGCCACAGTGTGTGACATGTCATAGTCCATCACACCAAAAAAAGAGAGGGAGGAAGGCACAATGCCCTACCTCTTCCCTCTCTTTCATTGAACTCTATGGAATTCCATGGAGAAACATATGTAAGTGCTCTCCTGATCCAATTCCTACCAATAATATGCCCATAGCCCATAGCCAAGTTATTATAATTGGACTACATCACAGGTTGCTACTTTCTGTGTTGCACTGTTGAGAAGAGGTTGCATAAGATACCAAGAGCTACAGGCAGGATCTTTTTTACCTTTATAAAGGTGTATGTTATGCCTGGAAAAATGCAAATTGCTAAATCTTAAGTTTCATCGTGGAGTCTCTTGGCTTCTATTCATTCTGCATGGTTTGTTTTTCACTTGGCTTTTCAAAGTTCTGTCCTGAGACCAGAGAGACATTTGAGGAAGGAAAAAGGGCCCCAGCTGCATCAAAGTCTAAAGGCAGCCCTCAGTCAGTATTGAAGAATCTCATGGATGAATCTGTAAGTGCCATTGCCACATGGATCAGTCCTACCCACACACAGCAAGGGAATTATTTCTGTTTTGAGGGATGCAAGGTACTCCTGCAGCATAACAAATCCAACTGTCCCCAGTTGCTTGCTGCAAGTGGTGCCCAATAGATGTAAATAAAGTGGCCACAGTAATGTGCCCTCAACAATTCAAAGTTCCAACACTACTGAAGAGCAGAGCCTGGCTGTTGACTTCCCTGTTTGGTCTCATGTCTACCTTCATGTGAACTATTTGCCTAGCTCAAAACACACCCCAGCCCTGCTGCTATTAGAGACAAGTGATCAATTTCCCTCAAATTACTTACCTGCAGGGCACAGGTTCGGTTTTTTAGATTTTGCTTATTCCCCAAATGGCTTGTGATTTCCTCAAGTGTTTTCACTCAAACCATTTTTCCCCAGTGTTTGATTTCTATGTAATGTCAGTTAACTGAGATGGTCCATGATTATTTCTGTTCTCTGATGCTGTTCAGAGTCTGGAGGTCTATCAAACCACTGTGGCTTCCATTCACTCAAGGAGAGGTAGCAGCAAAACAGCATTTGGAGATTTTATAAAATATTAAACCTCCTGTTTTCTAGGCCACACAGTCCTTGCCTGAGGCAGCATTCATATAAAAAGTTAAGCTATTACAAGATTTATTGCCTGGATGCAAAGGAGCACACAAAATTGAAGTCTATGTCTCAGCCAGTTGGAAAGCAAACAGATATTCCTTCTAAGGTGCCCTGAACTGGGCTGGAGACAGGCATCCACACACGTGCAGTCGGCCCAGTGCAGACCAGCTTGTGCTGACATAAAAGCACCAGCCTGGAAGTATCTGTGCTGTATAAAATCATTTAATTAAAGAGGACACAGCCAGACAGAGCCCAGGTATACAGTGCAGCTTCATCAGTGCAAGGGTTTGTCATCACCAGCACGCCATCAGTCACTAGCGTGAGGGGTCCTGACAAGGGATGCAAACAGCTGGCTATGGAGGAACCTTCAGTACATTCATTTAGATTCATTCATAGAGCCTTCAGTCACCATAAGTCTAACCATGCTGTGCTCCAGATGGGCTAAAGATGTGTGGTGTTGGGAAAGGGAAATCACTGCTCTGCCCTCATATGCCAACTGTACTCAACATTGATACATGGACTAAGCTTCCCAGGGGTGCCTAAGAAAGATGTGCACTTCTAAGACCTAATGCTTTATTTCTTCTCTGAGCTGCTCAGTGTCCCCAGATTGACAGATGATTTACTTTCATTACATTCATGTGAGGAATATGGTTTAGCAGGAGCTCAGAATCAAGAGGACCATTTCCAAGTGGTTTATGAAGACATATGGAAGCCAGGTTCCTCTATATCCCTGATGAGACTTCTTCTATCCTAACTATTGCACATTAGCTTTCTGCCTCCAAAGTGGTAATTCTCCAGTGCTCGACAAAGCTTTCAACTCAACACTGCAGGGAAGCAGCAGTGTGGTGAATCTGCTGTGCCACCTGTCTCAAACTGAATATTGTAAGATGAACTGTGTGCTCTGAAGAACAGAAGTAGTCTTCATTGGTCATACCACACCCCCCTCACTGAAAAGCCTTTGCCTCCAGCAAAGATTTGGTATGCATCCTGGAGCAAGTTTTATCCATCACAAGTGTCATGGTCCCTGATGTACACAGAGCCAAAACATTCACTAGTTGCAGCAGAAGGAATATTCCCATATTTACATGCACACACACACTCAGACATACAACAGTGGCAGTACTTTTTCAAGGCAAAGAAACATCTAATGCCATTTCCAACCTTGATTTAGCAATAAATCCCCACAGAATCATAGGCTTAAGCTGAGAGAAACCTCTGGGGTCACCTCATGCAACCAACATCCCAGAGCTTAATGCTGAAAACAATCACCAGCTTCAACCTCCACTGAAACCAGGCTGTTTCCCCTGGCATTGAGATGACAAGCCACTAAATCCAGCTGGGAGAGTATGTTCTGACTCCGAAACCTCCAAATGTTTACAGCTATGCTTGCTGAAGAGAAAAATTAGCTCTTTGTTCTTCTTTTCTTACCCTATTTGTAGAACACACCTTTTCTCTTTTTGCATTGTCAGCCAAGTAACTGGGTATTATGACCTCAGAGATGTTCTACAGTCATGACTCAAAATGCAACAGTATCACAGACAATTGACATCTGTGTTGGTCCATCAGTGACCAGAGAGTCATGGAATAGTTTAGGTTTGAAGGGATCTCTAAAGTTTATCTAGTCCAACTCCCCTGCAATTATCAGAGACATCTTCAACTAGAACAGTTTGCTCAGAGCCATATCCAACCTGACCTTTTATGTTTCCAGTGATGGAACATCTACCATTTCTCTGGACAGCCTGTGCCAGTGTTTCACCACTCCCATTGTAAAAAATTTCTTCCTTATATTTCCTCTAAATCGACCCTCTTATAATTTAAAGTCATTACCCCTTGTCCTATTGCAACAGTCCCTGCTAAAAATTTTGTCCCTGTCATCCTTATAAGCTCCCTTTGGATACTGAAAAGCCACAATAAAGTTTCCTTTCTCTTCTCTGGGGTGAACAGCCTCCATTCTCCCAGCCTGTATTCCCAGCAGAGGCAGCCCATCTCTCTGATCATTTCTGAGACCCTCCTCCAGGCCCACTCCGGCAGGTCCATGTCCTTCCTGTATGGAGGATCCCAGATGCTGGATGCAGCACTGCAGGTGGGGTCTCACCAAAGCGGAGCAGAGGGGCAGAATCCCTTCCCTTGCCCTTCTGACCACATTGCTTTTGTTGCAGCTCTGCAGGACAGGTTTGGCTTTCTGGGCTGTAGGCTCACATTGCCAGGCTGTGTCCAGTTTTTCCTCATCAGCATCTCCAAGTCCTTGTTGGCAGGGCTGATCTCAATCCATTCATCCCCCAGCCTGTGCTCCTACCAGGGGTTGCCCTGACCCAGGTGCAGCACCTTGCACTTAGTCTTGTTAAATTCATGAGGCTTCCATGGCCCCACTTCTCCAGCCTGTCCAGGTCCCTCTGGATGGCACCCCATCCCTCAGGGGTGTTAGCTGCACCACTCAGCTTGGTGTCATCTGCAAACCTGCTGAGGGTGCACCCCATCCCACTGCCTATGCCACGGATAATATTAGCAGCACTGGTCCCACCACAAACCCTGGGGAACACCATTTGTCACCAATGTCCATCTGGACACTGAACTGGTGACATCTATCCTATGGATGAGACCATTCAATAATTCCTTGTCCACTCACCAGTGCACCCATCAAATCCACATAACTCCAATTTGGAGAGAAGGATGTTGTGGGAGATCGTGTCAAAGACCTTACAGAAATACAGACAGAACATATAACAAAGTACAGGTAAAGGTTTAAAATGGTTCCTGGATCATGAAAAGTAAGGTGTTCCCACTTTCCTTATTTTGAAAGTGTGCACTGTGCACAATATAGAAGCGTAGTTCATTATAATCAATTTTAAAAATAGGAAAAAGAAACCCCAGAAATAGGATTCATAACAAAACTCATATGTACCAGGGAAAAATGTAACTGCTGCCTTGGCAGCATAAATTTAAATTCACTGCTGCAGTCCTCTCTGTCACATCAGTTGACTGCCTTCTTGGGAAATGTTTATGTGACTAAGGGTCAGGATCAGGCCCAATATAAATAATAATATGATCACTTAGAGGGAGCTTTACATCTGTACAAACACTGTCTAATGAATTCCTGATGGAGTTCTGCTGTTGACTGAGGAAATCATGTGAGAACCTCCACAATAAGTGAAGCAGCAACACATTTTGGATCAAAGAAAATCACATAGAAACTCAAACTAATATACATAGGGCTGCAGTCATTCTTGGCATATTTCCTCTGAAGTCATTTAGACCTTCTTTAGGCACTGCTACTATTTACCTTACAGAAAAAATCCTGGCCTTTTATTTGAAAGACCTTCAGCCTTTGATATCAGAGCTCTCATGTTTAACCAAGAGGACAGTCTTCAGGGGGAAGAGGGTGATATGTGCAGACTTCAGCTCTGTACAGCAGGAACTCTTTACTGCAGAGTAACCTTTTCATTTTGCTGTTGTGCAGTGTGAGCACAGCAAGGTCCACATCCATGCCAAAGATTCCAAGGCACTCAGGAACACAAACAGCTAGCAACAGTCCAAATTTAACCAGGGTATGACCACGCTGAAACTAACAGCAAATGCTGTAGCTGGGTGCTCTTCTTGCAGTGAATCTCTATAGGAAGTGCCTGCATTTCTACATGGCTTTCAGGAACTACAGCATTCCCTGTAACTGCAGCAGCTGCTGTGTTGAGAACCTCCACCAGACTCTCTTCTGGCTGTCTTCACCTCAAGCCACATGCACAAGACCAGATAAAGGTGCAAACAGCATTTTCAGAGTGAGACCATAAAGGACAAGTGTCCTGTCAGTTTACCTGCTAGATGTCATCAAATACCTTCCCCTGCTTTTTTACATCCTCCCATGTCCTCTAACTTAGATTCAAACAACTACCTTATCATATTCTTAAACCCCACTGAAAGATAATTTACTAAAATTACCCACTGCTGACATAGTGTGGCTTTTAGACCAACAACTGACATTTAGACACCCAAATATAGGGTGGTATAAACTGTTGTTCAGTCTATCTTAATTCCCTGATGCCAACCTTCAGTGCTGACCAGTTTTTGAGTACAAGGCCATTCAGTCTGAAACTCTGGCATGCAGAAGGAATCTCACCAGTTGGCATGGGGACCTCTTGGCAAGAAGTTTTAGAGCTGCAGAAGAGGGCACTGCAGAAATGGCAAGAGGAACAGTGGAGATCCATAATGCCAGAGTCAGCATGCACCAAAAAGGCTGGTGAGGGTAAACACATGGATGAGTTGTGCTGTAATCAAATGAAACCTGCACCCCCAGTGATGCAAAAGTGTTGAGTGATGAGATCTAAACAGCAGAGCCCATTGGATACGGATGCAGCCCGTGAGGATATAAATATATGGATGAACTGCTAACCTTGGAACAAGTTAAAGGGAAGTAGATGCTGCAGTTACAGATCAAAGCAGCAGAAAACTCCTGACTTTTTTTTTTTAAACAGAGAACTTCAACCAGTGTCCAGTAAACTGGTCAAACTGCCTGCAGGGAGAAAATTTAGAGAAATGATTTCTCGCTACTTTAATGCTCTAAAATTAGCATTTCCAGGAAATAAGCATGTCAGGAGGAGAGATTATTCTTGGCATAGAGTTAAAACACAGTAGATAATGTTACCTGAACCACTTTTACTGGCTGTAAAGTAACTAAAACATGTCCAAGGGGTTAGTTTGGTACCAAAAAAGGACCTGCTAACAGCATATTTGAAAACAAAAAAACATGTCAGCAAATGAACAGGAAAATATCCTGAAGGTTTAAAGGAAGGAAATTAAATCCTAGGAGGTAGCAAGAATACATCTTTTCATGAGATTGATAAGAAAATCTCCAAGGCATGTATATTGCTGAACATAAAAATAATTTTTTTTAAAAAAGGATGAAACACAAAAACAAGAAACTAATGAACACAGCTGCCTGGCTTGGCTCGAGGGCCTCTTTGAACCAGTTAGAAGCCCTTCAGCACGTGGAAATCCAACCAAACTGATGCCAATAACAAGAAGGATAAAGTACAGCAAGGGAGAGGTAAGGAGTGAAAGAAAGAGGCTGAAAGGTTTTCCCAGAGAAACTGTACCTAAAATTCACAGAAGCTGCTTATAAACAAGAACTCAGTGGGGGAAAATGCAGTGTTTGTTGGATTGCTAGGGATTACACGAAGTGATTGTTAGGCAGAGACAGAGAAAGCAGGAGCCATACAAGGGATCTCTACATTATAACATGACTGTTTTTCTTCATAGATGGATACTTTTAGCATTTCAAGGAACAGCCTTTTACTGTCATATTTTAAATGGCTTTACAGATTACATGCCCATCTCCAAACAGTTGGGCAAAGTTTACAGAAACCAGTTATAAGTTATTATTGTGTTTATTGCATGCACATATTTCCAAGCAACTAAATAATTACCATCATGTTTCAATGCAGAATATTTTTTTGCAATCTCAAAACATAATGGCACCAGACACACTGAATAGAGAAGCGTATTTTTGATTATGTCTTGGTAATAATTGCCTTCACTGCTTCATATGAATTGAATATTTAAAATATCCTCATAAAAATAGCAATCCTTCAATAGGTATTATCCTCTTCCATAATGGAAGTACAGGTCATAGAACACCTTCCTTTCCTCATTACTGATGCTGCTAGAAACCAGGTTGATAACTTCATTGTCACTGCAACATTTCTGAAATATTTTACAGGTGTCTAAAAATGCAGATATTAACCCCTGCTTTAAGCAATTGGTCACCAGCATATGAATGAGAACCCTCTCTCTAAGAACTCCAGATAAGGTGTTTGGCCTGAAATAAAAGAGTTTTTCCAGTTTCTTGGTAAGAGAGAAAAAGAGAGTTCTTTATCGAAAGCATATTAGCATATTTTGCCTCATTAATAACTTCACTGCAGCATTAATTTGCTTAATTATTGCACTTAGAATTCAACATGGTAGCTCATTAATTCAAAGGCTGGGGAAAAAATAAAATCATAACACACACACACAGAGCACTGTTTTGGGAGCACACTTTTTGGGAAAATCTTTTGGGTTTTTGTTTTTTTGTTCTATTTCATGAAACACTAAGTCTGTGGATACAGCAAGTTAAAAGTTATCTTTTTAATTATTTATTTTAATACATTTTCCCAGGTTTTCCCATTTAGTCTTCTCTCCTGATGAATCTTCCTATAACAAATGGAGTTAATGCACCTCAACAGTCTGCTATTGGGACTTCCAACTCCATTACCCACTTTTAAGGTCTTGTTTTCTTCCTCTGCAAATCTTTCTGTCTATTTTACTGACAAAGGTCAAAAGGTACACTAAATTCTTAGGAGGTCATTGGAAATCAAGAGCTCACTTCTGTCCAAACAGCTTCAAAAGGGACAAAAAAAATCCAACGCCAAAACACCACTCTCCATTTCCTTAAGTTCTTCATTGTAGTTGAAATATAGAATCTCATGGTATATGGGTCATGTGTAAAATTCTCAACATCAGAATCAAGAATGATATTCCAGTATAGCATCTTCTAAACCGCTTGCTTATCAGTTTACCGCAAGACAAAACCACCAGAAACCAGTTGATGCTCCAGGCTACTCTGAGCTGTCTCTCAGATGATGCTGCAAAAGCTGCCCAATAACTCAGGGGATTCTCACTGTGCTGCTACAGTGGTGCTCACAGAGGCATGTGGTCCATATCTGTGTTAACAGAAAATCCCAACTCAATACAGCTACATCAGAAAACAACTGTTTCTATCCCTGTTGCTCTACCTGAAGAAAATAGTTCCATATTGATAACAAGCCGGTATCACTGGGCTGATCACCATATCCACATTGCTGGGGCAGCTCACCTCCCACTGCAGGCACTTTTCTCGCCCAGTCTCTTGCTGTCCTCATCCTTTTGTACTCTGTCACTTACCAGCTTGGTGACACCACAGAGGATTTCAAGGTGCTGGCCTCAACTGCCCACACTTTCATTTTCTTGGGTTGTTTGCAGTTATTTAACAAGCTTGCTTACCATCAGCTGTACTTTTTAATGGAGATAACAGGAAAGGGGATGGACAGAATCTGCTGAAGGTAACTTGGACCTTTGGAAACCTGGTGTTGTAGCTGATGTTAGGTTGCAAAAGTGTTGTGTTTAATGAGTCTCTCTGCTGCACTGGCAATATTTACATAAGGATCAGAGCAGTCCACTGGTGTAGGGGTAATTTTATTAGGGGTTTTTGTGCCCCGTTCAACAGCTATTTAGACCTGGAAGTACCTAAATTCAGTAGTCATTCTCTTTCCAGTTGAAAACATTTGCTCTCCAATGGAAAACATTCTAAAAATTTCAGAAAAAAACCCCAGAGTTCTGGTTCCTGGAAAGCCTAGATCTGCTTCAGGTGTAGGGAGCTCAGCCATACAGACTAACAAGATGCAGGCAAAATAAGCAACAAAGTTCCCTGTGCAGCTTTCTCCAAGACTTACTGTCAAAGCACACCTAACACTGATGCAGTCCCAGTGCTCACAAAATGCACCCTGAGGCATTCTACTTTTAAAAAGCATCTGGAAAAGGAGATGCTGAGGGTGGTACCCTTCATCTATTGAATACCTTGAAGGGGTTTTTACAGAGGGCCATGCAATTATCTTGTCTCTCACAATTCCTGTTCCCTCTTCCCCCTGGAATCAAACCTTCTCCCTGGAATCGTGCCTAAGGTTTGTGGGTTTTTTCCTTGCAATGTTCCAACCCACTTCATAAGCCCATCACCTGGTGGTTGTGACCTACAGATTCAAACCCTCTCCACGAGAGCAGAGAAAAAACCTGGGTCTATAACTTGGATAATTGTCATAACCAGGAGGCCACATGCTAGAGACAGATCCTTCGTCATGTTCCAGATGTCTCTTGCAGACAAACAAACAGACTCGTTCCATCCTTTAAGAAAAATAAAAATTGTTGTTTGAAAAGGTCATTGAGGTGAGACCTGCTCCTTTACTGCAGCCAGGAAGAGCATTTGGAGCTGCAGGCTGGCAGGGTTTTGAACTTGGCAGTCCTTTGCCACCCATTTCCAGCTCACAGGTCTGGTCAGCCCTCCATATGGCCATGGAAATCCCTCTGAGAAGCCAAGCCCATGTTTGAGAGCTTCAGCTTGGCAAGTGAAAGATGGCAGCAGACCAGCCACGTGGGATTGGAGCACTTCTTCCAGATCTTGCCTCTGGTTTTTGGGTACTGCAGTGCCCTGGGCTGGAAATTCTGTAGCATTCAGTGTCACATTCATTACAAAAATGATGTTTCTAAATTAAACATGAGGATGAATAATGAGAGCACACACACTGTTATTTATCTGACTTTTTAAATCATTTTGCATATTTTATATATCAGACCACTTCAAGAACAGAATGAACCATAATTTTTTGTGCAGCTAACTCAATCTGCATCACCAGATTTTCCAATTCCTTCTGTGGGATAAGCTGGTATCCAGGAAAGAATGGGGTTAATTTGGTAGTACCTGGATGTCCCTGCTAAGAAGTAAGCAGCAAAAAGAGACAGTTTTGCCATTGAAATGTTAACTTTTCTTTGCTGCATTGATCCAGTTTGTGAATGAAGCTGATCAAATCACTTTAGATCAAAACTATGGCTCGAGGCTACCCACAGTCACTTATGGATAGTCTGCTTTTGGGGCATCTTCCTTTTTCTGCTGCTTCTCGGGGAAGATAATTCCCTGGTCACAGTTATGTGCCAAGCTATAGCATCCCCAGCAAGTTCTTTATCAGGGGAATTACAGACTGGACACCCAGAGCAAGCAGAGAGCCAAAGCTGAGCTGAATTAGCAAAAGAGTTATTTAAGGAAACATGTCTAGCATCTGTTTTATCGAGCATATGTACTCTGCTCATTGCTGTGCACCATTAAGACTTCATGCAGAGATCATAAGGCACACATGAGCACTGCAGAAGCTCTGAGATTGCTATTTTTTTTTTCCTTCTTTACTTTGCCTCATCAAGATTTCATTCAGGATCACTCTAGCCTAAAATTACCCCAGTAGTAAAACTAAAATCCCCCTGATAATGATCTGAAGGACAAGGAGGCATCAAATACAGAGGGAATTTTCAGAATGACTAATACACATTGAGGATTTGACCTTATTTCAGCTACAGGAGTCTGGCTAACTGAGGACAGATGCACTACGTTATACATGAAAACACATGTTTAACCACTGTTAGTAATGACAGGATCTAACAAGACAGGATACTCTGTCCTCTGGCTGTGTTGATCCCAGCAGGAGAATGTCCCAAGTCAGCTTGCCTTCCCACAGACTGAGGGAGGGCATCCACTGGGAGAACAGCCACCCATTCCACCATCCCATGTCCCCTGGATAGCCATTTTCAGGAGCACCTTCAGCAAACACAGAGCCTCCTCCCCACCCTACCATTCGTGATGGGTGGGACAGATGAAAACCTGTGGAGCAGTCCTCTGCCACATGCTCCTGGTCCCTGGCTCTGCACACTGGGAGAACCTGGCAAGAAGCCGTTCTCCAGACTATTCCCAAACTAAAGAATCCCAGCTACATTATGTGGAGTCTGAACCAGAAGGGAAGAAACAACCCTGCTCAAGCATTGAACTGTCTCACTGCCTTATTTCTGGTGCTGACCCCCGAAAAGGCACACAGGCCAGGAGGTTAATCTAAAATAACAAGAATGTTCAGGAGCTGGCAGCTGGATCTCCTCGGGGTTCACAGAGGGCAGATCAGCCACTCGTTGCTTTCATTATCTGGATTACAATAAAAAGAGAGAAAAGAGGCTAAGAGGCAGTCACTTCCCTGCAGACTTCTTGCCCAGATGTTAAACCAGCTGGCTACGAATCCCACACAGAGGCTTTGCTGCCAAAGCCAGGGTTGACAGCAGAAGATGGAAATACGGCCTCTACCTTTTCCTCTTCTGAAAAAAACAGGTCAAATTATCTGTATCACAGCCTGAATCTGCCACAGCAGGTGCCACCTGGGATGCTGCTCTGCAGTCACACATCCCCATTGGTACCATGTCCCTTGGGGACATGGAGAAGATCTTTGCCACATGCACCATCTCTTGCCAGTGGGCCTGGAAGGGCAGTTCCAGGAGGATCACAAGCTGTGGGACAATGGGCCCCACACTTTGCATTGCTTTTGCCTGGAACCTCTGCAGCTCCATCCTTATATGACCTCACAACATCTTACACTCCACACCCCTGCTTCAAGCTGTCACAGTGAACCTCCTCCTAAGATTTTTTCATCCTTTTTCTGTTAAATCTTCATCTTCCCATTTGTCCAGCACACGTTTCATGTTTGTTTTTAAAGTACACTGGTCATGAGAAATGCACTTACTCCACCAGGCAGGGCAGGAGAGGTAGCTCCAACAGACACCTGCAGTAGAGAGAGAATAGTTTTGCCTTCTGGTAATTCATCATATTCTTGGCCGTATGCAGGGAATTCAGCAGATCCTCCTTAGGAAATCTCCCTTGTATCTCTGAACTAAAGGGCTGGCACTCTGCACCCTCTTCAGCCACAAAATGCTGGCTTTCATAACAGGTAAATAAAAACATTATTGCCAAATGCTTCTCCCTTCTTGTTTCAAAAAAAAACACCCCAGCAGTCTGTTGATAAAAGAATTTGATTTACATAACTATCAACAATCAACCTGATAACACAGAGCAGTCAACACCGATAAGCAGAAACTGGGACATTTACCAGTTTCAGCAAGCTTAAAATCCTGTGTTGTCTCTTTAAAAACAATGAAAAACCATTCTGGATAAAATCTTTCGGAATGTTTTATTTCCTCAAGAGAACAGATCTCTGTTCTTGAAAAAAAAGACTCTCTAATATTAAAATATACTTAACCTGATAGAACAGAACGTCTCCTTTGAAGTTGCTTCAATCTTTTTAAATATCTAAAGGACCTAATCCACACAGGGCTTGCACGTTTTCAGCTTGAAAAAAAAAATCAAAGCTTTCTCCCCTTTTTTCCCCCATGTACACCCGTTTGCCAATTATGGGAATTAGAAAAAAAAATCAGTGTATGAAAGAGGTAGAGCTTTTTACACTTTTGTAATTATGCACAGGATTTAATCATTTGGGGAGAGGGACTGCTTGGGGGGAGAGAAGAGTTTTATTCCAAGGCACTTTCATCCTGGACCAAGTGTCAGCCACCAGGTGATTTTTCACAGAGATCACCATGCTGCTCTGCTTAACAGCTCATCTCCGATTTGCTCGAACGATCAACAGCTCCTCATCTTCTTTATTAGTCTCTCTGTTTATCTGCCCAGCAATGAGCTCCAGCTCCTGCAGCCAGAGAACAAGCCAAGAATAGCCAGATCCAGAGCTGTGAAAGATATTCTTCCAGCATCATCTGGCTCCTTGGCAGAGTCTGCAGGCAGCTGTACTCACAGCCCTGTCCCTGCTGCTGGGTACGTCATGTGGCCATGCCATAGTGGTGCTGGCTGAGCATCTCTGTCCTCCTGGACACAATTTTCCTTTGATTCACCTTGAATTCGAGAAACTCATTATATGACCCTTGTCTCAGATTTGATAAATAAGGGCTTGCTTTTTTCTTTTTTCTTTTCTTTCTTTTTTTGTTTTTTTAATGTCTGCCCATAAAACATAACCAACACCTCTTGTTTCTGCTGTCATACTTTATAAATCTACTTGCTGCCTTTCAGGACCATTCCCTTTGCCATACAGGGCGTACTCCAGTGGCACTTTTTCACAGCACACGAGCAGGATCTTTTCCAGCTGATTTGTAGCACAGGGGCTGGACTTCTTCACTGAGGGATAAACAAAAAGCCTGAAAAAAGAGGCATGGAGCAGAGGATAGGAGGGCTACCTCACAGCTGCTCTGGAGATTAGAGCTACGTTAGTCAATCCATGATTTTCAAAATATATTTAACTCTTTTTTTTATTTTTATCAGGAAAGCACACCAAAAATTAAAGTAAGCAAAATATTATTCCTGATTTAGAGGATGCAATCCCACACAGCTATTGCCTTGTGCTTTTCCCTTCCTTCTTTCCTTCTTCCTCCTTTTCTTCCTTTCACAAGAAAGAGCAGTAAAAGCTCTGTGTATATTAGATACAAGCCTCATCTATAAAAATACTGTCATAAAATATTACTCATATCACACTGTTGCACAGTCAAATTTCATAGGAAACAAAGCACTACATGCAACATAAATTACATCAGCATTACAACTTGGGCATAAATTATCTGAACTAAACAAAATCTGACCTTGCTTCTACTAGTTTGGTCAGTGTCTCCATTTTAGATGCTGCAGGTCATCCTTAAACATAAGTTTGTCCTTTCAGTTGATTTTTACATTCAAATTGATTTAATAAATCATGACATAACAAGCATTAAAATATAAGCATTTTATACCTAAGGAACTAGCAGTCTGTCATCTTCAGCAGTAGATGTGACACAGCTGAACATTTGAATCAAAAAAAAGAGAATATTTCCATGGACTGCAACTGATGCAATTGCATACAGGCATTTATTTGTCTGCTGAAAGTTTCAAGTCCGATAGTTTTTTTCCTTTCTTATTGTATTTGTCTAAATCCAATTGTGAGTTCTTCAGGGCAGCAATCTGTCTCCTCATATGTTCGTAAAGCTCCATGTACACCTATGGCACTCTGTAATAAGTAATTTCTCATCTGTTTATGATTAGAGAGGGATTTCAGGTGAAATATTGCAAATTGAAATAGACAGGCAACGAGGACAGCTCACATCCTTGGGTTGGACATGGTCTTCAGCACAGGATGGCAGCCATCATGTTATGCACAGTTTGAGCTTGCCCATGTGCAGCTCTAAATGCATTTTGAGAGCCACCCTACAACCATCCCCCATGCCCTGACACCATGCCCTTAGACAACATATTCTGCAGCATGAGAGCACTCTCCGTGAAATGCTTTGTGCTGCCATAGACATCTGTTTATAAGGATTTATAAGGATATCTACGGTTTTTCCAGGGTTACTCTCTGAGAGCAACCAGACATGCTGTGGAGTGACAGGAAAGACAGCGAGTGCACTGTCTCAACAGGAGGTGGAAAGAACGTGGGACAAGCCACAGAAAGGGGAGTAGAGGGAGAAGGTGAGAATTTATTATATTAGTAGCATCACCTGGTGACTTGCTGAAGGGATGAACACATCCAGAACAGTCTGTTCCCCACTTACTGGCAGTTGGTTTGTGCAGGTGATATATCTAACCTGAGAGCCCAGCTGCCTGATGCATGCATGGATGAAGCTCCCAGCATGCTTAGGATTACCATATTTATGATAGCAAGAAGACATGTGATAGCCTTCTGGGAGCAAGCATCAGATCAGGCCTCTGCCTGCACCCCAGGACAGGATGATGCCTATTGGAGGCCATCCTAAAATCCCCCATCTTCCAGAAACTCATCCCTACACATGCCCTTGCTGCCTCCAAAGACAGGTGCTTTTCCTCAGCCCTTCCCAGTCCAGATTCCTCAGCTTCTCACAAAGTGCCTATACCCAACATTTGTGGTCCCAAACCTCTTAAACCATCTCAGAGCTAAAATTCCCCAGCTACTTTCAGACCTAGCCTCTCCCATTCCAGCTGCTTTACCCAAAGCCAACATTCTCTACCATATTTCTCCCATCACTTTTCCCACCAAGACCTCAGCTCCCCAGACTTCCCCAAACCCCTTAACATTCCCCAACCCTGTACCACAGACTTGCCATCTCCCAGCTCCCTCTTGTCCCTGAAGAGCGTGCCCATATTTTCCCCCTTTCAAATAATCCCATCAAGTCCCTTTACCACCCAGTCCCCCTACGTGATCCTCCCTCTCCCATGTCTGCTCACAGCCCAAATTTTCCCATCACTCCCTCTCTATGCAGAGAGCCCTACCTGTCTGCATTCCTGCCATTTGTGTCTGCCATGCTGCTGACAGGCCTGACATCCCAATGGGAGCAGACATCCAGCTTCCAGCTTACCCCACCAGATGAAACCCCAAAGCTCCCTTTCCCTGCCCACTTCTTCTCCAAGAGTCAGTCTGGAGGAAATTCCCATCCATAAAGACTTCACTGGGATTTTAGGTGTTTGGAAGGGTTTTAGAAAAATAAAATCAACAGCTTGATTTGTTTCACTTCAGGATTTCAAAAGGACCTAGCTACAGGCTGAACCCACTGCCCTCTGTGGAGTGCTATTTTAATGGCAACACAAGGAGATGTCTTGCCCAAGAACACACACAGAGCCCGACCTGGACCTTCAAAGTCTCAAGGCACACCTTAACCAAACTGTGCTGTGCATCATTTTTGACCACCCAAAATGAGTTCTGCACAGCTCTGCTTTAAGGCTCACCTGGGTCTTCAGCCTTTGATCACCTTAGAAGCCTCTTTTCTTCCTCAAAAAGCTGCAGCCTCCAAATAAAGCTTTGCTGCTATTTATTCTCTAAAGCCACATTCCCAAAGCAGCAAAGCAAGAAAGTCCCATGCAGAGGTTTCTTCCTCAAGGCAGGCACAGCAAAGAAGGTTTGCAGCTGCAGGGTAAAGGAGACCAAGAAGGTCACTGCATACCTGGAGGACAGTAACAAAAGAAGTCACCACCTGGGCAGCCAAAGTTTGTAGCTTAATAAGCAATCACTGATCTAAACCTCCATCATGCCAGCTTGTGTCATTACAGGGCAAACAGGACAGGGTTTTCCCTCCACAGACCCATACATTTCCATGGCTATGACACCCAAGAGAACTGCACTGGAAGTACATTGGTAAGATTGCAAAGTCAGGCACTTAAACTAGGAAATATGAGGCCTAAGGTGGTCTTTGCAGCACCAGTCACACTGTGATGCAATCCTTATGTGGCCAGAGAAGTGTCACTTCTCCACCATTCTCCTACTCTGCTCTGCAGACCCAAGAGCTTCAGTGGCATATTCTGGGTCCTTGCTCCTTGGTCATAATTTCCTCACATCACTCAAGCCCTGCTCAGGATGGAAGCAATAATTTACTCATAGACTTTTCTTTGGCCTTCCCTGCTCTTAAATTAGAGTGATTCACAGATGTTAATTATCTTATTTCCATAATGAACCTGTGGAAGGAAGGTGTATCATTAACTCCGCATTACAGCTGGTGAGCTGAGACACAGAGCTGCAAGTTTGTAGATTAATATCTGCTAATTTTGCACACCTAAGCTGAAACACTCAAGGCTAGCTTTCCTTTCACTCTGTGGGACCTGACATTGCAAAATCCATGATGCTTTATTCACATCTCCTTGGACTTTAAGGAACAGATCCTGGAAAAGAGTCACTTCACCACCAGGTCTCCTGCAGTTGTCCCCGGAGCTGCAAACCCTAGGTCCATCATACAGACCATCTCCTGTTTGAGGAAGCATTGGGCTATCATGGAAGACCAGCATTGGGCTATCATGGCCAACCATCCTAGAAATCAAGAGCATTAGGGACGTTTTGCTAGAGGGTTTTCATGGCTCTTTCCTGATACCAGATTCTGTCTCTCAAGCAGTCAGAATACTGATTCGAGTTTGTGGCAGACCAAGAAAAAAGAGGGGAAAGTTACCTGCTTAATCTCTACTCCACTTAACTCCTGCAGGCTGCACCATTTAAATTGTGTAGTTCAGTTTGGTTGAATGTTTACCAAAATGGCACAAGTCACCTGCCTGCGTCTTCTTGCAAAATGTCAAATCCTCAAATGAAACCATGAGAACTCCATGATATAGGGGGAAAAAAAAAAGGGAGACCCTGGATATTTATTCCACAGGCAAAACACCCATATAAAGCCTAGGATAAATTTATCCTAGTTTCCATTCAGGAGATAACAAATGTGCTTCACCTGAAATTCTCTTAGAAAGAACTAACAGCCTGAAGTCAACACCTAGGATTGAAAATTTCAGCTTATAACAGTTAATACATGCTGAATAATAAGCTCCTGTAGACAGACATCTATCCACTCTAAGGATTGCTATCACAGGACAGAGAGAACCCTGAGTGCCTTTCCCCAGCAGTGCCTGCTGTCTCTGCCTCCACTACCTTTGTCTGACTCTCTGCTGCCCCTTCCCAGCCTGGCTCTCCCAAGGCAAGACTTACATTGCCACCCACACTACCCAACCTGACACCAATTTCTCACCCTGACTGTTTTATCTGGGGTAAGATAGCACAGCAAACCAAATTCTGGGGAGTCACTAATCCAGAACCTTCAATCCAAGCTACAGCTCTCCTATATATGCTTGCAGTTCTATATATTTTGTACTTCTTACTGTCCTTATCTCCTGTGGGTCTGCCACAGTTTTTTTGACTGCTTAATGGCTTTATCCCCAAGCTGAGCACACAATCTCCAGTCATTAGTGAGCTGCATTTGGATGTGATATATCATCCTCTTTGCAATGCCAGGGGTGTCTTGCACAAGCCTCCCTCACTCTTTTGATGGACTGTAGACAGCTTGCTCATTAGTTTAGTATCTAATTGCATATCAGTCACACTCTCAAGCTCCTCATTACTTCACTTACACAGCTACAGTAATTAGATTTCACATTTCTTTACACTCTCATGGCATTGTTTTAGCCTACTGAGGAGGCACTCATATATAATACACATATATTATAAATTATCTCCTGTAATTATCATATTCATTATAATATATAACACATGCATATACATACATAATGTTGCTGAGGCAAACT
Organism: Calcarius lapponicus; assembly: GCA_039654755.1. Classification (NCBI taxonomy): domain Eukaryota; kingdom Metazoa; phylum Chordata; class Aves; order Passeriformes; family Fringillidae; genus Calcarius; species Calcarius lapponicus. Next base: position 42,932,471 of record CM077462.1, on the reverse strand, counting down.
CAAACCTCTTCAGTTATAAATGTTCAGGATGCTCCAAGAGCATCTCCAACTGCTTGTTTGTTAGTTTTAACTTCGGCAAGGCTTCACCCATCTGTGACCCTTCACTTACAAATCGTGCCTGATTGCATCATTTCCTACTTTTCCCTCACCACCATGTACCTCTCTGGAAAAACAAAGCCTTCAGATCTGCTCACTGCAGAGATGCAAATTCTTTTAGGCAGAAAAACGAATTTGATGTTTAGTACAGCAGCAAACAGAAAAGTCGCTTAAGCCGCCAGCCCTTATCTTTTGGGATAACATAGATTTTATGCCTCTTTTTTGGTCTAATTTGATGCATTTCTTTAGCACCTACTCTCTAAGCCTCCAGCTTTTATGTGAGATCATTCCATACATTTATTGTGGCACTTAAGAAGCGATAACAATTTATTTAACTTTTCAGAACAGAATTCTGCAGACTTTGGGGACAGATGATTTTTTTTCCTGGGGATCACGTGTGGAATATGTGATGGTGTCTGTATTTCCAGATGCAAAAACCACCAACACAGGGCAGCAATGTGCGCCTCTTTTTAAAGTGAGTTAAATAAGTGAAGGCACCAAATGGCTAAACTCAAAAAGGCAAACAGGTAATTCCAAACTGTAAAAAGGCTATATCTTCATAGAATATGTCTGCAGAAGTAAAGTAAGCAGAGCCAGAGTAGGGAGCATTTCATTCAGTGTTGTAGATGTAGCCATAGGACTGCAGTGGTTTCCAAATTGCCTCCTTGTCCTGCTGTGATGCACATTCACAGGTGCAGGAGGGACGGGTGACATTTGGGGACTGACTGGCTAACTCCTAAAGATGGGCAAATATGCCCTTCAGGGCTGTGGTACACATGCAACCTTCAGCCACAGAAACAGCTCTAGTCCTCTCTGCTCTGTCACCAGCTCCAGTCCCAGGTCCCACCACCCCGGGCCAACACTCTGCCTCCTCAGCCAGACCCCTTCAGTGAAGCATATTTGGAGAACGAGCAAATGCCATGCACGAAAGACAAACAGTGAGTACAGGAACATTTCATAGGTCTGGAGGTGCTGCAGAAGTCAAAGAATGGCAGATATAGTCTGATCTAATCCTGAGCAACAGCCCAAACTCTTGAAATGCAGCAGAATGCAGTAGCAGAAAACCTTAAAGCAAAAATCCTGGATGAAATGCTCAAGAGCACCCAAATGATTTAAGAATCAGATTTGCCAAGATTCTGAAAAGTTTACTTGTCTTCAGCTCAGTAGGAATATCTAAAGTCTTTCCATGTCTCTTGTAATGGGATGTGTTTGCTCTCCATCCTCCTCTGTACAGCTTTGTGCTGTTTTCCTGCCCCGCTCTGCCTGGAGCTGGCTGCATGTCAGGCAGCAACACCCTGGCAGACATCGAAGATAAAATCCATCACCCAACACATTAAGGGGGGAGGGGGGGGGGGGGCAGAAAGGGGCATTATTTAACACTGAGCCCTCCTGCACTTTGGAAAGGGAGATGATCCCAAAACCAGGATGAAGGAGAGCAGGCTAATGGAACTCACCACCACTCCCCCCACATCCTTCAGCTGTGGGGCGCTTCTCACTGTGCCAAAATAAAACCTGGTGTTGGGCAGACTCGCAGCCCTGGAAGCAGCCGGCTGAGGGAGGATGCTCGCAGTGTGCTCCTGCCCTGGCAGGCAGCCAAGTGCGGCAGCCGCCTGCGTCTGAGCTCTTGCCCTGCTCTCACAGCCTCTTCAGCAGAAGTGACACGAGGCACACTCTTGCTCACAGCCTGCTACCGCTCAGGAGCTTGGGAGAAGAAGAGACTTAGTCCTTCACAGCTGGGGGCTCTGACTTTGCAAGCTGAGGCACGATTAAGATGGAGGACGAGGGGGGGAAGCAGGGGGGAGAAGGAGAGGCGAGATGGAGGAAGGGACTCGTGGCACATGTCTGAGTCCCTGATTCCCTGTCGCGTTCTTCCCCCCGTGCTGCCTCTCGCTGTAATCCTCTGGGAAACAACCGGGAGCAGACCAGGGCTAGAACCTGCAGGCCCCCTCAGCCTTGGAATCAGAGGCTGTGGCACTGTGCCCAAGCCTATTAACCCCGCTGCGATATTGGGCTAATGAGCTCCAGCATGGCATCACGCTAATGCAACTTCTCCGTTTCCAGGACCTTAATGAGGATTGCTTCCCAATGGCCCCTCCTATGCCACAGATGTATCAGCGGAGGGGGTGAGAAATCACATGTGCAGGGTGATACTGAAAACATTTAGACAGCAGAGAAATGGGAAGGCTATTTTTATGGGCATAGTAAAAATATATTGGCATGTCCGTAACTATCCTTGTGCTTGTATAAGGATATGATCTTACTGGGAAGGGCTTCCGAAGATGGCAGAGCCCAAAGAGTGACCGGCCCATACTTGTTGAGTGTGGCACTGGGTGGGTGACACTGGCTGGGCAGGGACAGAAGAAGGACATGCAGAAAAGGACTTTGCACACCAAATAGCCAGGGAGCTGTTTCTCAGAGAAATCAGTGGAGCCCATCACAACCAGCACACATGAGTATTCGCAGAGGACTGTACATCTTTCTGGGAGCTAAGAGGTGTATTTCTTCCACCCATTCATCATTTGTAAGAGTCTAAAATTCCAAACAGTCCTTCAAGGAGGAGAGTGTGAACGAGACCCAGGAGGAAACAAGGAGCTGCTGGAGAAAAGCCAAATATATCAGTGCGGACACCTTCAAAGTGCTGTGAAAGACATCCCAGCCAGGCATGTAGCAGCAGCCATGGAGCAGGAGCACCAGTTCACAATAGCCAGGGAGAGAAGCTGTGCAACTCCCTTCTTTAACATCCCAGTGATCTGATCACACCTCAAGCAATGGAGAAGGTAAGCACTTCTTCTAAAAGTCCAGACCGGGGACAGACATGAAGAACTACTCTGTTACCTGCGCTCCTAAATCCAAAGGCACCAAGGCAAAATAGCCCTAAGGGATGGGCATAATAAAGGTAGTTACTTCTAAGGGCATCTCTGATCTAATAACTGTCCTCCCAGTGGGCAAAGAGCAGGACCTGGGCTGTCACCTGTCCAATGCACCCACAGTCTGTAGACATGAGGGGTTGAAACTGAGAGAGCCTCAAGCCCTCAGCCAAGCTAAAATATGCCCAACTTCCACAACATTCAATGACAATTGAATACCTAAATATCCCAGACCCTGGTGGGGCTGAGCCTTCCTCCAGATGAGAGAGTTGAGAACTGAACATGAGAACCTGCCTCCTGGTTTAACAGCTTAAAAGCCTCATTCATCTCTTCTGGGGCAGAAAATGTAGAGGGTAAAGAGAGGTGGAAAAGGGGTGGGCAGTGGGAGCGTGGGTGGAAGAGCGGCAAATGAAAGGAACACCAAGGAGTAAGGTTATGTGGGAACATAAGCTGGGTTAGGAAGCAAAGCCTCATATTCATATATCTTGCCAGCAAGACAGACCAGGAAACACCCCCAAAAAACCAGCAGTAGACCCTGGCTGAGGACAACATGGGGAGACCTTCAGGAATGCACTGCTGCAAGGATACTTCCAGGCAGCTCGCACGAGGCCCACGCTGTGTGGGGAATGCAGAAAACTGGTCTTTTGTTTCATGCCCCTTTGTTTTAACCTCTTGTATCAAAGACCCCAGCTGCTACTCCGGGAGAGGCTAGAAATTAATCCAATTAAAAAATAAATTCCCTGTGGAATCAAAACTGCTTGCTGGGTAGGGGGTACGGGCACGCAATTTCTTTCTTCTGCAAAACAAACTCCTTCTTCTAACCCACATTTCACAGAGGGGAGATGCCTTCTTCTAACCCACATTTCACAGAGGGGAGATGCAGGCAGGGCAGCATTTGAAGCAAATAAACAAATGATCAGAATGATTTATAACCCTGGTACCAACCCACAGCTCACAGGAAGGTTTGCAGCATGTCTTCTATAGCCGGCATGGCCAGAGACAGAAGCACAATGCCGCATGCTACCCTCCAACACAAACAGCCAGAGAGCAACAAAACCCTTCACTGCTTCGTTCCACTCCTTTGTTTTCCAGGGGTTTTGGTCAGCCCAGGCTTGTGGAGCTTGACAAGTTAACCCACACTTCCTTAGTTTCAGCAGAAATGATTAAACAGGGGGGATTGTTTAGACCCTGCAGCAGAAGGAATTCCTTTGTTTTTGTAGATCACTCCAAGGCAGCCAAGCTGCGGGGATGCCCAAGAAGAAAGAGGCAGGGCCTGAGCATGGAGATGAGTTTCCAGGGAGGGAGGGCCATACCACCACTCTGCAGGCTAAGAGACAAGGGGTGGGGGGACATGTTGCACCTCAACCTCAACCTCTCTCTCTGGAGAGAGGGTCAAACAGATCCTCTGGTATGTGGGTGAGCAGAACCAGCTGGAGACCATGCCCAGGTAGCCTGGCTTCTCCTGAGAGGAGTCATACCACCCTAGGGGTTGTGCCACAAGGGGATCCACCCCACCACCCCCAGGGTGTGCACTCACTACACAGTCTGTGCTGAGAGAGCCAGAGAAGGGCACTTTCAGTAGCCAAGGTTTGATACCCTTAAGATCTCCTGGGAACAGGGATGCACACATATTGTGGAACAGGGAAGCACACTGCCCCGTGCTTGCATGAAGCTGCACACTCTCCCTCAAGGCACGTATGGTCCTGAGATACTAGATGGGAGCTCAATGGGAGCCTTGTCTTCTCTCACACCTCTAAAACATAAGACCTTCAAGCTTATCTCCATAAGCAGAGATCCCTGGGCAGGATCCCAGGCACCTGTTGCCTGGGAGGGAAGCCTTACCCTGTTGCACTGGGAACACTTGACACCTTGAGACATATGTGGACCTACTGTGCTGTAAGCCATGGGAAAATGCAGTGAAGTGTCATCGCCCAGCTGGAGGAGTGAAGAACAGGATGAGGTCCTGGGGGTTTGCCACCCCTTGTAAGGCAATAACTACCTGGGGAGTGAAAAGCACCCACAAACTTTATTTCCAAGATCTGAATTGGGGGAAGAAAGAAGTAAATTTAAAGCTGAAAAAGAGAAACCTGGAGTGATTTACTGCTGATATCTTACTTGACTGATATTGGCAACAGGCTGCTGGTCTAGGAGTGCTCCCCCTCCTTGGGAGCAACACATTACCCAAGATCCCAGGTTCACAGAGGTGTGTGGGGAAGCCTTGCTTTTTCCTTTGCCTGGCACCCATCTCTCGGAGCAGCTTTGATTTCTGTGTCTAAAGAGGTACAGAAAGGAGCTTGGCAGCAGAGATCAGACCTCTGGACACCGCAAAACACCTCCTTCTTTGCACGCTCTGAGTCTCCGCAACAACACTAAGTGCAAGAGAGCTGGTAAATTATTAAAACAACCTTGCAACAGCTCCAGAGAAACCACCAGTGCCTCAGATTCAAAGGAAAGGCTGTGGTGTGAGAATCCCCATTAGTAACAATACGCACAGTTTGCAAGAACATATGTCCCCACATGGAGCAATCAACCAATCTGGGCTGTTTAACCACAATATTTCAAAGAAGTGCTTTTAATGCAGCTGATCCGTATGTTTATTTTGAGCTGTAAAACAGGATTCTTCACTAGCCTTTCAGAACATTTCTGTGGTGGGCTCTACTGGGGAGAAGGCAGAGAGACTGATACATTGGGGTTTTCTAAAATCAAAGTCATGACAGTGGGAAAAGAATAATCCAAGCAGGCAGAAAGTGCATTTGAACTCTAAAACAAAACACACACAAAAAAAAGAAAGAAAGAAAAAAAAAAAAAGGCATGAGGAGCGAGATCCCACTGTGTCCCTCTTAAAATGGGGGTTTGGACAGAAAGCATGTGAGAGTGGGACTGGGTAGATGGGAAAGGAAAGGATTTCCAAGCCTTCCCTTCTGATTCAGATACTTGAGCACACATTGAAAATACAGCCCTTTTCACCCTTTTCTCCTGCAAAGTGCGTGGGAGGTGAACACAGGTCCTGGTTTATCGATTGACTGGCTTTTTTGTAAAGAATAAGAGCTCCTCGTGGAATAGCCATGCCTTTGCGGGGAGGGGGAGGTGGGGGGAAAGGTCTGGTCTCCTTCCCTGCTCGATCTAATCCTAATTAAAAATAAATTACATGCTGTATGGAACTTGAAATGGCAAAGATAATCCTGTTACACACGAGGGGCCGCCCCGCTGCCCACTGCCCGCTCCCGACCAGCGGCCCCGTTCCCAGGCAGCCCGGTCCCAGTCTCCACGCCTCGGAGCTCTGCCCGCCGCCGAGCCCGGCCCGGCTCTGGGCGGTCCGGCCCGGAATCTCCCCGCCCCGCCGGGCGGCCGCCTGCGGAGCTCCCGCGGGCGGGAGAGCAGAGCCCCGCGGAGGTTCGTTCGTATGGAAACCGCGCCTTCGGGGAGCTTTTGTCGGCGGCGGAGCGTGCCCCCCTCCCCGCGCCCCCGCAGCCAGGGCCGAGGCGCGATTTAAATCCCATTTCCATAAGCCGGCGCTGCGGGCAGCCCGCCGCCCCCCGCTCGCGTGCCGCCCCGCGCATCCCGCACAGCCCGGGATGGAGCCCCGGGACGCGACCGCGCTCCGTGCGCCCAGCCGAGCGCTCTTATCCCGCGTTGGCAAAGGAAACCGGCGCGGGGCTGGACCGGACCGCATTCCGTTTGTCACCCTCTTGCTTTAAAATGCGTCTCTTGGGTTCCCTGAGACGGAGAGGAGAGGAGAGGAGAGGAGAGGGAGAGGAGAGGAGAGGAGAGGAGAGGAGAGGAGAGGAGAGGAGAGGAGAGGAGAGGAGAGGAGAGGAGAGGAAGGGCATGAGGTTTCCCGGAGAAGCAGTTGCCCCTCAGGGCCCCCATCTTCATCCCCCTCAGGTCTTCCCCCTGCGGGCCAGGGCCGGCAGCCGCCCTGCCCACGGCTGCCGAGGCGCTGCGGGGCTGGGAGGCTGCGGCGGGCTCCGCACAGGGCCTCGGTGCCTTGCGGGGCAGATGGTTTCGTTCCCCCCGGTTCGTGCCAGGTTTCAGCCTCATGCTGTTATTTTGTTCTTCTGGAACGAGACTGGTGTTGCTTCCCAGAGAGGCCCTATTAGGACAAAAAGAAAATCCTGTGAATAGGCGTAACAGGGCACCAGGAGGGATAGGTCTTAAATGTATTTTAATATGAGCAGGGCATTGTGTGTAATTCAGCGCTCATCATCGTTTAGTCAAAGAGTTATGGCAGTGATTGGGAATGAATAGAGGGACATAATGGATACATGTGGCGTTTGCTCATTATATTCAACTTAGTCCAACTCCTCTGTGGAAACTGTTCAACTTTCTCTCCCTTTAGCCTGTCATAGTGAAATAATACAGACATTGGTTCCTCGAATGGGATAGCCTGCCATGCTATTATATTTCTACAGCTAACGAGGGCTTCATAAGCCTTTGATACTGCCTGATCTTTGAAACCTTTCCAAATCTCCTCAAGCTTATGCTAAATCCTATTTGGAACTTTTTTTTTCTTTTTTTCCTCCTCGCCTGCTAGTGCCCCAGGCTTAAGAAACCCGGGCGGTGACATGCATACTAAAGCATGCGGGGACACCTCCTGAAAGGCGACTTACGGCGCTGATCACAGGCTCTCACGCGAGTGACACACCACTCCGGGCGCAGCTGAATGCCGCCCCCGCCGCTCCCCCGCACCCCGCTAATGCGCCCCGCGCCCCCGCCCGCGCGGCACGCCGCGACACGCCGCGACATGCCACGACACGGCGCGACACGCTACGGCACGGCACGGCACGGCACCTGTCCCGACTTGTTGGCAGCATTAACAAACCCCACCGCGCACTGCGCTCCGTGCTCCCCGCGCCAGCTCCGCTGCCGCGCCTCCGGAGAGAGGGAAGAGACGGGAGCGGGAGGAAAGGAGGGAGGAAAAAAAAATAAATAAACGGGGGGAAAGAAATAGCGACGGTGTGGAGGAAGGGGGGAAAAGAGAAAAAAGGGAAAAAAGAAAAGAACCCCCCCAGACCCCGCAGAGTTAAAGAAAACAAAGGCGAGCGCCCCTCGACCCCGCTCCCGGCCCGGCCCGGGGCGCGCCGGGGGCTGCCCGCCGCCCGCGCTGCGCCGCCTCCCATTGGCTCCGCCGCCCGCTCATTTGCATAGCGCCGTCTATGAAAGGCGGCGCGGCGGCGCGGGGGGCGCAGACGGCGGCGGAGCCATCCCGGTGTGTCCCGACCGAGCCCGCGCTCGTCCCGTCCGCACCGCGCCGTCGGGCTGAGCCCCGCGCCGCTGCCATGAGCCCCCTGCGGCTGCTGGCCGCCGCCTGCCTGCTGGCCCTGTCCCGCTGCAAGACGGTGAGGTATCGCACCGACGAGGAGGGCGCGCCGGGCACGGTGATCGGTACTCTGGCCGATGAGATGCCGGTGAAGGCGCCGGGGGAGATGAGCTTTCGCCTGATGCGGCAGTTCAGCAACAGTTCGCTGGTGCGGGTGCGGGAGGAGGACGGGCAGCTGAGCATCGGTGAAGCGGGGCTGGACCGGGAGCGGCTGTGCGGCCAAGCCCCGCAGTGCGTCCTGGCCTTCGACGTGGTGAGCTGCTGGCGGGAGCGCTACCGCCTGGTGCACGTGGAGCTGGAGGTGCGGGACATCAATGACAATGCACCGCGCTTCCCCCATGCCCAGATGGCGCTGGAGGTGTCGGAGAGTGCTGCACCCGGCACTCGCCTCCCGCTGGAGGTGGCTGTGGATGAGGACGTGGGCTCCAACTCCATCCAGAGCTTCCAGGTCTCTCTCAACAGCCACTTTGGTGTGGAGGCACAGACACGGGCGGATGGGGCACGCTGTGCCGACCTGGTGCTGCTCCAGGAACTGGACCGGGAGCGCCAGCCCTCCTACACCCTGGAGCTGGTGGCCAAGGATGGTGGCAGCCCTGCACGCTCAGGCACAGCCACCGTGCATGTCCGTGTTCTCGATGCCAATGACAACAGTCCCACCTTTGCCCAGAGCTCAGTCACGGTGGAGTTGCCTGAGGATGCGCCGCCTGGCTCCCTGCTGCTCGATCTGGATGCTGCTGACCCTGACGAGGGCCCCAATGGTGAGGTGGTCTATGCCTTCAGCAGCCAGGTGCCCCCTGAGGCACGGCGGCTCTTCCGCCTCGACCCGCGCTCGGGCCACCTCACCTTGGAGGCTGCCGTGGACTACGAGCGCACCCGCACCTACGAGCTGGACGTGCGTGCCCAGGACCGCGGGGCCAGCCCCCGTGCTGCCACCTGCACCGTCGTCGTGCGCCTCACCGACGTCAACGACAACGCTCCGCGCATCAGCATCAGCGCCCTCCGTGGCGCCGCCAGCGCGGCCGGCGTGGCCTACGTCAGCGAGGCGGCGGCCACGGAGAGCTTCGTGGCCCTCGTCAGCGCCACGGACCGCGACTCGGGCGCCAACGGGCAGGTGCGCTGCAGCCTCCGTGGGCACGACCACTTCGCCCTGCAGCGGGCCTACGAGGACAGCTACATGATCGTCACCACGGCGGCGCTGGACCGCGAGCGCATCCCTGAGTACAACCTCACTGTGGTGGCTGAGGACCTGGGCTCGCCGCCCTTCAAGACCGTCCGGCAGTACACGGTGCGGGGTGAGCGATGAGAATGACAACGCGCCACTCTTCGCCAAGCCCCTCTACGAGGTGGCTGTGCCAGAGAACAACCCCCCGGGTGCCTACATCACCACCGTGGTGGCTCGTGACCCTGACCTTGGCCACAATGGTAAGGTCACCTACCGGCTCCTGGAGACTCAGGTGATGGGGGCCCCCATCTCCACCTACGTCTCGGTGGACCCCGCCACTGGGGCCATCTATGCCCTCAGGACATTCAACTACGAGATCCTCAAGCAGCTGGACCTGAGGATCCAGGCCACTGATGGTGGCTCCCCGCAGCTCTCCAGCAGCACTGTTGTCAAAGTGAGAATGGTGGACCAGAACGACAACCCTCCTGTCATCATCCACCCAGTGCTCACCAATGGGACTGTGGAAATCGGTGTGTCCAGCAAGACCTCCCGTGACTCCCTGGTGGCCCAAATCAAAGCTCGAGATGCAGATGATGGGGCCAATGCTGAGCTCACCTTTGCCTTCCTGGAAGAGTCCCAGCAAGACCTCTTCACCATCAACCCAAGTACTGGGGACATTGTGCTGAGGGGTGACCTCTCTGAAGAGCTGGGACAGCTATTCAAGGTCATCCTCACTGTGACAGACAATGGCAGACCTCCCCTGGCCACAACTGCCACAGTCAACTTCCTGGTGACCGCCACTGCTCCGTCCAGTATCCAAGACATAGCCAAGCCCAGCTCCTGGGAAGGAAAGGCTTTGCAGTGGGACATCCCTCTGATCGTGATCATTGTCCTGGCAGGCAGCTGCACCCTCCTCCTGGTGGCTATAATCACCATCGCCACCACCTGCAACAGGCGCAAGAAGGGGAACAACATCAAAAACAACGCTGCCCTGAAGGACCAAATAGACATCTCCCACCTGGAGAAGGGCCATCAGGAAGAGGGCAGCCAGAGGGGAAACATGTTTGAGGTCCGAACCTTTCCCAGCAAAACCTCCTTCACCAGCCCCGACCCCTCTCCAGCAGCTGAAGAGATCTCCACCACTGAGAGTGGCAGTGACAGCACTTGCCTCTACGAGGGTCAGAAGAGGCTGAGGGGACAGAGTGGGGAGGTAAGGTCCCACCAGAGGGAAGTGGGGCAGAGGGTTGGGGGTGTCTTGGAGGATGTGAATTAGCTGCAGAGGTGCAGTTAATGTTGGTTTACTTTTCACCGCTTCCCTCCCTTACGTCTCCTTTGATTTTCCTCCCCACCAGCAGGGTTTTGCTGCCACTCCGAGCTACAGCAAGGAGCCTGCTCCCCCCGTGGCCATTTGGAAGGGACACTCCTTCAACACCATCTCCGGCCGTGAGGCAGAGAAGTTCAGTGGCAAAGACAGTGGCAAAGGTGACAGTGATTTTAATGACAGTGACTCGGATATCAGTGGAGATGCCCTGAAGAAAGATCTCATCACACACATGCAGAACGGTAAGGGCTCTGCCCCTGCTCCCCACTGAACCTCAGACAGAAAGATGGGTGGATGGGGAGGTGAATGAAGGGACCCATCCCTGGGGCACAGTGATCAGGCAGGGCAGCTGGAAGGGGAAGCCAGACACTGCATGGCTCAAAGTGCCCATCTCCTTCTAGTAGGCTGTTGTTAGTTGTTGGTTCCTCTCTGTACTGAGAGCTCAGCACAAATTAGCATTTGCCAGAAGTGCTGTAGGATTGGATTTTTTTCCCAAAAAAAGGTTCCCTTAAAGCTAGAATTGCGAGGAGTGTCCCTAACAAAACAACATTACCTAACCAAGCATGGGTTTTTGTTGTGCTGTAAAGCATCGCCTCCCCACTCCCACCGTCGGTGCAGTGAATCATCCTGTGACTGGTAACTCTTAAGGATTGTGAACGGTGTGGATTCATTCCTGCAGTAACGACAGGTTTCTCCTCCCCTCTCTCTCTCTAGGTCTGTGGGCATGCACAGCTGAATGCAAGATCCTGGGGCACTCTGACCGCTGCTGGAGCCCCTCCTGTGGCCGAGCCAACCCTCACCCCTCTCCATATCCTTCAGCGCCCCTCTCCACCTTCTGCAAGAGCACGTCCTTGCCCAGGGATCCCCTTCGCAGGGACAACTTTTATCAAGCCCAGCTGCCCAAAACAGTGGGGCTTCAGAGCGTCTATGAGAAGGTGCTGCACAGGGACTTTGACCGGACAATCACGCTCCTCTCCCCGCCGCGCCCTGCACGGCTCCCTGACCTTCAGGAGATCGGGGTGCCCCTGTTCCCAGCCCCCTCAACTAGATATCTGGGCTCCCAGACTGAGACAACTGAGAAGGCGTAGCCCAGAGTGCTCCCCCTCGAGTGCACCCCTCCCTGCGCACACAACTAGGTCACTCCCGAGAGCCTTTAAGTTATTGACCAGATCCAGTGTCGTATGTGTAAATATGCAAGATGTGCCTTAAAAATGAAGTCGTTTGGGAAAGATTTCCAATCAGATCAGTACTGTTTGATATTTGCAAACAAAAGAAATTGTTTGTAGTTAATGTAATTTTTATGAAATGTGCAGTATTTAAATTTCTTTTCATGTTTTCTACATTGAAGTTTTTCTTTTGCTTTTGGTTTACCCATGGCCTGCCATTTTTTGTAGTGTTTTTAACCTGTACATTGTGTAATGTAATGTTTGTACATAATGAAAATTTGTTATATTTTTATATAATAAATACTTAAAAATGGGAATTCTTGCCAAAGGAGCTGTCTGAAAGACACAGTAATAACAATTAATAATATCCTGAATATGTAGAATCTTGTAAGGGAAATTCCTCTTTCACGGTGTAATAATAACCTAAGCAATCCAGTGTACTGAGAAGTTTGCCTTGCCAAATGTGACTTGTATTTCTTGCGTCTGTGGTCAATTTAAGTGTTATTTAATTGCCTTTGGTTCCTGTAATCTGTATCACTGATAAACACTAATAAAGGTTTTGTGATGTTCAGAGGCTTCTGTTCATGGATTTCATGCTTCAGAGCATAGAGGTCTTTACAGGTCAACAAAAGTATTTTGTGCTGGGAAATGCAGTGGGAAGGAGCTACTTTTAGTCTTGCCTTTCGTTGGTCTCTGGCAATACCTCTGCAGGTTTAGCTCTAAATGCTGGGTGGGAGGGAGGCTGGTGTGACAGAGCCAGCCTGTGCTTGTCACTGCCTGGTCTGAGCTCTTCCAGCTCAATCCTTAATGGATGGGGAGTGATGTGATTTTAGGGAAGCAAGTGAAGTTCTGTTCATCAGTGGAAATGTCCGTGCTGTGCCGATGTCTTTGCATCAGCAGCCACTCGAGCACTTCCCTTTCTGCTCTGGCTGAGACATTGAGTCAGGCTCTACAGGTGTGTGCTCAAATGTTTACCCCTTGTTAAAGCAGCCTTACTAAAGGACAGTAGCTTGTGTTTGTGTACATAAAGGGAAAGGTGCATAAAACAGGAATCAAAAATGTTGATTATATTGACATTTTCTATGATACATATTTCTCTTCTCACTGAAATGACTGTCCTGGCAAAAAGCCATACAGAGCTTTGAAATTCCTTCCTATGGGGGTTGCAAGCTAAAAGCAGATCTCAAATCCTTCTGCTGAAATCATGTATAGAATAGCATTTAATGAAACAAAATGAAGCATGAAGGTTTCTTCCTGTGCTCAAAAAAATGCTTACACCAGAAGTAACACTTGTACTGGAGTTTTAATATTGATTGAAGTTTTCCAAAGGGGAGAACTGCTCCTTATGTGGACTATATAACTTCACATTTTGTACAAATCAATAATCCAAAAATCTGTACAAGGCAAAGCTTTGGAGTTTTATCACGAGTTCTTTAACTATTTCTCCAATTAGTATGGTACATATCTATAAAATATGGCTCACCAAAGAAATATAAAACTTTCTTAGATATAAACAAGGCTCTGTTGGGTTTGTGTCTCAAAATGTAAGCCAAAAACATTATCCCACCTGTATGTCCCTTAACCAACAAAAATCCCCTTCCTCCCCCAACTTCCAGCTTTCTCAAGCCCCTGCAGCAAGAGTGGCAGAACCCAATCGAGTTTTTATGCACAAGGGGTCTGAGTTTTAACTAGGGCTTCATAAATATCATGGTGCAAAGATTTGTGGTGGGCAAAGAGTTTCAGAGGTTGTACTTGAAGGGTATTTAAATCAGGCTGATGCAAGACTCAATTGGGAAGCTACATTTGTGATACATCTCCTGCGGTCAGGAAAACAGGTGAGCATTTCTGGTGATTCCTCTAAAGTCTGGCAGTAACAATCATGATGCATCTAATGAACTTAGAGGGTCATCCTGGTTAAACTTAGAGCTGAAGTTGTGGCTGGAGGACAGGTGCTGAGAAAGAAAGCTGGTAGCCTCCCTTCTGGCTAATCACCACTGATGCAGAGCAGCAATGCCTGCATGGGAAGTTATTAGTCATAACTGAACTCAGGGAGGGAAAGGCTCTCTGTCAAAAAAAAAAAAAACAGGGCTCTCTGATAAGCTGGTTCTTCCTCATCAAAAGCCTGGGTTACATACCCCAACAGCTTCACAGCAGGTTCCAAGACTCCCCTGGCAGGGCCAACAGGATGTAGTCACAGATGAAGAATGGTTCATTGCACTGGGTTTTGGCATCAAATTTGTGCTGCTTCCTGCAACAGAGCTTGTGCCCTTCTGTAAGTGGATTGATGCTCTTCACTGCCTGATGAGGATTTTGGGCCAACCCAGTGCAAGGCAACCATGAAATGGTAGGAATCTAAAGTCACTTGTTCCTGTTCCCATAACAGCTTTCAGCAGCAAGCAGCTACAGTCTCATTGGGGTTTGGGATCTGTCTGTTCTGGCATCCCATATGCTGTAAAATGTGGGATTTTCGTATTAAATACCACTTGGTATTTAAATCTGAGCCCATCATTTCACAGGGACTCTCTGGTTAGTGGAAAGATACAGACTTCTGAGAGCTTCTCATCTTGGCCTGGCCAGGGCAACAGGCACTGTTCAGGTGCATCACTGAAGCTCCTGATCTCCCCTTTTCTTGTAAGGGCAAGGGGCAGCAGTCTAGACTCCTGTAACTTTTACATGCCTAAAACTAGATGACGGAAGTCTGCAAGCTCCATCAGATAAGAGCACACACCACCCAAAGCGCAGCTGAGTGCAGGGGGAGCCCAAGGCATAGCTCCTGGGCTAAGTCCCTGGGATCAAACATTTGCTCCATTGATGCTATTTCACTGTGTATGTCCTAGTTTTTTTCTTTTAGCTTTTGATTATCCTGAGATTTTTGCTGACATACTTCAAAAATTAATGCAGCAGTCCTATCAGTTAAATTCCATTTATTTGCCAAGCATGGTGTGACATCAGCCCAATGTTGCATGATGAGACTGTATGACCACAGAACCTCTTGCTCACAAAGAGCTACCTTCTCCTGTCTGCCTTTCCCTGGCTCAGAGGGCAGAGGTGAGGAGGGAGTGCCAAGACACAGGACTGGAGACAGCACTCCTTCACTGAGCCAGCTCTAATTCCATGGCCCAAACTGCTACAGCAGCAGGACATCACAAAAGCACTGACACTGAGCTTGAGCCTGCTCCTGAGCTTGAGCCTGCTCCTGCTGAAATCTCTGGTAGTCACCTACAATGGAAACCAGCACCCTCAACACCCTCCACAGTCACTGGGGAGAAACAGGCACTTTTAGGACATGAAACATAGAAGTGGGTAATTCCCACAGGCTCTTTTCCAGGTATACCTTCACAGCCATTAAGGGGTAGCTGCAATACGTCTCCTAAGTGCCCCATTTATATTCTGGGACCGTGGGCTTGCATCTGACACCCTGGAGACCTCAGGCAGGCCTCCAAATCTCTTTTAACTATCAATAATTTAAATTAATTTTCCCAAAGTCAAGTCTGTTTCACCCATGACAGTAATTGGTAAGTGATCTCTCTGTATCTATGTTGACCCATGAGCTTTTTTCATCTGATTTTCCACCCCTGTTCTGATGAGGAGAAATGAGGAGGGGGTTTGGCTACTGACCAAGGTCTACCTACCACGTGCACCAAGGAGACAAGATCCCAGGGATGACTTCTCTGGTGCTTCAGCCAAAAAATTAGTCAAATTCCCACTGACCTGCTCTTCTGCCCTGTGCCATTTGAATGCCTTCAAGGATGCTTTATGTATTGAGATGTGTGATGGAGTCAAACACCACCGAGGTGCCTGGTTCTGGTTCCTGCAGTGCATGCTGTAGGAACAGGACTCCTCCTAAGACAGGCTGCCAGCATCCACGTTTGTAAGTGGACATGGCTGTGACCTCTGGGCTGGGTGGGGGCTCAATCCTGTGCCCTCAACACATGCAAGACATGTGATGAAAATGTATCAGAAAATGCTGCCTTGGCCCAGACCCTGAAAGCTGAGAGACACCAGGTGGGGTTTAGCTGAAGATTCAGACAGATGTGACTTCTGTGGCCAATGTATAGGGTTTACATGAATGACAAGCATCTGCACTCCTGTGGCAGACAGGGAGAGGTGCTCAGAGGGGCCTAGGGAAGCTGACATCTCACACTAGGCACCTGCATTGTCTTTTCACTATTGCTCCCTAGTCTCCCATAACTGTGTTGACTACTTCACTGTTATACGTGACAGCAGACTAGGCACCTGTCCTAAACACAGGCACAGACCTTGTGGATATAGAAATTCAGGTGAGTGCACTGTCACCTGAAGGGATGGTCCATCCTCTCCAGCTCCAGGTTCATTTTCCCCTGACTCCTTTGTCAGCACCACCCAGGAAAGTCATCTGCTCATGGACAGATGTACCAAAATAACACAATCAGGTAGATTGCTGCACATTTAGCTCATCCAGATGTCTTGCAAATGTTAGGAAGGGAGCAGAGAGAGAAGAGGGCCCCGGGGCCTGGAAAGAAGATAGGATTGTGGTTTTGAGCGGCAGCCAACAAAGTAGATCAGCCTATATGTAACATAAAACCTCTGGAGGTTTCTAATCGATTTCAAGGTTGATCAAGGAGAAAACACTGCCTTTTGGATAATTTGAAGGCTTAGCATTACTAGTGGTAATGCCCACTGACTCTTCAACTGTCACCTAAGCTCAAATTTAGCTTGAAGAATGTGGGCTAGTAACTGAAGCATTACTTCCCACCATATACACCAAGGTCTTCAAGTATTCCTTATTTAAATGGATGGTTAGGAGAAGCTCCCTGAAGTTGGTTTCCCCCTCAGCAGTGATACAGATCCCTCCCGAGCTGGACACACAAAGCTGATTTCGCACTCTTGCCCATGATGCCCATAGAAAGGAAGCAGATGGCCGCCGCGTTGAAAAATGCAATTACTTAGCCTGGGTGTGAGAAGCCAGTGGGTTCATTCAGTTGATAATTATTAATTATTTTTGAGTGGGCATTAGAATCCTCAGGGTCACAGGCATGAGCACTCAGCCTGCAGCAGGCAAACCCCACTTGCCTGTCAGCTCTTGCTGCAGTGGATGGGTCACTACAGTGCCTAGAGGGTACTTCTTGAGTAAGGAGGACCCACCAGCCCCACATCTGAGGTAAGGAAGGAATCCTGTGTGGTGCTATAGTCAAATGCTGCTAAGAATGTAGAGGTATTTGTGGCAACTTCATCTTTCAGATCTGAAAACTGTTCCAAGTTGTGCACCTTTGCCTTAACTGACATTGGATGAGCGTGCTGGAGGCCAGAAGTGCAGGCTGCCTCCTATCCATCTTCCTAAGTGGATGGCCCAGTGCTGGGTGACAGGAATTACATTTGTCCCTGCAGATGTCTGCTAGGCAGCCCCATCTTTGCAGCCCAGCTCCCAGGACCTTTTACCCCCCTGGCAGCTGGCTGCAGCCCTCTGCCAGGGTGATGAGTCCTGACCCTGTCCGGGTTGGCAGCTCTGTGGATGGTCATTCTACCAGAGCCATGTGCTCCATCCCCTCAGGATGGGGCAACTCACTGAAGAACAACCAGCCCAAAGGTGTCTGAAGACAAGTTCTCCTTTTTTCCCACAGGTTCATGTTCTGTGTAGAAATACTCCTTTGTGGTTAAAGCAACTTAATTATAACTTAATAACTTAAATTTGGTCCTGTAAGAAGAGGGGAGTTTTGTGGGATATCAGCAGAGGTCATGACGATAGAGAGCTCAGAGGAACAGAGGGACAAAAGAAGAAGAAGAAAGGGCAACAGCTTCCTCCCTTCACCTGGAAAAATCTTCTCTCATTCACAGTGAGAAGACAAAAAAATTCAGGGAGTTTGGGAAGACAGGAGAGAGGGACCCACATGATGGGGGACTAAGCTGTCCAGAGGCTGCAAACATGCAAAGGTTTGAGAGGATGATCTCCAGTTAAATAAGCAATTTCATTACGTACAGAGGATCCTCAGCTTAATTCATCCTCTTTTCCCATGCAAAACATGTCCACTGGACTTGGAAGAAATTCAAGAACCTTGACTTTCCAAAAGTCCTAAGAGCAGACACTAAGAGAGGGTTCAGTGGACAACTAGCTAGAAAATAGCATGAAGAGGTACCTCTGCAAATCAAAATCTTAACATTGCTTTTGTCTATAAATTTCATACTTGAATCTCTGCATGTGGGACAACAGTATACAGTGTATTTGGGTGTGACCCCTAAGTGAGGGCATTCCATCCCCAGCTCTCTGCTGCAGCTCCTAGAAAATAATTCACCAAGGTCTCCTCCCTCCCTAGAGTTCAATTTCACTTCTGTGCCAGACTTTCCTCCTCCTTCCCTCCCTCCCTTGGGGGTTAGATCACTTCAGAAATGGGATCCAGGCAGGGCCAGCAGCCTGCTGCGACCTTTGCCTGTTGGAGTAATGTACAATTACAAGAGACCCGAGGTACTTCTGAGCACACGGCTTGGCAGGATGTTAATTAAAACAGAGTAACACTGCCTCTACCCTTCGCAAGGCCGTAGCTGAGAACATTTTATGAACCTCTAGGAGGTAAAGGAACATGTTCAAGGCTATGCCACATATCTGTGAGAGAGCTGGGAGTAAATCCAAGTGCGTTTTGTTTACATATCAGCATACAGCTTGACACATGCAATGAATCCAGGACAAGACCAGATGGATGCACCAGAGACCAGTGGCATGAGAAGGTAGAAAAAATTTCTTCCAGTCACTTCACTTGAAAGAGAAAGAGAGTCTTGCCTCCATCCTCTCTCACCCACACCAGCAGCAAGCCATCACTGTCCAAATCGCCTTTGTAGAAGTCCCCACGGTCCCTCGGTCCCTTGTCAGATGGTAACAAAGAGGTTCAGTCTGTCGCTTCCAAATTCATGGCTCCTTTGGGCCCCAGGATGGCCGGGGTACTGCTTTGTTTTACCACCCTGGCATGACCTGCGTTTTCTTAGCAGTTATTTATTTTTATTTATTTAACTGCGTAAATTGATTATCCATGTAACAACTTTAATCAATTATCTGCAGCAAACAACTTCTCTGCAACTTAATTTGCAAAGTTCTTCCCTGACCTAGCAATATCTGATTACATCATATAAGAGCTTAACTTTGAAATGGCAACACATTTCATTAAAAATAACTAATAGCTGCAGGGTTTAAAGATGTAAATGTTAATTTTCTTAATGAGAAAAAAAAGGGCATGCAGACTCTACCTGTCTATATTCATTATACTGTGTCCACATGGGATGACTCACATTTGCAAAACTCAGGTTTAATTAACATGCTTATTTTTACAATGATATTTCTCATTATAATAAATTAAATGTTTAAACAGCCAGTGCAAACATTTTGATCCAAGACAAAACTGCTTGCACAGTGCTAGTTTAAGCATTTAATTTATTATAATCCTTTCCATAACAAATGCCTTAGAAGTTGATTTCTTCGCTGTGAAAGGCTATTAGTATTATTTCCTCTGGTAATGTTTAATCCAAGACAATCAGAAGCGTAAGGCGTGAACGGAACGGGGCTGGAAGGGATGATGCTGGATGCGGCAGCGAGGGAACCTGCCCCGGCCGCAGCGGGTGCCAGCCCCGCGCGGAGCCGCGCCCGGGCACCCGCGCCGCCACCGGCAGCCCACACGTCAGCCCATCCAAGCGCATCCGCCATTCAGAGCGCGTTCGGTGCCCCAGGGCGGGCCGTCCCTCTGAACAGGACCTTCCAGTCCGGGTCTGCGCTCTGTTCGAGCCCCGCTCCGCCGTGTCCCGCCGGGGCCGGGGGCGGGTGCGGCCCCTGAGGCCGGGACGGAGCGGCGGCGCTCCGGGGGCGCTGCCCGCGGGTCCCGCCAGGGGGCGGTGCGGGCCCGGCCCCGCCGCTGGGGCCCTGTGGGAAAGGGCGGGAGCGGCGGGGCCGGGGGAGGCAGCGGCCTGTGCTAGGATCGTGGTGTCTGGTACCACCGAGGAGCTCTCTGCTGACCGAGCCCCTTATTTCCTCGGGGTTCCCAGCCTGGTGCGGGGCAGGAGGCTCAGCCCTGAGCCGGCTGCAGCGTTACACCCACGGCAGCAGGACTGGGCTGCAGAGGGAGCGCTGGCGGCCTTTGCTGTGAGGGCAGCCTGGGAGAGCCGGCCGTCCTCAGCCTGGACAAGAGACGGCTCCAGGGTCACCTTGTAGCACCTACTTATAGCCCCTTACAGCCCTTCTAAAGGCTACCAGAGAACTGGGGAGGGACTTCTGACAAGGACGAGTGGCATCAGTGCAAATGGGAATGGTTTTAAATTGAAAGAAGCTGGGTACAGATTATATATTAGAAAGAGATGAGGGTGATGGGACAGTGGAACATGTTGCCCACAGAGGTCCTAGATGCCCCATCCCGTGAAACAGGCCAGGTTGGATGGAGCTCTGAGCAGCCTGGTCTAGAGGAAGGTATTCCTTCCCATGGCAGGGGAGTTGGAACCAGATGATCTTTAAAGTGCCTTCTGACCCCAACCATTTCACAGTGCTATTTCTAAAAAGCTTCTGACCCAGCTCCTGCATGGCCAGGGTCCTGGGAGCAAGCTGAGTCAGGGAATGTGTCCTTCTCCCCTAACTTCACCAAAAGCAATATTATTCCCCAGACAGATGCCAGCTGCCTGGGCTCTGTCAGCTCCCACTCGGGACTGGGACATGAGGCCCTATGAGAAGTAGGGAAAGCAGAACATGGCAGGGCAGAACAGGGACTCTCCTGGGGCATGGGAAGGAGCGGGGGGCGGGGGGGGGGAGCTGCCAGCCTGGCTGGGAGCAGTGCGACATCCTCCATCTGACTTTCCTGGGGTTTGTGCTCCCAGGAGACATGTCCTTCATCTCCTCAGGGGAAATTTCCACCTCTGAGCTGGAGCAGTGTCTGCAGAAAGAAATGAGCCAGGAGGCAAATTCCTCTTGAAGTAATCCAAGAAGAGAAGTCTTGTATAAGAGCTAAAGCCAAGGCAGGGTGGTGCAATCAGGTGAGAAAAGTCCATGTGTTCAACCCCCCCAGAGTTGGAGGAACACAAGGCAGGGAGCTGCCTGGACTGGGGACAGGCACACAGTGACCCACTGTGGGTCCCCAGCATAAAGCCACCAGCATCCCCTGTCACCATCCCGCCCTTGCACCCAGGAAAACTCCCACCCCAGCTCAGGGGCCTGGAACCGGTGTCAAATAACCATGGCTGTACAGGGTATTTCAGGGATGATTAAAAGTTAGTCTGCAAGTCACTCCAGTTTACTTGGTAATTCAAAAGTATATAATTTGAATTCATAAATAAAACCCTTTAGGGGATCTCATTACTCTGTGAAGAGCATTAGCAAAACACAAGTTGTCAATCACTTTAGCCAGCTGACAAGCTAGAAAGCAGATGATGATCCAGGCTGAGCCAAATAAGCAAAGGGGAAGAAAAATTTCTCCTGGATTTACCTCCAGTGAATGACGAATGACAAATGACCAGTGATTTTTTTTAAAGAAATTGGCATTAAAACATTCATGGACAAATCACCAAATCTCCCCAGACCACTGAATTAAGTTTAGGGGTTTCTCATTGTCTGAAAAACGTCCGGCCAGAAGGCACCCATTTATGTTCCATTGCTTGCTGCCTGAAAAATCTCTGGGCTCACAAAAATTCAGCAGATTAATAAGCTGATCCCACTGCTTAACTAATTGAGGAAAGCAAAAAAGTGATTTGAATAGCAGTACGATGGTCATTACAAAAATATCCACTGACTCTGGAAAATTGAGGGCACAACATTTTTACCTCAGAGGGCAGATTTATGTAGGCCACAAAGTGCCTTGGGTATTTCTTAGAGTCCTCGAGTTTATTCATGTATTATTTCTTCCGAAATTCAGTGTATTTTTCCAGCAGGCAAGAAACTGGGGCTTCTGCGTACAAGTTTCATCTGCTCAAAATGTGAAAAAATATAGATCCCCTTAGCACATTCTGCTACAGTAGAAGCAAAGTGTAAAAGAAAAATTCCAAATATGTAGATTTAAAAATAAAAACACAGAACTCTCCTCCCTAAAAGGGATTTGAAGGAAAAAAAATCCCTCAGCTACAGATAGGTCTAGACTTTAATTGTGGAGCTGCCTAAGAAGAATTGTTGGCCTGAGGTCATTTTAATCAGGTTGCATGTCAGCTTGCAAAATCTCCAAATTAGCTTACAGCTTGGGGAGAGAAAGATGTTTTTCTTTCCTGAAGAACGCAAACAGATTGTTGTGACATGTTCTCAGTCATCATGACAGATCAGATCCCTGCTTTGCACTGCGAGCCGGGAAAGAAGGCAGCCTCTTCTCCAGCTCCTTCAGAGATTTGGGCATCTCCCACTTTGTCAGAGCTGGGGATGGAGTTTACAGAAATCCTTATGAAAGTGGGGTTTATATGCAAAGACTCTGATAAAAGAGATTGACCTTAATTGGGAAGCAAGTTTCTTTCACATTTTTTAACAACCTCCAGGCCTTCCTATCAGTCTGATGAAAGGGAACTTGTGAAAAGAAACAATCTGTACTTATGCAGCAGAAACTATCATATCCTGAGCCACACAGAGAATGACAAGGAACCGACTCATCCTTTTTTAAAAAGGATTAATTTGCCATTTTCTTCCCGAGGTTGTAAAAAGCAAGGGTGTGGGTAGATTTCACATACAGGCTGAGTACTTTAGCTGGATTTACGGTGAGCTCTGAGCCTGTGTGAGACACTGCATTGTGGTGTGGAGCAGCTGACCTGGGGTCATGGCCCTCCTAAGGTGTCCGTAGGTTATGTGTCCAATTCAGTCCCTGAGTTGTAGCACATTTGGATACTCTTTTTAATTTTTTTTACTTCTCCATGTTCAGTTTTTCATCATCATCAGTAGATGGTTCCAATGGGATCACAAGGGAAAGAGAAGCCGGAGGATGGGATCTGGGGCAGTGACTTGGTTTCATTTGGAAAGACTCCCAGAGGGAGAGGTGAGTGACAGCTGGCTGGTAGTGGGACATGTCTCACCTGTTTGGTGGCCTGTGGGAATGTTAGTTGTTAGAAGCTGGAAAAGTACTGTGTTTAGCCTTCTGATCTGAGTCTTTGCACCTGCGAAAATACTGTGTCCTTGGACATCTCTAAATGTGATAACAAGGAGTCAGAGAGACGTGAAAAAGTAGAATGCAAGACTGAAAGAATGAAGAAGAGTTGATGTTTAGCTTAACGAATAAGTTACAGAATATGTATGAGCTTATTAACACTATTATAAAAATATGTAACCTGATCAATAAATTAAAGACTAATAATCATCAACCCCTAAGGTGTGCACGTCTCTCCTTCACCTCCTCAAATGGTGACCCTTCCTTAAATAGAGCATTCCTTAAATAGTGTATTTCTCCTTAAATAGTGACTTTTCTTTTAACAGTGGCCCCCAAAGGTCTGCATCTGAGCCAGTACCCAGCAGTGTCTCATTCATGGGAGTGAAAGAAATGGGTGTCTCTAAATGGTGATTCCTCCAACTTCTAGCTGCTACCTCCTTCTCTTAACTAGTTCATTTAGGGAAAAGGAATCTGACCTTGGTAGTGGCTGAGGGCTCAGTACTGCCTGCAGCTGAGAAGAGCTGTATATAGAAGCCCAAGTCCTGCCTAGAGACCCTGGTATGCCACAAACACGTGCACACCTGGATAGAGATGGACCTGGGACCACTTTGCCAAACCAGGAGAGGATGCCACATGCAACAGGCACCCATGCCTTTGCCATGAAGGCATCATCCTGAGTAGCTGACATAGAATCATAGAATCATTTGGATTGGAAAGAGCTTTAAGATCATCAAGTCCAACCCTCACCAGTACTGCCAAGTGCACCACTGAACCACATCCCTGAGTGCCACATGTACATGTCTTTAAATACCCCCAGGCTGCTCACTTCCCTGGGCAGCTTTTACTGCGTTTGACAATCCTTTCTGTGGAGACATTTTTCCTAATGTACAATCTAAACCTCTCCTGGAACAGCTTGAAGCCATTTCCCTTCTGTCCTATTTCTTGTTACTTTGCAAAGGAGATCATCCCACACCTTGCTGCATCTTCCTTTCAGGGAGATGTAGAAGGTGGTAAGGTCTCTCCGGAGCCTCCTTTTCTCCAGGCTAAAGAACCCCAGTACCCTCAGACCCTCCTCATAAGCCTCGTGCTCCAGACCCCACCTCATCTCTGTTGCCCTTCTCTAGACTCGCTCCAGCCCCTCAATATCTTTTTTGTAGTGAGGGGCCCAGAACTGGACATAGGATTCGAGGTGTGACCTCACCAGTGCCGAGTACAGGGGGCAATCCCTGCCCTGGTCCTGCTGGCCACACTCTTTCTGATTCAGGCCAGGATGCCATTGACATTTTGGTCCCTTGGGCACAGCTGGCTCACGTTCAGCTGCTGTTGACCAGCACCCTCAGGTCCTTTGCTGCTGGGCAGCTTAGCAGCCACTCTGCCCCCAGCCTGTAGCTCTGCCTGGGGTTGTTGTGACCCAAGGGCAGGACCCTGCACTTGGCCACGCTGTACTTCATACAAATGGTCTTGGCCTATCGATCAAGCCTGTCCAGATCCCTCAACAGAGTGTAAGACATAAGACTTCAGGCCTTTAAAACTGGATGGTAAAAGACAGTGGGGTTGTCTCTGTTGGGACAACCCCTGGTGTCCGGAGAAGAGACTGCATTTCCCTGTCCGTTCTCACTCTTTCTTTCGGTGGCTTTGCAGGGCAAGAGAAGTCACACCCATATGTCTCAGGGTAGAAGATGCCAGTTTATTTCTTCCAACAGCCTCCACATTGACAGCATAAAAATCTTCATCTTCGCTGTTGTAAGAGTTTGGGGAGTTATTTTTCTGTTTTCTGGCTCCCTGCCATCAGCCCTGGTGGGACCCAGGGCAAGGCAGCAGTGCCACACAACCCAGATGTCAGCAAACCATTAATCCCAAGGGACAGACCCCTGAGGTGAGAATCCCGCTGCAACTTCTCCAATTAGACAGTTTACCTCCTGCTTTGCCTCTGCTCTAGCCATTTCAGACCGAACATATTTTATTGTTCAGTCTCCTAGTTAAACGGCTGGGAAGCTCTGGATGTAAGCACACGGAGATTACTGGTTCAATAATAGAGTCAGGCACATTGGCTTTACATCGTTTTGCTAATAAAGCTGCAAAATAAAGCTGTTGACTCTTCTTTCATCAGCATCAGCCCCATGAGGCTCTCCCCTGTCTCGCCCGGTGATTAGAGCAGAGGACTGGGAACATGGGTCTGGAGTTCAGCCCTTAATGAGCCTCCTGTTCCGTGTGTTTCACTCAGGGCTCTTGACCTCTTTGCACCTCAGCCAACTCAGCTGTAAAACTGGCTGAAGGATGGACCTCGTGGAAACCATCCACTGTGCCCCAGTTGAGCCTTGAGTCCAGATTCCGTGGGTAAATCCAAAATAAAAATCAACAACAATTTGAATCTGCAGTGACCCAGCTCAAATGGCACGAGGACGTCAAGCCTTGCCAGTGTAAACAGTGCTCAGTCTCTGGCGTCCCCCATTACAATGTCAGAGCAAATCTAAGAGCTATGCCTGCAATTTGTGCTGCGGTGAAAGACAGCAGTGCTGCAGCCTCCAGCACACGCAAGGCAACGTGGTGCCAGCTCCAGTATCCAGGTACATCAGCGGCTGCCACACCGAGCAGTGCTGGGAAAACTGGGTGCCACGTGCAGTCCCCGATGGGGGAAGCAAGGTCCCCCTTACTCTCTAAGTCTCGGAGCTGCCAGCCAGGTGACATCTCTTCCCTCATGGAGAAGCTGGCATGAACCATGCCAAGGACAGGAAAGCCTTAGTGCTGTCTCACACCATGTCCAAAATGTTTTCAAACTGTCCCGCAGTCAGGATGGCCGCTCTGTCAGTGCCCGTGGCTCAGTGCAACAGAAGGAGGTGAAAGGAGATGCTGGCACAGTTTGTTTGCTGTGCAACACCTTCCAGGTATGACGGTGATGCTCAAGACAAGCCCTGTCACACCACCTCGCCTGGTCCAGTGCACACACACAGCTACTCACATAAAACACAGTGATTTCTCTCAAAGTTGGGAGCAACTGAGAGCTTTTTCCCTCTTAAGTGGGAGGTTGCAGGTCAGACTTCTAGGCTGCATAGAGGAGCCAGAGCTTCCAAGCTGTCATTTAAAGGTGGGGAGCAATGAAGAGAGGATCCATCCCTTGGGATCTCAGCAGTGTGGAGTCAGCTTTGTACGTGCCTTTTGTCACCGCGGGCTTAGCAAACTGAGCAAGAAACTGTTTCCAGACAGAGCAAGAACACCTGGGATCCACTTAATTTAGTCATGTGGCAAGGCCATTTGCTCCCAAACCTGCTCTGCACCTTCCCATACAGTCCTGTACTGTGCAGCGATGTGGAGATGAGGCTCCTGAAGCAAAAAGCTTTTCCTTGGGCATCGACAAGAATCCGAGGTGTAGTTCTCTGTCTGTCTTAATATTATCCCACCTTGAACCACGCAGACATACCCAGCCAAGCACAGGCTTGGAAAAGGCTGAGGTTGAGAACTGTCATTCAGAGCCCTCCCCATACCAGGTACCTACCCCTTATAACCCTAGCTGCCCCACGAAGTGCCCTTTACTGACTGGTGAGTTGTAGATGTGAAGAAGAGGCTGGAATGAAGCCTCCTCTGGAGCTGGGAATGTGGGTATTTGCACAGCATGATGGGATCAGTGCTGGTGGCTGGGCGTGAGCACAAACCTTCAGTGTACAATAGCGACCTGTGTTCTGGTGTAAGGATCCTTTTGCTGAGGATTTTCCATCCCTTGAGGAAAATATGCTAACAGGCTTTAAATAATTAAACAAACCACATTGCAGGCGAACCCAAGTTGATCTTTAAAATGCATTATCCTCAGAAGGCACTAGAAATGCTCAGTGCTTTACATCCTCCTCAGAGCTCTTCACACATTAACTAATTCATCACACAAGGGACCACCCAGCTGCATCTCGACCACAGAGCAAATGCTGCGCCAGTCTCTTCCTCCTTTAAAACTGTCGCCACAGCTGGAGGCCAGGTTTCCTCAGCACCAACCAGCTGAGGCAGTGAGGCAACAAAGCTCTTTTCATCAGGCCAAGTTTGCACGCTGGACATTTCTCCCACAAAGCCACTTGCTGATCCCAGATGGAAGGCGGGTTTCCCTTGTGGCTACAAGATACTCTGGGGCAGCTGCAACCACCTCCTTGCAGGAAAGGGGAGTTGTGCGTGGTAAGGACCACAAGTTTGGCTTTCCATGGACAGAGGCCAGGAAATCAGCTACCTCAAGCCTCTCCTCTGGGCCACCAAGGCCATGGATGGTGGAGAGATATTTGCACGAGATAGAAGACAGGAAGGCAGAACAGCTGCAAGGCAGTTCTGTCCACCTAGCACAATGCTACAGAGCCATTTAGCTGGCTCTCTGTGAGCTAATTGTTCTTATCCCCCAAACCAGCCCCAAAGCTGCCCTGATGATAGGTCCTTGCTGTCTCTGACACACTATGCAAGGACAGGTGAACAGCTTGAGGTGGCAACCAGAAGGTCCATCAGCCACGAGAAAGCATGGCTGGTGAGGAGAAGGGAAAGTCCATGCCCATCCCCAGCCAGTGTGCCCCCATCCAGGTGTGCACTCACAGGACCCCATGGAGGACAAACTGGTGGACAAAGGGACTGCCACCCCTTCTCCAATCAGAAAGGTTTCCTGTGGTGGTGTTTGCCCCCCTCAGGTCTCCCCCATGCCATGCATGGCACAGAGCAGATAGGCTATAACACCTGGAGCTTAAAATTGTTTGACAGTTCCCCTTTCAGGATTTGGGAACACCATGGAAATGGCTGCTTGTGGTGCTGTGGGGCGAACCCTGATAATGTGCAGGGCATCCTGGGGACAGCTGCAGCTGTGAGCCCCAGAGCAGCCAGCTCTTCCCAGCAGCTCATAATTCCCTCTCCAAACTCACCTGGCCTCCAGGACCACAGGCTACCATTCCTCCCTCCATCCCTCACTCTTTCAAGCTGTCCAAGGTGAAAGATCCACAGCTTTTTTCATGCTATTTCTCAAGCATTTGTTCCCCTCAGCAGTCCACACTGGACAGACAGAACAACCCTGCTGCCCCAGGCTTACCAAATAACATCTTTGAGATAGGAGATTTGGCCCCAGCCAGGCCAAGTTTGTCATTCTTGCTAGTGCTTCATTTCATAAGGGAAGTGGAGTCATAGAACTGTCTGCTGGACTTTGCAGCAGGAACTCACCCTTTTTCTCATCCATATTCCAACCTAAGCACAGAGGTCCTTAGAGGCAATGCAGCTCTCACAGCCTTCAGTGGGGAACAGAGGTCCTTGATGGACATGTTGTAATCTCACAGTCATTTCTGAGGGCCAGCAGGCTCAAGAAAAGGCTCTGAAGAGAAAAAGCCCCACAGGACTAAAATTTCTCATAGTTCTTTCACTCTCCTAGGCTTAGTTTATGAAATCTGATGTGAGGGAGAGCATTTTGTAAAAAGTTATTTTTTAAAGTAAAAAAACCTAATCTGGGAGAAGAAGTATTGTAGATTGGCTAAAAAGAAAAAAAGCCTGATGTAAGAGACAAGATAATAGAACAGAAAATAGGTGAATAAGGACTAAATCTGCTGGAATGAACTCCTTCAAAAGTCTCACAGAGGTAATGAGAGCAAAAAAATGTTTAAAGTTGTCAGAAGGGTGAGTAAAATACACAGTTCAAGAAATTGGATTTGTAAAAAACATTCTGGGGCTGCAGATGCCTGTGGGACAATCTCATTGGAAATATTCTCCAAAGTCAGGCCATGAAGTTATTAGGAGACCAGCCCATAGATCGAAAAAGAGAAATATAGTTGATTCATGGGTGCTTTTGGGTGAGGGAAAAAAAAATAAATAGAAAGCTAGGCTCAGCCTTTGCCACAAAGCAAAAAGAGACTTAGCAGATTTCTCATCAAAGTGTAAAGAAGCCTCTGGGAAAGAAACAGATTGATGCTACCAAGTTGTTTAAGATAATAACTACTTCCAAAGCATGAAGCTGTGGTTGGAGGTTAAGAAACACAGTAGCCTATGAGCAATTTGCACAGAACAGCTACAAAAGAGACCACATCGTTAAAGGTAGGAATGAAAGCATGTAATGACAGCTAGTTATTTTATTTTATTTCTTTAATTCAGCGAAAACAGAAGGCACAGCCACTAGCTAAATTAAGAAGAATAAGATGAAGACATATGGATAGATGGGAGCCAGCCTTGAGGAAAAACAAATCAGCTTTTAGTGTCCTGGGGTGAGGAAGAGCAAACTGTGACGGGCCATATGTCCTCACCCTACCACAGGCGAGAAGAGGGAGGACTGGGAGGAGCAGGATCCTGCACCAAGCACACTTAAGGCCAGCCTGGGGTCAGCTCAGCTGCACTGGGTTGTCCTGCTGGAGATATGTCGCAAACAGGGCAAACAGGGATGCTCGTCCTCGCCAGAGTGGCATTAGAGCATGGACCTTGCAGGGCGTTCCAGGGAGAATTTCACAACCTACCAGGAAAAGTAATATTTTTGGTGTTTGTAATTTCATGAGTTGCTGGTCAAAGAAGGGAGGACTGTGTCAGTGGGAGAGGAGAGGAGGAAAAGTGAGCATCCCTGGAGCAGCAGTGTCCAGGGACACCACAGAGATGAGAGCCATGATGATGACAAACATACGTGGGTTTTCATCCTTTGGCCTCACTGCCAGCAAGGATCTTTAGAGTTTATCAAAATTCTTAGGCTGTCACAAGCTAAATAACTGTTTTTTGGAGCAGAGGAGCTGGTGGGGGCTTCTGTGAGAAGCTGCCAGAAGCTTCCCCAGTGTCCAGCAGAGCTGATGCCAGCCAGCTCCAAGACAGATGTGCCGCTGGCCTTGTCTGAGCCCATCAGGGACAGCAGTAGCACCTCTGGGGAAACAGAATTAAGAAAGGGGAGGAAAAGCTGGCAAAACAGCAAATGGAGACAGGAGTGAAAATATGTGAGAGAAACAGCCTTGCAGACACCGAGGTCAATGAAGGAGTGGGAGGGGGTACTCCAGGATCAGATGGATGCCAAAAGGAGGCTGTGACCATGTGGGAAGCCCACGCTGGAGCAGGCTCCTGGCAGCAGCTGTGGCCTCATGGAGAAAGACTCGCAGCTGGAGCAGGTTTGCTGGCAGGACTTGTGACCCCATGGGGGACCCAGCCCATTCCTGAAAAACTGCAACCCATAAAGGGACCCAGGCTGGAGCAGTTTGTGCAGAACTGCAGCCATGGGGAGTTCTCATGCTGGAGAAGCTCATGGAGACCTGTCTCAGTGGGAGGGACCCCACACTGGAGCAGGGGCAGAGTCTGAGGAGTCCTTTCCCTGAGGAGGAAGGAGCAGCAGAGCCAACATGTGATGAACTGACCACGACATTACCTGTCCCCTGCACCACTGCAGGAGAGAAGGGAGAGAAAATTGGGAGTAAAGTTGAGCCTAGAAAGTAGGATGGGGTGGGGGGAAAATGTTTTTAGAACTTGGTTTAATTTCTCATCATCCTACTTTGATTTGTTTGGTACTAAATCAAACTAATCTCATTCTGTCCTTATCTTGACCCATGAGCCTTTTGTTATATTTTCTGTCCCCTGTCCAGCCAAGGAGAGGAGTGATGGAGCTTTGGCAGGCATCTGGCATCCAGCCAGGCTCAGCCCACCACAATACCAAAGCCAATATTTTCTTTTTCTGCAGGACTTTTTCCTCCAAGGACTTTGGTTATTATTGAAGAGACATCAAGTATGTGGAACCTGAATTGGCACCATGTTATGGTGGTGTAAAGCCATGGAAAAGCAAAGCAGTGAATCAGGTGCCCAGTCTCAGTAACCCTAATACATTTTCATTCTGGCCATAATGGAGTTCAAACAACTATTTGGACCACTTAGAAAATGAAGATGAAATGCATAAGGCACCACAAGAGACTTTCAGAAAGGCATACAGCATGACCAAATCCTTCTCATTTTTAATATTTCCATTTCTTCTTCTAAACTTTTTCTTTAAACTTGAAAATAATGAGAAAATGTGCTTCCTTGAGACAAGCCAGTACTATCAGCTAAACAGCCTCACATTCATCGTAGCACTCCAAGTGCTCTGGAATGCTTTTCAGCCCAGAGGATAATAGTATTAGACGACCAGAAAGGCTGTCCTGTAAAAGACTGTTATTATGATTTCCAGTCTCAGAAGTTGGCTTAATCCAGCTGAGCACACACATGTTATTTAGAGAGGAGACTGAGCTCAGACACTGCTATCACCATCATCTTTATTGCAAATGAAGGGTTCAGCCAGTGAAAGGCAAGTCACGTTTTTTTTGTCCTAAGCCCTGCAAACAGTGGCGGGTTGCAATCGTCTTTGCACTCTGCAGCGAGAGTCTGGAGCTGCTGAATGCAGAGCTGTTTGCACAGATTTGCATCTGTCTAAAAACTCCTGTTTTCTCTCTTGTCACCTAATCAATCAAACGGTAAAAGATGCACTCCCTGCACCCTCCAAGGAAAACAGCTCTGTGCCCACACAAAAGGCAAAGCAAGAGCATAGGCGTTAGCTAGAGGTGGTAAGCTGTGAACCCTGTAACGGGAGCAATTTTTTTCACTGCTTGAAATTTCATGCTGCTCTTCCTCTGTCTATGGAACAAAAGAAGGAAAGGCAGCGATGCTCTGAATTGGGGAAAAAAAAATCTGGGATTGTTCCCTGCATGAGAAAAATATGTTTGGAGGATTACTTGGGGTATTTGCACCTTGGCTTGAGGGGGAAATGCTGCACAGCTTCTCTCCCGGGGTTTAGGCAGAACAGCTCCCTCCCAAAGGACTGGTTCTCCCACGCACATTTCCCCAGGTGAGCAGGACCCATCTCACACCACAGCCTGTCAAGGAGCAGCAGCCAGGCACCAGTCCTTGTGGGTCAGCTTGCAGCTGGCACCACTGCTTGGAATTGCTCCAACCTGCCCATGCCAAAACCTGCCAAGGCCATTGCTGCCCCATCTGTAGGGCGGGGGTGAGCCTTCCCACTCTATCCTTTTTGCTCCAATATTACATTTCACCACAGAGCACTGGAGTGAAGGCCCCATTAATGAATATACAGCACAGAATTCCACCTATTCATTCTTGCACTGGTAGTGTCTCTGCTAACAATCCTTGTCAGGGCAGCTTCAGCCACACTTTTGCAAGACAAACCAGCTCAGCCTCCCTCTGTCCTTCCAGTCACCTCCCTAGAAAGGAGCCACTGGTCACTCAGATTCATGCCAGGATGGGAGGCACAGCAGCTTCCTCTCCGTAGTCCCAGGGAAGCAGCTCAAACAGGCTGAACCCCAGTGAGCAGCAGCTCTTCCTGGGCAAGCACTCCTTCCCTGGCACATTTCCCCATGGGAGACAAGCACAGGGACCTTAAAATAAATCTGTCTTTTTAAAGCAGAGATGCTAAATGAAGGTTTGAGATCAAAGGCTGGGATTCTCACATTTTGCCAAGATAGACATATCCATTCACGAGATTTTTGGTGTAACAAAATACTTGCTAATGAAGAGGATCATAATCTTATTATTAGCCCGAACTACCACAGTATGTCATTCAAGAGCGGGTTGGAACATGTCCTAGTTTAGGAAGTTGCACAGTGGGTTTTGCTTTTGATTTAATGAGCTGTGATTGTGTTTATTTTCAGCAGCAACTATGCCCGTTAAATTTTGGTTGAAGGTCTGATCGTTAACGACAGCAATCGACGGAAAGGATGAATTTAGGTTGAAGGGGAGGAAAATGGGAATTGTATGTCTCTGGGATTCAGTCAACACAGTTTGCTGGGATTCAGCAAACACAAGGTGGTCAGGACAGCCTGAGCTTTCTCTGCTTTTGCAGTGCCTGACGATGGGTTTTTAACTACTGGTTAACTCAGTTAAGAGAATTCAGACATGGAAAAACAAAGATTTTTGCTGTTATGAAGTGGGGCACAGAGGAGAGTCAGGTGTAGGCAATCAACAGTGGGGGTCACTTTCCTTTTGTGGGTTGAGCCATGGTGGGACAAGGTCATCAGCTGGCTTCCACTATCAAGATCCCAGAAATTCTAAGACGGTGGGGAGAACATGTCAGTAGTGTGTAACAACTGAACAACATACAGATGAGCAAAACGGAGAAGAAAGGGGAAGAGAAATATAAATAGAGACACATACTTTGAAAAAAAAAAAAAAAAACATTGCTGCAGCAGAGCTGGTTGGTGTAGGCCCTGCTCTGGAGTGAGAAGGAGCCCCATGTGCAGGGTTTCCCCAGATGAACCCTCCCCACTGCTGCCCATCTGGGTAGCTGGAGCTGGCACAACGAGCAAGAAGGGCAGGGCAGGATGAGGCACAACTCAGACCCACAGCCCATCACACTCCTTTTGCAGCTGGTGTCTGTGTCTCGGTTTCCAGCCTTACAAAGGATGCTGTGCTTTGTGTTTCACACCATCAGCCCCAAAGGGGGCCAGCACGATTTATTTTCCAGCAACAAAGTGTGCACACACAGGCATGTGTATATATGTACAGGCAGGACACCCATAAGGGGCGTGAAGGAAACACAGACGTGGACAGACACATGGATAGACACACATAGACAGTTGTAGCCTTTAAAAGCTTGCCATGTACAATATGAGAATGGTTGTGCCCAGCCTGGACACGGGGCTCAGCCAGAGGCTGTTGGCTTATGCCAGTCAGGAGGTGTTTTGTGGAGCAGTCACCGACCAGCAGTTTGTCAGCTCCAGCGCCTGTAAATTCCTGTGGCAAGTGTAAAAAATCAGTTAACACGTTGTTCTGTTTTAAAAGCTGGGTATTTTTTATGACGGCCGTCTGTCTGACGGGGCATCCCTCTTCTCTGCCAGGGCGGTGTCCCCTACACCTCGGGAAGGGGGGAAGCTGGACACGACACCCAGGGGCCGCTCGGAGGGGGCGGCGATGGGGCAGGAGGACGCAGCCCCAGGGAGCTCCCCCGGCTGCCGGGCAGCTCAAGGGGCTCATTGTGCCGGGGCTGGGCGGCGCTGCCCTCCCCGCGGGCCGGGGCCGGGGCTGGGAGCGGGGCGGGCCGGGGCGGTGCAGCCCCGGGGCCGGGGCCGGGGCCGGGGCCGAGCCCGGGCAGGTCTCCCTCCCGCGGCAGCCATGGCAGAGGGCTCCGAGAAGGTGCCGATCGCCCGAGTGGGGCCCGACGATGTGGAGCTGTGCCTGCCCCCCGTGAGTGCTGCCGGCTGGCACCGGGCGGGACAGGGTGGGATCGGGACAAAGCGTGTGGGCATGGGTTGGGATGGAACGGGACCCAGCGAGTCGCGACGGGACGGGTTGGGACGGTGGGGAACGGGTGGGGTCGGGACAGGTCGCGATGTAACGGGACGGATCGGGACAAAACGGGTCGGATCGGGTCGGGTCGGGTCGGGTCCGGCCGGGGGTCCCGGGCCGGGGTCCCTGCCGTGTCCCTGCTGCCACCCGCGCTCTCCGCAGGCGTACGCGGCGGCCGCGCCCCCCGGGCCGGGGCGGCTGCTGAAGGCCGGGGCCGCGGTGCTGATCGCCGGGGCCCTCCTGCTGCTGGCCGGGGCCATCGGCGCCTTCTACTTCTGGAAAGGCACGGAGCGGCAGGTGAGCGCGCCGGGCCGGGCCCCGGGCACGTCCGCACCCGGGCAGGCTGGGCGGGGAGCTCCCGCACGTACGGGAGGCGCGGGCTGGAAGCGCTCCTGGCGAGGAGGTCTATAAAGAGGTCTTTAAGCAGACCTGTAGGGGTTTTTCCTTTCAAAAATCCCAAACACCTAAAAACCCAAACCCATTATCGCTGTCTTTGGTGGCTGTGTGGATGAAGCTTCCTGGAAGCACATTTATTAGCAAACACGAAACACATCTTCGAGAGCACAGACTGCACATTGATTTCTGCTCACAAATCCTCAGTGAACTCAAACCCCAACCAGTCCCCGGGGATTCACATCCTGGGCAAACTCCAGCTCTCAGGACAAAAAAACATTGAAATGTGTAAATTCTTTTTTCATAGCATCTGCATTCTCAGTCCAGATTCTACCTGGACCCTCAAGTATGTAATGTCGTAATTAACCCATTAACAGGCACCGTGAGTTCTGGTGCTTTGTATGACTGTGCATACACTTAGGTTTGCAGCTGTGGAGCAATTTTTAAAGTTAAGTTTTATTATTTACAGTTTCTGGGGTCCATGAGAAACGCTTTATGCAAAGAATGAAACTGAGAAGCTGGTCATCAGTTAAAGACCCAAACTTCAGAGCATTAGAACATGTTTACAGATTAACTTTTCTTTCTGTTTACACAGAACCTGTGTTTAAAACATGTTTGAAACATGATGGTATACACGTGAATGTACCGTTCTCCATAAATCAAATGAGTACCCTTGAATTTACTTTGGAAGAAGTTTTGTACTGCCTCTGGCCACAGGCCAGCCCTCATCAAGGAGAGCCTTGTGTGAATTCCTGCAGCCAGAGCAAAGGTGGCCCTGTGAGATACACCCCTACATAGAGGGATAATTCAGATAACAAGAAGGAAAAGTACAGGGGTCTACAGCAAAAAGACAGGACACATTGCTGACCTCTAAGACATGCTGCAAGAACTGTGTGCTTCTCTAGGCTTTTGAAGAGGGATGCAAATGGTGGCATAGGCAGGGGACAGTGCTTTCAGCTCTGAGCAGGTAGGTGCATTTGTGGAGTAGAAGACAATGCTTCCCTTTTTTAATGCTCCTGTCATCTAAATTCAGCCATACAAAATATGTCACATTCACAGTTTCCATTAAGCTTCAAAGTTGCTCTCTAGGTGAAGACACTGGGAAAGCTGAGAGTTATTTTCCAAGCTGCCTTCAAACTCAGAAAGCTGCACTTGACTTGCAAATGTTTAGGAAGCAACTGCAAAAATTATATCCAGGGTAATTAATTTAAAAAATAACACAATTTTAAAATTCTTGGGTTTATTTTATATCTTTAAATTCTTCCCTAAATGACAGGGGTATCAAAGTCTCACCTCTAGCTCAGCCTCTATCAGGGGGAGCCCACATACACTGGTCTGGTTTTATGGACCACGTTCAACAGGAGTCCTGGAAAGCAGAAATATGGGAGTGGCTGTGTATAACTGAGGAACCATAAATCTTTAGCACCTTAGACTTCCCTGAGCGAAGGTGAGAGAAGAAGAAATTTGTCTCTTGCTGTCAGTGTAAATTTTTCATTAAAATGCTGTAAGGGCTTTTTTAAGACCCAAGATAAACTGCTTGTGCAGCACTTTTAGCAGAGCTGCGCAGGAGAATCACAAAACCCCTCCACAGATTGTGGTCCTCCAGCAAATACAAACCACGCTGTAGCTCTCCTCATTGAAAATAGGATAAGGGCAAATACGCTGACAAGGAAAATACCAGCCTATACAACTTCACATCCAATTTAAACAAAGTTCACATCCATTACAAGCTGGGAAGTGTGTTCGTATTCAAGAGGAACCTGTTTTCCTGTGCCTCAGCAGAACATCCTAAGAGATAAACAGGGCTTGGCCTCCTTCAGAGTAGGACATTCACGCCTGCTGTCCTTTGGGAATCATGCCAGTATAACAAGCAATTCCTAAAACGTCCTAGAAGAGGGTTTTTAGGTCAGAGTGAACATGGATGTGGAACACGTTGTTTTTGAAGTAAAACTATAAGCACCCCCTGGAAGGGGGATCTCAGCTCTCTAGTCCTACCTGATGCTCAGAGCAGGGACAGCTGTGGGGTCAGAGATGGTTGCTCAGGGCTTTATCCAGTCAGGCTGTGAAAACTTCCAAGGATGGAGACCGAACAACCTCTCAGGGCTGGCTGCCCCACTGCCAGCCAGCCCCAGTGCTGAAGTAGTGCACTGTTGATTGTTGGAGGGTTATCAAATGCCTGCAGCAGCAAAATTTAGTAGCTAAATAGGGATATGAGAGTCAGATTGACCCATTGCCTGGTGTAGGAGGAAGGCAATAAGTAATTACTGGCATGTGCTACCGCTCTTTTATTGATTCCAGGTGTACAACGTTCACTATACTATGAGCATTAATGGAAAAGTACAAGATGGATCAATGGAAATAGATGCTGGAAACAACTTAGAGACATTCAAAACAGGAAGCGGGAGTGAAGAAGCAGTTGAAGTCCATGATTTTCAGATCGTAAGTAGTGCCACTCTTGTCCTTCATGTAACACACTCCAGCACTGGACTCTTAAGGACACCTTGTTCTGCCCTGACTTCTCTGCCCCACTTAGTCTCAGGTTCCAGCCTCCAACCATCCACACAAACCTCTCCTGGCCTGCATTCCCAGAGAGACAGGCAGTTTCCTCCAAAACAAAAATCTAAGTGCTTTTTGGAGATCAGCCATGCCAGGTACCACTCCAGGCAGTGGTGTGGATTAGGCTGCATCGGGTTTGACTCCATGTAAATACTTTGCATTTTCAAACCACTGAGCAGGAATGTGACATGTGACCTTGGGGTCTCACTAGAAAAACATTGTGTCAGGCTGTGACACAACCCTCGCATGACTTCAAGGGGTTTGAACTGGCAGAAACACCTCCCCCAGACATCCCTGTAAGCCAAGGAGACACTGAGGAGAGACCACTCTGCAGTGCTTGACCTGGGGAGCTTCCTTTGCCCGAGGTCAAGGATGGGAGCTGCTCGCCATGGCTTGGCCTGGTTTGATCCCCATGGCAGAGGATGGAGGCATTTGGCACAGTTTATGCATCTGTGCACCAATGCCAGCTGCTGGGCCCCTCGGGCTGACAGCAAACACACTTAGGCAACTTAACAACACACTTAGCAACTTGTGGCTACTCAGCACAGAGCCTGGACTAACAGACACCAAACCTCAGCAGAGCTCAGCAGCTCAGACAGAGTAGGTCTCTGAGCTGCCCTGAGCTACTCACACATCTGTGTGATGCTGCACAAACCCATCACAGGGCCCAGAGCCTGCAGTTAAATGTTCTCAGGTGCACCTAAAACAAAGGTGCTGCTGCTAGGAAGCATCTCTGCTTCTGGAGCAGCCACTTTTCCCTTGCTGGATCTAGAAAGGGAAGGAAATCCAGCTCCTTGGCTTTTCAGCAAGAACAAACAAATAAATCCATGCCAGGAGATGCTGGACCCCCATCTTTCCCAACAGCCGTAGTTCTGCCTTTATGCAACTCTCATTGTCATCACCATAGCAACATTATTAGCAGCTGAGTAAGAGCATCCACAGTGAGCTCTTCTCATTTGCCTTTGCCATTTCACATCTGCACAGAAGCACCCGTCCACTGGAGAGATGCTGAATTCATGTTTGCTCCATGTGTGTTGCTGCCTGTGAGATACTGCCTGTCACAGCCAGGTTAGGAATCAGCTCCTAACACCAACCAGCTCAAGGGACCTCCCAGGAACAGTGCCTGCTTGTAACTACAGCGGGCCAGGGACACCTCAGCAAAGGGATGATGCCACTTGGGTTTTCAGCCAAGAACGCACACAAAGGAGAAAGCAACTGAAGAGATGTGCTTCCAACAGACTGGTATTTACATTAGCAGTTTAGGATTGACTGGCACTGTTGGAATGACTGCATGGTCAGAGAAGGATTGAATTTGGCAATATTAGGGTATTCCTAGCATACTTGGTACACTACAAAGCCTTATATCCTAATGTGCCCATCCTTGCATAGCCATCTCCTCTCTCACTGCTTTTTGTAGTCATTTTGTGGTGAAGGGGCTGTGTCCAGCTACACAGGACCTGCAGACACACAGGACATGGCTCAGGTGCCCCAGTACCATCCATCTCATGCTGCACTACATCACAATGTGCTGAGTTGGAAGGGACCCACAAGGATCATTGGGTCCAACTTGGGGCACAGGACCATCCATCCCCAAGAGTCACACCATGTGCCTGAGACCATTGTCCAAATACTTGGTCTCTGCCAGGCTAGTACTGTGACCACATCCCTGGGGAACTGTTCCAGTGCTCAACCACCCTCTGGCTGAAGAACCTTTTCCTGATATCCAGCCTGAGCCTCCCCTGACAATACCTCAGGCCATTCCCTTGGGTCCTGTCACTGTCACCACAGAGCAGAGATCAGTGCCTGCCCCTCCTCTTCCCCTCATGAGAAAGCTGTAACTGCAACAAGGTCTCCCCTCAGTCTGCTCCAGGCTGAACAGCCCAAGTGACATCAGCTGCTCCTCATACAGTTTCCCCTCAAGGCTCTTCACTATGTCCCAAACCCTCCTTTGGACACTCCCTAACAGTCTAATGTCTTCCACTGTGGCACCCAACACTGCACATGAAGGCATCCATGATCCCCCTTCAAGGCAGATGAGAGGGGTCCTGCTGACACCCAACCCCTTTCTGCTGGCAGCTGAGGCCAGGCAGAAAACCA
This sequence comes from Calcarius lapponicus, assembly GCA_039654755.1. Taxonomy (NCBI): domain Eukaryota; kingdom Metazoa; phylum Chordata; class Aves; order Passeriformes; family Fringillidae; genus Calcarius; species Calcarius lapponicus. The sequence goes on along the minus strand of CM077462.1, from coordinate 42,893,216 downwards.
GCACAACTTAAACGGCGCTAGCCAATTACATTTAGGTGGTTGACTGGAGCTTGTGCAACCACATGAAAAACAAAAGTTTTGCCATTTACAACGAGGTATCTAAATTTATAATGTATATAAATCTTAATAATATCTTTTATGGATACCCAAAACCTACAGTAGAAATGTAGAAACTACAAACAATGGCAAGATGTTGATGCCCAAAGTTCTGGCACAGGGCTGGAAGGTAGATCCCAGGACTTGCAGGAGACTTGCTCCTTCTCTTGCTTAAAACTAGACATCTGTGGTTTATGCAACTGCATTTCACCCTAGTAGGCCAGACAAAGTCCCACACACAGATTTCTGCACCAAACTGCCCGTCACAAACTTCCCTTTGCTGTCATAGTCACTTATGTGTACAGACTGAACCAAACTGCCCCCACATTTTTGTAAAACTGTATCACAAGGGTACCATGCCACCAGCTAGCACAATTTCAAGACTGCCTACGTTAGGTGTTAAGTTACAGTTCAAATCATGTCAACTAATTCCTTAACAGACCTACTCCAAGTAGCCAACAGCCTGCATGGAAGCACTTACATAAAACACCCCTCCGCTTTCAGAAATCAAGCAAAAACTTCTAGACCAATTTGACCAAAACTGTGAAGCTAAAATTATGAAGGGAAGAGCATTTTACTGCTTCTGGTTTTAAATAAGGTTAACTTCAGACTGAAAATTCAGTGGCAATTTTAGCAGAGCTGAGGCACTTTCTTGGGAGTGGTGAGGAGCTGGAGGGCTGTGCACAACCCTCTGCCTTCTGCTTTTGCAGGGCATAACCGGGATCCGTTTTGCTGAAGGAGAAAAGTGTTACATCAAAGCTCAGCCAAAAGCTCACATCCCTGAAGTTGGTGCTATGGCTAAAGCGAGCCTCTCATCTGAGCTGGTAAGGGGTAGTTTGTTGGCTTTTTTAAACTAATCTTTGTATAGAGAGAGCCTAAAGGAGGTATTTAAATACAAATGGCATTTGGAAGCCACTCTGGCTCATGGTAGGGACAGGGTAGGATATCTGGGATTCACTGAGTGGTTGCAAGAAGTCCCTGAAAGGTAAGAAAAACAAGGTTGGTGTCAGACATGTCACTGTGTCCAGAGACATCGTGAAAGGCTGCAGATTAGTGAATGGGGAAGCCACAGACTGATTTCTGCCAGATCCACAAGAGATCTCCATTACAAGAGCACCTGCCTGAGACCAGGCTGTGCACAAGGCTGGAAGGGAGGGCCTGGAAGAAGCAGCTGCTTTAGTCAATGCAGTGGAGGACTGTGGTAGATCCTGGGGGATTTCTATCAATGCTCTTGAGCAGAAGCATGAACTCCGTCACTCTAGTCAGTAAAAGGGAATTGTGGAAAACATGGCAAAAATTAAAATAACTCAGAAGAAATAGTTTATTTTTAAAAATATGACTTTGCCTTCTTAGCATAAAACTTAATTTTACATGTTAATTAAATTTCATAGAATTTGCATCACAACCATCACAGAAGCTGCAGTTCTCACCCAGATACCACCAAACCTCCTCACAATTGCCCAAAAAGCCGATTGCTTTATGTGCTCAAAGCCTGAGTTTCCCAGAGCTCAGACCCCCAAACTTATTGCTCACACAGGAGTGGCTCCAGTGACTTGAGTCCAGCTGAGCCTGGATGCAGCTGGAGGCTCAGTCACTGGCAGGAGAGCACAGGAGATCCACAGCCCCTTTCCCTGGGTTTGCTCTGCTCCTGGGAGAATAAAAGCAAGATACAATTAGCGGGGAGAGAGGCGCTGTTAAAGCTGCACCTCCTGCAGTGGTGCTGTGACTGCTGAACATCTGCTTTAAAATTGAGGGGAAAAAGATCTCTCCTAATAGAGTCAGAAAGGCTGACAAATGTTACAAAACCTCCTGAAGCTGGCACGATTTTCCCCATGATGGGAATGAGAACTTGCACGAATTCCAGAGAGTTCCATCTTTCTTGCCTTGCCTTATTTTAAAGGCAGCTGCCCTTGACTTAATTAGCACTATTGCTTGAAGTCAGAGTTTGAATTTTTTGTCTTTTTGTAAAAACAAAGCCACAGACCTGAATACACTATCCTAAATAATCAAAAACTTATTTCTAATTCTACCTGCTGACAGTAAAACTATTTCCTTGTCCTTTTTTTTGTGCATCTTCTCCCAAGATGCAGCACCTATGTAGCTGTTGCAACGAATTGCATGCATCAAGCAGCTTAGTGCTACCACTAAGACATTAACTTTTCCCTGTCACTCAATTTTCCAGGCCAGATGTACTACAGGAATGGCAAAGTAGTGTTTATTTTTCTGGGCCAAGTCATCTCTCTGATAAGGAAGTATTTAGGAAAAAGTATGCATATGCTGTTTTCCTACAATGGGCATCATATCAACACTACCTACAAAAATTGTTGAGTAAATGAGTTTTATAGATACCCACGTTCTGGCTGCTCACAAGTCAGGATCATTTGAAACAGAAACAAAGGATATTTTTATTTCTGAAAATTAGAGTCAGATATTTCTGATGTTGATAAAAGCTTAAGTGGGAGAATATAAATAAAGAGCAGTAGACAGATTGGGTAGCAAACTTAAATGACTTAAGACCTACAAAATAAATCAATAAACACTAAAGAAACAACTCAAGGGAATAAATTGATCTAGTCAGTTATATAACAAGTCTTGATGACTTTTATGAAAGCAATTTAGAATTTTAACTTTGAAATCATGCTGGTTTTCATGATTCAAAAGTTAGTTTTCTTTTAATATTTCACCGCTGCTATAAAATACTTACACATTTTATGTAAAATAATACTTTGAACTAACAACTTTAAAGAATCAATCACTGGCATTTTCCTACATTACTTTGAAGATATGAACCAAAAACCTGCAGGGTACACTTCAAAAAGGCAGGCTCCTTTAACTTGCACTTCAAGCTTTTGGTCAATTGAATTGCTTTTACCAAACAAGACCTTTAATCAGACTGATCACATTGACTTAAAACTGGAAGCTGGAGCAGTTCTCAAGCTATAATCCTCTCTAAAACTTTTGAACAAGATTCGTCCCCTCATCCCCCCCCCCCCCCCCCCCCACACACACACATTGTAAATAGAGTTATATATTGGGAGTATGTCAAATGAGAACAGGGCATAAGAAAATATGAGGGACTTGGGTTTTGCTGGTATTCCATTGCTGCTTTGCTGAAGGTGGTAGAACTTTGGTTTCTACCACCTGAAATTTTGTGCTTTGGGATGAAAGACCTCTGACACCCAGCCCTCATGCATGGGGCAGAAGCCTTCCAGGAGTGGGATGGGTGAAATCACAGCCCCAGAAAAGCTGACAGAGGCTTTGCCCTTCATTTCAGTGCAGGCAGCCTTTCCCCAGGCTTTGGCTCAGCACGATTCCCTCACATTCATGACATAGAAGGATGCTCGGTATTAGTTGCAGCGGATAATTATACAGTTTGGTGCTCAAGAATTAGCAGTGAGCAGGCACATGACTGCTCACTGAGCAGCAAAGGATTTATGCTCTTCTATTTGCAGGAAGATGAAATCATGCCTGTGAGATTTGACAAAAACTCCCTTATCTGGGTGGCAGCAGATGAGCCTATCAAGCATAACAGCTTCCTAAGCCCCAAAATTCTAGAGCTTTGCAGGGATCTTCCAATTTTCTGGCTGCGACCAACATATCCCAAAGGTAACATTTCTTTTATTTGAAAAGTATGTTATCCCTCCCTTCATCTAAATGCCTTCCCTTCATCAGGTCTGCTGCTGAAACTAGCACATCTGGGAAACCAGACTCCTTTCCTCCCTTGCCCACGTCTTCCTGGGCTTGTGCCAAGATTGTGGGTTGGAGTTTATCCCCTAGATATTTTCCATCCCTGTATTTGCTCAGACAATTTGCATAGCCCAAGTAGGTGACTTGCTAGGAAATGAAACATTTCCAGAGAGGTTAGTCTACTTCTAGAGAAGGACAAGACAAGAGCTTAAACTAGCCCCCTTAATGTGTAGGTAGCTGACAGCAGGTAGCAGGAACACTGGCCAGAAATTTGGGACCATAGCCTGTCCTGTTTTCTACCCTGCTTCCCCGGAGGAATTCAGTGGAGTGGAAGGAAGATGCTTTAAGCTAGCCAGCTGGTGGATGATTTCTGAGACCCTGGGGCAGTCCCAGCTCTGAACTTGGGGCCCATAGGCAAGCTTAGCAAAGTGTTCAGGAGTCACCAGGAAGATGGCAACTCCTCCAGGTAACTTTCAGGCTTAGGAGAGAAGGCTCAAAAATATTTATTCCTTCTTGGTCCACTTAATATCAGAACACTTGGTTGGGAAAACACATGTAAAAAAAAAAAAATACCACATTTTAGAGCACCTGTGGACCCAGAGCTACCAATGTTTTCCACTTCCCTTCATGATATCCCACTGAGCAACAAAAGAGCAGTACCAAAGCTGTCCAGAACCAGATATCCTTGAGAGCAGGGCACCATCCTGCCATAAAAGCATTTTTGAAAGTAAGTGAGATGTGAACAGCTGGTCTTGCTAGTGCTGGAAACTGCTGCTGAGTTAGTGACTACAGGCTGGGTCAAAAAACCCCCAACCAATCTCCTCAAATTTTGCCTCAAGGAAAGAAGAAGGAGCAGGGGAAAGGCAATCACACTGCTTTGGACTGGCACTGGCTGCAGATACAATATAGGAAGGCAAGCAGCTCCCAATGGTGATGCACATCAATTTTGCCAAGGCACAGTTTTGGCTTTCTCTCTGCCCTCCATCCTCTCCTTTTTTAATATTTAAAGAAATCGCTGAAATATTAGGCAATTACAATGACACACTCCAGGTAAGATTGTCCCTCGGTGATTATTTCTTCAGATAACCAAAGGAGACAAATGAAGAGAAACAAGCGCCAGTCAGAACTAAACTTTGATGAGGAAGACTTGGAAGCTGCTTCTGAAGAAGTAAACCCCAGGCCACACACTGTGCAGCTGACTCAAGAGCTTGGCCACCAGGCTAATGAAACCAGGCCAATGGGACAAGAAACCGATCAAATGTTTAATCCAGACAACCCATACAATGTGAGTATTTGCACTGTAATCTTCCTTCAGAGCTCAGGACTGTGTTGGACAGGTAACACTGGTAATGTGGGGCTTGTAATTTTTTTATTTTTTATTATTTATCTGCACAGTCTTTGCTTGTTCAGCTTTTCTAGGAAATAATAGACTGGTAAAACACCTAAGAAACTCAAAAATGTCTTCACTCTGTCCTCCCAGTTTTAGATTTCTGAAACAAGTCTGAAACAAGCACAAGTGCTTGAGGTCACAACATTAAGGCAAGTTGATGCCAAGTTGCTTTTTGAGGTTTCCAGATCCATATGGAAACAGCACTGGAGACGTGACAAGGGTAGCACCTTCTAGAAACAAACCAAAGCTGGTCTTGATCAGACAGCTGAGACCCATCACTCACTATGTGAAGAGAGTCCAGTAGCTAGAGACATGCTTTGCTCTCAAACAGAAATTAGTACCAGACATGACTGCTACAGGGGAACACAGCAGAAGTGTCTGGGTGCAAAGAGATAAAGGTTCAGCCAAATAAATTTCTTTCTCAGCCTCTTCTCTGTGAGGGTAAGCAATCCTAGACTGGCAATAACCTGACAGAGAAGAATCTGTTTTGAGACAGCAGCAGTGGGTAGAGGATGACTGTCGTAAAACTTGTTCTCACCCTTCAAGAAGCAGCAGCCCCCAGAAAGAGCAGAGGAGCCACCCTGCTGCGTCCCAACACCTCTGCCACGCTGCAGGAACACTGGCTGTGCAGGAGGCACCTTCCAGTCTGCTGCACCAGCGCCAGACAATTTACACCCACCATTTGGTGCAGCAGGAGTAAGTCATTTTAATACAACACTGTCACAAGATAAATGCCTCCTGCTTTGGAAGTAAGTCCCAGCTTTGACTTGACATTTATGCAACAGCAGGAGATCATTATACTGTGACAGCATTCTGCCGAGTTGACATCCCTTAATTAAACTTAAATTAATCACTCCAAATAAAGTGGATCTAAATCGACTCTCTCACGAGGTCAGTAAAACAGCAGTGGCACTGGAATGTAGCTTCTCCTCACAGCCACTAAGGTGACCATCTCCATGAGGTCTGAGCTGCCCTGCCTCTGGAGGCACAACAACTGCCACAGGTGTTCTCTTCCAGCCAGGGACAGCAGGGCCAAATGGAGAAGAGCCAGACAGATGCAGCCATCAGGCTCCCCTCAGCCTGCGGGGTGGGGTTTGCCCTCACCAACAGCTGCTGCACCAATGCCAATCACCAGGCTTGCTTAGAGACCAGCCATGGGACTGACAAGCACCGTTCATTATGCTCTAGGCCTTTCCTGAAGGATGAAATGAATCCTCCCTAGAGCTATTTACTCACTGTAGGTGGAGCCTGGACAATGAGCTCAGGTGATGTTCATGGTGCAGGTATCTGAATTCAAGGATGATGAATCCTGACCAAGAAAACATCCTCCCTGCTCTCAGGACTGGGAAGGAGTTGCTGGGGTCCCTAAAAACATCTAGCTGTCAATAGTGTCCTGTTCAAGCCCAGGCAAGGGGTGGCACCTTTCTGTGTCGCTTGTTTTGTTGTGCTGCTACTTTCCAAAAATGAATGACAACTGCTCAGGTAAAAAACTGACTGGTACTTCAGCATTTGTGCATTACTGCTGCTTTTCTTGAAGTAACATCAATGGGCAAAGAACAACCCAAGTTTCCAAAAGCAGAATATCAGGTTACCTTTTTTCCCCAGAAATGAGGAATTTTGAAGGGTAAATGCCTTTAGGTATTTTGTGCATGCTTTGCTCCATATTACTCCTTACTGTCAGCTACAGAACAGGCACAATTCTCACTGTCAACAATGCACCTAAGTGTGGCAGGGTAGGAGGGAAGGAACCAGACTCAGAGCCAAGAGCCAGATCCTCAGGAAACTGCAGGGGACCAGAGGAATAGTTTCTTAAAAGTGCTGCAAAAAGTATTAAAATACAGAATCTAAAACTAATAATAAAAACAACATAATATATTTTAGGAATTCCCACCTACATGAAAGATTCAGGTAACTATCTTGCAATCTTTTCCATCACTAATATTTAAAGTTTGAGAGGAGCTTACTGGTGCTGTAGCTTTTGCAAGGACAGTAGAATAAAAATAATGAAGGTAGAGCTGCCTGTTGTTCTTTCCATTTTGCAAGGGTGATGGCATCAACTCTACACTTCTGCCAAAGAGAGCAAGGCAAAAGAAAAAATAATAAAGCAAGATGCATGGGGCATTAAGTGGGAGTTTGTCAGTTTCCACAGCCCAAGACTGCAGGTTCTACCCTTTGGGGGGTTAATGGGAGCATGGATGTATTCTGCTATTCCACGAGAATGAGAGCACTGGGATGACATTTCATATTTCACATTCCAGCAGGTGGAAGGTGAAGGGATGGCCTTTGACCCCATGCTGGATCACCTGGGCGTGTGCTGCATTGAGTGCCGGCGAAGTTACACGCAGTGCCAGCGGATCTGCGAGCCCCTCATGGGCTTCCAGCCGTGGCCCTACAACTACCAGGGCTGCCGCAGCGCCTGCCGCGTCATCATGCCCTGCAGCTGGTGGGTCGCTCGCATCATGGGCGTCGTGTGAGGAAATCCTTTGACCAAAACAAAACAAACTCAACTGGAGCCTTGACAAAATGAGCAGGAATACAATGAACTGGTAAAAGACTAAAACCAAAGCAGCGGTACTGATCCTGCCTTACAAAATCAGAGCCTGTTTTTCTGCACCAAAAGAAAGGTCAGATATTCCAACTGCAAATTAAAAGCTCAAGTTAATATTCCATTAGCTTTACAAGAGGCAAGGGCATAATAGCACTTGCTGAATAAAAAAACTGAGACATCCCAAAAAATTACAACATTAAACTTTGCTCACAATTGGTTTAGCAGTCCAGAAGCTTGCCCATACATCTAAATTCAGCCTTTCAAAACAAACGCCTCTCTTTCCAAGCTATATGTGAAAATTTACACCCAATTAAGCAAGTAGCTCAACTTGTACACTTGGGAGTGCCTTTAATGCATGTAGCTTACTTAAATAAATCACAACTTAAGTTGCTCCCTGTTGCTATTCAGAGTTGCCAGGTCATTATGAATGGTTATAAACCAATTACAGCATACCTTTCCCACAAAGCTGCTCCAGGGGACACGGGAAAGCGTACATTGTGCTAAATCGGAAACAAACAGCAGGAAAAGGGGCTGTGGAAGGGGATGTGAGTGGCCACAGAATCAAAACCCTTCGCACATCCCAACATCAAAGAAGCCCCAGCATCAAGAATCCTGTATCCATGATACCACTGTAGTGTCTAACAAGTATCTGCTATCCAGCTACTACAGCAAAAGTATTTACATGCAGTTACAGACCAAGGAGTCTCAAGACCCTTCAGAATCTACAACAGCCACTGTTATTTATAAATCCTTGAACTAGACACTTTTGACACAAGATTACAACCCCTCTTTATTTCACATGGATAGCAGCCATTCACACCAGTTCCTTTAGCTTTGCTGAAGCTCACATCCCTTCCCCACAAGAGAAACTGTTTACCAGAAGGGAGGGGAAAAAAGAAAAGCCTTTTTTTTTTCCCCTCTCCTTTCTCACCTCACCCTTTTTGCTAAGGCAAACTCTGCAATTATTGGGATTGATCCCATTACACATTAAATCTCTAAGGAAGGTACTAAGCTGAAACACTCAAAGGTGGAACAATTTAGTGTTTCTAGCCTTGAAAAACAAAAATAGTGGTAATTACACTGCCTTTATCCATACTATGTATATTGAACCCTACCTCCAAGTTTACGGAGCCATCTACATTTACTTTATTTACAAAATGGTTCAGCTTTTCCTAAAGTCTGCTTTCTGGAGCATTCATTTTTGTGACTAAACAGCTCTTGAGATGTTGCAAGCCCAGTAATGTTATTAACACTGCGTGACACACAGAAAAAAGGAATTAATTTGACATAATCGTGGCTTAAAGAAAATAAAGACAACCTCATGTGGAATGCTAAACTGCGTATCTGAAAAGCAAAGTGTTAAAATGAGAATAAGATGAGAGTAGAATTCAGTATTTTCTTCTATTGTAGCTTTTTAGTATAAACTTCACCTTCCCTTAATCTGAAGGACAGAATTGCTTTGAAATATTTAAATTATAAACTTCTTAAAGTGGGATTTCAAGGCCTGTTAAATTTGAGTTTCTGCTTTTTAAACTGAAAATGACCTTGATCATTATGTTGTTTTAGAAGTACATCTATCATATGCTTAGAAAAGTCAGTTTTCCTTTTTTTTTTTACTGCAGATTAAACAAACACATTAAAAAACCCCCAGTTGCTTTCTGTGCTTTTTTCAATGTAGAAGGTGTAACAATTCTTTCACATACTCGTTAAAGAACTGTCTGAGGAGGAAAAGAAGGGCATCAGCAAGTGAAACACTGGAGGCAAAGAGAGAGAAATGTGACTGTGTGTATGTCTGAACTAGACTGCTGCTCTCTTTTGGCATCTTGAGGCAGCCTGTCATCTGCTTCTCTCTGTGTCCCTCAATAAAACAGCCTACTTCTGAAGACACAAAAACAACTTTCTTGTAGGTGATTTCCATGTCTACACATACTTAACAGAATTAATTTTTAACAAAAGCTTGTAATCATTTGCTTTCCATAGGCAGTCACAAAGCATGTAAGTAAAACCAGCATCCTGCTCATGGATATAGAGCTGTCACATATGGCATGTACGTGTCAAGAACATGTCTGTACACACCATGCCACAAAAGCCACAGTCAGCATAACATTTATCCATTGCTAAGAGGTAGGCAACAAAATGCCTTCTCCAACTCAAGCTTCAAGCAAGCAAATTCCTATTTACATTCATATTGGATTCAAAGAGAGAAAAGTAAAGATCTCATGCTGCAGCAAGTTTAGAAAAAAACAATCTTTCCTTCCAAATCTGATTTTGAAGGAAAAGTTCTGAGACAACACAGGAATGGCAATAAAACCAAAAAGCCAACAGTGTGAAAAGATGTCATGATATTCCCTGCAGTTGTGGCTGAGACTCTAGCTCTAACTATCCACAGTGATCCTTTCACTACTGTATACTATTTAGTACCAGTAAAGCAGTAAGTTTCTCACTGCCCTCACAAATGTAATGCCTTGGCACACTAAAAAGGTTACAACACGTCAGCATTTGGGGGAGTATGGAGCAGTGTGTTCCTTGAATCTGACCCTGGGCCAGCAGAAAACCGAAAGCCTTCCTTTGGCCAAAGTTCAGGGAAGGAGAAGAGGAAAGAGTTTGTCATCAACAGTGTCTCCCACCACAGGTGGGTGTGTGTGTGTTTGTCACAGCACTGCAGTTCCACTATCCTTAAAACTTAATTACCCATGTGATTCTACTAGGAGGATTAGAATGGCAGAGCAGATTACAGCAGAAAAAGGGGATAAATTCAGGCTGGTGAAAAAGAGATGGAAAACAGGGAGCAATCTCATATGGTTAAATAGATTGAAAGCCAGTGATGGGAAGGCAGGAGGAGTCTTTTTACTAAATCTACAGTTTTCATTCTCCCCACTTAAAACAAATAAGCCCTTTGTTCTTTTTCATACAGGAATCACCCTCCACTTGTATCTGTACTGAGAAAGCAAAAAGGCAGCTGGGTGCCATGGGGTGATGTGCCTTCTACCTCCCATGTAACACTTTGACCCTACACCAGCACAAAAAAATCCAAGAAAGTTTCAGTGAAGAACAGACTAATCACTTGTTCCACGCAGTGCAGGAAAAAAAAAAAAGTAGTGAAGCATAAAACTACAGTTGGCAATGAACTGATTGTTGATTGACATGTCTGGGTGGACAGAATCTGTGCTCAGAAAGGCCAAAAGAGAGACTGAACCAGGAGCACCATCTTCTGCTTCTGAGAGGCTCAGATGGCCTCTTACAAATACACATCTACAAACTGGTCTTTCACAAGCACATATATCAAAGATGAGAGGCAGCCTTAAGCTGCAGCAGGCGTCTTCCCCAGAGCAGGAGCAGAGAGCAATCCCATCTATGGTATTAAATGGGAACTGGTACATCTTGCTGTCCTCTTCCAGTATTTCCACCAGTACACAGACCACTGAGGTCATCACATCACTTCAGAGCACTGAGGTGACACTGCCTTGGCCTTCCAGACAGCACTATGTACGGATAACGAAAAGGTTTGGGAAAAAACCCTCAAGTAGTCTGAATGCAATTAAAACATCATCCACTCTGTCCTTGCAGGCAGTTCCCTTCCTCCAGCCAACTCATTATCAGTGCTGCTACATATTCCACTTACCCTCTCCAGTCCCAAAGGAAATTCCCTTTGTCACTGGTTTGTTTTTCAGAACCTCTATTCAATGCCCAAGCTACTGCTAAGCATTCTCTTGACCTACAGCTTCTGGTACCATTTTGTGTGTGTTTTGACAAGAACAAAACACTCTGTTCATGAAGTTCATGAAGCACCTTCCCCCCCCCCAGCTAAGGAAATTTTGCCTACTGATTTAATCCAATCCCCTCCAAACAAAAACCCCAACACCTATCCCCTCCACACACATTCCCCTCTACCTATAAGGCAACAAGACATGCCATTATTGATTAACCTTAACTTGAAGGAGGAACACGCACAGACTATCTGCTGGTGCTCAGAAGCATGCTGGAATTATGTCTAGACCTGCAAACTTGGTTTACAGGATTGAGATGGACAGGGAGCTCTACCACTTGATTGCTGCAAGTTTTAGCCTGAAGCTAAAGCATTATATTTGCATTACATATGCCTCAAGAGTACGTAAGTAGCAATGCATTTAATTTTACTTTTTGCCTTAAGCTAAGTGAATTGAATCTCAAAGCAGTGAAACAGTACCCACTTAATACAAGAATATATTGTGTTTATCTGACCTAATGCTCCCATGGTCTTTCAGTAAGCAAAGACAAAGGAACCTCTGCTATGTTCTCTTCAGTAAGTAAGAGCAACTTGATTGGCAGAAAACATCTTCAAATTATTTTTTAATTTCTATATAAGAGATGTTTACTTAGGCTTTCCCCCCACAGCAAGCCTTTTCTAAGCTCTGTTAAGTACTCTGAATGACATTTATAAAGCAAGGCTGGCCAAGAGACAAGAACCCAATTTTGTGACAAAGTGAAGCACTCAGACACTTGTCTTCCTTCTACATTAAAAAGAAAGAAATGCTTTTGCGCATAAATGAAAAGCAGCAAAGCACTTATCTGGGAGAGTGGAGTTCAAGTACCTATCCCAAATCACATCAACTCCAATGTTAGCATCCCATATGGATGGGCAAATGCTCTGCATATCGAGCTACCAGCTACTCAGAATTCTCTGAAGGTCAAGAAAAGCCTCACACCAAAGCTAAAAATTCTTCTCTGAAACATGTCCCAACTTCATGCTTTGAGAAACTTCCAAGAAACAGACACTGTTCAGTAAATATCAAGAGGTAAGGCACACAAAACCCTTCCTAAATCCCATCCACCTCAGTTCACTGCATTCGAAGAGCAGGGTAACATTCAGTTCTGAAGGTTACCAGATTTGAACCTTGGAAAACATGTATCAATTCAGAAGCCAGAAATGAGGCAAAAGAAATCACTGCCCAGCCTGCACTGCATCATCATGATCTCAGTGCATCAAGAAACTTCAATTATGTCAAGACTTGTAGTCATAGTCTACATCCAAAAAAACCCTCTCTTTTTAACATATGTAAGATTTTAAAGCCTTGGTATCTCTCTACTGCACAAGCATAGTAACAGTTTTGGGGAAAAAGCCACTGCACTTTCCCAGCATCGCTGCAAAATCTAGGTTCCTATTCCTCAGCAGGAATAGAATAGATCCTTCCTTCCTCCTCTTTAATTTTCAATCATCATTTAATAACTAACAGCTGCAGACTTCACCCGTGCTATTAAAAACACCTGCTCTAACAACCTTTCTATTTTACCAAGCTCATCCAGTTGACACTGTAGGAAAATAACACGTCCAATACAAAAACAACAGGCAGAGTAACAAATGGTCTGGAAAACCCCACATCAGTAGGAAAGCAAGGAAAAGCAGCCAACTTAAAACAGCATCCAGTGGTTAGCAAGGAATGAAGTTGCTTTCATGGTGCTGTCAATATTTGCAATTCATGGTGTTTCTATGATTACAACATACTCTGAATTCCCAAGAGACAGTGGCACACAGACAAGGCACATTTAGCACAACCTTCTGAGTTCATCTGCCATGGAATCACAGAAAGGCTCAGGTTGGAAGGCACCCCTGGAAGTGCCCTTGTCCAACCCCCCTGCTCAAGAAGGGGCATCTCAAGCCAGGTGCCCAGGAGCATATCCAGATGGCTTTTGAGCATCTCTAGGTCCCTGCAAACTTGTATTCAGGAAGTACAAGCACAGACAGTACACAGATTCTCAATTCCTTTTCTCTCTTGTTATTTACAATTTGATCAGGACAATAAAGCTGCACTAATGGAAAGAATTAAGGACATACAACTTGTTCTTTAAACAGTTTCTATTATTCAGAAATTATGTAACTTAAAGCAACTGCTTGCTGGCTTTGCTTCCAGGCAAATTTATTTGGAATTTAGAAGGTAGACAGAGGACCTACTTTTCTGTAAAAATTTCCAGTCACAACAAATTTGCTATCTTCCATGACTGTGACTACAGTTCAACTTATCACAGAGGTGGAAGGACTCCAAAGTGGGTGGTTTGTGTCTGCATCAAGAATAGTAATCTCATCCTCTTCACTGAATGCACATTTAGCTCCTATACGTGCCAGCTTTTCTTTTGAAGCAGTACATTCACATCCTTACCTTATCCTTACCTATATGCTTTGAGTGATTCTCCTATCAAAAAACAATACTAAAAATGAAATAAAGCAGCTTCCTTATAGAAAAATTTGTATTTACAGTTTTATTTAGCAGAGTTAAGGAGCAAACAACTTTAACACTGTTGTGAAAAGTGTTTTTACCCAAAATTGCCAAGATCTAATAAGTTATTGAACAGAAATACCAAGTGTAAGGCAATAATCCTGACCAGCCATTAGAGATCACCCTATCCCAAAGAGGAGAGCTGATAAAGGTGGTAGAAAATTTGGACTGATGGACTCAATTCCCAGAAATTAAGACAGATGATAAAAATAGGGTTCCACTCTTGAGTATATCTTTAAGATCTGCAGATGAAGGAATTTCTAAAGCACGCAAAATGTACAGACAATTCCTGTTTTCAAGGGAACATTCAGTGCTTTGAATCCAAGAATGCTATGTCCATACATAGTGGTCAGTACATGACTATGGCAACACATAGATGGTAAAGATCAGAAATAGGATTAGAATTTTTTCCATTCCACGTCATCAGGAGGATTTACTTCTACCTTCCTTTTACCAACATCAGACCAGTTGGTGCTCAGAACTGTGCCACCAGACTCCATCTGCAATATAAGAAAGAGCTTGTTTAGTTTGCTGAGCATTCTAGCAATATAAAAGCCACAGTTCCTACAGCAAACTTCAAAGAGTAGTGATTACACAGAAATTGTGTACCTATGAAATAAAATTCGACAGAGCCATCATTCCATAATCTCCAGCCCAGCAGTACTTTTATCACTACTGGACACAGTGAGATGCTGCTTCATTAACAAGAAGCTTTTAAAGGGTCAGTCACGTTCTTGCCTGTGATAGCTACAAATTAAGCTAGAGTCAAGTAATCAAGAGGAATTTGATCCTTTCACCCCCTGGCAAGTCTTCAAGCTCTACATGAGCCAAGCCTCTACTTCTTTTGGTAATACAGATTGAAATGAAGAGACCAGTGACAAAGCACAACCTTGGATTTATAAAGAGTCACATTCATTGGAGTACAGCCCTGTAGCTTTCAGTGAGTGTAGTTGTACCAGTATATCCAACAGATCCATGGCCAAAATTTATACATTTACAGACACAGAATTTTGGTAACAGGCTTTTCCCACATATGTGAAATTTAGTAAACCATATCAGTGTGCAAAAGTCACAGGTTTCTTCAGAGAAAAGAATGAAGACTTACGAATGATTTGTTCATGGCACGTTTTACTTCATCTGTACCATCTGAATAGATTTGCTGGAAGAGTTTATTTAAAGCAGCATCTCCTTCTAACTTCTCATTTTTCTCCTCTTCTTTGATTTCAACTACCAGTTTGTCCCAGTTCCTTGTATAGTGAGACGATGATGGGTATAAGTGCTGTGTATCTGAAAACAGAAGTGTTAGTTAACTAAGCATTTTCTCACTACTTTGAGAGCATCAGAGAACACAGACACAGGTACCTGATGAATCAGAGATGATAATGGGACATGAAAATGCAAATGGACTCCTCTAAACTGATATAAGCATTGCAGAAACAAAAATAAAGGAAACTAAGAAATGCAGAAATTTATTTTTAGGTAAACAGAGTTATGTAATTTTGTTATCCAACACACACACACAAAAAGCTGGCCAACAGCAACACAGATAATTGATATCAAAAAGACATATTGGCTGACAGAAAAAAAAAAACAGAGCAGCAGCCTAGAGCCATAGAATAAGTTGAGCTACATTTAAAATAAATCTGAAATCAATACATCAGGAAATTCAAATTCTGTCAAAGACAGAATGTTTATCTGTATTGAAAAACTCCGATGTATTAGTCTCCAAGCGAAATCCAATACTTAGGGAAACAATAATTATTTAAGCAACAGGCCACATAACAGAACAACTGCTGTCTGGATCTGGCCAGGACAGAGTTAATTTTTGCAGTAGTGGTGAGCGGTGGGGCCTGAAGCTCAATGGGCACGGCCAGGATGATACTCTACAACAGGGCATCCCAGAAGAAGGGTAGGGCTTCCAGTCAAGAAAAAGGTGCGGGGAGGGGGAAGACATCCATCTCCTGGTCCATGTCACCCGGGGTCCACTGGTGCATTTTGCATGTAAATCACTTTTTCTTGTGTAGGCTTCTGTTATTCATGTTGTTGCTGTTACTGTTTGTTTTCTAATTTAATTGCTGTTTCAAGTAAACTGTTTTTATCTCAACCCTTCACCTATTGTGCCTCCAATTCTCAACTCCATCCCACTGCAGTGAGAAAGGGGAGGGAAAAGGAGAGTGAGACCTCGATGGTGTCCTTTGGGAGGGTCCCAATGGAGCACTGAATTGGGAGGTACCATTCCTAAACCACAACACACACACTTAACAACATACAGAACTGCAAAACAGGGACCCAAGCAGATAAGCAGAATTAATGGCAAGCATATATATAACCTTAACAATTCATCAGATTAACAGGGGTTATGACTAAATTTAATACCTATGTTTCACTAATGGCTTGCAGACTTTCTGTCAATTCTTGACAGCAAAACCAAGAAGATTAGGCTTTTCACTGCAAATATGAAGCTGTGATTTTATAAACAATATTTAACACAGAACTATTATTAATAACTGTAACTCACTCAATACAAATAAACCATTTAATACTAAATAGTTCAGAGAACAAACCTGGTGTAAATTGTTTTAACTTAGGAGACTCTCCCTGGCCCTCCAGCTTCTCCCATCTTACAGCCTCTGGCTTCTTCATTTTTATCTCAACCTACAAAACATGAGACAAAGAACAAATTAATCCAGATGCAAAGAATTCTGCCATGCAGCTCCAAAGTAGTTGGATCCTGTAGCTGTAAGAAAATACAAACATTTGGTTTTAGAAACACAGCCTCTAATATGAAACCTGTATCACAGCCAAATTTACCTACCTTACAAGACAAAGTTACTCAAGTTCAAGTCACACATCAAACAAGCTCCCATGTGCCTGTGCAGCTTTTGTATTAGACTTCTACCTTTCTGTTCAGGACCACTTAACTTTCTTTTGCTTACTATTCACTTGATTCTTTTTGTAAATTGTGGCATCCCAAAGGTAACGATCAGTCCCAAAGTCTCTACACTGCCAGGCTCCAAGGTATTGCCTTTCAAGCATCCCTTTCTTGGCAGTCAGCTCTAATAAGCAGCAGTTTTGAAAGACTACAAAATCCAACTTTATCTAAGTTTACATTTCATTTACCAAAAAATTCCATGTTTGATGCGTACTACACAAACCAGAGAAACACCCTGGGACTATGCAGATCTTCCCACTGGAGAAATTCAGAAGCTGTATTCATTTGGTTCAATGAACAAACACTGCTATGGAGAAAATTGTCAAGTATTCATTGACAAAACTGGCAATTAAAAATGGATGTGGTTGCAATTACCATAGGAGAAACAAAATTAAGTGAAGTATGTCATGCCCTATTCACAACTTCACATAATCCCTTTAGACAACCATACTGAAATGTTGTTTTTTTTTCATAATTAACCTTCTCCTTTGGTTAGAGGGTTACAAAGTTTCAAAACAAGGACTGTCTAACGTCACTCCTATTCACTTAAGGAGATGTCACAAAGCTCATATGATGCTATTAATTAACTGAAATCAGTGCTTGCTAAACTTCAGTGCTTCCTCATTTGCAAACAGCTCAGCAGAAGCAAGTTCTTAGTTCCACCTAAAGCCACTACAACCTGGGGATCCCTGCAGACCCAAGAACAAAGGCACCACTGTAAAAGCTAACCTTAGATTTAAACAGCAAGCTCACTGCACAGCATTATGTTGATCTGAAATTTGAACTTGATTTAATACCTTGTTAAATCAATCACTGGCAACATGTGTAAATCAATCATAAGCAACAGACTGAGGTATCTTACCAAAATATAAAAAGTTAGCTCACTGAAGTTTTAATGCTTCCATGTTTACAATCACAATGAATTTTAAGAAACAGAATATTCAGTTATGAATGTTTCTTTTTATTTTTTTATCCCTCAGGAAGTCACAAATTCCCAAGATAAATTTAAATACTTATTTTCCACCACTAACATGTACTGAGAACAACAAAAAGTCTAAGATAAGAGGCATGAAATGTCCTTCAAGGCAGGTGAGAGCTTCAGGAAACTTCTAAGTCCAACACCCACGTATATTTGATTTCCCACTCCCTGCATCCGTTGGATTTTTCAATACTTTCAGCCACTCGACAAGTCACAAATTGGGCATCAGAGTATCCATTTTGAAAGTGACATCACAGAACCAAAAATAACCAAATAAAATCAAAATGCTGTTAGTCTGGATGACCAACCTACCCTCCCTAAAAAAGGCCTGTATTTCAGAGTTTAATATCACAATCTGTACGGATGCAGCAATTTCTGTTAAACTATGCAGAAGAATTACTCTTCAGTAAACCAAAAGAAGTCAGTAAAGCTACCTCCACTGGATTCTTTTAAAAATATTTTGAAAATTGCAACCTTGAAATTCATTCTTAGCATCTACACTCATAGATCTAACGCTCTGTTATTAGCTTAAGGAAGCAGAACATCTGAATATCTACACATAAGACAATCAAGTAGTTCCACAAGTGGCAGAACTAGCAGGTTTTCTTTCCCCAGTGGATTTGGATCTCCTGAGCCAAACATTTAAGTTAATTAGCTACTTACAAAGGAACTAATTAGTTACAAGTGAACATGAGTATTAATTTAAAACCACTCTCCTGTTTCTTATATAAACTCTTCTCAACTGAGGAGACTATTATTGATCGAGTTGTGCATTTCATTTGAGGCTCTAAAGTTAAGATTTTATACTCATTAGTGCATCTCCCAACATGTTTTAGGGGAGGGGGGAGGAAAGCAGATGCTTGATACTGAAACTGTTCTCCCTTATATCTCTTCAATTTCTCTGTTTATTTTTTCTTTCACTAATTCTTCTTGCCCTTACACTTCAGGCTTTCCAGCAATATCTTCCAGTATCTCAAATACAGCTTATTTCATCCACAACAAAAATGACCTCTAATGCAATATAATGCTTGATGTGAGCTACTAAACATGGACTGTTTTCTTCTCAGAATACAATCCTCCTCAACGAGTCCTTATAAAAACCATTGGCTATTCATCACAGTACTCTGCCCATGCATAAAAAGAAGAAAATAAGGAACAACTTTAGTTTTGCTGCTCCAGTAATCCCCCTTCTTTTCAAATCTGCCAGCCCTTACATTTCCCTCTCTAAAACTGTCCCTAAAACAGCACTGCACAATAAACAGCCCTAAGGAGAAGCCAATGACACAAACTAATTCCCAATGTAAGATGCAGATTTCTTAACTCTAAACCATTTCAACCCTGCCAAGCTGGAAGTGCACACAGCTGAAGAACTGAGACAGAATATATTTCTGACATGATTAAACTTCTACTCTGTCTAGTACATCCACTTCAATTGAAGTTACTCATTAGGCGAAGTGGCAGGCAGGAGCAAAGCTAGAGAAATCATTAACTTCATACCATTATACAACCACATTTTCCAAAAATATAAAGCTATAAAGTTCTGCTTGTGAAGGAGCGTGTTTCTTCAACTTGAGAGCTCTATTTGATCTAAGAAGGAACAACTCAGTGAGTCCCAATTACGTGCACAAATGGCAATGAATGCATTTTAATGAAGGTTTTAATACAGATACTGATAGCTATCACACAGAAAAGAAACACATCAGCACAGACATTTGTGTCATATCTAGCAAAAAAGTACTGTTAGCTTTTTCCTCTCCTTTGAAAAAAATTCACTTGGGCAAGAGAAATACATCAACGCTTCGCCAACTACTTTGATTCAACATTTATATTTCATAAAACGTATGTCTGTGTGCCTCGTGCCAACTTTAGTATATAAGACAGGAAAATTTAACTGCAAATTAAATGCTCTGCATGCCACCTAAGGACAAGCCTAATTCCTTAGTTTCTCCTTGTAGCTCAAGCTGTGCAGCCACCTGACCATCTTGGCAGCCCTCTGCTAGGACTTGCTTCACTACATCAGTGCCTTTCTTGCACTGGTAAGCCTACAATGGAACATGGTACTCCAGATCTAGAAAAAAATCCCAATGCAGATATAATACACATTCTCTTTAAAGTTCCTTGTGTTTTGGACTCAAAGAGAGCAAAGAAAAAAGGAAAAGACACATGGAATTCTGAGAGTAATTCATGCACTACTTGTTTGAAACACCATCCTGAGAGAAAGCTACCCCCCTGAGAACAGGGTCAAATGAGGGATTTATTGTCTAGAAGAAACACCACCCACAGTGAAAGGACACAGGTAAATTTCTACTCAGAGTTTTCTGGTCATAAAGGTAAT
Source organism: Calcarius lapponicus (assembly GCA_039654755.1). NCBI lineage: Eukaryota > Metazoa > Chordata > Aves > Passeriformes > Fringillidae > Calcarius > Calcarius lapponicus. Next base: position 42,872,998 of record CM077462.1, on the reverse strand, counting down.
CAATGTTTTAAGGCCTACCAGAGATTTGGACACGTTTGTTTGGGGCTTAATCCAAGTGATAGCTATCAGAAGACACCACAGTTCTCAAAATGTATTTCATTTCATTGATAGCATAAAAATAAAACAACACCTTATTTTAGGATGACTGGCATAAAAGAGTGTTTAATCCAGTTTTAAGAAATAATTCCTCCCCTTTGGAAAAGATCAATACTAGTTAGGCAACATTTATTTTCTAGGTAGATACTTATTGTTAAAAAGTTGAAACCTCCGATGCTTGATTTCACTTGAACTTTCCTTCTGGGACAGGCAGTGGCAGTCCAGCTGAGACACATTAAAAGGAGAAAAATTTTTATCTTCCACCCTAAAAGGAGATTCTGGTGTACACTGACAAACTGCAAGGTTTTTTTGGTTTTTTTTCTTAATTTTTATTGTGTTTTACATTTTACAGTCCATGGTAAGGCCAAGTTCATTTACCACTGGCAAATTTCTGTCAAGCTCTGGTCAGAACTGGCAAAGCTTAAACAACAGTCCAGCCATTAATTTTAAGACATACCAAAAGTACCTACCCTTTTCAATTCTGGTGTTCTGCTGTATCAAAACCCTGAAAAAAGGAATTCAGTGTTTCCAATCAACTACTTTGTTATTTACTGAACTACTGACTGCCTCCTCTGAGTCGTAAATTTTAAGTGTTTAGAGATGTCCTTCTGCGATCATCTCATGAATTTCATAGGATAAAATAGAACAGTCTTCTAAAAATATAAGAACTATTCAAATGTGCCTCTAAGAGCACATATGCCTACAGTTTTGGTATCCTAATTATTCAAAGACCTTTTATATCTTGCTTGTACTCTAGATTCCAAGATTTTTGGTCCATAACTTTAAACAAAATATATTAAGATTAAAATAATTCTACAGTGTTATCACATACAATGATAATTAAGAAATTTATTCTATACGGAGTATACTGCAACAGAAGGGATCTGTTTGGTTTCCTTGCCAGCTATGTACTATGGGGAACTGGGGGAAAAAGGTTCAAGTTTCCTCTGACTGATATTACATAGCCAATACAAAATTTTTGAATTTTAGAGGAGAAGTTTGCAACAGAGATCATTTTGGTATTCTAAAGCTATTTGTCACTTTATTCTCCATGTAAACCATCATTATTCCAACAGTTCTCAAGACATAAACCCCCTTATGCATAGTTTTCTTTTATGCATTTATATAAAGCATGGGCACTGACTTATATGTGTGTATAAAATAATAGTTCTCAGAGTATTACCAAGTTTAAATCTGTCTCAAATCCATCTTCATTTATACAGAAGGAAAATAATAAAATCCAACTTTTTGCTCAAAAAGTAAATATCACGCCAATTATAGAATAAACTGCTCCAACTAGCCCTGCCTAAAAGATACAAGAAATTTCAGAAAATGATCCATTCATCTTAAATATCAGTTTATAATTTATAGAAAATGCTCAAGAATATACATGGGAGATATCAATCTGCATGAAACTCTTAGAGTGAAAACAAGTACTCAAGAGCAACCAAGCCTGCATTCAAGTCCCTATAAGCAATTTAATGCAAGTACCCTAAACAGGAAAGTATCTTTTAAGGACTGGACTGCAGTGGTAAGATCCAACCTCAGTTAAAATAGATATGTTTCTCTGTTTATCTATTTGTGTACATTTGCCTCTGAACAGAGACTCTGATGACAGTCCAAGAGCATGTGAAACAGTTCCACTCTTTGCTTTTTTTCCTCACATTCAGCAACAGGCATCAGTTCCAGTTAGCTTCACAGGGTATTCCAGTGTTTGCAAATCAAAATATTGGTTCAAGGTAAAAAACAACATTCCACTGATGCACACAACCATATTCTTGGCATGGAGCTGCTGAGAGTGTGCTTCTCCCTCAGACGTCTCTGTTAAGCAACAAATGTCAGGTGTAAAAGAGGCTGAAGGTTTTTAACACCTTCCCAGTCTGCAGCACAACTTTGATCTCTAATTAAAGGACAGTTCTGGGGTAAAGAAACCACATTTTACCACTTTTTCAAATGGCTCTACACTGCTGCAAGTCACTGCTTGCAAAAAGCCCAAAGCACTACAAACTGAAAACTCACAGTAATTGTCCTCAGTCTATCTGTAGATAGGAGGAAAACCAGAAAGCACCACCTCAAGTTTCCTTCAAGGTCATAACCACCAGCACTAAAAGCACACAGTCATCTTCACTCTCCTCTTTTAAGTCTGAGGAGAAGAAAATCCCAAGCACCACCTAAAACTCATCAGAAGGCCTACAGAAACTGCTCATGTTACACAAGTTTCCAGAAGAACATTACAGAATATTCCCCTGGAATCCCAAATACACTGATTGATAGACTGAGCAGAAGAGGGAAAAGAAAGTGAGGCTGATTGTGCATGTTTAATAACAGTAGAAATCCTTACACTATTTGCACATTTCTACTCTCCTGACATTAAACATATTTAGTCACTCATTTAAATTTTTTTTGTCTTTTTCCTTCTATGAAGGGAGCATAATGACAGTATGCACACTGAACCACAGAATAACTGCACCCAGGCAACTTGCAAAGAGCAAACCTGCTCCAGCCTTTACATTTTGGCTCCCTCTTCTGGAAAGAAGTAAAAAACCACGCAGCACTACTAAAAGGGCCTTCCTCCTGTGAAACACTGAATGCAACACAGTTTTCAGCTTCCATTTGTAAGACACAAATCTCAAATTTCTACACCGCTTTTAGGAGCAGCTGTTACTTTTTGCTTGATCAGATTGCTACAGTCAGACATCTCTGACAGTGAGGAGTACAATCAACAACATCAATTGATCTAGCTATGCTCTATCAACCGTGCTGCTAATGTACAAAATGCTATGCAGATATAGCAGTACCTGCAAGAGAAAGGCTCAATTCAGCATTTTCTAACACAAACACTAACCTGAGGCCTTAGGCCATCAGAATTAAATGCTGAACAACAAGAGTCAACTCTAAGTAACTTGCCACTAAATGTGAGCAGAAACCATAATCAACTCAAAGTTCAATTTCCCCGCACTGTTATCTACTGAACAGCAAGTAAATTTTCTAATTAGGTAAAAAAAATTAAAAGCTTCGAGTATGGCAATAATAGTATAGTGATAATAGATAAAGTCACTATTAAAAGCAGCCTACATCATCTGTAAAACTGTTGACAACCGGAGAACATAAAGTGTTAGAGGATGCACGAAGACAAATTTACAAATTTTATCTCAAAACTGGACTTCATCCGCACATTATGCTGCTCTTGAGTTGGCATCAAATAATTTACATCTTCTAGTTCACAGCTTGAAGTCAAAGTCTGCAGATGACAAACACTAACTTATTTTTGCTCACACAGAAACTATTGAAGCAGCTCAAAACATCTATCTATGCTACCTCTGTAACACTTGCTAGTCCCGTTTTTTTCCAAACAGACTTTGTATCTCAGAGCTTGACACAGCATGGATTGATACAAAAGTATACTTTTAATTTTCCTCGCTGGGAAATAAACAATCCTTATGTTGGCAATTGTATTTTTCACTACTGTCAACACTCACTGAAAGAACTAGCTCAGGAGTCTATGAGTTCTGTCTGCTCCTTGCAGACTTTAGAATTTGTAGTTCTGCAAATACAGTTAAGGCTGTTTTCTCCGCCTGAATTTGCATCCTTACCTTCATGCCTTTGCATTTGTCAAATGATGTTGAATTTCAAGCAGTATTGAGAAAACCCTCTACAGCTCCTCTTAGTTCCAAAATACGCAGGATTGTTCTACTCTCTGCCAGTTCTGATGTTTCATTTTCTATTCCTTTATATTTTAGTAATACAAAGTTCACAGACCCCAACTATTCACCACACAGCCTGCTCATATGTTCCACTGTTTCCTCATGTTTTTGCTCACTTAGTGAAAAAGAAAGGCCAGAGTCTTTGTTGCCCAGGGATGACTATATGATACTAGTGGCAACAGGGCTCACACATTCAAAGCAGCAGCACAAAATAAAGCAGTATGAACAAATCAAGTTATTCTCACCCGAAATTAATAATCTCCAGGAATAGATCTGTTTCTATCCCAGAAAAAATCAACTTCTTTAGGACTGCATAGTAACAAGCTAATGTAATTGGGAAGATAATGAGATTATGTCTTTCTTTCCAAGTCCTAACAAAAGGAATTCATGTAAATAGTACAAAATAATATGGGAATGGTTTGAGAAGTTTTAATCAGTAAGATTAATTTACTCAAAATACTACCTGACTACTTGCCATGCTGCTCATAACAGCCAAGTATACACACAAAGCTAAGAAAAGAAAACTGAGCTTCAGGGTAATCAAACACTAAGGCTGCATCATTCCCTTAAAGCACTTAATATTTTTCTAAGAAAAATATTCTAAACCTGTAAAGAAGTCTTAGCATACTTAACATCGAGCTGCTTTTAATTTTTTTTTTCTTCTACACTCCATCTGGTGGTCAGAACAAGAACCAGCTGCGGCATGGCCTAAACTGTATTCCTTCACTATGCCATCACAGGCAGCTTTATACTAGTCCTTTCTACAAAAGTAAGGACACGCTGAAGCCCTTCTGCAGTTAGAACACCTTCTGTGCAACCTCTTACCCATTGTATCTCAAAAATAGTCTCTCACAAGTATTTAGGAACAGTAACTTTGAAAATAAATGCAAAATATTTACAGTTCAGACACTGCCTGAATGTAACTCGGCCTTCCACCCCAGTTTTAGAAGCTCAAACTAAGCTAGGCAGCACACTACTAGAGATTATTTCAGAGATAAGCCCAGGATAGAGATGGCAGTTTGGAAAAGACAGTCAAGTGAATTTCACAGCACTCAGTTCATGTAGATGCTTCCTAAGAAAGTAAAGGTAAACTTCAAAAGAAATGAAAAGTGTAAAACAAGCTAGGTTAAGAACATAAAGAAAACAGGACATCACAGCTACTGCTCCTGACAAGGTCTGTCCTCATTCCACTCAAATTTATACAAATACTAATGGACTACCAGAATTTCTACATACTTTGAGCCAGGTAAGCTACTACACTGTGGGAGAATAAGTAAAGTCGTCAATCACACAACCTGCCCAGACTTCTTTGTACAAGGAGTGGAAAAACAAAACAAACTTTCTGTAGAAATCCTCTCATGCCATCTTCAAGTCCCTCTTCCATGAAATTATGCAAGAATTATTATGGGTACCTTTCTGAGAATAGAACAGGTAAAATGGAATATGAGTATGCAAAAGAATTTTCATAAGCTCTGCAGAACCACTGCTGAAATACAAGAGAAGAATCAACATCATATTCCAGCACTAGGGATTCAGGCTTGGCTCTGTGGACAAAGCATATGTCTGTCTATCCATTATGCCAACAAGAAATGCTACACCAGACCACAGTTCCTTATTTTTCTATACTTGTAATATAAAAGAAGCAAAACACTGAGACAGAAGCATTCTCTCACACCATGCCATTTTCAGGTGTCTCCAGGCATGTAGTATTTCCAGGAACAGCATGGAATACACTCTCTTGAAAAGCCATGGACAGTTAACCACATGGTTAACCTTCACCAGCAAGAAGCTATGAAAGGGTAGAGAAAAAATTCAGTGAAATCTTCCAAGTCTGACTTTTATTTCTTGGGCACAAAAAGATAACAATGCTTTACCAGGCAAGACTGGCTCCTGAAAGTTTTGTAAAAGGGTGTTCTTGCTTTCCTATTACCTGAATTTTAATAGTGAAGATTATAGCCTCCTTTCTCTAGCAAGAAGTGAAAGAATCATCAACATAACTCTTTCATTTGCACTTCAATAAGCACCATCATATTACTATTTCTGATATTTGCACAAGTTTAGAAAGTCTCCCACCAGCTGAAAGACACCTTGAAGAAAAAAAAAAAGCATTTCTATATGAAAAGCAAGATACTATGACTGTTGCAGAGAGACAAGACAATAGAACAGAAACATTTTCAGGATTGCAGCAGTCAAAGAAATGATTTACACTTTAAGAAGCTCACCTTTGTTGAAAGCACTTTAAACGTACTTTGCTCTGGCACTATAGAATGAAAAAGATCAAGCTTCAAGTTGAAGTCTTCACCTGATGGAAGTCTCACTGATGCATTCATCTATTAAAAGTTGAAAACATGTCTCTGGTCATCTTTGACAGCAGCTCCATTTTCAAGTAAAGGACAGTCATTTCACACAGAGATTAAGTGATTAAATTAATATCATTTCAGACCATGCCATTACACTACTGCATTATTGGACAAGATGTTTTTAAGATACATTAGAAAACGAACAGAAGATTTCAGCCCTTGCTACATGTACTCAAAAACCCTACTATCTTGTCAGCTGGATCTTAAGTCTTTAGGGAAGGAATTATACAACAAATGGAATATCAACATATTAATAATGGAACATGAAAACAATCTGCAGCTTCTCTTCTAATACAAGCTAACTACAGAACACGTGCTTAGACTATTTTAACAACCTAAACCAGATAATAATAACCAAGTACTTCTGGTATTTAATGAAGTATCAAGTTATTTGAGAATAAGAACCCAAGTCTTTGATATTGCCAGTTAAATTAAACATGAAATCCATTGGTACAACATATGGTACTTCATTAAAGGGATTACTGTACTTCCTTAAAAAATACTTTTTGTTGCCATGATTTTAGTGGTGCCAAATGGAAGAAAGACTGGATATTGGTGGGTGGGTTTATTTCTCTAACAGTCCAAGAGCAAAACATTATTAATTCATACCTATTTTAAGAATACCTTGTTTCTGCCCTGATGCACGTATAGTCTAACATTTAAATCCAGATCAGCTCTTCCCCCACCCCTCCACACAGGCAGCTGAAACCCAGATGTTCCCTTGCAGCATGGACACCTCATACTGCTGGTGTTTAAGTCCTATGGACACTGCTGTGACGGATCCCAAATCACCTGACTGGGCACACACTCATGTGCAGCACAACTGTACAGAAGAGAAGCTCAGGCAGGACAGAGCTCCCTCCCCATGGCTCCCTCCCCATTCTTTTTGTGCTACTGCAGCATGTAATGTTCACTGGCTTGAGTACTGCATCTCAGGGAATTTAGGGATGAGTATCAGTAACCAATAAAAATCACCTTTCTCTCCAAAAACTGCACACTGACGTCATCCTTCTGTGCGTTCTTGATCATTATGGTCACAATTACTTGAGATTCTGTTTGGTACCAGTCATATCTTGAAAAAAGAAAAAAAGAAGCAGCATTTTTTTTTTAAAATCACAGCATATAAAATTAGATCACTTTCCTAAACCATTCACTTCTTAGTTCAGAATCTTTAATATAGCTCAAAAACATTAACTATACCAGGCACAATGGAACAGGCTTTGAATTAAGCTCAGCATGAGAATACGGAAACAGAAGCCAGAATGCTGATGCTATTCCCCTCTCTCCCGGTTAGGTTTAACCTCCTAAAAGTATCATTTAGTCTGAACAAAAGTGATGGCACTGAGTAACACCTCACTTGGACTGCCACGTTTCTGAAGTTACCCCTAAAAAACCTCCTACAGTCATTATCCTGCTTCTCCAATCCTCAAGCCAAAGTGCAAATACGCCAATTACTTTAAATTTCACAGTAAAGCTGAAGTCAACTTACTTGATCTTTGGTGGCAGAGGCTGCTGCTGCATATTCTAGTTGAAGCACATTCAATCGGAAAGAAAGTTACATCAATGTAAGTGAAAATATACCATGAAGTACTTTTCAAGGCACAAATCATTTTCACTGATTGCTCCCCTTTTCTTGATTCCAACTGCTCCCCTTCCCTGATTTATGTGTGAACATTAACTTACAGGTGAAGTTCTCCACTGTTTAATCATTTATGGTAGATTACAAATTAAAAACTTACAATTTACATTAAATGTTTTAGTCTGTAACTTGAATATATTTTATAAATAGCAATTAAGTTCAACTTAAACTCATTTCCTCCTGGATAAGATGCATACCTAGAAGACATCCAGTGACTATACTGCTAATCTGTAAATCATGAAGGAAACCTAAAATAGGTCTGAGAACTCAAGGTTCAACTTTTGAATATAAAATCCTTCTAAATCTAAGATTTGTCTCTACATGCTGCTACCATGCTTCCTGCACATTTTTCTCCTCTACCCTATTCTCAAAATGTAAATAATTAACTATTAAAGAGATAGCAGACTATCCAATGCAAAGCCCCCCCCCTATTTTTTTTGTCCCAATAATTAAAAAAACAGAAAGAGAGGTAGATTTCAACATTTCTTGTGAAGACTTTCAATAAAAAAAAGACAACTGAAAGTTGAGCAGGTTGTAACAGAAAAAAAGTCTACACAAACCACTTGCAAGCTTCTGGAAAAAAAAAGTTACTTCCTAACAATTCCAATCAAGTTAGTAGTGACAACACAATTAACCACAACTGGTTAATTTGTAAATTAGGATGCAGACTGTGAGCCAGAAAGTTAAATTTTACCTCAATGAATGCACAGCAATTGCCAGATTTGTTAAGCATTCCTAAGAGTTTCCAGGGCTCAAGTTCGCAGCCTTGGTCTCAAAAGCACTCATGTTCAAAAGAAAAGTTAAATATTTCAGAATTGCATGCAATATGAAAGATTCTTTTTAAAGCTTGGAAGTGAAGCTACTGAAGCAGAAAGTATACTCTGGCATAACAGAAAAGTCAAAACAGTAAACATATTAAGGAAAATATCTTACCAAATCAGTCTGTGATGCTGGAAAAAAAAGAAATTGCATTTTCAGAAAAAGACATATTGAACTTACAAGGCACAGTCTTACCCTAGCTGCTTCAGTTACTCCAGACATCCTGTATTCACTCCAGTCTCAACCGCAGAGCAGGTAGAAACACATCAGTTCTACCTCTAGTATTTTGCTTTCATGACACACTACTTTTTAATCAGACTTCAACCAGCAATTTGTGGAAACCAACAACTCTAATATAAAGCATGTTCTGATTAAATGAATCAAGAAATTTTCCATTACATTCCCTTGCCTACCTGAAATGGATACAGGCATTTTTTAATTAAAGCAACACCACAGGAAACAAGAGGTTAAAAAAAATCCCTGTCTGGGAGTCTGCACTAGGTTTATCATCCATCCATCCATCCCCAGAAATAGCACAAAGCTCTCATCACATTTTTATCTCATGCTAGGAAAACCCCACTGGGGAATGAGATGGAAATTTCCCACTGAGGAACGAGATGGAAATTCACTCACATGACCCTAAATATACTGTAGGACTTGTATCTAAACTATAGCTTACTATACTCCCATCTTATAACTATTTTTTTCTAAAATATTTCAGATTAAATATGTTTGAAAAGAAACAAACTTTCCCTTTGCTTCTTTATAATGAACACTGACAAAAAGAGAAAAATATTAAGCTGCAGTGAAGAAATCAGTTATTGCTTTATTACTGCCTTTATTGGTTTGTTTGCTTTGTTTTGCTGGTGTATCAGAGAATTAAGAAAATGGTTCAGAAAGACAAGACAGTGAATATTCAGGATAAAACTGAATAATATATTGCAAAATATAAATACAACGTTACTGCAAAACACGGCAAAATATAAATACAATGTTAAAGATAAAAGTGTATTGTAACCTCTTTGAGAAAAAAATGTCACCCAAAGTAGCTCTTTGCAAAAAAGACCATGCAGGCCAATCACTTACCTAATTCCTCCAAATAAAATTAAACCTAGTAAAAAGTGTCTCACAAAGCAGAAATCTGCTCATCACTCTACAACACAAAAGGGTTTGCCTCTATATGGTTTTTAGTCAACACACTGACACAAACTTGTTCTACTGTCCCATTCTCCAGTGTGCAGCACAGAGAGGAGAGAAAGTCACAACAGGCAGAGGAAAAAATGACACAAAGTTATTCTGCTCTGCTCTCTTTCCTCAAAATCCCCAGGCAGCCCAAGCTCTGTGGGTGAGCTAATTGTCAGGGCTGTCTGTCTGTAGGAAGGTAGGAAAGGAAACCATGCTTACACTCATTGACTACCATGGGTAAGTCACCAGAACAGCCATTAGCATCTATGGTACTTTCCACATGGAATCAAGGAGCAAAATCTCCAAATTTCTACCTCTTTCCAACTTTATCTTCTGCAAGACTTGAAAATTTATTTTGATGTAGGCTTTAGATAGCAAGCTGACACTTCTATAGTTAAAATTAGTTCACAGTTGTGTATGAAAATAAGTTAAAATTAATTATGATTGTCTGATCTTTAAATAGGTACTCTCCTGGCACAGCTAATTATTACTCTAAAAACCCAATATAAATCTTCCTACAAATCTGAATGAAGGATACAAGTGCTAAGGGTGTCTACTGAACAGAAACAAGAGATAGAAAAATATGACTTCTAAAAAAGATTTTTCTTTTAGAACAAATTATTTTGTTCTAAGTAAGAGGAAAGCAGTGAATCTTTGAAAAACATAACACAGCTTCCAAGCACAGGGCATATCAAATCCCTCACTAAATAAATGTGTTTTTTCTTACCATTCAGTGTTTCTTCGCATCTTTTAATCCAAATAGTAAAGGTATCATCTACATCTAGAAGAGATCAAAACACAGTAATATTAAAACTCTTTCAAGCATTACATGTATTGCATGAAGAAAAAGTCCTATCAGTTGCCAACTGGAACAAATCCATCCCAAACTTGTAGCAATTTACTGAAAAAGGTGTAATTTCCTACAACCTTCTTGTAAGCTCTGTCATTTCACTTTGGCTTTAAGTCTTTTCACACAACTACACTGTGTGTTATATTTCATTAAATTCTAATTAATCTGTAGGAGACTAGATTTTGTCTAATTGACAGAAATATGCCATTGCTTTCCAGTCTGTTCAACTCCTATGTAACTGTCTAGAAAGCAAGACATGCAGTTTTACACATTTTTCTTTAAATTACTTTTTCAAACAGTCACACATTTCCTCTCCAGAGAAATGTCACGAGAGATGGTCTGTTGCATAGACAATCCAAAGTTGTACAACTTTTGACATACATCAAGTATTCTCTCCTGGAAGCAAGCCTCCCAGACAGAAATTAATTCACTGGAAAATAGCTAAAAAGATGATAGTGTAACAACAGAGCGATCACTTTATTTCAACAATATTCCCAAAAACTCTTTCACTGTGAAGAAAGTAAAAAAGTAGCAATAATGCTCACCAACTACTAAGAATAGGTGAACTTTTTCTAGTTTTACAGGTAAATTCACCTTGTTAACTATGAGGCAAAGGACATGGAGAAGATTGAGAAAATTCCCAGCAGACATGCATGTAACACCAAGTCTGACTCCACCACAGCTACACAATGTACCCCAACCCTCTAAATATAAAATGTACATCAATTTTGAGGTGCACTTTAGGTCATAAAATTGCTACCCTACTCCTCAAGCCATTCGCCTCCACTTTTCTTCTGCCATCTGACCAGATATCTTAAGAGTTACCAAAATGTTTTACCAAAAGAATGGGCAAACCCTGAAGCGGGCTGTCCAAAGAGTCTTGGAGACACTTGGAAAACAATAGTAAAAATCCCCTAGCAAACAAAAGCAAGTTCAAAATTAATATTACTTTTGGTCAGAGCACAGAATTACAGGAATTCCAGAGCTCCCATGAAACCTAAATTAATCAAAATTTTCAAAACTTAGCACCACAACCTAAAAAGACTTCCAAACTTTGCAGTCTAAGCAAAGTCTCCACTGATCCAACCTCCCTCATAAGCAGGTGAGGAATTCTCTTTTTAACCATGGCCTGTGACTAGATTGCTATGCAATACAAACCTGAAAAGAAAAGTGCAGAGTAAACTTCCCTATTTTTATAGAAGATCACACTCTTTCCCTGCATCCTGGCATATTTTATAATTTGAGGCAAATAAATTTTGATCTCTAAAATTCTATTGTCTTCCCAAATAACTTATTTCTACTAAAAACTGTAGTTCAGAAAACCTTCCTGGGTCTTCACTGATGAAAACGTACTAACTTCTAAAATACAATAAAAGTAAGAAATTTCTTTTAAAAGTTGCCACATTCCAGCTTTACTAAATTCATTCAGTGGTCACAGCAAAAAAACCCAAGAAAATTTGAGAGTAATTGTCCTAAATCTACACAGCATACTGAAGAGTACCAGATTACACTCGTTCTTCAACTAAGGGAATAGGAACTGCAAAAATCTGCACACATCACATGGTTGAACACAAGGAGTATTGCTTTCTAACGTTATTTCATAAAATAAAGAAACATTGTACACTCCACAGCTCATCACATTAAGTCCTACTTTGATATTCTTGTAGGTGGGTAATGGGAAGGTTGCTGTGGTACCCTAGGCCTGTCAGTCCTACCAGTGACGAGCACAAGTAGGAAGCTCATCCTTGTCAGCATTCCAGATTGAGATTTAAAACAGCCCCTACATTGGCAAAGAACAGAAACATGTATCCATGTACCTCTGCCCACTTGTGTGGCAAAGAAAGCAGTTTTGCCAGCAAAGAACTCCCCACCAGAGCAATTCTTCCCAAGGCAGCAACAGCTGAAGCCACTCTTCACCACCTGCCTAGTGAATGTTGCAAATGTTCCCTGTGCTTTGTTCATTTTGCATTAGCTGCATTTAACTGGAAGTTAATTGTGTTGCCAAAATGCCTACACTCACAATTGTTTTCACCTGGGATCCATGAAGCATTGCACAAAGGTAAACTCTGCTATGACACAAACTTGCCAGCAAATTAGGTAATATATGAAAGAGAATTAACTAAGTTTGTAATTTTAAAAAGGCCTTCAGGAGACTCCTCATCTCACAGCAGGCTACAGAACTTTGTAATGAGATAGAGGAAGCGCAGCAGAAAGTATCTCCAGATAAGAGAGTAATCAGGAAGTGCAAGGAAGCTTCAGAAACTCTTCAACTGAGCAAGCAGCAAAACAACAGCAAATTAAATTCAAACAGGTAGAAATGAAGCAATTCAACAGAGGAAGATGTGCTGTATTTCAGTGATTCTGAATTAGCAAAGAGGACCCTGGTATTCACTGACTTATCTGAAAAGATACCTTCAGCTCTGTGTTGTACTCTACAACATCAACAGAATGTGAGGTTACCCATGCACGTGAAAAACCTCAAATTGATACTGGTTGCCTGGGGTGGGGCAAGAGTATGAAAAGTAAAGATTAGACACTCAAATTCAGCAGTGATGAACTTGGAGATGTACAAAAAGTAAGGAAAGCTTGGAGATGTACCAAGTAAGGAAAGCAATGCAGTTTAGTGGAAGGAATCTCTTCCTTTCACAGAAAGTTACAAAATAGAGAACTTGACTACACTGCAAAGACAAACCTGTCTCTACTGTAAAATTAATTGAGACCACCCAGTTATCCAAACTACCAATACAGAAAGAGTCTCATGAAACTTGTTATTTTCAACTCTTGTTCTGAGACAGCTGTGAGTTGCTGCAATTTCACCACATCTCCCTCCTACCACTGGCCCAACACTGCTCTGCCACTTTACTTTTCATGGCTTCAGCACTCAGACCCTTTGTTGGGCCATTTCAACACATCAATCCAGGAGGAAAGACTTTAAAAATAGTAGCTTTCTGCAGACTTAATGTACAGAAAGAAGAGGCTAAACAAGCACAAGAGTAATAGGAGCATGATCACTTGGCATCAAGCATAAGCTTACACTTCTATGAAGCTCCAATTTTAAATCAGAGGATTCGATCATTTATTTGGAAGATGCAAAGTAATTATATTTTTGCTAAGCCTACATGTCCCAGCCACTACTATTACAGATAAGACAACGAACTGAACAGATCTGAGACCATGACAATTATCAGATTAGCACACTTTGCTCTGCATAATCTTTCAAGGTGGCTTTTTTTTTAACCATATTTTCTTGCTGTTTGGAAGAGAGGATGAGGTTTTATTTAAAATGGGGGATAGAAGAGAAGAAAAAGGGGTCACAACCATCTTGCAAATGCTTTGTTTTGTGTTTCCCCATGTGTCCTACCAAAGCCTTCTGTTTTTAACAACTGCTTTCCTGCTTATTGAATAGTCAGGTTTTAAAAAAGTTGTAGGTGTTCCAAAACTAAAAAGTACCCAAGTCCGGCCAGAAAGCCAACACTAAGACGAAAAGAGAGACATAATAAATAGGCTTCTGTAATTAAGTGGTATGTAATATTCAAACTTTGTCAGTTTGAATACCCACCAAGTTGCACATTCTTTCTAAAGACCTATCTACTAAACTGTTTAAGAAGAAATTCCAGCTATTTGTAAAGAGCCTGGTCTATTACAACTTTTTTCTATGACACTTAACACTACAACATTGCTACTATTTATCTTCAAGACCTCAGGAAGCAGGAAAACATTTATAAAGAAAAAATAAATCAGCTACTAATTGCTAAGAACTTTGATACATGTTTTTAAACAGTTTAACACTTTCATGCAGTGATTGCAAAAAGGCTCTCAAAAGGCAGACAGCCGATGTTAGGGACTCAAAACAGTAGCCTTTAAAAAAAATCTTTGGTCTCCATTTTAATCTAACACATTACCCATTACTTTAACATAAAGAATACACACAAGAAACTTTAATACTTACTGTCCAGCCTCTGTCCCTCTCTGAAAGACTCTAAAGCAGATGCATAGTTTTTGATATGATATTCACCTAACCTGACACAAATAAAGAAAAATACAAGAAAACAGTGATTACTTTTCAGTGGAGTCCACATTCTATAGATAACATGCTGTATTGGTTAAAATGATGTGTAAGAATTTAAATTACCCAAAAGGTGTGGTTTTGAAATGGTGAGGACATTATGATAATCACCCCGAACTAAATGGATTTATTACAAATGAGTTGCAAGCAGCATGACTTTGAATGTATTCATTCTCAAGTGTTGTAAAAAGTGTGCACAGAACCATAATCCAAACTCTAGTATTGACCTAGAGATTAGCGCAATATTCCCAAAGTACCATAAATGATACATACCCTTTTCTAAGGAGCGCTACAGCATTATTTGGGTTGAGTTCTAGAGACTTTTTTGCATCTGCAACTGCATCTGTTGAAAGTCAGTTTAAAGTTGAGAAACAATGTTATAAAAAGCAGTAAACTGTCAAGTCTTTTAGTAGTGAAATTCTTCTAGGAGGAACTACGTTATCTTTCTTAGCTTGCATACAAATCACACTGTCTGAATTAAGTCTAGCCACAACTGCCACACATGAATCCCTCACAGAGCTGCAGAGCTCTTATGTAAGATGCAGCATGACTTTCATTTAGCTAAATACTCTGCTCAGATGTGAAGCATGATTCTGTTTGGTTGGTTTTTACTGGAAAGAAAAAATAAACCAGATCTTATTCAATCAATCTTTTCCCAGGCATTATTCACTTATCACATTCCTACCATGACAGGATTCAGTCTCTACCAAGAACACAACTATGGAAGACACAACACAAAAATCAAGATCTGCCTAAGAAGTCTGCTTATAAAAAACTGCGAAGGTAATTCTAGACTGGAATCAAACAGAAAGCTAGAAGACCCATTTCACTGAAAGTTTTGCTGTAACAAAACAATCTAAGAAAATGACAAGATTATGTACCAACACCAAAAACAGCATATTAAGTTACAGAAAACACACTCTCTCGTTACTGTATTTGGCTTCAGACTGAAGACATCTCCTGTAAAACATGCGCTATAATACATTTGTGAAAGGATTCTTAGACTGAAGATGTTACCAGCATATTTCTGTAGAAGAATATGAGCATAAGCTCGTTGACAATAACATTCGGCATCATCTGGATTCTTTTCCAAAGCTGTTGTCAGTTCCTGTAAACACACATTAAAAAAAATGAAACAGTACTTCAGAAATCCTCATATAAACACAGTATCAAACTCTGTCAAGTAAGAGACATTTCAGAAGATAAAACCCTAACTGGCATTTCTGTTTACCTGTTGCTTAGCTCTCAAGCACAAAGCTAAACATCAGAGCCTGAAGTACAAGGAACCTGCCAATTACACCAAAGTCAAGCAGACTGTTTCTTACTGTGAAGGAAGTGGGATTTCAAAAGCTCTAAACATGAAGTCTAACACAGATGATCCTCTCTATTCCAAAAACCTTCCTACAATTCTAAGCACACTTGTACACAGGTCTGCTGGATTTGAGAGAGCAGTGCAGTACTAGGAATTTGGAAGTCAATGCTCAGTACGTCAGAACAGTTGTGTGGAGATAAGATGCTATGAAATACCATGTAACACATATTATAGTGCTAAGAGATTGTTTCAATTTATGCTGAACACAAAAGCAAAAGAAGGAAAGATTTATGGAGCACACGGCTCAGAGGAGGTATTATTGAACAATGGAAATAAGCATAAAGTAGTCCTTTGTTAAGGGAATCACAGGATATATGGATTGAAATAATAACACATTGCTCTCTCTAAAAAAAGTTCATGACTTCGCACACAGAATAAAATCACAGCAACTTGAAGCACACACCTGGAAAGAGCATCTCCAATTCTCTCCTTATTGGTGAGAGAATTTCTTCCCTTTGCTAGAAGCCAGTCTTCCAAAAGGGACTACAGTACGTTGCTACAGTATAGTAACTCTGTTTGCTAAGTTGACTTCTACTCAGACTTCCACCTGGAACCTAGCAAGTATGAACACAGCTAAGATACAAACTTTAAACCTGCAGAAACATTTGTACAGCACAGCTGCCAAACTCTGTCCCACCAAGACAGAAAAAAGAAGGGAAGGAGGACTCGCCTTAGCTTTAATTCAGACCAGTGTCTTTTTCTAACAGATGTCACATAAAGTGTTTATGTCACCTAGGACTTACAGGGCCAGAACAGCTTCTTCTAGCAGTGGCACAAATTCTTACTATGTAAGATACACACACCTCTAGAGAGATACAGCACATGACTAAATCCTTGGAGGTCTCTGAAGCAAGGGGCAGGCAGTAGGCAGCAGTAACTTGATCTACTGATGCCTCCTTGAGATTTAAAGTCATTCAAAGGCAGCTGTCCTTATGGAAATACTCATGGCTGCAGGTATTCCACATGACAGGGATGTGAGGCCCTGCACATATTCAAATTGGGTCATATTATGCTGAGAGGTGAAGTACTTCTGACATTTGAAACCAAGCAGGGTCTGACTCTGACAGTGAACACCAGAGGCACATCCAGGTGCACAGGCACTGCTTTGACAGACCATCTCTCCCCCCAAATACTATTTCCTGTGATTTATGCTGATGACAGATGCACTGATTGGAGCAAGCAACATATGAATGGATCCTCCTACAAAACTAACCCTCACCCCAGGAAAGCAAAGCAAAGCATTTTCAACAGTGTAAAACTTCTCTCTTTGTGTGCTTTTTATCAATAAGTTACCACATCTCATCCAGGCACACACACGGAGCAAGTAACTCCTGTAAGCTATTTGAGAAGCCAAGTAATGCTGGACTAGCACTGGGAACTCCAGACTATGGACATCAGCAACAGTTATTTAGAACAAGCTTAGACTTTGCCCTCACACTCAAGTAAGGGCTTTCTGCATATTTTTACTCTAAAGGCCCTTACCATGTGACCAAATTGCAGATCTGTTCCTAAATACACTGGAAAATTCAGTAAAGAGTTTTTCATGAATTAAAGGTGCTTCTGTCTCCACACAGTAGCTTACATTTTCAACTTAAAATGAGAAGGCATTCATGAGTTCACAGTTTTGTCATTCAGACAGTATTAGAAGATGGATGATGATCTTTCAATTGCATCAGATCCAGGTGCAGAAAGCCAAAGCACAATCTCCAGGAATTAAAGCAATCAAAAGTCCCAAGGACACAGTGCAGAAATGCCAGGCCAACTGGACAGAGGCCCAGCCAGGTATGAAAGCATTACACAGCACCATTTCTACAGAGCTGTCCCCCAGATTAGAAATACCAAGCACATGAACATAAAGTCCACACCTAAGCCCATGCAAGCATGGTGTAGCACCTGGAGACCTGAGCTCCTAACTCAGCAAAATGCTGCCCTGAGCTGTGGCACTTCCCAGTTCAGAGAGCACCAAGCACCATCTGCCTACTCAGTTCAGGGATTTGGAAACAGGGCCCAAACTGACACCAGCATTACTGTGTCAGGTATTAAATAATGCCTATAGAATGTGTTACATAATGTTCTGAAGCACTGAATGCACAAAAACCTGGAATACAAGCTATAAAAGCAAAACAACTATGTTAATCCAGGAAAAAATACAAAAACACATTCTGACAGTATTCCCTAATACTTCTGAAGACCTTTTAGTGTCAGGGATTTTTGGTTTGTTTGCTGGTGGCTATTTTTAACCACAAAATGTGAAACTTACTCTTTTTTTTTTTTTTACATCTTGAATTAGTTTCATTATGCCATACAGATTTGGCTATTCCAAACTAGTTTTTAAATGTCATTTATCTTTTGAAAAACTTCTACAAGTTACAGCCTAAACCCCAAAGAACTGAAAAATTTAGCTTCACCATTTTCTTTATGGAAAGATAATTTAGTATCACTTAATGGTTCTACCACCCACTCTCTTCAAGCAGTACTAACCTTTTACATCTTCTCCCCTCCCAAGCAGTTAAATAGAAACACTTATCCACCCTCCAGTTCTGTCTTCTCATCAACCATCTGTTTTAAGTAAAGACTGCCTTAGAAAACAGATGAAAACATATTAACTGACGAAGTCATAGAACAGGCCAGGTTGGAAGGGACCTCAAAAGATCATCTCATCTAACCTTTTATGGGAAAGCCCGCCCAGATGAGAGTACCTAGCAACCTACCCTTTCGTGTCCTCAAAACCTCCAGTGATGGGGACTCTACCATGTCCGTGGGGAGTGTTTCAGTGAACGATCATTCTCACTACATAAAAATTATTTTCTGCCGAGATGAAAGGAAGATCAGTCGTGGTGTCCACAAAATTTAAGGAGAGGAAAAAAATAGGCCACGGCAGAATAAAAACTAAGATGCAATACCTCTCTTCAATAAGCTTGGGGGGGTTTTACCCACAAATCTTAACTGATTAGTTGTGAGAGCTACCGTCTACCTACACGGAAGACAAAAGTTTGTTTTGCTTTCCCCCCACCCCTTCTTTGCCACACAGGCAGCACGAGTGCTGCGCCAGGTCTGCGCCGGGCTCCCCTGCAGCCCGACCTCACCTGAGCCAGGCTCCCGGGGGACCCGGCCCAACCCCGGCCCGGCCCTCACCTGCGCCGCCGCCCCCGGGTCCCGGTCGACGTCCGCGTCCGAGAACCTGCCAAGGAAACACAACGCCGTCAGCGGGCGGGAGGGCGGCGGGGCCGCGGGGGAGGGAGGGAGGGCCGGGGAGGGCGCTCACCGCGGCGGGGCCGCTGCCGCTCCCGCCGCCTCCTCCATGCCGCCCGTCGCCCCCAGGAAACTTCTGGAGCCGCCGAGGCGCCCGCGCCGCACGCACCGCGCAAGGCCGCGCCGCGCGGGGGCTGCCGGGAGGCGCGGGGAGCGGCCGCGCAGGCCCCGCCCCGCCGCAGCGCAGGCCCCGGCGGGACGGAGGGAACGGCCCTGCCCGCCCTTTGCACAGCCTCTTCCTGCCCCGCAGCGCCCGCCCCCGCCTGCCGCCGCGGGGAACCTCGGCTCCTCGGGCTTGGAGAGATTTGTGCCAAAGTCGGCAATTTTTTTTTTTTTTCAGTCGTTAACCGGTAGCTGTAGCTGGAGCAGTGCAGTGGTTGCGCAGTTGCGTTGTGAGCATCGTACGGGTGGCTGATCTTTCGTTTTAAAGGAGAAGGGAAGGCAGTCACCGGAGGAATTGGCTGGCTGGACGGGAGCCCCGGGAGTGCAGTCAGCAGGGCTGGGCAGTAGCTGGGGGAAGGTCATAGCAGCACTGGGACATGGGGACCACTGATCCCCGGAGCACCGCCTCGAAGCGGGCTCAGAGGGAGGCAAGAACTGCGCCCGCAGGCGTGAGAAGCAAGAGATGGCAGAATCAGTTTGGTTGGAAATGACCTCTGAGGTTATCGAGTCCGGTCCCTGACTGAACACCACCACGATAACCAGGCCAAGTCCAGTATTTCCTTAAACACCTCCAGGGACGGTGACTCCACCACCTCCCTGGGCAGCCCATTCCAATATCTACTTGCCCTCATTCTTCCTAAACCTCCCCTGGTGCAGTTTATGAGACCACTGGCAATAAGGGTTAGAGTACTAATTAAAGAAAAAAGTTATATAATCTGTAACCAATGAAGGCTGATGCTTTTGTTTGTTAAAATTTATAACCAGTGTGAAGTTTTAGTAATCAGAGAACCAGCCTTTTGTGGGTCACCACCTAGCTCCCTACTTTGTGCAAATCAAAATCAAAACCAGAAATACAGTGTGTCAGCTGGAGCTGTGCACCAAACACCCAGCCCATGTCCAGGACAACAGCGTGGTGGACAGGACTTCCCAAAGGCAGCCTGAGGCCTCCATCCTCATCCGCCTCCTCCAGATGGAATTTCCTTCTGCGAAATGCCTCAAAAATAAACAAGTGCCTTTTTCTCCTCTGTGGCTTCACACACGTGTGGAAAAGAACTGTGGCCTCAATTTTTATTTTCTGACTCAGAAGTGGCTGGGATTTTAGCTGTCATGTTTTGTTTGGCTGCTGCCACAGGCACAAAGGCAGCTGTGACAGGGGAGGGGTTGCTCAAACTCCCAATGTGAGCTCTCATTTCATGATTGACTCCAGCTTCTCCCTTCCTTTGCCATATCAAAGAGAGTTCAAAGTACGGATCCACCCGGCTGGCACACCGGAGCCCAAGGGATATGGGGACGGAATGATTTCCATTTACTGTCTGTTACACAACAGTCTGCTGCTGGAGACACATTACTGCTGCTGGAGATTTCCACCATTTCTCCAACTGACATAAACTAAACTGACAAATCATTTTCCATGTGAAATAGCTGCATCTATGGCATGAAGTTTTGTTGTGAAGCTGTAACCTTATGGAGCAATTCCCCCCTGCCCCCCGCCGCCCATTTCCAGTAAACACCAAAGCAACTTCCCTGTATCTAAAAACACTAATGTCAGTCAAGCATTATCACTTCAGATTTTCTAGAATTATGAAATCCTTGTAGTATAGGAAAACATCCCTATTTTATAGTTTGATTTAAAAAAATAGCTTCCCTCTCCAGTACTTCCGTCAATCTAACACAGCCCTCCGGGTGAGGACTGTTACCAGATATGCTTCCACAAAGCTTATCCACATTCCTGAAAATATTGCCAGCACTCCCCAGCTGCAGGGAGCACTGCCAGATAACCACTGGTGTGGGTATGACCAGCCTTCCTGTAAATGGGGTGAGGCACTGGGTTTGCAGGTGGAAGCCTGACTGCCAAGAGTCAGAGGGAAGAACACTGAACTAACATGGCAGCTGTGGCAGAGAACTGCTTGTTCAATAGTTTGTAAAGTTCCTTCTGTCAAGCAGCAAGACCATACTCTCTCTGCCACACTCCTACTCCGATTAGTTTTTCTAGCATTAGTGCTTAAAGTTATATTTAACCTTACAAACCAATCAATAAAACTCCAACATTAATTCAATCATAGAAAGTCATATTCCCTTTCATGTTATACTGACAGAATCATAATACCAGGCAAAATATTTAGTATTAACTTACCCTCTGCTTAAACACTGCAACGTGCAAGTTTTTGAAGCCCTAATAGCTTGGGCTGTCAGTATCATACAAACTACAACAACCTTTCTGAATTACACTCAGAATTTTGTGTTGTTTGTAATGTACTGGGAAGTGATGGAAAAGGAGAAGTTTTAAGTCCAGTTCCTGGATTTATCTTAACCTTCAGTTCAGTTACAAAAATATACATTACTCCTGTTTCAAAGGAGATTCAAGTCTGTTCAGAAGTGAATTGCTCATGTTCCACCACAGACCCACACTGACTAATCACCCTGTCCCTGTTTTTCAGTGTATTTTACTTATTCATGATGATCATCAAAACATTATAATAATTAAAAACTCTCTGGAGTAAATGCGGAAAAGTGTTTTTCCATTTGATTTATTTTCATAATAAACCAATTAAAAATACAAAAGAAGGACCCAAGGTTCAATGGGCTCCATCATTTAAAAATTTGTCTTTAAATACAAAGTCACTCAGTAATATGAATACATATAACATTAGACCTCTAAACATAACGATCTTATTGATCTTATTTGCATCTATCAAAAATTTGTATGGAAAAAATTTAGCCAAAAAACTTCCCTGCAACATTGAATATACAATATTTACAATCAAAAAACAAGAACTCTTAGCAGTATTAATCTCCAAAAACCTGCATAAATTGTATATATTTAATTTCCCTCCCCCCTTACAAAATAATCTGAAGTAGAAAGCAAGATTGTTAAGCTTCATAGTTGCAAAATGGCATGAAACATTTGCACCTGTAGTGATGCCTTTAGCTTCTGTAATTAAATATATTGGATGTTTTCATATAAAATATAGACATGGCATTGTCATTTCTGGAATATATGTTTTGAGTACTCTCAATAGGAGTGTATATTCAGTTTTGCACACACAAGAGCTTGTGCTGCAAAAAAATGCAAGAGGATACCTGGTTATCAAAGTCTAAAACTCATGTAATTCACTGATATGAAACAGATACTCGATAAAAATTCAAACACATGGAATGAAACTGTCTTACTAAAACTAACTGCTGCTTCCAAAGGTGATACACATACAGATTAAACAGAAAAGGTTACAATAACATTACTGCAATGTAAATCGGCAACAGACCAACAACAAAATAAGGGAAGTTTGAAACTTTGGCCAACAACCTCAGGAGAAAGTCTTCATAGCATAAAAAGCATGTTCCTTCATGCCTGTACTTTGAAAAATGAGCAATATATAATTTTATTTATATGATAACATTTAGCAATTAACAGAAAATCAAAATCCATCCTAAAGCATGAATTCTAAGAATTAACTGCAGAAATTTAGTAGCTTTGCAACATCATGCTTCAGAATCAAATAATATATACATAACTGAAAAGGTCCCATCACATTTATGAAAATAATCATCCACAGGGTCTTTTTTTTTTAATTATTTAATTATCAATACAAATTAGGTTCCAATGGCTCATTTTCTTGCTTCACTTGCACGTTAGATGGGAAATTATTCGAACTGGACACAACCATCACAAATGGTTGCTGCTGGAATCTCTGCTCTGACTCCTCAGTATCTTCTGCTTTGTCACTCTCCTCCTTCTCCTCTTCTTGTAGGCCAACCTGCTTCGTGTCCGGTGCCTTAATGACCGATGTGATCACCGTGCCTGAGGGCTGAGACACCACCTGTGAGCTGCTGGGCGAGAACGTCACCACGGGACTGCTGGAACTGAAGGATGGAGATGAAGCCATGTTGACTGTTCCATTGCAAATTGTCTGCACGCTGCTGGTGAGCACCTGCTGAACTTGTGCTGGGCTCAGCACAATCGAGGAAGGAGGTGAGACTGGCTTCTGAGACTGTAGCATGATGTTTTCTTTAAGAACCGTCATGGGCTGGGAAGTAGGAATGGCTTGTAAAATGAATTTCTGTGCTGTTGTTACTGAGGCTGGATCTGTGCTGGCTATCACTGTAGTAAGAGGCACTGTCTGGAGTGTTACAGTATGCAGCTGCTGATTTCCAGGAGAAACAACCACTGGAACCTGGGTTGGAGTCTGCAAAGTCCTGCTAAGATTAGAGAAGATTATTGTGTCAGAACACTTCCATGCTGGGTTTTGAAAAAATAATTATAGATTTACTACAGAAAAAACATTTGGCATCATAAACATTTCATTTACCCAACATTTCCAAAAAAGGTAGTAGAATCTCTCCTAATAAAACCAGAACTGGACCTGACCCCTGAATTCAGCAAGATGATTCCCAAAGTACAGATCAAGATGATTCCCAAAGTAAAGATACCCCACATGAACAATACTGCCATCACCAAGCTGAACAGCCTGCCTTTGAGACATTCAGTGGTTCATCAGGAAACCTAGAATCACATCCAAGACCTCCACCTCAAGCACTGACCAACATCAAAAGCACAACCCACTAGAAATCTACCATCAGTTTCAAAAATTATGCCAAGTAATTAATAAATCACAAGCCTAAGCCAGGCCTTGACTGTCCTGACATCCACATATACATTTAACTGTATTCAAAAGTATCCATGTGGTAGCAGTGTCTGGGCACAAGCTTGCCACGCTCCCAGGACACAGAGTTCTCTGTCTGCCAGGCTCATGCACAACTTCTGGTAAACCAGCTGATCAGAATCTGCTTCCAAAACATCATTTTAAGTTAGGAGTGATTGCAGGCTAACAGACTTGGGTACCATGTGACTGTGAATAGATGTAGAACTCTAGGGTCAACATTAGAGGATTAAAAGCTGTATTGCTGGAGTACACAGCCACTGCAGTGCACAGTGATTACTAAAATGTGGCAATACACTCCAGTCACACAAATTAAAACAAAACAAAACAAAACCCCCAGAAAACATAAATGGTTACCAGGGGAGGGAGAGAGGAGGGGAAGGGTAACTGCTCTGAGACCCTGACACAGCTTGTTTCATGCCATCATGCCATGCTGTCTCTGGCAATCTTTCTTTCCTTCTGTTTGTCATGCAGAGTTCTCTCCAATCCTCCTGCTTCTCTTCAATGTTCAGTCTTGCCTGCCCTCCTCCCCCTTTTCAGTCTTAAGCTCTCCCTTGTGTTTTCTCAAAAATAATAAAAAAAAAACTATCTCCACCTACTAGCTCATTTCTACCCTGCTGCAATCATTTTAGATGGAAAGCAATTACTGTCAATGTTCATACTTTCATATCCATGCACAATATTGCCTGCTCTTCTTTCTGAAGACGGGACTTTAGATACGCTGTAAGGGTTGCCTGCCATACATCAACCATGGAATGTCCTCTGTTCTACACTCCTACCCATACAGAATTTATTTTTCAAAGGTCTGTGTAAGTCTACATTTCAATATTTAGCCACTGACCAGTCCAATCTAATTCAGCATATTCAAAACTTCCATTTAAAACCATACTCTGGTGACCACAGTTGCAACAAAAAGCTTACCAACATAGGACTTAGGTGGTGATGAAGCTATGGGACAATGTGGAGGCAGATGCTGCTGCTGGTCATAGTCCCACTGCACAGGGAGCTGCATTCCCCCTTTCTTAGTGCAGCAGCAGAGACAAGTGCAGGAATATATGTAGAAGGTTTCGCATGTCCCATTCAGCACAGTCCTCTGGGAAAGGCCTCTAGCTGAGCTCCAAAGACTGCTCCAGCAAGAGCAGGCCCAGTAACCCTGCTGGTATCAGGCTCAGAGCACACACCAGCAGTAACCATGCTGGTATCAGGCCCTGAGCATCCTCCAGCTGCCAGTCCTTCCTGCAGACAATCTTTTCCCCAGATCACATAGCACTTGGTCATACAAGAAACAAAATTTCCATCTGTAACTTTCTCTTCCTCCCAAGAGAGACAGTTGCAGTACCCAGCAATGCTGCTACAGCAAACGAAATCCAAATCCTTGCCAATGAGGCACCCATGCAGGTCTCATCACAGCAGCTATCATAACCATGAAACGAAATTTGATGTGACTGACACCAGAGTCAATCTTGAGTTCCTTTTTCAGACAACAGAAGTAGTTCATGGAAATGGGCCTGGTTGAAGGTGAAGCAACAGCACCAGAGTGATTGCTTCTTTCTTTCAAACTTCTGGAGAACTTGGTGCTGGCACAGCAAATACCAACAACCAAGCCTAAAGCGCAAGGCTCAGAATGACATTACCAAGGCTCATACCAAGGCTCATACCAAGTCTCCAAAGGGTTATCAGTGCTAACTATTTTTTCCCCCAGCAATTCCCCTGGGATCTTGACAGAAAAGTCACTAATGTCTGTGTCAGAAGTAGCAACAGGATGAGGGCATCCACTAGGTTCTTTAAAAAATAAAAAAAAAGCAAACTATCTACAGTTAAATAAACTTATAACAAAATCAAAATGTCAGACAGGTACAGCTCAACCCAGGAAAGTCTACAGAAACGAGCAATGCAAGTGGAACAGCTATGAAAGAGAGATAACTGACACTTGCCATTAGAAAAGCATCAAAAGTGTTAGAATAAATACCAAGGCAGTTCTTTAATCCATGAAGAAACCTACCTGAGTTTGAAGGATTAAGAACAACACAATAGCTGCAATTTTGAAAGCAGGGGCTAAAGCTGCTAGCCTGTGCCAGTATGCCCTCTAAGTATTATCTTGAAGCTACTTCTTTGTTCTGTATTTGTTTTGTAAAAATACAAGCTGCTAGCTGCCAAGTGGCTTTGAAGGATAAGCTCAAAATGTGTGAACTGCATCTAATCAATGCAGGTACCTGCGAAGCACTAGGAGCAACAGCTCTGAGAGACTAAACTAGACCACTTGTCTCAGAACACTCTAATTAGCATCTGCATATTAATCTGAAGTAATTTTATTTCTCTCGAAAGGCAGCCCTGTGTCTGAGGTTTATTCCAGATGTGTTGTCTTCTCTATCAGCCAAGATACAAATATATGATACACATGTATATCGACCTGTACATACACGCATATGCATACATACACAGGGTGTTCTTGCTACCTGCATGCAGCAGGTAGCTGTAAAAGCACATCATAAATATTTATTTATGCTAATGATAGCCAAGCAAGACACTTGCCTTAGTTGTTAAACCTGATTACTAACTAAAAATCTATCTGCCTAAACAATTTACCTTGAATACAATTGAAAAAGATAGAGCTTGGTTAATCATTTTGTCTGTTTTACAAAAAAAAAAAAAAGTACACAATAATTCAGGTGATTTATTAACACTGGGCTACACTGCTTTAGGTGCTTTTAAGTCTATATTTTGCTATGTTTCTGAATTTCACTGGCATTTTGCTAACAGCCTTTCTTGTCTAAGGTACAAATCTTTTGGGTGATTATTTTAAAAGTTGCTGCTGAGATTTCAAAAAGAACAAGAACATTGAGCAACAGCAATGGAAAGGAAATTCGGCCATAAAACAATCTGATTACAACTGAGAAAAGAATGACAAAAATTCTGAAGTCATTTTAGCTTGGCAGAAAATGATAATCTATTTCTTGGGCCATTTTTTACTGTTAATGGCCTAGAATTGTGCAATATCTTATTAGCTCATCTAGAGATAAATAGTGACAGGCAAGAAAAACAAGTTTATTTATGGTAATTTATGTGAAATTTATGAGATGGGAAAGATACCAAAAATATTGAAGCTGTAAGCCAAGGTAAACCAAGTATTTCACAGCACGGTAATAAAATGAAACAAAGCAATATTAAGACATACACAGAGAGAGGTAAGAGAGGACAGAAGCAGAGGACTCAACTCTCAACGTGTCCTTTTTACTGAACCACAAAGTCTTGCAATTTTCTTTCCAGAATTTTTCAAAACTGCACAGTCACCTGAATTAGAACTCAGGAACTTTGCTGCTAACAGAGCTGCAGAACCTCCACTTCTTTCAGCAGTGCCAAAGACATGGAAAGAGAGCTCCTATGGATATCTTCTTATTGTGCAGAAACAAAAGTAATCCGATTAGATGACACTATAGTCCTTTCTGTCAATAAGCAGCCACCTTCCTGCATATCTCAGAAATTAAATCAGAAGTGTGCTTAAGAAAAGGTCGTCTTTAGCTGCAGGAAAATCAAAATGTTTGGTTATAAGCAGTCTTTGCTGTGATAGAAGTTGTCTGTATTGGAAATGTGTTCTGAGAAACACACCCCGTCGTAAGCTAAATCACAGTTTCTTGTAGAAGCCCATTGAGACCACAGTCTATTTCTGACCACCACCTCCCTCAGGAAAGATATTTTTCTCACCAACCTGAAACCTGGATTGGAGTCAAGTCTTCACTTAAAGAGATTACAGAGATGAGCTCTTTGTAACAGTCTCCTGTTTCTCTTCCTCTGGGGAAGGCTATGGCAGCAGTGAGCCAGATCCAACAATACCTACTAGTCAGTCTGCTGGAAAGCTTTTAGAACTGCAGGCTTGCCTTTGGAGCAATGAGAGAAGACTGCTGCTTAACTACAAACTGAAGTGAAGCATGTGCACCGATGGTTGCCGACAAAAGGAAGGCCTTCAGAAGCTGTTTCTGATTATTTGCAAGTCTACAGCTGGTAGCATCCTCTTTTGCCTATGTTCCCCATCAAGTCCCAGAGAGACTTAGGGAGCCCTTTAGCAAGACTTACACCGGTGATGGTTTTTATTCAGGAGACCTATAGAAATGGCACAGGAGTGATAGGCTACAACACTAGCTGACATCATGCAGATGGGACTCTTGCACTTATTCAAGAAAAAGGGACTGAAAGCAGATGGCCAATGCAAAGTCTCAGAAGAACAGTGCCAGACTGCTTCTCTTTGTCTGTGGGGTTATGTGAGCTTGAGCAAAGCCAATAGAGATAGGGTGTGAAGGATGATTACAGAAAATAATGCTGACATTCACTGTGCAACTTACACAAGACAATGTCTATATAAGGTATGAGATGAAGACATTTCATTTGATATAGCAGCTGTAATCACATGTTCAGAGTTGATAAACTCCTGCTAGAGAATTCTTTTTTTTCTTTTCAGCATCAGCATTGCTGCAGTCAGAC
Organism: Calcarius lapponicus; assembly: GCA_039654755.1. NCBI lineage: Eukaryota > Metazoa > Chordata > Aves > Passeriformes > Fringillidae > Calcarius > Calcarius lapponicus. The sequence continues at coordinate 42,844,359 of CM077462.1, read as the reverse complement.
CACCAAAGCATCAGAGCCTGAACACAGGAACACATTATGGAACAACAGCAGAAAGCATGTGTTTGCTTGGGTACACATGGCTTTCAAATGCAATTGACTCTGCTTCCTGGGACCAATACACAGTGTTAGTGAATTCTTGGCTTCATTGCTGTTCTTACTCAGAATGCTCACACCCTGAAAAAACATGATTCACGTTCAGCTACTTCTTCCTCCTCTTGAATCAGGATCCTGCCACTGCAATCCATGCTTGTGTCACCTTCAGAAGTAATTTTCTACCTTGAAGGCTGCAAAAAGATCAAGATGAAAACTGTGGCTGATTCATCATGTCGAGGTTCTCCTGTTCAGAAGTGAACACAGAGAGCATATCCCATTGGTCCTCTGTGGCCTCTATTAGCTTTCCTCCAGCTACAGAACTGAGTCAGGATTCTGGTCTTCTAATGTGCTCTCTCCAAGCTACCACCATAACATCTTGCAAGTACAGAAAGGAAACAGCAAGATGAATTTTGACAGAAATAGATTAAAACCTGAAGTGTACTAAAACATTGCACAGGGTTTGTCAGAAGTCAGCTAATTGCAAGTTTCTTGGCATATAGAGCTGCCAGCCAGAAGGTTCAGCCATGTCCCATACAGCCAATAGCAGAGACAGACATGTAAGTTAAAATTACTCCCTATATGATATTCTCTGAACTGTAAGTAATACAAGAATCTCTTTTCACTCCATCTCAAATCGCTACTACTCTAGATCAAAGGTAAATGAAAATGCATCTCTCTTTATTTGCAGTCCTCATCATTCAAGAGAGAAATTTACTTGTCCAAACGCGGGGATAGGACAAACACTAGGCAAGGTAAGTTGCTAGCTCAACAGGAGAGGTGCACTTTCTGCAGCAACAGAAAGAACGCCCTTTAATACTCAGAATGAGCCAATGTACACGGAGCTGAATTCCAGGCCAGTGCCTTCTAATTCCAAGGCAAAACACAATAACTCCAATAAACCAGGTATTCTGGTTAACCTGTGTCCGTTATTCTGGTTTAAACAGAATAATTTTACAAGCATGAAATTCAAAGAAACCTTTTCTTCCTCATAAAAGCTGGCTCATCTGAAAAAGTAAGCAATAAAATGCTCACCCAGAGAAGCATTTTTGGTTTTGTCTTCTCACTGGAAACGTGGTTCCAAACTCAGTTGCACGACTGGGGTCTGCAGTTACTGTGCCTGCATACACCCAGCCAGAACAGTTAGACCTGCAGAACAGCAGTGTATTTACAATTCCAAATATTCCCACTGGGGATACTAGATGTTTTCCTCAGTCAGCAAAATCCAGTTTGCTTGACCTGACCCTGCTCCTGCCCTGTTTCCCAAGCCTCAGTTAGCACATCACAGCCTTTCTGTTTAAGCACTGGGGCTGAAGAAGAGACTTTTATCCTTTGTAAGCAACACTTCTCCTTGTCTTCCTTTCATAGAGAAGCACCAAAACTGCTCTAAAAAGCACATCAAAAGCCAAGACCTTTCCACTTCAGAGTATGATACAAGCTTTGTGCAGCTATAAATGAAGTCACTGCCTGTCTCATGAAGAGCCAACCACAGATTTACATCAACATGCCCATTCCTTTGAGAACTGGCAAGAGGCCTTGGGGAACTTGGGCCTTGGGCTGCAACACTCTCCCAGTGACCCTTTGGGAGTGGTCTGTACCAGGCAGTGCTGCCTAGTGCAGGTCAGGGATGATGACATAAGCATTTCACAACAATTTTCAAATATGATTCTTTTACCAAGAACCTTAGCAGAGAAGATGCACATTCAAACATTCTCTGAAGGCTATGGTTAAGTGTTAAGAAACCAGTTGTTTTGACCTCAAAGATGCTCAATATTTTCTGTATTATTTTTTTCTTCTCACAACAGAACAGAAGCAAATTGCTGCAGAGGGAAAAACATCTATTTCCATGAAGAAGAGGAGTGAACATTTACATGAATAAAACTTTAGAAACTAAATTGCATAAGACAAATTATATGGGTTCAAGATGTTCACGCTTCAAGACAGAGCGCAACCATTAACTGGCATGCATAAGAAAACCTTTTGAGGATCACTACCAGATCCTGGATGCTGCTTTGCCCAAATGGTCTTGGCTATTTACATGCCCCAGCCTCTGATCAGCAACTGGCAACCAAAGCTGGTATTTGTTCTCATGCTTCCCACACTATAAAGTGGCCCCAGCCACAATGCCCCGGAGTGTGTGCATACCTCAGAAGGTTTGTCAGTTCTTAGTCTACAATGGCAGCCATACCTGCTGTACATTTTCAAATCATGCAGACCATTCATTTCAACCCTTATGGAAGCCCTGCTGCAGCAATTCAGAATGTGTACATTCATCTGCCTAAGATTTACAGCTGTCTGAACAAACTGTTGTTTCAGCCTTATTATAAAACAAGACCTAAAACATATGCTCTGAAAAATGTTCAGTATGTCATTCTACCTCAACTAACTATTTGAAGCTTGCCTTTTGAAGCTGAGCAGAAATATATCTGTCATAAATTATATTTTGAGAGCCTGAAATGGGCAGTGTCTATTGCACAGGACTCATCAGCACCTATTTTGCAGCTTGTCCCAACTTGGTTAAAAGCGCACCAAAAAAAGTCTGGATCATTGTTTTTATTTTCACTCTAACTGCTCAGAACCTTTAGTATAAACTTTCTTAATCAGCAGTACTTCTCTACCATTCTGAAAAGGTTTGATGCTTCTGTTTGAACTCCTTCACTTTGTCATCTTGGCCAAGTACAATTAGAGATTTCGTGGAATAATGTTCTGGTTAAAAACAATGGATATGAACCAAGATAATACAGAATTCTAAGGATGTAAGGCTTCTGTTTCATCTGAGCTTCACACATGTATCATGTCTACTATTTTTTCCCTTAGCTTATTACCCAAGGTATGACTAGGAAATACTGTAATGCAGTAATTGGATGTCATAATGTCACTGAATAGTTTTCCAAACATTTGGCTGGACTTCTTGACTGCCTTAAGTTTTACAGATAACTCTGTTTGTTGGTACCATTCCTTGTAACATCTATACTACTGATATTGTTTGTGATCCAGAATCTAGTGTGGGTCTAGCCTAGAGCTATTTAACTCTGCAAATTGCTGAACTTTCCCCCTATTTGTGTTTAGTATTATTGTTCTGCTGACTTATATGGTTCAGTATAGCCTCAATTATGTCTGTACTGCTTTCTTTTTACTATGTTGCCCTTGTCCATTTTTACAAGGAAATCCTGCTACCAAGGGGTAAGTGCAAAAGAGTCATGATGCTTAAGTGCTGTGTAGCGTCAGCCAGCTGACTCACAGATGAAACATGGAAGAATGACTGGCTCCCAAATGTCTGCAGATGCACAACTCCCAAAGGATTAGTCTGTTAATTGTTTCCTACAATCGGAAGAACTTGTTCTTGTAACAGCAGTAAGAGCAGGTAATATGGAGCTTTTCCTTGTAACTGGGGAAAATACAAAAGATGCAAAAGATGACAAAAAATTCTTACAAAGAAAAATTAAGAAGCAAGAAGGAAAATAGTTTTGAAGGTATTGTGCAGACCGACCATGTATAATTCAAAAGCAAGGACACCAAGCAGACATGAAAACACAGCTTCTGCTGTGGGACAGAACTGACAATGTCAATTTTAAAGAGAAGTTGTATATTTTTCCTTTCTAAATGATATGCAACAGAACTAACACCATGGAAAAGATGAGCTTCCCTCCACCATAGTCAGTACAGTTATGTGTGTACCTGTCATGCTGTAGTAACTCTAAATTCCTAGGATGAGCCACAAAGACATCATTTCACTTCAACCAGACTGGAAGACTAGCATTTCTTGGAAGCAAAAACAAAGAATCAAGTCTATCTAGCCATCATCCAGTGAATATATTATCATTCAAATATTTATTTTCTGTACATTTTCTTACCTTATATTCTGAACTGAGGAATTTAGCGATTCATCTGGAACATTACTGGTTACAGCTGCTTGTCCTTCTGTGAGGGGCTGCAATGGCTGCATTACGTGAACTGTCCGAAAAAGCTGAGCAGGTTGTACTGGCTGTGGAGATTGCATTGTCCTCAAAACTTCTGAACTCAAGCCAGGTGTCTGCTGCTGTACAACTTCTACTTGCTCCTTCAGTTTAGCAGGCTTTGAGTTTCCTGTTTTTACCACTGAGGCTGATCCTCCCTTTGTTCCTGCGTTTGCAGACGCTCTAGTTCTGCTTGGTTGGTTTCTGTTGGCCACAGCAGGTGAGAGCAGAGTTGAATCTGATGATTCAGTGCTAGGGCTGGCATCTTCATCATCAATATAGATGAGATCTTTTGGCATGTCTTTAAATTGATATACCAGGCGCTGACCTTCTACTTTAGCAAGGATTCCCCTTTGGTAATAGTATCTGTTTAAAGTGAACACGCATCAAGTTACACAGGTTTTCTGACAAAAACAAAACAAAGCAACAAAACTCCCAGAAAATAAGCACAGCACCAGCAAGCCAAAAACTTTTATGTGTCTAGCTTCTTCATTATAAAAAGTGGCCAATTAAATAGTGTATTTTTTTCCTCCAACAACTTTTTTTTTTACTGGTATTTCATGCCACCTTTTAACTTCAAACTTAGATAACTATGAGGAGAAAGAAAAGAACTCCATGACTTGTCAGATCTGCTATCAACTCACACTTTTTACAAAGTTGCATGAAACTTTCAATTCTCCTTTTCACTCCTACAGTTCTTTCAATAATCTGAATTCCTGTTTATTCACCAGGGAGCACAGGCAGACCTTTCACTACAACAAAGCAAAGGGAACAGGACAGGAGAGCACTATTTCTGTTACACTTACAAATTAGGAGGATAACTTGAAATTATGCACACCAAAGTGAGGGGAAATGAAAAGAAATGCATAAAACTCAGTTGGACAATTATCAATCAGCTGATAAGACTGAAGCTCCATGGTTGTCTATTTATTTTGCACAGTTTTTCATGTATGAGAAAACTCCCAGCCTGACAGGCAGTGCCACATGATTGTATGTTTTAGAACTGTCTGTACACACAAGTTCAGAGAAGTGAAACCAGAACTGAATTCTAAAACTGTATTTTCCATTGGAGATGGAATCGTGGGCAACAAGTAGAAATAACTTAATGAATACACATGAATGTTGGCAAGTTTTTTTTGAAAACAGATTGAAATTTTATGTGAAAGGTTTGCCCCACTTGAAATCTTCAGTCTCTTACTTATCTGTGTCTGACTGTGAAGATGCAGTTTTGCAGCAGTACTGAAAAATATCTATGCTGAAGCTGAAGATGACTGATTTGGAATTGAGGTTAGTGAGGGTTAATTTTAGTTAGCTCATTTATTTTGATGAAATAACATTTTCATTTCCCAAACTAATAGAATACTAGATTTTTGTGTTATTCAAATTAAATGAGGCATTTAATTCATACGAACATTAAAGCAACAAAACCAATCTACTATTAAAAATGAACATACCTGAGAGCTCTACCCATTGTTTCATAATTCATGTCAGGTTTGTTTTTGTGTTTTCCCCACAACCTGGACACAGCTTTGGAATCCACCAGTTTGAAAATGCCCTTCTCTCTTTGAGTCCATTTGATATATTTAGGACATGTAGCTTTGTCCTGGAGCAGTGCTAGTAAGAACTCCCAGAGATAAATTGTATTTCCTAGAATAAAAGAATTTCAGAAATGAAAAAAAAACCCAAACAAAACAAAACAAAGAAAAAAAGGAAAGAAAAACATTATTTGGCCATATTTTGGTTTATTAATAATGCAAATAATCTTAAAATTAAGAAGCTGATATCTTTACAAAACACATTATAATATATCATCAAGACTAGGAAATAGTGATGGAAGGGCATGGGAAGGGAAGTTATTATAATCTTGTGAGTTATTATAATCTAGGTGTCCAAATACCCCAGCCACTCTGTAACCTACAGCCAATGTGGGACCACCAACATTAGTCACCCATGTGCCCATTCCCTCCTGCCTAACTCAGTTACAGAAGCAGTCACTATTGCTTTACCTTGAAAAGGAACATGCTCAGTTCTACCCCCTAGAAATGCTGGAAATTAGGCTGCTGCTTAGATGCTTTGCTGAATCAAGGTGCGTATTATAATCCTTTAAAAGGCTAAACAAAATCCTTGCCTTTAACAATGCAATTTATGCGGGGCAATCGGTAATATATGCTGAGGCAGGCAAACCTTCAATAACAAAGTACAGAAAAAAGTATTTTTTTTTTTAATCCAGCGAGTGCTTGTGCTTGCTGGTAGACAACATTCAAATTTCATTTTACAAACAAGCGGGGACAAACACTTTTATATGAAAATCCATCACATCTGTTCAGTGTTTGCCACATATAAAGAAAGAGTATTAAAATCACAGATGGTGAATACTTAAAACTAGCACAAAATTTGCATTTTTTTTTCCAAATCCACATTTAAGGAGTCTAAACTCATGCGACTAATAAGACCTTTTTTTCCTGTTTGTTTTTTTTTTTTTTTTAAGGCTTTTGGTGTTTGATGTTCTTTTGGGAATCTGAAGCTGCATATAAGCTTCTTAGTTGTTAGCCTGAGAAAGCAAGAAAAAACTTCTTGTATCACCTCCCACAAGTAGCTGTGCAAAAACAGCAAGGATAGCATGTGTTGAAGTTTCACAAAAAATGATGCCCAGCCAATGAGAAGGTGACAGGATCTCTTTTCATAGTTTCAATTTAGCCCAGCAGATTTTTTCAACTTTACAACCATCAGTCTGAACCTTATTCCAATACGAGATCTCTTAAAAATTGAAAATCCTATAATACTATATTATAAACCATATTTAGCAAAAATTCATCAAAGTCATTAGCACTGTCTATACAAAAATGTTAGCAGCTCCTTCAGCAGGTGGTAGCTTGAAAAATGAGCATTCCTAGAGAAAAAACACTGCCTTTGCAACAAATGTCTCCCAGCTTACACAAACCAGCCTCCTGGCCCTCAGATCCCCCAAAGGCAAAACCAGACTGCTTAGGCAAGGCACAGTGTCAGGCAGGAGTGAGAGCATTCCTAGCCATTTACAACCTAATCCAGGCTGTTTTTGTTGTAGTCTAGACTAAAAATGCTCAACTGCATCAAGGCAACCTGAAAATTTGTCACTGCTTAGCCACTAAAGATCACCGTGAAGAAGACTGGCTGCAAAAAACAAGTTTGCTTTACTTACAGGCAGAATATTTAACCTCCTCCGAGTCACAGCAGAAAAAAAAATATGTGGAAAATTCAGTTTTCTCTATGCATCATATCATGTAATTGTATGGAGAGCTTGTAATTTTAGCATACAAGTTCCCCCTAGGTAACAGACAGGCAGCTCTTGTGATTTTCTAGCTGCTTCCCTGACACGGGTGGTCGTATTATTATGCTTTTTACTTCAATTTTGTGTTCCTAAAAATGCAAAACAAACGGGTTTCATAACAAACAGTGGTTTGAGGCAACATGTTCCATTTTATTCCCTTCAGTATTAACAACTTTGTAACAATGGACAAATGTGAATTATGGAGCATCCTTGCTATCATCGACAGAAGTATTATACTCTTCTGCCTTTTCATTTTGTGGCTGGCTGCTTCCATGTTTTCTATAATTCCATCTGAGCACCACCTGGATGTTCCTCTGATACTCCGTTCATTTTCACATAAAAATTAGGTTTTAATAAAATAAAAAAAATACAACAGTGCATATTTAAAATTGATGGCATTAACATGTAAAATATTTATTGATGGCCAACAGGTTTTTCTTCCTGTTATTGCAGAAAATGCCTCTTCAAAAAGAAAAAAAGCCCGACACAGTCATTTGTCAGAGTAGAGATTTTTCTGCTCTCAAGAGTGTGGCATTCTTTTGCCACCAGTGTCCAGGACTGGCTAGGCTGCTGTCCTGGCAAGTACTGCATGCATGCAAGCGCATCTGTCACACGCAGCAGGCCCCTGTGACACAGGGGAGGCTCATTTCCAGCTCCTACCAAGGGCAGCACAGCTCACTGGGGCTGGGAAGCCTTCCCTTCTAACACCAGCCTGGGCACGGCTGCAGCGTTGGACCCTACAGCAAAACAACCCTTTTGTCAAAGCTGATGACAAAATTCACAGGCACTACTGAACACTTCAGGCTGAGAAATTGTTTATTCTATGTTATGTGGATTTTCTTTTTATTTCTACCTTTTAAACACAGAAGGAATGAAAGTATCAAATCCCCAAGTTTTCTGCCCAAGTGTTCAAGCTGTGCTATAAATTTTTTCAAAATTCAGGATTTGGTACTTCCTGCTGCCAACTGGCAGGCTTGGTTGGCCTCATGCAGAATTAGACACATACAGATGGAACACATTTGCAAAGATCATCTGTCAAAATAACCACAGCCTAAGAAACATTAATATAATGCAAAGCACTCCCCAAGACTTCACTCAAAACACAGCAAACTCTGCAGGGATGTTGAAGAGTTTCCAAGAACCCTTGCAACTAAAGTGACAAATACATTATTCTCCCAAGGAACTGAGTATTTCACCAAGAAAACTCATGTGCTCATCTTTTCCTTGCCTTGAGATGTTAACTACCCCTGAACACAAGACCTATGTTTGCATCAGGAGTGAACTGGTGATTTTTTTTCTTTTTACAGATCACTCAGAAACTATGTTCTCCTAAACATTTTGGTAACAACTATTTGGACTTACCCTTTCCATCTTTGTTTTTCTTTTTCACAGATATGTTTGGAGTTGTAGTAGGGGACTCAGAACGAGATGGTTTTGGTTTCTTCCCTGAAATAAATCATCAGTAAGTCAACGGCAGCTTAAGAAAAAAAAATACCTAAAAAGGGAAGAGATTTGTTTCTCCAGTTCAAAAAAGATTAAATTTCTACCAAGTTGGGAACTTAGTTCTGTGCTGAACTTTTTTTTTCCTATGGCAGAATAGACCTCCTATACTCTTACTGTACTTCTAAAAAAAGACTACACTATGCACTTTCCTGAAGTCCATGCACATTGGAAATTTCTGTGGCTATTTAGGTACTCTTAAAAGCACTTGAAACAGACAAGAAGAGAAAAATAAGCTATTAAGTATGTGTAAGGGCTTAAACAGGAAAAGCTAGATAAAAGACAGAGCACTATCATGTTCACTCATTGCCAAAATGGAAGGTAGGGACAAAACAAGCTTGTCTCCTTGTTTTATCTATTGCAAGTATACTGCCAGCAGCAAACTACACTGTCATCTGAAAGAAACATTTTTTCTGTCCTATTGTCTTTTACACCACTTTTACAGTGGCTGCAGGTAAAGGGAAGTCACTTGCTTATGAAAATCAGAAGAAACAGTAACAGGCTCTGAAAAAATACCAGGTTTTAAAGTCATAAGCATGGTGTCTCTCTGGTGAGGAAGACAAAAAGGAAGAAGTTACTTAAAACTGATTACAAAAATGAAGAGCACTCATTTGAAAATGTTGAGAAATCAACTACTGACACAAAAGGGAACAAAAAAGCTAAGTCATGCTGAAATATTTTTCAATAAAAAACCTTGAACCTATTCTTTTATTAGTTCTCATTCCCTGCAATGGCAGCTTTTACAGGTGATGTAATTAATCAGAAACATTCAGAAGTTTTTTATGAAATAAGAATTTATTTTACCAGGTTTTGCAGTGACCCTTTACTACACTGACATTACTTATATTGTTACCTGTAATCTTTTGAGAGGTAGAATAGACTAAGCATACACAAGACTCAGAGAAACATATTTCTAGTTCAGATAGAACACTGCCATAGTTAAAATCTGAAGGAAGTTTTCTTTTCTGTATTTATTGAACTTTAAAAGAGTTGATGTTCTAAAGAGGCAAGACCAAAAGGTCTGTGCAATCCCATACACTCTAAATTTCCAGTTTTGGTTTTGTTTTGAGGGGCTGTTTTAGTAAGGAAACAGCTCTGCTGCAGAGTGAGAGAGTATTTTCACTAGCTCTGAAAAAATACCCAACAGCGCAGTGCCAGCCCACACTATTTCCTTCATCTTAAACTTCCAGCATCTACAGAGAAATTGTAAGAAACTTTAACTTAAGCATTCACTTTTTGACATAAGAAATCTTGCTACGTCCATCTTTATACCTCTTTTTTTTTTTTTTTGACAGTGCACGGGGGAGGAGAGGCATGGGATAGCTAGTTGAGAGAGCTACAGTGAGTAAACAAAACCTCTAATTTTTTTTGAGAATGGGGCACAAATGACACCCACTGTTTTGGCCAGTAATGTCCTTGATTTGAAAGGAGGTAGGAGGAAGGAAAACCTACAACATTGTTTTCTTAATATATCATGACATGAAAGGATAAAGAACTACTGGAGTACATTTTTAGCAGCTTTTCTCCACTCACCACTAAAGGTTGCAGAAATGTCTGTTTCACCTAAAACGTACTAGATGAAGTCACTGGCAAGGATGAGCTTCTAACACACAAGAAGCTCCTGAGGGTAACTTTGGCTAAGTGCTTTCCCCATTAGAGCTGTGCGAAGACTCTGCTGTCACATTTCCTTTCTCGAACAGGTGCAAATGTAGCCATCAAGGGGTGAGGAGTGTTATTTTGATATTGCTAATTTAGACATTATGTCTAAATGAGTTCAGTTCTTAAAAGGAAATTAAGTGGATGAGAGCTCAATTAGGTCAGGACTGAGCTACTCCTAGTCAGCTTCAGGAAACTTAAGTACTGATCCCATATAATTTATGCACTTCTGATTAGAGATAACCCAGGCTACTACATATGAATACCACTGCAAGAGCAATTCTAGGCTCTCTTTCTTCAGCCTAGACTACTTCAGGACTCTAAGAAGTCATCCAAAATTAGAAACCAGTGAAGGACATGAAACTTGTTTACAGAAATGTATTGTATTGCTATTACTGCTGTATATCTGGGCTAGATACTTTATTCGGATAGTTCTAGACTACACTGTCTCCAGGCACTAACTGATACCATCAAAAAAACAGTTAACAGAGACACATCAGATATGTTTCCTTTGTTTAAAAGAAGATTTTTTTAAAGCCCATTAAGCACTAGCATGCTTCCTCTTTTGCTTCAATAGAGCATGAATTTGTTGTTTTTCAGAGTACATCACTACATTCCTTTTTAGGAGAGAATTTTACAAAGAGGAAGGATAAAAAGTGTGCAAGACCTAAGCCTTATGTGGGCCTACCATAATTTTGAACAGCAAATTGGATTTACAATTGGTGTTTTCACTTTCCTATTTCCATGGCTAAAAAACACTTCACGTTAGAAATTCATGCTACAAATTAAGGTGACATTAGGCAGTGAAATGTTCACACTGATTAAATATCTTATATCACACCAGAAAATGTAAAATCCATTTTCTTGCACTATTTTCAATGAGTTTTGTTTTATAAAATGCATGTACAAACAAAATTAATAACATATATCTAAAATATGATGTATATAACTTATGTGACCACCTGCTGCCAGATATCTTCCACAGCAAAAACAGAATTAAAGGTATTAATGTAGCAAATTTCCAAGCTTCTTTGTCTGACTTTCCTTTGTTTTCCTGTCTTTCTGATCCGTAGCTGAGCAGCTCAGTGCTCAGACATTCATGAGTACAAACATCATGCTGGACATGGGTTTGGAGTTGAGCAGATGGGTGGATACAGCTCTCCTGCTGCAACAATAAGGCCAAAAGGAAAGGAAGTGAAACCACCACATTGCTTCTGGTGAACATTCTCTTGGAGGAGCTGTACTTGGCAGTGTCATTCTGGCCCAGTTAGCTGGCAATGCTCTGCACTGTGAATCCCTCTAATTTTAGCTAATGGCTGATATATACATGCTAGAAGTCTATAAAACCATCTATGGAATCTATAAAAACCGAATAAATTCATGAGTGATATGGACAGGGCAAAATGATCACCATCCTTTGCCATGCCTCAGAACTGACCAAAAGAAGGGAAACAGAGCGTACTTTAAAAAAAATAACCTACAAACAAACAAAATCCCAAAAGAATCCCACCCACACACTGCACATTATCCTAAAGTGCACTATAAGCTATAAACTTCATAACATTTTGCAGCAATTTTTGTACAACAAATCCCCAGACATTTTGAAGTAACACTTCTGCATCACTCAGACCATACCATCTACTTAAGAAGCCTTGAGTTCACTGAAAACTAGTACTTAATGAAACACTAAGCTGATGCATCTTTTCCTGCTTTTTTTTTTTTTTTTTCCTAAAACAAATACACATTTTCTGTGAAGAAACTGGTTTTCTAACCTACAGCTAGGGAGGAGGAAGGAGTGGGAGTAAGCAGAAGCACAACACGAAAGAGTATGAAAGCATCAAACCAAAGAGGTTAAATGTCTGGCAGACAGCAGCTCCTTGTTTTGACCCACACAGCAGTTAACATTAGAAAAGAAGAAGGGAAGAGAAGAACAAACAAAAAACCCCCAGTTTAAAATCCTCTTACAGTTGGTTATCTCACAGTAGTGTGCACAGCCACAGCAGCTTCCCCAGCAGCACTTTCGGGCAGCTGCTGGTAAAGCTCTCCTCCACAGCAGTTTCAGTTCAGCTTTCTCAGGAGAATCGGAGACTTCCTGAACCACACCCATCCCTATGAGACCTTGTGACACACATGGGGCATAGTCTCTCTCACACACAACATTTGGAATTAGCAGCAAAAGTAGCAGCAAAAATGCCCCTATTCCACAGCAGTATGGCTGGGTAGTAGAAGCCTTATTCTGGAACACCATTACACAGGAGAACCTGTTAAAGTCCTCATGCTCTAGGATGAGCCCTAGGATTAGTTCCAGAAACATAACCTCCTTTGTTTATTTTTCTTTTTATATTAATTTGTTGCAAAAGCTTTTAACATCTATATGTACAGCATGACTCTCTTCTGGCAGACAACACTGTCAGAGCCTCTAATGGGGTCTATGCTGAAGCAGCGTGGGAAAACAGGAGCAGAATGTCTGGCTAACAGCACTTCATGACTCTTTGGCACAGCACTGACTGCAGTGGAACATCACTACATAAAAGTAATCTACTACAAATGGAACTAACACTTACTATAGCATGAAGCTATTTAATTAATAAGAAAAAAAATCAGTAATATTTAAGAAAAGTTAAAAATCCCTCCCCATTCTCATCCCATATTCTGAACTGATCAAGTATCTTCAGTTGAAGCTAAATAAGAGCTAATGAAAGTACTTCTGGATTCTCAGCAGCAAAATCTCTGTGGCTTGTACGGCAATTCTGCTCTGAAGAAGAAACTATAAATTGGAACAAGCACAGATTACTGTAGGATAAGGAATCTCGTTGCTACCTCTACAACATCATTAGTCTAAGCAGCTGTACATGTGCTCACACCATGCAGGAAGAAAATGCTTTCCCTGCATTTCTAGCTGAGCTCACTTAGTTATTTTGGCCTGACACCCCGAATGGTTCCACACACCCACAGGGAAGCAACCATGCCACCCCCTACTCTCCTACTCCACACTGCTGTTCTCAGGTAGCATCTTACCTTTTTTCTTCTTTGGTTGTTCAAATTCTGGAGTCTCTGGTGACTCAGCATAAGGGTCTGGGGCTTGGTGAACTTCCACCACCTCAGGGATCCCATCGAGCGTGACTGACACGTGTGTGATAGGAGGCACCATTTCTTCCTCTTCAGTTGCACCAAACATAGTTGCTTAAGGGAAAGAGACAAAAGGAGTATTTTCACACAGCCACGAGGATTTTAAAAAGCTGGCTTTAGAGCAAAAACTCAAAAATAGAATACAATCAAACTATGACACTTGAGACATTCAAGTGTACAATTCAATATATGCGCTGACATTTTACATAGAAGCACTACTAAAATAGAACAAGTTAATGACAGAACAGACCCCACAAAAAGCACATTTATCTGCTGATCACACATTCATATTTAAGGCAATCTCTTACTGTAAGTGTATATTCTTTTATCCTGACAACATAAACATCAACCAAACACTGCAATCTAAACCATCTAACTTCATTCACACCTTTCCTCTGTAATTTTTGACTCTTTCCTGTTCAACTCTGGCATGACAATGAAATCCTTCATTGCCTACAATACTGAATTTCTAATACTCAAACTATGTATGTACAGGTTCTCCGGAAATTACAAAAAAAAAATCTTACCAATTCCATGCAACCATGCTGCAGTGAATCCCTCCTCTAACAAATAAACCTGGCAAATAAAGATTGGATTTTCATAAAAAAACTTACTCATTCTTTTTTCATCCAGCATAGGATCAGGGGAGTCCATATTAAGAAGTGCTTCAGCAGCCTCAATTGTTTCCATTGTTTCATCTCCATCATGACAAGATGCTTCAACTAAAAGCAAGAGAGAAAAAAAAAATTAAGAAGCTACAAATTTGATTTAAAGCTTAACATTATATTTGTTAGTATTTCATTCCCAGAAAAAAAAAAGACAGATAGAGATGGTTTTCTACTAGATGTGTAGCAACAGATTAGCTGGGGAGAAAATGCACACTGCAATAATTTCATTTATTTAGTACAGTACATTTTTCAGATTGCATGTATAAAAAACCTCAAACAAACCCTCATCTTTCTAACCCCTCTCTTTGCTGATCAAGCACATGCAGCAAAACACAACACCCATGAAACTAGGAAATATCACTACCACAAGCAATATTCCAGAGATCATTATTTAAAAATAAAATATTGCTAACTTCTTATGGTGCTCCAATGTCTTATCCACAGAAAAACACATGGATATGACAATTCAAGACATGATTTAATAGTGAACATGGGGGTGGTTCTGGGTTGACAGTAGGACTTGATGATCTGAGAGGTCTTTTCCAACCCTAAAAATTCTGTGGTTCTATGAACAGAAGTGAATTCTATAAATAATAGATGCCCATCAAAACTCTCCAGTCATTTAGCCTGGAGGAGAGAAAAAATATTCCACAAGTTCTATTAGAGACCATGTGATGTAAAGGTGTAGCTGAATTCTAAACCATTCAAATTCATGGCAATTACATGTGCAGGCTCCAAGAACATACTGGAAAGCAAACATGAAACATGAAATACAATATAAAAGGTTGGCAAGCTTTTCAAAATTTTTGACTTCTAGAAAATTCCTCATCAATCTCATGAGGGCAGCCATTAGATAAACCCAAAGCTCCTGAGAATTAATTATAATGCTTAGGGTACATGCTAAGGTCATCTGGGGGTACACAACAACAACAAAAAAGTAAAATATCATTTTGCAAAAAAACCAACTGGTTTAACTCAAAGAGCGCTTTACCAGATGATTTTTTCAAAATAATTGTAGCATTAAAAATAACATAGATGGCAGTTCCTGGTACAATAAACATTTAAAACTGTTAAACACACCCTTTTAGAAATTACTGTTTGTTAAATGGAAATTGTTGGGCCAGGCTTCCTAATCCTTTGATGTGAATTTGATGCAACTTTGGGGAATTCACTTGCATTTGATAGATGATAAAAAGGGCTTCATTAGTATTCCCCTCTCTAGGACACCAAGAAACCTCAGTTACTTTCACAGGCTTTACACTCCACTCCCTGTTAAGCTTTGAGGAATTTTGGGTGGGGCAGTCACATTATAAAACAAAACAAAACTAAAAAAAACACACTGACTGACAAAGCAAGCAAACATACATGTTAAAACACAATGTAATGACCTTGGAATATTTCTGCTCACAAAAGCAAGAAGTTTATGCCAGAATTTCTATATTTTAACCTTAAAAATATCACAGTAACAACAAAGTAACCAGTCCAATTAGCACTAAGCAATTACATAATTTAAAAAAACAACCAAGCAAAACTCCCTGATTTAATCACAAATGTTTACAGCTTCAGCAATTTTATCAGCAAAGATGAATGCTGGCATCCATGCATCAGCCCTACCTCTTCCACCAGCTGTGATTTACAGAAGCCTCCTTACCTTCTGGATTTTCCCTTGAGAGCCTAGTGCAAGAGGCTCAGACTAATGCAGAATAAAATAGACAGGTGTTGAGAACCCCGATCCACACAATGACTCACCCTGTTTTCTACAGGACCACCTCCACCCTATATCTGACAAAGACATTCAGAGAGTTAAGGATCTGCACCTTCTGGCTGACACCTCCAAACAGTCTTAAGAAATGAGAAACACAGAGCTGGGGAGAACAGCATGAAGAGAAAGTGAGTATGGACTATGGTGCTGACTTTGCAAGCAAGAGAGGGCAGCAAATCCCTGACAATTTTGTCAGGCAGCTGACAGGCTCAGGAGCTCAAACCCAAGGCATCTCAGCCCCAAGAGCCATACAGCATCGCTAGGGAATGCCTGTCCATCAGGAGGAGACAGAACATGCACATCCCATCCAGTCTGTGACCATGTACACTCTTAGAATGGTGCTGATGACTTGATGCTTCTGGTTCTAAGTTTTATCAGGATGAGAACTTCCAGTATCATCTACCAGCATTACCAAGACCTAAAGAAGAATGTCACATCATACAAATATAAATAAATGCACACAGCACTGCCAAAGCAGCTCTTCTGAGTTCTGACACTGTCTGAATGGACAGGAAGGTTTGGCTGAGCTGGGTCATGGCAGGCTAAGTCATGGAGCATGGCTGGCTTACCACATACAGTTTTAAAGCCAGCAGTGGTACCCCCAGGTTCTCAGTTCTGCAGGCAGGGAGGAGAGAGCTGCTGCTGTCTGCTCTTTCCCCAGAGAGAGCTGCAGGAGGACCAAACCCACCTGCTGCCTTTCAGGTACTAAGGTGATGGAGCAGAGCCAATTCTTCACTCTGAATAGCAGGTGAGGAAGAGTCTAACAGCTTTACATCGCTGTTACACCATATGGATACAAGTTTACCATCCCTATCCAAGACTAATGAAAGGAACTTATAATAGCCATTTAAATAATGTAAACATAGAAATTGATATAATTTGCTGCTCACAAAAAATTTAAGCATGTTAAGGAAACTTCCCAGTCTGACCATCCACAAGACTCCCTGGCAGTCACATCCCAAGGCCAGAGGCTGCCACTGCTGGGTCAAAGCCCCTCTACAGCGGGCAGCTCCTGTGACTGACGTGTCCCCCTTGGCTCCCCACACACCCATCCTCAGTCAGACCAGGTTTCCTTGCCAGTTCAGCCCTGGGTTTCCCACAGCAGAGTCTCAGATGCCTCGTTCCATAAAGCCATTTATTCTCAGCACAGTAACACGGGAACAGCCTGAGCTGGTGTCCCAAGGAGGACCCCAAACAAGGAACCCCACATCCATCTGTGGGCAAGTCTCCTCTTCCTCTCTGTGTCCATCCACCCCCTGCTGCTGCTGTCACCTTCTTCTCCTTTCTCATCCAAAAGACCAGCAATTCCCAGCTTCTACAGTCTCTCTCACTGTTCATTGCCTGCCTGGCCCTGATGCCCTTTTTTAGTTATCCCAAAGCTTGTCAGTTCACAGCCTCTTGTGTCTGGCTCCCACCCAGAGCCCAATCTGCATCTCACTCTGCAGCTTGTCAGCAGAGCTACCTGGACCAGATGCATTCCTCTGCAAGCAGCAGCGATATCTTTCCATCCACAAACACAGGATGGCAAAATTAAGTTTTTTAACCACTCCACCGCTCTTGCAAACACCCTTCAAGCATCTTCCGAGAAGATGACTTCACAAAGTGGTTTAAGACCAGTTAATATTTCCCTGTTGCTGAAAGAACCAAGGGTTGTGGTTTTTTCTCCCATCTCTGCCCCTGGTCCATGATCCAAACTTCTGTCACTTGACACATGCCAGGCTTCACACTTTTTTGATTACATAGTGAGACAACTGAGATTTATAAAATGTCTGAAAAGGTTTTGGGGGTATTGCTGGGTTAGCAAGTTGAATTACAAGAACTCAAGAGCTAATACAAACAAGGTGTGGGGCACCTCACTGAAAAAGTGGAGCACCACCTCTTTGTCCTTTTAACAGCAAGGTGCTCATTTGCATCCTTCAACATGAGACAGTGCTCAGAGATAACCAGCTCAGCTACCAAAGGCAAACTGGTGTCTCTTATTTTAGCATTTCTATAATGCTGCAGAATGGTATTCCATCATGGGCTGTTACAATACAGTGCCAGTTTTAAGAAGAACTGGAATTAAATGGCTTATTTGTTCTTCCTTGCCAAAGTCAGAGCTGAAAAAATGGGGAAGCGGGGAAGGTAATTTCTGCAAAGTATCAGGTTTCAAAGGTTATCTGAAATAGGCAGAAGCTTTTTTAAAAAAAGGAAAAAAGCGGGGGGTGGGGGGAAAGAAAATACTGGAAGATAAAAAGAGGCATGGAAGACAAAATAGGTAAGAAAATAAGGAAAAAGGGAGAAGAAAAAGGGAGAAAAAGAGAAGGGAGGGGGAAAACCACGCCTAAAAATATCTTCAGTTTTTTCCCAGGGTACTCTACAAGTTTTTGTTTATCTGAGCATGCCATAAACTTAAGCCTTTGTATCTGCATGCCAATTTCTGCCCAGTTACTGCGAATCCAGGCTCCCTATGAATCAGTGTTAGCACAAGGCTTGCCCAAACAGTGTTCTGCTCTGAAATTATGCCTCATCTTGGAAGTTCCCCACCTCAGTTCAAAGTCTGCTTTCCCTACTCCTGTCTAGTGTCTTTTTTGAAATTTTTACACCACTTTGGGCAATTCTATCCCACTCCCTTTGCTTCTCTGATGACTTGGAGCTCTGGAGAGTGAGCAACACAAGTCCTTGTCCAGGCTGAGATAAAGGCTGTGCTAGTCACAGCTGTGTTTAAATTCACTGCTGGTTTTACTAGAGACAAGAACAGGGACTGCAGAACCTCAAAATAATGTCAGAAGAAACCTAAAGTTGCTTAAAGAAGAAAGAGAGTCATTAGACATGGACAGACTCCCCTTTTGCAGAATAGCTGGCTGTTAAATTTAAGCACTTACTTTTTAGTATCCACTCTTAGCTGATTGTTATCTGACACTGGAAAACTGAGTTTAAAAACACAGGTATTTCAGGAGACCTGCAAATCACCATTTTCTTTTTTAAATAAGGCTTTACAATTTGTAAAGAAAATTATCTCTTTGAGGAGGTATATAAAAAACCCTCTGGTTTTACCAGAGCTACAGGCAGCTGTGAATAATTTCTTTACAAAGTAACTGAAACCAAAACCTGTTTTGTTGCAACTGGCATCTCATCAACTCACAATCCTCACAGATTAACACTATGAAGTTTAGTTTCCACTTAACTACTCCTCTGTATTTCTTTGTAACAGCAGAAATGACCACCAAAGAAGCTGTGCTTGTGCAGGACTGCTAGAGCTTCACAAAATGTACTAGGCAAATGGTACCAGACTTCAAAATGAACTGGTTATTAAGTACCATTATTGATCTATGAAAATGCACACTTCCATGCTCCCTATTCAGACCACGGCACAGGACATCTAAATGCAAATTTTCTGTCCCTGCTCTCTCATCCCCTCCCCCTCAAACTGTCCCAGTGCAGCCACTTCCCTGATCCCATGAAGATAATACCAGAACAGGTGAACCATAAAATGGCAGACTTTGATTAACTGTGGTTTTCAAAAAAAAAACCTCACCAAACATGACAAAGTTAAAAAAAAATTCTAACAAGAATTTTAAAAAAAATGTTTTCAGGAGCTACAGAATCCAATTAATTCCTCCTTCCTGTGCACGTCATACCCATAACTAGCCACACTAGCAAGATATACAAAGTGTAGCAATTGTACATTCTGACAAGTTGGCCTAGAGTTCTTCTGCACAAATTATTATCCCCTTATTTTTCAGGGAAAAAATATTTAAATATTCCCTTTAGAGATAAAACTTCATTCAAAGCCAAATGTTCCAATTAATTTTGTTAATCACCCTTTACTACATGACAGTTAATCATTTAAAAACCCACAAGACTGGCAACAAACTGGCCATAAAATTGCCATCTTAGTTCTTCCAGGGAAAAGTGCTTTTAAAGATGAGGGTGATAAGGCACATCTGCCTATTCATTAAAAAAAAATACAGCATGAGCATTAATACAGCTAAAAAGCTGATTGTTGTCCATGTCTCAGTAGGATCTCATATGCAACAGATGCTGTTTTTAAGTTTTCTGCAGGTTATAATTTATATGACAAGTCAATTACCAACATGTGATAGCTGTGCTTTTGAAGGGCTGAAGCTACATCCTATAGATGAAAAAACCTATCAGCATCCACTACTATCTGCAGATAGATCCCTAAAAACTGATTGCTTCAGTTTCATGAGGCCTACTGCTAATTTCTGTTAATCTAGGAGAAAAGAGAAGCCCAGTGGATGGCAGTCACAAAATAGTACTGAAAAACGAGTAACTTTAAAAAACCTAAATCCTTCATATTAAGCAGTCCTCGCTCAGTAATGTTTAGTCATAAATTATGGTGGCTTCAGTTTTGTTTTGCTGTGAACTTCAGTCATAAATATTTTAATGTGGAATTAGTACAGTCTTTATGATGTCTGATCCTCTCTCAAAGGCATAACGTGGAAGCGACTGAAAAGACTGGTACTAACTTCAAAGAGCAAAACAACACATTTCACTGTTGAGAGCAAACAAATTCAAGAAGGAAACTTCAAAGAAGGGAGGAAAAAAAAACAGCTGAAAAACAGAGTAGGTGGGAAAATTGAGCTATGATTAGCCCCATTTCAGAGGCAGCCTAAAGCAAGCTGTACTTGAACTAGGGTCTCTTCCACACTGCAGTCTTGCAGTTCAACTGGGCAGCTGTGGCTACAGACAGTGCTTGTCTGCAGTGGGCAGGGACGTAACAGGGCCTCCCTCCCCAGTGTCCTCTCCTCTCCTGCAGGGTGCCTTCACACCCCTGGGCCCCAAATTCTGCCCCACTACAGTCAGGTTGGATAGCTTCCTGCCAGAGACCAGGGGCTGAGCTACCAGTGTTGCCTGCCTTGTCCTGAGCAGGAGCTTTCCAGCCACAGTGCTGGTCCTGGCTCATCCTGCATTGATCCCCTTTCCCTTCTAAGGAAATCCACAGCATGCACAGGATGGAGACTGTGAAACTGATAATTAGTTATCATCTCCTTCACAGCAATCATCTCTGCAAAGTGGCAGCTCTCAATTTCTAAGGACTTTGCCTTTAAAGAAAACCAGATTTCTTGAACTGTAATGGATGATGGGAACAATACTGTACTTGTCTGACTCCAAAGTATCCCAGAAACCCTTGGACACCATCGGTTACAAGGATTAAATATTTTCAGTTTCTGGCAGCAATTTGAAAACCCTTCTCAAGTGACCAGCAACAACAACCAAAAAAAAAAAAGAAAAAGAAGAAAAAGAAGGTTAACAAGGGCATTCACAAAAGTGGAGTTTCACAATTACTCATGCATGTAAAAATTCACACACATTATATTACAGTGAATATGGATTCACAAAAATGACGCTATGAAATTCACACAGATGCATTAAGTGGTGCTTAAGTAACACACTGGGGAAATGCCAGTTGTAGTGTGAATAATTAATATGAACAGCAAGTTGGCAAGAGGTCTCAACATAAAATACTGTTTGAGTATCAAAAACCTTCTTGAATAATAACCTAACTTATTTGTATGGTCACAGTCTGTTCACAGATAATTCACTACTATGAAAAAAATACTGAGAACAGCTCATGTCAATTTACTCTGTGAACTGTTCCTCATGTCAAGTTAAAGTTGAGTTCTTGTTTTGCTTTTGGTAGTAAAAGATTGTATCAGAGTATGTCTTTGGAAATAATGTCAAAAGTATGAGTGAAACCAGCAAGCTGTCTCCATCCCTGGAGACAGTCCAGGTGTGGAGCTAGTGGCTGAAAGAAAACTTCTCTCTGTAAAGTATCTACCCCACCTTTGAGATTTTTCTGCAAAAGCACTTCAAATACATACATTCAGTGAAGGGTTGTTTTTAAAAAATGTGACAGATTTTTGAGCTTTCCTCTTGAGAACTGGGTGTTCTTTAGGGCTACCTTTTCTAATAGAATTTACAAAAAAACCCCTGTATTTTAGGTGTGAATCAGTACCAAAATTAATACTATGCTGAGTATACTTACATCAGTAAGTCATGCTAGTATGCACATTTTAATTTATAACTGTATACCCTCGGAAAGTTAAAAGTAGTATCTACTCAAGCTGCATATTCCTGCTTGTTCGTATATGTGTTTACTTAAGAATGTACCACATATTAATTAAAAGCCAACAAAACCTATGAAGAACAAAGAAAAACCTTGTTGGTTCTCTGAGCAGGACTTTGCCTTAATCATTGTTGATGGATGAAACTCTTCACCACTGGGAAGAGTGCACCTGGGATTACAAGCCACCTGCTAACAATATTAATACCATTTTCTCTGTCTCATATAGAATTAACAGCATTCAATACCACTATTCATTTTGCTCCCTGCAGCTTTTTGTCATTTAACTTTCTTCCTGCATTAGTCACAGCCATCTTGATACCATGACCCAGAGATGTCTTTGTACCAAGAGAGTGCGAGTGGCACAGAAGTGGTTTCATTGCCTACCTGTGAGGGTGATATCATCATCTTCTATGATTTGCTCTTCTGCAACATCCAGAGAGTTCTCAGTGATCATGTCACTAGGTTCATCCACACAGGTTAAGCCAGAGTAGTTATGTAGGAGTTCTGCACTAGGAACATGCTCCACAATAACAGCAGGGAAAATAGATGGATCACCAAGCTGGGGGGTGGAGAAAAAAAAAAAAAACAACAAAAATATTAGTTAGACGTCCTCCAATCTAGCCACTTAATGACTAATATTTCAACAGACCTGTATTAAACCACCTGGATATCAAGCTGTCAGGAGGGAGTACTAAAGATGATTTTTAGCACCTAAAAGCAAATAGCAGCAGTGTTCCACCAGGAGCCAGAGGCTGAATATTGCTGTAGTATCTACTGTACTGACTGTACTTGAGTACATAACACCAGACGTGCATGACAGAGTTTTGCAGCATTAAAGCTGACAATACAGAGGAGTGGCACAGCACAGTAAGTGCTAAACTTTGCTGGCAATAATACTGGGTGAGCAACTTGCTGCAGACACCTTCACCTTTTCCTTCTCCAGATTGAAGGAGTCCTGTGGCTGTGAGGACTGGACAGAGCACTCACAGGCAACAAATTCCCTATGAGACACTATTTGAAAATCACTATTTTAGGGGACATTTGTTACAGAAGGAAGGGGTGTAACATGTTGATGTAAGTGCTGTAATAAATTCCCTCTCTAATTTTTATGGCTTTAGTAATTTGATATTGCTCACACCACACCTCCCTCACCACTTTCCTTCCAAACTCTGCATTTAGACATCATCCTTTGGTCTTGATAGTCATTTTACAACAGAGGAAAAGATGCAGCTGGGAAACAGAAATCAAACTGACTAGCAATAATAACAAGGAGCACACTCTTTGAAAAGGCAACCACTCAACAGGAAGAGGTTTTCTGCAAATAACATCTACCACAGACACTGTATTTTTCAAAGTGAGTATTTCAAAATGTGCTTTGCAGGAAGAAAGTTATAGCAGATTGATAGCAGAACAGGTTCAAAGAAAGTCTAGTGTAACTCTAAGGTTCCTTGACTACAAAAATAAAACACATTATGAATGTGTCAAGCTTAAAAACAAGTAAAAAACCTAAAAAGTGGCTAAAACATATTTCTGAGAAAACGAATATATATACGTTTGGTCCCACACTCCACAGAAGAGCACAGATATGTATAGATCACAGAATGGCCTGGGTTGGAAGAAACTTCAAAATCATCTAGTTCCAATCCCCCTGCCATGGACAGGGACACCTTTCACTACATCAGATTGCTCAAAGTTCCACCCAGCCTAGCCTTAAACACTTCCAGGGATGGGAATCCACAACTTTTCTGGGCAACCTGTTCCAGTACCCTTCCACCTTCACAGTAAAGAACCTTTTCCCAATATCTAATCTAAACCTATCATTTTGTAAGTTTGGAGTCATTCCCACCTGTACTGTCACCACATGTGCTTGTAAATAGTCTCAATCTTTCCTGTAGGTTCCCTTCAGATATTGGAAGGAAGATCAAGTAGTTTTTTTAACCACACAAGTTAAAAACCCAAGGGAAAAAACCAACCGTATGACTATGTCCTTGTTTAATTCTTGTTTAAGAATTACTCATCTCTCACTCCTGCCACTGCACACCGTCACAGACAGAAAATGGTATCAGAGCTATCTGCTCAGCCCAGACAGCAGCTATGGGAGCAAGCCTCCCCTAGGGAAGAGTCTGGACCATAAGTACTGAACATAGAAAGTGCAATTACAAGTTTTAAAAGGCAGTAATTACCACTTGAAATTGCTCTGTGTTTTGTAAAACATGTCTCAGCAAAAACTGTGGTAAAGGGCAATCAGGAAAAAAAGAACTAAAAACCAAAAATAGTATTGTAATGGGCTTCTATCATGGACAGTCTACTAAAAAAAAAAAAGTCAACAAAACCAACATTTTAAAAAAGATCCACCAAATAATAACCTATTCTATGAAACATGTTTCAAAAGAGAGCAATATGGTAGAAGATCAATAAAAATGAACAAAGTGCAGACCAGTTAAAGCCCTCTTGTGCAATCTTATCACCGGATGACAGGTGTATATCAAGTCAGCAAAGCTGTTACCCCACACCTTTGTGGGCACCTCTAACCAATGCTGCATCATGCTGGAGCTGAGAAATCAGAAATCATTGATGCCCAAGAGGTCCCTACTGTTCTTCAGAAAAAATCATGTTCACATTTTGCATCCTATTTGTTTACTGACCCTAAAATCCTATTTGCTTCCAGGCAAGAATAAACAAATAGATTTGATTAAGTAAAAGCCACATCAATAAAAAAGGATAAAGCACTGTTAAGAGAGAGAAAAAATAAAAAACTACATGCATTTAAAAAAAGTTTTATTTTCAACAATACATTCCATAAGCTACAAGGTAGATGGCCCATTACAGCCTCATTCCTGAGGTACAATTATGTTCTACAAATAGTTGAAATACCTCAGTTTCAGTAATGTGCCACAATACATAATGTTTGGGATTTAAGTTACAGACAGCTGTGGTGCAGGCGCTTGGACATAAGCTAGGAACCCCAAGTTTCTTTCCAAGCCAACAGACAGAAATGGCATTTCTAGGGCACAATTCCCTCCCCAGTTTTAGGCTCCTGTGCTACGATAGGATGTCATGCCCTAAAAACACCTATTTCTCTGCATTGACTATGAAATGGTGCAGGCATTGGGGTGTTTGTTTCTGGTGTAGGCAGCTGTGTCCCACACACTCATCAGCTTCCTCCTCCCTGCCACGTCTGCGCAGCGAGGCGCGCTCCTTGCCCCCTTCCGCCCTTGCACCACCTCAATAGCTGCAGTGTCTGCAGCCACAGATCGAGTTGCCTGTGCTCAAGATAAGCCTTACATTAGCTTCTGCTGGAGAAGAAAATTACTTTGGCTCAGCTCTGTCCTTCTCTAATGACTGATGCTCACATCACTGGCTTGGCCTCTGAGAAGATGAGTTGTAGAAAAATGTTTCAGAATAATAAACAAAACAGATAAAATCAACTGATTGTCACATGTTTTCAGATCAGTTTTTCAAAGCCCTGTTTATACTACAGTCTCCTCACTTTGCTATGAAACATAGTACAAAAGCTCAAACATCCACATGTTTCTAAAATATGCTTCACTACTGACCAGAACGTTTCCTGTGGTACTGAACTGTGCTGCTTCACACAGTTCCGAAGTACTTGGTTTGATCCATATGATCAGATCTGAACTGCTCAGCCAGATTAAACTGGTTTTGGCCATATCTAGAAACAATCATCATACACACAACACTCTATATGGTTGCTATGTCTGTCTGCAGGCAGAGAAACCCCCATGACAGGGCAATACCTCTTCACCTGAACTTGAAGCTGGACTACCAAGGAAGCTGCTGACACAGCTTTGCTTCCAAAAAGCCAGAGATGAACAGAAAAGCATTCACTCGTGGTAAGACACTTTAAATGTGCTTTTCTTTAACTTGATCACAGTTTTGAACTGGAAGAATCTGAGTAAATGACACTTCTTGTGGTGTATTATTTTAAAACTATTGTTGTAGCTGCTTCTAACTCAGTCCCTTCAGCGATATGATGTATGGACTTTCCTTCCTGCCATGGTTGTGAAAATTTTTATATGCTCTTATTAAGAAAAGCATTTACACAACTGCAAACCAATTCAATTTGAAATGCATTTTTGTGGAAGTGGCCATTGTTTTTTTACACAGTATTTGCAATTGGTTATGATTTCATTAACAAGTTTTTCATTCAGTTTTAAAAGATAATACTAAGGTACACAGATGTACACATGACTATTGTGAGGTAATGTTCTTGATTTCTGTGAAGGCATCTGAATCCCAATTGAGAACCAATCTAAACCTTCCTCTAGCTTTGTTGTTTTCTAAGACAGAAAAATAATTGTACACATTTGGAACTGCAAAAGAACCCTTTTTTACTATGGCTCCCTTTGAATCTAGTGTGTAATGAGAACTACACACAGGGAAAACATTAAATTAAGAACTACAAGGTAACAATTCAATTAACACAAATTAAATTACCTCTCTAATAGCAAGGTTGCAAAATAGTTTATTTCTAATACAAACATGCTTCTATATGCCCTAGCAAAAACGGAGAGCGCAAACTATCCCAAAGTTTTTTTTAAAGTCCCAAATTAAAGTGTCAGCAATGATTTTCAAGAAATCGATACAGAGATCCATAGAAGAACAATTTGTGTATTTTTCAATTTCTTCTACTTCTGCTTCATGTTTCTCATACAAAATATAGGTAAAATATGACACCCTAGCTCCAGCAAAGCTTTGGCTTGGCTTCAACCCATTTCCCATGTCTGCTGGACACATACAGCAATTGAGCTACTGCTAAAATCTTCCCAAATCTCAGACACCAAATCCCCGTAGATGGACCTTTACCATTTCAGAGGAATGCAAACTTCATACTGATGAAGTTCATAGAAAGTCCCATGAGCAGGTGCCTGAAAGCATTGGTAATATTCCACAATCCCCTGAAAACTGAACCCAGTCCTCCTCTGAGGGCTAAAGGCAGCAATCTTCCTTTCTGCTCTCTAATTCTTTTAGTGTGCTTGACACGCTGACAAGGTGTTTCTCTTTTTCTCTGAAAATGGTCTCATCAACTGTCACCAGCTTACAGAAGATCAAAACACCATCCGGACCACAGAAATGGAAAATAAGGAAGGGGATTTCTTCTGCTTTGGAGGTACTGTCTTCTCATACTGCGAGTCTTTAAGGATGACAACTTGTCCCAGGAATAAGGTGACTAGCTTTTAACTGGTGTAGAATACATTCTGTGTGAGTAAGTGATGGGTGGGAAGAAATACATGCAAGAGATATTAGAAGGGAAAAGCTACAGAGCTACGGGGGGGGGGGGGGGGGGGGGGGGGGGAGGAGAAGCAACCCCAGGGAAAAAAACCCAACTCTCTTTTTAACCAAACAACAACATTCAGATTTGCTATATAGATGGCCATTTATATTAAAAAAACAAACAATCAATTTCCCCCTCCAAAAGAACAAATGAAACATCCCAAAAACCTAAACAGAGCTAGGGGAAGTGACCTTAGTGACTAGAAAACAGCTTTTGAAGTTTTCCTTTGCTGACAGTCCCTGTGCAGAGGCAGAGATAGCTTCTCAACTTTAAAGGTGTTCCCACTGCCAGCATCTGAGAAGGGACCAAATTGCACAGAGGGATGCTGCAGGCAGACACATGATGCTCACTTCTCTGGGAAGACAACCCTCATTACAGATTTCATATTTTCCTTAAAGTCTTCATAAAACTGCAAATGGGTAAAGGGAAGGAACCTTCCGCAGAAGCTAGAAACAGCCAAAAAAATGTAGACTTTCACCTTGACGAGGTGGCTTAATCTTTCTGAAAGCCCATGGTGATATCAGGGAACATGGAAGAGCAAAGGTAGGCATGAGATGATGGTGCAGAAGTCACGGCTCAATCTAAGGTCTCAGACTCCTCTTTATCAGAGGAAAGCAAGAGAGAAACAAATGCCAGAGGTACAGAAGGGGTCTTCAGGCATAGGTTACTACAAGCATCAGAGCCACCTGAGACAGCACAGCCCGACACAGAGCAGTCATGCTGGGAACCATGTTAGCAATTTAATGGTTGTAATAATTCAACTTCTCCCTGGCACCATTTAAAGCTTCCTACTATGGATCTAGCCACTATGCCTGCTTTTATTCAGCTTTTTAAATTAAGAATGTCCTGATCAAAAAGTCCACAGAGGACTAAATGAAAAGGCATTGAGAGAAGAAGCTGCAGATAGGAAGAGAAGCAGGTTTAGGCAGTGGCGTTGACTCAGCCAAAGCCTGCAGGAACTCCGACCCAGTTTTGTGTGTGCCATCTCCCTCTGTCTCACAACAACAACAAAAGAACCCAAACAAACAAAACAAAAGCATAGAAAAGAAGGGGGAAAAAAGAGCAAGCTCTCTATTTTAACCAGATCTCTGACATGTAGGAGAAGCCAAACAGGTTATCAGTAGCCTTAGGCCAAACCACTTGTTCCCTTCTGAAAATTATAAGGATATTTTCACTTTATTTCTTCCTCACCACAGATCTACTATGTGATAAATGAACCCTCCAAAAATAATGAAAAATTTAAAAATCATTCTTTTTTAAACTGCAAAGAATAAAGCTGATAAGAGCAAGCCCTTCCTGTTCACATGGGTCCAAGTGACTGAGTCCCTCCCATTGGCATCTGCCACTGAATGCTTACATTTGCAAACTGTTCATAATTTATGGTTGTTTAACTAAGACTTAAAAAATAATAAAAAGCAAAACAGCCATGAATTATGACTTCCCTGAAATACTGAGCATAGTTGCCACTTAGACCCTGAACCTCTCCCCACAGCTGTCCCATGTCCCAAGAGCTCTTGGCACAAGAGAGCTCCAGGCAAAGCTTTGACAAAAAGAAAAGTACCAAAGTTCTTAAAATTCCAGCTTGTGGGGGCATTGCAAAAATAATTATCAAAAGATGAGTTAAATGACACCTTTTGTATACAATGAAGATCCAAAAAAATGCTTTTGCCCAATACAGAGCACTTACAGAGCTAACATTTTTGCAAAGTACACAAATTGTGTTGTCCATCCCTAAAAACAACTAATCTAAGAACTTAGAAACTTTAGGAGTAGCAATAGCTCCTGTGTTGTAAGAAGCGGGTCAATCAAGTATAAGCAAGAAGCAGTCTTTTTGGGGTAAGGTACTACAAGCTCTCAGCCAAAAGAAATTTTGTTCCAGCTTCCCAGGTCTTCACCTGTGCAGGAATTCTCTTCTACAACTGGGCATTTAAGATTTACCTTCAGGCAGCCAGCTAGCATCTTTGATATCTGGACAGAGTGAACCCAGTGATTTAAAGGGAGCTTGCATTTGACTGGAGCAATGGACTTCCTGCTATGCACCCTCTATCTCAAGCCTTTCAAATCTTTGATTTCACCACCTTTAGGGTATGCTACAGAACATCTTTTCTTAGACTTCATCCAGAGCAGAATTTAGTGGGGTTATGAGATAAACATTGTCGCAGACATCTTTTGTGAAAATCCTTTTCTTTGGGATTTTTTCCTTTTCTGAGAAGCTGAGGCCTCAGAAACAAAATGTAAACAATGGTTATCTGCTGCTGTGGAATTCATCAGGTGGATTTTTGATTGGCCCATCTTGGATGTTTATAATTGAGGGCCAATCAAGGCCGAGCTATCTCGGACAGAGTCCGAGAGAGCTGCCTTTTGTTATCATTCTTTTCTATTCTATTCTTAGCTAGCCTTCTGAGGAAACCTTTCCTTCTAATTCTTTTTAGTATAGTTATAATGTAATATATATATATATCATAAAATAATAAATCAAGCCTTCTGAAATATGGAGTCAGATCTACATCTCTCCCTTCATCCTGAAAACCCCTGTGAACACCGTCACAAAACATCAAGGTTGAGTTTGTTCTGAAGCTGGACAAAGCTCTGTTTAGAAAGGTTTTACTGTCCTGTTGAGCACTCTTCAGTATTTTTAAAGTTTCTCAGGTGAGCATCTGAAGAATTTGCAAGAAGCAGAATGCATGGCTAAACGAAACAAAGCCCCATCTGCTCACACTATCCCTCCCACACTGAAGTAGCCCTCCCCACCTCAAGCCTCCCATCTCCTATCGGCTTGTCAAGTAAAGCCAGCAATGAACAACCAGCCTTACCAGAGGTAATAAGTAAGGTTTGTCTTTGACTACGCTTGTGCAATTCCCATATCTAAATCCCCAGGCTACCACAAGCTCTGGAAAAATACAGGGAAGGAAGTTACATTACTAATTCCACCCAAAACTGAGTTAGCACTTTAGACAGACAACACTCAGTTCATTGAAATGATCGCATGACTCTGACAGCAGAAACAGGCCAGTGACCCAGCCAGATATTAGGCCATACAGAAAACCAGAGACAAGATCATAAAACCAAAAGCAGGACATTTTTTTAAGAGAGGAGAATAAATGCTTTTTACATTAACAAAAAAGGAACAGTTTGTCATGGCACTTAGCCTTTTAAAAAGGCTCAGACACCTCATTTCTTGTTAAAAAATGCAAGCTCTAATATTAACCACTAGCTATAGAGAAGCTGCATTATTTTTACAATAGGAATCCTACACTGAAGCTTCAGGACTCACAGGATGTGGTTTAAATCATCACCACCTAACTGAGAGACTGCGTAGGTAGAAACAGACATATTTTCCCTGTAGTGTAAAAGAAACCAACGTAAATTACTTTCAAGCTTATTTCTGAATAACCATCGCACAGTAACACAATTTAGAAACCAATCTGTAAATAACAGTGAGCAGGTATGAACTGCCCCTTCCAGTCATCTGCAGGGTGACCATTATTTCTACCCAGAATTTTATCCTAGTACACTACAGAAGTTGAAACTACTATAAAATACCATCATTTTGAGAATTCTATATCACATATGTATGGATTCTATTGGCACAAAGCAGCCAAACAGGAAAAATATTTTTTGAGGAAGATGTCTCTGCAATACTGCAGAGCTTATAACATTTCAGCCAATTTCTGTTCCGCGCATGCAAGTTACAGGAAGCAACAGGAAGCTTTTGAAACAGCACAAAGATCTGCTGCAACAATAATGACCTCAATGTTTCCTTTTTGTGTTTTACACCACATTTTTTCCTCATGTTTCACAATACTCCTAACACCAACTTGTACAAATATGGTTTCTTACACCATCCCATACCTGCTGCTCATCCTCCATGACGTTGCTGGCAAATTCAAACACAAGCTCATTCTGCTGTACAACTGCTGCCATAATAACGCATTCCCAGGTCTCAGCTCCACATACAAAGAAAAATGTTCTTGAATGTGAAGGAACAGAGAGCTTCACTGAGGTCCAGCTGGGCAGAAAGGCAGGTTCACGAAATGGATCGAGTATCAATGTTTGTGTTTATTAGATCATCAGTGTTCCTGGGTTCTTCTCTTCTCAAAGCAAAACAAACCAAGGCAAATCCTTTCCTGAGTTGTTCTTCCCGCCTCAATAGCCTTTACCACTGTGGAGGGAAAAATAAAAAAAATCATTAAAAAATTGTTACTTTAGCGATGTGAAATTGTAGCAGTGGCAATAAAGCTTTCTACGTATTAAAAGTGTTCTATCTACATTCAAGGAAGTCAGATGCTTTTGTGTCTCCAAAGGTATTACTTTTACTGATTAATGTATGAGAACTTTCATTACCCGAAACAGAACTGTTTCAGGAAATACGACATCAGTTTCAAAGTGTTTCATATTAAAAGCATTAGTCTAAGGAAATGTTACAAAAGTTAACAAAGAGAAAATCCATATTTTCATTTGATTCAGATATGCAGTTTTCACCTTCATCAGTACCTCTCATCTTCACAGTTAATTCAAAGTGAAAATACAAAACTCAGACAGACCTACTCAGCTGTAGGATATCCCAAGTACATCACATTTCTTCTTCACACACAGTTCAAATTTAACAAAGTTGTTGTTTTGCAAGTAAAATGTTCTGGATCTTGAATCCCCATGTCAAAATGATGAAACCAATTAATAAATTCTTTGTACAATCCAGAGAGTGCCCACGTTCCTACATGAAGCAGATCTTCAGCTTCATGTTAAAAATGCGCTGTGAATGTACCCTTATCTCTACCAGAGGCTCTCAAGCAGCCGGAAGGAAACAGCACTGACCACGTCACGGCAAATTAGAACTGTCAAAAAAACTGCACAGTACAAAGAAAAAAAATCCCCAACTACTGAACATAAACAGCTTTGGTGAAAGGATGCCTGCCCACAGCTCCCATGCTGTTACTTACTCATCAGTGCCAAAGGTAAACTCTGTTAGGGTGAGCTGACCAAGAGGCTGCTGCACCCACCACCTCTGGGGAAAGAGGCAAGCGCAAGAACAACTCTTCGTATACAACTCAGCTGACCCAGACATTAACTTAAAAATCTACCATTTCAAAATAATAATGGGAGCAGGGGCCTAAAATTAGGAACCTAAGGAGGGTGTTGGTGCCTAGAAATTGAAATCAATATATTTTAAAAGAAGAAAAATGTGCGGGTCCCAGTGTTTTGAGCAAAATTCTTTAAACTGCCTTTGATTAAGAGCTGCTGTGACAAAAGAATAAGGGGCAGAGGTCTAAGATGTACCCATCCAGAGTGAGACCCACAGGAGAATCTACGTCAGTGCCTTTGGTGATGATTAGCATCTGCCTTTGTACAGGAGGTTTAACTTTGCCTTATTTTTGCAGTAGGCTCAAACTCAAAAAAATGAAGATCATCTTCCTCTCCCCACTGCCAAGCAATTTAATTAGGGAGGATCATGTCAGAGACTTGTACTCCCTCACTCTAGGAAATGTAACAGCTGCTTTTCCTATATAGGTTGTGGTATTCCCAAATTCCTAAGTAGTGATGGCAGAGCATTTTAGGCATTTAAGTCACTGGATCCTACCCTTCTAAGAAATCAGGAAACCCAAGATTATGCAAACAGGAGAACCTCCCCAACTTCCAAAGTGTGCTCTAAATAGCTGTTAAAAGGTTTGTAAGAGTAGCCACAACCTTAACAACAGAATATTTGCTTTAATGAGAGTTGCATGCATGAACAGAGAAGGAAGTGCTGTAGGAACCATTTCAACCTCAGCACTTGCCACTTTAGTGGTTGACTTGAATAGTTAACAAGGTTTTCTCCATGCTTTGGCAGAGTTGTGGCACTGAAAGCATTACATGCAACCATATAATCCTGGGTGACTTCCAAAATCTAATTGTTTAGCATTGTCTTTTAGAAGATGCCATTAGGGAGTAGACACACATTGCCAGCATAGTGGAAGTAAGCAACACTTGGGCCATCCTAGACTCTTATAATCCTGTATACCAGCCTAAAAATTAAGTATATAACTGTATAATATATAGTTTAATATTGCCTACAGACACTGACTCAAGTGGGTCAATCTATGCCAACAGGAATATACTAACTTTTTCAGAAGAGAAGACAGTTATGGAAATTTACATTGTCTAAATTTTACATAAAGTAATAGAAGTACAACTACTATTTTGGTTCCTGCTTAGGAATAAATTGCAACTGTCCAACAAGATTAGATAATATTTTAAGTCACACCCTCTAATCACTGAAGAGCAACTTCACTGTAAAGGATCACAAGGCAAACAGGGAAATACAAGAACCTCCTCAGTTGTCCAAATTCAAACTTCTGTTTAAATGGAGTTTAAGCCAATTGTTCAGAGCCAGAATATTGCAAGGGCTTATAATTGCAGCCACTACACTGACTGAAGCCACATGTATGAACAAAGGCTACAAGTTCTTAAGACCCAGTAACTATCTAAGGTCAATAACATTTAATATAGTCAATGCAAAATTGGGATAAAGGACATGTTGGAGACACAGGTTACCCAGTAAGCTCTTAAATATAAGGAAAACTGGAGGTCAAGCTACCCTAAAAATTTTAAAAGCTCCCCACATGCACTGGGAGCTGACATTTTCTTCCACTAGTGACAGGTTATTCATTATTCTGTAAAACACTAATATTTTACAGTAAATACGACAATACCAAAATGTACACTAAATGCATAAGATACAAAAGCTGTGGCAGTAAACTTACTAAAAGACATAAAGAAATATTGCCTTACTTTTATTTTTATAAAGAAACAACAAAACTCTCAATGCAAAACTAATTATCCTGATTTAATTTCATTTAAGAGACTGTAGCAGCATATTGTATTTGATCCACACAAACACTGCTTAAACCAGTGACACTATGCTAACATGAAACTCCTAATCATCTGATACCACTGTAGGAATGATCAGTCAAAAGCTGCTTTATGAGTTCTGCACTGTGGTGATGCAGTGATGTGAGACTGTTCCTCCTCCCCTACACCCCGACCCCAAAACCACCAAGAGCTCTATAAATAAAGACAAGTGATACATTCTTTTTACAAAAGAAACATCTACTGAAACATTAGTACTAAATCCAAAGACAAGTGAGTGAACAAGCTTTAGTGAGCTTTTACATCTAACCTTATAAAAGTTAGGGACTCAGACTATTACTGTTTGCAGGATATTTTTCATTACTTCTGTTCAGTGTATAGTAATAGCAAATGATCTATTGGGCAACAACAGCACAGCAGAATAATGGAAAAGTGCTTTCCTTTAATCCATATTACTTTCTCTGCCATAAAGAAAACAAGAGCAGCTTTTCACAGAACCCAGCAGAATTCTAAACCAGTTATATTTTCCATCACATCCATTTTTATAAACTGTGCTTTCATTATTCCAACTATCACAAGGTCCTGCTGTCTATAGGCTAACACAAACATGACTATTGTTTTTGCTATGTAATGCCACTTATCCCCTGTCTGATTTTACATACATCTGCAAGTAGAAAATAAGTTATTTGCAAACAGCATAAAATGTGTAAATTCCATTCACATGCACAGTAAGCTTGACTACATACAAATAATCCTAGGAGAAAGGGAACCCCATATATATTATCATAAAATTTACATACAATTTTCAGAATTATGGAGGAAGTAAGGTTTTGCTTTCATTTTTACTAATTGTTGTACAAATATATTATAAAAAGCAGCATTAAAACACAACAATATAAACAAACATCTTGATTTTGGTTAATCCTTGAAACAGAACTCAAATTACTTCCAATCCCCCTGGAAGCTCCCTCATCCACTGACTTCAACATCTAGGAACAAGCTAATCAATCAGTCTGTCAAAAAGCACATTCAGTCAATCTAAGCTTTAGTACATGCTACTCTGGACTCCCAGAAGATGCACTGTAGGATTCTGTCCTAAACATCAGCTAGACATCATAACTTTTCCCCACCACTCTTTACCATTTATACCTTCCAGTTAGTCCTAGCCCGCTGAGGACTAACTGAGCCAGTTCAACAAAGCTTCTTAGAAATATCTCCAGAACCAACATTTTTGGTCCCAATGGTGAAGCTGCAATATTGCAACTAGGCTCCATGTTGGAATCCACAAATTCTCCTTCAAATCCTGATAATATAAGCCAGTATAGGCCACACTACCTTATCATTCAAGCACTGTAATGCAGAACACCAAAATAAGACAATGGCACCACACTGGAGCAGGCGTAGCAGGCATCAAAGTACCAGGCAGAAACCCCAAATTTGTTACAGGTCAGCTATGAGCTTAGAAGACTCAAATCTTGCTACTGAGAGCATCCCAGATGAGCTGAAAGATGCCTCCAGGAAGCTACTGGATCCAGTCCCATTTAGGGTTACTGAAGATGACTGTAATCATCCTGCGCTGCCTTTCTCATTAAATTAATAAGATAATACATCTAAAATAAGAACCAGCTTAGTGCTTTAAGATTCAAGTGCAGATCTGAATTCTGAGTTACTGATGAAACAGTTCCACTCATTCAACACAGGGACAAATCACTTGAGACTGGAATTTCCCATTGATTTCCTAAGACAGTCTGTAGCATTAGCACTAGCCTAGAAGTGTCAAAGTTGTGACTTAACAGAGATGTAAACCTGAACCGCTCTCCCCGCTTCTTTACACCATCTTGGATACAGAGAGAAGAGGCGACTGAATGAGAGGAAAGGGAAGATTACAGAAATCTGAACAGAAGGACTGAGAATCATCTCAGGTGAGGTCAAATACATGGATGATAACCACATCATTTCACTCAAATTTCTATCTCCATTCTACCAGCAAAGGTTAAGGAGAGTTCAAACCAGAGTCAGTTCACCTTCTGAAGAGCCAACAAGTATCATCATTGAGTCAGGTTTTCTTAAAAAGGAGGGCAAAGCTGAATAATATTGCAGTTCTCTTAATGCAGAAATCCCAGACCAACAATGATCTTTATATATAGTCCAAACCAAGCTAATATATGCCACTTGGCACAAAAAGTTTCTGAAGCCTCAGTCATTCTACTGCTCACACAAATTAAAGGAGATAGAAAAACAACACAGTTAAGAGGGTAGAACTGAGGAAGGAAAGAAGCAACATAAAGAGCAGACTCAAGTCTTCTGAGAGCATCCATGCTGCCTAGGGCAAACTGTGCAAAGGGCAGCTGACATAATAAAAGCCAACAGAGTGACCTTTCCTGAGCTTTCATTAAGGACAAAGAAATCATCAGTATCAATAAATCCCTGTTTTGCAGCCTGTCTGGAAACCACAGGCTCTCAGTGCATATACAGCAAGGAGGACAGAGAGTAAAGGGTTTATCTGTTAAATATAAACAAGTATAAAACCCCAAAACTGACACAAAATACAGTCAATATCAAAGAAATTAAATCACCCCACTTGACACAAAAGCAGGTATTTACTCCAAAGAGAAAAAAACAACAAACGCAAGCAACAAGCTCTTTGCCATCACAAAACAAATTTCACATTTTTATCTCTTCTTTGTAACTATCTCTTTTAGCCTGAATATTTTAATTTGGGACCAGATTCCTTTCCAGACTACTAACAGTAATGGCTCCACCGCTGTTTACAGACTCCCCCACCCCTGAAAACTCTTTTCTTCCAATCTCCCATGTTCCCTCAGATTTTTTTAAGTCCCTTTTATTCAGCACATTTATGTAACACAGCTGTTGTACACAAACCCAGCAACCTGGCAGAGCAATGCTGGGAAAGCTGAAAAAAATTAAAGCATGGTTGAGGCTTTTTTTTTCTCTGTATCCTCTTCTACCAGCATGCTTAATATGTCAAGGCAGCCTCAAATCAGTGTAGGTGTGTAGATGTAAAGCACTCTAAGTAATTGATTTTTGCTGCAGCAACAAAAGATCAACCTACCACCAACAGCCAGGCCCTAAAGAGCGACCCAAAAGATACTGAGGTGAGACAGGCTTTTCCTATTGAAGCTCCTGAGCTCAAAAAAAAGTACTTGAGCATCTGTAAAGAGCAAGCCTCCCAGATTTGATCAGGCAAGGAAAGGCCAAGCCAGGTTTTAGTCACCCCTCTGCAATGTTTGCTCTAGCAATGTAGAGCCAACTCAACAGGAAAAGTTAGCTGACCTAAAGCAAGGGAGCAAGGACACTCCAGGGGGAATAGAGGGTCCAAATCCATTTTCCCATTCCCCCAACATGAAAATAACTGAATTTTTCGTTTTCATAGACTGACTGCATAGTATAAGAAGAGGTTAAGGAGATGGGACATGACTTATACCCCACGATGGGACAACTCCATTCCACCTCTCCTCCCCAGATCATGTGAGAGATTGGACCTCTTTTGCTCCTTGCCTGCCAGCCCCCAGCTGTCCTTCCATCCCAATCAAAACTGTTCCGTGAATTCAAACACCATTTTGCAGCTGCCCAACTTTCAGCACATTAGATGCCAAAAAGAGAAGAGCAGGGTAAATTTTTAGAAGTAGTTAAGCCATCACCTGGCTATTCATACAGCTTTGAAACTTTTCAGATTGAATTTGGGTTACTGAAGCCTAAGGCCACAGATGAATCACTTATTTCAACTACAGTTAGATAAAAATTTTTCAAAAACATTTTCAACTACAATTAGATAAAAGCCACATAATGTTGCTTCACTGCACAGCCCCTACTCTACCTGCCTGCAGGACACACGGACCCAGGCACACACAGCAGCTGCAGTTGCATGAACATACTTTACATCCATGTGCACATGCAGCACATATGCACCAAAGCATGTGTATGAAATGTGTGCCCTTCTACTGACTTGACTTTTAACTTCTGGCGCAGCTGTTTTGCCTACCATAGATTAAAAAACCCCCACATCTCTATACAACAAGGGGATACACAAAAGTCCTCCTCCTCTGCATCCAGTTCAGTCACCTCCACCCACTGCTGCTCATCAACACCCCAGTGCCACTGGGAAAATATATAGTTTGATCTTCTCCCTCACCCACTGAAAGCCAAACAAGATGAATTGCCCCCGCCAAAAAGGACTCCAAAAAGGACAATGTCCCCCAGGCAGTGCATGGGGGCAGCACACAGTGTGCCAAGCCTGCAAGAATTCCAGAGTCTGTCTACCAGCCAGGGAATGGAGCAGCACCAACATCTCAGGGCAGTATGAACATCTTGGTCTTGGAAAGCTAACATCTGTGCATAGGCATTGTCAGAAAGGAGAGGAGGTGTAAGCCAGACCTTCACCACCTGAAAAATGCTGGCAACAAGCACACCATCACACTGAGCTCCCTAGCAACCAACAGCATGACTGCCACCTTTCTAAGAATTCTCTGTAGAACTATCTAAAGGTCTCTTATCCCAACAAAACCATCAGGTTTTTTTATGGGGAATGTTTCTGAAAGCATGGCCTTTTGCAATAATGTAATATGGATCCAAGGAGCAGCTGAAAACATAACATTCATAGCAAAGACCTGCTTCTCCTCTTGCTACTGCAAAATGGTACACAAAGACACTAATGTCCAGTAAATGCAGAGCCTGGGAAGTGTGGTTTGCTGGTCCAAAACTCTTGGCAGTCACTAACTTGGTCTGCCCCTTGATTCTGCCTTTTGTAGTTAATTCATCACTATTGGTAGAGAAAGGAGAAAATCAAGTGATTATATTTCCCAGGGAGACATTCAATTAAGTCAACAAGGCAACTAGTTTTGAAAGAATGAAAGAAAAGCAATGAAAAATGCATCAGCCTAGATGCACTCGCTCAAACTCCTTGCTACAGACACGACAGAAGTGAAAAGCTTAGGAAAATTGTAAAATGTTTTAAAAACAGCTCAGTGTAATCAGACCCAACCAGCCCCATTACATAAGGATTTCTTTTTAAACAATGGAAAAGAGCTGTCTTAACACACGACAAACCTTCAGTAATGCAGATTGCAATCGCATGTCTCTAAATGCAGGATTTTGCTGTCCTTTATTCCTGTTAACTTCACACTTTTGGATTTACATATTCTCCATCAGAAAAATAGCAATATATTAAACATTGCAAAAGGAGAATAAATGGACTACAAGTTGGATATGACACTGCAGATGTCTACTTAGTCTAGCTCACTAAATGGTAAGTGATACTAATTATGGAGAGAAAGGAAAACAAAAGGTCTCTCATTACTTCCTCTCCTATAACAATTAGTATATGCTATTTTATCCAATAGTAAATTTGCAGGGAGTAGACTGGTTTTATGTCTTGTAATAGGATAACCAAATTACCAGCATTAATAAGTAACATAAGTATCAAATATATCTTCCTATTTTTCACACTGCACAAAATCTCAAAATGCTGTTTTAAGAAAAGATACCAAGAAAACAGTAAATTGATGAAATCCCAGATCGGGTTCAGAAATTTTTGCAAACCAAATGCATTATTCCAGTGACACAAAATAAATGTTTTTAAAGGCACCTTTAAGTGGTTTCTTGCATTTAATAGCACCTTTTATGGAGCATTAAGGCTACAAGCCTACAAGCACCTATAACAACAGAGCTGCAGACAAGTCAGATTTCACTGATTTCTACGGGAAAGTTCCCTTGCTTCTTTCAGACAGAGCTGAAGAGCTGAGCTCCAAGACAGCTAAAAGAGGATATGAGGAAACCTGTAAATCAGGGGTGGAGGGGGGAAGAACTGTTTGACCCTGCAAGATCTTGCTCTTTTGATTAACACATACACACAGGAAAATGAAGTAGTGGCAGTGGGAGGAAGAAAGATCAGAGAAACTAAATATAATTGCTTTGGAAGGGTGCCAAACTTCACAAATTACCAGTTGCTAGTCTGTACCCAATACTGACATAAAACTGTCAATCGTTCTCTAAAAACCATTTTGCCCATAAATTAGTAACAAAGTCATTATTTTTAAATCACCTGCAGGTAGAAGTTAAGAAAAACTGATGGCCAAAAAAGACCAGCAGAGATCAAGTTCAAGTTAAAAGTTTCTTACTCCAGGCAATCTCTTCCAGCCAAGCATCAGTAATTCTAGATCAGGGAGTTAAATTCCCACAGGACTTTTTCAGTATTCTGCAAAAGTTGCTACAGGACCCAGCTTAGTAAAAACCTCATTACAACTTCTGCAACACAGATTTTTTAGCATTCCATGGATTTTGTTTTGCAAATAATTTTTTTAAAAAACTCTTCTAACTGGACTGTCAAGCACAACAAACAAAATACTTTAAGTTCAAAATTACTCTCTGACATAGCCATAGAAGTGCTGCGTGATTTGCATTTCTATGTTTGAGTACTTGAGCAGTTTCAGAAATCTGGATTTAATGGACGTGCACCAGCTAGAAAGGGGCACAAACTAATCCTCACAGAACCCACTGAGGCCTCCCCTTTCCCAGTCTCACAGACAGACCTGGACTTCAAGCCTCAGTTTGGTACTTTGTTCTTGTCAAGGCTGCATTTGGCAAGTGCCAGTTTGAGAAATATAAGGGGTCTTACCTTTGCAGTGTCTTTAAAAAAGCTGTAAGAATACAGAGCAGATTAGGCCGTGTTTGCCTCTCATTTGCTGTCAGCTGTCAGCAAAATGAACAGTCGAAAGCCTCTGGAGCAGGCTGGTATTAGTCAGCTAGACTTGAATTTCCAGTTCTTTTACATTGCTGTCTATTTTCCTCCATTAGGTTAGCCTGTCCTACCCTGGTATCAGATTACAGGGAGCCAACATTTATAGCACCTTGCAAAACAGTCGAATATATCACATACCTAAGTCTGCCTATACCTGCTGCCCTCAATGCTTAACCCTTTTCTACCAACAGGAGAAACATTTATTCTGAGTTAGACTGTATCACCTACTAAACATTTGCAGCAGAGGAGACCTTTTTCCTTCTTACCTCACAGCTTACACAATGGAGTGAGACTTCATTTTAGGAACTGTTGAACACAGGCAGGCTACGCCAAGAACAGAGGCTCCAAGATGCGCCCCAGAACAAACCTGCACCTGCAGACCATACCTCCAACAAGAGCCCTGGCCTGGAAGCACTTGTTGTTTATCTCAGCAGGTCTGAGAAGCCCCAGTCCCCATTCTGGGTTCAAGATCATGTAATTACACTGATTCCATGCCTCCCCTCAGACCCTGCTGGCTAGAGCAGGAGGCAGGCAGGTGTGTTCTCAGCACAAGGAATGGCACAAGG
This sequence comes from Calcarius lapponicus, assembly GCA_039654755.1. NCBI lineage: Eukaryota > Metazoa > Chordata > Aves > Passeriformes > Fringillidae > Calcarius > Calcarius lapponicus. The sequence continues at coordinate 42,802,753 of CM077462.1, read as the reverse complement.
AGAAGGTGTTTCCAGCCCATGGCACTCCCAGCAACACTGGCTTCCTTCTGCCCAGCCAGGATGTGGTGCTGCCCTGGGCTTGGCTGTTCCACCATCTCCCCGATGGCTTTTAGCCCAACTTCCCTTTCTGGAAGGTGTCCTGCTAACCCTGTTCTCACAGACTAGGGCCTACAGTTTAGACAGTGGCAAGTCAAATCCTGCAATGCTGAAACAAAAGGAGCAGCAATTTCCCTCTTTACACAAGATGCATGGCCGGCCCATGGCCACCAGCTGCAGTGGTAGTGCTTCAGAGGGACTACACAAAGTATTTTGTGTTCTTGTATGACAGGTACCTTAGCTTTCCTACATGCTCATTATGCATCTTGGACTTAAACAGAGTTTTAACAAATGAATATGTGTATTCTTACAACTCATCCAGAGTTGTTCAGGCATCTTCCTTCTTGGGATCAGTGGTGCATTTTGTTAAAGCTGAGAATACAGGGTGATAGACCGTTACACTCTTAGAAGTAAGCTAACTCAAGAGAGCAGAGATGAAATACGCAAGAACTTTAGACACATACTGCTTTAACTTAAATCCTTACTTAAGTAACTTTTGCTCCTTTAGATAAGAATCACAGACACAGTCAAGGCAAAGCAAAAAAAAAAAAAAAAAAAAAAAGGCTCAGAGGGCTTGTAATGAGAAACAGTACAGCCCATACCACAAAGCGCTGCAACTAATACTTATCTGTAAGCTGCTCTAACTCAGCACTAGACAAGCATGTTGGTCTTCAAGAGATTCTACTCATTTACAAGAACACTTTTATTTATATTTAAGCTAGCACTTAACAATGACAATGACACGTGAGTAAACACAGATACATATTTCAGTCTCGTTTATAAAGCTTATCAGTTAAAACATGTTTTTGCAAACCATGCCTGAAGCTTTTTAATCTATTTGCCACAAAGATCCTCATTCACCTTTACCTATAAATATAAGAAATTAAGTACTCAGTCACACATTTCCAGCGGTTATACCACAGGAATTAATCAGTGATAACTTTTGCACCAGGCAAGAAGTCACCTGTTTCTACAATCTGTGACCAGTCAGAGCAAATATACAGTGCCCTAACATACACCTTCTCTAAACATCCCCAAAGGTCCATTTTGTTACCCATTCGGTCACAGCAATTGAGATTACCTATTTTTAGAAGTTTTTTTCTGAAATAGCTTGATGAGTGAACTAAGGCAAGCAGTATTGTGATTTTTTTGTTGTTGTTGTTTTTAGGGTTTGGAGAGTTCAACACTATTCCTAACACAGGCAGGGATTCACTCATGAGGTTGGTATAGGAGAGACAAATCTCCATCAGCATATCTCTTGGAAAAATTAAGGCACATCTCCTACTGTGAAAATCACAAAGCTGATACTTGCACTGAGCTTTCATATAGATTCAAAAACCCCAAAAAGCAACAAAAAAAATGCCCAACCCAAGAAAAGGTGACAACACCTCCTAACATCTCACAAGCAGAATTACTTAATTCAAAAGTCTGTAGAAATGGTAATGAAAAGTAATTTAAGAAGAGGTGCAAAGTACCAAACCATACCTACAATCAGGCAGACTGATAAGGAACAGCTGCACACAGGAAAGTCAAAGCCCTCAGACTTCTGAACTCCCTCCCACTAATCTCCAAGTCTCACAAGTCTGGGGTAGTCTTTTTCACTGTTTGTCTTTTCTAATATAATTGTCTGGACTTTTTTAGTACAAGAACATTCAACTTAACTTTTGGCTTAAACAGGATTTTTACGGTAGCTCAAACAGCATCCAGCATCTAGGTAGGCCTGGGTCTCTTAACCAAGACCAAAACAAACCACGTCTTTAAGAGAGTCTCCAGAGACGTTTGTTACGCCTTTCTGAGGTGAAATCTTCTGTCTGATTTCCAGTGTATCGTAATTTACAGATCACTGTAACAGCAACTCAAATGTCATCTAAAGCCTAACAAAGAAAAGTGAAATTTATTGAAAACTGTAGACTGAGGGACATAAGCTTTTCAACTCGCAGGTAGAAGGGTGAAGGATAATTTGTGTTGGAAGGCTGTAACTCTATTTCCCTCAGCATGAGTCACAGCTCTGAGCTGGGACGTGCTTTCTGCATGGAAAATTTGTACCAGTGTCACAGCTCACCAAAGAGAAAGACAAGAAATAACAAAATACTCCAGATATGCTCAAGTAAAAAACAATTAGTAAGATCTTCACCATGCAGGAAAGGGAGCAAAGTCACCTGCTGATCAGTTTGCTCTGAACTCAAGGAATACTTTCAGAACATTAGCTTAAAATACAACTCTAAGAAAGTACCAACACACACACAGCACTGAGACATGGAGGGAGGGACATGCTCTTGGTTAGAAAATGCATTACATAGCCAGAGGCACTTCAAAAACAAAACAAAGAAAAAAAAAAACCAAACCAACAAAACCCAGACCTTAGGCTCTTGCTGTAACTTGTTTGGTACACAAACCACCTTGTTACTAGACAGCCAACTACTTATGGGTGTGGAGCACATAGCACAAAGAGTTCTATGTGCAGGTTATACCAATAATCTCTGTGTAGACACACTGAGTATCTCCCCACTGTATGTGGAAAAAAGCAACACAATTCACTTGTCTCTAAACCTTCCAGAGATGACTCCTTCATCTCTGCAGAGAAGCTGCAGGTTTGAGCTTTTTATCTCCAGTCTGGGTCATCATCTTTCCTTTTTTCTCCCTACTAGTATCTTCAGCATTACTCACTTGTTATGCTTTAAGAATAACATTTTGAGAGGCAAATGCTTCTACACTGTTCTTATTTCCCTCTTGCATATGTTTGCCTCATTTCAGCCAGCTTTTTAAAAGGTAATCATTACCTTTCAGGTTCCAAGTCAGAAATTCACTGAACTGTGCTGTTTTCAGAGAATCACAGAACTGTGGGCTCCCAGGAAAGCAGAGCAGAGGGGCAGAATCATATCCCTCACCCTGCTGGACACACTGCTTTTAATGCAGTCCAGGATGCAACTGGCTTTTGGCGTTGCAAGCACACGCTGTTGGGTCACGTCCAGCTTTTCATCCACCTTGTGGTATGATGGTGTCTTTGCTTCTTAATCCTACACAGTAAGAGTCCAGAACCAAATGCCTTTTTAAAAACAATGCCCTTCACCTATTTGTTCAATATTGCCCTTCCCCAAAAGCTGCTGCTGGGTTAAATCAATGAGGTACTGAAGGCTGCCTGATTTGGAGAAGCTGCATTAACAGTGTGAAGAGTACAGACACTTCTGCTGTACTGAACATCTATATAGGACATAGTATGTTACAGACTCAAGTAATTTAAATGTCTGCAGAAAAAAAATTTAGTTAAAGAACCAAGCAGAGAATATCTAAAATCATGTCTTTAAAACCTCCTCAAGGTGAGAGACTGCTTACACAGCTGTAGTGGAGAACATTCACTCAAGACATAATTAAAGTTAGCTTTTTGGGCCTTTAAGCTCACAGTTTTAATGCACTCAGAAATGCAATATATTAATTCCAGGTTATTCTAAAAATGCATATTCTTCATGATGTTTAGCATAATTACAATAATAAATGCATTAACTTGCAGCTATGCAGAACAAGACAGAAACTAATATTCCCATGCCATTTGTACATTTTTCTTTTTACAGATCAGTGTAGCCTAAATTCATGTTCTAAAGTATTTGCATGGGGTGGGATTAAGAAGGGAGACTATTAGTCTGGGGAATTTCAAACTATTGAACTTGGCTATTAAGAGAATATAAATTATTGTCTGATTTGTTGTTAGACTAACAATTCCCACCATGGGGTTTCAAACAGTGACAAAGCAGAACTTAAAGACCAACAAGATTAAAATAAAAAAGCAAAAAGATTTTTCTTAAGAGTGTTATGGAAAAGGAACAGGGTCTGCAAAGGTCCCTCCAGGGAAGGCAGTGTCTGGACAGGCCAGTATTTCTCATTTCGTAATGTCTGGGGAAGTGTACACTGAAGCCTAAGTCACTCTTACATGAGCACACACCTGCTCCTGGGAGACACAGAAATTCACTGCTAATGAAATGAACTTGACACAGAATTTATGAGTGTTGCATGAAAACACCTACAGATTCAGTGTACTCTGGAAACTTTCAGAGCTCCCACCAATCAGGTGTAGAGAAATTCAAGCCCCACTTCTTCCTCATTTCACCATTCAAGTTCCCATGTCTTTTGCAGAACTAAAAGCATCAGAGGTGGCTGCTGTGCATGTGTCTGTGCCATCCAGCCGCAGCCCCCACCACAGGGCTCTGTGAGCCAGCCTATTCCCCAGCTGTGGGGGGAAGCAAGGCAGCAGGCAGACTGGGGGGGAACCAAATCACCTGAGGAAAACACAAAATCACCCCATCACCTTGTGCTGAGTTGTCTGCCCAGCCTGGTGTCATTCTGGAAAAGGAAGCAGCACAATCTCACCACAGCCAGTGGCTCACAAACCTGGAGACCTCTTTCTCCCTCCCCTCAGCTCTGCAGAGTGAGTAATACAGATACTTCAGCATGCACTTGGCCCCCTCTCTCAGGCATTGTCAGAATGGGGCGACTGCACAAGTCGACTCATGGCTTCCCAAAAGAGAAACCCTAACAGTGTCATACACAGAAGGGGAATTGAGGAGACTTATTTCTCCTACCGCAGCTTTTCCCCACTTTAACCCGCAAGGAGAAGATTGTTCCCACCTTTCCTTCCTTCTAAGATCCTCTAACACTTCCATAAGAAAGGACTAAGCTTGCTCTAAGTTTTCCATATAATGAATGGGAGCAAAGGTAGGTTCTATCTCCTGAAAATGAAAGGTCCTTCCTTAGGTCACATTTGACTTCTCTAAATTATCAGGAGTTGATGCAGGCCCCAGTGCAGAGAACCAGAAAATGGTTAGGATTGGAAAGGACCTTTGAATATCACTGAAGTCCAACCCCAATGCCAGAAGCAGGGACATCTGTCACTAGATCACATTGTTCACAGCACCATCTAACCTAATCTTCCAGGGACAGGGCATCCACAACTTCTCTGAGCACCCTGTACCACTGCATCTCCACCCTCACTGTCATAAATGTCTTCCTTATGTCCAATCTAAATCTATGCTCTTTCTGTCAAAAAACATTGTCCCTTTTCCTGGCACTACAGGGCTTGGTAAAACATCTCTATCCTTCTTAAAAGTCCCATCTATACACTGAAAGGCTGCAACAAGATCTCCCTGGAGTCTTCTCTTTTCTGCACTGAATAACTCTCTTAGACTTGCTTCACAGGACAGCTATTCCAGCCCTCTGACAATTTTCATTTAGGTCTCTGGGAAAACAAACATTCCAGCTTTTCTTGCAGCACCACAGCCTCATCACGCAAGAAGCTCCTCAGCAGACATCATCTCTGTTATGAAAACCCACAAATTATCATAGGAACCAGAGGCAGAATGTTTTCTATGTATCACTTCTAACCTACCCTTTCCTCTCCCAGTACAACATTAAACCCATACAGGGTAAGGAGAGAAAAAAAAAGGAAAAAAAGAAGAAAAGAAGAAAAAAAATATAAAAAAATAACAACCCACTATACACCACAAAACAAACAAAATGCAAACAAACAAAAAACCAAAAACAAAAACCAATGAAACAAACAAAAACTATACAAACAAAAACCAAATAAAACTCCCCACAATAAAGAACTACAAAAAACACAACCAAACAAAAAAGCCCCCCAAAAAAGCAAAAGAAGAAAACACAAGAGAAAGCTGAGTGGTAGATGGAAGATTAAGTATTACAATAGACAAGGTAATGCAGAGACAGGCTGCTTTACATAGTTTCTAATCCATTCTTTAATTTATCCTCCACCCTCCTTTCTTTTTTCATTTCTGTTGTCTAACAATTCATCTGCTTCTGTGAAGTCTCAGTGGTTTACTGTGACCATAGATACAATGAAATAATATCAGAATTGCATGAGGGTAGGTAAAAACCCCAAATCTATGCCTTTTTTCAAGATGCCATACACTTCAAGCAGTTTTGTGGAGGTTTTCTTATATGTTCCCTTCAGGGGTTGTGCCCTGTTTGTACCTTTCCTTTCTCAAACATGACAGTACTGAGAGCAGTGCTCAAAACCTGAAAGGGAGAAAGGCCAGCAGAATCATCCTGTCGCTGTGAAAGGTTTCCAGTGCAGCTATGTTAGAAATGTGAGAGCTGGTGCCTTTCACAGAGGCGAAGTGCCGAGTTTTGCCCTTGTGGTGCTGGCTCCTGGCCCTGCAGACGCCCGGGGGACCAGGAGCTCAGAGCGGTGCCTGCCTCTGAGTGCAGCTCCTCTGTGTATGCAGAACCTCTCATGCAGGCTGCCACGCAGAGCGCCCCGTAGCCCAACACAAGGCAGGAGAAAAAAACCCTAAACTAACAGCAACAAAAAATCCCCAAACCCCTTAGCCATCCAATCTCACTGCCCTACAACCCTTCTACTCTTTCCCACCCTGAGGAATGTCACCCTCACCCTATATTTTAAAGAGCATATAGTACAGAATCATTTTATCACATGGCAAAGACATCCCTACTCAATGCTGCCTAGTCAACAAACATACAGTTTAAGAGAAAAAAATCAATATTCTGGGAGCTATGGTGCCACATGAGGAAGAAAAGATCACCAAATGAGACAAAAAGGCTGAAAGGTATGTGCAGTTTCAGTTCTAAAATAATTTTGATGTGCAGACTACTCAGTTCTCTAAATTCTGGTGCTGGGGTAGATACTACTAGACTTCTAGTTTCAGTAAATTAATTATATTGCAATAGCATCCATATCTTCAGAAGTCATGCAACCTACATTAAAAAAATTGTATCATTTACAAAAGAAGGTTTTATGTGCTTTTTCTGTGCACTTCTAAAAAGCTGGTTAACTGAAAGCCAGACCTGTCTCAAAACCACAAGTGTATTGAGATGAAAAAATTAATAATTAAAAAGGAAGAAAAACACTCAGAAGATCACAGATTTTACAATAAAAACTGGTCAGGTAATGTGGCAATTACCTGCCCATAAAGACATTAATGAAATTGCACAACTTGAGGCCCAACCTGCCCATTTCTCAGATGCATTTAAAAACTCCCACGCTGGTAGCTGTGGAAAGTGAAATGCTGGACCTCAGCTCTCGCTGTACCAGGATAACTCCCATGGTTATTCACGCTTGAGGAGTTCAAGTCCTGCTTTCTGTTGAACTACATAAACCCTGATCCTTACTCTCAGGTGCCTAAAGAAGGGGCTGGGAGGGACAGCAAGGCCCCAGGCACACGGGCACAGAGCGTGGCGCTGAGGAGACAGTTGGTTGCACAATGGCTGCCTGGGGCAGGCGGCGCTGCCATCTCTGGCGCATCTGCTCCCCTGCTCGTGGTTTAACGACAGGAAGCACAGCCCAAGATACCAGGCCCAGCCGCCAGCGCTTCCTGCCCGCACTGCCAGGGCTGTCCCCTGCGCGGGCCGCGGGTGCCCGCCACGAGCAGACACTCCAGGACAACTTCTGAAGAAAGAGAATAGAGAAAAATTAAGTCAATTAGGCCCACGCGCAGAAAGCCGGCCAGATGGATGGAGAAAGAAGCAAACAGGTGAAGCGTATTGAAGTGAGGCCCCAGAAGGCCACCAAAGCAGTGCACAAAACACTGGTGGCACATTCTCAGCCAGCAGGGCCCAGGACATGAAGCAGGCCAGCTGCGGAGCTTTTTGAGTCTGGTCTTCCTCAACCAGACTTGTACACCACCAAGAAACGAAGTTACTTTACTTAGCAGATGAAATCTTTTAAGATTCTTTCTGAAATCTTCAGATGTGAACTACAACCAATGGGAAAAAACCCATTGCCAAATACAGTACCAGCCTTTTCTATGACCACCCTGTCCTAGAAATGGGGACAGGTTAATGATCTACAGGGCTTTTCTAACACTTATACCTAGAGTAACACACCTATTAGTCTACTGAAAAATTGAAACCCTGAAGAAGCATTTGGTACTCACGTGGTAAGCACAAAAACCAACTGTTAGACAAAGCATAACTTCAGTGAAAAGCAGAAATTCCAGCACAGCTGTAACTTCTATAGTATCCATATGTGAAGCAATACGTTATACTCAGCCCCTCTGTAAGTTGTCTTCTGTTCAATCTTAGATTTCCCCATAATATCATCAGTCAGAAAACATCATTTCCTTAGTCAGCCTAAGAACTGTATTTTCAGGCAGGATGAGAAATTATTAAGATAGCCTCATATCTGTTCTCCATCAATGACCAACTGGTGGTATAAAATGGAGGAAAACCAATTTTGTGCTGTTGTCAGCAGGGTAAAGCAACAGAAGATATGTCAGTCATGTAAGTTGGGAAATATGTCAACCAGCAGACATTTAACTGATTTTACACTATCATGTATTGCTGTAGTCTAGGAGAATTTTCTGCATAAACCTAAAATCAGTACACATCTTCACTGGATTTCAAGGAGTATCTGACACATTTTACCCTTCACAGAACGAAGGTGCTCCATCCTAATATGGTCTCTGTCCCCATCCCAAAACAGTTCAGAATAAAAATGCCTTTTTATTATCTTAGTAGAACAGTCACCTCAAAGTCAGAGGTTTGCAATTCCCTGAAAAAAACAGGGTCCAAATTCTCATCACTTCTAACTAGAAACATATTCCTCAATTAGGTTCCTCTGATACAGCATATTTTGTCCCTGGCTTTCATGTGCTCCCACATGAGTTCTGTAACCACTTGGGTTATTCAACAGAACAACATGCCCCCTGCCTCAAAAGACAAGACTACATCACCCCGTGTCACTAAATGCTTGACCACTTCATGCCTTGGAAATCAGAATGAAAGCCCTAAACTAGGACCCATAAGACACTAAGAGAACGTTTGCTTCAGCAGCATTTCTGACATCCACTTAAGACGCATGTCCCACCCTTGACAAGTACTCAAGCAATCCCAAGCAGCCAACAAATTTAAAAAAAAAAAGAAAGATACAAAAGTAATGGTTGCTCAAAAGCCTTTCTGAACAAAAAAGCCTTGCAGCATGAACTGAACCTTACTAAGTTTTGCTGGATTGGCAAAAGGAGAACTGAAAAAGAAAAAAAAAGTATTTTCCATCTCAGATTCCAACAATACTATGTAGCCAACAGCATTTTGCAGATTTGCTTCTTAGTTCGTAAGTCACGTTGGTCATATCTTGCAACATGTACTGGCAGGATTCAATGTTTTCCTAAGAAAACTGGGGTGGCAGATGCTGACACTGGTCCAGAAAGGGTTTGCTCTCAAGCTAGATATTCTTTTTAACCCTGAAAATTCATCTGTGTCCAACACAGAACAACAGATTTTATCACAGCGAACATTTCAAAATTCTCATACATATTGATTTTCATGCTGTATTACTACAGTACTAACTCCAAGCATAACAAACACTAAAAGTAATATTTACATGCAAATTCAAATCTATTATATGAATTATAGATTATTAACTTAGAAATTTAATGTAAGAAGGATAGGGCTAATATAAGAGGGGAAGGGGAATGTTCATTTATAAATTATTTTGAGACGCTTTAAGATCATGTAATTTTCCAAGCTCTGTATAGTTGAAGCAAAAATGAAAAGGTAAATGTTGTAGTATTTACATTTTTAAAAGCAAAACAAAAATCAGGATGACTTATTTCCTAAAAGATTGAAAATTTATTCCTCAAGACTGCTGCTGCACGGCATCAGCAAGGTACCCACATGCTCCTGCATTTGTTCATCTGACTCAGTTACAACTAACATGGGAGGAGTGGTCTCCACAAAATGGCTTTTCCAGCAGAACAGCTGTGAGTCAACTTGCCTCATGTCTCTGCATCTAACAGCCCAACTGCCTGGCTCCAGTGTGCTTTTTGGGAAGGTAGGAGGGACCACACCTCACCAAAGCACTGTGAGAAGAGAGGAGCAAAAGCGAAACTGAGCTGACCGACAACCGCTGACCAGGCTCCCCAGACAGAAAGAAAGAAACTGCCTCCATGGACTTCTACTGGTTTTAACCAGCTTCAGCAGAGGGGAACACAATTTTTAATTCTACCGTATCCCTTTAATAAACACCCCAAAGAAGACATTTTCCAGATAACTGAGGAATTTTTTACAGTGTTGACTTACCAAGGAGAGCACAATAACCAGCTATTCTGTTTGCACTACAAGGCAGTACAGTGCAATGAGTTAATAATTTATCATGGCATTGCTCTTGGCAACTGACCATAATCAACTTCTAAAATTCTTCCTCATTCTTACATTTTTAGTCTCAGCAAGAATATGGCACCCTTAGAACCTCAGCCCTACCAGAACACTTCTTAGCCGACGTAAGAGGTTTAATCTTCTCGAACACCTGCTTTCTTTCTGGATTGTTTCAGGCTCAGAGCAAAGGTCATCATTTCATTTCAATAACCTGATTTAGCAGACAGGAATAACTAAGATATTTTTAAACAAAGCAAGAAGTTAACATTCTTTCAAAACTGCAGCAATGCAGTTCTCATCCCTGTGTTTCCTTCCCCTTCTTCTCACAGAAGTAAAAATAACAAAAAAGCCCAAGCTTCTGTCTTCACCAAAAGCTTTTATTTGCACGGGATCCCAAATTAACAAGCACATACTTTTTCCTCCCATTTTATATTATCAAGGCTTATTCCTTTACATAACTTTGGGCAGTATTTAATTTATTAGTTAACACATTCTTCTTCTCAATCAGAAGCATCCAGCTTCAGATAATTCATTGAAAAACAAGTTTTGATGTGAAGAGAGTTAAGTCAATCATCCTAAGTATCGCTTTGCTGAAGCACTGGCCATGAAATGTGGTCCATTTCCAAGGACAACCGTGCTACTGCATCCTTCCCCTTGTTGCTCAATCCCAGCTCTTACAAACTCCACAGCTCCACCAATCTGAAATCAATCCCTAACCTGGTTCAATCAACCAGCCCAGCAACTTCTGTGGCATTGACATCTGACTTGCCAACTTGGCTCATCTTGGCTGAACCAGATAAGGAAAAGGCTGCTCTCGCAAGCAGCTTGGTCTGTGGATAGGAGGGGAAGGCAATAAAGCGCTAGAAAACAATCTATGCTGCCAGCGAGAAAAAATGAGGATGGCAGTCCTCAAGCAGCTGGATGAGTGCTTCTGCCAAGAAAACATGCAGGAATGACCATGCCCACCTCTGACTGTTTTGCTAAAGGCACATTTTAAATTAAATTAGACTGGTGCAGGTTCACATGCTCACAAAAACGTCGGTCTAGTGTTTAAACTGCAACTTTACCTCAACTAATACAGCTTTACTGTTGAGTCTTACCTAAGGGCAAGCTAAGGGCCTGGGCAGATGCTAAATGAGCTGTTTAAGGATTTACAACCCATCACCTCCAGGAGAGTTCACTATCCGAGTAAAACTTGCTTAGCCCAAACCTCCCTCCTGTGCTCCAGGGCACATCCATGCAAACCGCTGCTGCATGGCTTTAATGGGATGTGCCACCAAGCCAGCAGGAAGTTACACATGCTGCCTTCACTTATGAGTGAAAAAGCAGCTGGTGTGAGGCTGAAGAACCTCCAGTGTGCACCTAAGCTCTGTAAGCACACGATATGTGAAAATACCAGAGCCAGCATCAAGGCATTAGCATTATTGTCCCATCTAGTTAATAAATACCAGGCTTGCTCACGACAGACAGCATAACAGGTTCTCCAAAGCCAGTCTCTGTCAGAAAGAAACTACTTTCTCCTCACAGTGGAGGTTTCCCCCCACCAAGAGATCATCACTTAAGGCAGCAAAAATGCACCAACCAAACTTCACACTGATTTTTTTCTATTTCCTTTTTTTACTGACATGTTGCATCTGTGCAGCATGCATGCATCAGTAGTCCTGGGTTTCCTCTCTCAAGGCAATGGGATTTTACCCAGCTAGCTCTTTGCAAGTAGTCTCTCCCCTCAAAAGCACAGATTTCACATTATCATATATCAATAAATGTCATCACAGCTTTTCTGTTTATGAAATGTAAAAGTACAAATTAACAAAATGCTTCCAAAGCCACCTGAACACATGGCACCCATAAGAGACACTTTAGACATTACAAACACCAGAATCTATACACAAAATATACCCTTCTAGCCACATTGCTTCAAAAGTATTAAACCTTTTCTGCAAATGCCCCTCTTATAATTAAAAAAAATAATAATTTGTAGGTCCAAGGTCTTATCCTGTAATTTGGCAAGAGTTTTTCAATATTTCTTACTGTTGAGTTATTTCTAGTCCAGTACCACTGAAACCAGATTTAATACATGTCATTTGAAGGACCATACTAAAAGACAATTAGGTCTTTATAAAAACAAATGGTAGAATGTTGCATTACATCAAGCATTCATAATCAGATATATATATTTCAGAAGTGCCCAAATAGGAAAATATTCTGCCAAAAGTAGCTTTCTTTCTGCCTTTTTTCCTCTGGAAATTCCTTCATAGTCCATATTTAAATAGTCTAAATTAATGGTTTCTGTGTAAGAATCATAGAATAGTTGTTGTTAGAAGGGACCTTTAAAGGTCATCTAGTCCACCCCCCTACTGTGAGCAGGGACATCCTCAACTAAATCAGGTTGCTCAGATTACAGCCTGTTCAGACAAATTAAACCTGTGTTTCACTTAGTTGCTTCAAAAGCAACTTATTTCATTGTTGCTTTGAACTGATACTAAAATAAATACACTTTTTTTCACCAAAAAGGACCCACATGCTTGAAAATGCTGCAAGCCGTCCTCAGCAAACTTCAGACTGTTTTTCAACACAGAAAGTTTCATTTTCATTCATATGACTAAACCATCCTTTTTTCTGTAAAGAAAAAGGTCCCCAAATAGACACTTCCTCTCTACAGTTCCTTCTTTTCTCTTTTTGAAATAAATATTAGTTGGTCTTTTTAAAAAAACCTGAACAAACAGGATGGCCTCTCAATAGCTCACCACCAAGAGTACCTGGAGCCCTTTGCTGGGCTCACAGAGCTCTCCACAAGCTGGTTCAGAGGCACTGTGAGACACGGACGTGAATTCTTGCAACGTGTGCAGTTTGCAACCCTTTGCCCTCCATGGCCCGTAAGCTTCACAATTATTTTCTTGATAACTAATACTCTCATTTGCACGCCTAATTTACAGGCATCAGGACAAAGCTTGAATAGCTACAGAGAGTAAATAGTTTACAGAGGCTCTGGAGATGGAGGAGTGACAGCACAAAACAGAAAATGCATCAAGAGGACGCAAGTGGATAACGAAACCACCGCCTCTGAGGACAATGCCAGGCCAAATCTGTCATCAGCATACAATGTGCAAGCCCTGGTGCCTTCAAGACAGAGTTTTCATGAAAGCACTTCCTAAGAGGGTCATCTTCTGGTTGGAAAGACAGCCTCTACTAAAAACAAACCATGTCATCACATACTTGGGAAACTATTCTTGTTAGCTTCAAAATTATGTGGGGCAGCACATGTAGCAGGCACAAAGAGCAGGAAGCTGACATTATCTTCGTCAACTTGCTTTTAACTTGAAATTGAGTCTAGTTGGAAGGGCAAGTTAAACATTAATTTCCTGACAGTGGTCAGCACTGGGTATCACAAAGTGTAACTGTAGTTTCACAATCATATTTTGCTGCTTCTTTCCCTAGCTGCAACTTAAAACCGAATAAACACCAAGATAACTGAAAACTGGAGAACACCAGAAGTGACTTGATACAAAGCTCAGAAGAGCAAGGTAGTTTTCTTCTAATCTGTCCGCTTTATTCACTCTGTCAAAGGACTCATGAAAAACACTAGTAACGCTAGACAGAACAGTATATGCAGCCACAATAAGTCAAAATGTTTCTTTCTCTCCAGAGCAGACAAAAATTTGAATCACCCAAGCTCACCCTTTTCTTCCAACACAGGAACTCAAGAGCTGTGTGGTATGACATTTATACTGAGCCCACTTCAGAAGTCAAACCACTACCATGCAAGAAGGTGAGGGAAATGCGGAAGGAGCTCGCAAGTGAAGCGATGAAACCGTTAGTACGCTAACGGCAATATTTAAGAAGCGCAGTACATTCCCCTCAAAACAAAAAATGTATTTGGTAAATTCACACAGAAATGTTGATGATGAGTTAAATATAGGGTGTTCTAGAAATAGACTAAAATGCCTAATTATAGATGAAGACAGTGACATTCAATCCATCCCAAAGCAACTCTTTCCCACAGTTTTCAACCTATGCACTCAGCATTCCTATTCCTAGCAAATTATCTTAACCATAATATATTTTTCCCCAATACAGAGAGAGATAAGTTTTACATACAAATTTAGGAATTGGAGGTTCTTTCCAGGCTAACAAAACTACTATCAGTTTCACATTGAAGCCTGATTGAACCTAGTACAAACTCACACAGGACACAAGAGGAGTGATGTCTTTAAGGACAAATAAATGACCTGAGCTCCAGCCCTCTCATTCAACACTGAAGATGGCTGACAGGTAAGGCCTAAAGCACATCAAGGTAAGAATGCATAAACTTTGGTCCCTAGCCAATGGGATCCTCTCAGCACAATCACTGACACACTGACTGTGGGAAGCTTTGCCAAAGGACAGGGTTATATTGAAGAATAAATCGTTTTTACCTCTACATAGATTAGCCAGGTCAGGTCAGAAAAGTGAAAATGTCCAGAGCCTTTCACACGGCTGCTGCAGACTTTTGATAAGCAAAAGACTTAAAATTCCAGTATGTATAGTCTCTGTCAAGTACTTTATCTGCGAAGAAACACTTAGGTAAGATTTAAGAAAGCAAGATTTAAGAATGCAAATAATCTCTAAAATATGTCAGTGGCATTAAAATTATAAGCACCATAAATCACTGGCATATGGTAGCAAAGTTTCAGAGCTTATGGTGCAGGCTGTAACCAAGGCTGGAAAGGTGAACTCCACCTCCTGCCACTCCTGTGCTGAATCACTGTGGTAGGGGAAAGTCCTTGCTCCTTCTCGCACACCCAACAAATTCCAGTGAGTTACGAAAACTGTCAGTGAAAACAACAAAATCCGCAAGCAAAAGCTGAGAAATTTTTGCTAACACCTGCAAGAAGAGAAAGCTGATTTGGAGATCACGGCCTCTCCTCTGACACAGAGGGAAATCCTCCATTTTTCTTTCTTTTCTATCAGCTCCCTGAGCACAGTCCTGCCACAGTTCCCTCCCTTGAATATGGCTGTGCCGAAATACACCTCATGTGTATTTCGGCACAGCCATATTCAAGGGAGGGAACTGTATTCGGTCATGTATTCGGCTTTTTTCATATGTCAAGTGTCTAAAAAGTAACACACACAACCAAAGTATGAGTTTTCAGCAATTCTTAAACATCAGGCTATACCAGGCCGACAACATTCTTCAAATCTGGATGTCTATCTCTTTTTTCCTTCTCATTTGAGGACCAAGACCATGGATTTGACAATTCTAATATTCAACGGATGAGAAAAGAGCACATTAGTAAACCAACACTTCTGTAAAGGCAGGGATCTGGAAATAATGTTCAAGCTAACTGGCATCTGATGACACACCACTCCCATGGCTCTCTCGACAATCACAAACAATTCAAACTGAAAGATCCCTGCCTTGGGGGTGGGGGGGAAGGTGGGATTTTTTTTTTTTTTGAGACAAACACATGCTTCAGCTATACAAAAACTAACACCATTTCTCTGTACCTTCTAATCCACTTCTCTGCCTTCTAGATCTGTCCAAGCTGTCATCCGTAAGTCTTGGGAGGACTTTCAAATCACTTTTTCCTAGCTCCACCACTGTACCACAGATGTGTCTGTAGCCCTGGCAAAGTCCTTGTACAGCAGCAAAAGAGAATGAACACGGCAGCTTTTGCCTTCAAAGAGGAACTGCTCATCTGTGAAGCCCAGATCAAGAGAAAGTAGCAGCAGCCACTTACCCTTTAGAAAACAAAAAGCCTTCTTCCCAAGATAAGCAGCTGCAGCTTGGGAGATGACTTAAAAAGAAAAACTTAATACCTGAAGTTTTTAGGGTTGGATATCTCAATAGGGTCTGGCGCAAAAGAAAGAAGGGGAGAAAAGAGATAAGGAAAGAGAGGGTCATGTTCTATGAGTTGCAAGCAGAGAGCCCTAGGATCTGAAAATCAAAGTCGTGATGATAAAAAGAAAGATGCAAATATATATAAGAATTTTTCAGTAAAAAACTTCTATTACTAACTTTTTCTTTTTCAAGTAGTTCCTCTATAATTTCTTCTGTGATTTTTCAACATGTAATGATGCGCCAAATAAATCCCCCAAACAGTTGCAAAACTTGCTGCTTTAGGAAAGAAAAAACCCCAAAATGTAAAATGAAAAGATAGTGAAAACCCATTGTACTGTAAGATGCCGAAAGAAGATATGGCTGAACACTCGGAAGGGTGAAGACGAGAGACAGCCTCACCCAAAACATGACCATTTACTTAATGGTTGCCTCCCTCTCTCTCCCTCCCCTGCAACTGATCACAGTACTAAGCAAGACTCCATTATACTTCTCAGATACAGGCTCTAGAGAGTAAATGAACCTGGAAAGTATTCCCTTGTGCACAACAGCTCAAGTGCCCCGTCATTTAATTTTCAGTAAGAAGATATCAAATTGGATTTCTCAAGTGACAGATGGAAATATATGGTCCAAAGTTAAAACTCAGACAAAACTTCTAAATAACGTTTTCGCTCAACAAAGGTGGAAACAGAGATTCTTTTTCAAAAACTTTACTGGAGTCCAGAATTACATAATTAGGAGAATCAAGGTGATTTTCATGCACTGAAAGTTTAAGAAGCAATTTGACGCACCACAATTACCTCCAAGATTTTCTTCTCTCATTACAACTACCACTAAACCTATTTTCTAATTGGTCTGCCATGTACACTATCACCATAACTTCCATTTCTTAATCATTTTCAGGAAAAGGTGAGTACCTGCCCGCGTAACAACTTAACTCCTTCTATTTTGAAACGACGCCGCGGCGGCTGCCGTTAATGGCTCTGTTTCGGCAGAAAGAGAACTTCAATTTAAGGGCGCAGAGAATGACCTGTCCTCGAAATGATATTTTAAATCTGCCTTTTAAAGTCACCACGGACCACACCGGGCGAACGGCAGCGGAGCGGAGGTGTTGGAAGCCGCAGCGCTGATAGCCAACGCTTTGCCCGAATCGCTCTGGACCGTGCCCTGCTCCATGCTAGCCGAGTCCAGGCACACGCAGCTTCAGAATAAATAAAATACGTGAATTTTACAGCCCGCTGAGCGGCGGTTGGAGGGCTCCGACCGGCAGCCAGCCTGGCAGCCCCGCAAGCTGAAAAGGAGACAAAAGTAGAAAACGCAGCAGCCTTACAAGCCAGCTGTCACACTCGTGCAGCGCGCTGCTCAGACCAGCACAGCCGCGGTGCCCTTTGCCCGCAGCAACAGGCACAGCTTCAGGCAGCTCACGGCGCCGCTGCCCCGAGACGCCCCTTTACTCACGGCCCAATTTATATTTCGCTTTTCCCTGTGCTGCTGCGCTTTTCCAGAAGTTCTCTCTTCCCCGCAGTTTCTCCCGACGGCTGCGGAGCGCTGCCCCGGGCGCGGCCGACCGTCGGGGCAGCAGCGGCAGCCGCCGCCCGCAGCCCGGGGCGCCGCGTCCCCCCGGCCCTCCCGCCCGCCCGGCTCTCGCTGCCCGGGCAGCACGTACCGCCCGGCCGCGGGGCCCGCGGCGCCGCCCCGGCCTCCCCGCAGCGTCGTGCAGCTAAAATGGCTCCTGTCGAGAGGGGGAAGTTGTGCCCGGGCCCCGGACGGTGACTCACCGCGGGGCCGGGCGGCTCGGCTCGGAACGACACGACACGCCCCGGGGCGGCGGCCGGCGCTCCGCCGGGCCCGGCCCGCAGGTGGCGGCGGGGCGCGGGGGGGGACGGGCCGGCGGCGGCCTCGTGACCCGCCCGGGCTCCGCTCGGCCCGGCTCCCTCGTGTGCGGGGAGCGCCCGAGCCGCGCCGTCCCGCGCCCGCCCGGATCCCCGCCGCTGCCTCCGGTCCTTAGGAAACATCCCGCTCCGCACCCCTCCATGAGTAATAATTCACAGAGTCAATTAGGTTAGAAAAGACCTCTGAGATCATCGTGTCTGACCCATGACCAAAAACCTGCCTGTCAACTAGACCATGTCACCAAGTGCCACCTCCAGGGACGGTGACTCTGTCACCTCCTTAGGCGGCCTATTCCAATGTCTACCCGCCCTTTCTGGGATGAAATTCTTCCTAACGTCCAACCTAAACCTCCCCTGGCACATTCTCTAAGACTGTGTTCTCTCATCCTAAATTAAATGAACAAACATATTTCTGAGGAACATCTCATCTTTTCAACCAATATCATCTTGCTCACACCAAACTGGTTAACTCCTGAAAAAGAGTGAAACTTTGGAAGGCCAAAATGCTTGGGGAAATTGAGTTAAAGTGCAGCATCCAATGGAACACAGACAGCCAATGCTAGAGCCAGGGTTCCTGGGACTCCCAATAAATTTCTGATATGCTCTTCATGTTCTTTAAACAAAGCCTCGTGCCCAGTAAACAACACACTGGAAGCCGCCTAGCCCTCAGCAGTGTAGGTGCTTGGGACAGGCTCTATGATTGCATAGGGCACGCTGAAAGGCCTGACAGAAGTGTAATTTTTAAAACATGGCGCAGACGGTGAGGACAGTGCTACTTCCACCTTGTTTCTGTAGGAAGGGTAAGCTCATGCTCTGTTTGCAGGCTGGCATGTGCACTGGTTTCCCACAAATTCCCAAAAAGGCAGAGTCCAAAGCAGTGCACTGGCACAAGGACCCAAGCCACAGAGCCACCAGAGAGGGTGCAACAGCATGGCAAGGAGCTGGGAGGTGAGGAAACAGCAGGAGCAACCTTGCAATGAGCAGGGAAGATGAGAGTAAGAAAAACCTGAAGCTACTTCTAGCAAACACATTGAGAAATTCAAACGTATTTCAGAACAGCCGTCATTAATGCTCACAGTAATAATTAACCAGTAGTCCCACAAGTTTTGTGCTGCATAAACCCATAGTTTTATGGACATTAATATCTCCAATTACTGGTTATGCTTAATTACCAAGAAGAAAATTTTGGGGTTACTTCCAAGTAATTGAGTCCTTATGACACCTGTATGGCACTTAAAAGCAAAATTGGGTCTTGGTTTATTCTTTAAAGGGCAGTTACCCATGTACGACTTTATTAGATGTAGTTTATTATCCTATTTTTGCATCCTGCTTTAGTGAAAGATCTGAAAAAAGAAGCAGCAGCACACTTTTTATGACTTACTGATTAAAAGTATCAATTAAGTCAGTACTAAAATATCTTCACTACAGCTCTTTATCAAAATATGACTTCATTTGTATTTCTCAGTTGAAAAAAGTGCATGAGGAGAAAACACTGTGTCATTATCTTAGTTACTATATATTTTCCACCTCTCACAACAGATGTATATTCCTTCTCTCCAACAACTTAAGTCTAATCCAATCTTACATCTAAAAGCATTTGTTTCTTGTGCTGCAAAACCCTTTGTAAATCATGGGGCACAGAGGGAAGAAATCTGACCCAGGTGCACAGCGGTTACAAGGAACTGTAACATTGGCACAGGGAGAGCACTATTTTAATAATTAAAGAAAGTCTAATAGTTATGTTTTAGAGAGGAGAGAAACAACACATTCTTATCCAAGCAGTCAACTAAATTGAAAAATCATTTTGTAGTGATGTATTAGCACAAGCTATGCAAACATTTTGCTGTTTCTAAGCTATATCTGGAAGCAGTATTTTTTTAAAAAGCATATGTAAAATGTAAACATATTTAGCAAGAGAGAATGCAGGTGGATGTTCATCCCTGGAACTGTATCAGGTTTCTTGCTAATTATAATTTTGGCTTGAAGAAGAAGTGACCTTGCCCATTGCTGGGATGAGTATTTCCACGAAACTTAGATCACCATTTGCCCAAAAGACATAGCTAAACACTGACCAACAGCACAGCTTAAGCCAATTTAAACAGCTTTAGCCCTCCACTCCATCCCAGCCTCATATTCCTTGCACTGAGCTACTTCCCCCACTGTTTCCCAGAGCAAATATTTGTGCAGTCACACAGCGTGGCAGAGGGTGGAGCCCACCAGCAGAAAAGTTAAGGCTGCATAAATAAATGAATAAATAAATAATGCACAGTACAATTTTCACATCGCTGTTGGCCCCAGCTCCCAGAGAAACACATGCCAAATCATGTGCTCCAAGGGGAGCAGTGCAGCCCAGCAGGCTTGGACTGGCAGAGACCTGGATGTGGCTCTCACTTCTGCTGGCCTCAAGTGAGAACCCAAGCAAGCTGCTTCTCTCTTCACACCCTGCTTTGGTAATCGCCTCCCTCCTCCACAAGTGGCTTTGAAAGCTACAGGTCTGCAAGGGCGAGATGAGATGGGCTGCCAGGAGGCACAGGAGCAGAACAAAGCAGCTGCCTGCACAAGGGGCAGCCTGAAACTGAAACCATGCGAGGACACACCACCTGAAAGGCATACCATTTAGTCTCATAAACACAAGCCAAAATAAAGGTTTGTGAATGTGTTCAGCTTTTGGTTTTGGATGGGGGTTGGGGAGGAGAAAATACTGTTTTGATGAAGGAAAGGGAGCAGAAAATTTAGATCCAAAACTCTTTGTTTTTTTTTTTTCCTGCTACATTATACACAAGTTCACCACATGAGAAGCCTTAGCAAGCCCCCATTTATGTGGCACCCTCTGGTATCACTCCTAATGCAGCTCAAGACGCTGTAACTCCTTTCCACTCTTGCAAGAGGAGATCCCACCACCCTGCTCCCAGCTCAGGCTCATACAATCAACTCATACAGACTTGAGGCTTCATCAAACTCTGTCTCAAGACTGGGTTTAAGAAGCTTCTGCTTTGAATTTGTTTTTGTAGGATCCCAGTATCTCAAGCTTTGCAAAATAGTTTATCTCAGGCATCTCTGGAAGGGAAGGAAAAACTCCAACAATCCCATTCACAAGCACAGCCCCAAAGAACACCTGAGCAATGGATATGCCCAATATGCCCAACTGTGTATGGAAGGACAACACTTGAACCAGCTTCCACCCAAGTCTTAACGCCCAAATTCCTGCATCTTCCTTGTGAACAACACTAAGAAACACTCACTAGTAGTGGTGCTATCACATTTAAATCCAATAAATATGATATGCATCTATCACAGTGTTACTGCCCTGGTACTGTGGGTTTGTGGGCTGGCACCTTCCGTGAGGGTAGATGCCACATACAACACAGGCTGACACTGTTGTGGGTTTCTAATGCTGCCAGATGCATAATGACCTAAATATTTACATATGGAGAAACTGCATCAGATTATAAGGTAGCTTACTCCTATGCCCAAAGGAAGGAGGACTTTAGGCACAGACAAATTTGTACCATTGTGTTATTTAAAAACTTAATCACAAATTCAGGCAATACACTTCTGATATTTTTTAAGACAACTACTTGCCATCTACAAACCTGCATTTTCAGAGATTTCAATAGAAAAGATTCTCAGAGAAGAAATGTGGACGACAGCTGGAGAGCAGCCCATGCAGCTATCAGTTCTTAATTTCCAGTTTAAAGGCAGGGTTCTGTGATTTTAGAGCACACTGTGAAAGCAGAGCACAATGAATTTGAGAAAATACAGTCTACTTTTACACTGTGCTCATCTTCTGAACTTCAGTTGAATTGTTGGAAAGGAAAGGTGATAGTAAACAAAGTGCATATTAAAAGGCCACTATACTTCTCAAAAGTTGAGAGGGAAGGTATCCTGGCCATCTGTGTTTAACTGGAATCCTTCAGATAGTAAATGCCATCTTTCAAAATATACAAGGGAGTATTTCTCAAGTCTATGGTAGCAGAAGTCCAGAAATGATTCCTTGGTAGCAGAAGGGCTAGAGAGGTGTCTGAAATTAAATGGATTCACAATCAAGGACCAGGCATCTTGAGCCTCATCCATTTTGTCCTTCCAACTGCACCTCCAGTGTTTCCTACTGGAGGCAGATTTGGCAAAGATGTACAGCAACATCCCTCACAGGTACAAACCCCTGACCTTGTACAGCCTTGCACAAACTCTTCTTGGATCGCCTCTAAGCTATTCCTAGGTCACATCCCAGCAAGGGCAAACCTATAGGACAATTTACTTTTCCTCACTCTTTCAAGTTCCTTCCTTCCTTCCTTATAGGTTTGCCTCTGCTGAGAAGTACTGCTTCTCAATATTTCTGAGAATGGTTTAAAATCTGGGTATGTTCTCCTTTCTACTGACAAGCAAGCTGTGGAGGAAAAGAATTTCAAAAATCCAGGTAGTAGATACAGCTCTGACACAGGATAATCTCTGATTCACTCCCAGCCAGAAACTACAGGCTCCAGCTTCTTCCCTAGCACTTCTTTACCAACCCCAACCACACTTTTCCCTTCCCATCCTCTCCTTGCACTGGTTCTGATCCATGTGGTACCTGTTAAACCTTCCACTGATACATTTAAATGCCTTACTGTGGCAAAAAGCAGAGTGGGGAGGATGGGGATATGCTGGCTGCTCTTGAACTAGATCAGACTGTGATGAGCACTGCCAGTAATAACTACTACATTGGGACTGCACTCAGGTAAATTTTTCACCCTAAGATTCACATGATTGCACAACAGTCACAAAAAAAAAAAAAAAAAAAAAAAAAAAAAAAAAAAAAGATACATTACTTGGGAATGCTACAGGCAGAGGGCAGGGACAGAGATACTGCTTAACCCATGGCTTTCTGACCCGAGCTAGCTCTTATTCTGTCCTCCCTCTGCACACTCCTTGCCTGTTTGTTTCAGAAAGTGCACTGAAAGTTATTTAACATCCTATAAATACCCCTGCCAGTAGGTGTGACAGAAGTCACGCTTGTAAACCCACAGCTCAAAGGCAAGTCACGCAAAGAAACGAAAATAGAGACAGGACAAATTTATACCCCACACTACTTCTCTCAGTGAGCTTCAGACCCCACAAAAATCATGAAACCGAAAGAGTTAAACCATGATCTGCAAATATTTTCAAAATACAATGCAATGTTACCAGGTTTTCCCAGGAGAAAAATGAAAAATTGTCATGCATCACCTAATGCTATTGGTAAGCACCCTCAGACAGACAGGTAAAGCTTTGGCATCCTAAAATCCAACTCATTTATAATTTGCTAATTTCCAGTTCTTCATTCAGAGTCACTCAACTGATCCACAAAAAGGCCAACTTTTCTTACATCTTTGAATGCCATCTGCAGAAACTGTTCCAGCACACACCCTACAAGAAACAAGGCAACTAATCAGAAGAAAATGGACAGAGGAATGCATTTTATACCAACAAAGAGCTAACTCTATCTGGATTTACTTTTTTTTTTTATCTAGAAGATCTTACTGTTTGAAAAGGCACAACCTGTTTCTGAAACAAGGCAGAAAACAGTATAATTCTAATAAGGCCCAAGTACAGCTTTGCATTGTAAAGGCAACACTATTTTATATACAGAACGCCTCACTACAACATACTTGCAACAAACAAAGTCAAAATGAACTCATTTTTGTTACTGAATTACTAAATATCCCAAGAGAACCAACAAGGGCATAGCAATATCATGTCTTCATTCCAAATTCTCACACAGTATGTGTATCAGCCCTGAAAATTCCTTTCAAATCTGTACAATCCTGACTGCAGTAAGATTATGCTAGATCCTTAACTTTACAAATGAAATGATCACTTATTGGTACAGATGGTTTGAAAGACAAGTATTAGGTGGCCTATCTATCTTTACAGATTTGTACTCAAAGGTTTTAAGCAAATATGGATCTCCTACTGCTGTGCAAGAAAGACACAAAGGTAAGGCGGTACAACACACGAAGTAAAATTTATAAATACTGATAAAATTCAAAAACATGTGAATGGAAGAAAAGTCTAGACTTTCCAAGCATAAAAACCATTCTTTCCAGAAAGAAAGTCAGTTTTGATCCTTGAAGTAGAACAGCACACCCAACATAATCCCACAAGCCTCAGATCCCCCACTATTATACTCCTTCAGAGCTATGCTGCATTAACAGGATGGTTGTATTCACTCCAGAATCTTTGCAAGGATAGTTTTTGAAGAATACCAGCTTAATCTGAAACCATTAGAGATGTTACTACACCAGTAGTGGTAAACTTGGCCTTTGCTCTTTTCCTTTTTTACACACACAAACACAAAATCCAGAACTATTTGTAAACATGTTGTTCTGTAGTTTTTCTTTTTGATGTCCAAATGTTGTAATCCCTGATACAAGAAAGAAAAAAAATCGGGGATGCAAATGAACAGAAATATATACTAAGTGACACTATGTTGCAAATACATCCAGAAGGAACATAAAACAGAGGACTGGGCAAAATTTATATAGTCCAACAGGGGTTTCTCAACTGGGACACGTTGTAGTTGGCTAAGAAATCCTCATTAAAAAGTTGTAACTGTATTTTTTTTCCTCTGCTCATTCTGTGAGTCACTCATTACATTTCTGGGTGTTGCAACACATTCATTAATAATAAACACATACTACAAAGAAGAAAAAAAACCAAAACAGTGTCCACAGTGAATTTTTTCATGTCTGTATTTATCAGTATAAAAATCAAGAATGAAGCTGAGATTTTCAGAAGTTTCTATGCAAGGAATGCTATTAATCACAGACAAAGTATTTGGTACACCCAGACACCAGTGCAAAGACACATGCCAAAGTTACAGCACAGTGGTGTCAGTATTGCTGTTATTGTTTGGCCTCTTTACAGGGTGGGAGCAGAGGGGGAGGGATCATCATGTTCCCCATCAAACCCTCTCCTGAGGAAGAACAGCTAGGCACCACCCTTAGCTAGACAGCTCTGGACCCAAAGCTGCACTTCTGCAGCTGCCTCTTTTTTTTTTTTTTCTTCTTTTTTTTTTTTTAATTAATTTTCTTTTAAAGACCAGAGAGCTAGGTTTCAGAGGCTGTGCAGTCCCAGAACACCATTCGCACTACAGGAAATTACTGCTGATGTCTTAAAGAAGTACCAGGGAATTATTTATCCACATTTGTGTTTCAGACAATAACAAAAAGAACACCCAACAGATGCACGTGTCGGGGTGGTTGCTGCAAGTTTTTCTACTGCTCCAGTCAGATGAAAAAATGTTTACTTTGATTACAATTTCTTTTATCCTTTCAATCCCACCACCTTATGCAAGCCACACTGGCTACCTCAACACTTCTGCTGACTCCCTGTATGGATGCAGACCAAATTCATGGAATTAAAGGAAATCCAGGTAAACATCATTTTTAGAAAAATGTTGAGCTAGAGTTCCATGAATATTTTAAACGCTTACAAGAATGCAAAAGGGTATTTCTGCACTGCTCAGGATGTGAACACAAAGGAGAGGAAAGTGTGTTTATTACTGCTCTTCCAGCTGCTCTAATTAATGGAGAAAGATAAAAGTGGTAACTTGGATAGGCAGGAGATAGAAAATAAATTATGAAAAAAGTAAGCTCATGTGAATGAATCAATTTTCCATTGCAACTCGCTCAGGCTGAGACCTGGCTATTAAAGAACAGTTAGCTAGAAACACAACCTGGTTACTTGCTTGTTCAGGAAATAATATTTTTAGTAGCAGGCTTACCTATTCAAATACATGCTACATTAACCAATTGGTGAACACATAAATCATGGAGAAGAGAGGGAAAAAAAATAAAGACTGTAGGACACAAAAAGGAGTGGTATTGAGGAGCTCAGCACTGCTGGGAAGGGGAATCGGCTGCTGGAAGGCCAACATTTTTATTGCTCAGCTACATTTCAAGCCACAAAAACAATAGTTTCTATCTCTATGCTCATCTTCAGCCAGGCAAGCAGTCCTACCAGCAAATCCTGTAGGACTGAGATCCTGTGGATCAGTTCAAGAAACCAAATCATCATGTCTGCTATTGTCACTTGCTCATAAAAGCAAGGTACAGCAGTCAGACATATCCTAAACAGGCACGGAGGTTCAGCTCCAGAGAGAATTGCTGCTACTATGACGTGTTTTCCAAAAGCCTCCCAGGAATCATCTTTCTTGGTTCTGTAGTCTAGGGAGCCCTGAAACCAAAACTGGAAAGCAGAGGCTAAGAGAACAAGAAGACATTATGGCATGCACAGTTTCCCACATGTGATTTTCCTCCTCCTTTCTACTGACAGAGGTCATTCTGTTATTAATGGAAGCAGCTCAATATTCTCCCCAAATAACCTGTCATAAAGGCTTAATATTCTCAATGCTACATTCAAAATACTATATATAATTCATACTTATTATTTCAGTCTAATTTAGTCTCTTTAGCATTGCAATATATATATGTTTAAAGTTATAATCCGTTTTGTCCTGCATTTATTGAAGGTCCATCAGCTTTAAAGATACTTGTGCTCTGAAAAACACCCCACTAGGATTGAGTGATTTCAACCCCCTCCACCATCATGGAACACGAGTTCACATTCTAGCACAATAGCCTCAATTCAGAGTGTTTCATCTACTGCTTCTCTGCAACTAATTTTTTTTTCTTGAACTTTTCCTTTTAATGCTCCCCATTTTTAGCAAGACTTATTAGAAATGTTTTCCAGCTTTGCATAACAGACAAAAATATACCACTTGTGACTGAGAGCACAGACATCTTCCTGTGTAATTGAAGAGTAACATCAAACTAATTTAATTTTAATATTCAGAATAACAACTATTAAAAACAACCTTTTTATGACAGTAGTCAATGATCTTCTGAGGAAGGAGAAAGAGTAAAAAAAATTACTCTTTTAGGTTTTTTTCATTAATTGCTCTCATCCTCAGGCCTGTTGGTTTTATATGATCCCTTGCTGCTTTGCATAAGCTAGCAGCAGCTTACTTCCTGCTACTCAGTTTCATGAGAAAAGGAACTCCCCTACCCTAAACAAGTGCCCTTTAATTCTTTTATTGCTAATCCTTACTTGCATGCAGCAGGCTGCTGCTTCCCCAGAAGATCCTAAACAATCTATCTCAAGGTTGTGATTCCAGGTGATTGTAATAGTGTTAGGTGCATTATTTCTACTTAATTTTCTGAAAATATACAAATTTTCCTTAATATACTGAAACATACTAAATTTCCCCTTTCTACTCAAGTATATGACATTATCCAGTGAATGTTTTCAAAGCTACCCAAATATATTATTTGTGCACCATTCCAGCAAAAGTCAGATTTGGAGATACAGGACTTATTAAACAAAATTAAACAACACATTAGAAAATTCACCACACAGGAAAAATGCTAGCTGCATCATCAGAAAATGCAGATTTGCATTTTTGTGGTGAAATGGCAACTGGAGATCATACAGGGACAAAAGAGAGGAAAGAGCACCCCGCTTTGGGTACAAATCAACAGGTACAGTGACCAGGGAACAGTTGATGCTTGTAGGCAGAAAGGAGCAGGCTGAAGACCTGACCTGAGGATTTGCAGGTCAGAGCTAATGCAGCAAAAAGCTGTTAATCTACATAGACATAGCAAAACAGAGGAATGGGGAAAATGGTGCATAATCATTTAGTAGTCATGTTGGCCCACTTTTAGCTTAAAATCATTGCCTCTTGTCACTATCTGACATACGAAGTCCCTATCCCTCCTTTCTGTGTCACAATAAGGTCTCCTTGGAGTCTTCTCTTTCCCAGGCTCTCCCAGCCTGACTTTGTAGGAGAGGTGCTCCAGCCATCTGATCATCTTCATGGCCCTCCTCAGGAGCTGCTCCAACAGGTCCCCGTCTTGTTTTCTGCTGAGGATGCCAGAGCTGGATGCAGCACTCCAGCTGGGATCTCCAGAGGGGGAGAATCGCCTCCTCACCCAGCTGGCCACACTGATTTTGCGGCAGCCCAGGATGCAGTCAACCTTACAGGCTACAAGTGCACACTTGTTGGCTCATGTCCAGCTCTTCATCCATCAAGAACCCCCAGGTCCTTCTCCACAGCACTACTGACATTTTGTTTTGCTACAAAGCTCCTCCCTGCCATCAACATCACAGAATCATAGAGTAGTTTGAGTTGGAAGGGACCTTCAAAGATCATTTAGTCCATCCTATTCACTGTGGATAGGGACTTCTTGTACTAGATCAGGTTGCTCAAAGCCCCACCCAACCTGACTTTGGATGGTGTTCATCCACACCATCGCTCTGACTCTGAGCAGAGCAGAAATATACTTCTACTAGCCATGCAAGCAAAGCCCCAAAAGATATCGCCTTGTCATCCATTTATTTTCACTTTTATTAAACGCCAGAAGTGCAAAGAGTTGAAATCCTCTGGAGAAAAAAAGAACAAATATCACTACTGTGATAAAACAGAGCTGGTGGCAGGCTGCTAATTCATTTACTCTTTTTCTCCACATCACTGATGGGGCCTTACTGCCTCACTTTCCCCATTACTTTCCCCTCAGGTCTGATCACTGGCACCAATCCCAAGCTAACAGCAACACCTGATTTCCCACAGAACCACCTGGGGCTTTCTGTACCTCCCTCCTCATTTGTAAAGCACAGTAAAGTAAGTCCAGACTGCCTAAAAGGAATTGGAAGATCTTGAGTTTGAACTCTTGGCCATATCCAACTGGAGAAGCTTTGGTGCTTCACTGATGGCTACCATTCACTTTGAAAATCTGATCATTAATTAGGTGAAAAAACTGCTTGTCCATGCTTCATGCCCTTAATCTCCTCAAAACTACATGACACTATGTTCAGGAGACAAGGGGAAAGAAATTTAAGCTCTAATTACGGGTAACTGGTTGTCAATGTTATTTGGTAACAGCATTCAGATTTGAGTCCATTTTTCTCACATTTAGCAAAAGGTAACACTTTGTTCTTAAAAAGGAAACCAAAAAATCCTTCAGTAAACAAATATCCACACACTAAACTGGATGAGGGGGATGTAAATTTCTCACTACAGTAATCAATTAAACTCAACATTCTTCTGCAAGCACTGATCTAGCTCCCAGTTATTCAATAGGAGTTTAAATTACCACAACTTTACCTGTGGGACTATTCAATTTCTTCTGTGTCTCATTTCCCTGGCTCATGTTCTTCCAGTTAGAAGGAGAAAGCCAGTTTGGATTGCCTTTTTCTACTTCTTTCCCTTTCTAATTTGTTTTACCGTATTTTCTTTCATTCCCAGCTCTATTCTTCAGGCATATAAATGAACATTCAAATACATTTTGTAATAAAGACAGGAAAATTTGATTGTGGTGGCTCTCCAGAGCAAAAGCATGGAGACATCTGCTTTTAAGCCACCCAAGCTCTGATCATGTTCCAGTCAGAATCCACATACAATTGTAATTTCCTCCCTGCTTATCTGGAGATGGTAAGTAATATTTTTCTGGCAGAAGAAACAAGTAATCCCAAAAAAGGGATTCCTCCCCAGAACAGTGAAAAAAGAAACCAAAAAAGCCCTTCCTAATTTTTATTTTTACTTGTTTCCAGTTCAGTAACAAACTGAAAGCCATGATTTGAAAATGTAATTAGGTAAGAAAGTGGGAGCACACAAAGTACCAGTGACAGCATTCATAAGGCC
Source organism: Calcarius lapponicus (assembly GCA_039654755.1). NCBI lineage: Eukaryota > Metazoa > Chordata > Aves > Passeriformes > Fringillidae > Calcarius > Calcarius lapponicus. The sequence goes on along the minus strand of CM077462.1, from coordinate 42,773,166 downwards.
ACCCTCGCATCCGTCCTCCAGTTTCTTTAACACAGTATCCAAATTCCGTGGTTTCCCTAATACTTCCCATTTAGGATAGGTTGCTCTGCTAAAAAACAGTCATCCTGCAAAGGGGATCACAGTGCTATGCAAAAGAACCACAATTATGCATTTTCTCCCTTAAATGACATCTGCACAAATACTTCTGCCTATTGAACACCTATAGCAAGACTACTGCTCAGTCTGATGATAACATATACAGAATAGAAACTTCTATCTGAACATACATGTTCCAACTTCAAAAAAAGATGGGAGAGTTGATATGGTTATCCACCACATCATAAACCAGAAACTCCAACAAACTACACAGTGTCTAATTACACTTAATGCTGCTACATGTCTTGATGTCAATCTGAAACAAGGAAAGTGTGAATCCAGGAGACCTAAAGGCCTAAAGAGTTTTTAAAAGTAATATTCCTGATAGGTGTTGAGAAAGACATGAGATCTGAAACCTAGTCTGAATCTCAAAGTATGTGAAGAACACAGTATTTTGCAGTAATTCTCCACAAGAAAGGCATTCTCTCTAAAAATACTTTTTTTTTCCTTAAGAAAAAACATTGTATTAGTAGTTTTCTTTGACTAATGTGTATAGATTAGGGAAAAGAAGAAAAACCCCACCTACCTAGTAAACACAATGAAGGGCTTGTACAGTAACAGTCTTATGCATGACTTGACCTTTTAGCTGCTAGTCACACACAACAATAAAACAGAGACTAGAAACCCCCACTTCTGATTCAGCTTTTATTTCAGAGGGACAAAACACAACATCTACAAAGGTTAACATAATGGTTTTCTTGCAGAAAACACAGGAAGACCTTTTACGCCAACAACATCCTGAAAACATGCCGTCCTGAAAATCTGTTCTGTCTGAACTCTGCTTTAGACTGCCCCAAAATGTACCTCCAGAGGCAAAGCAAGCAGCTACATCAGACTTTAGGTAATGCATTTGCAATAATTCACCTCAAATGAGGTACACAATGATGCACTCACCCCCTCCCCTCCTAAAGGAGTACAAAAATGATAGAAGTATAATGGTATACTTAAGGACATGAAAACAATTTAACATAATCGACACATCCTGGAAAAAATGCACAAACAGTCATTTGCAAAGTGTATTTCTGCCTCTCACAATCATGGCTGTGGTATACTTGTGATCAGAAACCAGTTTTTTCATTAATTAAAATATTATACTTGTAATGGTTGCCAAGTTTTGCTACATGATAATATTAACATTTGAAAACTGAATTTGAAAAATTCTTAGTAATATTTTTTTAAATCCTTCAGACCAAATCTGCTAACCCATAAAATTAGGTCAACTAAGAAAACCTGAGAAAGATCCCTAGAGGTTTGTTTTGGATGGCTTAAGATGAAGGTTTCACTTGAAAAGGCATCCAGTGAAAGACAGCTGCACAGAGCACATGAAAATCCAAACACACAAGAAAAGAGCTCAGCTCCACCTCAGTGGAAGTAAGCAGGTGCTGGGGGGTCTATTCTCTGCACAAAACTACGTGTGGGTATAATTCCCCTCTAGCAGAGGCAAACATGAAATGCTGGCACAGGTCTGCCAGCACAAGGCTGAAGAAAGGTTTACTGTTCTGGATTCTGTGGATACATCTAATTTCCAGTATCTCCACTAACATATCGCTGATTTCCTTAACCTTTCCCCCCAGCAGTTTCTCAGCACAGTTACCAGAAACTGCCTCAGCTTTGCCACCTAGGCTCCCCAGTCCATTCTGAGTGAAATAAATCTACTGTTTTAACCAGGCAAGTTAAGCAATATAGTTTTGGCAGAAACAGAAGGGTTCCTGTTTTCAGCTGGCAGATCAAGGGCAGTAAATGCACACAGAAGATGAGTGACCAGCTGCCAGGGGTGGGGGAATGACTGATGCAAAAAAGAAGCAGACATCACAGCTATGGACTATGCTCTAGAGATTTATTGTTCCTTAGACAACACATTATTATCACAACATAACTGGATGTTGGATTCAACAACGACAAAGTTGGATCAGTGTTCCTATGACAGTACGTAAACACTAAGTACTGTCACCGCCCTTTTTCTGACCAGTCTTGCTGTCCTCCTACCCACAATACCATTTCCCTTGTCATTTATCTTAAAAAATACCAAATCCCATGGCACAGGATGGCATAACTTTGTCACCTCTTCAGTAAACTGCTGACGAAGTCCACCCTCAGCTTCCCTTAAAACAAATATATTTGCTGTAATTCTCTTGATCAACAGTGGACCTTAAAAACAACAGACGTTTCAATTTCTCCTAGACCTTTCCCTGTTAATAGAATGAAAGAACAGAGAACACATAGCAGAATGCTGTTCAATACCCCCTTGCCTGGAAAAGGTCTGCAGCAAGTTGCAGAATCCTACAGCTTTTCCACTGCTCCACCACCAACTCATGCCCCCTCTCCAAAGAGCCCAAACACACCCCAGAATCATCATCAACGCAGGCTGACGTGCAAGCTGCTGAAATGGCACAGCAGCAGAGCCTCTCTGGGCAGCAGCAGATGCTGAAACAGAAGCTGCAGCAGCAGATACGGTGTGAGCAACCTTCTGCCAGGGCTTGGAGAGTGCTTGGCTTTCTACCTGAACCTATGACACGCAAATGAGTCACAGAACAAGGTCAAGCAAGCTGAAACACCTCATTAAATTTTGTTGATGCCTGTATCACCAGGAACTCCAGACAATGTAACTGCTTAATGTCACTATTGTATTCACAGAGGGAAAAAACCAGGATATCCACTGCCTAGAGTAGACAAGTGGGTGTTAGCACTAGGTTTCAACAAAAAAAAAAAAAAAAAAAAAAAAAAAAAAAAAATTCTGTACACACATACAAATAAAAGGAAGTTAAATTCTGGAGAGTGGGCAAAATTACATCTTCACTGGCCACAGGTGTGCTGGATTAGGCACCAAATGGGAAGTTTGCACAACAGGTACAGAATAATGCATTCCATAAAAACACCTAACTCTTGACTATTCTGATTATAGTGACACTTGGCTGTGGTGAGGTGGAAAATCAAACCTGACAGATAGCATAGTCTATTTCTAGTACTAATACTATTTCTAGTATTTGTTAATTCAGGGTGCATAATTATCCTACACACGTAAGTTTGTGCTGTTAAGCATACAAACAGTCAGCTATATAGCTCAATTACTGAACAGTATTATGTTAAAATTTGATACGCCTCTGAGATGGACGCTTAACAATTCTGATAGTTTTAATCTCAGCCTCAAACATTGTTTCACCTCACAACCAGGAAGGGAATGAAACTCACTAAATATTACAAACACAGTAAGATGTCACAAAGTGGCAAACTACAACCCATGACTGCACTTTCAAAACAGACACAATGTGGCAACATTCATTACCATCTTACATTAACACAAGTTTTATCCCAGTACTGAAACATCAAAATAGAATGCCAAATTCATCCTTCTCTGATTCTGCCATTTCTCAGAAGAAATTTATTAAATAGCCTAACTAGAGCTCTTTAAAATTGAAAGCATCCAATCTGATTTGTACTTTTGTTATTAAGTCAGCTCCTGCATGTCCTAGAAATCAATAGTGCATTATTATTAACTCCAAAGAACATAGCAACAGGCAGATGGGCCAAACCCTAGAAGGCTGTACTGTCATTATCTTCCCAAACATGAACATCTCAATAGAGCAGATGAGGAAAGTGTATTTGAAAATCATGATTATTTCCAAGTCAGTAGAAATACTCATATATACATGCTTTCAAGTCTAAAGATAGTGACTTACAAGAACTTCATCTCTTCAAGTTTCAGTTGTTCTCAACAAGAAAACTTCCAGTAAACTCATCCTATATAGAAAATGTTTTATTACCTTAAAACTTTCATAGGATATCTTAAAGTGTGAATTAAAAGGCCAAACCAAAACCACTGTAAAAGATTGAACATCAGATTTTTGATACCATATACACTAGAGTACATGCAATAAAATACGTTTTTTACAGAAAGAAATATTTCAACTCTTTAGAGTATATTTGTTCTAGTTCAGCTGCAGGAGGAAAAAAACGTGTGTGTTTGTTATATCAAAAAGAATGGATTATGGAATCATAAAGCACCATCTCACAGCTATCTAGGCTCAAGTTCAATTCCCAGGCTAAATTAAACTTTCAGTTTTATTGTGAAGCTGCCTGAAAAGGAGCATTGCAGGTAATGCTGCACCTTGATTCAGGCAGTCAGTCATGTTTCAGGTTACAAAACTATTTCACTGACATACCCTCTGTTGTTTTAGTGACTGCCAGGGGTGCTCTGCTGCCAGGCCATGTGCACATTGCCTCCCTCTGTCTGCTTGCAGCAGATGTGGCTGCAGGAAAGGAATCCCCGAAGGACAGAGAGATGGTTATGGGAAAAGCAGTGAGCAGCTGACTTCTGAACACTGAGCAATGTCCTTGCCTATCTAAAGGCAGAAAAAACCCTTTTTAATCCCTATATATATATAGGGAATATAACTGACAGTATCCTGAACAAAGAAAGATGATACACCAACCTGGGAATAGGAGGGGACTGTGTAAAGTGAGGATCTGATATCCTGTCACCAGCTGCCACCAGATGTGGTGATACTCTAGAGAGAAGTACACAATAATTAATCACACTCTCAGAAGTCAAATTAGGCACCAAGAAAAAATGGTGCTCCTGACCCAAGAGAAAACCAGCCAAGTTCTAAATTATGGCACTTTATTGTAATCTTGTCAAGGTAGCAATATGTGCTACAATACACAGAAAGCACTGCAAATAATCTTGTTTTTTCAATCTAGGGAAAAATGCAGGTGAATGGAATACAGTCATTCCCCCTTCTACACACACTGGAAACATCCTCCACCAAAGCAAGTGAAAGCACATCTTTAAGAATAAAAACCCAGCAACTTTAAACACTCTCAGCAACTGCAAATCCACTACAATCCTTTAGTGCCCTCATTGCTACTTATTAGTTCAAAGTACAACATGCCTAATTTCATCTCTCAGACATTGGATGGTCAAGTAAATATCATGTGTTTTCCTTCCACACATGTATGATAAGGCACCATATCGTTCCTCAGATGTACAATCAGCAATTGTGACACCTGGTCTCCAAACCCTGGATCACTTTGGTCCCCATGCTCTTACTAATATTTCACATCCTTTCTCACGTGTGAGCAGCAAAACCAGACATGGAATTCCTGTGATCTTACTAATGCCACGTACTTTCCTACTTCTGTGCAATATTTATATTGCTGCACAGCCAAAGACCACACTTCAGTTGCAGCATTGCAATGAAAACTCCCACTGAGATGATTCTCTGCACAAATTCTTAAGCCTTCTTTCAATAAATTACCAGTTTGAGGACAGTCCCCTATCGTGCTGGTGTAACCACAATCCTCGTTCCTTTGTATGTGGCTGCATGAAAAATGCCTTCTGATGGATGCTGATCATTTAAAAAAATTATTTAGAGTATGGTGTACTAGTAACTTGTTCCACACGTGCACAAACCTGCACATAATATGCTGGTAATGATGCGATATCATCACAGAAGCTGTGAATATATTGATATTAACCAGCCTTACACCAAGATCCAGCCCCCAGGGAACCTCACAAGAAACAGCTGTGCTCCCATTGAAGAAAGGCACGCCTAAGTTCCTCTCTAAACTAAGAAAGATTTATGAAGCAACTTTGCCAATGTTTGTGGTATTTATTCCACAGTGACTCCATGGCACAATTGTTTTAAACTCCCACTTCACTGCAGACTTAATAGATATATCAGGGACACAATATAGGGTGAGTCTGCTACAATAGAGCAGTTGATGAATAGCTTAGGAATTTGGGAGATGTGGGTTTTTTACAATTCAAAATGCTGGGAAGCTATTTGCTTTAGTTCTACTGTAAACTGGTCTTTAACAATTGTTAAGTCATTTTGAAATATTCAGAGTGAGTAAGCCCTGGCTTGTCATTTATTTCAGAGGCTCCATTTTAAAGTTTTCAATTTTTCAGCCAGGAAAACAATGAATAATGTAAGTAAGGAAAATCATTCATAGCATTAACCAAAGATGTTTAGGTTCCTTTCTCTAGTAAGGAAAAAAAACCAAACCAAAAACAACAAACCAAAAGAACAGTTAGTAGACCATGTAACCAGTCAAATAATATTGTAATTCAGCAGCATATTTCCATGTACATAAACATATACACAGGACTGGTGAAGCTTGTAGCATTGCCTATTAGGCAGCTGCTGAACACTTCCAACGCAAGATGCTGCTTCCAGCTGCTTGTAACTTGGCCAGACTTTGACTGCTTGGGTTGAAATTTTCCAAGTTGAATGTCTGCCTCAGGCTAAATTCTGTTCCATGTGCTGTAGAAGTTACCTCTGAGTGAGGGGTGCAGAAAGAGGCAGACTGGGATTAGAACTTGGCCAAAATACTTGAGCTGTTTTCAGAACAAAACCAGGGAAAATGCTGTCTCCCAATGGCAATATGTGTCTGGAAACTTGAAAGGCTTTAATGCTCTTCCATCTCCCGATGACAGATCTGAATGGGGGGTGGAGCCCTTTTGGAGGTCCCCCTTTTGCTGTCCCCATGAAAAGTCCACCTGCATCTGGTCAATTGTCCAAAACCAAACTGCACTGCGTGCATTTTCAGTGGATGTTTGCCAGACCACATCCACATTCTTCTCAGCTCCTCATGGTGATCAGACAACACAAGCAATTACAAGCAAGTACAACCACAGACCACAGCCATGACCTACCACCACTGGCTACCCTCAACAGGGGGCTCTGCCAGCAGAGTCCCAGGTGTTACCTTACGAATTCATCTGATGAAGGACAGTGAACAAATATGCTACCCTAGGCTGCCTATCTGGTTTTTGGCACTTTTCCTAAGGGAAAGAAAATCTAGGAAATTACTTACAAAATGCAGTATTAAAAGCATGATAAGCAAACCAGATTTTAGAAATTATTAGAACTAAGTGGTTTACATTAACTAAAAATGTCTCCTAGTGCTCATATGCATCAATCTCTAATTAGATAAACTGGTATTTGCAGTTGACCTGGCCACATTTTTCCCACTGAAGCTTTGCTATAATTAACACAAAAACTCCTCTTTTTGCCCTTGTTCTCTAGAGCATCATAAAACACTTTCAAATCACAGAGGAAATTATTTCTTTTCTTTTAGGTTCTTATATGCTTCTCATCACTACAGTAATCTGTAAGATAAAGGATACTGTTATCCACATATTTTTAATACAGGAAACTAAGATATATTAAAGCAAAAAACTATGGACACTGAGTCAGCAAATCTGACACTCGAGGCTTGTATTTCTAACATGCTTAGACCTGCAAAACATCTTCTGTACACAGAGACCAAACAGACACTCATTTATGTTCCAGATGGTTAAGTTTAGCATAACTGCAAAGCAGATCCCAGGGACTCAGGCCAGGCTCCCAGAAAACCCAACAGACCACGGGCAAAAACCTTTATGTTTATGTGGAAATCAACAGCAAAGGAAATCAAGCTGCAAAATCCGATTCTACAGCTGTCTCAGCTCCGAAGCTGCCTCCCCCTCTGCCTACAGTTGTTTGCCCCATTCACCTCTCCTCACTGCTGCCCAGCCAGAGAGCTGCCACACCTTGGGGGACACATTGTCATGTCCCGAGCTGGCCGGGAAGGATGCTGGCATATCCTGTCCCACCATCCTCGGGCACAGGTCCGAGGCGGGCAGGTGAGCCTGGCATCCTGAGCGCTTGGCTTCCCAAATTTACCAAAGGGGTAGGGCTCTGCACAGGGGAGAGGCGGTAAATGTATAGAATATATAGAGATCCGCGACATCCACTGGGTGGCAGGCATGCTTCACGGGATCCAGACCCAGTGCGTATACAGAGGTACACAAAACGAAAGCTCCTAAATACTGGGCTTGTTCCCTGTCTCAGAAGCAGCAATTGAACGGACATGGTAAAAAAAAAAAAAAAAAAAAAAAAAAAAAAAAAAAGGAAAAAAGAATTTAAATCCTACAGAGGAAAGGTATTCTGCCTTGATTTCAACACCAGCTTCTTGTCCGTGGTGCTGAGGCATTGGAATTGCCCTGGCACTCCGAGGTTAGAACCGTGGGACAGACTGTCCCGTGTCCCTTCTGTAGCTGGGTGCCCTCACTCGAGGTAGCAGGGACCTTGTAAGAGTCTCTGCTGCACTTATTAATGACCAATGCCTACTGAGATAAAGCTTTTAAACTCTTCCCCAATTTAACAAACTCAAGGGGGAAGGAATTTTTTTTACTAACAGCTGTAAATGAGTCCATGTGTGCAAGCAGCTAAACTTTAAAGTTGAAAGAAACATAAAAAGCCGGTATTTTCCATGGATTTCCACTTAGCATCTAAGCAGAATAATTTCAAAAGTTGCTTAGATGGAGTAGATGCCATCAACCAAATTTCAGCCCAGGGCGTATATTTATAGCCATGTTGTGAACTACATAAAAAGTACACTTATAATGGAAATGCTGACAAATGCAAAACTCCTGCAGCTAACTATGACAGTTTGACCACAAGCCCTCCTTGTGAGAGGAAAAGGCAACCTCCCCACCTCCTTTCTCAGGCAGCTCGACAGCGAGCTGGGGCAGGGGGTGCTCGGTACAGGTACCACTGCCCTGTCCTTGTAGGATGGATCGAGGCAACTCTTACTCCCCGTATTTCCCACATGTTGAATGAGCCACCCCCTGTTTTTGCCATAAACAACCGGAGGGCCTCTTACAGCCATGACTCACTCCGCAGGCTTCTCCTCCACCCCTGTGCGTGACTGTAGCAAACAGGCTGCCAGCTGCAGCCGGTGAATTAACACGACTTTTTTCGCAGAACCGTGGGGAGATCAGTCACACAGGGCAGGGCGGAGGGGGAGGGAGGGGAGGTGAGGGTGCTGTGGAACACCAGCCCGGGGTGAGTTTTATTTGTGGGGGAAGCAGCGGAGGGGGCGATCCGGGGCCAATGTGCCGGGGACGCCCGAGCGTGACCGCGTCCTCCCTGTCCCCGTCCCCCCCGCCCCGCGACGGCGCCGGCCCTCGCCCCCCCTCTCCCGCCCCACGACGGCGGGCGGCCGGGAGGGAGGCAGGCAGGGACAGAGGGAGGGCAGGGCGGTGGTGCCGGGGGTGCGGGGAGAGGGAGGAGGTGAAGCTGGTACGCAGCAGGAGCCCTCCCGACACACGCGCCGCCGAACTCCCAGAAAGTTGGCAGCGGCGCCCGGCGGGACGGGGCTCCGCTGGCCGCCGCCCCAGGGAGCGCTCCGCCGCCCGGCCGGGGCCCGCTGCCTCCCCGGCCCCTTCGCACCCTGTCACCGCCCTTCTCCCCACACCTTTCATCTCCCATGGGTGCCGCGGGGCAGGGACCGCCTGGCACGGGGCGCTGCCGGCGGTGGGGCTCGAACCCGTGGTCCGCGGTGTCTCTCCCCACAGTATGGGAGAAGCGGCTGAGCCTCCCGGTGCCCCCGAGCGCGGGACGCGGGCGGCGGGCGGCACTCACCGAGCGGCCGCGGCTCCTTCTCCCGGTCCGGGCGGCTCCCGCTGAGCGCTCGCCTCCTCGGCGGCGGGGGAGGAGGAGCGGGTGAGGGCAGGAGGTGGAGAAGGGCGGGGAGGAGAGCGCGGCTTGAGCCCTCCCGGCTCCCGTCGCCGCGCTCCCTCCCTCTGCCGGCGCCGCCCCATCGCAGCCCAGCGGCGCGGCGAGCGGAGGGGAGTGCAGGGCAGCGGCGCGGCGAGCTGCCGGGGGAGCGGCGATGTGAGTGCCGGGGGCCGGGAGGGAGCGGGCACAGCCCCCCGCCCTGCGAGCCGGGCTCGGGCAGGGCTGGTGGCGTGTGGTGCGGGGGTCGGGCCGGGGCCCCGCAGGCCGTGGGGAGGTCGGGGCCAGGGGGGCTGCGGCCGTGCCCCGGCTGTGGCCGGCGACCCCCGCCCCGCTGAGTGAGATGTTTCACTGTCGTTCCGGTCCCTCTGTTCCCCTCCGGCCTGCCGCTCTATCCAGGTTATTTGTTTTTGCTGCGCTGTCTTGCTCTTATCGCCTCAGCACAGGCCGGGCTCCTTCGCCTCCCGCCGGTGGGGCACTCAGCGTCCCTCAGAGCCAGGGCTGGGGGCACTCGGCGTCCCTCAGAGCGGGCCGGGAGGGCTGCGAGGCATGGGGGCCGTGGCTCCTCACCCTGCACCCCCTCTCTGTACCCTTTCTCTCCCTCGCTCTCCCCTGCACTCCCTCCTGCCCCTGTTTCCGTCCCCTCCCTCCCTCCCTGTCCCAGGTCCCCCCACCTGGCGGCCTCCTTTGCCGCCTTTGGTTCTGGGCGAAGTGTGAGGAAGAAAATTGTCTGTGGTTTGGTTTTACCTGGGCAGCATTACCTGCTTGAAGCCTTTAATTAGGAAATTTGTGTTAATACCTGACCACTGGTATTAACAGGTATTATTTTGGGGACAGGGATGTGTAAAAATCCAAGCTGCTGTCTTTATTAGGTGAGAGGGGCATATAGAACGATGTTTCTATCTGCTTGTTTCTGTTACTTTTCAAAATATCCTAACTTCCCTGCTGAAAAAAAGAATCTTGCCGTGATCAAAAATTTCTCTAGAGGTCTGTCTATGGGGCAGTACTTGATGGTGAGCTGTGTGAGCCTGCCTTGCAGACTGGTGCTAGGTACAGCAGTGTTCTTAATTTTAGTTATTGCTAAAATTATACCTGAACAGATTCCTGACCCCGTTTATGTTGCTGGTTTTTTCCTCTCTTCTAATTCTTATCGCATTCTTCCTGACGTAGCCCATATCCTTCTTCTGCATCTACAGCAGCAGACCTCTGCTTTCAGGAGATATCCCTGACTTCAGATATTTAACTTTTGAAAGCTGACTCAGACACTTCACTTTAGGTTCCCCGTATAAGGATGAAACACACACCTAAGGAGTTCAACGTGCTTCTCAAGTGTCTCTTTCGGATGCAAAGAGTGCTGGTTTTGAGATGACAGTTTCCATCTATTGACAGGGAGAAGTGAGACAACTCTACTTCACTGTTTAGACAACTGAAGTTAGAGGAGATGACCTAGAGAACTGCAGCTCCATACATTCAGAAGGCTGCCTTCCCTGATATCTTTGTGCATTCTTGTATGTTAAAAGTGTTTGTGGCATTGGAAGTGGTTGAGTCACCATCCCTGGAGGTAGCTAAAAGACACATAGATGTGTCACTTAGGGACATGGTTTAGTAGTGGATTTTGCAGTGCTGGGCTAAGAGTTAGACTCAATGACCTGAAAGATCTTTTCCAACCTTAATGATTCTGTGATTCTGTAGGTTACAATTTTGAAAAGAGGTCTAGCAAAGCAGATTCAAGCAAATACAGGTCAGGCTGAGCAGCCTCTGCAGACTCTGTTTTCCATTGGATATTGTAATTTGTATGTAGTTCACAGGGGGCTAATGTAATGATAAAAGGAAGCAGACATGTGGGTTGTGAATTAGAATTTACCAAGGGCTTGCAAAAAATACATTTGACTTGAGGGCCAGAAGAGCAAAGCCCTTCAGAGAACTGCCATGTCTCATGTGGATGAAACTCTCATCTGGCTCTACTCTGTAGGAGCCCACATATAAATATATATTGTGTGGTCTGTTAGAAAGCCAACAAGCTGGGGTTAGGCAGGACAGTCCCATGTACTCGCAGTGTCGGAGGTAGTCTTTTCCTTACCTTATTTTTAAATGCCTTAAAAACCCCCAAAAGTTAAGGGTATTTAACTGAGAGTTTTTAGGGTACAGTTAGTAAACTATACAGCAACTAGTAAACAGAGTTGCTGTGAATTATTGGGGTGTGTGAGTCATTAGGGGCCATGGCACTGGAACCTACTTCATAGTTCAAGAAAACGTTTTTGATCTTCTTCTCTGCCAACCTTAGCATTGCAATTTTAGATCTCACCAGTACCGGGATATTTTAATTAGAATTAGCTGTTCTGGAACAGCTTCCCATGTGGAGGAGGGTCTGTTGTGAAATACATGGATTTTTTTTCTTTTGTTTTTTTCTACTTCTTTCTGTTACAGAAGTGTTACTTTTGTTCAGAAGTACACAGTATTTCAAATAGTGTTCAGAAATAACAGATTCTGTCCTTTTGACTGGCTGTTATAGTTATAGAACAGCTGCAATATCTACCCTGAATTAATTTGCTTGTGTAGTCAAGAACTTGAATCTTACTCACACACGTGATGATGCATGTAGCAGCCCTTTAGTACTCAAACTTGCAGAAAGCTGTAAGATGTTACATTCTTGTAAAGTGTTTGGAGGTTGTAGATATTCAAACCAAAGACGACTGCAGCCCATGCATTCTGGTTTTTTACCCCTGAGGGCTTCTGATTTGGACAGAGCTATTCAAAGCAAATGCTTCCAGATTTTGTTTGTACAATAAAATTCTTTTTCTTTGTGTTCAGAACCATTTAAACCAATTGTTTCTCTTTCCCTCTTGATTTCAGTACGTGGTAGGAACAAAATCCTCCAGCCCAATCTCCATATAAAGTTTGGCAAAGCTGTCTCAGCCCAAGATAGCTACTTTATGGGGGTTTGTAAGCTTCCCTGTGTAAGGAAGCTGTTTGCACCACCTGTTGAAACATTACTGGTACAGTAACTTGTGAGGAGAAGCAGCCTGCAGGTTGAGAGTTCAGAGCCCTGGACTCTAGTACTTGAGTTACTCTGCAGGTTACTTCTGAGCCTGTCCTTTCTGCATACTCCCAAACACTGCGCCGGGATGCATAACCTGGTCACTGCAGCATGGGCTGTGTGATTCTCCTGGCTCAAGAAATGCATTGTGCAGAGTATAAGTACCTGAGTTTCAGTGCTTTCTCTCTGAGTTTAATGATTTTCATATCTTTTTGGAATGGCAAATAACAGGCATTGTTAATGCAAAGTTGCTACTTGTTCTTTCTTGTCTTCTTGTTCACTCTGATGTTTTAAATTAGTTTCAGAAATCTGAAAATGTTTTTAACGTCAATCAATTTGCACTCTGCTGTTTGCCGCCAAGACTTTGTCATCTCATGAGTTCCAAAAACCAGATGTTCATTTCCCCCTTTTCCTTCCTTTTCCTTTAGCCCCCTAAAATGTTGTACATTCTTTTTCTGTGTGGTATGACCAGTAAAAGTTGAAAGAAGATCACTGTTCTTGGGGAGACACAAATTGGTTGCAAGTTAGTATGGGATTTCCAAGTCTGGATGGGTCTACAGCAGTTTGCCCAGAGGTTACCCAGTACCCATGTGTATTGGTGCTGCCCTGTTCCCTGGTAGCAGGCTACCAAATCAGCTTGCTCAGTGGGCTCAGGAAAGTTGGGCTCCAAAGAGAACCAGAACCCTTCTGCCGAGTTAGAGCTTCACAGTAAAACTGGCACCTCTCTCTGGGTCTGTGTCACCAAGCTCCCTTTTGGGAGCCACACCTGGCAAAATGTGTGCAGTGCTAAACCTGAACCCTGCAAACCTGGACAACACAGTTGTGATGTACTCTAGACTGTCTCCTTGTTTTACTAAAAGGAAGAAAGGGAGTTGTACTGGTCTGGTCAGCTGGCCAGCTTTCTAGTCCTTAGGAGGCTGGCCTAGCTGTGGACATGAAAACAAGAATCAACCTTAACTTCTGTCAGAATACAAGGAGTCTTAAAAACTGTACTATTTTGACTGCAATGAAATAAAATAGCTTTATAAAATAGCTGTTTCCCATTATTTGTACACAATTATTCAAGAATAAAAAAAACCACTTTGTACTACTTTACTCTCAAGCCTGTATTTGTCAGATTGGTAAAACAATCACAGACCTAAAAATTTGTCATGGATCTGAATTGTGACTGGAGTCCATGAAGCACCTCAATAATGTGGGGTTTCACTTCAGTTGCTGCTCCTTTCCAAATATTCCTCTTTGGTTTGCCCTCATTGCAGCACTGCTGGAACTTTGCAGGTTCTGCTGTTGTTACAGTGGCAGGTGTTATTCGATGGACATTTCAGCTGAGCTTGCTCTTTTTTTTCCCAGTGGTGTGAACTCAAGTAGAAAATTTTTAAGATAATTATTTGGTATATAAGATTCATGCTCATAAGCCACAGAATTGAGATCATAAGTTACACAATTAATTTCATTAATCATGCAGTGCAGGATTTAAGGTTCTGAGGATAGCTGTCCACACTACCATTTACATTTATTTTATATGTGACAGTAAAGAGAGAGGTTTTTATGAAAACCAATAGAAGATGAAACTAAAAGATTTGTATCAAGATGTGGATTTGTACTGAAGTCACAGGTGTGCCCTCAGGTTCTCTAAAGTGATTACTCTGTGTATTGCTGCAGTGGTTTGCAACAGATGTGGTGGCCAGCAGCATTTAGGAAAGAAATTGGTGTAAAACAGAGCTGTGAAAATACGGCTTGTCAAATTCTCAGGTCTTGACTTGTGGTGGGTGCAGCTGTGCAGTCCTAATTTTAGCACTTAGATCTGATTCTGTTGAAGAGAAAGAGCCTCCTGTCTTAGGTTAAACTTGGAAGAAGGTAGAGGTTCTTGCACATCCAAAACATGCAGTGAGGCTTTTTTTAGTTTATGTTTTCTGTCAAAATTGGTCCATTGCTGTAGGAAGTTTAACCCTGCATTTAGCTGGAAATTTATTGTAGATGATGTCAAAGGGTTTAGAGACAATTTATAACTCAAGCAGGAAAGGGGATCTTGAGGTATTTCTTAGCTTTGAATTTTTCCCTCCCACTCAGCTGGTTTTCCAGCCAGAGCATTAGATTTCCCAGGCTTTGCCCCAGTATGTTTGGGTAAAAGTCTCAAAAAACCCCTTTTAATTAAATGTGTGATTAAGTAATCCCACAGTTCTAAAGTACACCATTTAGGGATGAGCAGATTTCTGTTTAAATCAGGGAAAGACCAGCTGCTTCTTTCTAGATTTCCAGGAAATTGCTTGAAAAACTGTGCATTGCTAACCATGCTGTTGCTTATAGGTTGATATATTTTTGCAGAGTACATCCTTTGTACTTAGACTTTCAAATAGTCATAGCCTGTTGGCAATTGCATTTTTGTGTGGAACTCTGGGGGGGAAAATGTATTTTGATACCTGCTTCAATTGTAGGAGTTGAGTTGATCAGGTCTGTTTCTGTAATTAAAGATCTGCTCACATGTATCATAAGGATTGAGGGTGCTATTGTGGTGCATGGAAGAAGTTTGGGTTTTATTGAATATTAGGAAGTCTTGTCCTTGAATTTTGTACAGTGGTCTTCAGACAAAAGGCCAAGATTCAAATTTTCTGATGTTATCAGTGTAATTGTGAATATTCTTTTATTTTGTCCCTCATTCTTTGTAATTTTAACTTAAAAATATAGAAGTCTGTTGTTCAAATGTGTTCTGGTGAACCAAAGCATTGTGTCTGTTGCTGCAAGCCAATGAGAAATGGAATTGCTTCTACGTAAGTCTCATCTGGCATTAGAAAGCAGTTTTTGATGAACAAACAGCCATTGGAGGTTGTTGGTTTTATTGTTAAATACTTTGATATACTAACTTCTCAGCTCTGAAGAGTTTTCCCCAAGTTTCCTTGCTTATCTAATTCCATGGGTCAGAAATTCCTACCTTTTTACACTGAAACATCCAAACAATTTACTGCTGTGTCTGTGAGCCCACAGGTCAGAATCTGGTCCGGGATTCACTCCCCACAGTAGCTCAGCGTTGTCCAGAACTACACCTTTGTGTTGCTGAGTTCACTGTGTACAGTATCCAGCATTTTTATGAAAAACAGTGCAAGTTGCACTTTTCTGACCATTCCGTGTTTAAATGGGGTACCTAGAGCGGCTTGTTTATCTCTGGCTTTATTTGTCTCATATTTCTGGTTCTTACAGCACCGCTTCAGTTGTAAAAATTCTGCAGTTTTTGGAGATCAGATGGTCAAAATCCCAATACTGAACTGTGCTTTATGAGACACAGTTGTTAATACAGCTACTCTTGGTAGACTTGGTTTAAAAAAAAAAAACAACCAAACTCCTAGTATTTAATCACCCAATGAAGACTAAATTTAGTTTCTGAAGATATATATAAATATAGATGAAAACCTGTGGCTTTGGTTATTGTTTCAGATTATACATCTTTTCTTTTCTTTCCCCAGGGCCGATTACTGGAAATCTCAGCCTAAAAAATTCTGCGATTACTGCAAGTGCTGGATAGCAGACAACAGACCTGTATGATGGTCTACCATACTATGTCCATTATTTGAAATATTAGGAATTTGAATTACAGGCTTTAAACATCACTTTTTGATACTAGTCTCTTGATGCATGCAATTTGTTCTATAAAAATGCCTTTGTAGTACCTGTAGTCCTTAAAATATATTGCAGCAGAGCCAGATACACACATACAAGATGGTGTCTGCTGCTCTCCTTGGCAGTACAGATAGGGACTAAATATCTGACCCTGCTTATTCTTCGAGTTCTGTAACTTAACATTTGGTCTGTCTTGAAACTGTCTGTGCCTGTCCTTCGCTTTCATGAGCAAGTAGAAAGCAAAACCTGGCGTCTGTACTGTTTGTATGTGGTAGGCACAGTACAGCCAGTGCTCTGAGCTCTTAAAGCAGGTTTCTTTCATTTCACACAGCCCACAGAAGCATTACTGGGTTACAGAAAGGTGTTTCAGACTTGCAGATGCCTTTTGCAGACTACCAGACACATTGATGTCTTCCTTAGCAGTAGATTTTGCATTCCTGACTGGATGCCAGGGGTACTCCTAGAGCTGAGCTTCCTCTGGCTTACAGTAAGGTACCTAATTAGCTCACATGAACTGCAGGTATCTTCTCGGAGTAAGTGAAGAGAAATACATGTCAAAGGAGGATTTGAGCACTTTATAAAGTCTGTCTCTAAAAGAGATGAGTCATCCTGGGATGTGCATCCTCTGCACATCAGTTTGTGCAAAGGTCAGGCTTAGGCATCTAACATCTGAACACTCCAATGAGCATGGATGTTTTTATGTGAGAACCATGTGAGGACTACCAGTGTTGTACCTGACCTTCTGAACTCCCTCCAGCTCCTACTGGTGTCAGTCTTTCTGGCAGCTTTTTGGCTTGCAGACTGTTCTGTTACCCTTAGTTATCCAACTCTCCCACTTTGCCTTTTCCTCCTTCTCTCTCTCTTTTTCAGATTTTTGAACCTTCAGATTAGTTTAAATTCATGAGATATTTCTGAAGTGCAGCATAATGTAATTACGGGCAGTAGCTAATACTTGGAACTCTAAATAACTCACATGGTCTTTAAAAGTTTGCATGAGAACAGGGGCAAAAAATTCCTGATGATATGTGGAAGGGACAGCATGAAGAGGGAACCCATATTCCCTGTTATTTGTCTCTAACATGTGTATTGAGTAGTATTATTTGAAAAAAATGAATCTTATTCTAATACTATGAGATTATTCATAGTAATCTCATAGTATCTATGAGATTACTCATAGAATCTAATACTATGAGATTTTATAATTTCTCTGTTGAATGTTTCTCAGTGTTCCTTTATTCCTATAGCCATTTTAGAACTGTAGTGTTTGCTCTAAGTCTTCTCAGAACAGGTTACATTTAGGCTTGTTCAACTAAAATTAGTCCAACTAAATTTTAAGTTACTAAAATTAACTGTTTTAAAATTGTATAATACATATTACTTTTCTTGGTTTTTTTCTTACTTTGAAGAGCATTGATTTTCATGAAAGAGGAAAGAATCATAAAGAAAATGTGGCAAAGAGAATTAGTGAGGTAACTCAAATATCTTAATTGCACAAATGCTTATTTTTGCTCTTTTTCATTATCAGATCGGTTTAATTTATTCTCTTTGGGTTTTTTTTGTTTTGTTTTGTTTTGTTTTAGATTAAGAAGAAAAGCTTGGAAAAGGCAAAAGAAGAAGAAAACATGTCAAAAGAATTTGCAGCAATGGAGGAGGCTGCAATGAAAGCATATCAAGAGGATATGAAAAGGCTTGGAATTAAGCCAGGTAGTTCATATAGCTGCCAGAAGATTAAAGACAGAATTGAAAGAATATTGAATAGGAAAGTTTTGTCTTAAATAAGGTTTAGGAGTGAGAGAGAAGGGCTCCAAGACTGTTGCTCATTTAAAAAAAATGGGGTCTGCAAATTGCCAGTAGTAGAAGTTGCAGTACAGAGTATTGTTAGCTATGGTATCCCTGATCCATGGAACAATCAAATTTGGAGTAGAAAAATTAAACGTGTTAACAGAAAGTTAGACTGTAGTTGGTGCTTTGAATCAGCAGTGCAGCTTCCTTTGATTAATTTTATGTTTCATTTATGCCAGTTGGAGGCAAAAGTTCCCATGAGTAGGAGAGGCTGGGTTCCCACTGGTGTGAAACAGTGGAGATGAGAATCTCCTAGTCAGCTTGCAGTTCAACAAGTACCTTTGTTCTGACATTGAAGACATATTATCCTTTAAAACAAATTTGTTGTTTCAGGCCCTTATAGCAGCTGTCTTTTTCATAACTCTTTTATTTTTTCTTTTGTTGTTCAATTAGAGCTCATTGGTCCTTATGATTTTTCTCTTTCTAACTCATAATTTTAAATTTGGATATTGTTATGATGCTATAGTAGTGGTAAAAAGCGTGATTCATTTAATATAATCTTTTAAGTGCACCTGCTAGGAGTGATTTTCACTCATTAATGATTTTCACTCATTAGTGAAAATACTCATAAGAACAAAGTTTCCTATTTTCTGTTGTGCAAGAGTGACTAATATTTAAGTTCAGAATAGTACTCTTTTTTCAAGGATATTTTTTTCTCCAAGATGACGTAGGTTCCAGTTCAACACAGAGTAAAACACAGAGTAACACAGTGGAAACTAAAGCAAAGAAAGAAAAGAAAGAGAAGAAGGAAAAGAAAGAAAAGAAAAAAAAATCACCTCAGGATGCCTCAAAAATTGAAACGAAGGAGTGGGTGCAAGGATTATCTCCCGAAGGCTATACATACTACTACAACACAAAAACTGGAGGTACAAGCTATTGAGGAGCAAGGGCAGATATAATTACCAAATATAAGTGAGAAAAGACTATCTGCATTTTTTTTTCACTTCTCTGCTCTTTCAGTAGTATGCTGTTAATTAAAATGTGAACATGTAGATGGAGTTTTGGTCTACAGCATTTGAGACTTGGGTATCCAGAATTTCAGACTGGTTTTACTGTTGATTAATAATGGAAGAATACAGTAGTTCCAGTTTCTGGAAATGTTCAGCCTGCCAGGGGTTAAGTACACAAAGATAGCAGTGTTCTTCCTGAAGAAGCTTTGTGATCAGGGATGTGAAATAAAGTCATTGTGTCTTTCCACATTTACAGGATTTATCTAACTGACTTCTCTTGAGGAGCTTCATGTTGTGATTTACTTTAGAAAAAGTAAAAAAAGCAACCTTATTTTATGATTAATGAGACTATTACAAAATGTTTCTTATAAATTTAAGGATTAACATTAGTATTTACTGTAGTCTTTCATAATTTCATAATTTTTTTTTTAACTAAAAGTCACATATCTCTGTATCAGGCATAGTAATAGAGTCTGGAGGGTTGTTAACTCCAGTAAAGCCAGCTGTGATTATGATACTTTGGTTTATTGTTCCTACCATACTTTGGTCAAGGATTATTCGTATTCCAGCATGGTGTATATATATTTATATAATTTGTTTATATGTGTGCACGCAGCAGTGTCATATCCTTTAGATCTGTTTTTTGTAAAGATTATTTTAAATATAAATGAAATTTAATTATGTGAAATGGCTGAAATATGCTTTTGTTTTTTAAGAATCACAGTGGGAGAAACCGAAAGGATTCCAAGGCAACTCTCAAAACTCACAAATGGTAATCAAATTATTAATAGTTTTTTGTTCTTGTAAACACTTAAATAATCTAAGCAATTTGCAAGTTATCTGATTGAGGAAGATGAAATTTTTGCCCTTTAAAGTTCGGAAAATATAATTTGAATGTGTAAAATCTTTTATGATAAACTGCAGTTTTTCTATAGAAATTCTATTTGGCTAATTTCTCTGTCAAAGGAAGACAAGTAATTAGTGATGGTTGGGTTCCTGCAGAATATACTTATTTTATGCTTCAACCCATAAAATGGAGAGCTTTTGGGAAATTCTGATTAAATTCTGTTAAACCTTTTTTGAATGAAATGTAATTATAAAAACTAAACATTACACAGTTGGAGTAGTTAAGCTTCCTTTATCGAAGGCAACATTGAGACTGCATTGTAGTAGTTAAAAATAAAAGAATGCCCATTTTTTTGTTTGTTTTACGATACAGTTACATAATAAATTGTGTTTTACTGGGGTTCTTATGATCATGGAACCTATATGCAAGCAATTATTCAGAAAAATTAGTGGTTTAGTACATTACTTAATTTTCCTTATTTGAGGCACAGAAAAACTTGTAGAATAGTCCAAAGGCAGAAAAAATTCTTATTATGACTAATGGATTTTCCCATGATACTTACCACTCCAGGATTTTTGTGCTGTGCAGCATTAAAACCAGGATTTTTCCAACACTCCTGTGATGTTATGTTATCCAGTTTTCAAGATCGGTGTCACGCTTTAATTTGATGTCAATTTTGTTGGGTTTGCCAATGTTGGATTTTACACTAGAGTTCAAAAGAACCTGGTGTTTTCAGAGTGCTTGATATTCTGTAGCTCTGTATCATTACATTGCGTGCTACTCTGGCTTTCTGATTCCCTTGTCCTGTGGTTTTGCACAACTTGTTAATCAGCACTTCAACTTTATCTTTCCAGTCAATGCATAGCATTGCAATATGTAAAGTCAGTCTTACTGTAGCCTTCCACTGAAAGATGTGGTCCTGAAACTAATCTTGTATGGTCCTTGGTACATATTTACCCTGACAGTGACCTAGTTCGGGCAGTGAAGGCATCAGAGTTTAGGTTAGTGCTTTGGAGATCATTTCCTTGCTATCAGCATTCCGAATAATCAGAAAAAATGCCAATGTGGGCAGAGCAGATTGGGGGCGAGAAGGCACTCCCTTCTTGGCATCAATTTGAACTTAGCTCATCCTAGGCATATCAGAAGCACACACCTTCAGCCCCCAGTATCTTTAACACCACACAGCTGTATTTTGCCATTCCTCCCTTACCCTGCTCAGTGACTTCGTCCTGTCTTGAGTTATTTTCGCTATCGCTAAAAACAAGCATTTGATTGCTCCCTTATTTAGTCTGAGCTAAGGATATTGGGACCATTCCAGATCTCTAGCAAGGACTAGGACTCATTGCCCAGAAATTAAAGGGCATACTTGCAGTACATTGTGCCAGGAGCCCTCCTGGCTTTACAGCATGTTATGTTTTGCCCGGACTTGGTAAGAGGTGGGGAGGACATGAAGGGGCATGTTGAAGGCTGCCTATAAGCAGTTAGACTGACAGTGTGCTTCTCAGCATTTATGTCACACTCAGTGTGCCTAGTGTCAGTATTGGCTGAAAACCTCCAACCAACAAGTCTACAAATGCTCTGGATCTAATTCATAAAAAACAAGAGATGGGTTATATGTTTTTGGCCTCTTTATCCTTAAAATAAACTTTCCTTTTGCTTCTTTTGTCAAAACCAGCACACTGAAACTTCTGAGGGCAAAACCTTGAGAAAGCATCATTCTGAAGGCTTTTGTGCCTTTGCCTGCTCTGAAACTATTAGTACAATATTTTGTGTTTACAGAGTGGGTGCAAGAACTTTAGCTTCTGACTGTATTGTGCTTTTATTAAAAAAACCCCAAAGTTTTAACAAGAGTATTAAGCAAATGTATAGGTATACAAAAACCTGTCTGTGTATCTCTGTATACACATATGCATTTATTAATACCAAAATAATATATGGTGAAGTTACCCAACACAGAGCTGGCAGTATTGGCACTTAAGGAGCAGGGATGTAGTGTGTGTGTAAGAGGGGATGAAAACTGGTTTCTTAAGGAAGATGATAGGGCATGTGTAATGTAGCTGATTCTGAAAAAAAAAATTGCATACCCGCAAAGATATACCAGCAAGTTTGGCCACATTTCATGTTTATTTATTAACCAGTAGGGAAAAAGAGTGCATTGTTGAAATTGGTACTTTAATAAAGAAATAAAATTGTTTGCATGCAAAGTTTGATTCTGTAATTATTTTTTGTAATGTTCTGTTTTGGGATAAATTTTTATTTGTTTGTGTATATTTAATTTGTGATAAATTTATTGGTACTAGTTTTCCGTAGCCCTCACAAAGACCTAAGTCCCAGAGAATTTTTTCAGCAGTCTAGCAGTCTCCACTAAAGACAATGACACAAATAGGAAATTACAGCCTCAGGGGTGAATACTTTGAGAAAACCCAAACATGTAAAATAATGGCCTCTATAAAAATTTAAACAGTATGGCAACAGTTATTGTGCAGCCTCATACTAATGACCCACTGTTTGAGAAATAATTGTGTAGGTGCATTTGCAGTATTTTAAGTTACGGAATTCCATCTCGTTGGAGTCAGAGGGAACGCTTTCTAACAACATTAGGGATTCAAGCTTTAAACCAGTAAGGTGGTCACAGACAAGAAGTATCAAGGGTTGAATAGACTCATAAATGATGCATTGGCTGATCCTGAAAACTTTTTTTCATGAGCTCCCATATCTTTTTCCTAGGGAGCAGAGTGGGTGGAAGGTGTCACTGAAGATGGTCATACCTATTACTATAACACACAAACTGGAGGTA
The DNA here is from genome assembly GCA_039654755.1 of Calcarius lapponicus. NCBI lineage: Eukaryota > Metazoa > Chordata > Aves > Passeriformes > Fringillidae > Calcarius > Calcarius lapponicus. The sequence goes on along the minus strand of CM077462.1, from coordinate 42,750,443 downwards.
AGTACTTTCTTCTTAAACACAGCATTGGGAGAGAGGGTTTTCAGAAAAACCTGGTTTTTTGTTTTGCAAATAGCTGAATTTTTTACTAAGTTCTGTATTTTTTAAACTGTTGTCTTAGTTGGAATAAAATAGTTGCTTAAGTCAGCACTGGCTTTCTGGCTGCATTGTCAGTGTGCATACGTTTTTGCTTCAGAGGTTTTTTTGGACATTCAACTTGTAATTCTAAATTAGGCATTTGTCTTTACAACATATATATTGAAATTAAAATTTGGAAACTAGAAGAAGGCAGGGTTTTGTGTTGATGGGCATGTAGAACTGACTAAGATTCCCCTCCAGACTTTTCCTCTTGCTGACGTAGCATTGATAAGGAAGTTCAGAATCTTACCTCCTACTTCTTTTCCACTTTTTTCTCCCTACATGGGGAACTTTGTGGTAACTCCCTCAGAATAGCATTTGTTTTCTAAATCTATTTGAATCATTTTAAGGTCAATGATGCCTCTCTGGAGAGCAAGTGGTTTTTTTGCTGGCTATGAGTTTTCCTTCTGCAGTTGGGTATGAAGTGGCATTGCTAATGATGCCAAGAATAGGGGGAAAAAAAAAAAAAAAAAACAAACCAACCAAAAAAACCAACCAATAAAACCAATCCAAAACCTTTCAGTTTTTCACTGGGCCACTCCCCTGCCCAAAGGATTTGCAATTTCTTTCGAAAGGGAAAGGAGATGTTGGTTATTTTTAAACATTGCCTTTCAAGTTCAGATACATTTTTGCCTATGTTTGCTGTTCTTTTAAGTACTTCATGGACATATGACGCTTGTGAAGAATATGTTTCTAATCATCACACTTGGCAGAATTTTGGCTTTTGAGATTTCAAATTGATCCCTCACTTTTATATAGCTGTAAGTGTGTGTCTTGGGAGTGCTTGAAAATTACTTCTGTGTTCTGTTAACAGTAATCCCATCCTCTAATGACAAGACAAATTTTTAACTGATGTAAATAGTTATAAGTGTCTCGTGTCAGTCACATAACTTAGGGGACTGATGGCTCCAGGCTTGGTGCTACCATTTGGGAGGCTGTACCTACTGCACTCCATGTATGGCACCTGGGAATGTGGACTTGCTCAGTTACTGATCTGAAGCCAGGTGACAGCAGTACCCTTAAGAGGCTGTGCTGTTTATGCAAATTCATTCATTGCCACTTTCTTACAGCTTTACTTCTTCAAGATACATCTAGGCACTTACATGTTGTGTTGTTTGCAGTTAGGACAAAAAGTAGAGTTTTTTTACATCTGAAAGCTTGTATAAAATTATAGACTGAAAGTTGGTGCACTTTTGCTGTATTCTTACTAAAACCAGTTTTAAGACCATTGAGTCAACTTTTATTTGAGTATTTCTTCTCAGTGTGTATACTGCAATACTACTTTTAAATTGAAAATGGGGATATATGTGTATGTACATATCGTGTATGTACTTCCATGTCTTTTCAGATTGATGTTTGTATTTCCATGTTTGCTTGAGAGCTCTTTTTATTAGAGACCTAACATTACTAAGAAAAGTAGCACTAGAAAAGGGAGAAAAGGGTTTAGCTGCCTGGAGACCTGAAACTTGCAGTTATCATTCTTTATTTTATCCTGTCCTTGTAATCAGTCAACAGCTCAAATCAAATAGGCACATCTAGAGGGCAGTTAATTTATTTTTCTCTCCTGTGTAAGGATGAGAGGGACCACAGTCTTGTGGGTCACAGTTCGCTGTGTGTGATGTTTTTTGTAAGAGCTAATTAAAACAAGCTTTATCAACAGTGAACTCAGCTGTCCTGACTGTGTCTCTGCTGGAAAGAAATGTTATCTTTCTGATTATGGTTATTAAAACAAATGTACCAAACAAAGGCAAAAGCTTTTTGCTAAATTATTTGGTGTATTTTTGCATAAGGCAGCACTGCTTCTGAAAGGTTATGTTGTTGAAGCAATAACAGATCAAAACAAGAAGCATAAATAATGTGGTTGTTCAAATGTCTTGGACAGTATCCACATGGGAGAAACCGGATGGTTTTGTTTCATCTTCAAATGAGAAGGGTCAGAGTGACAAGCCTGCAGAAACAGCATCTGAATCAGACTCAGAAGACAGTGACAATGAGGAAGAGAGTTCAGAAACAAACTTCAAGGTAAGTTTTCTTCAGATTTATTTTGCATACATGATCTTATACTAGAAAATTATAACTGAATCTTTTATGATTTGTGGTAGGCTGTACTTACTGAAATGAGATTAAAATGTGTGACTGAAAGTAAAATGTTTCACTTCTTAATAAAAGGAATCTTTATTCAATTATTTGGCTCATTAATGGCACTGTTCCAGAACAGAAAGCATGATCTTTCCTTCAACACACAGAAGTACCTTGAATTCTACAAGACATGTGATGTTCTCTGAGAAAGGTCACTGTCATCTCTCTGAAATAATCCACCAAATGGTTTGGATTTCAGTGTGAGGATGACTTCAACCTTTCATTGGTAAATGTGACTGCCAGTAGACCTTCAGGAATACTTCGGACTGAAAATGACATGGTTATATTTTCCTTATTAAATTGAGAAAAAACATAGCACATAGTACAAAATCTGTATCAATTACATATTTAAAACATACATTAAAACTTGAGATAAATCATATGATAATGTTTCTGGTCGGGTTAGATGGTTTCCCTGAAGCTGGTAATTCGGAACAGAGAGAGGCAATTTAAATACAAAATGTATTACTAGACAGGTATTAATTGTAGAACACATACTTTTGTATCACTGTGCATCATTACAAACTGCTACCGGGTATTAGCAATAAGTGTGTGCATTTGCATGTAGAGGAAGTTGTATTTGAAATTTTTCCTCTCTATTTTAAGATATGCTAAGCTTTGTTTTCCAGTGAGTTTGTAAGTTTGCTAACTTCAGCCTTGGTAGATGGGATTTTCCTGCTTTAATGTCTTGTGACATTAAAGATATATTTTTTGTCTATAAAACTCAACAAGAAAAGTTTGTAAATCTACAAACTACATATTGCAATATGAATTTATTGCTTCAAGTTACTCTTGGTTGAAAAGCATGAATAGTAGTAGATAATAAGTAGATAATGATAGTAGTGAATAAAAGATGTAAAATAAAGCTACATTATGTTTTTATTTAGGCTTTTTTGCTTAAGATGGGTTTTTTCCTCTTTAGAGGAAAGGAGATAATGGTGAGGAATCAGAGGAAGGGAAAAAATCTCCCAAAGCTAAAAAGTTAAGCCCTTATGGGAAATGGCGAGAAGTAAAGTCAGAAGAAACCACGGATAAAGAGGAGAGTACATCAGCTTCCCAAGAAACCTCTAGTGATGGATCTAACATGACCAACCCTTATGGAAAATGGAAAGCACTTAAGGAAGTAGGGGAAGAACAAGAAGAAGAAGCAGGGTGAGTATCTTTTTACCATCCTTACTTTCATAAGCTTGTTTGCAAGACCTCAAGCTTTTTCCTCTGAATTCTGGCAGAATTAGCACAACTGTGATTGGAAATATTGCCCAAATACAATTCTTTTCACAATGATTATTTTAAGTAATAGTTCTCCATTGCAGACAGAGGTGGTGTTTTGGGTTTTGTGTACAAGTTCACCATGAGTACAAAGTAAATTGAAGTGATTTAAGAATCATAGTCATGCACTGTTTTTTCAGAGGCTGAGTATCAAATATTTAAATGTTGTTATTCTGAGCTTATATTCCTTACATCATCTCCTTCAACAAACTGATTCAGCTGCCCCAGGAGTTCCTATGATCTCTCTCTCCCCCGCCCACCCCATGTCAGACCGATGAACTGCAGATGTTTTCATGAAGTCCATCTGATCAGAAGGGTTGTTTTCTTTTTCTGCATAATGCCTGTGGTGGATCTTTTGTTTCTTCCTCATGAAGTATGTGCTTTTATTGTCAGCTTCTTCTTGTGAGTTCCTCAAGGAGTCTGGCAAAAATAGGTTTTGGAGAGTGAAAAGAGTCTTTCTTCTTATGCTTTCTGCATTCTCCAACCTCATTGAGCAGGTAGACCTCTGACAGTCCTCATACTAAATTAAGCAATGATGCACTTCTTGGAGATGATAATGTTCACGTAACACCTCCTGAATTGCACCAGCTAAACTGTTCCTTCACTCCTGAGCTGAAAACTTCTTCTAGGTTTTTGGAAAGCACTGTGTAGTAATAGATGCTTTCAGCCACTGAACCTGATAGATCAGTCTGTACTTCAACAGACAGGCTTGAGATAGGCACACATGTCAATGAGACAAATCCAGTTGTTCATTGCTTACTTTCAGTTCAGTCTAGGAACAGTGTCAACCACTTCCAGAAAGTTTACACTTTTGGGATACTACAACAATCACATTTTCTTGACTTGCCATCATTCTTGTGGCTCCTGTTTGGGTGCTTGAGTCAGATCCATGTCTTCCTAGAAGCATGGAACCTCAGACTGGGTGTAGTACACAAGCTGACATCAGGCTAACACTCAGTAGTAGCAGAAGTATTCTTGTGTGGATTAGCCAATATCTCTGCAGCAGTGTTGTACTGGTGCAATACCTGTGATTTAGGTAACTTTCTGCCAGCTCTTTGGTTCTTCTTCTTCGTCATATGTTTGTGCCACGGGTTATCCTTGTGGAACACAGTGTTTTGCTGCTGACCCCTTAAAACTGAATGTTCAACAAGGTCATTTTTAGTTGTCTTTGATTTGTTTGGATCATTATTGGCTGTGATCCTGCCCTCCGAAGCCGCCTCTCCCAGCTTAGGATCACTGTCTGGTTTGGTAAGCTGGGTCTCTCTTCTGCCATGCAGTCCCTTCAGAATGGACACTTGAGGCAAACAACTCAATGGTGTTCTGGCAGTGAACCACTGCTACTACTCACTGTCTCCCATCTTTCAATAGTCTTAAATTTACAGCCATACAGCCCTGTTATCTCTTGCAGGACTCTCGACACAATGAGTGCTTAGGCCATGCTATAAGTTCTGTACAGAATGAGGTATTCGTTTGATACTTTTTATGGCAGCACACACAGAAGAAACAAAGAACATGGGTGTTTTTTCTTGATGCCTGTCATGTTGATAACTACAAGACTGCATCTAGCTCAAAGCTGTTTTGTCAAATAACAATAGCTGTTGCTGACTGCAGTACACCATGTTGCTTTCTGCATGTAGATAACCTTTTAACATTTTCCTCTCTTCTCTCAGTGAAAAAGTGGACCTGGAGCTTCCAAGTACAGAGAGTGACAATGTAGCACCCCCAGTGCTAGAAGATCCAGAAGAGGAAACAGTCATATTTAAAGAGAAGACAGTCACCTCCCTTGGAGACCTGACAGAAGGGGTGCCCATGTTTAAGAAGAGGAAATTTGAAAATGGAAAATCTAGAAACTTAAGACAAAGACTAAGTGATCAGTAATACTTAACAAATCATTTTAGATTCTGTTTAAGCTAGAGTGAATCAAAAGTATAATATTTTCAACAGGCTTTTATAAAGAAAGTGTTGGATAGAAGTTAAGGATTTATAGGTAATAAAACATACGTGAGTTTAATATTTTTTTATTTTATTTTGCTGTGATTGGTTTTGGAATGGAAGTTTGTCTTAAATTACTTATGCAATATTGTAAATACATATATTCTTTATTGTAACCATGCCATCCAAGTTCTATTTGCTCTGTGTATGCTGTTTTAAATACATTTCATAAGGTTTTTTACTCCTTTTCTAAGTATGTGAGAATCCAGTAATCCTTAATCTGACCAAAATGAAGCAGACCTTTTATTTTCATAGAAGAACTGGATCAATAGAATATACTAGAGAGTAAAATCATCCCCCAAGATTGTTTATGTGGTGTAGTTTCTCCACTAACGAGTAAAATACTGTGCTTACTAACCTTTGTCTGATCGCTTGCAAAAGAGTGGGTGGTGAGACTGCCAGCATTTCAAACTGATCATTTAAAGCTGTTTTTAGAAGAGTTAGTCACATCAGTGCCGCCCATTCCAAATGATGTTCTGAAAAATTATTTGTGTTTGTGCATGGTAAATGTATTAAACCTCTGCAGAAGATTTAACTCTGATCAATCCTAACTTGTAGTCACAGTACCAGAGCCACCCCTGTTGGAGTAGACATTTCTGTGATGTCTTCCTGTCTCCTGCTTTATTGTTGTCTACTTGAATTTTTCCTTCCTTTTACTTATCAAGTTTTCTTTTTTAGTCTAGCTTTTTTTTGTCTATTTCCTAGCAAAAAAACACTTGCCTGATATTTTAATGAAAAAATACTTTAAAGACTTGGCCCTGCTACGGCATACAGGACCATTTTTGAGGTGGTTGTGTTTTTTCTGTTGATAAGAAGTGTGTGTTTTATGGTTGCAGTGTTTGATAAGCTGACAGGGCCTAAGTGTATTGAAGCTTCATCATTCTCAGTACCATAGGGGAGAAAACCAAAAGATCAGCAAGAGCTGATGGCTGTGGAGTCCAAGTTGACTTGGACGTTTTCTTAAGGATTGTCCCACTTGGTGGGATCGGTCTGCATTTAGCATCACCAGGATTCGTTGTCTGTGTCTGAATATAGCTGCATTCATTGCTTCTCTAGCCATCAAACAGTGAACCAGAAAGGTCTAAATAATGAATCTGTTAAAAACTGTCTCTATTCTTAAAGCTCACAGTGTTTTGTTCAGGAGAGTCTCAGTCAAAACAAAAAAGGAATGCAGCTAAGGCAATTGTCAAGAGTCCAGCAAAATAGAGTTGGTAACTGCTGAGCGTGAATTTCTTTGAGAAAACAGCTATTAATCTGTTGGATCAATTGAGAAAGGAGTTCAGGATAGGGAATTTGGTTTATTCTGTATAACAGTAGAAGTTGAAGTTCTTTTTTCTATTCTGTGACTTTTACTGTATTTAGAAGATCATTAATTATTGTATTTAATCCTGTGTATTTTCTTGGCTCCCTCAGGGTTGGTGTATTTTGGCTGATGTTTGTTCTGATAAATTTGAAAGTTTACTGTAAGATCTGACCCTGGTTTATTATTTAGAGATGCAGGACACATGCAGGATGCTTCAAAGTCTGAGATGCAGGAATGTACAACACGTACTCCCAGGAGAGGGTTTCTTAATCAGATTTTTTAGGGTTTGTTCTTACTTGCGTATTACTCTGGGAGCCTGATCTTACTTGAAGTTTTCTTGTGTTTGTGGCCAGTTTACTCTTCCAATTTACACAAGTCCTGCTAAGTAGCTTTCCTTCCTCTTGAATCCATCACATCCTCTCTCTTTGAAATCATAAGCAGCATCCTTGTGTGACAGGATCTTCAGTGTCCCACCAGTGCTTCTCTTCATCCATTCCAGCCTGTGTCTGCCTGGACTACACTTGCCTAGATGGATTTCCCTGGGCTAGTTCACCTTGATTAAGCCCATGTGTGATATCATCAGTACTTCTTAGCATATTGAAAGTAACTCTTGATACTTCCCTAAACCTCATTTGCTTTTCACATGACCTCACACTGTCTGCCATGGGCACCTTTACCAGTGACTTACCACTACATCTGATTCTTTCTGCTCCTTTGCTTTTGCCAGCTGCTGAGTTACCAGCTGCTCATGCTTTCCTTTCAAGCACAATTCTTTATTTTCTTAGACATTTTTTTGTACTGCTGTACTCATCCTCCTTCTGTTACGCCAAGACCAAAGTATATGCATTTCATTATGATTTCTGAAAAGTTGTTTTTGTTTATTAGTACAGTTTTATCAAATAGCATAGAGTTTTCTTGTAGGCTCCGCTTTTAATATCCTCTGAGGAGGATAGCTTTCCTCTTTTAGTGAGGTTCCCCAAATACTAGCATCTTTCCTTTAAAATGCTTTGTCACTTTGAAGTGGTCACAGGCAGCGATTTAAGATACCTGTAACTAAATCTCTTGAGCAGATGTTTAAAGACATCTGAAAATGAGTGTTTAAAATTTGTTTCCCTGTGGAGCTGCTGTTAGTTGTAATATGAGCCAAAGGTCTTTGTATTGTGTTAAGTAGACAAACCAGAGCATTAGGAAAAAAGATTAAAAGTTTTCTTTGCTTACAGCTAGTAAAGTTAGTTTAAATACCATACATGTGGTTTTAGCTGCTGTCTTTTAAAGCCTGCATTTCACAAAGAAATACAGCACTTTGCTTTCCACTACCTCTGAAAGTCAAAGACCAGTTAATTCTTTGTTCTTAAGTGTAAGTTATAAAAAGGGCCAGTTGAGTTTTGATATAACATAAACCATTGTTTAATTCTGCACCATGCTGTCATTTCAATTTCCTTACTGTGTATCTAAACCAAATATTTTCTGCTCTACACAAAAACATTGTCTTGTGTGAGATTTAAGGCAGACATTGCTTTTCCAGGACATCTGTTTTGCACAGATCTCCCTCCCTTCTGTCCTAGCTCCCTGCATGCTCTCTTCTGCTTTTGGAATTTGCTATAGGAGCCCTCTAGGTAGTGCCACTGTTAACGCTCCTCATCTGCTAACTCTTCTTTGAGCTGCGCTGGCTTTTGACAAAGGAATGTTCCTTTTACTGTTTCAGCCAAGAGTTGTCTTTTCTGGCTGATCTATTTTCTATCAGACAGTGTTTTTATCTGCTTGCCTGTTTTTATTGCCAGCTCCTTGACTACACCATTGGTTTTAAATGATGTCATAGGCATGAGCAATATGAGGAGAGCCAGAGAGCAGGGAGCAGTCATTGCAATTTCTGATGCTGATGATTTCTTCTGTGTGGTTTTGAGCCAGTCAATTCACTGATCTGTATTTTTCTTTCCTTGCCTCATGTTTTCATCCACCTTGTCTGCTTAGAAAGGCAGCTTCACAGCATAAGACTCGTGTGTGTTTTTACAGCAGGGTCTGCCTGAAGTTGGGGATGCTTTTAGAAGCAAATATATTGCATATACAGAAAAAAGAAAAATTGTTTTGTTGAGCATTTGCTATGCCAGGAGCTGTGCAGAGACTGCTCAGTTTTACCCATGTTACTGAATAATCCTTGTTCCTATTTAGGCTAAAATGCATTTTAATCCTTCACCTGGGGATTTGTAGATTGAAATCCACACTTTCCTAATAGGAAAGTGACCCTCATAGATAAAATTTGACCCTTATAGATAAAATTTGTGCCTGCAGCATCCTCCAGTTCCAATATTCAGTTTTAGAAGTAGAAGGGCTGGGGAGATCATGACATGGATCTGAGTTGAATTCACTAACTTGTGATTTTTCTTATTCTTTTTTCTTCCCTGAAAGAAATTTTATTTCAGTGCAAATTTTGGCATTTCAGAAAGGGAGTAAAAAACAATTTCATGCTGCTTGGTTTCTTTGATTTGAATTGTGTCTCTGCTTTTTTAGTACTTTCCTTATTATTGCTGTCTTCCTTGAATTGTCTTCCTCCAGTATTCTCAGATATGCAAATCTTTATCACTGTTGTGCCGTGTTTCTGTTGTCCTCCTTCCCTTCTCCCCTGCTCTGCTGAGATTTCCAGAAGGTTTCCTGTTCTTCTGTAGCCACTGTGTGTCCAGGTCCCGGCTCCCAGGAGCGGTTCTGCTGCCTGTTTGCTCTGTGCCCTGAAGAGCCCTGTCTGCTTTCCAGCAACACACAAGCTATTTCAAGACTTTACATGTGCTCTTTTGATTTCCTTGATAATTCCTTTTCCCAAGACAGATTCCATTCCTTGCACAGGGTTTGCAGCCCTTAGATCCTTTTGCTTGTTGGTGCAAAAGTTGTCTTTGTACCTCCTTCTATCAGCTGTGGCAACCCTTGGGTTCTGTTTTGTCAGCCAGACCTCTTCAGTCTTTCTACCTCTTAAGTGCTCCTACCTTCTACCTGCTAAATTATTTAACTTAGAATTTGTGTTAACTATTTGTGTGATTAGCAGGTTTAGCTTTGTGAAATGTTTCAGGATAGAACTTGAATTAAAGTTTCCGTACAAAGCAACAAGTGTTGCACATTATGATCTCAATAAAGGCTAAATTTGCCCAAGATGATTTCCAGAGAGCCAGATTTCAGAGATTCCTGGAGAATTTGGGGAATTCCCAGGATTCAAAAGCAGATTTGATTTTACCTGTAAAACCATAAATAGCCTGTTAAAACCAGCAGACAGTGTTTTACAGACCATGGACTGGAGACAGTGGATTTTAATGGCTTGCTTGGGGTGATTGAAAAGTGTTTGTTTTAGTTTATAAGTAAGTCTGCTAAGTTAAACAGCTGGTTTCTCTTCTCTGTTGCAATTACAAAATATTGCAAGCTCTTGAAGTGGAATTTATATGAAAATACTGAATAAAGCTTTCATTTGAACAATCTGTGTTTGTACCATTGTGTATCTGTTCAGGGAGTTTAGGGCAACCTGGGAGATTTAGAGGTGCAATTTCTGTTCAAAATGGAGTCTGGGATAAACTAAAATAGGTGTGTAAATATGGAATTGCTTCTTAAAAATAACACTTTTATTTTGTGGCCACCAACAGAACATCTGTGTGCCTTCCTGTAGCACCTTAAGCAGTAACTGGAAGTTGGTTTATTCTGTGCATCAATTATGAGTAACAAAAACCTTGGGTTTAAATTTTTTATTTAAAAGTTTTTAACTGAGTTCAGGTTAAGATTTGTTGCAGTTACTGTTAGTAACATTCAAAATAAAGCTCATATATTGAGTTTTTTGATTATAACCGACTGCGATTCAGTATTTCATATATTTGCTGGCCTTAGGAACAATGAGCAGCACTCTGAGGGTCAGATACACACTCGATGACTCACTGAAAGCAATCGAGGCGAGGTACCCAGGCTGCCCTCCTTTTGCAGAGGGGGAACATCCATCTCTGCACTGCCATGGAAGGACTGCTGCTTCCAGGCACACACAGCTTTTGTCTGGCCTCCCTGCTGGCTGGGTGAGACCTCAGCAGAGAAATGAAAGGGGTCCAGGAACTACATTTCCTATCAATCAGCAGAGCTGCAGAGCAGTGAAGCTGGTGCCTTGCACGAGCTGTGACGTGACGGCTGTGGGGAAGCCAGGCGGAGGGTGGTAGTTTGTGTTTGCTGTAACACTATTTGACAAGGCTGTTTTGAGCAGAGGAACGTCGCCTTGCTCTGTTGTGCTGTTTGTTTTTCCCTTTTTCTTCCCCATGCTTTGTTACTGTAATTTTCCCTGCTATTGATTTTGCTGCTGAAAGTCCTGACTGCTTGTAGGAACCAAAAAGCCCAAGCTGAAATCTTCCATCCTGAAAACACCTCAGAAATAGCGATGTTATGCTGCACACCCCTTCCTTGAGGACAAGTGCCAGGCCATGGTCAAAAACAATCTCTCAGCTCTTAGCTCTTTCATCCCACAGAAAGGCTGAGGTGGAAGAGCTCAGAATAAAATATGGCTTCAAGTATTTTTAAAGTTTGGAGAAAACAAGTTCAAATAACGTGTTCTCAACGAGGAAAAGCAAATATATCTGGTTTTAGTAAAGCAGAGCATTGCAGGCAGTGGCCTCCAGTAGAAGTGTTTCCACTCTATCCCAGCTGTCATAGCTGTATTTGGCTGACATACACACATATATGCAATTGAAGGAAAAACTTAGGACAAAGACCCTTCAGCATCTCCTGGACCAGGCTGGCAGAAGGGGCTCAGCTTCTGAATTTCAATACCTATATTCAGGACATCCAAAACTTAGTAAAGAGGGGGGCTGCTGTCTGCTTTCCCTCTTCTCATCACTCTGCACAAAACCATTCACAAAAAAGGGCTACAGAAAATTAATCAATCACACATATCCATAAGGTCCTGCAGAAATATCACTGTCTTTCTTCCATTAAAATAAATAAGGCTCATATTTTTAAGTGTTTCAATAATTTTTCATAGTAAAGAGCTTCATAGACACCTCACTTCCACTAATCCTGGAAGTGGAATCTTATTGTTTAAATTTTTTAGGAAGTTTTTAAGAGAAACTTAGAAATGTTTGAGAGATAGAATTAATAAAATTAATTGCTGCATTTAATTGCGTAATGATAGTGAGCATGGTAATTCAACCTTGTTAGCTGAATATTCTCCTATTACAGCTGATCATATTAGTTATTGCCAGTCTGTTGGCACTGCAAGAAGTATATGCTCAGCTGCAGATCTTTCTGTAGGGTTCTTTTTCTGGACTGCTTACTGAAAGAAGTCTAAGTCCAAATGAATCCTGAATTGCATGGCAATAAGTTTTCTGATTGACTTGCAGAGCTACCAATTAAAAAAAAAAAAAAAAAAACAAAAAGAACAACCAACTCAACCAAAGCCCCAAAACTTTTGTAATTAAAGTGTTGTAAGCAAGAGAGAAATTGCCAGACAAAGCTTGCTGATAAGAATACACAAAAGAATGGGAAAATAATTGCAGAATGGAGGAACTGAGTATAATTTTCCTACTTTCTTTCTGTTAGAAATTCTATCTATTTTTCTTAATATAGCTGAATAATGTTACAATTGTTGCTATATATACAGTAATAAAAACTACACCCTTTAGAAGAACATTTTCTCACACTGCATCATTCCTGATTACAAAATAAATATGCAAATATAAATCAACCACAAGGCATAATTTAAATTGCAACAATGAACTGGTTCTTCTTGTGCAGAAGACAGTGCAGAGCAGCTTTCCAGCAGAACCTGGGACGCGCAGGATGAAAAGAAGGTGCCATGATCCGGCAAGTGAAGCCAGCTGAGCAGAGCACCAATCTTTGTGTCACCCTGAGCACGGAGCATTCCTGAGTCAGGCATACAAACAGTGCCTGCTGGTGCTCAGCACCTGCCAGCACCACACATGTGCAGGGCAAAACATCAGCACCAGTCCTGCCAAAGCCAAATGTGCCCTGGAGACACCTGGATCCATCCCCTCAAGGACAGGCAAAGGCAGACATTCCCAAGACAGGAGCTCAATTCCAGAGCTACCTGGTTTGTTGAAATGCATCTGCAGTATGAACTTGTTTTCTCTGCCAGGAGACAAGGAGCTGCCTGTTACCTCATAAACTTCATTGAAAACCAGAGCACGTACTTCTACACTGCAGCATATGGGCCAGTCCCACCACAAGCTGACCCAAGAGTTCCTGGAAGAAATTTAACAGGTTTCTCTTATAACATTCTGGCCCTTATTCACTCCCTTTGCTTTTAAATATTTACTCTAAAAAAAATAAAGCATCTTAATACAAAGTTATTTCTAAGGTACTTAATTTAGGAAGTTCACACACTAAGTGGAAAAAAATAAATAGTATTCAGGAGGCAAGATCCTAGACTATGTTAGGGGAGCTCAGTTTCTTTCACCCAGAGAGGAACATCTCCCAGCACCAAACAAAAAGTGCACTATGTGGTATTTATTCTGCTCCACCACCACAATTCTCTGTCTTTCCAGCTGCAATACTGTCAAGAGAAGGATCAGCTTAACAAAGCCCAGCTGCCAAGACAGGAGGAGTGTGCACACAGAACTCCAAGCTGATGTTTTTCTGCCAGGGCTGCTGCAATAAATTCAACCCACTTCCACCAAGATACAAAAAGAATAGTATCACACCCTGAAAAACAGAGAAATAGGTTTTAATCAACATATCATCTAACAAACACATCTGTTTTATTCGATTACCAAACACAACAAAACTGTCTGTTTTAATTCTACTTGAGGTCTTCAGCCTCCTCCTTCTAAAGCCTGCAAATTTTCCAGATATTGGGTGACAGCCTCTATCTCTGCAAACTCCAGTAGTCTGTTGATTAGCTTATCCAATGCTTCTTTCCCACTTAGAATTTCCTATAAAAAAAAGGCAGACAAATGCATTACTGACTGTTCTTCAGCATTATTCTGAAACACCAACTACTCAAACCCCTGAAATGCACTTTGCCTGCAGTCCCTCCACTTGCTCATCCTTGCAGGTCCCTCCCATGTGAAATCAGCAGTGGTGGACAGTAGCAGGACATCAGCTGCCAGCCTGTGCAAGGCACATGGGTTCTGGAAGCAACAAAAGCAGCTACTGCCTTGGTTTCATGTAACCCATGCACCTACATGAAAATTCCCTGTACAAACAATCAAGGATTGAAGAACCTCACTCAAATACTGTTGGCCACAGGAAGAGTGAGGCTGTTTTGCAAGCAAAGCTCGACTAACTTTTGTCAGGCACTTCATGGCTCCAGTTTCACTCAAGAAAGATCCAAACACTAAGGAACTGACTAACAAAAGCCAATTTTATGCAATCGTGGAACTATTTCCTCTGCCATGGTATTCTGCACTCCATTAACTATGAACCATTCCATATTCAGTATGCCCTGTATTCTCTGGAGTTACCCAGGACACCTGTGGGTACAGTCTGAAGTGTCGCTCCAGCAACAGCACTTACAGCAAACTGGATACCTAAGCCGAAATATTAAGAGATCACCCTAAATTTTGGTTTTCATAAATTTGATTTTAAAAAATCCATTGTTAGGGTTTTTCCCCGTTGTAAAAAACCCCAATAAACAGAATCATAGAATGGCCTGGGTTGGAAGGTACTGTAAAGATCACCCAGTTCCAACCTCCCCTGCTATGGGCAGGGACACCTTTCACTAGACCATGTTGGTCAAAGCCCCATCCAACTCAGCCTTGAACACTTCCTGAGATGAGGCACCCACAGCTTCACTGGGCAACCTGCTCCAGTGTCTCTCCATCCTCACAGTGAAGACATTTTCCCTAACATCTAATCTAAATATACCCTATTTTAGTTTGAAGCCATTCCCGCTTGTCATGTCACTACATGCTCTTGTAAAAATCTCCTTCTTTCTTGTAGGCTCCCTTTGAGTACTGGAAGGCTGCTATTAGGTCATCCCAAAGCCTTCTCTTTTCCAGGTTGAACAATCAGTAAGATTCAAGCCATATGTAGATATTTACTCAAACACAAGATCTCAGATAATATTAAAATGAAAACATTCCATTTAAGTTTCTTTTAACTGTGGCTTGTGATGAAAACATAAAAGTTTTTCTCGTTCTTTACTTGAGCATTAGGAGGAGGAAAGAATGGCCTAACAAAACTAGAAGTCCTTCCTGTCAGGTTTTTGGCTTGGATGTACTATGCTTCAAAAATCTCAAATGTCACTTGCCCAGTTTGGCCAAAGGACTCACGGATCTCATTGAGGACTACATGCTTGGTCGCTTTCCACTCACATAGTAGGAGAAAAACACACAGAGAAGTAGGCCAGTGAGCTACAGCCTGTGCCAGTCATCTCTAAGACTACAAAAAGGCAGGAAAGAAAGTTTAAGCTTTCCAAACCTAGTGTTCTGTCAGAGCACAACTGGCTACATTCTTCACATATATCTTAAGTTGTACTCACTAAGTTAATTTTTTCTTTTTATGGTAAATGTGAGTATCTAAGTAGTCTCATAAGGAATCCTTACCTTGATATTGCGTGCATCATATGAGATCCTGTGGTCAGTCACTCTGTCCTGGGTGAAGTTGTAAGTACGAATTCTCTCTGACTGGGCTCTTGTTCCCAACTGCAGCAAAGCAGGAAAAAACAAAATCTGTTGTGTTTTAAAGAAAACAAATACTTCTCTAGAACAGGATGCTTAAAATAAATGGTGATGGATCAGCCTGTTCCAACTACCAGCCTAGTGGTCATTGACTTGGCATTACTGAGCTGTACTGTTTGTGAATGTGTATCACAAACCAAGTTTCTATATCCTCCAGCACATTTCTGTTTCCCTTCTGTAGCTGAAAGAACCACATCACTTTCAAAGGTCATGAAAGGTACGACAGTCCTTACCTCAAAAAAGGTACAAGTGGGGTTTTCAGGGGGAGAGGGGGTTGTAGCTTCCACACAAAATAACGGAAATAGGCTCCATTAATAATGGAAGCAGCACAGTCAATGTGTGGCTGTCAGAAGTTAGCACCAAAAGAGATTAAGATTAAGAAGTGAAGGTACCCTCTAGTGGTCAAGTGTGAGAGTGCAAACAACAATTTTAACTTGAAGCAGAAACCCAAATGTGTATCACTGTTGGGATTAAACGCTTCACTAAGCACTGTGGTCTCCACTAAAATGGAGAATTAAATGTTAAAAAACTCTCAGAGCAATAAATAGGTGTCCGTTTCATTTTGGTGAAAATTTCATCTGCACTCAACATGTGTATTTTAGAACATGGAATTTCTTGAATAAATTCCGAACCATTAGAAAAGGTAATTCACTTTTGCCTGATTTTCCACACTAGTCATATAAATGTATATAAAAATAAAAATAAAAATTAAAATAAATATAAATCCTTTATGCAGCTTTGAAGGCCCTCAAACTGAAATTAATAACAAAGATAAATGGCTCACTGCTTACCGTGATGGGGTTAATAATCTGCAGTGACAATACACTTAAATGCAACCTGAAATAAGTGACTAAATAGCTGAGCTGGAAAATCTGGAGTACTGAGTAATTCTCTACTGCTGAAGCATTTTTATTCCAATAGATCTCTGTTGAAGTTTGAACCACAAATGGGAAAATATTCAAAGAATGTGAAAAGAATGACAGAAACAGGACATTTTGAGTGAAAAGCACACTTGGCAGCCTAACTTGAGGTAACTCTTCCAGAAGCTGTTCCTTCCTCAGAAGGTTACCTAAACTGTATCAAATAAGCTGCTACTTAATTGCACTGTGTCAGGATTGTTCATTTACTTGTTTCTCTCAAAACCTCTGTATGGCCTTAAAATACTCTCCTTTAGAAACTTCTGAGAACTCCTGATCCTAGTTTCCATTGAATGTAACTTTTTACTGATGCTTGATTTGTGTAACTCTGGCCTTAACAGAGGCATTCAGTAGATGATGTTGAATTTTCTCTTTTGAAAAATTTCAGCCATTCTTTTGACCCTTCTTTCCAGTCAGTTGATGTCTCTTTTCATTGCCTGAGAAGTCTACAATATTGGGGCAGGTAAAGGCAGACTTACAATTTTGAAGTACAAGATTCTCCTCCCTTGTAAACACCCCTAGTTTAGACACACACTCCCACTTGCTCTGCCCCTTCAATACGAAGAGATCAGAAACAAATCTACAACATAACACAACACAACACCCCCTCCAGATCTCAGGCACCACTTGCCTCACCTGCAGCTTCCTGGCACTCTGCTCCTGACTGAGCTGCTTCTCAAGGACCTGCTGGTAGAGCTTGGCTCTCAGTGTCCGCAGCGCAATTTCCTTGTTCAGCAGCTGCGAGCGCTCCTGCTGGCACTCCACTGCCAGTCCTGCACATAGCCATCCAAGAGCCCATTAGAACAGAGAACAAACAAGCTGAATTAATTCTAACACATTAGGCAAATGAAACCTACTGGAGTGCTGCTGGTTTGTAGGGCCTTTCAGCTGCAGGACAAAAAGTCATTTTAACACACTGGCCGGAACCATTAGTGCGTTTTTAAACTTGTCACAGCTGCACCGGGGGGTTTTTTGTTCTGTGCTACAGAAAAGTCAGGGATATTTTAAAATTTCATGAAGCAAACAAGTTTCTGACATTGCCTCTAGAAACTGGATTCACTCCAATTAGCTGCCATATGTTAAAAATGCAATTTGAACAGTCTACAAGAGGATGTTTAAAAGAGTGTAACACAAGTTTTTAAAATCTTAGTCCGGATAAGCTACTGGAGACTGAAAAATTCATTTTTCTAGGAGAAAGGGGTGCCTAATCAACACTGGTGAGTCTTGAACTAAATTATGAAAAATGAGACAAAACAAGACCTTTCGGTCTTTAAAAGAAGTGTGTAACTTCTAATTTAATTTCTGAATGACAAAGGCATATAGGGAACAGCTGTTTTCAGGTCAATTTCCCGTGCCTAAAGTGATTCTGCATCTTACAGAGAGAAGCTCACTGAGTTTCAATAAAACAAATCCCAAAAAGACAGAGTGATCCTTCCCATTAATATACATTTTCCTTTCTATCCAACATATGATAGCATCATCTAGTATTGAATTAAGATCTTTAAGCCTTCTTTTTAATCACTCATGTAACTACACAGATTCCAGCTAGGCTAAGCATGCCCTTGCTTGCCAGTGGCCGTTACTGCTGAAGGTACAGAGCACACAGTGCAAATTATTTACATCTTCTACCCCATCCCTGTCAACCTCCCTTTGTTCTTTCATCCTTCAAAGACAGTTTATTCATGAAACACTCCCTCTAAAGACAGAACTGGCATAATCACTGTGTCCCTGGTCCACAGCTCCTTTCTCACACTGCCTGGCTACAAGAGGGACAGAACCAGAAGGGGCTACTTCTCTTTTTTTTGGCATAAGGCCCAGCCCTGCAACAGACAACCTGCAGGAACACAAGCTTCCTTTTCAAGATACAGATTCAGTGTGATTAAAAGTACAAAGTACAGCCAGACATACCTGTAGGAAGGTGCACAATCCTCACAGCACTATCAGTTTTGTTAACATGTTGCCCTCCTGCTCCCTTGGCTCTGAATGTATCTATGCGCAGATCTTTGGGATCCACTTTAACATCAACCTAGAAGCAAAGAAAATTACTACTTCCTGCTCATTCTAAAAATATTTGGATGTCAGTGACACTCAGCATTAATAAGAAATCAATTCTCAAAAAATTGCTCCTTTACAACTGTTCCTAAGTAACAGTCATATTCATTATAATTTAAAAAAATACAGTGTCAAATATCTCTGAAAAGCAAATGATGCCTCAAAGATTTATCTTAGTTTTTCAAACTCTTACTCTAGGTCCTTCACAAAAAAAAGTATGTGTGTGTGTGTCAAACAAAACACAATCACTGTTTTGCAAAACCACTAGCTTTGGCAGAGAGACTAAGAAATAAGCAAATATTTAAAAACCACTTCTAAACAGCAGTGCAAGGATCCTGCTCATGAGTCAAGCCATTCAGACCTGATCAATGTTGCAAGGAAAGTATTAGGAAGAAGAAGGAGAAGGTGCAGGAAAAGCCTACAGGATCTGGTTTTGTTTATTTTTTGTGTAAATTCATGGTCTAAGTGAGAACTGTCCGTATCAGCACGATCTCAGACAGACTAGCCAACACACTCATTCACATTCAAAGGAGACTGTCTTTGATTTTCCAGAGAAGGACACCAATAATTTAAATGAAACAAAAAACTCAAAAGGATGTACAGAATCACATTACTATGCAACACAGAGTATTTTCTTGGATATATTCTGTGTCTTAGTACGTGATGTAATTTAAATTTGGCTTACTCATAGCAGTGAGCCTTGTCAGTGTTGGGGCTGGAACACTTAATGAAATGATCACTCACTTACATGCCATTTCAGGCAACAGCAAATCTCTGCCAAGTTGCTTCTGATGATCCATTTATACATGTAAGGTACAGAGCCAAGGACTATCACCTCCCAGAACCAGAGCACTTGTGTTTCATTTGATGAGACTTGCACAAAGCACTTGCTTATCAGTGAAATCCCCAAAACAGTAACATGCTTTTAAATAACACCTACTCCAATGCCAAAATGGGTGAGCAGGGGTTCAGCACCCCCCTTCCAAACCAATGAACAGTTTACCTCCTCTGGCTGAGGGAGGACAATGACTGACATTGTCCCAGTGTGAATACGCTGCATTCTTGATGACATGCCCGTCTCAGGGATTCGCTGGACTCTGTGAGTCCCTCCTTCATATTTCAGATGCCTGTAGACATTCTCTCCTGAAATATGAGCAGCAGCATGATGCAAGCCTCCTGGAGAGACAAATAGTGTGTGACAAATACAGCAGAGAAACACTGCTTTCAATTCCATTGTCTTGGAATCTCTGAAGAACTGCTGTACCTATCTCAGCCGGCGTATAGTTCACGATGTCAAAGGTCCAACGTTTGTAGTCAGCGTAGCTCTGGTACATGTCAAACATTTCTTTAGTGAACTGCTGGCAGATGTCCCCTAAAAATTAAAAAGCATTACCACATAAACAGCAGTTTTTAGATTTATCTGCAACTCTAACCCCAGTCATTAGGCAGGTTAATGCTCATCTTTAGAAAGTATTGCTTTATGCCAGTAAAGTACAAGAAAAGCATTAAGAATAACCCATAAGAGGTTTAATGGAGTTGGATGGAGGTTGGAAGTAATCTTCACTGTAGGGGTTTTGCTGACCTCCAGTTGTTCTGCCAGCTGTCACTTCTAATATGACAGGACATGTATCATATTTTTCCTTTGGCACTAGAAGCAGGAAAAGCTAAAAAAAAAAAAAAAAAAAAGAACGCCATTATCTCTGTCATGACCCTGGATCTTCTCTTAATCAAATTTACAGCCAGACTTCACAATTGCCACAGCCTGAGCACACACAACCACTGACTTCCTTTGACAAGGTAGTTAAGTAGGACTAAAAACTGTCCAATGACCATTGCAACTCAGTGCAGTCAGTGTGGAAATGCAACATGCTAGTGCATCCACATGAAAGCTAGCTGAAAGTCCAATCCTGCCTAGTCAGGTGCCAGGTCACCCACTCCAGCCCCAGCTACCTATGAAGACAAAGTTATTAGCTAACCCAGCCAATCTTTACATTAATCTTGTTTTTCAGAAAGTCACATTTCATATTATTTCAGTCTGTGTATAGAAATGAGCCCAAACACAGTGGTCTCCACTGAATTGTTTCGACTTCTTTGCTTTTATTTTTCCCACTCGTGGGATGCTGTCAGCTGAAGAGAAAATGAAGGAGTGCAAGTTCCAATCAGAAATCCCTCAAGAGTGCGTGCTCCACTGCCACAAACAGTTACTAGCATGTTATGTCAAATGTCAGTGGCACAGACTTCCCATTTTTTTAATCCCCTTCAGCATTTGCAGACAGACAAGCAAGCAAGAGAAATTACTCCATCATCTCCTAAGACACAATTTTCACTAAGAAACTTATTAATAATTAATGTTGCCACTTCTTTTCAGGGAGAATACTGAAGCTGGACTTCTGTTTCATTAAACTCAAGTGTCAGAATCTATTAGTAAGATCATAGAGGAAAGGTTTTCTGACATCTTTATTTAAAAGCTGTGAAATTTTACCTCAGGCTCACCTTTCTGCACAACATGTTCATTTTTTTATCCAGGCTTTCCTTCTCTTCTAAGGCAAGCTCTAGAAGTTGTTTCTCATCTCTGCTGTCTAGTTCTAAATTCGAACAACATGAATAGATGTTAGCCAGTCTCACCTAGAGCAAATTATAACACAGCTGTCCAAAGACATGCACTGCAGCACAGAAAAGCTTGTAGAGTTTTGCCAGCATAAAATACTCAAATAAGAGCAGCCCAAGCTAGGATGCACATTGCTAACTCAATGATCATATCTGCAGGTGTGCTAGAAGGAGTGGCAGATACTTTACCTGTGATTAGACTGCCCCATCCCACATTTTAGAGCTTACTAACAAACTACAACACATTCTCAGGTAAAGCTCACAGAAGCTCCAAGCCTTTTCTGCTATGGAGGCTCCAGCTTACAGTAACAAAAAATGTTGATCAGTTAGCGATAGATTATACACTAAATAGAAACTTGAAGACAGTTAGAGTCAAGTGGAAAACCTGTCACTGCTAAAACAGGGAACCCCCTCTCTTTTTCATCTTTCTTTCCACTTTTCTACTCACCAGAAAGTGAAACAATTCAACTGACTGAAATTAAAAAGCAAGTCTGGTTGAATAAGCACACGTTTTTACCATGCCAAGTTGAACTAGATTTAAATTACAACTGGACAATTACCAACACAAATGTGGAGGGAATGGCTGAAGCCAGCTTTGAGCAACTGGGAGTAAGAATGAGGGAACAAAGCAACAAAGAGAAGGTGAAAATCTTCTGCCTTGTAGCCAGCATGGAAACCATAGGCTTGTCTCAGATGCAGCATAAAACTGGACACTCAATTGCTTTTAGTTGGTTCAAAAAGAATTGATCAGTTAGATAAACAGTATCAAACTAACTACTGTCAACAGAGATGGTCTGGTGGTGACCAATGAGCTTAAGGTTCAAAGGATTGGTATCCCATTCCTACCTCCCTTCAAAACAGAACTCACTTAACCTACCTTGTGACTCACACCACCAGAGGGAAACTGGGAAATATTTTTCTGCTTCACTGAGTGTTGCAAATATAAAATCCGACATCAATTGTCAGGAATTCAGGTAGTCGAGACAAGAGGGTCAGTTAGGGAGCTAAGTGGAAAACAGTGAATAGTCAAATGAAGGGGACATCTGTGTTTTAACTTGGCCACAGGATAAATGGTACAGACATTTATCAGTTATACGGACAGAACAATTTGGCTCTATTTAATTAATTTATTGGCTGTAATTTTTTATCATTCTTTTCCTTTCTTTCAACTAGAACTCACTCCATCCCTCCATATCATAAATTTATGGAATTAGAAGAATTCTTCATTATATTCATTTGATTCAAAAACAGACTTTCTAAGTTGAAATATGAATTTTCCAGAATTTTCTTAATACTTTTTAATTCTTTCAAAAGCATTTATTTTTCAGCATTAAATTTTTGTACCTTGTCTCCTTCACTCATTCTCCTCTTTTCCCCAGTGAAGAGAATTAGAGAGGGTTGAGGATTAAAATATTTTAAATAACCAATTTTTTCCAAAAGCACAAACATCTCTTTATTATTAAAACTAAAGTATACCAATGTTTTCTACCTCTTTCTAAATAAGTTACATTTACATCTTTATTTCAGTATGTCTCTTACTGTTTTGTCCACACCCCTTGTCTCTCCCTCTGAAAAGCACCATGAACTTTTGTCCTCCTCCATTTACACTGCTGGGTACTGATTTCTCCTGTCCTTTGATTTTCCCCTCCTTCACTGCTTTAATGCAAATCCCATTCTCTCCAGATCAGTGTCTCCCTCTCTTGGCTTAATACTTGCCACTGTAGCAGAATGGATACCATTTTTTCCTTCCTACTGTGTGCACCTCCTCACACTTGTAACAATGCTGGGGCTTTTTCCCAAATGTTGCACCATTATTTATTTTGTAAATTCTTTTATTTACTCCCTCTGTACTTTATTATTCCTAAATGGTACAAAAACCAGTTACAATTTTTAATTCTTTTTTACCACAACTTGTACTGTAGCAGACTATCAAAAAACAGCAGCTTCTTAAACAACCATCGTTTTTTACTCCTTAAAGGACTCCCCAAATATTTTCAAAGAAATATTAGCTTTTGCCATTTAAATTGGAAGCTGACAACTCAGAGCCTAACAAAAGTTCATGTCATTTGCTCAATAAATATCACTGAACTGGTCAGGTGGAATCCCATTTTAAATAACACGGCTGAGCTCTGCATCTATCAAAGGTTTTAGACTCGCTAATGTTTTTCCTTCAGTTCAACGAAAAAATAACCTCCAAATGAACACTTCCCAACTATTTCTGTTAGATGGATATCCCTGAGGTTCCAGACAATCCCTACTCTCCTAAAATTATCAGATTAAGACCTCAAACTAAAATGAGGCAAGATGAAAACCAGAAGGATGCGACTGGACGCAGAAAGCCCTTGCAGCACATGAGCTCCTGGGAGCAGGGGCGGTCAGGGAGTGTTCCTGGTCTGGCTGAACTTACAAGCTTCCCTCAAAGGCTGGGCAATGAAATTTATCCCAAGCACAGCTGCTGTTCTGAAGTGAGCAAGTAGATGTGTTTTCCTTTACCTGTGCACATTGCTTCTAATTCCTGAACTTCTTTTTCAGCCTCTTTGATTTCTTGAAACGCAGCTGCAATGGGGGACAGATCGGCACATCTTCTCCTCAGGGTTCTTTGCTCAAAGTCATTTAATGAGTGTGCACTTAACTGATGACTAACCTGCTGGTATTCCTTGCTGAGAGACTCCAGACACTTCTGCACAGCCTCGTGCTTCCACAAAGCTTGAGAATCCTGATGTTTTTTCCTGTGCCAACTGTTAAAAGACAGAGTGAATCTAGCTGTGTCCAATAAAATCTTTGGCCTCCAAAATCCATGATTGTGCAGTCCCACCATGCAGCCTATCTTCTTTGCAACAGGAGGGAGAAGACAGCTGTCAAGCTGGCTGTGACAGCAGCAATTGGCAAGCAGGCTCTTAAAACGGCAGACCTTTTGGAGAGGTTTCATTTTGTTTCTTATTTTTCCACCACCTGAAATTGAAAGTATACAGTACATTGGCCAGTGTTGTTATCTAGAAAAAGAAAGTGTTCTATTAAAAAAAAACCCACAACAAACAAACACGAGGATGGTATCAAGGCCATATCCTAGTTTGATTACACTGACAAAAATGCAACTGTCATGGACAAAACTATTCCTGTTTTAGTCTCAGTTTAAACCAGAAGCTCTTATCACTACCATTGTACTGACTGAAGGTTGGAAAAAGTCTTTTCTCCCCCTTCCTCAAACAGTTTATTTATACAATGGAAAAGCTCCTGTGGATGAGGTTTTATAGACAATAGCTTCATTTTGCCATATGTCTCATCATAAAAATCCAATCATTTCATGCCTTACTGACGAAAGAAAAATGTTGCTGAGAAGGCAAATCAATACTAGAGGTAAAGAATTCTATATAGAGAATGTAAGAAATGTCCAGAACTATGTGTCAAATTATTTCCACTACCATAAAAGGAGGACATTAGTAGATGACCACACAACAGATCAGTCAACAGGACTGCAATGCACTTACAAAAAAATCACTCACTCATATATGAAGAAGACAGGAGAAGTGCTTTATGGGCTTATGTTCCCTGTATATTCCTTACTGTGATATATTTACACTTAAGCAACATAATATTTTTCATCCAAAAAGTGAGTAAGAAGCAGGTACTCTGAAATACAACTCCTGTATTTTTCTGAGACATTTGGCCTACAGTTTTATAGGACCCAGGCTCCCCTTAGCATTACTGCTGCTCTATGAAAGATCATTTCCTCTTCACTTTATATCATCAACATTGCAAACTATGTTATGAATTACTATTGTGCTCTAAAACTTTATATTGGAGTGCAAGGCCCTACCAGGAAGACTACGATGAGGTCACACTTATTCCAGGGCTACTCACACAGAAAAGGTTTAACATACAAAGAAGCATTCCTAGTAACCTTGCCAGTGCCACGGTCCCATCTGCTCACTGATTTTTACAAAAAGTGCATTCTGAGAAAATAAGAGCATGAATCTTTTTGCTGTAAGATCAACAAGATCTCCTGGAAACACACGTTTCAGTTTCCTGACAAAATTATTGTTTTACTCATCAGTGACAAGACCTTCTGTGCATCTTCATGCATTTTACTAACAAATTACTGTGACACTAACTACTCAACTCACCTGGTATTCTCACCTATTTACTGTCATCCATTTGTCCACAACAAAGAAAGAGCAATATGCAGTAGAACCAGAAGTACTGCCTCTTGTCTGAATGCTTGTTTTACTACCTACAGAAGGAGGCAAGGACCTTTATTCTATTCTGTCCCTATTCTGTCTATTCTCCCCAGATTCCCCAGCCAACAGGTGCTATCGAATCTACAGCAGCAATCTCAAGACTGCTTTAATGTACAGAAAGCAAATTATAGCCCTCCTGGAGTGCTATAGTGACTAAAATCAACACTTGCAGCAGAGGGATCCTGTTCCCTTCACCAGGAACACAGCAAAAGGCACAAATCAGGCTCATCATCCATGATCCTGGATTTAGGCATGAGTGGACTCAGTTCCAAAAGACCTAATTCTGCTGATGCATATGGACTTGCTCCAGATCAGCACGGACCATTATTGTTTGGCTAAGTGCTGACCATGGTCAACTCAATTTTAAAACATTAATGTTTTATTTTATTTTAATTAATTCATTAAACATATTAATTACAACCATCTAGCTAACTTTTACTGGTGTAGTTAAGAAGCAATGCACTCAAATAATAACAAATTTGCTCTAGTGCTTTGCCTGAGCTCTCAGAAATAAAATTCTTGGGTTTAAAAGAAAAAAAAAAGAGTAACAAAATAACACAGACCTTCAAGGAAATCAGAAGTTTCAAAATAATTTTGCTATGTTAAATAAAAAAGGTATCTCCTTCTCAGAGTGGGACTGCCACACCTTATTTGCATAAAAATAAAAAGACATATAACTTTTACAGAGCCATAAGCATTAGATGACCTATTAAATGATCTCCAAACCAGATTTTAATAACTTTTAAATGTGATTAAATGTGATTTGTGGCGTGCACACCACAAATAAAAAACCAGTAAGCAAAAGTGACAACTGTAATTGTCCAATTAAAATAATAATCTTTAAAAAATAATTCCAAGACAGGAAAGAGCTCTCATTCTTGCGAACTCCTTCAGAGGTTATAAAATGCATTGCTAGCACCTAAGATGCGACCGGCGCCACGCAGCAGCACTCGGGCACGTACGAATTCGCAGGTGCACGACAGGAGGAGGCACTGCAAGGCTCACCGACCGGATCAGGAACAGCTCGGGCCGCGGGAGCGCCTCCCAGCACGGCCACCCCCAGCACAGCCCCGACAGCCGCGCAGGGAGCGCCCCGGCCCCGCTGCGGGGATCACGGGGCAGAGAGAGGCAGGAGCGGGCAGGGAAAGGAGGCAGGAGTGGGGAGGGAAAGGAGCCAGGAGCGGGGAGGGAAAGGAGCCAGGAGCGGGCAGAAGAGACAGGAGCGGGGAGGGAAAGGAGGCAGGAGCGGGCAGAAGAGGCAGGAGCGGGCAGGGAAAGGAGGCAGGAGCGGGCAGAAGAGGCAGGAGCGGGCAGGGTAAGGAGGAAGGAGCGGGCAGAAGAGGCAGGAGCGGGCAGGGTAAGGAGGCAGGAGCGGGCAGGGAAAGGAGGAAGGAGCGGGCAGAAGAGGCAGGAGCGGGCAGGGTAAGGAGGCAGGAGCGGGCAGGGAAAGGAGGCAGGAGCGGGCAGGGAAAGGAGGCAGGAGCGGGCAGGGAAAGGAGGCAGGAGCGGGCAGAAGAGGCAGGAGCGGGCAGGGAAAGGAGGCAGGAGCAGGTAGGGAAAGGAGGCAGGAGCGGGCAGAAGAGGCAGGAGCGGGCAGGGAAAGGAGGCAGGAGCGGGCAGGGAAAGGAGGCAGGAGCGGGCAGAAGAGGCAGGAGCGGGCAGGGAAAGGAGGCAGGAGCGGGCAGGGAAAGGAGGCAGGAGCGGGCAGAAGAGGCAGGAGCGGGCAGGGAAAGGAGGCAGGAGCAGGTAGGGAAAGGAGGCAGGAGCGGGCAGAAGAGGCAGGAGCGGGCAGGGAAAGGAGGCAGGAGCGGGCAGGGAAAGGAGGCAGGAGCGGGCAGAAGAGGCAGGAGCGGGCAGGGAAAGGAGGCAGGAGCGGGCAGGGAAAGGAGGCAGGAGCGGGCAGAAGAGGCAGGCTTACCAGCGGGGCGGGAGCCGCGCTGCCCGGTAGCCGCGGCGGGGCCCGGACACCGCTGGAATCGCGGCCCGGCCCCGGGCCCACGGCAGACGGGAAGTGCAGCGGGCGCGCTCCCAGTCCCAGCATGCCTGCGGGAAAACGCGCTTCCCGTTCCCCCGCCGCCACCGGCACCGCGCCTGAGCCGCGCCGGCGGCAAAGGCAGCCCCCGCCTTGCGAATCTGGTTAGTGAAAAATTAATTTCAGAGACATCTGAATAAAATAACATTAAGCTCCACTTTGTGTCAGAGCTCACTATTCAATTCTATTTAAAATGAATTATTACTATTCTACTAAAGGCAAGCAAAATATTAATAAAAATTACCGCTCTGATTATGACTATGTTAGTTAGCTGCAGCTTCCTCATAAAGTATGCTTTAAAACATACTATGTATGTGGACATTTTAAAAGCTATTATTAAACATTATACCTCTACCTCCCTAATTAAAATTCTAAAAATACTTAAGCAATGGTTTTTTATACCTATAATCACCAAAATACCTTTCTTCTCAGCTACTGTCATTCTACGAAATTTAAAAAAAAAAAAAAAAGGTAAAACTTTTGTATTTGGCATCTAAAGCATGGGATTTGGTGTAGTAAATACTCCAAAAGACGGAAAACGGGACCTGTTGCAGTGTGAAGTTATTTCCTCTTGAGCTATCCCAGTCCCTCCCAGGTGTGGCAATACCTTCCTCCTCCCCCTCCCTTTGTCTCCTGCTAAGTGCTGTCAGTCAAAGCTGACATTCCTGCAGGGGCATCTCTGGTTGGCAGAAGTTCAAAAGATGCCCCTCAGTGCCAAGGTCATTGGCCTGTCCTGTGTGTCACTCTTCCCCTGAGACCCTGCCCCTCCCACCGGGTTGGAGGCTCACCTGTCCCTTCCCTCCCCCTGCCCGAGTCTTAAAACTGACCGCGAGCACGGGGTCCAGTATTCAATGGAGCTGGTTCCCGAGATTCAGATGTCTGTGACCTTGGAATAAAAGCCTGGATCATAACCCTCCATTAGAATCTGCTCTTTTTCCTCTTCACCTCACCTAAGGACTTTCTCTAGAGGTGAGCCTGAGTTCCTACCTGCTTGGACTTCGTTCCAAGCGCCCAGCTGCCACATCCAGCCAGCCAGAGGTATCTCTGTGGTGAAAACCACCACAGCTGCTGCCTCAGGCCAAGCAGCGAGGGCCAGAAGAGCCCAGGCACTTTCCATCCGGTAGGGACCAATCAATAGGTAGGATTTGGATCAAAGGTCAGTGCCTGAATGCCAACTAAACACTTGTTAAAGCCTGAGGACAGGTTCTGGCTCTGCTCTATCCGTGGGTACAGGAGGCAAGGCAGCCAGATGGACAACCACTTCCAGAGAACAGGACCCACCCCAGAGTTGGTCCGCAGGAAGGGCTACAGGAAACAGCACCCTGAATTCTTCCCCAGGCCTGAGCCCACACTGATGTGCCATTAGAGATGCCATCAGCCAGACACCATTCCAATTATACCTCACTCTTCTTCCACTATGACTTCTGGGACTCAGTGAAATGAAATAATAACATTGTACTTGCATTGGTACTCTAAATATGCAATTTGATACTTAAAAGTATTGGGAAGGTCCTCTCTGAGAAAACAACCAGGAACCTAATAATCTGAAACTGGAAGTAGACCTCATGCTCCAAAATTGGTTTTAAAAGAAGAAGGTAGGCCAAGGAAAACCAAATCAGCTTCTACTCCAGTCAGTAATGGGTATTGCATTGAATCCTCTGCTTTAACATGATCGTGTTCAGTTTTTATTATGCCTTGTGGGTGAATGTTTTAACTTAAGTGTGAAAATAGACTGTAACAAAGTCCTGCTCCCTCCCTACCAGGCAGCAAAGCACGCAGGGGCAGCACAGCCAGGACAAGGGCTGGACTCTGTGCCAGACTCTGTGCAGCCAGCAAGGCTGCCAGGGACCATCCAACCACAGAACCTGTCCACGCATCTCATACTCAAAACGTGTAAGATACACTCTTTCCCCACATTTACCATGTGCTTTTAGACTGCAGTATGGGAACTGAGTATGAAGGATGTGAAATCTGCTTCTACCCCTCTCACAGTTTGATTAGATGCCTTAAAACCTGCATGGCTGGAGCAGCAGGTGCTGGTGGAGCTGGTGAGGATAAGGGGGCATGGGCTATTAGGGGCAGGGTGCCACCACCTTCCTCAGCAGCCCACAGTGACATTGGGGCAGAAGGGAAGAGTGACAGCAGGAAGACAGCTGCGCTCCGGGGCTTCGGGATAGATATGCTGGTCTTGTACTTTAAAACCTGGCACTATTAACCTGCCAATTTAGAAACTGGAGGCAAAGGGATGGCTCATCAGACAGAACAGGCTCCAGGCCTTGCAACACGCTTGGCTTGAAGGCAGGTCCATACCCACACAGGGGCCCTTCTTCGCCACTAACTGGGTTTAGCGGTGTGCCAGCATCTCCCAGCAATTTCCACAGGAGCAAAGTGACACACTGCAAAAATAGCAAACTTGTTACAATGTATGTAACACTTCAATATTGTTCCCCCCTTTCAGCCCAAACAGTTCAGACTTCTGAAATCTTTCTGTTTGAAGGAATAAATGGTGACAGAATCATACACTTCTTGAATTCAGTCCTGTTTAATAACAAAGCCTGTAGAGAGAGCTTTGTTTTGCCCAGCACAGTGGGATTAAATGACAAGAAGTTTTCTTGACTGCGCTCCCAAACCTCACTTTCAGTTGGAGCTCTGCCTTCCCACAAAGCTCATTTCTTTGTTTATTCTCTCCCAGCTAGCCTACAAACATTTCTTTTATTGCCTCTCTGCTTTCCTTTTCTTGCTGCTTTTAACAGACTTTTAATATGGACACATCTAGATGCAAATCGAACCCCTGCATCTTATTTGCAATTTGCCTACTTTCAGACAGCATTCTTTCCAGTGTTTGGAGTATCAGGAACAGAGAGCTTTAGCTGTCAAGAACAGCCTTATTGCTTCAGATCAAAGGTCCACCTAGCACAATATTTGTCTGATCACGCTCCATGATGCATCAGTTTATCCTTCAACCCAGCCAGAGGCCTTTTTGCCAAGACAGAAATTAGGGTTCATAGAGTCCAGGCTTCAGCTAGTTGTCAGAAGCGCTGAAGACACGCCATGGTAAAAACAGGCTCTGAAAATGATGCTGCAGGGCAAAGCTAAGGCTGCCATCCCTCTCAGTAATACTCCTGCCTTGTAAAAATCAGATATCCAGTGCAGCACTACTACAGCATATAGCAGAAAGAACAGCGAATTGTGTACTGCGTGTGGAAAACACATACTGTGATCAGCAACTCTGCTGAGTGACATCATTAGAAGCATGCCAGAACAAAAAAGTGAGAAATAAAAACAACAGAGATAAGGAATTATGACAGACCATACATCTAGACAGATTAACAAAACACTACGGAAAACAACAACCATTCACAAAAACTGTCCGTAAGCTGATGGCTCAGCTATAAAGAACTATAGGAAAGCATATACTTTATGTTCTCATCTTTGCTGTTTTCATCTCAGGAAGCTTCCTAAACATACCACTTTTTTTTTGTTGTTGTTGTTTTGTTTTGTTTTTAACTTATTAGTCCTCAAGTTATTAGGCTGACATGCAGGTTACTCTCTTCCAAGAAACTGCCTACTGTCTTGTTCCCTCTATTAGCCGAAAAGGAAAGCAGCTATCATGTCATCAGCTTCAGCAAGGCTCGTGTCAAGTCAAGGACATGCTGCTTGGGATCTTCAGTCTCATAGCCATCTGCTTACCGAGTACCAAATAAAATATATTAAGTACACAGATTTCTAATTGGCTCTTGCGAGTTACTGTTTTGCGCACACTTGCTTTACTTGGGGACATCTATCATGTTCATCATCTGTGACTGTAGGTGGGTAATCATATTAATACAGAACTAAGATACTTTGAAATAAATGCCAGAACATAATTAATACTTTAAAAGGTTAATTATGTAAACAAAGATTTTAATTGCAGTCGCCTAGTTTGTTTTCCCTGTAAGATGGCCTTTCTAATTGGTTGTAACCTTGACAGTTTAACGAATTTTCCTTTTAAGTAATGCCCTATGCCATGTTGTTTAAGCGTTCCTGGTTGTTGGTGGTTTTGGTTTGGTTTTGTTTTCAAGAACGATTTTTGGGAATAACAAGAAAAGAAATAAAAGACCTTAGACCTCCTTCGGTGAAGGAGCCAAGCGATGGAAAAACGCCGCTGTTCTGTGGACGCACGATGGTGTCAGGAAGTTTTACATAACCAACTGCTGAAAATGCCTTAATGCGACGGGGGCCGTCCCCGCTCGCTCAAAGCCTGGCTGCCAAGTTTGCTGTTGTTTCCTTAAATACCAGCCAGGGCACTGCAAGCCCGCAGAGCCTCTCCGAGCCCCGCCGCCGACGGAGGCTGGGCTCCTTCCCAAGGCCGCCTCCCTCCCAGCCTTGCGGGCAGCCTGGCTCTCCGAAGCGGCCGTTCGAGCGCCGGGAGCGGAGCCCTTCAGCCGCCACTCCGGGAATCGCGCAGGGAATCACGGAGGGAATCCTCGCTGCCTGCCCCGGGGCCGGGCGGGAGGAGGGGGGGTCTGTGAGGGGGAGCGGCGCTGCGCCTGCGCCGAGGGGACCCCGGCGGCCATTTTGCAGCGTCAGGCGGGCGGCGAGGCGCCCCGGCAGCTGCGCAGAGGGGCCCGGGGGAGCCGGCGGGGAGGGCGGGCGGCGCAGGGCTATGAGTTAAAGTGCCGCCGCCGCCGCCCCGCCGAGTTCGGGCTTTTCCTCCCCGGCGTTCCCCCCTCCTCCCGTCCCTCGTACCGACAGCCGCCCCTCCCGGGCCGCCCCCACCCCCGCCAGCCGTGCCTGTCCCAGGGCCGCCCGCGCCATGCCGTCCGTGCCGCTGCCGCCCAAGGAGAGCAACCTCTTCAAGCGGATCCTGGTGAGCCACCGGCCCCGCTCCTCTCTCCTCCTCCCGCCGCCGCTTCTCCCTCCTCTTCCCTCTGGCTCGCCGGCCTCGCTCGGTGCCCTCCGGGTCACTTCGCCCGCCGCCGGAGTTGGCCCCGGCTGAGCGCACACGGATGCGGCGGCCGCGCTCGCCGGGGGGAGCCGGGCTGCTGTCGCCTCCTCGCCCCGGTTCGTCCCCGCTTCCTTCCTTCCTTTGTCTGGGGCCCGCCGAGCAGGCCGGGCGAGCCGCCCCTGCTCGTGTTGGCGGCCGGGAAGGGCTGGTGTGGCCCCCGGCCGGGGGAGGGCGGGAAGGAGGGAGGGAGCCAGGCGGGCTCCCGGGGCCGCCGAGCGCCTTCCTCCCGCCCGCCGCGGGGACTGCGGGGCGAGCCGGGGCCGCGCCGCCGCTCCCCTCCCTCCCTCCCCGCGGCGCGGAAGGAGGAGACCCCGAAGCACGGTGCGAGTGCAGCCGTGTTTGCTGTTGCTTGGTTGATTCCCATCTGCGCTTCATTTCCAGCGAGAGCTTCGGCTTTGGTGTAGGGACCGGGTTAAAAGTAGTTCGCTCGCTCAGCAGTTTTGAGTGTAGTTGAAGACGTGTGGTGGAATGAAGTATCCTGTGCGTCCTTTGGAGGACTTGTCTCAACTCCTTTGTGCTGGGCGAATTCCGCTCTTTGAGACTTAACGGTGCAAGGGACGTTTAGTGTTTGCGAGATAAGTTTGAAGAAGGAGCTCGCTTTAGCTGTGAGTTTCTAACTCAATCACTATACTTTATCATGCTAACACTTTATAGGGGGGAAAAAAAAAGTCCCACTCCTTCTTCCCCAAGAAAACACCACGCTCCCTTTTTCGCGAGCTTGTCAGTGTGATTGTAATGGAGTTCCAGCCTCAACAAAATTGAGGTGTTTTGTTTCAGTTTACCACTCTGCAGGCAGAGGACGTCTGTGCAGCACACTAAGTAATCCTGCTGGCAGGCGGAAATTTCTTTAGTTCTCTCTGAATTGGTTAGGTAGTTTCAGTGCTTCCCAACCGCAGTAGTGGTTCAGAGGTAGACATTTGGGCTTCAGGAAGCTGAGCTCAGACAGTGTCCGTAAGCTCCTGTACTCTGTACGGAGCTGGTTTTTTTCAGCAGGTTCTTCAGAGCCGTTTTCTTTTGGCTGCTTTGCGTAGTGTACAGGTTTTAAAAACTTACTGGTTCTTAATGGTGATTTGTTGCTTACTGCATGCTCATGGTATGCATCTTAGTAAGTCATTCTAGCACTCCTCTTTCTCTCGGCTAAAAATAAGTGACTAATATTAGAACAGTTAAGTGATTATTCTTACTAGCAGCAGACAAGTTCACAGTAGCAGCCACTTATAAAGTTTTTTTGATTGGATTATAGAATGGCTTTTTTAGAGATCATATTTTAAACAGTGTTTTTTTAATATTAAACAGTGGATAAAACTGTTGGAAATTAGTGCTTAGGCAAGGAGGAGAGATACATAAAACTTCAGTGAAGTTCATGCAGAAATTTACTTGTGTTTTAAAACTTTCAGAAGCCTTTAACTGGTGCTGTGTAGAGGCCAGTTGCCGTCCTAAAGTGTTGATCACAAAGCTATTGGCTTGTCTCTTCTTGAAACTTAATTTCCTAAAAATTTTTTCAGACTAGCTCTGACTCTTTCATGGTGCACTTTTTTCTGGAATACTAATGTTGGCATACTACCAATGGAGCCCTTTGTTTGCTTGACATGTGTCAGAGTATTTTTGTTTAGTAGTATAGCTTGTGGTGCTAAAGGCCCTTTAATCGAACCAGCTTTTCCTTACTTTGGCACTGCTCAAATATTTTAAATGCCCATAGCATTCCTAGTAATTTCCAAAATTGGGGGCAGGGATTAAGTGGGAGGCTGCATAATAAGACCCTACAAGCATGTAGTGATTTAATCACTTGGAACAGATGCAAGGAAATTTTACTCATATATTAAGACTTTTGTATTTTTATGATCGCTCTGCAGAGAATTAGCAGTTAGGGAAAACTCATTTGGGGATCATGAGAAATCCTTCACAGTGACTTAGTGTGTGGATGTAACGTATCAGATAGGTTATCAATGTTCTAAACAAGATGCCCAAGTAACTGCAAAGCTATCAGAGCTGCCCTGGCTAGTGTGGCCTCAATGTAAGCTGAGAAGTCTGCTCGAGAAGCTGAATAAACAGTCTTTAAGCCACATCAGTTTGTGTGCTTGCATGCTTGGCAGGGCTTGAACAAGCTGACTTAAAACTAGCACTTAAGTGATTAGGGAAGTAATAGCAATTGTAGCATAGGTAGTAGTTGATCCTAGTTGATCAGGGCTACTGTAAGGGAGTGTTAAAGCTCCTTTCTTGCTCTATTCTGTCTTCCAGTTCTGTTTTGTTTCTTAGGCCATACTTATGCTGTTCAGCCATCTAGATGCTCTTCCCCTTGAAGACCTGTTGTGCTTACAGGTGTGATGTCTGGGAGTAAGGGGCTGAGCAGCTTCAAGCTCTTCCACCTCACAGCCTCACAGAAGGCATGGATGAAGTATTTGCATATGTTCCCCTCTCATGGAAGGAGAAAAGCATCATAAATAAGAATTGATATAGGAGTGCTTGTGTGTTTCTTGTCAATAAAAGTCAGTCTTCAGCTTAGGTGACTTTTAAAGTGAATGGGGCAGATGCTGTTTAAAATAAGCCTACTCATGGTAACTTAGAAAGGCTTCTTGTTAAGGTTGAAGTTTGGTATCGTATATTTGGTGTTTACTTCTAGTAAGCTTAGCCTAATCTTCTATTTTGTGTATTTAAAATTGAGCTGTAAACTTGCCTTCAGAGTATGTTTCAGTTTAAGCAGCTTTGATATTTTTTTCCCTTCACCCAAGAATCCATACTATAAACTGTCTCAGAGATAGTCTTAAACATTGGCTTTATGGAATCAAATCAGCCCTGTCTGTACAGGGCATGGCAGTACTCTTTGTAAGTAGTCTTGTAGGCTTTAGAGGAAAGCCTTGGGCTTGTCATGCTTTCATGGCTCACTTGCCAAGTTTTTGTTTTCAAGAAATGCTTACTGTCTTCTAATATGTATTGGTGTGAGCCCAGGCTCATGCCGTGTAAGGAATGATCTGATGTTGTTTCATGTTTGATAGAATTGTGGATAGTATCCTGCCTGTAACTAAGTAATCCTTTGGTTGCTGTTGCCTAGAATAAGGTTTGCTGCTTTAATTGCAGCTGACTTCAACTAATAAGACACAAAAAGTCTGGAAGTATATAGCCTTGCAGCAGTGGGTTGTTGCTGCTCAGTTTCAGGCATACATTTTCCATTTTTCAGGGTAAGGAAATGTTAGAAATTACTTCAAGTGCCCTCTCTGAGGACTTGTTCATCTTCTCTGTAATGTCCTTTTTGTTCTCCAACTTCTTCAGCAACCTTAAGAGATTTATTTATTGATAAAATATAAATATACAGGTGTTTGTAGGATTTAATTAATTCTTATCCATAGAATTCTGAAAGTTTTTAAAAATATTATTTAATGAAATAATAATAGTTTATAAGCATGCAACTAGTCAGTCTCCTGGGAATGATGTTACTGACCTATTAAACTCGATAATTGGGAAGTTATGTTATGCTAATTAGGATCTCCCAAATGAGATGGATACCATAGCTGAGGGAACCATTATTAACCCACCACTGGAGCAGTGGATATTTGAAGTCTCTGACATTAAAGATCCCTTCCTTTTAAAGACCACAGTTTGGAGCAGTTGCTTAAAATCTTCTGGTATAACTTAGGACTGATTCTTGGTGTGGTTGTTGCTTGTGCTGCTGAGGTCAGGCAGCCTAGGAAGAGTGTCAGTGATTCCTTCCATACGGACTTACGGACGAGGTGGGGAGGATGCCTGGCCACTGCAAACTACTGAAATGACAGAATTGCAGAGGACAGATGCCAGGCTGGTGGTAACAGTAAGGCTTTCATAGGGGGAAGTCATACTTCACATTTGTCGGTGATTTGAGAGAGTCTCATTTGGAGAAGATTTAATCCCAAATAGATATTCTTGGTTTAGTTTTTCAGAAGGGGTTTGTGAAGGTCATCATGCAAGGTTCAGAAACCAGGCTTCTTTGCAATGCTGTGGGTTGTTTTTTGATTCTGAATTTTATTTATACTTTTCTTTTAAAAAATGTTAATTTTTCAGAGTTAAGTCTCATGTTTTATACTGGAGTTTTTTTCTTATTTGGCTGTTTATATGGAACAGAACAAGCACTGAATAGCAAGAAGAGTTCAGCTCTGAACTATTCGTGGCACAAAAAGTGAAGGCCACCTGAAAGCTTCCATGTTTTTGGAGCAAGTTGATTCATAACAAGTAAAATTGGTTGTAGATGAATGTAAGACTTGGAAATCCTAATTTATTACAGACCTTGTATGGGCTGTGAGATGGATTGCCCCAAGATTTAAGATTTTTAGAGGTATTTGAAGTTTTGTTAAAACAGTTTCCCCTATATACTGAAAACTGGTGATTCCTGGGAAATCCATAGGCTGTTATGCTGCTGCCCAAGTACACTGCAAGTCTATGTTTGCAGTGCAGTGTGCTTTGCTATTTCCCCTGGTTCCTCCCCCAAGCCTGCTTGGAAGGAGGACTATGAAATTACCTTCTAGAGGGAAAAGGCCTTAACAGAAGACTCAGAAGTTAAGTAGGTACTTGCCTATCTTCAAGCTATCCTGATTTATTTTGATTTTGGTAGAAACGGTGGCTGCAAAGTAGCGGGCTCCAAACAAGAAGTTGTTAACAAAAAGGTAGTTTTACTGCAGAACCCTTTGCTGCATGATGTATTAGCCATATAAAAAGGTTTGGACACTTTGAAGGGTGTGTGGTGGAGACCCTCTTTACTCTTTTTGTGAGTGGAGATAAATCCTTTTGCTTGGAGTGTTGGTGAGGCACAAATAACTGGAGGCTAAGAACATTCTGGTGAGAACTGCAGTAGAGCTTGTCTTACTCTAAAGCCTCTCTCTTTGCATCCAGCCCTTGTGTCTTACCTCTAGTGGCCTGTCCCAGGTGTGTCTGATCTCAGCTCTGATCTGCTGTGATTCATGCAATTTTTGGCTGAATCACTGTGCTGTTAACGATGGAATGTCGATATCAAATTGATGTTGAAGGCTTGTGTTGGTAATTGTCTTGAACTTGCTTGAAGATGCCAAAATAAAATTGTAACTTTTAAAGCCTGATGTTTATTTTACTGTGTTTTGTATCAGATACCACAAACAGCGTTGGTGTTCATGGTTTCGTTTACTTAACTGCTCTCAGATGCAGTTCTACTAGGTTGCAGAGCCACCTGCTTAGTCTGAGTTCTTGCTAGGGAAATTGCAATTCATCCCAGGAGCTGGGGCAGATTGGGCTCTTCAGTACTTCTGCACAAAGTGCAGATTAAAAATTACTGGAAAATGTCTGTCTGGGCAATGACTTGTCTCATCTAGTGTTGCTGTTACGGTGTTTGCTTTGTAGGGCCACACACATGTTCATAAACAGGAGTATTAAGTCAAGCAATGAAAAGTTACAAATGCAAAGTACTTGCCAGCAAGCTCTTCTACTATGTTTTCTTATTTCTGCCCTTTTGAAGCAAAGGATATTATAGGAATTCAGATTGTATTGAGTGTCTTTGCACAGCACGAGATTACACTAGGCCTTAAGGCAAGGTTATTGATAATGCCTTCCCCTTTTAAAAGAGATGTAGTTTAGAGGGCTGTTAAAGAGGTCTGTGTCAGTAAATGGTGAAAAAACATTCTCTTATCATACATGTTCTTTCCCATAATAAATAGAATATCAGTTTTACTCTGCCAATAATAAAGAATACAAACAGCAAGTGATTACAGCTGCTGCAACCAGCTGCCTTATGTACCATATGTACTTCTGATGATTTGAACTTGAATGCTTATGAAAATCTGGTTGAGAAGCAAAAATGCTGTTGTTGTATGCAGAGTATCATGATAGTGAAAGCTTAGATATTACTGTGACATTAATACATTGACCAAAATGTTACCACCATGTAGTGCTGGCTGCTTGTTCTGTTGCACACCATTGTCTGTGTTCTGACTCAGCACTGTGCTGCATTGCGAAGTCCCCAGGTCTGGGGAAGAACAATGTCGCCTTTCCATTTTGAGAATTGAAGCAAGCAAGGATATATCTAGGTTGTCTTCCTCTTTTTATTTCAGGTGATGAGGTTAGCTGCTCTTAGCAGCGGAATAATAGCAGACATGGGGTGGCCATGCATGTATAAAATCCTGGCAGGGTATGGAGAATTGCTGGAAAAACATGTTGATACTCTGGAATGGTTGACCTGGGACTAGAAGTTTAAGATGCTTGAGACGGGGCTTACTTGGCCTCCATGACCTGAAGCCCCTTCCAGCTGATACTTTTTTTCATTCTCTAAAACATTGGTGACCTGAAGTCAGTGTGGAGAGAGGGATGCTGTTTGGAAAACCTCATGGAGAGGTTTCTAGTCTGTCTCTGAACTTCAGTGGTTATCATGATACTTTCTTTTTGTGTATCAGCATTGGAAATATCCATATAGTTTGCAGTATGAGGAGCTTTTCCAGCACAGATGCTGAATGCTTTCAAACAAGATGGACAGACCTTGCTATCAAACTGGTGAATAATTTAGTAATTATTTATTAGCTTAGAAGCAGTCAGTAGCTGCTGAGTGTTGCCTAAATCTAAGGTACTTAGACAACTAATTTTGTCAGCTGCTGTAGGAAGTAGATTGCCTGTTTTATGTTGATGGCATTGTTTTATAGATGTGCAGTAAAACAAGGCCTTTTAAAAGGTCCAGGTGTTAAATGCCAATTAAGAATACTGACAGTGTGCTGATGTTCCTGTATTGCTTGTGCCTGGTTTTGGTCAGAAATGTGTATCAGTAATTGATCAGCCCCAAAGTACTTGTCAGATAGCTCCTAGGAAAAGGTGCTGATCAGAATCTGTGTCATTGATAACTCTGTGGGTTTTTTGCTACTGAACTTCATCACCATTGTGACTGGGAGAGATTTCCAGCATGACTGACTTCCACCACTCTTTCCATAAGGCTTGATGGAAGCCTTGCCCTTTTTCCCTAGGCTCTGAAGTTCCACATTTAGTCCTTGGTTTCCTTCTTTAAGCAGCACTTCCATCAGTGCATTGAGAAGAGGAATTTTTTTTAATGAATCCTAGGTGTTGCCAAAATCTTCCCCGAGTTGTAAACCAAAATCTTGGCAACAGGAGCCAAGACACCTTCCTGGCAAGAAGAATGTTGAAACTGTTGTGCTGAGAGGTCTGCAGGCAGGATTATATGGAAGTACAGTAGCAGGGAAGACTGAAACAAGTGATCTTAAAGAAGTCTTATTGAGGAGTAGTTGAGGGAGTTGTGGATGTTTAGCCTGGAGAAAAGGAGGCTCAAGGGAGACCTTATCACTTGCTATAGCTGCCTGGAAGGAGGTGGTAGTGAAGTGAGAGTCAGTATTTTCTCCCAGGTCACAAGTGGCAGGACAAGAAGAAATGGCCTCAAGTTGCATCAGGGGAGGTTTGGGTTGGATATGAGGAAAAATTTCCATGCAGAAAGGGTGGTTCAGCACTGGAACATGCTGCCCAGGGAAGTGGTTGAGTCACCAACCCTGGGAGTATTTACAAAGGCATGTAAATATGGCACTCAGGAACATAATTCATTGAGAACATGACAGCTGGACTTGGCAATTATAGAGGTCTTTTCCAGCCTACTGTTTCTCTCATTTGTTCTTCTAATAAAACTTGAAGCTGTATTTACACAGCTATGTTAAAATTGTTTAATTTGGTTTGAAGTGCTTTTTTTTTTTGGTGGTTATGATGCTCCATCGTGTTTGTGGCAGGGCAGCCTATTGATGGGCAGACCTGTCTCAACAGAATGTGGGCTGTACAATTAGGATCAGAGAGTAATGTTAAAATGCTGGTTGTGATTTGGATTTTGTGTTTGATAAGTTCTTATCAAGAGACAGCAGAATCAATTTTTAAATTGCAGTGTTGTTGTTAAAGAAATTGCACATAGAATTATAGAGCAGCTTGGGTGGGAAGGCGCCTTTAAAGGCCATGTAGTCCAACCCCCTGCCATTAGGAGTGACATCTTCAACTAGATCTGATGGCTCAGAACTCCTTGAATGTTTCCAGGAAGGGGTCATCTGTCACCTCTGTGGGCAGCCTATTCCAATGTTATAATAATAAAAAATGTCTTCCTTATGTCTGGTTTGAATTGATCTTTTAGCCAAGAAACATCACCCCTTAGCCTATCACAGTAAGCCCTGCTAAAAAGTTGTCCCCACCTTTCTTACAAGCCCCCTTTACACAAGTTCACCATCAGGTGGGTCAGTGTACAATTTGGATTGAACGTCAGTGCAGCTTTGTTACAGTCACAGACCATCTTAAACAACT
This sequence comes from Calcarius lapponicus, assembly GCA_039654755.1. Taxonomy (NCBI): domain Eukaryota; kingdom Metazoa; phylum Chordata; class Aves; order Passeriformes; family Fringillidae; genus Calcarius; species Calcarius lapponicus. The sequence goes on along the minus strand of CM077462.1, from coordinate 42,709,862 downwards.
TTAAATTATTGAAACATGTAAGCTGATCAGGGAAGCCTGTTTGCTGTGTTTAACACTATTTGGTTTGATGCAATAGCTGTCGTCAGTCTTTGAATGTGATATGACTCTTTATCTAGTCTTCACATAAAAATGCTTTGTGAAATAATGCATCACTTGAATACCTTCAGAGGCACTGGAGCCATGGAGTGAGGAAGGGAATTGGTTGCTGCAGCTGCAGTCTCTCCTCGAGTCACCAGTTGAGATTATTTTTTTTTAAGACTGCTTCTTTTTTTTAAGTCTTCACTTAAGACTTGGAAGTGAGTGTTAATGTCTGAGATAATGGGATGTTTTTCAGCCATAAAATTGCCTGTGTATTAAACTATGTTGTGAAAAATGTAACTCATCTCTCAATGCAGGACTTTATTCAAAGCAGCAGATGCTATGTCTAGGGAGATGTAGTTTGTAAAATCATCCCTGCACTAACCTGATGTTGTAAATAGTTAAACATAAGTAATGACACATGTGATTGAGTAGTGACATATGAAATACTTCTGTTTTACAAATAATGCTAGTGATTCAAATCCTTGATTCTGTTTATATTTAGTAGTGGAAGGGATTTTGGGTCTTTAAAAAAAATGACATCATACAAAAAAATTAGAATTTATGAATGGCATTTTGCTAAGTAGATGCAGCAAAGAATAGTAATACAGGAATCAAGTCTTTTCTTGTTTTTCATTGTTGTGTCCTTGTTAGTAAGATTGTTTACCTTTACAATTACAGATACTTCTCAGATGCAGTGCCAATTTGACATCTGTGTAGAGGCGCTTGATACTTACCTGAAAGTACACAAAATGGTATCTAGATTAGTATGGCAGTCTACAAGCAGATTACAAGGTTGAGTTAGTGTTGAAAAAGGGAATAAATGAGATTTTTGCCAGATGAAGTAGGATCCTTCTAGGAACATCTTGTAGCAGAAGTTCTGAATAACATTTTAGTCTTGCCACAATTTCCCTTTGAGGTTTCAAGTGTGTAAACATTCGTGATCTGGTTTTAGCTTTAGCAGGAAGTGATTGCCATAAAGGGGTGATGGGGAGCATCACATTAAGCACTACAGATAAGACAGTTAAAAAAAATAAAACAACTCAGCAAATTAACTTGAGCTTTTAGTGAACCAAAGACTTAATGCAGTGAGACAGATTCTAGTAAATGCATTTCAGCTACATTTGTCCTGATAAGTAAAAAAACCTTGAGAACACATATGGAGACATCAGGCTTCCCAACTATGTCATGTCCATCTGTCCTACCTGAAAGGAGGCTGTAGTAACATGGGGGTTGGTCTTTTCTCCTAGAAGCTTCAGAATAAGAGGAAATAGCTTCAAGTTGCACCAGGGGAACTTTAAATTTGATATGAGGAAAAATTTCTTCACTTGAAAGGGTTGTCCAGCATTGGAAGAGGCTGCCAAGGGAAGGGGTTAGATCACCAACCCTAGATACTTACAAGATGTGTTGATGTGGCACTTGGGGACATGCTTAAGAGGTGGACTTGGCAGTACTGGATTAAAGTTTGGGCTTGGGCGTCTGAGGTTTTCTCTCAACCTAAATTAAGGATGCTGGTTGTCTTGTCAGCAAGCCAAAAAACTGAATATTGAACTTATATTTCCTCTCAGTGTGGAGTGTGTTAGTTTCTCTCTCCCATTCATCTGTTGGGCTTTAGAAAATGTGATCTTGTCTGTCCTCCAAAAATCACATTTGTCTCTAATTATCTTCAATTCAGTTCTTATTCTAGGCCTGAGACTCAACTCTATAGGATAAAAATGTCAGAACAAGGATAATGGATCTGATTTTCTCTAGTAGTTAATCTATTTTGAGTGTACATTTGTCTCAAATAGCTTCTGGTTAAGCACTGCTGTATATTTGGGGTTTCATTCAACATTGCAAGAGTTGTAGAACTGTGAATGAATGTTCACTATTGCTAATTTTTAGGCATACTTGAATAAGCTTAGAAAGCATACATAGCACATTGTTGGCATTTTCCTAGGATTCCCTAAAAATGATACAATGCATCCTAAGTTAACAAAGAAAGTAGATGAACAGGAGAGTGTCACCTTCCCCTAGAGAGGACTCCAAGTTTTGCCACGACCTAGGTTATTTCTGGTAAAAGATGTTGAAACTAGTTCTCAGTTAAAAAAAAAAAAAAGCCAAACAAACACTCAGAACTTTTCTGTTGCTGTTGTTTAAATGTGAATTCCCATAGTATAACTATTTGCTTCTCTAGCCATCCTGCCAGAAGTCAGTCAGATCAACCTGATCTAATATCAAGGTTAGATCTCTTTTGTTTTGAGAATTGATTTTGGTGACCTCCAAGGGTTCCTGCTGGCCTAAATTGTTCTATTATTTAATCTGCACTTAGTCATGATTAGCTGCAAGTGCCTCGAGTTGCAGGCAGCAAGAACCTAAAAACTGTCTGCAGTTAAGCCCTTCCTCACAGACTGGGGGAGGACCCTTGTTTTGCTATCTTAGCCAATTACCCCAAAGTGAGCATGCATATGTTTCTGTATTGCTTTTACCCTGTGAAGTAATGGGATAATCTGTTCTGATTGCAAAGGAGTTACTATCTCCGTATTAATTTAACACAGATTTTGCCTTTATCCTGGAAGATTGATGGAGTGGGAATGATCTATGAGAGACTGCTAAAGCACTCAAGCACATAACTGAAATGACATATCTTCTCCTGAGAATAGCTATCTAAATTACAGCAGGAACAATACTCCCTATTAGCTGAAAATGATGCCAAGTTAAGCCTGGTTTGGTGGCTTAAAAAAAGCATAAGTGCCCTGGAATCACTTTCATGCTTACTGACACAAGCATGCCTTTAACTGGTTTAAACAGATTTGTCTTAGTGGTCCACTGTAGTGATCAGTAGTTGATTAAAATTGCTAAAACCTTAGTGATTTAGGTAGTATCTTCCTAAAGAGGAAAAGGGACCCACGTTCGCATTTTGTTTCTTCCTATGTTCCCACAGTTGAACCATACAGTTTGCCAGTTTACCTAGTAATTAGGTAAATTGTGTTCTAAGCATATCTATAAGCAGCCCTTAGCTGTACTATTACAGGGTTTTTTGGGGTTTTTTTTTGATACCCAGGTATCTCCCATCCTGACACCTCTGTATCAATTTCTGAGGTTATAAGAGTATTCTACTTCATGGTTTCTCTCCTTTTTCTAAAAGTCTGTATTGGCAACTAGGAAAGTTTTCTGTCTTGAGACGTCTTGTTCTGGGAAGTCACTTGGCCTGGGAAATGGGATTTTGAAAGGAGTGTCTAGACTCTGAGATTAATTCTCCTCAAAAATTCTGTTGAGTCAAGATTCCTAACTCTGATTTCTATTTTAAGAATTTCTGCATTGAAGTAGATATTGGTACTTCCTTTTCCTATTTCTGCTGAAAAATAATTACTTTTTTAATAAAAAAGTAGACCCATGAGGTAAAGTATTTGTTGCATGTTCTGAATGCTGAGAAGAAGCAATTTAATATGAACAGGTATATTTGCCTAGAGGCTGTTAGTGGTCTGATTACCATACCTTGCTGGACAAGTGACTACATTTGTAATAGCATGTTAAGGTACTGTGGTTTTAAATGCGTTTCAGTGATTCTATTTCACATCTTTTGCAGAAATGTTACGAACAAAAACAATACAAAAATGGACTCAAGTTCTGCAAGATGATCCTTTCTAACCCAAAATTTGCTGAACATGGAGGTAACTGCAGACTCAAGATTATTTTTTTGTCTCCTGTCAAGAGCTTAAATGTTTTATTAGTCTATATCATACCGTTGAGAAAGAAAAGAGCCTGTTGTGGAATGTGATTCTGTTGTTATGACTGAATAATTACTCTGGATTTTCAGTCTTTGTGCATTCAGATCAGGTTTCCACTCTGCCTCAGTCAAACAATCCTGTGCACTGGGATGTTGAAGATGAAAATACATGGTAGAAGCAGCACTTCAGTGAAGCTTCCAACTTGCCTTTCTAGGTTTCTGGGTCAGAATGCTAGTGTGGGTTTTCCTTACATTCCTATTTAAAGCAAGCCCAGCCTTTTTTTGAATATTATATGAATGTGTTCTGCCAATAAATTAAAAATCTGGAGGGTTTTTTGTCAAGTTCATAGGCTTAAATTTTCTGTAGTGCATACCAAGTTGTTGCTTAAAGGGAGCAGAGTTAAGTATAATACTGTTGCTGGTAATACTTGAAGCTGAAGACAGAATCCGGTGATCCTGCTGTGATAAGTGTTGTAGGAAACCGGGCAGCAGAATATTGCTTCTATTTACATCTGTTAAATTCTATTTACATCCTCAATAGGATACTCTAGTCTTACTGTATTACAGGTTTCTGTTACATTATTCAGACACTTTCCTTCTGATGCAGTGGTTTTTTGGGTTTTTTTTTTCCTGTTGAAGCAACCTAACACTAAGTGTGCATGTACTGTGTCAGTAAAATTATTTCCCTACTTGATGTTGTCAAATCTTGTCAAAATGTTTAACTAATCCTTCTTGTACTTCCATCCATATTTGCTGTTTCTTTGTCTTCATTACTTCCATAGAGATAAAAGTAGTTTTTTTGTTGCTTCAAAGCTAGAGTGGTTTGTTCAGCTCTGACCTAATGCATTTGTCTCTACTAGCACTTCAGTTTTTGTAAAATCTCAGTATACAGATCTGTCTTTTCTGCTCTTGTTGGCTCTTAAACTTTTCCAGGACAGCTAGCTGCCTTGGCAAGCCACATACTATGTGGCTTTGAGCCACTCATGGCTTTGAAGCTTGGGAGTAAAGCCTGGAATGGACAGCTGAGGCAGAACTAAGCCAGTGAAATGATCTGGTGGAAAGCTGCACTTGTCACCCTCAGCCTCAGAGAAAAGGAGTTTCAAAAGTTTAGTGAGAAGGTGGCAAAACAGATGGATTGATGTGGCTAGGCAGTTATCTCCCTGGTGTGGGAAGGCAGGATTAGCTTGCTCCCTTTCCCAATAGTGCAGATATTCTTATTAAAATGTCTTAATGTTATTTGAAAGGTATCATTCTGGCTTTCTATGTTCTTACAGTGTGGATGTAGGACAACTAAAAAACAACAAAAAAAAGCCCTTGACTAATTTTGGGTCATCATTCACTTATAGGTGTACTGTGCAGGAAAAGTGTTAAATGGGTCTATCAGTAAACTTCAAACTGCTGTTACAGCTGACCTTGAGATCACGGTCTGTTGCTATTAATACTGGGGAAGAGGTTGTAGTTGGAGGAAAAGCAGAGCATTATGATGAAAAAGGTGACTGATCTTCTGGCAGAAACCAAAACAAGTGGTCCCTTACTTAACAAAAACACTGAAACATGGAACAGCTTTCAGGCACAGTGCATGCATTACATGCAACTTGCCTGTCTACTGTGTGCCTTGAAGAATGGGGGAAGAGGGAGGGCAGTAGTCATACCAACATACTGTTTGAAATCCTGTGCCTCTCGGAATGTTGATTAAAATGTTATTGCATTGAGGTCTCATACACTCCTAATATGGTAGCAGTAAATATGCTTCCCTTAACTAATGCTTTGTAAGAAGTCTGTAACAGGGAACGGACTGTGACAGAGATTTATTTCTTGTGGTGGGCACAGCCTCTTTTCCCCTTGGTCTTCGCATGGAGAACTTTTAATACACATTGAGGAGCTCTCTAAATTTGCTTTAGCTTCTTGTTAACTCCCTCAAAGCCAGCTAAGTGTATTTTTTAATTAATAAAAGTTTGTGTTGTCTGTTTGTCACATCTGCATGATGCTCTACAAGTGATCTTTTTAAGATGAGTTTCAAGAAAAGAAATGATCCATGTAATAGTCTTCAGCTGTGCTAGGCTGCTATCATGATCTAAATTTATTTTTTAATGGGGGACTTCACTGTGTAACAACTTCAAAGGATCTCTGCACTGTGAAGTTGACATATGGGAAGTCAGAAACATAAGTATCTGATACTTCTTACAGAGACTCTTGCAATGAAAGGACTGACCTTGAACTGCTTAGGGAAGAAGGAGGAAGCATACGAATTTGTTCGTAAAGGACTTCGTAATGATGTGAAGAGTCACGTCTGTATCCTTTGTAGTACAAAACCTGATCGTTTTGCTATGGCACACTATTGATGGAAACCTAAGATGCTGAGATTGTGACAAAAACTTCTGATGCACAAAATTTTTGTCAGTGAATCAAGTGGAGTTCTGTGTTTTTTCCTTACTGTAAAAGCTGGAGTCTAATTGAGGTTACAGATAGGCAAGTGAGAAAAAGTAGAAATCGTACACTAATTCCATTGTTAGAATGAAACACTTCTATGAGTAAGAATTCCTACTGTAGTTGTGGCAGCATGTTTTAAACAATAAATCTATGACTAACTCTTACAGTCTGGTGGAGTTTGGATAATTTAATTTGTATAACAGTGCTCAGAGGGTTCTGAATGTGACTTAAGCAGTAACATGTCATTTAAAGAAATTGGAAACATTTAATATTTTACAATGTGTTAGTAAAGTCTGGCTGCGGTAATCCATCTTTATTTGTAAGGGTACTGATCTTCAAGGATGATGTCGTTTGGCCTGTAACACAAGCGCACTGCAGTTACTTTGTGAAAATTGTAAATGTATCTTCCTTAACCTGCGTTAGGTTGGCATGTCTATGGTCTTCTGCAGCGTTCGGATAAGAAATATGATGAAGCCATCAAGTGTTACCGGAATGCACTCAAACTAGATAAAGATAACCTACAGATCTTGAGAGATCTCTCTCTGTTGCAGATTCAGATGAGGGATTTAGAAGGATATAGAGTAAGTATTCTCTTTGAATTCCCATTCATTGCTGCTTGCCTTCTCTTGTTCTATTCCTCTGTGAAGCCTTTAATTGGTAGTATTTCTATTGCTACTCTTTATCTGTTTCAAAAATATTTTAGCTATTGTTTAGGAAAGCAGGAAAAGATATTGCAGTAAAGCTCTATATGAGATTGAGAACAGAACTAGAAATACTTGTTCTGTGCAATTAGATTCACTAGTCACTTTGTAAAAATAGTTCTTAACTCATTTTTTACTAAAATAGTAAGAAAAAAGTACAGTACTTAAATTAGCAAGTACTTACCAAGCAATTGTGAACCCTACAAACTGTTTTGGGTGCAAATGCTGAAGGTGTTTTTGGTAAGAAATACACTATCACATTTCTTGTTAGTATGTGGGTAACTTGCCCCATGATGACTGATTCTGGAATCCCAGTGATGATGATTATTATTATTATAAATAAAACCTTAAAATTTGTCCAAAACCAGTAAGTAGTTTCAAAATGGCTGAACTATTTGTTTCATATGAAGTAGAGGACTGGAATTGGGCTTGGCATTAGTTGGACTGCTTACTAAGGATGTGAATTCCCTTGAATTTGCTAGTGCAAAGGGAAAATAGAATCACTGACCCAAGGATATGATTTGACTTGGGAAGAAGTTCTGAGAAGTGTTGCAGTAGTTTGTGAGGACTTTGTGCCAATGAGAGTGAATGCTACTCTGTCAGTAGCAGTGAGCTCCTGCTTTCTGCTGGAAAGGGCTTTCTGAGATTTCAAAGCTCTGTCTTTGGAAATTTAGGCCCTTAGGAGGTGCTCTTGAAAATGACACCTTCTGTGTCTCCTCAAACAGATTCTATGCTTTGTTCCATGGCTTGTGTACTTAGAATGTAACCTCCAAATTTATGGAACTGACATGTGCTGCTTTCCACCATGCTGTTAGAATTTCAAAGGTTGACTAGGACTTTTAAAAGTTCTTTTAAAATATTAGCTGTCTTGGTGTTAAATCATGATACATGTGTAGTAACTCTGGTTAAAAATTCTTCTTTTAAAATTGTTTTTCTTTTACCAAAGGAGACAAGATACCAGCTGCTTCAACTGCGCCCCACACAACGTGCTTCCTGGATTGGATATGCCATTGCATACCACTTACTAAAAGATTATGATATGGCCTTAAAATTACTTGAAGAGTTCAGGAAAACTCAGCAGGTAAGATTTCCTGGTCTGGAAAGAGAACACTTTTTGTATAAGGGATAGACTCTGAGGAATTAATTATTTGGAAATAGAAATCAATTTTGAATTAGGAATAAATTTGTTATTTGTGGAACTTTCTGCTTTGAGAAATAAACTGTAAGAGTTTAATTTATAAGAGTAGTCTCATGTGAAGTAACTTAATGTCTGTGAGACTTGTAGCTAGGGAAAACCTGTGATGATGCTGTCCCTTTACAGTAGGTGAAACTACAGAAGATACTATAATATTTTGGATGTGCTCATTTGCCCTTTCTGTCATAGTCTGGATGCTGTTGCATCTCTACAAAGAATGAAATATTGTCAATGGTTTGTATGCATCTGTATCTAGTACACTTAAAATCAATGCTTGGTTTCAGAGTAACATGAATGTGTAGCTGAAGAGTCTTTGGTGAGAAGTGGTGTTGGTGAGACCTGAGTAAATCAAGTGGTACAGTCCTAAAATCACTGAGTATAACCTTTTTGTGAGAGAGGCTATTCCCTTGTTCTGTTAGTGGTAATGCAGAGCTATAAAGTCTAAATTAGCAGAACAGAGTGGATGTGTTGATTATTCTGCAATGTGGAATAAAAAAGAAACATGTTTATAGAGTCATTCAGCTGGGGAGGCATGTGGGAAGTACTGTGTAAAAATACTAAGATATTACCTGACCTCTAAACTGTGTTTTTAAAACAAAAATCTCATATCCTTTTTGAGTTGTTATATATGGGATTAAGCGTAAGAAAGGAAATAAATGGCTAGGAGAGACCAGTGTTTGTCTTGATCACGTATCATGGTCAAAAAAAATGTTGCAAGCTGGGTATATATAGCTTGATACTTCAAAAGAACTGTAACTTCAGCATTGAGTAAAAACTGCAAAGAGTAAGTTTTAATCAAAATTGGGTCATCTTCTGTGAGTGTTTGACAGCCAAAAAGTTGTCATTCTCAAATGAGTCAGCAGTGCCCAGTCTGAGTTTGGTGTCAGAATGACTGAGTTAGAAAGAAAGACTGTATAGAAGATGGAAAACCAGAAAATGTCGCATAAGAAACTGAGGCTCTTCAAGGACTAAGAGAGCTTAGTAGTGGTGGTATTGGCCCCTTGGAAGTGATGGTGTTTGTGGTGTTGTCTTTTCTAAAAGGTTCTGTGTAAATATGGTTGTTTGAGGGCTGTCATGATACACTGTGCAGTCTAGTGACTAAGCCACATTTAAATACTGTAGATTAATACATTGTATTGGTTGAGTCTGCTGTGCAAGTTACCGCCATCTCAAACCTCACCCTAAAACAAAGACGATCCTAAGATGAGTGCAAGCACTGATGCCATTTTCTGATAAAGCTGGAGCTATTTGGGAAATTCACATAAATAGGAAGATGTCTTGTACTTGTACAATGAGCTGGTTTAACTGTTGTTTAGTATCATGTCAGTCAGAGGAAAATGGTGGAAAAGCTGCTTAGGCATTGAAGGACAGAAATATGCCACGAATGTTGGACAACATAGTTTTATAGGAAATTAGTCCCATCGAGCCTCTCCTCTTTTTTTTGAGATTGTTAGAGACAGTTAAGTAGGCATATTGTCTTTTCTCCTCCAAAACACTAAAAATATGTATGAACACATTAGTTGCATTTCTCTTGAAAATAATCTTGTGCTTTGTTGTGCTAGCTCCCTGAAGAGTGCAGGCCCAGGTGGAACCCCAAATGCTGGAAGAGAGAATCAGTGTGTTGGGTCCAGAACAGTCAGGAGAGCCCAGCAAACTCACAGCTCAGTTTTGCCATGCGTTGCCTCTTCCACAATACTCCCCAAATGTACTGCTTTTGCAGTGTCTGGATTTTTCAGTCCTGCAGTTAAAATAATTAAGTTCAGGACATTGCATGGTTCTTCGAGGAGATACATGTCTTGCTTACTTTCCTTCCCAAATCTCCCCTCTTGGCCTGTAGTTTGTATGCACTCAGCTTGATAGATGAACTTCTGTGATGGACTTTACAGACTATTGCATGTGACTGCAATAGAAAAGTGATAATTTAAAAGGAGGATTAAAAGACTGAAGGGTATCCAAATGACTCATGAGCAGCACTCTTCAACAAACAGATGTTTTTGAGGAGTTTTATGGCAATCTGTATTAGGCCTGATACTGTCTATCATTCATGTTAATGAATAGACAAAGAAATGTAACACGTTGCATAAAATGCTGCTGTCGTAATAATTGAGAAATAATGGTAATGCAGGATGATGATATTTATTTATGTGAATTACTCAGGCAGCTCTGTCCTTTCAGATAGGAATGCAAACAGCCAAGACCAAGCAGTGAAACTAAGAAAAAAATCAAGGAACTGTCATTTTAGTGATTGTAGATGAATATCTGAAGATGCAGTATTACAAAATAATGCAGCTAATCTAGCTACAAGTTGTTGCCAAAACCAGCAATCTGAGTTTTTCCTGTGTGCTCACACCACTTCCTTGTGCAGCACTGGCTGACTTGTGGAGGGTTGGTACAGGAAGCCTAAGCGCCAGAAAGATAATCACTCTTGGGAAGGATTGATTGGCTGAACTGAATAACTGTGAGGTGAGAGAGGAAGGGAAATAATAGAGGGAAGTGAGCTGCCTTTGTTGATCCAGGCTGCAGTTAGTCTGAATTAGTTTGCTGTAAAACTGTCCTCAGGGCAAGCTTATGGGTGAAAAGTAAAGTACACTCTTAGTTCAGACAAGCAGGGATTTTTCTCCATAAAGTACTCGTTACTGAGAGATCAAGACTTAGTAATGAGCCTGTTGTCAAAAAAAGTTAGAAAATGAAAAGAAGAATGTGGCAGGATAAGATGACTACAGAGAAAGCTGTCTGAAGGACAGTCTCTTTGTTTACTGTAAACAGAAAAAAGCCTAGTTGACTTTAAAACTGTATGCTGGGTTTGGAAAGAGTAATAGCTAAGAAGCTTGCTTAGCAGGGAAAATAAAGGAAGGAATAGTGTCAGGCAGCTGATCAACAAATTAAAGTGATAAATTGCTTTTTATCCTCGACAGTTTTATTCTAGTGGCTAAGTTATCACTGAAAACGGTGAATTTTCTCTTAGGTTAAGATCGATGTTGCCTGTCATCCGAAAGCTGTAAATTGGCCAGATGCACAATATTTCAGTCAAAAACAGGTTATGAGGTTAAAGGTAGACATCACTGCAGGAAATGTAACAGCTTGCACTGTCCTAGCTTAAGTCAAAATTATGTAAGAGTCAGTTCAGGATTTTGGTAACCAAGGTGTAAAGCAACTATGCAATTCGTTTTACTGTTGTATGTCCTATTTTTCCTTTCTTCTTTTCCAGAACAATTTTTTATTTTTAATTTTTTATTTTATTCCTAATTTTTGCATCAGGCCCACAAATACAGATATGGACAGAAAACCTCTGGAGTTTTGGGGGTCTGCTCTTAGGTATGTTTTGGCTGCATCTTGTCACATTCTTTCAGTGACAGTTGTTAGGGGACCTGTGGTTGAAAAGCTGGTCCTTCTTTGGTCCTGGAGGAGAGGAAAAAATTTATTCTGAAACAGCAGAATTGAGTTCAGGAGGAAGTTGGACATCTCCTGTGGAAGAATCAACTCTTCTAGGGGGAGGGAGGAGTGAAGATGTATTGAGCAGCAATAACAATGGTGTAGAATTGTCTTTATGGAGTATCTTATTTAAAAAACAATCTGATTATTCAGATTAACTGCTGGGTTCTTAACTGCTTGCCTTCTGATGAATTACAGATTTAAATCTTCATAAAATTGATGAGATGTCAAAGTATCTTTGAAAATTGACTTTTCTTAAAATTACTTTTAAAAATAACTTTTTAAATGGAGTGATAGTGCAGTATCTGTCTGGTGGATTTACTCTATATGTAAGAATAATTTAATTGTTTTGTTGGGGTTTTTTTGGTTGTGGGTTTTTTTGTTGTTTTTGGTTTGGTTTTTTTGTTTGAGGGGGTTTTTTGGGTGTTTTGGTTCGGTTTCTTTGGTTTGGTTTTTTTTTTGTTTGTTTTTTTTTTTTTGTTATCCTGCTGAGCCAAAGCAGCCAAGAGGAGGTCAATTGATATCTGTTTGTGTATTGTGTATATATTTTTTGTTTTTTTGGGTAATCTGTGTTTCAAAGGCCTAAAACCAGTTCATGATGTGCCAAAAAGCTGTGCTACTTGTGGAATTTGGAATTTAGATATGTGTACTGTGTTGGAGGAAAGGATATTTTTAGGAGGAGGTGAAGGAGAAAGATCTGAATTGGTGCTCTGCAGTTTGGTTCCATGGTATTGCAGTAAGGATAAAGAGGAAGACCTGCTTAGTGCTTAACCCTGTTCCATGAGTCCATGCTGTGAAGAAGTTAAAAATTATTTCCTGGTAACAATGTTTTAATTAGTGATTTCTAGTGAGTGATATAGACTGGAAATGTGCAAAGGTGGAAATGGAAGTGGAGCTGTAGTTGAGAGCTACTTTGAGAAGTGTATAGAATTTTATGCTACCTGCTCACTAGTTTGTGTATGGTCTGGTCTTGTTCCATTAGTGATCATTTGCTATACTGTATTAGCTGCTAAAAAATGTACTTGAATGATATTATTTTCATAGTTCATTGTCAGATACATACATCTTTACAGTATTTTATTTAGTTATACTATCTTTCAGACCACTTTATATATAAAAGCAAATGCTTCTAAAAATGCCCAGCAGTACTGTAAAAGTTGGCTCTCAAAATCTGAAGAGCATGTAATCACAAATGCTAAATCCTATAGAATCAGTTTGTGCTTTGGGAAGGGCTGGAAGTAGTGATTTAGGATTCTATTCTTAATAAGAAAGTTCCTTTCACCCAGTGTAATGTTTTGGTTGTTTGTGTTGTTTTTTCTTATTAAATAATTTGTCTTTAAAGATCAAGGAAAAGCTTTTTTTGGGGAACAGAATTGTAGTAAACTGTTTAGTGACCGATGTGACTTTGTTTCTTCCTGAACAACCAACACTTCAAAGTATGTAGTGTCACAGGAAAAATATCATTAATATTTGTGTAACTCAACTGCTTCTCATCTTCTATTATGTAAAAAATCATGTTAGGTTATAAGTCTCTCTCACAATTTCTATTGGGACAGTACATTTAATGTAACTTTATTGCTCTGTTGGGCATTTTCTGGAGATTGCATTTGCTCTCTAACATTCTTGCAATTGGAGTAGTTTTGTATATTAGTGAAGAGCATTTACTATGAAAAGAATTACTGTAACTCTGGCAAGACTTTTCATTGCCTAAATCTGCTTTAGGGAGTGATCTCTGAAAGGAATGATTTTCACTGTTACCCTGATTCCTTGTCTGTTGTAGCACTGCAAGGTGGATAAGCCAGTAGTTGTATTGTAGCCTCTAGAAAGTCCTAGGTTTGCAACTGTAGGCAGACCTAAAAATAATTATCTATTTCTTGAAAAATTCTGTATGCTTGTGTGCTGTATTTTCTCGGGAATTGAAGTTTAATACAGAGAACACTTGTTTAGAGAGAAATAGTGTAAGTTTTCTATCTGAAAAATTACAGTTTTCAAGCTATGGATGGGTCATTCCTCTTGGAAATAGTTTGATCCAGAACTCTGGTATACTGAAAATGATGCTGTTGGACTCCAGCCATCTGCTGCAGAACTTACGTCAAAATTGTTGTGTAGCACATAAGTGCTTCAAAAAGAAAATGTATGAAGATGTTTGCTTTCTCTCATACAATTCACTTTTTAAGTAGCATGCCATGGTGATAGAAAAAAGAGAAATAAAGAATTTCTTCTAAAATGTTGACTACAATGGATATCCTTAAATGAATCTGATTTGATTGTGAGTAATGGAAGTTTTACATTTTGACTGTTTAGATGGTGTATATAAACAGACCTGGTTATGTTCCATAGCTTAGATCATGTATTCTGTAATACAGCATACATTTAAGGTACAGATAAATGTTAACTGATACATTGTTTTCTTCCCCCCAGGTTCCTCCTAATAAAATAGATTATGAATATAGTGAACTGATTTTGTATCAGAATCAAGTGATGAGAGAGGCAGATCTTTTTCAGGAGTCTTTAGAACATATAGAGACCTATGAAAAGCAAATATGTGATAAATTAATAGTGGAAGAAATCAAAGGTAAGTCATTATTATTTTTCCCTTACCCAGTTTTATTAGAAATTTTTGCTAATAGCTTTCAGATACAATAAAGCAGTGAAAGGAAGAAAATGCAGCATGTAAAGTCTTTATTTATTTGTAGCAATTACTATAGGAAAACTGATACTAACAGATTTACAATTTTGTGCACAAGTAAATAACTTTTCCTACCAAAGGTGGTAGTGGATGCAGGTAGTCTCTCTGGCTTTGACACAGAAATAGAGGAAATCTCAGAGATTATGTTGGTACACTAGAGTAATTTTGCATAAATCAGAACTATTATAATCCAGTTTTAATCTTATGAAAAAGAATTTCATAAAGAATACTGTTCGAAGTACAAACATAAATTTTTCTTTTTTTATGACTGAAGTATCAAGTTCTTGTTTACTTTTCAAGTTTCCTAATGCACTTAGTTATTGAAGTGAATACTGATGTTGACCTTTTTGGTTAAAAATAACTCAGTTGTTTTGTGGATTTGAAGTGCTAAGACAGAGTTCTGAATATGTGTGAGTGGTGGCACGTGTTCTTCAGCTACTCCTTGCCTGCACAGTTGTGATCAGAGCTGACCCTGACCAGTGGGATAAGCCCCACACAGCTGCCCACTCATTTCACCCAGCCTCACTTGTCAGGTCAGGAGAGAATAGGAAGAGCAAAAGGAGGAGAACTTGTGCATGGAGATGAAGATAGCTTGAGTGATGGAAAGGGGAAGGAAGGAAAATCAAACCTAGCTCCTTAACTTAAGCAGTCCCTGTACACTTCTCATAGACTGATGCTCAGCTAGTCTCCAGGCAATGGCTACCTGCCACAACACTCCTCCTTAATTTTCATTGCCTAGTAAGAAACTAAATAGCACAAAATATCTCTTTGGCCGGTTTAGATCAGCTGGCCAGGTTCTGTCCACTCCTGCCTTATTGTCCACCCTGGTCTACTTGATGGGTGGCTGAGTAGGGGTAAAAAGACAAAGCCTTGATGGTCTACAAGTACTGCTTAGCAGTGGTGGAAATGTTGGTGTATTCACCAGCATTTAGTCACAAATCCCAAAACACAGCCCAGCATGAGCTGCTGTGAAGAAAATTAATTCCCTTCAAGCTAGACCTGGTAGAACAATTTACTCAGCAGCAAACCAGTGTGATTTAACCAGTTAAAACTGATTAGTTGATGTGAAAAATGTGCTTAAGTATAAACAGCTTGATAAAAACTGATCCAGTTGTGTGATGAAGTCCTGGAAGGAGGAGTTGCTTTTATTTGATATTCCCAATAACTATTTTAAATACTCAGATACAGACATTCAGGTAGTCTTTGTCTTCACAGGTGATGAATGTTCTGAGCTCTATATGTGGCAGCTTCAAGTAGCATTCATAACATGCAGCATATGCCTTTGGGAAAATAAGGCGTCTTTTTAAGAGTCTGTGTATGTTTAAGAACAATTTTATATATCTAGTATTGTAAACTTTACTCCCACGTGTTTTTGTGATGTAATTCACAGTTCTGTACTGTTGTTTCCAGGAGAGATGTTACTGAAGTTAGGAAGACTGAAAGAAGCTGGTGAAGTATACAAGGAGTTAATTGAGCGTAATGCAGAAAACTGGTATTATTATGAAGGCTTGGAAAAGGCCCTACAACCCAGTAAGTTAAGCTACACAGATACAGTGAAAATATGTATGATACAGGATGCACTGTTTGATATGGTACTGCTTTAGATTAGAAAGTTCTACTTGACAGAAAATTATATACCTTCTGATCTTGAATTGTATGTAATATGTTCTTTCATTTTTAAAATGTTCACTGAAAAACTTGTGTGCGTGAAAATACCAATACCAAGTATTTATCTTCTTGGAACTAAGGGTGGTATTTACTAAGATGCTTATATGAAGAACATTGCCTTGCCACATGTGAACTTAGAAACCAAATGGCTAATAATTCCTGTCTAGTAGTTGATTATCAGACTGTTATCATATGCCAGAATTTTACGTAATTAGAATTTTGAAATGTGTTTATGTGATACCTCCTTCTAGGGGCATGTAGGAAATAATCAAATATCTACTTAGGATGGCCTTTTAAGGCAGACCATCTGAAAAAAATGCCATTTTTTTCCTATTTTTTTAAGTTGGCACCTTAGAAGGTAAAGGTGATAAATGTGCTACAGCCTTTGTTACTTCAATGCCAGCTCATGTTTCTGCTATTGTGTTTTTCCAGAAAAAAATAGCTCAAATATAGCAATATTGCAACTATTTATGCTAAGTGTTTTGCAGTGATAACTTTCCAGAGTATTTACATTTATACAGGAATGGTTTCTTTGCATTTATCTTTTCACTAATTAGTGAAAGTTTATTGGAATTATTCTGATGACATCATAAATCATAAGATCACAATTATATTATTTGTAGATGTTATAGCTGCATTACATTTCTCAACCAACTTTCTTCTAGAAAGTTTTACCATTAGGTCTCATGAGGTCTGAGAATACAGCTAGTGATGGGGTAATGAAAATTATTTGTTTCACATATTCAGAGTGTAGTGTTGCTCTTTGAGTGATTTTCCTGGTGAATCCATAGAGTTGAATCACATGGTTATTGTCTCAGAAATTAAGCTACCCAGGATCTCAGTTATTCTCTTGGATACAAGAAGTTTGTTGATGAAAGCATGTAGTTTTTAACAAAGAACCAGTCCCGTAGTTTTTGACATATTAAAATCCTATGTAGACTAAACTGTACTAATTCTATAAAACTAATAATGCTACTTTATTTTTTAGGTGGTCTTAGGACTATTTCCTCCCCCATGGTAAGTTCTGGAGCTCCAACTTGTGACTTCAATTAGGGCTTTTATATGCTTTAGTTCCAGTCCAAACAATATTTTAGCATTACTTTTATAACTCTACATCTGTTGGAGACACTGGGTAATAGATTCCCCCCCCTTCCCCAACATCTGAGCTCAGTGACAAGATAAACTGTTTTTCTTCTGAAAGGAAAACAGCTATATTTAATACATGTGTATTGTAGCCTTGATCTGTACATTCAGTTTTAAATTGTTTGATGAATTTAATATTTTAATATTTAAGCAAAATCGATTTTATTTACATTAAAAGTGACATTTTAAAGCAAAAGATTAGTGTTATTTAAGTTCTAACCACATTGGAGCTCCAAAGCATATTATGGGGGAAAGGGGAGGAGTGGGCAGAAAATCCTCAAGTAGCTTTATTTTTGTTAAACATTAAGGTATAAAGAGTTTGATGCTCAGTACTTACTGGCAGTATTGTACCCTGGTTTTGCTGCCACCAGAAGATCTCTAATAGAGGTGTACTTGTATAGTGTGCTGTCTGTATACCTATGGTTTAGAAATGCAGCATGTTTCTCTGAATGCTTTAAGTCTGAAATGAATGCATAGTGAAAAAGGATTAACTGAAGCTGTGAATGTAATACAATGAGTTGAATGTGTCTGAAGGACCATGTAACTGAAAGAAACCAAACTCCAGCTCTGATTGAATGTGCAAGGTAATGGTCCTGTTTACAGTTTATCCTTAGAGTGATTAATGCTGGTAGTTGTGTATTGTATATACAGTGTGTTCTCAGTACAGTTTTTGTTTATGATTAACTGGAAGAAGTAACATGAAATGTTTAAATTGTTCCAAATCCACATAAGGAGTCTAGTTCGATTAATTCTCAACACTTAAATTCTCAACATTTAAAGACATTTAAAAGAATAGGTTTTTATGTCTGTTACTTATATCTGTTGTATTTGCTGATAATAGGCACTTTAGAAGAGAGGCTTCAGATTTATGAAGAAGTTAGTAAAAGACATCCCAGAGCAGTTTCACCTAGAAGATTACCTTTAAACTTTGTTTCAGGTAACAAGTTGCATATCTGTTCTGTAATAGTTTTTTTTCCTATATTTTTCTGCAGTTTTCCTCAGGCTGTTCAATGTGTATTTAATTCCTACTTGTGCATTTAATACCTACTTGAACAACATAGACAAATCAAATGTATGCATTTCTCTTGGGTTAGACATAATTCTTTTATGTTTTAGGAGTTGATAGAAAAGCTTCATACACTCAAATATGATGATATGAGCGATATAATATTTGTGATGATAAAACTACAATACAGAATGATATGTAGATCGTAGGAATTTCTATACATAACTTTTGCTTTATGCAAGTTAAGAATCATGAGTTAAAATGTAGGGTATAGTACTCTTTAATTCAAGGTGTGGGTGTATATATGTATGCATACCCCCTCCTGTATCTTTAATATGCATACTTTTACTACTGATATGTATGCCTCCTTTCTTGTAGAGCCATTAGAACTTAATTTGACAATAAAAACTACCTTTGTGTTGCTAATTTGATAAGAAAAGGAACAAAAATATCTGCAGTATTATGTAGCCTAAATTATTTCGTTTTATAGCAAAGTTCTTTGTGACTTTGTCCTTTCAAATTTGTTTTGAAATATGGTGCACAAATGCCCTCAGTTTTGAAAGGAAAATTTGTACGTACTTGTTAAAATAGAAAGCTGGGCTCTTCTAAAATGGAAGGAAGGAAACTAAATGAAATGGTAAATACCATAAAAATATATAGTTAGTGTGTAGCTGTCTAGCTGCTGAAATTCCAGTAGAAGACTCTTAGAAAGTACATGAGCTAGATATCAAATGTCAAGAAATTTGAGATCAATTGCAAATTCCTGACATAACTCCTCATGCTTTTAAATTTCTAAGGTTAGTTTTTAGTTTAGCTAATTTGCTCAGCACCACATTTGTTGCTATCTTTAAATGTTCCAGAGCACCTAGTCCACTCCCCTGCTGTTGCTCATGTGTCTGAATGTGCATACACATTTCCTGTGTAAAATCAAAATATTTTAACTGCTTCATAAGAAGTTACCACTTGTGCCTTTTATCATCCTGTATACTTCAGTTTATTTGTAGATAGAGGGGGAAATTTTAAGGCATTTCAGCTAGTTTTGAAAAGCTGGGTGATGAGTAATTGTTTTGGGGTTTTATTTTATATGGAATAAGATTGTTACGGTAACACAGAAAACAAGGTAATAACCTGCAAAACACTTTCTGTATCTTTATTAATAGTGTTTTGCTATTGACTTCATTTTGCTGTGTTTTGCTCTATGTGGCCTTACACCTGACAGTGTAGTTTCACAGCTTATGTTCATTTAAGTAGAAATATGTGTAGTAACAAGAATTAGTTTCTCATGCTGTAACAATAGGATAAATGAAAGCAAAATCCATTATTAGATTGGTCGAGAAAAATCTATTGGCTGCTTTCTGTTGCATTTTATAACAAATAAGAATTTTTCAAAATTAAAATTTGTTTCAGCTAACTTACTTATTAAGCCTCTCAGGCATGAATGTGTAAGACTGTTTTTGATCCTGTAGAGATTAGTCTATTTACTAATGATTTTCTGTGTTTACAAGTACAGGAGACAAGAATTTATTTTGGTTGAAATTTGATAGTAAGAATGTGAAGGTGTAGAAAGAAACATCTTTGCAGAAAAATGTTGGCAAGTTTCAAGAGGAGATAATTTCTGGTTAGATGCAGTTACTGTTCCAGTGTGGTTGCTGACCAGTTGCAGCTGTCACTGTTTGATTCAGAATTAAATTGCTCTTAAAAATTAAAATATTCCAAAATCCAGGCTTATGTTAAAAGACCAGACCTTGCTGTGCATTGAATCCTAACCTTGTATTTGAAACAAATCAGCTCCTTGATCGAGCTGGAAACCACCTTTATGGAGGAGGGCTGTTACCATCAATTTTACTGGTCAAGTGTGTGTGTATGCATTTTTAGATTTGTTCATGCTCTTGTGGTAAGGTGTGTGCCTCAGACTAAATTGTAACTCTGCTTCTTGTCATAGGTGGGTGCCCAGCTGTGTGCCTTCTTTATTTTTTATTTTGTTTTAGAATTGTTTTCTGTAAGTAAATAGGAACACTTGAATCTTGCTTTCCTAAATTCTAAATTATAATTCTTCTGGTAAGATATTAAATTAGAAGAATTCAACAGGAGAAACTGAGATGGATTTTTTCTTTATATAGGGGAGTTTCTGTACTGTGAGACAACAGATTTTAATTAATCAATCTGTAATAAAGCATGTGCTTACAGTCCAATTATGGATCCCTATCCACAGGTAGTAGGAGTTTCTATATGCAGCAGTTTGGTTTAGTACAGCAAGGTGAGAACATGAATTTCTTTCATTGGTCTCAGTATTTATTAGCAACGGTGCTGATAACAGTAAGTGTAGGACAATTGAGAATTTATAGAAGTAAATGAAAATGTTATATACAAAGCATTGTCTGCATTTTCTGAATATCTAAAAAAGCTGTTAATATTTTTAATGTGTTCTTATTGAAGTTAAGTTTATTTCAACATTTTTGTCAGTTTTATGGGTGAATCTTAGTATTGCATGAAGTGGGGTACTTTATTGAGAAAGTTGAGAAGTCCACAACAGAGGAGGCACTGAAGTGTGGGAAAAGTTCATCCCTATGCAAAGCAAACGAAGTCAAAAAAAAGAAAAGAAAAAAATCCCAACCAAACAACAACAACCACCCCCTCCAGCCCCCCCTTCTCCCCTGGCTCTATACTATCACTTTCATCATAGGAAAAAACAAAGAAAACCAGCTATTTTCCTGGCTGGATGTTTTCTGTTCAAAGTACTGCTTTTTCTGTCTTTTTTTTAACAGCATTTTTCAGAAAAGTAGCACTTATTGCAAGTATTGTTATTCTAACTGAAAATATAATTGGATCAGATTTTTAACTTTCTGAAGTATATTTTGATACAGGTGATTCTGATGTGCAGCTTGTATTTCTGAAACAATAAATCTTTTTTCTGATTCCAGAAACAATCAAATCAGTCATGTCCTACTAATAAAAATAGGACTAGAGGAGTAGCAAAGGATTCCTTTCATCCATCCTCCTTCCTCAAATCAGGATACTTTATATCTGCACTACTTCTAACACATATTTGTCTAACTTACTCATAAAAACCTCCAAGGATGGAGCTTTTGCAAGATCACCGTTGTTGTCTTAATTTTATAGGGTGTTTTCAGTGTTTAAATAGCTTTTGCTACATCCTCTGTAGTCAGCACTTAATATTTTCTCTTTCTAATAGACTGCAGGTTTGAGGACTGTTACCATGTCTGCCAGCAGACTCCTAAACACTAGCAACTTAAGCATTTTACTCTGTGTTTTTTTTGGTTTTGTTTTTTTAAAATCTGGACTATATTTGTGTCTTAATAAATAACAGGAAAGACTAAAGCCCTCAATTGCAGTTTCTCAGTTCCTCTGTTATGCGGAGTTGCACAGCAATTAGTGCGTATATTTATATAACACTTGCAATCACTGACATATAACCAAACACACTTTTGTTCCTAGGTGAAAAATTTAGAGAACTAACGGATAAGTTCCTGAGGGTTAACTTCAGTAAAGGCTGCCCACCCTTGTTTACCACTTTGAAATCTTTATATTACAATCCAGAAAAGGTAAAATTTAGTATTTATTTGGTTTTAATGAAGTCTTCTGTATTGAATTGCTAATAGACTATCTAAGAGTTTTTGTAGCTTTCCCTGTAAACTACCAATTAGAGTTGTTGAATATTTTTTCCCTAATGTGCTATTTTGTCATATGTGAATGATCACTTGATGTCACAATGCTTGAAGTCAGATTGGTGCAGAGTGCACTGAGGTTCTTGAAAAATCAATGACCATTAACTTTGTGCTTTGAGTGCAATTGTTACAGAATTCTTTCAACTTATGGTTTATGATGTCACCAGAAGGAATGCTTTTAAAATATCAGGTGGCTGTTGTTCTGTGTACATTTCCAAGTTGCATGAATACATCAGTATTTTCCACAAAGGCTTTCCTTTTTTAGTCTTTCACTAAAACTTCAGTGTATATTTTTTGTACTTTTAAACTCTGTTTTAGTGTAATTGTGTCGCAAAAGAACTGTTGTTTCAAATGTAATTCTTCCTTTCAAACTTGACAGTAAGGTATATTAAACATGCTTTAGATCAATTTTTTTTCTCAAGTGTGTAGAAATCACAATAATTTAGATCAGTCTCTTCAGATATATCTCTTCAGATCTTTTCTACAAACATGATAGATATTCTAATCCATTCATGACTAGGTAAAAAGAAGGGTTTGTATCTGGAAAATCCCTAAATACATGATGCAGTTTTTCAACCAGAAGTAAATACTCCTTTTTTGGACTAAAATTATTCTTCTTTCAAAGAGTTTCTTTGCTAGGATAGTAACATTAAATTTTCAGTACACTTCTGTAATCTCTACTTTTTCCATGGTTGGCACAATTTTAATAAATTCTGGTATCGTGTTGTTGTGGTTTAACCTCAACTGGCAACTTAAGTACCATGCAGCTGCTTGCTCACCCTACCCTGCCTAATGGGGAGTAGAATCAGGAATACCTAAACTTTGTGGGTTGAGATAAGGACTTAACTTCAATGTTGAATCAAAATAAACTATTGGAATGACAAGGGGAGAGGGGAAAATAAAATTCAAGAGAAACAAATCAGGCACAGAGCAACTGCTCTCCATTCACTGAACAGTGCCCTGCCCATCCCTGAGCAGTGACTGACAGCTCACAGCAAACTCCCCGCAATTATATACTGGCCATGACACTGTATGGTATGGAATATCTTTTTGGCTACTTCAGGTCATCTGTCCTGGCCATGCTCCTTCTTGGCTTCTTGTGCCCCTGCTGCCTCACGGACCATGGGAACCTGGACAGTCTTTACCTCAGTGTAAGCACACCTTAGTAACAACTGAAACGTCAGTGTCTTATCAGCATTGTACTCATGCTAAGTTCCAAACACAGCACTGTCCTGGCTACTAAGAAGCAAATTAACTCTATCCCAGCTGAAAACAAGATACTTGTACAGTACAGACTTTTCTATAGTGCCTATTGCTAATGCACATTTATCAGTGTAAATGAAATGGAATTGAAATTTTTTACGTTGTGATACACAGGGTATCTAGATAGAAGCGCAGTCAGTGTTAGGGGAGTCTAACCTCTGCTATTTGAAGTGTGAGGAATCTGGATGTTGAAAGATATGTGTTAACTCATTTGGCATCTGAAAAGATTTTTAGCGCTAATTAATTTTTGACATGATGGGTTAAAAAAGAGGGCTACCGTATTTTGAGGCAAACTTACACAGAAAAGTTCCTTTGTGGTAGTCATCTTTGTTATACCAAATCAGTGCTGCTCAAAACTGCCAGCTTAATCCTAAAAAGTAATTAAAATCCAGAGCTTTGCCTTTTCCAAACATGCTTGGGATTTGTTTGTGCTGCTAACTTCTGCAAAAGTGTTTTCGTCATATTTCAAATTATTTCCTTACCAAAGCAGGCTGTCTTTTGCATTTAACTTGGTTGGGTTTGCCTATAGGTATAGTGTGACAGAAGAATCTTTGAAACTAAGAGAAACTTTAATTTTAGTCCCTGACAGTTAATTTTAGAATTACTAAACTTTAGGGGTTGAGAGCAGAAAATTGTGACAAACTAATGTCAGCTGCATCTTTCAGGAAAATATTCTATTTTGATACCTAATTTGTCTAAGTTGGAGCTTAGTAGTACCTTCTTACATAAATTACTTGGTTAGTTTGACTGAAAGAGGGTTGTACTCAGTATTGTGTTATGCCTTCTAGAAAATACCTAGCAAAATTCTGACTTCTCTATCAGTTGGGAAGAAAGTTACCCCTGTGTTTCTTTGGAAACAAGTGTAGTTTGGTGCAGTCAACTGTGGTTGGATTTTGAAGTGGCATAGGTATGAAGACTTGATGAAAGAGCTGGTATTTAAGCCTAGCAAGTTCCTTCTTTCTAGAGCTCAAGGTAGGTCTATCATTCATGAACAGCAAGGAGAAAAGGGTGGTTGTATAGAAGGCAAACATTTGTTAGATGTGTTCAGGAAAATGTTTATTATCTAATTGCTGTAAGATGGTACTCAGCCTTTTGGCTGTGCTAGGTAGGCTTCTTCCCAAGGTGTCTATTACATAAGAACTTCATATCTATGAAACTAACATTGAGGAAGCTTTCCCAGCTGCTTCTGGCAAGAATTAATGAGTGCCCTATCAAAAATAAAACTGAAATCATTGCAGTGCCAACTGGGTGCATGGCATGTTATTTTTTCAGCTACCGGACTGAAATTTGTTTACATACTTGTGCAAATATTGGTGTAGTGAAGGGTGTTGATTACAACTTGCTCTTCATAAAAGAATGAGCCTTACTTTGGTTAAGTAGGAAAGGTGGTTTTAATCTTCCTTCACAGTGCAAGTAGAACTGTTTAAGATCCTTTGGGTGAAGTCTCAGAAGAGTGCTGTAAGTTGGAAATGTAAAGCTGTTTGTTTCAATAAAAAAGTAATTTTAAGGCTGTTGCTGGAAGAAACTTTGTTTCAGCAACCAAAGACATGAGAATCTGAAACATGTTCAATAAAGAAAGACTGCCAAAAAGCAGCAAAACTCTGTATATATACTTGTTTTGAGGTAAATCATTCCTTAATAAATAAATCTCTAATGAGTTAAAATATGCTTCATATTGCATTATGCAATCTATGCCTTTCTTGTAATTCTGGAGCAGGAAAAAAATTTGTGTGTTGGCCTTGTGTTCCGTTTGTCATGTGCAGAGGCTTATATTTGACTGCACAATTGGGTTTAAAAGGAAACTTCAATATTTGGTAACTGTGAAACTTGGATGATTGAGAAAGTAACAGAGGTGGTGTGGTGAAACCTGGGACAAGTGGTGCTGGATTTCATCACTCCCAGCAATACTGTTGCCTCTTAGGAGGAAGTTGCTAACCCACTGATTATTATGTTAAAGCAGACTTTAAAAGAGCTACAGAACCTAATGTGTAGAAGGTATTAAGCTGGATTTGCTGTGAATTACTGTGCATGCTTTTGCAGCAAGACCCAGTTTCAGACTGTGGTCTATCACTGCTTGCAAGTCGGAGATCTGACTTACGTTTTTCTCCATAGTTTTAGAAGGGAGTTATACAAGACATGGTTTAATCCTTCAAAGCTCTTCAGATGAGGTTGTGATTTCTTCAGGCTTTGTGCTGTTATGCTACTGCAATAAAGTAGCATGTGAACTGGTTTGCTTTTTTACTGTTTCTTCTTTGTTAAGCCACCTAGATTGGAGGAGACATAAGTAGTTCAGGCTGAAGGGTGTGAAGCCATAAGAAAAGTGGCTAACGATTGTCTTCTGCCTAAAAACTGTACTGTCATTTTAACTTGATCAATGTATTGTGCTGTGGATAGAACTTCTGATTATAAAAATACTGCAAATAATATAAAATATAAAAATTATAAAAATATAAATATACTTTTTTAAAAGCATGCCAGCTATTCAGTATCCTGAGTCCAGTTCTATAACATGCCATAGCATAAAATTACTCTAATATTGGAATAAGGAGAGGGGCATTGAATTGCAGGATGAGCAGTTGGACATAGGCCATTTGAGTCAATGTCTGCTTACTTTTCTTGTAATATTGGCAATTGATTTTGTACAGGTTATGTGCATGAAAAAGGAGTAAAAGTAGTTAGGATGTAAAGAGTTCAAGTTATTTCTCAAGTGATAATTGTTACTGTGCTCCGTGTTTGTAGATACCAAAGGCATGCACTAATCACTTCCTAACTGGCTACATTGGTACACAGCCAGATTCCATGTCTTCCCAACTGAAGGCAAGGTCAGTTGGAGGGTGATGGAGACTGCTGGACTCAGTCTTACACTGTTTTCCAGTGTCTCATTCAAAGGAAGTCTATAATATCATGTAGACTATGTTCAGTGGTACATCATTGCTGATACTCAGTCATAGATCACTTTTATCTGCAAAATATTAGAGAAATCATTTGATGGAACACTGTCTTGATGGCTTTGTGATTAAAAAAATACTTGAAATATAATGTTCATCACTACGAGCTTGTTTCAGATGATTCTTAAAGTAACCACTGTACACTGTGAAGAAATGAGCTCTGCTTTCCTTCTATTCATTATATGGCAGCCTGAGGCTTTTTAAACGTGAAAACCGTTGGTTATAATGAAGTAGTGTAAATGAGTCTGGTTATATAAAGGCCAAGTTCACAAAGCTTTGCACCAGATTCTACTCACCTATGAGGTTTGGAAAAAGGAAATGGCTGATCTGAACAAGAGCTGAGAGCTTCCTCTACAGGTTACTAGTGTTAAAGAACTTGTGTTCTGAGCTTGATAATAATTTTTCTCACCTAATCTTGAGTTTGGTCAACTTCTCAAATGCCAGCCTTTGCCTGTTCATGTCATTCATCTTGAAACACATTCTTGGTTCTGGCTATTGTTTAAGACATCCTGAGAGAACCCTGTGAATGTCTTACTGCTCTACAAAACTCTCCAAGTTCATTCCATGTTTGTTTGTTTGTTTCTCAGACCTTTTCCCCCATGTTAATTTCATTTGGATAATTTCTATCACAAAATGGAAGAATTCTGGGATAAGAGTTAACCTGTAAAGGCAAAGCACTCTGTGATAAACAACATCATGGTGGTGTTGACACTAAATCTGCAGTTTAGACTTTACTCTTCATGTATTGCAACTATGGCTTTAATTAGTAGATACAGCACATGCCTAATCTTCCTGGGAGGAAGACCTGTCCCAAGCAGGTATTTAAGTTTCTTTTACCATCTCAGCTGGCATCTTCATATCTGCTAGCACCAAAAGAAACATTGGATATGGTGATATTTATCTTTCCATCTTCTAGGACTTTTGCTCCTCTGATAGGACACTTTTTAAATCAGGAGACTCAGTTAAGGCACCTGCATACATTCTGTAATTGACTGCATACAGCACAACAGCAGTGCATTGCTCAGCTGACGCCTAGTTGGTGCATGTAGTGCTGTCTTGATGATGCATGTGTTTATTCTTTTAGATGTACAAGTGTGGATTCCTGTTACGTATCAAGGAAAAGCAGAAGATACCAATTGTCAATGACTTCATTGGCAATTTTGCTGTTTTGCTAAAAACAATAGCAAGCAAATGAAAATATAATTTCACACTTCTTCATGAGACAGAATACAGTAAAATTCAAAGCACCTTCCATGATACTGTTTTTGTCATCTTTTCTAACAAGATTCTAATTTCAAGCTCAACTCTTCTGGTACATCTTCTGGTAGTCTTCTGAGAGTTGCTGATGAAGTATCTAGTTTGGTATATCAAGGCAGCAGAGAATGTACACCACTTTTGTGATTGAGAGTTATGTGGGTGTCACTTTAACTGCTTTCTTAAATACAAACATCTTGGTACTGGAGGATAGAATGTCTAAACATACTGGCTATGCACATGAAACTTGTTTGGGATGCATCTCTAACTCTTAGCAGAGCTAGACAATGTAATTGTACTTCTACTCAGTCTTTGAGAGATCATCATGATGGATGGAGTTTGCTAAGGTCTGGAGGAGAATGCATGTCTCCTGTTTTCAAGTACAAAAAGGAGGATCTGAGGAGCTATGAGCCAGGCAGGTTGATCTCAATATTTGTGAAGCTGATAAGGCAAATAATCCTGGAAACCATTACCGAACACACAAATTTTGCTGTTTTGCTAAAAACAATAGCAAACAAATGAAAACACAAAGGACAGTAGGTAGGATGGATTTATGATGGTGAATTCATGCCTGATGAACTTAGTAGTCTGCTGTAACAAAATTACTACTTCAGCATACAAGGGGACAGCAGTTGATCCTGTGTATTAGCAAGGCTTTTGGCACCGTCTGTGATAACACAGACAACATGTTGAAGTACACCTTAGTAGACAGTAATTTGTACTGAAAACAGACTGAACTGCCAGGCTCAGTGTTGTCATCTGCTGCATGAACTCCAGCTGGTGTCCCCAAGTAGGTAACAGTGGGGCCAGTAGTGGGAACATCTTTGTGTAGTGACTTAGTTCAGCCTAGCAAAGAGAAGGCTTAGATGGAATGTTGTGTATGTAACTAACTGAAGGCAAGAATGAAAAAAGATAAGGCGGATGCTTCTCATTGGTGCTCAGAGGCAAGATATTATATGCATGAATTAAAATACAAGACAATATTTGAGCAAAAGAAAAGACACAATTGTTGTAGAGGTTGTCAAACGTAAGAACAGGTTTTTGAGAGGTAGTGAAAGTTGCCTTCTTGGAGATGACCAGGAATAGTCTGCTTCAGTTGTCCCTGTTCTGTAACAAGGGGTTGGACTAGGCAGTTTGTAGAAGTCTCTCCAAACCTTCATGATTCTTAATCTTGTACTGTGTTTCACCTGCAAGTCCAGGACCAACTTGTTGCCATTTACTTGCCAACAGGCAGGCTTGTCTGAACTGCTGCTGCGGTGCCAGGGCAAGTGCATTTTATGTTAGTGTGGCAGCACTAAGACTCTACAGCAAACAGTGCAGAAAGGCACAGTAAAGACTGACATGCTGATATGCATGAATGCCTCACTGAGATCCCTAATCCACATACTGTAATTTGGAATCTCCAGCTGTGATTTTTATATCCATTTGCCAGCAGAGCCCTAGTCACTTCCTAGAATTTCTTGCTTCAGGCTATTCACAAAGGGAAAAAACTTGTCACAGAATCTGCCTTTCAGCAATGGATTAACTTCAAAACACAGCTGAGTAGCTGCAGACCCACATTAGGTTTATGTTAAATGTGAGTAAATGCATGGTTCACCACAGGTCACATGAAGCACGTGAAGCTTCAAGGTAGGCCAAAGAACAGGTTGTTTATTAGAGAGTGCAGTGGGGTTAGGCTGAGGATGTGACCTGCAGATCACATATGATTGTTTCCATACAGTCCTTCTTCAGCCTTGATTTTGGAGCTCTCAAAGTGGCACATATGGTATCTGTCTTTATTTCAGCAAAATTTCACAGTGCAAATTCTAGTAAAAAGTGTTGTACATTTGTTATTTTGTCAGTGATCATCTGCTTGTAGTCTCAATAAAAGAAAAAGAGCAGTGTAAAGAATACTTCCAGCTTAGAAATCCACAATCATTTGGCCAGGCTGTTGATGTAGATGCTCACTGAATATGAGTTTGCCCCCATCTAGATGAGGAAGGAAAAGTGGAGGACAAAATACTAATAAAAGTCTAATGAAGTCATAATTGCATCCAGATCAGTTTTGCAGGTGGGATAGCTCATGTTCACCGAGTAGGTTTCTGCTGATGGAGTCAGTTTCTTCTAGCAAACCTACTGGTGTTGGTAACATTATGCAAATGGGACTGTTGGTGTGACACTGGTTGGGTCAGTGTGCTGTTGCCCCTACCCTTGATGTGCTGTGTAAGTGTGCAGCTGTGGGGAGGTGCTCAGTGGTGCAGTTGTCTAAGGCTTGACAGATGTCATATATGAGATTATAAATGAGGTGCTGTGCTATGGAGATCAGGACTTGTTACCTATATCTGCTGTTGCCAGTACCTGGTCCTTTACTGTGATCTACAGTGACAACTACAGTGCCATGTGTTTAAAGAGAAGATGGCCTTTAGCCCAAAAAATAGCATGTTTTATGGGAGGTGATAAAGCAAGTCCCATGAGCTGCCATCCTCATATTGGAGTTTTAATATATAGAAATTCTGCACCGGCAAAGTTCTTTCTCTTTCTATACTGTGTATTTTGAAGGGGAGAATAAAAGACACGGAATTTATAGGACTCCAGCAGATTATGTTCTTAGGGGGCTGATTTATGAGTCTCTCATGCAATTCAGAATGGATTATCTAAGCCTGACTTGCAGACAGAGTAGTTCACATTCCCAATTGTGTGTTCCTCCCTGCCATTTTTCCTGAAAGAACAGTGCAAGTGTTTGAATACCAGCGTCTGAGTCTGTACAGCTTTAGATTTGTACTCAGTTTTTTTCTTTGTATGTTGTGCTAATAAGCTAAAAGTGGAGTTGCTCAACAAAGCGTTTCTGCAGTGCCAAACTTGAAAAGATGCAAAAATAAAAAAAAAACCTAATTGTCCTAATTTGGAAAGTCCACAGACATAATTTAAAAAAAAATTATCTATGAGAGGTGCTTGTGCATAGTGGGGCAAATTATGATAGCGTGTTTTGAAGAATTGTGGTTATTTCTGAAAAAAACCCATTGTTTCTTAAGAACATTTAAGACATGTAGTTCTCATATTGCCATTAGAGATTTATTCACTTGATATTCTTGATCTTGCCATAAATTACTAAGTTTTTTGTATGATCAATTCATATACATACTTGGAGGTAACATGTATTTTAAAGTGAATTTCTGGTCTTTGTGACTTTCAACCAAAGATGATGTAGTAAGAATTGTAGGTGGCTAATTACAGTGAATTCTATGCAGGAGACATACATGGGAGGATAGCAGGGAAGCTATAATAAAAAATCTTCATCCAACATAAAGAAACTTACGTGGTTGTGTTTTGGCAGTTTTATTAACAAGATAACCTGCTTTCCTCTACAACTTTGCAATGTTACTTTAAACACAGCTTTTAAAAATATAAATATAGTAGATTTTTTTACTTATAGTTGATATTTCTGTAATGGTATGAACAATTTAATTTTCATAATTTATTGAGACTTTTTGGAATAATCACCTAAACTACTACTATGTGAATGAAAGGTTTTGAAATGTGCCTGTATATATGGGGTTTTTAATATGGTGAGAAACATGGAGTATTTACAAGGAAATTGTGTCTCAACACAATATAGTCTGTGTAAATTTAAGTACTGTAACGTGGGTGTCTTTAGTCTCCTTTGCAGACAAAGAGATTTTCTATCTAGCTGCTGGGCATTTCTTTTATACTACAAGTGGTTTCATAGCTTTTATACTTTGCTTTGTGCTGTAGTATCTGGATTTGGTTATTAAAAAAATACTGATATCAGCAAAGTATAGCCATTTTTCCTGAGTTTCCTGGAGTTATGTGAAACTTCTAATTTAAAAGCCTAATGTATAACATGGAGGATTATTAAATCTTTTTATCAGTTTTTTTTAGCTTCTAATTAGCAAGAGTACTTGACTAAATGACATCCTACTGATATCTTTCTGTTTGAATAAAATTTGCATTGTTTGTATAATTCTCATGTCAGGAATAAGCTGTAGGCTTTGTATGTTTGAGAAGCAAAAACTAGGATTTAGGAGTGCCGCTTTATTATTATGAGTTTTGTTGTTTGTGCAAAGTTACTGCCCAGGGTGAGTGTAACTGTGGCTCTTGGCCACATGTTTCTGCTGGAAGCTAATAATGTGAAGTATAAGCAATTACATGAGATAAAGTAATTTTCACATTCTGTAAGCTACAGTCCAGATGTATTAGAAATATCTGTGAAGAGCCTCATTTGTTACTCTTCCTCACAAGAAAAGGATCTTGAAGTGGTACCCTCACCTCCTCCCCAGAAAATTCTCTTTGTACTTGATCAATGCTCAGAAGTCGTCTTTGGTTCCCCATACATGCTGGTCTCTGTATCCATGAGATAAAAAATCGAAAGAGTGAAGATCTTCAATTAGTCAACATCAAGGTTTACGTCGATTGTGTTGCAGGTGCATTGGTTGATTCCATTGAAGCTCGACATTAGTGCACCATGTGCCCTTTTTCTGAGTATCTAAAATCATGGAGACTGTGAGGAAATACTGGATGACAGAAAATGTCTGACTGGAAGAAACATCAGAAACAACAGTCTCAAAAAAAGGTGTAAGACTGTCTACACAGGAAGGTAGGCTGTCTTCAGTGAAGATCTTTCTTTAACCTTTCTGGAAAGAAGGCATATTTCTTCCTTAATGTGGAAAGCTAAAGCAATATAAAGCAAGTTTCCACTGTTGGTTAATATTTTTTTAAATTTTTTTTTTTTAGTTAGATGTTCTCTGCAGACTATTGGTGGATTAAATAAGGAAGTAAAAAACAATAGTTCTGTTAGGAAACTCTGCATTTTAAGAAGAAATAGCTCTGAAAGATTAACCAAGGACAGCCCTTTGTTCATGCTGGCTCCATCATTTCAAATATTAGGAAGTAGTCTTTGAGTTAAAATTCCAGGAGGGGTGATCTGGTAAGTGGACTTACTCAGGATCTGGCTGACAACTGGTACATTCATAGTGAAAGATAGCATTTGTATTGTGCTGCTGGATCATAAGGAGGAGTAAGGAAATATTTTAAAGTAAGTAGAGGAAGGAGCAGGCTTGGAAATGTCATTGTAAGTACAGCAAGGATACAATGCACTCTGCAGTGAGAGAATGAGGAGTGTAAAACATGCTGATGGCTGACAGTTTAGGTCTGAGAGGTAACATGTAAGCCAGAAGCTGACAGTTGATTTATGAACTATTTTATCAAGAGAGCTTTTTTAGTTTGAGTGATCTCTGTTGGGATTAACCCATTTGGAGACTCACAAGAAATGATCGAGAGATCTCTTTTCATGATTGCTCCTACTGTTGTTTTGCTCATGTGAAATGATTTGCTTTCTTTAGTGCGGTCTCCAGACTTGTCCAAAAGCTTTCAGAAAATCAGATTCTCATTAAATGAGTTGTGTGATGACCACAGTGTCGTCTTAGAGTATTGGTGTGCTCTGAATTTGTATTTGTATTGTACTACAGCTGCTATAAATTTTCCAATTGATTATGCTTGTACATAGCAATTATTTTTAAGGGCACATTGCTTCACCAGAGCAAGCATACAGAATAGCTGTTACAAGTTATTTTTTGAATGACAAATGCAAACTAGAGTCACTTAGATAAATGGAGGAAGTTTTTTCTCCTGGAGTTCAGTGCTTCTGTTAGCCTGTGGGTTCATTTGTGCTATTGACGCTAGAAAAAGTATCACTTGTATTTCAAGATTAGCTGTTAGCAGTGCTAGCAGCAATGGACACCAGTGGTTTTAAATATGGTAGTGCAAAATTACTCCTTTGTGGTTAGCCAGTCCTTACGAGCTGGTAGCTCTGTGGCAGAATTTCTGAGAGTAAATGTCTGCTTAACCACCACACACTGAGAGCTGCAGAAGTTGGTGACTAACCCTGATACCATAAGATGTGTGTTCTACTGCAGTTTACATGTTTTTGTCTTTCCCTGTGTAACATAAGCATATGCACACATTTAAAAATGGTTTTCTGAGGGAAACAGAAGGGAGTATTGATGGCTCAGTTGAATAAATTTGAAAATAGAGGTGTACCTACAGGTGAATTACTGTTAGTTTTAAAGCAACTATTTCATTGGGTGTTACACAAAGCAGTAAAGCTACATCCTTGATATCTGTATATGTCAAAGATAAACAGGAAATTTAAGGTGACCTGTGTTAAGTAAAGGACAGGTTGTGCTTGTCCTGTTTTTCTGGTTTGATTTTCATGGTGTGAAGGTTGTAGAATAATTTTTGATAGTGACTTTTTTTATTGCATTCAGATGTTAGCCTAATTGCAAGCAATGGAAGCTGTCTGTATGAGGCTGACTAGGCTTTCACAATTGTACTAATTTATTTGAATATTTTCTGTGGGCTTGTTCATACCACATTGGGTGAGGGAAAGCTGTGTCTGCTATATAAAAAGTTGTGGAGCAAAAACTTTTCAAGTGAGACAAAGGAAGCAGTTGCAAGTAAGTTAGTGTATAGCTGCCATGACTAAAAATGAAAATACTCAGTCATTTGCATACCCTACACCTTTTACTTTTTACACTGATAAATCTGAATTTTAGTATCTTACGTTTGAAAGTGGATAGATGTGGCATTTTTTCAATAATGGAGAAATGTTGCTTAAAAAAATCAATCAGTCTGAGCCTTGCTGTAGTTTTTTTGGTTCTTCTCTAAACTGTCTAAGCTTACAGATGCTGTGATCTTAGATATTAATTTATATAGAATTATAATAAGGCATAGGAAATGCAACTTTTTAGATGGCTGCCCATAAACACCTTCCTGTGTGGATTATGTTGGGAGAGCACGAACTCACACCTTTTGTGCAGAGCACACTGGCTCATGTTTATCATGTTTTGTGCTTTGTCTGCATAAAAAGTAGATCTCAGTTCATGCCAGTCACCTCTTGGCTATAGATGAAGATGATTCTTGTCTTTGTTAGGCTGTAGTAAAACACTTCAGAAAACTGAAGTGTTTTACTTCAGTTTACTGAAGTAAGCTGAACTGAAGTTTTACTTCCATTTACTTACCTTTCCTCCTGCCCTTTCTTCCTCCCCCTCATGTAGTTAATTGAATTTATGATTATTTTTTTTCTTTTTGAGTCTATTGGCAGCTTCTTTATTTGAAACTTCCTTCCCTTTTCCATTCAGAAAGGGATCCATGGTCAAAGAGCCCTGGACTGAAATACCATTAATCATGAGATGGGGATCATGCTAGATAGAGATTATCAGAAGTGTGCCTCTGCTACCATTCTTAAGTTTTTCTGCAGGCCTGAAAATTCACATCGAAGCATCAGCATTTGTAGGGATGGCAACTTCAGATTGCAGATTTGCCATATGGGCAGAGGTTAACTGGGTCTGAACCTGGGATCCTCCATCACAGTGTAGACCTTTCTCAAGAAGGGAGTACAAGTTCCTTGCCATGTATGTCTGGCTCATCCATCATGAGCAATCAAGTAACCTTTTCCAGGGAGACTATGAAAGTGTCTCTGTGAGCAGCAGGAGACATTCTTGTTTGTCCTGTCATTGTGTGCTTTTTCTAGTGCTAAGCTGTTTCTGGGGAAGGTGCAATTTAGAATGGTGTGGAGACCATAGAATCAAAAGAACAAGGAACTAGCTTATTACAGTGGGAATCTTCATTTTTAGTGGGTTCAGCTTTCAGCTTTGTTGTGTTGGTTGGCTTTGTGTGTGTGTGAATGATTAGCACTGTCTCAGAAATGGACTGATATTGGAGAAAGCTCAAGAAAGGCTTGGCTTGGTGTGCCACAGACCAGCTGCAAACTCTTTTCAAAATGTTGTCATCACAGGCCTTCTCCAGAACTCTGAGCTAGCAATTGCTAATATTTTTTCAGTCTTAATTTATTTGGTACTAAGCTCGTAAGTGTTACTCAGGGTGTATTGATACCACTTCTGCATGATGTGATACTTATACTTCTTCATGCACCTCCTTATCACTCTCTTAGATAAAATCTTGTTGTGGCAAAGACTTCAAGTATTGACATAGGACTCTTGTGGACTGTTTTTATTGTTGCTTCTCCATTCCCCAAGAGGCATTTAGAGTATTGCCTCAGGGCATGCAGTAGATGTTTCTTTGTGTTGTGAAAGATATTCCTAATTTAGTCACAAGGACTTTCTGTTAATGTCAATATGGTTTTAAAAAGCTGTTTGTCATTCAGTGTCTAGGTATCCCATTTTTTTCTAGATGATGAGGAATGACTATTTTGAAGTTGCTCAACATCAGTTTCTTTTGGGTACTCTGTAGCAAAGCCACTTGCAAATGGTTTCTAAATATCTCAATCTGTCAATATGGAGATATCTAGATATAGGGGGGGTCAGATATTTTGATAAGTAGAGCTATTTTTCAGTTTCTCAGATAGGCATAAGAGTGACAAATAGGCATAAGTTTAATGGATGTTGCTTCTGCTGGGCTGGAAAAGTGGTGTCACAACACTACAAAATTCCATATTCCTCAATAAAGAGTACTATTCTTGTGGAACCAGAAAGCTTTCACTTTCAGCACTACTGTTAGCAAAGCCAGTGAAGGGAGATACTGGAAAAATTCAGTTGTACTTTGAGAT
Organism: Calcarius lapponicus; assembly: GCA_039654755.1. NCBI lineage: Eukaryota > Metazoa > Chordata > Aves > Passeriformes > Fringillidae > Calcarius > Calcarius lapponicus. Next base: position 42,674,097 of record CM077462.1, on the reverse strand, counting down.
GTACTTTTGAGATGCTATTCAGCTTTGAGACGTACTTTTCTGCTATTGGAGTTTTTGCATTTTAGGAGTTTTTCAAAAATAAGTACTAATTTGATTGAGATATTTGATTTGCTGATGATAAAGCAAGTGCTGTTTTGGGGTCAGTTTCTGTGACCAGCAGGACTGATATTGTCAGCACCATACATTATCTGCAAGAAACAAGTTTTCTTCAGGAAAGATGCTTCTGTGGAGAATTCTCTATTTAAGCAGAAACATTGTTCAATTCTAACTTTCAAGGACAGATTACATAATCTTTCCTTGAAGGGCAAGAACACATGTTCTTTTTTCCCCTGTCAGCATCATTTTGCCTTAAGTGAAAATGCAACATGAGGAAATACTGCCTTTGCAGGTTGGTTTCTGCAGTCCTTCTCCAGCTCCAGAGCTGCAGAACCACCTGAAAAATCCCATCTTCCCAGTGGTGAAGACCAGCCATATCAACACTGCAAATCATAAGAAGCTGCCTGCCATCTGAGTGAAATTATCAGATTCCAGATTAGAGAGCATCTGTTTTAGGAATCATCCTGTTTATTTTACAGCGCAGAATACCTTCATCCTGTGGAGGATGAGCAAGTTCATAAAGGGTGTCCCCTCTTGCCAGCTGTTTTCACTCTCTTTTCCAGGCTTTTCTGCATTAGATGGCCTTTTGCTAGAACTGTAGAAGTGCTTTATCAATATAAGATTATATTCTTTTAAAATTACTCCCTTATTTTGAAGGAGGGAGAAAAGTTTGGCAGCAAACCATTGCCCTCCTCAGGAAAGTGCTACAGTTGTCTTTAAAATTGTCTGCATATTGAAATTCAAAAGGTAATGCTCCATGTAACACAGTCCAGGAAATGAAGGGTCTGCCCATAGAGAATATATCTGTTCCTTGTGCCAAAATATAGTTAGTGTTTGAACTTTCAGGCTGCTAACTATTTGGAAGATACCTGCTCAGTAATACCAGGGCTATTTTGATTCCTGAATGTTACAGGTCTTTTTCCTGCAACTGAAGGTTGATGTACTGTTAAAAGAAAAGTTACTATTTAAGGAGAAATACACCATTTAAGGAAAAACTCTATTTAAGGAAGGGTCACCATTTGAGGAGGTGAAGGAGAGACGTGCACATCTTAGGGGTGATGATCATTGGTCTCTAATTTATTGATCAGGTTACACACTTTTATAATAGTGTTAATAAGCTCATGCATATTCTGTAACCTAAGCATTCTATTCGTTAAGCTAAACATCAACTCTTCTTCATTCTTTCAGTCTTGCATTCTACTTTCTCACGCCTCTCTGACTCCTTGTTATCACATTTAGAGATGTCCAAGGACACAGTATTTTCGCAGGTGCAAAGACTCAGATCAGAAGGCTAAACACAATATTTTTCTAGCTTCTAATAATTAGCATTCCCACAATGTACTTCAGGATTGGATGTCTCAAATGAGTTCTGTTGCTTAGGTGGGGAATAAGAAGCACCCAGACTTTCACTCTGTTTTTTCCAGTCTGGTGCTAGATGGGTTTTGAATGTAGAATGATTCTTCTATGTCATCCTTCTCTTACATTTTTGTTCAGGAGCTTTCTGAGACAGATAAACCTGAGTAGGTGAGATTCGTGAACTTTTTATTTTTCCAGTACTTATCTGCTCTAATGACTACCAACTAAGTACCAAGAAGTTACTTAAGAGAAGCATTGTTAGGTCACCTGCTGAAAAACTGTTGTCCAGTTTTTCTCCTCTAGCCCTTTGTAGGAGGCTATGAGAATGATTAGCCGAATTTTTCCCACATGAAAGAGTCTCCAGCTCAAGGGGGTTTCAAACTTACAGAAGTACTTAAAAGAAGTGTTTGTAACTGATAAATTAACCAGCTGAACTCTTTAAAAATTACTATCAACACAACTTAAGTCTAACCACTTTATAGCACATTACAATAATTCAGTTCCTCTTTTTGCAGTTGTTTTGTTGAAGAAAATACTGTATTGGTGTTTGGAAGGTTGTCATTGAAACAGAAGTACATCATAGTTTTAATAGGATATGGAATATAGTTATTTAGGTTCCATAAATAAACCAGAGAATTTAAGCCTTTCGCTTGAAAAATTTGCATCCTTGCTTTGTGGTAGTGGGCTGTTGAGTTCGTCTTCCATTATGCATTTCACCTCACATTTGTCATTTCATCCAACTTAATTACATGTAATAACATGGAATATAGAAAAACAAATCAAGCTAAAATTTAGGCTACTGTAATTCTTACTTGTTGTTTTTTGAGGCCTTTGATAGGCCTCTTTTTTTTCTAAAGAAAAATTTCTGTAGCAGGAGTCATTTGGTCTATGGCATAGCATGCAGCACAGATTTTGATTTCATGACTGGCCTATAGTTGCCACTGTGATAGATACAAAAGATGGTAGAAGAATTCTGGCCATCACCTGTTTACCTGGAAAACAGTCCCTTAGGCTGTCCCTTACAAAAGAGGACACAAAACATATCTTGGTGTAATCAGGTAATTACGAACTAGTGCTCACAGAAAAAGGTATTTTAAGTCAATTGGATTCTTGTTACTTATAATTTAAAAAGAAATCGAGGTGTGTGTGCATTATATTTATTGCTGTCTGTGTCTATTTCTCAACTATTCATTTTAAGACATTTACTCGAAGTTTACTTACAAAATTGTCCTTTCCAATTGAAATAAACTGCACAGGAATGGAAGAGTATTGCCACTCTTGTGGAGTCTTTGGCTGATGTGGAAGATGCTTTTTAATTTTCAGGATTACTACCATTGGCAAGAATATATAATGGCTTGTGAGCATGTACAGTTTCAATCTTTAGGGTATAGGAGGAAATATGAGCAGTTCACTTGTTTGTGCAAAAGAGAAGGCTAAAGCCCATTTCCTCTTTCTTGGATTCTTGCTGCTCAGCTTGTTGTTCTTCCGTAATGAATGAAAGATGTAGACAGTGACCTATGAAAACATTTGAGGCTTGAATTTTGATTAAGAGGCTTCTGAAACTGGTGACCCCAGGAATCAATTCAGTCTTTTTGTAATGAAATGAGAGATTTGTTGATGACTTCAGCAACACTTTTGTGATACCTTAAGCTTTCTCAACTCAATGGCAAGAGAACAAACACTGGTTTCCTAGAATAATTCTATTTGAAATTACTTGCGGATGATATCATGGTATTTTCAGATAACTCATCTCAGTTTTTGGAAATTATAAAACTATGAAGAATGCTGTGGCTTTTAGAAATAGTGAAATATTATTGCCTTTAAGATGGCAGTGGTAACTCCAGAATACAGATAACAGCAAATTCAAGAGACAGATTTTGCAACTAAATTTGCTGTTAATATGGACACAGAAATTATGGTTCATATTTCCAGATCATTTGCTCCCTGAAGAGGCACGCCTACCTGGAATTATTTTCCTAAATTACTAGCAAGAGACTGAAGCATAAGCATAAAAAGTAAGGGAAAAAGATACTGCCATTTACATTGAGTATGTCTGCAATAATCCAGCTATTCCATTTGCATTTTCTTAGCTGTTGCTTTCACTGAATACTTGTTTCCAAATGTATTGTTCATAGTAGCTTCCAGAATGACGATTACAGTGCATTTTCTTGAGCTGCAAAAGCCAAAACCACTGCAGAGTTCTGAATTTGGAAGAATTCTGCATCTTTTACACCATCTTGCTGTTCTCAATCTCTTCAAGATTCAGAGTATTTTATTTAACTGTTAATGACAGCTGATTGAAGACCCTCATAGAGGGATGTCCCAGGTCTGTCCACTGCCACTGCCCACTGCTGATGAGAAGTGGCAGTGAGTAGAGAGTGAAAGAGTAATTGGGCATTGGTGCACTGAGGTGGAGCAGGGAGGAGTCACTCATAACCCTGGATACAGTCACTAGCACTTAGCCAAAGCAGGGGCCAGGCACATGTGGCTCAGGGATGGTGATGCCATTCTTTTTGGTGGTAGCTTGGTCTTTGTCCAGATGTGAAGCTGTACTCCCAAGTGTGCAATAATTTAAACATTTATATGTAGAATTTGGTGGTGGGGTGTGTTTATTCGAGAAATGAAGCAGTCTTTCTCCCTTTATGCACAGTTCACTGATTATGAGGTTAGTGGGAGCCAGATGAGGAAAACTTTGGGAATACTTAGAAATTGCAGTGAAAATCAGCAAAAAAATAACACTTATACAGTTGCATATACACACTGCAATCCTGCTACCTGAAGCAGATGTTTCTGCTTTTAAACTTCTTTTTTAGAGAAAAGAATCTTCAAATATTTTCTGAGGGTGGTGCTTTCTTCCAGTGAGCAGATGTCTGAGGCAGGCCAGAGAACAACTTAATGCATTTGTTTGCCTTCATCCATTTACTTGTGACTTCTTCACATTCCTTTATCACTTTGTAGTTATTTGAAGTCTGGTAACATTTTATTATATTTTATGAGATTTTCCTACTGAAACTTATTTCTTATGAGATTTGCCCAGAGCTTTCCAGAATGTATGTGTTTATACATTTTATTACACTTTTGCGATATTTACAGTGGCTGTGTGTGACTTGGGCCTGATGCTTTCTCTGCTCTCTTTGAAAGCATTTTTGCCTATTGTGCTGGATTAGGTTAAATAAGGTGGCACCCTTCAAATGGTATAATTTGATCTTCTAGAACAAGGTTTAGTCTCTTCTCCCTTCTCTCCCAAAGTATATCTTGAAGTGAATGTGCATGCATTGTCAATTTGTGCCTTTTTAAAATTTTACTGTCTCCCTACAATTCTATTTTACTCTTGCAATCAGCTTTTTAAATGTAGGATCATCTTAACTTTTAACCATTGAAGTTTTAGGTTTTTACCATCTGGAGATTTCACCTGATGGTGAATGTAGCCATTATCCTGCTGTGCTTACAGTCAGGTCTTACATTTTGAAGTCCCTCGTATTTTTACTGTAATATTGTTCTTGTTACCTAAAGAGGCTCATTGGTTACTTGCTGGATATGGCAGGCATGTTTTGAATGAAGCTACAAAACAAGTTGAGCACTTCATAAAATGCTTAGAAGTACAAAGTGGCATTTTTGAGCCATGGACCTGGAATTGGAATAGTTGCCATGAAATGTACAGATCCTAACGTTTGTACTTACTGTAAATTTCAGACCTATAAAATGTGAGTTAAAAATGCATGGATGAATTTTGAGTCTTAAACCTAGAAATGAAAACCAATATTGTTGACAAGGTCTGATTTCAGGAAGTATTATCCTTCAGTCAATGTATAGATTTTTGTCAAAAGATGGAACTTGCCTTCTAGGCAACAATACCTTTCAAACAAAACAGAAATCATTAATAATACAGATCAACCTGCCAAAAAAAACACAAAAGTCTGTTTCATCATTCTTATGGAAAGTTCATGCATGGTCTTTTTCAAAGCACCTTTTTTTAATTGTCTCAGTTTCAATGCTTAAAAATGAATAGCATAAGTTAAGTTATATTTTGGAATTTTTGCATAAGATACTAATCATATGCACTTGAATACCTTCTGCTGTAAGCTGCCTGAGATCAACCCATTTCCCTGCCACATCACTAGTTAAAATGAGTGATCAAAATACCTGCAAAAGGTGAAGTAAACTATGTGAAGATACATCAATTTTTTTCCAAATTAAGTAGTAATTTTTGTATAGTTTCTCTAATTTGCTCAAGTGTTTCTTTCAGAATATTTGTTTCTGTTAAAATGACAGTAAAGCAAAACTTAAGCACCTACTATTTTTTATGTGTAGGTTTCTACAATCCAGGAACTTGTTACTGGTTATGAAGCCTCTTTGAAAACTTGTGACCTTTTTAGTACATGTGGTAAGTTTCTGTGGTCTTATGTTAATTACCCTGTAACTACTGATACTGTTCATGGAAGTTATCAAGAACTGTTGAAGTGCTGATACTTTTTGCAAAAAAAACTAGTTACTATATTTTCTAGTAAAATAATTCATCACAATAAATATTTGCTGAAATTGCCAAGCTTTGTTTTTGTGTTCATTTTTCAAATGCAGTTTTCAGCCTTACTGGTTATTGTAACCTTTCCCATTTTGTTGCAGAAAATGGAGAGAAAGAGCCCCCAACAACACTGCTTTGGGTTCGGTATTTCCTGGCACAGCACTTTGACAAACTTGGCCAGTGTTCTTTGGCCTTGGATTACATTAATGCTGCAATTGCAAGCACTCCAACATTAATAGAGCTATTCTATTTAAAAGCAAAAATTTACAAGGTAAAAGGGGAATTTGGACACGTGGAGTACCTAGTGTATTAAAAACATATCAACCCATCAGACTGGTGTGAATGTGTGGGTAATATTTCAGTTAGCAGTTATTACGGGCATCAGTTTTCATGTGGGTTTCTTTTTGGGCACTGTTTTGTCAGGAAGGAAATGAAAATCCTTTTGTTTGCATTTTGCAGAGCCAGTCACAAACTGGAGTGAATTGTAATTCTGAAAAAAATCTGGGAGTGGGAGGAGCGAGAATAACACTGGCTTTTGGCTCTGATGGAGAAATACCAGTAACAAATACTGATTTCAGGAGATGGTCAATAGCAGGCCTCTACTGAAAGTTAACTATTTAATTTTTCCCTAACAGCATGTAGGTAACATCAAGGAAGCTGCCAAATGGATGGATGAAGCACAGTCTTTGGATACTGCAGACAGATTTATCAATTCTAAGTGTGCTAAATACATGCTGCGAGCAAATATGGTGAAGGATGCAGAGGAGATGTGCTCTAAATTCACAAGGGCAAGTATATTGCTTTAATTAAGAGGTGTTTTGCTTGCCTCTGGTGCTTTTTTACTCCTAACTTTTGGTCAAATAACTTTTATTAATATCTATTCTTATTATAATACTTCTATACCTGGTGGTAAGGAACTACACAGAATCACAGAATGGTTTGTATTGGAAAGAGCCTTTTAAAGATTGAATAGTCCAATTGTCATGGTTTGACACTGGCACCATGCCAATGCCCCATGAAAGTGCACTGTCCCTGGTGTCTGCTGTGAGATTTTGACCAGGAATAAGAAAAAAAACAGGCTCTTACTTAAAAAGGAAAAAAAAAAAACATGTATTAACTAAACTACAAAAACAATAACTAAACTACACACAAAAGGAAAAAAAACACACAAGGAAAATGAAAACCTTACAAAACATTTCCCTCCTCCTCCCTCAAATTCCCAATACAATACACCTCCCAAATCACCAACTCTCAGTCCACCACTACTCTGTACATAATCAATTCTCAATTCATCAAGAGGAAAGGAGTCCTTCTTTGCCATGGTGGCCTTTTCCATTTTCCAGGCGCTCTCACCGCCTGAACACGGACCAGGGCTGTTCCAGGGTTGTCTTTTAAGGATGCTCTGTCCCATTCCAAAAAGGCACAGTCTCTCACCTTTGGGACACCTGTCCCCCCCATATTTCACCCCCTGGGGCCAAGGGGCAACAACACTGAATCTTCTTGGGTCTGGGGCATTTCTCCCCCTGGACTCAGTCTCTGTATCACAAGGGAACATGGCTCTGTCCATGGCTATACAAAAAGACTCCAGCAAAAGCCACTCCATCATCTCTTCCCACCAAGATTCTTCTCTATCCACCATCTCTCTCACTTGCTCATTTCTCCCTCTTCCACTCTAACTCTTTTCGGGGAAGGTTAATGTTCTGTAAGTTTTCATTGTCCAAAAAAGGGTTAAAAGGTTCAGTCTCTGCTCTCTCGAACTCCCACAGCTGCCCTGCTGCTGCCCTGCCGGGCCCTTTCGCCCACACCCCCCCCCTTCTCCTTCTCAGCTGGCTGCTATCAAAATTCCGACGCCGGCTCTCTCTCTCTCTCTCTCTGCTGGGGGGGGGCTGCCTGATGGCTCTCGGGGTCTTGGCGTTCTTCACCTCTCCACCCTTCCATGCTCAAGGGCCTCCTCACTCCCACCTCGGTCTGGGCCCAGGCCTACCACATGGCTGCCCCTCCCCCGCCCAGCAATAGCACTGGGAGAGGGGGGCATCCTCTCTCTGTCCCGCCGAGTCCCAAGAGGAAGTGCCAGGGGGAGCGCCCTGCTTTTAGCTGGTGTTCTCAGAGGTGAATCGAATGCCCACTGGCTAAGCCAGGTGACAATATTAAAATCTAAGGACTCATTGGCCCTAGCCACAGCATCCCCAGCATCCCAGAAATCCTGTTTCCGGGTGAAACCACCACACCAATGCCACTGCCATAGGTGTGGACATCTTTGGCTAACTCAGCTTGCTCAAAGCTGCATCCACCCCAGTCTTGAGCACTTCCAGGGACAGGACATGCACAACCTTCCTGGACAACTACAATCCAGTGTATTGCCACATTCTCACAGAAAAGATTTTTTTTTCCTTGCATCCAGTATAAAACTGCCCTCTTTAGTTCAAATCTTTTTGCTCCTGTTGGTGTTGCTACTGATCCTGGTGAAAAGTCTTTCTGTCTTATGAGCTTCTTTCATATACTGGCAGGCTACTGTGAGGTGTCCCTGGAGCCTGCCTGCTCTTCTCCAGGGTGAACTTCTGTCACAGGACAGGTTCCAGCCTTTTGATTTTTCATGGTGTTTCTCTGAATCTGTTATGACAGGCCCATGTGCCTCTTGTGCTGAGGGCCGCAGAGATACATGCAATACTCCAGTTGTCTAGACTCACTAAATACTGGAAAAAATGGTTGTTCAAGGGTTGTTGTCCAGGAGTACTTTTTTTTGCCATACTTCAAAATACTGCTTTTGAAATGCATCTAGCGGAAAACTTGTTGTTTCCCTTTGGTACCATCCGATCTAACTGCACAGGAGTGTGTACTATATTTGTTATGATTTAGTATTTACATAAATTAATTTATATTTGAACATTTCATTCCTTTAAGCTAGTATTGCACACAAAGATTTTGTTAAAACAGAGTCTATCCCTAAAAGATAGGATAAGCATTTTAAATTCTATTTTTTTGACATTGGACAAAATTTGGATTCATAAGTATCAGATTTTCATATAATTTATGGAACTAAATATGAAGACTACTTTGTGGGATATCTTGGAGTACATAAATTAGGCTCCTTCATTCTTTTAAATTTTAGATGTGGTAACACTTGAAATTGGATTCAAGGTGTTTCTAGGAATAATTGAAAATTTGATTACTAAAACTCATCATGTTTGCTTGTCAGAAGTGTTAAAGTAAGAAAGACAGAACTTTATCATAGACATCTGGAAAGACAGGATATCATCCTCAGTTGATATCCCACTCAAGTAAACGTTGAGTGTAACTGGGTCTTTTATCTGCTATAAAGATTGTTCTGAAAACCTAATGGCTAATATTAATGATATATGGGATGTTTTTCCAGTTCACTTACTCTAGAGCATTATGACTATTATAAAGTCTCAGTCCTAGGATTTTTTTTCTTGTCAAAATATCATGTATAAATCTAACTTTGCTTATTTAGACAAGGAAGTTCTAAGAAATGTGTGATAAAGCAGTGAATATATTGGTGGATTTATAGACTGGTGGATGCCACTTACCTGATGGGGGAAAAACTAGCTAAAATTGCTGAACTCAAGGAATATTTTTAAATAATGTTATTTTGTGCCCCCAAATTGTAGAAGTGAGACTGTGCAAGCATGAGTTAATCTTAAAAACCTGTTAAAACATTTATCTTCAGGTAATTGGAGTTTTTAAATAATTTCAATCTATTATTTTCTGTCTGGGGGAGCATAGAATATCACAAGTCTTATTCTCACTTGAACACTGGCTGTTCATGTCCTGTTGTATTCCAAGTACATTGAAGGATTGATTGTTTGCTCCTGATGGCCTGAAACCAGACTCAGTTGAAAGTTGCAGCTGGTCAATTACAATAGCAAAACCTGATGATCACCCTTCTTTCAGGAGGGAACTTCTGCAATGGAGAACCTTAATGAGATGCAGTGTATGTGGTTCCAGACAGAATGTGCTGCAGCTTATCAAAGGCTGGGGAAGTATGGTGACGCCTTGAAAAAATGTCATGAAGTAGAAAGGGTAAGTTGGTGCAAACACCACCCACTGCTTTCCCAGTATTTCTCATACTCAAATGAAGATATTTGTTGATGCAATCAGCACAGTTTTGTATGCTAGAAGCGTATAAAACTTCTAATAGAATGGCTTTTAATAACAGGTTAATACTTGATGATTTTTTGTAACAGATGTCTTCTCTAGCTATTGTGTGAAAGACAATTATTGAAGTGAAAAGGTTTCAGTATAAAATACCATATCTTCTATGCAGCTATTCCTACATTTACTTTATGCTGACTTTTAACAAATGTGTTTCTAATCAGAATAGTCACATTTCAGTTGGTTTTTAGAGTGCCTAAGTCTTTGCATAATCACATTATAGACTTCGTTACCTGAGATTTTTCCCTACCAATACATTCTCTTGAACAGTCAATATTACAAGGATATGTCTATACTTGTTAAATATTGTCTGTAAATAATATCAATTGTGACTTTATTCACCTGTCTCTAATAAAAAGTAAAGGATGAGTAAATGAGTGTGTTCTTTTTTTTTTAAGCATTTTTTTGAGATAACAGATGATCAATTTGACTTCCACACATACTGCATGAGAAAGATGACTCTCCGTGCCTATGTAGACCTTCTGAGATTAGAAGATGTGCTCAGGAAACATGCCTTCTACTTCAAGGCTGCCCGATCAGCAATTGAAATTTACTTGAAGCTCCATGATAATCCTCTTACCAATGAAAGCAAAGAGCAAGAAGTGAATTCAGGTATCTACACTTTAATGAAGGTTCATATGTCTGACACATGTAAAAGCTTAAGCTAAGTAAGTTACATGTTACAGAGTAAATAGAACACAAGTTTTTCATCTTTTCTGTTGCAATAACTGAAAAGAGATCATAGGTAACAGGCTACAGTTTGCTCTGTTCACATCCCATTACTTTGTAGAACTAGAACACAAATTAACCTAGCTGTAGTTTTGGAGTACCTGGAGAGGAGTGACATTTCAGAGCATTAAAATCAGATTCAGTTCAGCCATTAGAAAAATATTATTAACAAATTAATTATGGAGCAATGGATAGATTTTGTGAAAAAGTCTGAATTGTAAGAATTTGATTTTGGTCTCATGTATTTAATTCATTACATGGTAATACTACTTACTACTGCATTAAGTTTTACCACTTCTCACACAACTTGAGGACCAAAGAATAAATAGATAAATGTGTTAACAATATTAATACATTTAGAACATTATTTAAAACTAGTATTAAATGGACAAACAGACATTCTTAGGAAGCCAGTGGGGTGTAGTTTGGAAATCTAAGGATGCAATGGCAGATTATTTGAGATTATTTTTAACTTTAGGATAAATAGTTGCTTCTCCTTTAGTGGAATTGCAGTTACTGTCAGCATTGCAGTGGCTGTTGACTAAAGTAGTGAAATTCATGTTTGGCTTTTTGCAAAGGGAAAAATATGTGATATGCAGGAAAAGGGACGCTAAACTAAAAATGCCACTTAATACTGCAAATAAAATCTTACCTTTATTCAGAGGCAAATAAGTTTTTCTGTATCTGCCTATGAATAATGAGGAGACATATTCGAATAGTTGAACTTGCACCTTTTTTCTTTCCAACTTTAGTTTGTTTCTGTATATAATGTAAGATTAGTGTGTGGCAGAGGATCTGTCACAGAGGATAGCAATATATCATAAAGGTGGGTGGTGTCTAAGAAGTCATGTTAGTTCATTTGCCTGCTGCTCATTGGGATCCAGTAGGTTTATCTGTGGGAGAAGGCAGCACTGTGTGGATGGGGTGAAAAGAACACTTGCTTCCTTGCATCAGAATAGGGATGACCCAAGCAAGGAGGTCATGCTGCCCTAGCCTCAAAAAAGATGTGTTAGTCCCTTGGGAGCCCATTTTTCTGTGCCTTGCCACATTTAGCAAAAATGCTATTCTCAGTGAAACACCACAGTAAACGGACTGGTAGCTGCAGTGTTATTCTGGCTAAACTGATCATTTCCCTTCGGCTATCCCATGGCATTTGCATGAATCAGTGCAGTTATCAAGGCTGTATATTAGTCTGACACTTTAATGGAAAATAGCAAGTTTAGCATGTTTTCAGATGGAGTGTAAATCCATCTGGATGTTTCTAGATGGCATTAGAAGCAAGCTGAGCTACAGTCAAAATAAGAGCTTAGTGTTACCATTGTTCACTTCCTAAGGTAAAACCTGTGACAAATGTAACAACTTTGTGTAGCTAACCTTTGAAATCACTGAGGTTTCTGTAAGAGCCGTGTAAGAGAAAATATACAAGATCAAGTGTTGTGTTAGGCTGTAAATACCAATCCAGCAGCAGTGTTGGCCTGTGTAGTGGTGATACTCTCGTGACTGCTGGTAGTTACGGAAATCACTTAAAAGTTTGCCATATTGAGATGGGGAGAAGCATAATGACCTGAGTTGTTTGAGAGAAGCAAGGTTTTTAATTAAATGCTTTATGTATTGTCTGTTACTTTAATCTGTAGAAAATCTCTCAGCCAAAGAATTGAAGAAAATGCTTAGTAAGCAAAGAAGAGCACAGAAGAAAGCAAAACTTGAAGAAGAAAGAAAGCATGCAGAAAGAGAACGACAGCAAAAAAATCAAAAGAAAAAGAGAGATGAAGAGGAGGAGGAAACTAGTGGACCCAGGGAAGAGCTGGTTCCTGAAAAACTGGAAAGGGTTAGCATGGTCTTTCTTGTTGAACTCTCATGATTATCATAAAAAGCCTATAATATGGGTTTGCTATCAGATTCTCCTAAAAGAATCCAGGTGTTTTTATAAAATCATTCTTGCATGCAGAGGTACTTTTTCGTAGTCCATCTCTTTTTACACTGAAGAGAAGTATTTTTCATCAATAAATCCAAGCTGTACATTAATATAGTTACTGTCCTTAAATTTCAGGGATTTTTTCCAAGCAGTAGGTCATACTTCATTAAAATAGATACTGAACAAAAAAAAAAGGCATTTTGCTTGAAGAAATCTGATTTTCATACAGTGAATAGAGGAAAAAGTAACAAATTATTGCAATTTGCAAAGTTTGAAGACATGAGCCAGTATTTTGCTATGCATGAAGAACTACTTCCATTATCATAGTAAACTTCAAGCTTGTTGTCTAAGGTGGTTGTATTTAATAGTTTCCTAAAGGCTATATTACAGCAGTGAGTGCACAAGCAGTGCCAGAGTTGGCAATGATGTTGTCTTTGTCAACATGAAATGATAAGTAAACACTTAAACATTTTTATTTAAACAGCAGAATTTTTTATGGTGCAGTTTAATTCAGAAAGCTAGCTTCAGTTCTCCTTCAACTTTTGATTATTTAAATGCTTTGAGTAACAGAAATTATTGATGGGCTTTATTTGATGTTTATTTTAAGCCATAATTTTCACTGTTCTTTTCTTAAAACAGGTAGAAAATCCATTAGAAGAAGCCATTAAGTTCCTTATACCACTTAAGAATCTTATTGGAGATGATATAGAAACACACTTATTAGCATTTGAAATATACTTTAGAAAAGGTAAAAGTCCTGCTTAATTTTATTTTTGCTTTACAGAATTTTAGTCCTTCAGTTCAGCCTGTGTTATTCAAGTGTAGTGGAAAATTATCTGGAATGCTTACCTGACTGAAGCTGAGGTGTGCATCATACCCAATAATAGAGGAAATAGTGTTTTTGTTTAGTCACCCTTAAAAAAAAACCCTAAGCGCAGGTTATATTGTGGTATGTACTCTTAAATACTGTGGAATGGTATTTGTGGTGTGATCTTTGTCTAGGGGATGCCAAAGCTAAATAGGTGGTAACATCTGTGCAGTGTTGCCAGAGTTGGAGCAGCAAGAACTTCTGTTTTATAAAGCAATTTGAATGGGAAAATAAGCTTCATTTCTAATTCTGTGTAGAAACTGATGTTTCTAGTATTTTACTAGATTTACTAAAGAATACAGTAATTGATTATTAAGAGAAAATGTTCTGTGTTCTTAATCTTGGTTTCCTAATATTTTTTCTTCTTTTTGCAGGAAAGTTTCTGTTAATGTTACAGTCTGTCAAAAGAGCTTTTGCTATCAACAGGAATAACCCATGGCTACATGAGTGCTTGATTAAATTCTCTAAAGCTGGTATGTGTGCAGGAAATACGTAATTATAAAGATACAAGAAGTTACATTTTGCAAGTACATAATTGCATATTTTTGTGATGTGTACTCTTGAAACACAAAAAAAAAAAAAAAAAATGTTTTTTTCATGGCAATACCAAAGAAAACATAGGCTGTGCTACCCAGTGTACTATGTATGTATTACACCTTCCTCCATTAATCCACCAGGTGGACCCAACAACTCATTTTGGCTAGATTTCACAGAAAAATTAGTGTTCTAAGGATCCTGGAAAATCTTAATATTTAAGAAAATAAATGGCAGATACAGGAGAATGATTCTGACTGAAACAGTTTGTGTGGTGAACATGTAATAGAAAGTTTACATGACAGAGCATCCTTTATGAAAGTTTCCTCTGTAAATGCATCAGCAGTGTTTGTGTTGACACATTTTGATCTGAGATTTGTGTTTCTGTGCACAAATTCTAAAACTGGGACTTTTAGCAGTGATTTATGTGGTTTCAGTGTTTTCTACAGTTGTTTAAATGGCATTTTTTTTGCTTCTCTCCCCCCTGTCTACCCTCTTCTAGTGTCTGACCACAGTAACCTCCCAGAAATTGTGAGCAAGGTCCTAACTCAAGAAATGCAGAAAATATTTGTTAATAAAAACCTGGAGAGTTTTAATGAAGAATTTCTCAAACACAATGCTACCTCCATTCAGCACCAGCTGTCAGGTTTGTCTAACTTTTTCATGCTCTTGGAAAGGAGATTCAAGTGATGTAAAACCAGAATTTTTATCTGCAATCTCCAAGGGCAGGTTGGGTGGGGCTTAGTGCATCCTGGTCCAGTGTAAGGTGGCCCTGGGAATGGCAGGGCATGTGGAATAAGATGATCTTTAAGGTTCTTTCTAATCCCAACCATTCTAGGTTGAATTCATACATAAATTCTAATGAGATTTAAAATTGCATGTTTATATATTGGGGGGGGGGGGGGGGGCATTTCTGTCTGCTTGTACCATTTTTTTTAAGTCTGCTTCACTTTTTTATTAGATGCATAAGAAATTTGTTCCTTACCTTCAAAAAGTGCAGTCAAACCACTATAGATACACAAGTTTTGAAGCACTGTCATCCTTCTCCTTTACAGGTTTTTTTTTAAGTATTAGAGAATATAAAACAAAATCCCATATCCATTAGCAAGTGCTTTTCCCTGTTTTCTTTTTAGCTGGAGTGTCTCTGTTCCTACTCATAACTTAATCATGTGGCAACAGCATCAGTAAAAGTACCATGATGAACTTGTTATGCAGCCTTTGCTTTTCTGCTTCATGGTCACAGTGAAAATGCTGAAATCTGACACTCAGACACTGTTTGTGTAAAAGAGCCACCAGTAGCTGCTGGAGCTAAGTCAAAGGAAATTGGAATTCAATGATTACAGAAAGTTTTTGGAATATTGATGTGACTTGATAAGCTGGTAGAGAAAATATAATGCATTTCCAGCAGTTAAGAAACAAAAGTAAGTGTAGTTTTATCAGGCACTTCAAGTACTTAGTGCTAACCTCACCTGGTCTTTAAAAGTTACCCAGAGTCTGTCCAGAATAACTGGAAGAAGTGACCTTCAAAGGATTGCTCATTGCTCTAAAGGAAGGTTAGGTAGAGTACCACAAACTTCCATTGGCTTCTATAAGAGCTGTGTTTCAGGACAGCATTTTTAGAGAAATACTTGTACCTCTTCCCTGCAAGCAGGCTCAAGATTTGGGAAGTCAGGTACAGATATCTCAGCAGTTAATTGCTCCTTATTCTCAGGGATGTGTTCTTCCCCTCTTTTAACTGTTGAGCACTCACTGGCTGCTTTACAGATCTTTTTTTCTGATCCTCCAGTGTTATGGAAAACACTACAGTCACTGGCTAGGGTTTTGGTAGCTTTAGGACTTCAGCTGTCTTCTGTTTATGCTGGAACAGGCTTGAGGCAATTGGCTTACCTACTGTACAATTTTTAAGTTTCTTGAACAGTTATTCTTAATTGAAGCTTGCGGATATGAAGATCTGGAAGACCCAAACCCTAAGTCTGAGAACACAAATGAGTGCTTTCTCAGCTTAAAATTACTAGTAGAAAACTGTAAGCAGACTTCTAACCTTTTTCCAATTTCTGTACCGAAGTCTCCCTAACTTTAGGCAAGAGTATAGGCTAATATAAATGTTTTGGGCAATAATGGCTCTGCATTGAGTCCAGCAATTTATTTTCTTAAACCTACAAAAAGCAGTAAGAGCTAGGATACTTTATTTAATTGGGAAAACTAATAACTGGGGAAATGAGTTGAGCAAAACTAAAACACAGACAAAACATCCAGAACGTGGGGCTTTAACTTTTCCAGTAAAATGATTAATCTTTTTGGTTTTTGCAGTAGATTATGGGGGGAGTCAGTCTGGACTTTGTACTTGGGCAAAGGAAAGTACATGAAATGCCAATACATTCATTAAGATGAGATTTTAAATTAAGGCAACTATGATACAAGGAGCAGAATTTTGCATGTATGCCCAGGCCAGTTTTGCTAAACTGTTTGTGGTCTGAGAAGCTGTGTTGTTCCACAATGAAGTGTTTTCCTTTCCACCAATGTAGTCTAGTCCAGGCAAAGCACCAAACTGGTGCTGCACTTTCCTTGTACCTGAGCTGTGTCCTTAGCTCTGGGTAAGCAGCCATGGCCCTGTGTTCTGCCATGTGGACTGGCCTGAACTTCTACTGGGCCACATTCCACAGTTGTTTAGTAACTGTTGTTCACTTAGCTCCAGTACTTGTAAAGAGAATTCAGTGTGTCTCTGAGAATTACTCACTCCTGCATTTGTTGGATGAATTTCATTTAGCATGCTGATTTGAAGAGCTTGTCATCAATGTACTCTGTGATATTTTTCTCTACTGAAGACCTCTCAGTCAAGTGAGGCATGTCACTTTTGCAGGAACAAGTCTTCTGTATTATTCAATCCTTATGCTTCTAATAAATTTCAAAATGCCTTTAGTTTCATTAGTTTTCAGTTGCAAATCAGGGAGGAAGATATTTATTAAAACTTGTAAGAAGTCTAATTCATATTTATGTGTAAGTTTTCAGGTTCTGTTTGTATATGTTGTATGGCATTTAGGAAAACTAAACATTGTGGGTTTTGTCTTGTGATAAGGTGCAAAGATGATGTATTTCCTGGACAAATCAAGACAAGAAAAAGCAATTGCTGTTGCAACTAGATTGGATAAAAACATGAGAGACAAAAATGTGAAGGTAAAAAATACAGTATATAAAGCCACCAACTGTGTGGGATCTTAAATAGTGTATAATTTAATGCAGGATAATGTGCATGCTTCATTAACCATGATAAATGATTACTTGAGAGAACAAGGTTTCAAATTTTTCCTGTAAGTAAAAGATGCATAAATACCAACAGAGAAACCTGTTTGCTCAAACTAGTGTTAACAGTATGTGCCCTTAAAAATAAAACAATTTTGAATTCCATTTATTAAATGATTCTTTTGTTTCTCTAGACATTAACGAAGGTTTTTGAGGCGTTGCTTGATGGCAGTTTTGGAAGCTGCCATGCTCAATGTGAAGAATATCAAGCAGCATGTCATAAACTGTTTCCTTTTACATCTGCCTTCATGCCTGCCACAAACGAAGACAACAGCAGCATTGCATCTGTGAATCACACGGCCATTAACCATGATTTGCTGTCCAATGAAATCTGAAGTAGTATGTGCAAGACCCTGTGTGTGTGTGTATACCTACATGCACACATGTGTATGAAACTCTGACTCTCATTACATGCTGGCTGGATACAGATCAGGGTTACTTTTCCAGGTTGTATTTTAATATCTTTAACAGGTATCTAAAACAAAATATTTGGATAGTTAAATGGAGTATGCTATTAGGGTTTTTTTCTTCCCAGTGAAAACTGCCAATATTTATGTAAACATCTTTAATCAGCATTTTTCATGTTTATACTTGTACAGGTTTAAGTCTTTTAATAATTCATCAGCCCTCCCTCACAATAATATGGATATTAAAGACTGCTTTCACTTAAGTGTTGTTACATATGCAGATATATGTGAACATATCTTGTTAATAAATTATCATTTGAGAGTTTTTAGCGGATTAAGACTGAAGTGCTGCTTGAATTGCCCTCTTTGTCTTTACTGTTCTTTAGGGGTTTTTTTCTGGGTTGTTTTGGTTGGATTTCTTTTTTAATCTTTGGTCAGTTTGGTTTCTTTTGAAGCACAGCAACAATGAAAGCATTGGGGGGGGGGGTTGCATGTTTTTGTCAGGTGTGTCTTATATGGAACCAGTGTTGACAGATATGAAGATTAGGTTTGTATAAAAAACCTAAACCAACAAATATCTAAGGCTTTTTGAAACCTATTCCCTCTATCTTGTGTTCCATAGCTATCATTTCCTTAGTTTTGTGGTCAGTTTAACATTTTAAAGTTTTAATATCCTGACGCAATTACCTGCAAAGACATAATGGATTTGAATACTGTTGTTTGTCCTTTGTTCCATCTCCCCTTTCCTCTTCTTCCTTCTGGTTTCTCCCCATTTGTTCATCTGTTGACACTTAGGATGAAAAAGCTGCTCCAATTTTGTGCAAGTGCAGAAGGTACAGTAATGGGGAATACAGTTTTTCTCTACATCATAAAACCTCAGTGGTGGGTGTGCTGTATTACCTCCATTACAAGTCTTAGTTGTCTACTTAAGTATTATGGCCAATACTCCAGAATTTCTCCTGCCTAAATGCTATTGCTGTAGGTGCTGAAAGGCAAAACAGAGAAATATGTTTTACATTATAAAACTGTTTAAGGGAGCACAAAGAGGCTGACTACAAATCACAATGAACCTTTTTCTTACTTTGTATTCTGGTGCATTAACTATTAAATATACAACACATCAAAATGGAAGTTTAAATCTAATATACCTATTTAAAGCATAGCATTGCTAGACAAAATGGCTACGTATCACATGATAGCTTTACATTCTATAAAGACTGCTATCAAAACATAATTATACTGTGGCTTGTACAGAAAATTTCTGGAAACCGTAATGGAATTATTCAATCTCGGTTTGTTTTTATTTCACTGCAATGTAAATAATTTCAGTAATATTAACTAGCCCCTCGAAGGCAAATAGCAGTTCATGAAGAGGGGATTTTATTAAGACAAATAAACTGTTCTAATTGAAATTCTCCTTTGTGTGTCATCTGTTTAGATTAAAAAAATGTTGAATGGAAAATTCACTGTAAAATATTGCCAACATATGTTATGCTGTAATAAATTATTTTGTACACATTTGCCTTTGGTTTGGAATTTTTGCACACTTATGGACATCAAACCTTAACCCATCATTCTAATTTTTTTTCTATTGAGTTGCAACATTCACTAGTTTGTTAACTCTGTAAGTAGTTATGAAAAAAATGACTATTTAGCAGATTGAGATGTGTATCTATAAAGAGTAATGGCTTCAGACTGCAATCAGTAGATTTAGATCAGATAGCAGGGAGAAATGCTGTCCTGTGAGGATAGTGAGACACTTGAACAGGGTGTTCAGAGAAGCTGTGGATGCCCCACCCCTGGCAGCATTCCAGGCCAGGTTGGATGGTGTTCTGAGCAGCCTGGTCTAAGGGAAGGTGTCCCTGCCCATGGCAGGGGGATTGGAACCAGGCAGTGTTTAAGGTTCCTTCCAACCCAAACTGTTCTGTGATTCTGTGATAGGAACACTGAGAACTAGTGATGTGGTTTTGTCTTAAGTATTCACCATGTGCTGTTTGGAACAACTGGCTCAAACACATCTTAGGGAGGGAAAGGTGGACCATAATGGCGTTGTTTTGGCTCAGCAGCACCTGAGAACCACTTGCACCATAAGGTGAAGATGTGAAGTGATACAGTGTCTTCTGTCTTTTTTTGGTGATAATACTTCTCTTGCTAGAGATTTAATTCAGGCCTTCAAAAAGAAGGCTATGGCTCTCTAGTTAGGACTGCTTCTCCAGTCCTGTGCTGTTTAACTTGACACTTGTAGTCAGACTTCAACAAAAACACCCAGGGAACTCTTCAGCAGTGGATTCCTTGATAATGTAGATGAACAGTTTTCATATCTAGGCTAAGAGTCGTAGGAACTTAATTCTGGAAATTGAGTCTTCTGTCATGTGGTGAGTGGTTTAGTTTTCTCTCAGAACTGCTGGAGGCATGCAGCCTGCTGAGTTTTTCTCAGGGCTCTCCTTGCAGGTATGAACTTATTGGGGTAACAAATCCTTGGCAGTCTGATCTCCAAATTTCATCTTTGTTGCAGATGAGCAGGGCATGCTGTGTACCCTTAAAACCTTAAGGTGTCCAGGCACAAAGAAGGAAAATACGCAAATGTAGCACAAGGCTGCTGGCGGAATGCAGGGCCTCGTTTATCTAACAAGCATGGCAGGATTTGATCATTCAGAGAGATGAGCTAAATTGAGCAGCCTGAACTGATAAAGGTGCTTTATGTGTTGACTGCTCTGATTTCTGGTGGCTGATGAGTTCATCAGACTCATCTGGCCAGAACCCAGTGCAGGGCAAGTGTGGCAGCAGTGCTCTGAAGCAGGGCAGCTCCTCTTGCGTTGCAGTGCAGGCACTGCTGCTGCTTGGGACACCGTGCCAGCACTGTGAGCTAGCATGGCTCAGGATTTACCCATGCTGACTAGCAGGGTATAAAAATGTTGCGCTTCTGGTGCAAGAAGCTACTTATCTGGCTTGGCCTTTCAGTCTGGATCTGCTATGGCTATGCCCTTCCAACAGAAGGAGGAGCTGAGAACAACAGGAGTAGTAGCAGTGCTTCTTGAATACATAATGATGAATGTAGGACCTAACCCCACTGGGTTATGTGTGTAACAAGGCTCGGGCACAATTCTGACTTGCCCTTAGGTTTGCTGCCCACCCCCACCAGATGTTCTGCAGCCCTATGATTGTGTGAAGTATTCTGTGCTCTCTTGCTATATAGGTTAATTAGGCTTCTTGCTCTTTACCAGTCTTAGCAATACCTTCAAACTTCCTTCACAGTCTGGATGTGAAGCTACAGATGCCTTGATTATGATTGCTATTAATTACAGTACATTTATTTACTCACCTTGTTTTCTGGGTCTTTGAAAACCTTTTGTTTTGAGCTGGTTTGTAGTGGCTTTTCTAAAATTCCTATTGCTGATCCCTGCACCAATCGAATTAATTGTGTTAACAACATAAATGTCAAGAGAACTCATTGACGTGGCATCTAATCTAACCTCACACAGGGCCCTGCCATCTCACACAATACACCCTCTTTCTTTCTCCTGTTCCCCCAGGCAGGCAGGCATACCCCAAGGGTGACAAACTTCTCATCATAGAAAATAAGCTTGTTCCAAAACCCAGTCCCTAATGGAAAACCCTCACCTGATAATGTGTACAGATAGCCAACGTTTAGTCCTGAACTGGCAATTAAGGTGAAAGGGACGGTGTCTCACATCTCTGCAGCTGCGGCATGTAGGAAGAGGTCAAGCATTAAGTGTGACACAGAAGGTTGAAGCATAATCGTGTTGGCATGTGTGAATGCACTTGCCACTTGCTGTTTCAGCAGCAACATTATGTGTACTTATGGCGTTTGTTTTTCCATGCCTTAACTGCAGCTCCTAGTGAAAACTTCGTGGATTTTCCACTAGAGGGAAGCCTTGCATCCAGAATATTTTCATAGTAACAAAACGCTGTAGTCTTGTAGGTGTTGTTTTGTAGTAAGAGTGTAGGAAAATGCTTATATTTTTTCCTCCTTTCAGGCATTGGAGAGAGGTGGTTGTTCTGTATGTGCTTCAAAATCTGAATTAGACTTGTGTTTGTATAACCTAGCTGTCTAGGCATTGATGTGGGGATCTCAAGTTGAGAGGGCAATTGGTTAGACTTACTTCAAAGCACTGGAGAGCAGACTTTTTTGGGAAAATATATTTGAGCCCACAGATGATCAGATCGGCTTTTTTGGGAAATCCCATGTCCTGTGCAAAAAGTTTCGCTCAACTCCATTCCTGCCTTCAGGCTGTTGAAGACAGGCCGATCATGTCAGCCTTGAAGATTAGCCTTCATTCCAGTTAATTTATCATGAACTAAACACGTTGTCTGTTCCCTGCTTGGACCTTGCTGCTTGAACATATTTCAAGTCTAGACAAAGTATTTGAGAACGTGCTGTTAGCACTTAGGAGGAGGCTCAGGTTTTGAGAGGTTCCTAGATGCATTTTAGGTATGCAGTAAGATGGAAGAACTAATACATGGTAGTTTTTGGACTGATTTTAGGACTGATTTAAGGTGAAAAGGATGGTTTCTCACATTTCTGCAGCTGCAGCATCTAGGAAGAGGTCAAGCTCAAGGTATGATATGATCTATAAATATGATAAATGCTCATATTTAAAGCTACACAGAAGGGAGGAAGCAAGGACCAGAGCAGGAACTGTCTTCCTCTTCCCCATACAGTGACTAGCACAGAGAACTCCTAGTTTGAGAGTTTATTCCATGTGTAGTAAATGGTCATAAAGCCTCTCTGTAAATGCAAGCAAGTTATATCTGCCAGAGACCAGGCTCTGTAAACACTAGTGCAAAAGACATCCAGGAATCCACAAAAGGCATCAAGAACCAAAGGAGTCTGTTAACCATCACTGGAGAGATTTAATCAAATGTTAGCTAATCCATGCACTTGATTGTAATTTAAAATGTGCTCTGAGAGTTCCTGAAGTTGGAAGAACTTTTCTATTAGTAACATATTCCCTGCGTGTCTAAATACCTGTCCACTGGGATGAAGTTGTTAGATTTGCCATTCATAAATTTTTGGGGGATCCATAAGAGAGAGCATGATTTGTTTGCTCAGGGGTTGGAGGGCTGCTCCAGGTGGTGAGCTGTGCACTGGTGATTAGCTTGAGCATTGCAGAGCATCCATCCCCAAAATGGCATAGGAATGTCAGCAGTCCCTTGCTGCTCCTGCACTGCTCAGGACCACGGCACTCAGCTGTGTCATTTGTGAGCACTGAAGGAGCCATGAGGTGATTCTGCAGGGGACAGGCAATGAAAACCAACAGCCCTGTAGTGATATCAACAGATGTAGTCATCTTCTCTTTGGGAGCTTACACCTTCACTGAAGTCTTTCTGGTTTAGCAGGCAATGAATTCATAAAAAAACAGAAGGCTGGATAGCTCTGTGGTATATAGGGACACCCCTATATCCAGTGCAAAGCTAGGGACACCTCAGGATGTCAGACATCTAAATTATTGCAGAGATCTGAAAATTGCAGATCTCAATCTCTAAATTGAGATCTGCAAGGCTGATTTCCTTCTGAAGTGCCACCTAGACTGTAACAAATTGTGCTGAAATATGTATATCTATGTGATTTCCTGAGCTTATCTGACAATATGTTGCTAAAAGCTTTTTATATGTTCTCCCCACTCTATTTCTCCAGTTTCTCTCTCCACTTTAGGCTCTGGCACTTGCTGTTTGCTTCTGTGAACAGATTCAGGCCAACAGCTTAGCACGAACCTTACCTGGCAAATGTGGGTTGGTTCTCTACCAATTACAGATGGATAGACAATGAAAAGACAGCAATGGCTAATCAAGGATTTGGTGAGCAGCCCACACACAGGTGTGGCAGGCTGTTTTTTACATGGCCTTCCATTCAAGGAAGGTACAAATTCCTCTCAATCTCCTTCCACCTTAGGAAGTATGTTTTTCCTAGAAGAAATTGTGATCCTTCTGGGTTTCCTATGAGCATGCCTGGCTCTCCCTACCCTGTTTCACAGGTAACCTCTCGCAGTCCTGGCCATCTCAGGCTGGGGGGCAGGGGCGTTGTGGAACTGGCAGCAACAAATAACTGATCAGAAGAAAGTTGTTGCTGCATTTGGCTCTTGATTATTAGACAACCTCTCATTAGCATTGCCCATGTTGACAGAAGCCCTGAGGAGTGAGGGCCTCAGTGGGCAGTGGCTGTGCTGGTTTGACTAGGTACATGGCCTACCATGATATAAATTGGCTGCAGAGATCCTCCAAAAAACATAAGCTACTTCTGCCTCTGGTGACCACCTCTTTTCCTCTGTTGTCTCCTCCTACTCGCTGAGGGCTTGTAATCTTGCTCTAATAACAGGAAACTCACATCTGTGTCAAGTGCCAGGTGTGGCACCCTGCTGTCTAAGTGTTGAGTAGGTGTGTGCTCCTTGAATTTGCTTTCAGGAAGACTTAAGGCCCAAGCACCCCCTGGATACAGTGGCAGAATACAAATATTTCTCAGTACCCTGGCAGGACAAATTGGATACGCTGAGCTGTGGTTTTTAAGTATCTACAGTGGCAAAGCCTCTGCTTTGCAGTGATGTTTCATGTTGTTTTAGTTTTTTAAACTGCTTCCCCCTTGTGTAAATGCTCTGAGCTCTAGTTTGGGATGCAAGTCCTCTGATGTAGATGTGCAGCTAGTAGAGCTGGGCAGTATGGAGTGAGTAATTCTGAAAGCCTGTTATTTATGAAATAAGAGTTGAAAATAGAAAATGGGCATATGGAAGAAGTTGCTGTCACAGATCCTCCCTCTGGCTAGGAGAATTAGAGCATGGTTTACTTAACTTCCATTTCTGACAAAAACAGGATTTTGCTATGGCTTGTCACAAAAATTATTTGAAGCTGAGAAAAATGGGGAAAATACCCAGTGCTCAATAATTATTCCTGAAATGAAGCGCAGTTGCCTCACTCAGAGGAAAGGGCTGGATGCAGTACATGGTCACTGGCTGTAACACTGATTCTTTTGTTCCCATCTACACAGTCTCCTGTGCACTGGTAACAGGAGAGGCTCCAATGGACTCAAACATTGTTATTTCCCAACCATAAATGCAAATCCCCATCCCTTAAAGGGGCATGAAATACTGGCTAACCAAAGCTCAAGGATTGCTGCTTTTGTTCCACATTTGTGTGGTGACTGACTCAATGGGCTCCTGGGCTATGACTGCCACTAGTGCAACACAAATAATTGAAGAGCTGCTCTCCTGTTCTAACCTCTGCAGCCACATGCCTTCAGCAAACAGGCAGTCTTGGCCCCTCCCTTTGCTTCCTACTGCCTTTCAGCCAACAGAGCATGGGAGAGAGAGTAAGTCTTGATTTTTTTCAGCCTGTTTTGGTAGCTTGCTTCAGTGGGATGGATGGGAACAACACCCAGCATCCCCTGCCATTCCTAATTTCCCCTATTCTTGTGGCTATATAAGTTTCCTTGAGATTGGTGCAATATACCGTGGAAAACTCAAAATATTGGTTTAATAACACAAGGACAAGTGGAAACAACAAAATGGAAACCCATGTACATTTTAAAAAACAAACCAAAAAAACCACCACAAAACCCAGAGGGAATTCAGTGTTCCCAGGAAAAGCTAATTTGAATTCTTTGGCAAGAAGTGTTTTTATACCTTTAGATGTGATCAGTAACCTTTTGGCTAGGTATTTTGGCCACAAGTATTTTTTATTATCATTGTAGTTATTAATTGCATCTATTTAGAATCTCTATTTCTTGGCAAGATTTAAGGCTCGAGAAACACAGAGTCCACAAACAGTGTTGGATGGGAAGTAACAGATGACTGAGACAAGCAGGCTCTGTGTGCATGAGCGTGTGAAATACAACAGAAAAAATACAAAATGTATAAATTTTAGTCACGGCAAATAACACTGATGTGAAATATATCTACCAGAAAAATTTGCTACTTTTAATTTTACTAATGGAGGAGGCAAATTAGGAGAGGTGTCTTATTGGTTTAATACATAAGACTTCCCTTATTTGTTTGCTTCACAAGGCTTTAAATTTGCTTCCACTGTGGTTTGTGTGTCAGATATTTTTCATAAAGGCCTCTCAGGCCTTAAATTCCTTTTTTTTTTTCTTGTATGTAATCACTCACTGTTGAGTGAACATTCCTTCTCCCTTGGACAAAATTGCCATTTTTTTCTAAAGTAGCACAGAATCCAGCAATCTTAACTCCTCAATTTATCAACAATTCAGAGCCAAACTAGGTGGAAAACAACAACTGTTTTTCATTTGTATTTGAAATAGTACAAATTTCTTAATGGAGTCATGAAAGGTTTTTAAGCAAAACTGGCAGAAAAGTAAAGAATTCAGCATCTCTAGTTCCTGATCCTTATATATGGATCCTGATATGGTGGCAGCAGCATTGGGTAGAGGTAGAAAAAGTGGTTTGCCCTGAGCTTGAGCCCACAACCTAACACAGGAAATAAATTTCTTACCTAGCTTTTGTAAGTATGATCCCCCCTCATGGGGGGATGGGGGGCCCTCCATTACCCTTTAAAATGGATATTTACTGCTACTGGACCCTTTTGGATGAGGGAGGACTTAATGGAAGAAGAACAAACCCTTTCCTCCACTCAGCCTTGTGGAGAGTCCCGTGTGCAACCTCCTCTTGCAAAGGATATGTGCACAGCCTTGTTTTCCTGAAAACAGAGCCAGAATTGAGGCAATTTCTTCACTTCTAATTGCCACACAGCACTCCAAATGCCAGGCTCTCTCCCCGTCCTGGCTTACTGCCGTGGTCCCTTTGCTTACGTTTTCTTGGCTTTTTGTCCACTTCTCTCTGCTTGTTCTCTGGTGGCTCCTTTGCACAGCAGGAAAAATGCTCCAAACGTCTTTATGTCTTATTTACTCACTACTGTCCCTCTCCTTACCTGAGCTTCTCTCCCTTTCCCATGCAGTGCTCTGCCAAAGTCCCTTGACCCAGAACATTCAAAGCCTTGAGTGGTTTTGCATCTCTCTTTGCTGTGGACAGAAGCTCAACATTCAACTCTATATGCCAGTGATGTCAATATAGGTTACAAATCTACTTTATCAGTTTAAATTACTTTTAATTCAACTACAACAATAGTGATTAAATCCCAACTACCATAAATACGCTTCAACATCATTAACTTATTTAAAGACATCCATTCAAAACTCCAAGAGATTCTGCCTCTAGTTACTGAAAGACAGAGACACAGACTGTATTGTGTTCACATTGAGGAGGTTAATTTGACAAGCAGAAAATTTAGAAGGACAGTGGGCCCGAGAGAGTGAGCTTAGGTTTTGGCAGAATTCAGCAGGAAGGTGTGTGGTTTGCTCACAAGGCCGCAGCTGTGAATGGCTGTGAGCAGGTCCATGAGTTTGCATCCACTGTGCATCAGTCAAGGGCAGAGAGAAAACCAAAAGGAAATGCATCAGTCTGTCAAAACTCCAGGTTCCAGTTCAAGGTCTACAGAACATGTTGGGAGAAGAGGAAGTAAAGTCCTGTGAAAGACCTCTGGCAAAAGATTTTTTTGTTTGACAATCTTTCAAGATTAATATATTGCTGTAAGTCATTCACTCTTCCCACTGATGGTGTGGATTGAGCTACAGGTCATAGGCTTTTATTTAGCCCAGCTGGCAGCCAAAGTAGCAAAACTCCTTGGATGGTAGTCAGGCAGCCCATGTAAAATGCATGGCTCATGTCTCTGACAAGGTTTAATCAGGCAGCTCTCCTCATTACAAAACAAGTTTAGCAATTAACTCACATAGGCAATTCCACTTGCAGTGTGAAGGATAAAATAGGCTGGAGTGTCAACCACTGCCTCCTTTAAATGAGCATCCTGAGGGCAGGGCTGTGATGTGCTGCACAGGGAGACAGGTTATGCTGGTGATGTTAGATCTATTCCTGCTCTGCAGCCCAAGGAGTTGGGTTTCCCTGTGTGTCAGTCTGGCTGGCACCTGTGCTTTTTCATCCTCTGGCAGTTTTCGTTTTTCTGTTTGACAGCTGCCTTCATTTTGGGCTCCCTTGCTTCCTTCAACTAGAAGTTTGGCAATGATGGGCTGTTGTTTGTCATTCACAGGTTTTAAATTATCTAATTTAACAAGTTGGTATTGTTACTTATGTAAAGAATTGTTATTTTCACAGACTAATAAATATTAAAAGACTTGTGAAAATTAAATATTCAAAAATCCAGGCTGCTTCCATGGGCAGGGATCTGGCACTCTGGCTTTTGTCTAGTATCAGTACCAATGAGAAAACAGGTGTAGGTTTCACAACACATTTGTTTTTAACTGTGGGAATATGGTATTACTCAACAAAATTGATATTTTGGGTTATTCTTGATCTTTGAAGTGGTGAAAAGAATGATTCACTAGACAAAAACTTTTCAGCCACTTTAGATTTGAAAATTCCCCCCTCTGCAGTTCCAGTTTTTGTGTATGTGCATATGGTGCTGCACCTGTACTGTGAATTGTAACCAGTTTCCAATGAATTTCTCATTCTGTTTTGGGGCCTTTTTTCAGTTTTATATGAATGCCTCAGAAGTTGTTCATGGATCTGTGGGCATCTCTGGGCCATGCTTTGGAAGCAACTAGATTATTCAACCTACAGCACCAATGCCTTTTTTAACCCATTCTAGGAGTCTCTTTGGTGTAGCAACACAATGTGTTGTGTCCCAAATTATTCCATGCTTTGTTCAGAAAACTAGTGCTTCATGGGCCTTGCAGCTTAACTATATCAAAGTGCCTGTTTTAAAAGCCTTTCCCTGAAGCATGTTTCCAGGCAGGATTTGTTGATTTAAATAGCTGTGTGGCTCACAAGTTTGTGAGGTCAAAAATGCAGTAGGAAACCACTGTAAACATCACGTCACCAGCTGAGGAGGATCTGGAGACACTGTGTCGAATGGGCAAGAAGAAATTCACTTTAAATACAGCTTGGATGGCTGCCTAGAAAATGAGAGGGATTCAGTAGCTGAGGTTTACATTAGGAGCTGTGTTGGATGTTTCTCCCCATAAGCATGAGCAGCCAGGCGTGTCAGCCTGCAGTTTCAGGGCACTGCACTTAAAAGTGACTTCTTCCTTTTGCCAGATGCGGGCTGCTCCTGTTGGCATCTGTGGCAAAAGGGCAGCCAGTTCAGCTGGAGCATGCTGGGGCCTTTCAAGAATATTTATGGATGTGCATGGCTACATGGTCCATGACATAGAAGCAATAAGCATAAAAGTGAATCTTTGTTTCCTCTTGTATAAGCGAATGGCTTATGTGGAAAACTGAAATTCACCAGCTGTCTCGGTTGCATTCAGTAGAATCTAGGCTGCTTAGGAGAAAACATGAGTATTTACTGAAAGAAATGTTAAGAGATTAGTCTGTGGAACAGTAAACACGACTAAGTAGTTTTAAGCCTAAGGAAAGAAGATTGCTCAAACACATAAACTTCCCCTCTGTAAAGAAGGGAAGTTTATAAAATAATTTCTTCAGCACACCTAGAAATTATTCTGAAAATGGTCAATTTGAGTGTAAGAATATAATTTAAAGAGAATGCCAGGGATAAATTCTTATATCACTACAGGAAAGCAGTTGGTTTTTCCCCTACCTATTTATACCCGTTCAACTCAATTCAACAGAAAATTACTCACTTTCTTCCTGGATTAGTTTTCTGCTGTTCTAAAGTGTTGAATTGGCTCAGCAGCAGATGATAAAAACCTGCTTAAAAGACATGCAGAAGGTCTAGGCCAGGAGCACAAGTAGAGAGAAGGAGGCAGGTCATTCCCCTTTTCTGGCAGTAAGGCCCCGAGCAATGCAGGGTTCTCGTACAGCTTCATCCTCCTTTGTGCTCTTTCTTTGTGACATGACCTCAGACCCCATCCCAAAAGGCAGTGAGATTGCTTGACCATCTTTAAGAGAAACAACAGGAAGGGCACAGGAGGACTTTCCGCCCTTGGTTATTTTGCCTGTATTCCTCAGCAAATGGACAGATTCAAGCCTAACCTCAAGCACCTTTTGCCAGGTTGTGCTACAGACCAAGCACCAGTGCTCGGTGGGGATGGGTGGTACAGGTAGGGTTGATCATATGTGATTGAGCAAAAGAGATTTGACATCAGCTGCAGGGCCAGGTCCTTGTCTTTTTGGGCTGTGAGCTGTGCCTAGTCATGTCCTGGACAGTTCCCCCTTCTGCCTTGCATCCATTGTCTCTCATCCTGCTCGTGCTATTGACGTCATGCCCTTGTATCTCCTTGTCCCCTGCTTTTTAACCTCGCTTTCCCTCTGTGTCACTGTGGTCTTTAAAAAGGAATGTTTGTAGACACTTTTATTAGCAGAAAGAAAAACAGAGGAAGACCACAGAGAGGAGGAAGCCACAGAATAAACAACAATTGAACTTCGTTATGAGAACTTCTTTTGATTCACTGCAAAAATAAATAAATGCCTCCATATCAGCTGGTAAGGAGAGGTGAACAAATCTGTTTTATTGTCTAGAACATTGTTTTTCTAACTTTGTATCTCACAGGAGCAATGGCAACATGTCTAAAAATGTCAAAAAGTTTGAGATGTTTTTTCTTACCTCTCCCTGACTCTTCTAATTCTAAATATTTTCATCACCACACAAACATAACTATAACTCCTGACGCATTCTCATGGAATAGCATCTGATGTCTGTTTTCAGTATTTCTGGCCATAACTAAACATGACAGAGTCTTCCCCAATGAGTATTTAACAGAGCTGGTATTTTAGCTGCTCAGACAGCTTACATTTAAAACGAGCAAGAGGCAGCACAACAGCAACAATACTCCGTAGCTGTGGCATGTGTAAATATCAGGTTTATCTGACTTCAGAACAAGTGCCAGAATCCTCCTCCTAAGAACCAGGAAAGCACTCCACTGGGGAACACCCTGCCTGGTACACCTGGGCTATGACTCCCTCTGCCCGAGCATTCCTTGCATGTCCCCTGCCACCTGCTCTTCTCCTCGGCTCGTCCTCTGCAATTAATTGGCCCAGCTGCCCCCACGGCCGTGCCCGCAGCTCACCGATGTGCGGAGCAGGGCAATAACCGCAGGCAGATGCCAGCGCGGTGCCATGGGGATGGGGATGGGGAAGGAAGGGGATCCCGGGGGTGTTGGAGCAGAACTGCTGCGCACGCAAAGCCACGGGCTCAGCGCAAGCGAACTGCTGCCTCCTCGTCGTGCTGTGTGCCCTGTCCTGCCGGCAGTCCCGGGGCTGGGTAAGGCTGTCCCGGTCCCGCTGTATCCTCCCTCCGCAGCCGGGGCTGGCTCAGCGCAGCGCCATCCTCCCGAGGGAGCCGCGCTCCCGCTGGCGGCCGGGCGGCCACGGGCGGCGCTTCCCGCTGGCGGCGGCGCTCCTGGCGGGGTCGCGGCGCCGGGACAGCCACGGGCGCACCTGCACCGCCCGGGGGCCGCCCCCGCCGCCGCCCCGCCCCGCCCCGGCCCGGCCCGGCCCGGCCCGGCCCCGCCGCGCTATAAGCGGGACAGCGGCGGCGGGAGGCGGCAGCGGCGCTGGGGCATCTCCGCCCGCCGCCGCAGCCATGAAGCCTCCGGCAGCCCAGCGCCCGGCGGGACAAGGTGGGAGCGGCGGGCGGGACCCCTTCCTTCCTTCTTCCCCTTCCTTCCTTCTCCCCCTTCCTTCCTTCTCTCCCTTCTCTTCCCTCCTTTCCCTCCGCCGGGGCGGGGGCGCGGGGTCGGGCCGGGCAGGTCCGGTCCGGTCCTGACGCCGCTGTGGCCGCCCGGCAGGGCCGGGGGAGGACGGCGGGGACCTGGCGGAGGCGCTGGGCGAGTTCGACGCGGTGCTGGCCGAGTTCTCCTGCCCCGCCGGCCGGCGCCGCTTCTTCTACGGCGAGCACCTGGAGCGCATGAAGCGGCGGAGCAGCGCCAGCGTCAGCGACGGCAGCGGCCTCAGCGACTCCGAGAGTGAGTGTCCGTCGGTCCGTCCGGGCCGGCCCCGGGGGCGGGGGGCGGCCGGGAAGCGACGCTCCAGAGCGGGTGCTGAACCAGCGCTTCGCCCTCTCTGAGCGGGGCAGGGACGCGGATGTTTCGATAAACGCAGCTCCTGGGCTGGCAGTGCAGGGATGCACAGTCTGGCCCCGCTGGTTTAATCGCTGCTGTTGGATGGAGGGCAGAGCTGCTGGAGCGGAGCCTGGAGAGCTCTCTGGGAGAAGGTCGGGCTGCGGGACACCGGGGCGTCCCGGCGGCGTCTGCAGTGAGAGGTGTCCCTTGGGCTCGCAGGCGCTGCCCGCTGTGTCTCGGTAACCAGCATCATCTGGACACAGCGAGCGAGCCAAAATGTGCTTCCCACAGAAGCTGGAAACTCACCCAGATTTCCGTCTATAAGAATGGTCATGCATCTATCCATCCGCCTGGATGGACGGCAGTGTTATCACTGTTTCGGAGGTGCTGACTTTAAGCTGCCTTGTGCCCAAGTGCCCGAGATGTATGTGAATGGTGTGTGCAGAACATGGAACAGGAAGGGAAGAAAGCTACTTGGAGCAAGAAAATGTAGAATTGGAGCTCAATTTTTTCTGGTTAACATGGAAAAAAGTTCAACCCCTCTTACTGGCTTTACTAATCTGGGAAAGAAAACATCATTCCTCTTCAAGATAATGAGGCTGGAAACTGCTGTTCTCTTTGAGAACAGTAAGTAACTTTCTCAGAAATAAGACCTGCTAAATACAAAATATAACCAGTTTTGTTGATTTGGGTTTTGTGCTTAGTTTGGCTTTTTTTTTTTTTTTTTCCTATTTTTTCCCCCTAACTATATGGGAAGCTTGATGAAATTTACTTGTTTTGCAGCTGTTTATAATAAGACTACTCCTCTAATTTCTGTTCTGCCTCTTTATCAGTTCAGGGACTCCAGGTGCCATTCTGTTGATTTAGTGCTTAAACACTAATGCTATCTCCCTAGTACTTGAGCTGGGAGAGCAGAGAGTCTCCAGATTATCAGAGTCCTTTATTTCATCATCATGGGTATAACTCATTTTGTTGACAGGTATTGTTTTACCTGCCCTGAACTTGGCTACCTTGCCTAGCACTGCCTTTGGGTTTTTGTTGGTTTTTTTTTTCCTGTGGAAGTACATGGATCAAGCTGCTATTTTTCTGTTTCATCGTGTAGTGAATGTAAAACTCCTTAGAATCTCCCTACCTCCAAGGAGGATTCTGAACTGTGTGCCCAATTTAGACAGAACATTTTTCTTTCATATGGCTGAGGGTGTGTAAGGTGAAGCCTGCCTTTACTGAGTCAAACTGGCTGCCCTAGTGTTTATATTTCTTGTGCAGTCTTTGTTGTGATATGTTAACCTCTCACATACACTTATTTTGTCTCACAATTGAGCCACTTGTAATGATAGAATGAAATAATTTACTGTTGGGAATTATAAAAACCACAACCCAGTATCTAGAACTTATTCTTCTTGTATGGAGAAATGCTAAGTAACTACAGATAGCTGTCTACTGTGGTTCAAAAAACTTAAATCTTGAAAACTGCTTAAAATTGCTGTGCTAGAATTGACAAGAAGGCTCTTTGGAGGAAGATGGCAGTGCTCTCTGGCAGGGCAGAAGGTCTGGTGAGAAAACAGCATGCTCATGTAAATAGGCAGGTCAGATCATCAGGAAGACCTGTAAAATAAAAATCTGTGTGGCAAACCCATATGGATTTAGGCTGAAGACAGTAGTGGGGTTGGTAGGATAGACAGGGTTTGATGGCTCTATAGGAAGTCCTCAAAGATCTTGTATGAGGAACTTGTCAAGTTTTCAGTTTCTGTCCATGCCTGAATTGCTCCCTTGGTGATGCATGGTGTGAAAGGCGGCTCTGGAGAGGTTGGAATAATTTCCTTCTGGACACTGGCATCTGAGGGACCAGGAGGGTGCACCAGAGTTTATGAGGATTTGTTTAATGGAAAGGAAACAAAACCAACCAGTTCTGCTCAGGAAAGGCCTGGTGAAACACTTCTACCTAAAGGAGTCATTCAGTGCAGTCAACTTTTTATTTTGAAGTTTTGGTAGGATTGTAGAGGAATTGTGGATTTATGAAGAGCTCCTTTTATAAAACAGGCTCTAGTGTCTGATGTAATCCAGCTACACGCCCTACATCTATTTTAAGAATAAATGCAGGGAGTTGCCTACTTACCCAGGTTCTTTTGGTTCAAACTCCAGTATTTCTTGAGTTTATTTTCCTTTTGATTTCTGTAATTTAGTGTTAGCCAGTATAGTGCTGAATTCATGACCTTGCCCTTACTGTGATAAGGGTTAGGTTAAAATGCCACTGCAGAATCAAGGGGTAACTGGGCTGAAAGATTAAGTTCTGACAACATGAATCTTTAAAAACCGTACTATCTCCAGGTAGTTTGAATGATCGTCTTGCTAATGAAGGTTCTTTACACCTTTGCAAAATCTTGTTATCCAGTGCCAAGACTATTTCAAGCACACTTTATCATGTGTGTATAGAACAGTTCAGGCTGTTGTGTTTTAGTGCTATCTGTTGTTTGCTGTTTGATCTAATCCTCCCAACTGATGTGGCGTGGCTGAAGATATGTGTCTTTTGGCCACTCCTGCAGTGATATCTTTCTACTCAGGGATGGAACTGTAAGGGAAGGAAACATTTTAAACTGTTGCAACTGTTTGTTTCAGTGCCCCTGAATCACCCTTAAATTCAGTTTTGTGAGAAGCTACTAACAGATGTCAAATGGTCCTACTTGAACAATATTGTTTAGTAGGGTAAGGGAAGCCTTTCCTCTCCTGGGGTTTCTGCCATGGGCATGAGCCCATATAATTTAACAGAAAAGTTTACAGAAGATCTCTGTCAATGCAGTTAATCCTGAAAATATTCTCTTATCCTTAAAATCTCCTGATGGAGCTAGCTCCAAAAATACTACTTCAAATTCTTATATTACATATTTCTGGCTCTTGAGAAAAATTAGGATTTTGAAGACTCTGTATGAAAAATGGGTGCAATAGTACTTTGTTCTCCCACATCTTGTCCTGTCATTTGACTAAACGATCTTTGGACAAGGTCTGGCTTGGCTGTGGCGAAGCCTTGTACACAATGGACTCTAGACCCTGCAGTAACAGAGGCTGCGAGTGCAGATGTGTGTGATGATCTCTGCCCACGAGTATTACATTAACCACCACAGCTGAGTGGGTCAGAGCTGGAAATCATGATGCAACTGCTG
Organism: Calcarius lapponicus; assembly: GCA_039654755.1. NCBI lineage: Eukaryota > Metazoa > Chordata > Aves > Passeriformes > Fringillidae > Calcarius > Calcarius lapponicus. The sequence goes on along the minus strand of CM077462.1, from coordinate 42,639,040 downwards.
AGTTACTCCAGCATTCCAGAGCTTCTGGACTGTAAGTGAGTACCAGTTATGTTTCAAGTTGATGTATTCAAATGAATTGGAGCCCAGCAGCTTTGTTCTGTAGGTTATTAATCATGCTGGTGCTTCAAAGCTGAGGAATACTTTATAACTCTTTGCTATTCACAGCATATCTGGGCTGTGATAAAGGAGGATTTGTGCTAGAGAGTGCTGTGCTGGCAGAAGGCACTTGTGTAGCTGCAGCTGTGTTAATGAACTTACAGATAGCATTGTCTTCTTGTGTCAGAATAAGCTTGCAAGGAAGAGCGCAGGCTTGCCTGTGTAAAATGCATGCCCAGTCAGTGCCTGTACAGTTTATGGCAGTGTCAGGACAGCCTTCCAAGTTTAGACTTAGGATAATGAATGGAAGTTGGACTTTGAGAGGTTGAGAAGGGCTTTAGTGTTTCTTGGGCCAAAGTTACAGTAACACTGAAAAGCTACATCATAATCTGTTGTCTTGCTCTCAGAAATGTTTGACACTTGTAGCTCCATGTTTTCTTGAGGCAGGCTCAGCTTCCTGCCTCTCTGTCAAAAGCATTGCAAGATAAATTCATCAGTTCAATTCTTGTGCTCATACAGCCAGCAATGTTTCTTTGTTGTTATTTTTTAGGGGTAAATAGATGATTTCTGAGCAATGCCTCATGGCTTTCAAACACAAGAAAGAAATCCTGAGTGCATCTAGAACTCTTAATTTTGTGATTTTAAAGTCAGGTAGGTGCAGGGGTTGAGCAGGGTGTTTTAACACTCAGTGCCTGGTGTAGTGCCAGCACTTCTGTTTCCATGGATGTGGCTGTGGATGTCTCCAGGTGCTCATGCTAATGCCTAGGCCATCCAGAGATGAAGCATCAGCCCCTGTTAGTACTGCAGCACTCACCCTGAAAAACCTGTTTACATTGGCAGTCTTGTAATATGTGACCATAAAGAAGGCAAAGAAAAAGGCAACAGAAATGATTGAAGATGTAAAATATTTTCCAAATGCTTAAATGGTCTGGGACTGTCTGGCAAAAAAGAGATGTTTTGGGTGGGAACAAGACAGTCTTCCAGAGAATCCTAAGTGACATTAGGAAAGTGACTGCTACCTCACCAGTATGAGGAAGTCAAATTAAATCAGCATGTTTCAAAGAAATGAGGTGTTATTTCTTTCATGAACAGTTAAAGATATTGCCTTAAGGTATTATTGATAATAAAGTTCACATACTCAAAACCAACTTGATAAAATCCCAGCAGGAGGGATGGGGCCATTGAGGACTGCTTGGGCTGATGCCACTGGTGTCTCAGGAAAGAGACTGGTACCTGCACTGGGAGAACTTGGGAGAGCTCATCCTGCAGCTCTCAGTGTGCGGCTGCACCACTCTGAAGCTCCTCTACAGGCATCTGCCGTGAGAAACAGGATGTGAAGCAGGTGAGCCTTTGGTCTCTGCAGCAAATGGCAGTCCTGTAACATGAAAAGGAGGTAGATTGTGCCTGTGAGCTTCCTACAGCTTGTCTCAAACAAGAGGACAATAAAATGCATCTTATGAAAAAAATGAAGACTTTCTTTTCTGGAAAATGTCCCTTTTATTAAATAATCTGAGAAATAAACTTTTTTTACATTACTGATATGTTCAAGGGGAAGAAAAATTGGAAGTTTCAGGTGCATAGCCTTCTCTACAGCTATTTCAGTGTGCTGAGAAATGCAATTTTTATAAGATTTCCTGTTCTTGTCACTTCAGCATACCCATTGCTCATTAGAAAGGAAAATTAGTAAAGGGAGGGCTGGAGTTGGAAACTGCCTCAGAGGTGGTAAGCATGGAGGGGAGTGGGAAGGTAAGCTTTGTATATAATGAGAAAACGTGCTTGTGCATCTGGATTTCAGGCTTCCTAGATTACTTTTGTGTAGATGTGTGATTTGAAATTCTTTAAATAATGATGCTGAGATGTATCAATAGAGAAAAGGTGTCATTTTTTGGTCAGTATTGGAACAGATGTTTATTAGCTAGGCAAAATCCCCGCAAAAATAAACAATGCAGCCAAGTGTAACTGTGATGATGATAAAAATAAACACTGTCCTTGGGGGCTGAAACATACACATTTTGAAACAGGCTTTTTGTATCATGAATATTTCTCACTTTTGTTGATGACATTGCAATTTCCAGATTTTTTTCTGATTTTTTGGCAAGTAGGCTATGTTCTGTTAGGAAATATTTGTGTAGTCTGCTCATTAAGTGCTGAGTTACTGTTTCATAATGAATTCATGATTTGTAGACCCTTGAGTGGACTTGTGAAGCTTTTCTCTGAAAGCTTTATGGATGTGTTTTAAGTTCTTCCCTAAAACTTTCCCCACTGAAAACTGCAGTAAAAATGTTACCAACTCCAGTGCTCTTCAAAATTGAGCCATGGTACTAGAAAGAGCATGATACTAAAGAAGCTACACAGCTGAATTTTTCCATTGTCTGTTTTGAAATGAAAAGTTTGAGGTTTTCCTCCTTCAGTCCATTACTGCTGAGAGCCTTTCAATTGCTCATTTCATGGGTCCATTTCTATATTTACATGGTGTTGCCATGGTTTATTTTGTGGTTTAACCATATACTGGAACAGTAGAGTTATACTAACTACAGATTACTTTGCCAAAGTAAAATCCACCCATATTTATTCCTACTCCCTAATTTTGCAGTGTACCCTGACTGATGCAAATCGACTCCCTGACAAAACTCTCTGATTTTAAGGCCTTTTAAGTATGAGCCCAGGGACTAGAATCAGTGTACAAAGTGAAAAATAGATAATGAATTGCAAAGTTGGGGTGGGAGAGAAGGAGCTGGGCGAGGAAGGCCAGCAGCAATGAGATCCCTGGCATCAGCCCCTGGTTATTGGGTTGTGGAGGATGTTGTGTTTGTCTGGCAGTGGAACTCTTCCAAGGGCCATTATTGGAGGTGAATGAGCAAATCTTGGCTTTGGCAGCTGGTAGAGAGCAAAGACTGAAGTGTCCTTTTCCCAGAGCTTTCTGCCCTACAGCCACCTTTTGCCAAAGAGGATATTCTTCTGTGCTGCATGTCATAAGTATTTTTTAACAGTACGTTGTTTTCAGTAGTTATGGTGACCTTGCTGGTGGAGTCAGTGCATTCCTCCTTACATCACTAGAATTTCTGATGCTTGGTGGCATGAATAAGCCACAGTCAGTAGCTAAAGTATATTTTTGCTTTGAGAAAGATAAATGTTGATATTTTTCCTGAAACTATTACGACCCATCAGAAGATAACGTTGTTATGTGAAAACATTTCACCTTTTGAAACTTGGAGAAAAACATTCAAAGATTTAAAGCAACAGTTTTGTCATATTTTATCTTTGTCCAGTTGGAAATATTTCCCAGTATAATGTTTATGGAAGCCAGTATGAAATTACATTTTCTGATGTCAACCCAGCCTTGCTACATTTGGTGTCTGGATGTTGTATCGGAGAGTTCACATTAAAAGTATACTCAGATTTATAACCACAGTTCTCTGTATTCTCTATATTCTTTGTTAAATCAATGAGCCGTAAAACATTTAAAATATGAATTCATTTGGAAAATCTTGTTCTCTTCAAATAAATAGCCCGAAAAGTGTTATATCTTTGGTCTGTTCTGTCAGTGTTTCAGTGAATTACAGTCTTGGCTAGAGCACTGTTTGTGTCAGCTATTACAAGTTACTTGGGGTTTTGTCCTGAACAGCTAGAACTTTCCATTCTGTGTTTCTTAGTCACTGGGGTTTGCATCTTGGCTGAAAAAATGTGGCCTCAGTAGGCAGTTGTTCTGTAAACTGATTTCAGAGGAAATTTGCCATACCTTTAATAAAGAGAAAGTGTCAGTTAATGTACAGGGTTCATGGGGTGTAGTACAGCACTGGTGGCACACGTCATTGCAGAGCACTACCAGATTTCTTTCATCCTTAGGTTATTTTTAATTTTTTCCCCTGTTTTTAGGAGCTACTTTTAAAATGGTTTATCTTTATCTTCCCCCCATTTTTCTATCTAAAATGATCTCATTTCTGCATTGTATTTGTGAAGTCTTTCTTACATTCGAACTTCTAATTAGATTGGCTTTGATCTGCTGAAGTTTAGAGAGAACAGCACTTCTTAAGAGTGGAGATAAAGAAATGGCAATTAGGGGGTAGTTGAAGAACCCATCAAACTCTGTACCAGTGTCTACAAGCATGAAATGCCAGGTGGTGGTGAGCAGGTGGCAATAGCCCCAGGTGAGAGATGTCAGTCACTCGTCACTCCCATTTGTGCGGTGCTGTGGGCCATGTGTGTTTGCCAGAACAGGATCTGAGATGATGGCAGTGGAAACTGAAAATACAGCCCAGTGGTGGCCCAAAATGCATGGGAAAGAGGAAAATATTCCAGGCTGAAGCTTTTCTCCCAAGTCTTTTCAGTGTGTGTTGTAATAGAGGTGAGCTTGGAAGCCGGCACAGAACAAACAAATGAGCTTTTATTGTTGAGGAGAGATCTGAGAGGCTCTGTAGGTGCAGTTGTCTGGTCTGCCTTGTCACTGTGCCTGTGTGCTCCTGTGGAAGCTGCTTTTGTGCTGGACAGGACAGCAGGCCAGAGGAGGTGCCTGGGGACACACACTCTTCTTCCCAAAGACCGCTGAACTTGAGGCTCAGGTCTGCCAGAGGAAGGTCTCAGTGTCTGCTGTCTGGGGACATCCAGATGTTCAGTGGAGGTGCAGATGTGCAGATCTTGGCAAGGCAAGCTGTGGTCCTGCCCCTTTTACCAATTCATCCAGACACCCTTAATTAGCTAAAGCAGTGCTCTGCTGGCACAGCAAATGGGACAGGCATCCTCCAAGGAAGTGTGACAATTCTCTCCTGAGTGGGCTTGGTGCTGCAGTGCAGCCCCTCCCAGGCTGTGGCTCCAGGGACAAGGGCTGTGTGTGCTGCAGGGAGCAGGATTGCTGCCTCATGGCAAGCAGTGGTACTCACCCCCCCATATTAAGACGGACATTGATGCTCTAGGCAATGTTCCAAGTAAATGAAGACCCTGGCCATGTTTGTATCTCAGTGGTGTCTTTTTGTAGAAGCACAGTTTTCAGGCCACTGGCTTGAAACTGCAGGACCAGCAGTTTTAGGGTCTCTAGCAGGATGACAGAGCCTCGTTCCAGTGGAGCCAGGACTAATACTTGGGATGCCCCTGCACATAAAGATAGTTTTTGATGCTTTTCAAGCTTAAGGCCTCCTCTAAAATCAAAATGGTATTGGGGGCCTTTTCTGTTCCTTTCCAGGGCATAAAAAGTTTTCAAAGAAAGTTCACCTATAGTAGGATTGCAGGATACCTTGTGTACCAGTGTACTGCTTCATGAACTCCAGAGTCATAGAATAAAATAATTTAAAATGCCATACCTAAAACAGCAGAGTAATGTATGGAGAAAGGGGTGTGCTTGCTTTGGGAATAAAGGACAACCCTAAATATATTCTTTATTCTGGGGGGTTGTCCTTGCCCTGGAGCTCTCTATTCAGGGGTTTTTGGTAACTTTTGAAAAATTTAGGTAACAGAATTTCCCAGAATATTGTGGATTGGGCAGATCCTAATAGATCTAATTTTCCTGATATGGGATAATTGTAATTTCTGTTTAATTTTTCAAATGGTGCTGACTTCAGGGAAAGCTAACACTTTCCTTCCTGGGGGTGAGGATTGAACCTAGGGCTGCTTTCTTTTTAACAGTAGGAGTGGGAGCAGTAGCCTTCACACAATAAAGGGTTTATTTATTCACTTCTCTGGTTTTGAAGACTTTAAATTTGAGTTCTGCAGACTTTGAAGTCTGTATAGGAAAGGTTGCATTTTGGGTTTCAATTCTATTGCAAACTTGCAGAAGGTGTCAAATTTACTTTATGATGTTGCTTTTTTACAGGTGCAGATTCCCTCTACAGAAATAGTTTCAGTCTCAGTGATGAAAAGCTCAACTCTTCAACTGCATCTACTCCAAGCTTGCCATCCCCTTCAGTAACTCCTTGTAAAGGTATCTTAATTTTAACTGTTAGCATTTCTTCCTAATCCTCAATTATATGGGCTTCTTGCTGGGAGCCAGGATTCACATGCTTGCATGGTTTTTTTGGTTTGTTTTTTTTTTTTCATTTTGGTGTTTCTTTTTCTTGGTGGGTTGTTGTTTTTGTTGGGGTTTGGGCTTGGCTTTTTTTTTAAATGGCAACAAAACTAAGGATTACTGTTGAGCACACTACAGATCCAAGTATTGTCTTGATTATAACAGGCAATAGCATTCTGTATCTGCCCTTTGCAGGTGGCCTGGCAAGTCTTTTGATTTTGAAACACTGAGCTAAAAAATTGTAGTTTTCTGGCTGATAAGGATTAATTATTAACTTGTGTTACTTTTTTACTGATGCAGGTGAGTGGCTTAAGTGTCCCATCTCTCTATAAAAATGCTTAGCCTGGATGCAGAGCTAGGAGGACTCCTCTGAAGCCATATGCTGCCATTTAAGTTAACAAAATTGCTCAGATCCATACGGACCTCACACAGGGCTTATACAAACCATGTGCCAGCAACAACAGGAAATATTTGGTGAAGAACTATACTAAAGGACAAGTTGCTCTTCCTGATGAGAAGACAGAAAGAGTTGGAACTGGCTTGGAAAAGATCATAGACATGAGATAAGGAAGCAACTTGCAGTAAAACTAGATTGAGTGGAACCAGTGGTGTTGCCAGGAGTGGAAAATTTGGTGGATGTTTTGTTCCACATTTATAGTGTGTGGACCAAGATGAAAGGATCTGGCAGCGCAGCAAACCTGTGATACTGACATCATTTTAAAGGGCGGAGATTTGAGTAGGGCTGGGAGCTCCTAGGGATTGATTAGGGCCATGCATGCAGCATCTGAAGAGATGAACAGGAAAGATGGCCACAGTAGCAAAGACATGGATTAGTTGATAGGTATCTTTTATTCTTCACTGCAACCCCTTCTTTTTAAGACTCCGTAAAGTATTGCTCTGTGTTGCTTCTGTCAAGTAGAAAACTATGAAAGCTAGAATTTCAGCTGTTTCCCATGTTTTTGGACATTGCAGCATCTAAGTGCTTTTGGACATTGCAGCAGCTCTACTGAATTTTGCTGACGATAATCCACAGCATCTTTGCTACCCTTGAAAACTATTTGGAGGCTTGTGTGTTTCTAGTGTTTCTTCTAGCCAGAGAAACATGTCCTGTCTAATCAGTGCTGACCCTTGTTTTGCAGCAAAGCTTGGGGACACAAAAGAGCTGGAGGACTTCATTGCTGATCTTGACAGAACACTAGCAAGTAAGTAGGTTTTTATTAGTTGCTTGCATCTCACTTGGAACTTGTTACAAAGAGTGTTGAAAGCCAATGTATAGGGAGAGAGGGAAGGGAAAAATAGAAATATTTTATATAATGTCGCTTCCTTTTAGTTTGCTAGTCCTGTGGATCATTATCTGGATAAGAAGGTAAAACAGACTAAATTCAGATTTTGCCTGAATGTTCAAAGTGTGCAGTTTATCCTGTGTGACAAAGGCTGAACTCAATGAACCCCTGGTCGCACCTCTGAGTCAGCAGCAATTCATCCCTCCTTGACAGTGGATGGATAAATAAACATCCCTTTCTTAAATGCTCAAATTTCAGTATAAAAACTGGTGATCTATTTCTTCATTATAAAGCTAAGTAACTGGAGGAGTATCCTTGGGTGAGGAACAGTCTTTTTGTTCTAGACTTTGCTTTATGAAAATGAAGGAGCAGATATCTATATCTGTTGACTTAATGTCAAAATCCTATTTGTGCTTGTTTTTGCCAGGAATGGAACTTGGATCACTTTTTCTGCCACTATCTAAAAATTGTATCTTTCAGCTACAGTAATGAATTCTTCATTATGACTTTTAAAGAAAAACAACCAAAAAACAGGCTGCCTGTTGCCAGCCATGTACTCTGCCTATTCCTTTTGCTTCTCCCATTTCTTTTGTGTTTCAGGTTGGGGTTTTTTTATGTAGAACAAGGCTGTAGAGCCCAAACCAACAAGTTGTAGGACTAGACTTTAATAGCAGCATAAACAAAGCCCCCTCAAACTATGAACTGAGAGTTTTGTGTGTGCTCATTAGGTGTTTTCCCTTCCCTGTATTTCTTGAAGACATGGACTTAATTCAAGACAGCTGCCCTTATGACTTCCTGCTTCCCTACTGTCTTGCTTGTATCTTAATCCTGGTTTCACTTTTCATAATTCAAATACATTTTTTAGTTTCCTGTCTTCTGTCATGGATGTAAGCTTGAGCCTGACTCTATCTTTACCACTGAAATTTAATTGACCACTCTTCTGAAAAAAGTCCAAGTTTTTGAAGGTTTCTGTAGGACAATGAAAGCCCAAACCAGCAGATATTTCCATTGCTGTATCTTGCACAGCCATGTTGCAGCTCTAAAGGGGCTGCCTAAAATTTGTAGGTTTTATTTTCCCTTGCAAAGCACATCAAAGGTGAAGGCAGGAACTACCACCTGCTCTAGTGGTTTTGTGCTTTTTTTTTTTTTTTTTGGTGTGTGTGTTTTGTTTTTTTTTCAATCCCAACTAGTCAAACCTCCAGTGATCTCAGCAGAGTTTCATTTCTACAGATACACTGTACAGTGAGAAAGAAGTCCAACTTCCATCTGGTATTTATCATCACACTTTTGAGGAGTTATATGTATATGCTTGAGGTTACACAGAACTTTGTGCAGATACCTTTTCAAGCCTAATGCACTGGTTAGAACAGTACTTGCCTTGTCTTTTTAGCACACCAGCATTTCAGCTTTCATATTAACTTTAAAAAAGACATAATTTGGCTTGTCAGGCAGTCTAGCAAGCTGGGCATAGGCAAGTGTCTGATATGTCAACAACATGCAATCGTATTTAATAGAGAGCTTAGTGATCTTTCCTGTTCTGTATTTTCAGGTATGTGAAATGAATTTTCAGCATTGTGCTTGCATCTGGATGTCCTCTGAAGGATAAGTGACATCAATCCATGAGAACTGCTGCCCTTGTCTCATAACTTTGCTCAAGATACCCTCTGAACATAACCTTTGTGAACTCCTACAAGTATTTAACTGGCAACGTTTGTTTTGGGGTCTGGGGTTTTTTTGGGTGTTTTTGATTTTTTTTTTTATTTGCAGCAGATGGAATAACTTAAATGTTAGAGCTGTATTTTGCTTTAAAATATAGCTTGAATTTTAATTTAAAGTTGCTTTTATGCAAATATATTTGTAATTTTATATAGTTGAAGACTTTAATGCTTTTCTCCATTATAATATATTTTTGTATGCAAATAAATCCTGAACTGAAATCCAGATGTCTGTAAGCTTCCTATGAACATGCAAACTCTGAAATATAAGTACAAATTAAACTCTTGCTGAAAACAACATGCTTTAAAATATCTTGATAATGGTATATTTCCTCTTAGGCAAAATTTCTAATGCTAGTTGAATGTGGTTGCTTAAATAAGAACTTCATACTACGTAAAATTAATACAAGTAGGAAAATAATAAATTGGATCAAACTGTTATTTCAGATTTGTGTTAATACAAATGAAATAACACTGACTTTCTAGACATTTGAACAATAACAGCTATTTTAAACCCTGTGTAAAAGCTGATTTTAACCTCTCAGACCATTTGACCTGAAGCACTGGCTCTTTGGAAGGTCAGACTTTTAGGCCCATCAGTTCAGAGGTGTGGAGTTCCTGTACCACTGGGACAACGCTGGTGTCTGGGTGTTTCTGACACCAGGCCCTTTGCTCTGGAACAGTCAACCACTCTGAAAAGACTTCCTGGCCATCACTGTGGTGCTGGAAGAGGGAAGGTGAACCTGTGCTTTTACAAGGAACCTGATTCTTTCCATATGCATTAGGCACTGGGAATGTCATTATGTGAGCTCTCCCGCAGCTGCTGCAGGCATTACAGCTGCCTCTGCTGTCTGAGCTCTGCTCCCCTGTCTGCTCTGACCAGCTGGGCTGGGCTGGTCTGAAATCCTGCCTAATTTTGACCAAAGCTGTCCAGTGAGCAGTTGCTTGAATGGGTCAGTTTTTGTGCCCCCTTTGATGTGTTATCCTGGGGGGGGTGTGTGTACCTGTGACACAGCTACCTGCTTGGGGAACCTTGAAGGACAGATTTGGATCTGCCTTCTGCAGCTTGGAGAAAACCTACTGTGTATTTCCTTATAGGAACATCATAAGAATGGTGTAGATCCACCTCCCTGCATTTTAGATTTCCTGAAAATTGACCAAAACATTTGGTTTTAATAAACACCATATGATTTCTTCCCCCATTCCCAGTTTTATTCATTAGTAAGACAAAAAAAAAAATCTGAACATTTTATCAGGCTGAAAGAGTCTTGAGGTTGCTGTGTGGGTTCTTTCCTTCTTTCAGGCAGAAGGGCAATGTAAAGTGGAGCAGTGTGTGGTGGAGTGTGCTCCTGAAGAGGAAACTTTCCTTTCAGCATTTCCTACTGCAGATTCTGTTGGTAAATTGTCCCATAGAATAGAAAGGGGATAAAATGATTTAGGAGGGTAAAGCTTCATGCTTGCAGCAGGTTAACTTTCAGAGGTGGGAAAGAAATAGTTATGATTCAGGTTTTCCTTGCTCTGGGACCTTCCCAGAGGCTCCTGCACCACAGGAACCCCATTATTAGCAGTGTAAAATTCACTGCTACTATGCTGTAATCCTACAGGAGCAATTATTCCTTTTTGTGATGGGTGTCTGCCCCTCCTTCCCCAGTCCCAGAAATGAAGGGATTCCTTTGGCTGGTGTGGGATTCCTGTTAGCTGTAGAGACAGTGTGCCTTTGAGCAGGAGCTGAGGGAAGGGAACCAGGAGAGCAGGGACAAGCTTCTGCTTCCCTTTTAAGAAACATCCTTAGCATAAGGTATGTTTTTAAGTCTTCTGGAATAGCAGCAGCAGTTCTGGCTGGTTTTCTATATTTTAATGCTAGTTGATAGTGTGAACAAGGGGGTGGCCAGTTCAAGTGATCCTAGGGTGGTGGGACGTGGACAGCTCTTTGCTCCTCTGTTCCTCAGGCTGGGTTGTTTGAGGCATGAGTTTCCCACTTCTGCAAGTTCAGCTGCTGCTTGATCCTGTTGAATACTCTGTGCCTATAATCAGTGTTTAAAGTCAGCTGTCTCCCTTTATAGGTTGAAATCACCCCGTCAGTGCAGTACTTTGGAATGGCAATACTTTGTCCTCACAGACACCCAGTTTTGAAGGCTTTTTCAGTATAAGCAAAGATTTTACCGAGGTGTGTTCCTCATTTTGTCTAATGTCAGTGGTGATGGAGTTGGGGATCAAGCCACCATCTGCTTGGGTTTTTAAATCTTGTTTATGCATGAACAGGTGGAGACTTCTTGCTTATACAGCAGATCTGGAGATCATCAGCTGCAAATCTGGGAGTATCTTCTGTGGAGCTGTTTATCTGAATTCCTGCCAGTTTATGTTCAATTTTCAGTGTGTCAGAAGGAAAGCACTGATGTAGATGTCATTTCACTGGAGGATGCTTATGACTTAAGTTCATCATCTGATTACATATGGCACTGAAAAATGAATTGCTGGAAAAAGTTCTGTCATACTTTATCCCCAATGAACATTGCTGGAGACTGCGCTGTCCTTATGGGCTTGGCTGAATTTTTAGTCCTTGTTTTGACCTCCCTCTTATGCTGCAGTGCTGAATTTGAATTCAGAAGAGTCTCAGCACGGTTGTGCCAGCCCCATGCACCCAGAAATGGAAATAAGCAGCTTAGACTAAGCAGATGTGTTGCCACAGCTTAACCTGCGGAAGGTGAGGTGACAATTACTTGCACGTGTGCTCTCTACCTACTGCAAATTCAAGGTTACATGGATTAGTTTAACCCTCCATCACCAAGGCTTGAGCTAATGTATCTTATCTTGGGCTTGCTGTTGACTCTGTGTGTCCTTGGTGCCAGCTGGTACCAGGTAACACATTATGCTTGGTAAGCTTAGTAAGGGAGAGGGACCAGACAAAGGAGGGATTTATGTTTTTCCTGGGTTGTGTGGGCAGCTGTAGCCACTACTGATGCACTGACAGCCAGCTGAGTTTTTAGGAGTGAGGAAAACGGTTGCATTGGCAGTGATGGAACTTGGTTGTAAGGGAAGGGCTCAGCCCTTGCTGGTTTCCATGGCCCTTGTGCTGGTGCCTTCTCCCCTTCTTTGTTACTCTTGTGGGCTTTTCAGTACATGCTGGGTGTGGAACTGATTCCCAGCAGCATTGCCTAATCTGAAGGGTCAAAGAGGGCAGGAGAATCCATGCTCAGGGCTTCACAGATTCATCTAAGCCTTGGTTTCAGTAGTGGATGCTTGCAAAGAAAACCAGCGCAGGAAGTTTCTGCCTGCTGGGAAACATTAGGAATTCCCCAGTAGGAAAGGTCTCCCCTGCACGGGTCTCCTCTGGAGCTCATCTCAGATGGCTCAGGTGTACCCAGCTGACCATGAGTGGTATTTGCACCCCTGGAGCCCATCATGGGAGATTTAATTTATCTGAAGGTGCTAGACCTGACATCTGCTAGGCTGTTGGAGAGAAACTTGGGAAGTTAAATGTTTGGAAGCAAAGCCAATATGGCTGCAGCAGTTCTTGAACTGAATCCAGCTCTGCATACTGACAGCACGAAATCCACATTCTCACTGGGGAAATCTCCTGCTTTCTATGTTACTTGCTACATTACTGATTTTTTTGCAGCCTGGCCAACAGCTCTAGCTCTCTAGATAACTTTACAATAATGTAAGATGATCCTGGCTGCTACATCTCATCAGCTTAGATTCTACACTGTAAATCAGATTTGTAAACCAGATCTTTTCAAGGTTCTTTCCTTTCTTAGAGGTTAAAAGAGCTATCAGTCAAACATTGTAAACTGACCTGTGTGATTAAAATAGGTCAGTCCTTACAAAGGCACCCCAGTGCTTTGGTTGCTTTTGCTCTTTCACACCTATGTTTGGAAAGCTAAAATATTTATTAGTTTAGTTTTTAAAAGCTACAGACTAGAGGCCTGTGCCTCCATTCTCCCAAGGCATCAGAGCTCACTGTCTTCTCTGGGAGGCCTGAAGATGCTTAAATAGGTTTCAGACTGGAGGTGAATGTTGCCTTCTCCGTAGCTGGTGGCTGTAACCCATTGCCATCCTTTGGTTCTGTTGATAATATACTTCAGATCATTAGTTTTAATTACAACTGTTGCCCTTGTCTTAAAGAAAACCTCAAAACAATTAAAGTATTATGGTACATATATAGTCTTCATAATAAAAAAAATAAAAATCTTTTTACTCTACTCTATCAAATCAGGTCAGGACCAATTTAGCCTGAATTAAGCACTTATGTAAACCACTGAGGTTAGGGTGTTGCCCTTGGCTCCTTCAATAGCCATTATAGAAAGGAGAAGGGAGGCTGAGTTATCCCCTAATGATGGTCCTTTGCGACAGCAAATATTGTAAAACGCTCCAGTTAAGCAGGTTTTTCACTTGGGCTTCTTAATCCACTGACTAAAGAAAAGTGTAGGCGTCAAAATAAACCTGCCTGCAAGTGGCCTTAAAGTGTAACAGCTGGTGGGGAGGAAGAGCGGAGGCAGAAACACCCAGCTGGGCAGGTTCCTGGTTTGGGACTCTGCATCATACTGTGCAAGCACAGCAGCTTCCTTCAGCCCTGGGAGCTGGGGCACGGCCCCACTGGGACCTGCTGGGACCACAGCCCAGCATGGGATGCCACAGGAGGAACCCACAGGAGCTCAGGGCTCTGAAGCAGGGCTGCCAGAGCAAGCTGAGGCACTCCTCATCCTCACCACTGCCTGCCCATTCCCACCGTGCTAGGCAAGGTGGGGAGCTCCTGTTGACTCCTTGGGCAGGAGCAAGGAAACCATGGGGAGTCCTGGGATGGTGCTTGGGTCACAGTGCTGAGCCAGGCCTGTGCCCTTTGGCTGTCTGCAGCTGTGGGGGTCCCAGTCTTTGGTTTTTCGGGGTCTGGATTGAAGGCACTTGGGACAGTAAGTTGTGTTCGGACTCAAGTGTTCATTATTTCTTATCAGTAAAACAGTCTCACTACTGTGAGTTCAGCAGCTTTTCATTAGAAGGCACAAAATGGCCAACAATCTCTTGTTCCAAGGTCTTTTGAGACTAAACTATCCAATTAAGAACTGACACCTAGATTATTTTCCCTTTTAACCCAATAACTGATCCCTAAGAGCCCATAATGTGGACTTTTCTGCCTAATTACAAAATGCCACCCAAACCCATGAAAAAGAAGGAAGAAGAAGCATGAAGCATGAACCCAGGTCGACACCCTGTGCCCCTCATTGTGCTTCCATCCGCAACATACTAAAAATCCCAAAACCTAAATTTCTCACCAAGTGATACACCTACACTACTCTCTATAATCTATTTCACACTTTTGTGGGTTCCAGTCTATCTTGAAGTCTAGGAAACTTTCTCCATGAATGAGGGTCAAAGTCAGTGCTCCCCTGGGGGTCAGGGCACCCCAGAGCAGACAGAGAAATATTCCCAGTGCCCTGGGTTTCCACATGCACCCTCAGAGACCATTCTCTTTTCTTTTGCTGCTCCCCACCAGTGCTCCCTGTCTGCAGTCCAGCTCCAGTCCCTACCTGCCCACCCATGCTGCTGTGGCAGGAGATCTGGAGCCTTGGTAATTTTTTTTTTTTAAAAGCATTCTAGGACTATGCCAGTGGCTATCTCAGCTGCAGACAGTTTCTAGGTTAATTATCCATAATGTGTGGCTCAGTGGCTGAGGACTGAATGGATGCCACTGAAGCCCACAGTGAAATTTGCAGGTGGGCTGGGATTTAGCTCTGTGTCCATGTGTAGCTGGGCTCCCGCAAAGCTCCAGAAAAATTCATAAATTTGGGGTGTGTCAGCTTTCTTGTGCAACACAAGTAGGAGTTTCTGAACACTGTTTAGAACATCTCAGGAGACATTCAGCCTAGTATCTTGGTTAAAATTGAGTGAATGATTGTGCTGTCCCTGGTTTTATTCCATCTCTCTGGGAAGCAGAGTGATTCATGAGGGTGGATGGGACTTGATGCTCTTTTCCCCATGGGATTTGGCACCAGGGTGGTGCTAAGAGCTTATACCCACAAATATTTTGTGCTTTCAAGCTGTGATTTCAATGGACTCTTATGCATTAACATTAAGCTCTGATGCTGGTAATGTCTCCAAAGACTGGTTCTCAAGGCTGTGTGTAGTTCAGTAGTTTTATGCTCTTGGAAAACTGATTTATGAACATTTATGTTTGTTTACGTGTAGAGTTTATGATGTGAAACAAAATACATGTTTTTCTCAGAGGCCAAACAGAACAGCTCAGCTCTTAGTCTCCAAATAGCACCCCAGATAATTTATTTTGTTGACAGCTGGTACAATGTGCTGCTAATCCAACAGTAGTTACTACACATTAGCAGCCATACATCAGCTGCCTCAAAGCACTTTGGCATGCTCCAATAAATAAATTCCACTATAAAGCTCAGGGCAGATCTCTCCAGTATGCAGCAGCCCCAGTTTGGAGGGAGAGGTGAAAGTTTGGTGCTTGGCCAGAGGAGGCTGGCTGTGTCCATCAGTGATCCAAAGACTGCATTAATGCTGAGTTTAGGACTAGGGCTTCTTGCTCACAGCACTTCATCTTTAAATAATCTTGTAGGAAATGTCTTGCCATAGCAAGAGTGTCTGACATTCCTGAGCCCTCACTGAATGAAGAGAACCAAATTGGTGGGTTTTTCCCGAGGTTGCTACCAGATAACTCCAGCCCAGATGATTGCAGAGGAAAGATACAGAGTATTGAGAAACTTGTCTGAAATCCATTAGTACCCTTGTTTAGTGTTTTCAGTAATGCTTTCATCAGGGACCATGTGTTTCCTTACACTTCCACAGACCATGAAGGTATTAAGAAACACATGGTCCCTGGCGAAATGCGTTACTGAAATGCACTTCCACCAGCTGTGAAGGTACCTCTTAACACAAAATGCTTCCCATGAACTCTTCCCTCTCCTCTCCTCTCCTCTCCTCTCCTCTCCTCTCCTCTCCTCTCCTCTCCTCTCCTCTCCTCTCCTCTCCTCTCCTCTCCTCTCCTCTCCTCTCCTCTCCTCTCCTCTCCTCTCCTCTCCTCTCCTCTCCTCTCCTCTCCTCTCCTCTCCTCTCCTCTCCTCTCCTCTCCTCACAAAACCCCTTCTTACAGAGCAGCCTCCCCAGATCAGACCCATAGATGGGCATTACAGACTGACAGCTGCTCCATCCACAGAAAGGCAAAGGGAAAGAAGAGAGACACAGTCAGAGGCTGCAGATTTCTTTTCCTCCTTCATCATCATTTGTGTCTCAAAATTCACACGGTCTTCTCTGGGAAAGAGCTGTGAGAGAACTGAGCCCCTTGCCTGTAACCTCAGAGGCAGAAAGCAGGCAGAGCCAGAGCTGAGCTAAATGAGATAAACCTGCTCATCTCTACAGGTTTTAAACCTTCTGCATGCCAGCTGGCCCCATCCCCCTGATTTGTGGGTCCATAGGAAAAGTGTACAAGCATTTAGACTGTTCCATGGACTCTGACTTTCCCCAGCATCATCAGTGCCTCATTGTGCACCAAGGGGCAGCAGCAGCTCCCTCATCTCAGCCCTTCTCAGTGGCCAAGTGTGGCTGTGGCTCTGCTCCTGTCCCCCCCTGTCCTGCCTGGCTCAGCTGCAGCCTTGCACGTGCCTTGGCTTTGCTAGAGCAGCAGCAAGCACCAGAACACAGTTTCTTGGAATATGACATCTGTTGTTGTTTTTGTTGGTGGCTTTTTTGTTTGTTTGCTTTTTAAATTTTCTTAGTGATTAAATGGTTCAACTTCAGAAGATGGGCCACGGTCTATGTGTTACTTTAGTTACCCCTATCAGGGATAGGGGTGGAGGGGAAGGGAACAATGGGCAAAATGGGCAATGGGCAGTGCCCAAACAATGGGCAATCTGGATTGAAAATCATTTAAATATTTAAAAAGTCAGATCTGTTTTAGTGTTTCTTTAATAGGACCCATCCACAAGGGCTCACATGAGTCTGTGGACTCAAGTTTAAGACTAAAACAAGCATTTCTCACAGCGATGGCTGGACCATCTGCCATTCTTCCCTAGTCCTCATGACTGAGTGGTTAAATAAGAAGGAGCCATTCAGCATCTGCCAATTGTGCTTTTCCAGTGACCTTTCAAAAAACTGACTTCTTTTTGACTAAAAAGAAATTTTACATTACCAAGCCAATGAGGCAGACTTCCCTATGTACTTTGAATAACACCATTGTTTTGAAATATATCTTGGCTCCCATGTAACAGCAGCCTGATGGTAAAAAAAAGGTGGTTCAAATTGGTTCTGTTTATTGGCTGATATTCAAAATACAGTAAGAAAGTTGAGCTTCTGTGCTATCCTGTGACATGCCATCATTAGCACCTCATGAAATGAGAGGAAGGGAGAATAAAATCACCCAAACATTTCTGGAAACCTTCTCTGAGCTACTTTTTTTATTCAGGAATTTTCACTTTCAGAGCACCTCTGTTGCAGACTATTTCCCCATAATGACGTGTCTAGACTTTGATGGAAAAATGTCCAGGCAGCTCTTATTTCTCCGTCCTCTTTTCTCTTTCCATCCAGGGGTGAGCAGTTTGTGCAGTGATGATGATGTCCAAAATGGGAAACAGACTCTGAACTGAGTCAGTTCCTCGAGGAAAGCCCTTCCTTTGGGGGTTTGATGTGCCCAGATATGCATATACAGAAAAGCCTGGCCTGAAGTAGGGTGGTATTGGTCCTTAAAAGAAGAATTTGGTAGCAGAGGTGAAGTTGCAGAAGCAGGGAAAAGGCAAGGTAGGATTTTGAGGTGCCAGGCTGTAGTGATTTGCCTTATATCTGTACATAAAAATGCAGTTGCAGTGTCTGTTAAAACACTGATATTTCCTCTACAATTTACAGACTGCTTCTTAAAACCAGACCAGTTCTGTTGTATCTTTTGTAAGTTCTAAGTACCTTCAAGACAGATAAATTTGCCTGGCTTTTGTGAGAACCAAATGGCAGGATGACAGACCTGCCAGCCTTGCAAATGCAGATTTTTTTATCAAGAAGGAGCACTACTACATGGTAGTGATGTGTGGCTGCAAACTGACCATGCTAAAGGGAGAAGGCAGCAAAAGTGACTTCTCTCAGCTTAGCTGTTAAGGGCTCAGCCTCTCATTTCCCTATTCTCTGGCTCTTCTCCAATTCCTGTGGTTTTGAACTTTTATTTTCCCTCATAATCAGACTGATATCATAGGGATTTGCACGGAAACTGATGCCCTCAGCTCATCTCAGCGCCAGAATTACAACAGTCTCTTGTTCCTAATGGAAAAAAAGATGTAAGATTTCCAGACAGCCCCAGTTTATGTGGTGAGTGATCTGCTAGCCTATATGCAGAGCCTAGTGTGATGCCTCCATCTAACTTCATGAAACCAGATGAGAAATAGAAAAAAAAAGTATATGTTAATGTGGCATGTGCATGTGTAAGTGTTAACCAGGCCAGTGTTTCTCTGCTGCCCCATGAGGCCTGGCCTCTGTCACCTTGGCCGTGTGAAGAAAAGACCCCAAGATGCTGGGTTTTCCCCAAAGGGAGCAAAACCACTGTTGTTTTGGGGCCCTACAGTGACCTTCTGCTGTGTCAAGCTCCCTGCAGACACAAGCAAGTATCAGCAATGGTTTCTAAGTTTTGCTGAGGTTGTTTGGTACAGTATCCAGTCTTTCTGGGGGTTAGCTTGTTGGCTTAAGGGAAGGTTGACTCCAAATTCTACTATTTGAAGTGAACCATTCCTCCTCCATCTAGGAGGTGAAGGGAGGTTCAGAGGATGGCAGGACTGGTAGAATGAAACCCCTCTAAAAGCCTTGTGCCCTCTGGCTTGGGCACCCTCATTTGGAACCAGCAAAGGAGGGCTGACAGAAATGTATCCTGAACCATTTTCAGACATGGCAGATGGATGGATTATAGTGTTAAAGTCATTCATCCAGGCCATGTGTGTCTTGGTCCTTTTAGCATATTTACTTCCTTGCCAAAGCTTTGGGGAAAATAACCTGCTTTTAATGGAAGCTTGCCCAAACAACACCCAAACACTGACACAAGTCTCTGCGTGGCAAGTCGGAATCTACCTGGCTTGTTGGCTCACTGCTGCAGAGCCAAGCTTCAGTGCAAGCAATGAACAAGTGGCAGAGTGACACTCCTGCCTGATGCAATGTGAAGCAGCCCATGCAGGAATGTGCACCAGAGAGCCAGCTCAATAGAAATCAAGACCTACTTTAGCATCAAATTATGTATTCTCAGCTTTTAGAGGCTTGGCTTCAGGCCGTTTTTTCATGTTCAGCTCACCCTGTGCTTTAACTGGAGCTGAGAAAGTTGCTGACTGCGTCCTGTGAAACCTCAGCCCTGATGAGGAGCTGCCTGACTCACTGCCAGCCTCATGCTCAGACCTACTGCCTGCTCTAAGGACACTGAGCTCCTGAGCCTGACCCCGTGTGAGAGCCTCTCCCCATCTGCAAGCCAGATTAACCAAGTCCCTACCAGTTCTAGGAGAATGACATTGGCCTGAAATAATGGGCATGACGTGGGTCCTTTTCCAGGGTGCCCAGGCTTGAGGGGATGGTTTTTCCTCCCACGTGCACACAGGTGTTCTCTCTTTGGGAAACACGCTGAAACACTAGATCCCATTTGTGGCTTTTTGTTAGGATTCCAGCCTTGGGGGGCAGAAGCTGTTCCAGTGAAAGGAAATAGAGTTTTGAGGTGTGCGTGGGCAGGACTCCTGCCTTATTCTTGGGGATGCTAAAGTCACCCAATATCTGGGGCTTTTTGGCTGTTGGGTGTGCAGGAGCTGAGGGAAGCAGCAGTGGGTGGATGTCTGCAGGTGTCTCCTTGCCTCCATCCTGACGGGAAGGGAGTCACTGAGGAGTGCGTGCTCCTCTTGCAGCTGCTGAGATCCACCCCCAGATCCACCAGCATGCCCAGCAAAAAAGGTCTTTTTCCACATGTGTCACAATTAGGGACAGGAAAGGATTTATTTATATACTATGTGTAGGTGCTTTCTGGCTTTCTTTAGAGATATCCTCTCTGCCCTCAATCTGTTTTCTCTCTCCTGCCTCCCATGCTCCCCCTCGCTGCCCCCCAGCACCCCCCTCTCCCAGGGAAAGAGTTTCTCCTGCTCCCAGGGGCTGGCAGGCTCCTCTGTGGCTGGAGGGATTGGCCTTGGCAGCTGCAGGAGCTGGGGTAGGGCAACCTGGGTGCCCTCCTGGCCCCTGACTCACTGCAGTGGGCAACCACATCCCTCCCAGGAGAGGAACTGATCCCCTTTGAGCTCCAGGCCTCTCTCCCATCCACTTTTGGGATTTGGAGAGGAGAAGGGCTCTCTGAAAGGGACCAGGGCTGCAGATGGACATTGTCACTCCCCTGCACGGCATTTGACACCTGCTCTGCTTGGGAAAGGCAACGTGGATATTTCTCTCTGCCTGATCATCTGAGTGGTGTTGCTTTGGCGTGACTCAGGAGTGACTGACTTTGCCCAAAATAAAGACTCCTTGCAAGCATGCATCACTCTTCCAGAAGACTGTGATTCACTGGAGGTTTGCCTCCACCCTCTTTGGTGCAGTCCACAGCTGTGATTCCCTTTGGAGCCTTTTTTGGGTTGCTTTCTTTCTTTCAAACATAGGTTGACTTTGAGAAGTAGATTTGTGTTTTGGGTTTCTTTCTTTCTTTTTTGGGTTGCTTTCTTTCTTTCAAACATAGGTTGACTTTGAGAAGTAGATTTGTGTATCCTGGGCCAAATTCTTCTCCCATTCAGTGTGTATGGGCTGAGTTGCTCAGACCCCTGCAGGCCATGTCCAAGTTCTCCATGTTGTATCGAGTTCTCATGTCAGGCATTAAAAGGCACTGTCACGGGCATTTATTCTGATTTTCTGTGCTTATCATACATCTCAGGGATCCCTCCAGTGTTCTGCTCCAAGCCCTGAGTCTCTTAGTCTGGCTGGTTGGAGACACGGGTCTGTATCCAAGATCTGAGGTGGAAACCTGTCTCTGTGACTGAATATTGGCAGCAACTGATCATAAAATTTTTCCAGTGCACGGAAAGGCTTCCAAGGAAACGCCAGCTGACTCCACCTGGTCATCTCCAATGCACCACATAGAGGGGATCTAAAACTGCAGCTTATTTTGCTATCCTTGCTTCTGCATGCTTGATTGCCTTTAAGTAATTGCGTCTCATTTGATTGTGTTTTTCTAAATAGTTGATCTGATTATTAATTTATGGCATACCTTGCTGCCTTTGCTGAGCTTTTCATGCTGTGTCCCCTCATTTTTATCTTCTGATGCTCACTCTCCAAGGACCTGTGCTTCTGCCTGAATACCATGTTAACCTTGGACACCAGATGCTTGTTCTTTTACCCCAGGATCCCAAATCACCTCTGGAGAAAGCTACATTGTCTTAAAAACTCTGAATCCAATATAAATGATGTTCTGGACTTGGAAACAGGAGGCTGCCTTTAGATTTGGGCCCAAGCTTCTCATCTCCATTTGCAACCAGAAATGCTCTAGTACCTTCTCCAGCCCCCTCATCATCTGCCTCAGATTTCAATGCATCACAAAGGGAGGAAAAAAAGCTCTTCAGACCCCCCCCCCCCCCCCCCCCAGCAGCCCAGCTGGAAAATGTTCCAGCCAGAACCAGTTTGTGCTGATTTAGCAAAGCCTTTGAAAACCTTGGAAGCTGTTGGTCCAAGGTTTGTCCCTCCGTGGTAAGGAGACTCATGCAACCAGGAGCCTTTGAGGATGTGCCCAGCAAAGAAGGTGCAAACACTTGATGGTGAATATTATGAAATCTGGAGAGCATTTTAAAAGGACATTTAAATATTTAACAGTGACAGAGTGGATTAAAGAATTGCCTGGGGAGTAGCTCCCAGTCCCGCTGCTGAAGTGCTGTTTGTTAAGAAAGGTCAAATAGCAAACTGCTGAGGACACTCACACTGAGCCAAAAGTCTCTTTCAGGACGGTGTATCTGATCTGCTCAGGTCAAACAGTCATACACGTTTTTGTCTGCCTTGCTGAGACAAGAACATTTTAGGAAGCTAAAGCTAAAGCTATGACAAGTATTCAAAACACATCAAGGAGACTCCAAACTGTCTCAAACCTGATTTCAGGGCAGACATCAGAAAGTATTACAGCATTTTAATCCTTTGCTTGACTTGTATCATATTTTTACAACTTTTCCTGAAACCAGGAAGGCTGGAAGCTTCACTTAAAAGGAAGGGGGAAATTTCACCTAATTTCATCTCAAAGCAGAACTCTGAATAAAAAGTCAGTCCTCCAAAATAAATAAGTTTGAGCTCAGAAGGGGAAAAAGAAAAGTATTTCTTCAGATATAACCAACTTAAGCGTGGTGGCTCTGCTTTGCCAGGTGTTCTGTCTTTATTGGTCTTCCCTATCTAGACAAGTTTCTTTCTGAAATGCTGTAGGAACTTCTCAGTTTGCTCTCTTTTAGCATGACATTTAAGGAACTGGACAGTAAATCATTCTGGACTTCAAATAAACCTTTGATTTCACTTTAGGCTTCTCAAGCAGATGTTGTGACAGGTATGTAGGTCCATGGTAAGCAATGGCAAGCATACAGATATTTCCAGCTATTTTTGTAGCCCCTTTGTAGCTCTTCCACAATGTTAGGACCTAATTCTCACCTTCCCCTCAAATATTCCCCGATCATGAGACACTAATTTTGGATTCATGATTTAGATCACATAACAGGAAGAAAGTCTTCACTCTGAGGGTGCTGAGGCACTGGTACAGGCTGCCCAGAGAAGCTGTGGATGCCCTATTCCTGGCAGTGTTCAAGGCCAGGTTGGATGGATGGGGCTTTGAGCAATATGGTGTCCCTGCACATGGCAGGGGATTGGTGTCTTCTACCCAAAATGTTCTGGGGTTCTATGCTGCAAATCACATGCAGCCCCTTCTTGCATTCACCATAAATACAAACCAATGCCTCCCACAAGCTTCCCAGAAGGTCAGGAGCTCCCAGATCTATTAATCTGTTGATGAGGCTTCACAGCCTTTTCCAAGCTCAGAAACGTAAAATGACTTTCTGTGAGTCCTGCCCTGTGCACTCCTTTGCAGTGTTACCATTGCCTTGATGAAGTGCTTTGACAGAGGTGTGGTACTTGTCCACCTGCAAAGACAGAAGCTGAGAAAGTTTCTGGTGGGAGAGAGTACTGGGGAAAGGGTGGAAAGAGTCTGGTGAAGGAAGACTTGGTGATAAAATTATTATTTTTTTACACGCAGGAGCAGCCGACAAGTCCATCCTGTCTGTGCTTTTTTGTGCGGCATTACAAAATTAGAAAGTTGTTTTCCAATGAACATGGAACTGCTGAAGAACAGAAACTGAAGTGCTGTAAATAGTGCTGGGCTCTTTGAAGCCACAAAGAGGAGACTGTTCTGCTGGGAGATGCCAGCCCTGGGAACACGGCTTGCCTTTGTCCGTGCGTCATTATGCAGCAGCTGGCGTGCGCCGAGCACGACTCCCAGATTTGTTTGTGCTTCTAACCCAGGTCAAAGAAGAGACAGTGGCTGCCTGGGAGTGGTGGCCAAGAGAATTCTGAGTCCTTCAACCCACCTGGCTCAATGGGGCAATGGTTTTCTGTAGATACATGTAGTCTGGTAAAGAACCATTCTGCCGGCAAAATTTGCTCAGATTATCTGAGATAATGGTTTCTGTTTTGTCTTGGAAGGGATAAAGAAATCCCAGTTCTTTCTTTTAGGAGATACAGCTCAGTCTTCAATGTCCTTGTCACTAGTGCCAGTGGGTTTTGCGCTGGAGATGGTGGCAGCTGACATGAGCACCCCCTGGGTTGTCCATGACTCCTGAAAACAGCATTCCAGTGCTCTGTTTGAGCAGTTGGGCTTAAAATGCAGCTGAGGAAGCAACAAGCACTGATGGGGTTAGTCCTGAACCTGGCTGAAACCTCTCCATGGATACACCCCAAGGGGGAATCACGGGGTACTTTGACTGGACACAGCTCCCCAAAAGTGTCCCTTGATAAGAGATGGTTGAACTGATCCCAAACACACAAGACAGCTGTAGGAGCCCATTATGTTTTGTCTGGCACAACGCATGTCTTTGGGGAATTTAGACCCCATCCTACACCCCTGTCTGATTTCTGGATGGATGGTGTCTCGCCTTGACACTTGGAGCTATTTTCTTCCACCAGTTGTCCGTGGCTGGGCCTCAGCTTTGCACAGCCCCTGCTCAACTTTCAGTGCTGAAAGCAAGGAGGGTCATTAAATCCCACTGACCTTCAAAAGAGCCCCAAATGAAAGCCTAACAATGTTCTTAATAAAGGTGCTGGCTCTGAAGGGTTTTGTCTCATGCACCTCATGCCAGATAATGGCACAAGAGGTGCTTGTAAATGGGAACTTTATTAAACTTTATTAAAGGAGTCACAGGAGCAAGGGCTGCACCTTTCAGCCTTGCCATGGGAGAACCACTGCATTAAAGCTTAGTTTTTAAATTAGGCAATGGAAAGCAGGTTTAACCACTCACGGTGATTTTATCACATGTGTATGCATGGAAACATTTTCTTAACTAATGAACACGTGGTGAAGTGGTTAATTGATTGTAGGTGCCTGGGAGCCTCCATGCATTGCCCTGATTAATTGCCTGCTCACCTTTTAGTCTGAACGGCTGCAGAATGAATGTCCCGTGGAGTCAAGCCTGAGGACAGACAACCACAAAACAAGAGGGTTAGGCACAGTTTCACCAGGGAACAGTAGCCAAGATCTGGGGGAAAAACCTGCCAAGATCATCAGCTGAAGTAAGTAACTCAAGAAGGAGCTGGGCAAGTTTCCAGAGCTGCAGAGTATGAGGTAAAGCCATTAACGGGATTTTTGGTTTTAAGATAATGAGAGATTGGTTAGTGATTGGGATTTCCTGGACTCCTGAGGCTTAGGAAATACTAGAAACACGGATATGGAAGGCTGGCCTTGGGGAAGTGGGCTCAGGGGCTGCTCTGTGCCAACAACCAGCCTCCCCTGGCCCAGTGCCCTGCAGAAGGAGGCGCCTGGCAGGATCTGTCGTGTTGGTGTTCCCAAAGACAAGGGAAGGGTGAGCTGCCCCATTTGGCCTGGCACTTGACAGCCATGGGGCAGCAGCTAGTGGCCTGTACCCAGAGGAGGATGGAGTTACCTCCAAGGCAGGGGGTCTTTCTGCTATTTTCATCATGTTCCTCCTTCTTCTAGTTGTTTGGACAAAGGAGGTTGTGCTTTTCAGGGACAAAATTCACAAAAACCAGACAGTGACCACAAGAGCACAATGAGGTGTCTGCTTAAAAATTGAATCTCTTGGGGGTTTAATGCCAAATTCTGCATTTGGAGAAGCCGTAGAGACTTTTTTTCATTGTAAGGGTTATCCAGCAGTGTTGTGGTGAAAAGAAGGAGGATTGCATAAAAATGAATTGACTTCTGGCTGTGGGCTCTAAGTCCAAGCAGAAATGGTCAGTGTGTGCTGGTGCCCTGCTGAACAGCCAGCAGGAGCTTAGATGATGATGATGGATTAGCCATTTCATTGAGCTTCTTACTTGTCTGTGCCCTTGGGCTCCTCCTGTGTATCTGCATGCTGGGGGCTGGAGCTGACTCTCTCAGAGCCCACCAGAGATCTGCCATCGTGCTGCCCTTTGGAGCATGGTGGCCCCTGAGCCTGGGAGCCAACATGTTTGAGGGAAGAGAGCCCCCAAAATCCTCTGGTTGCTCTCTTCTTGTTATTTTTTTAAAAATATGCACAAGATACAAATAGCATAAATTAACAAAGCCCATCAACCTAAATGAAGAGAGTTGTCTTCAGGTAGGCCTGCAAGACAGAGCTGGACTTTTCCTAGAGCACCTTGTTACCATTAGATTGTGTCAAACCTGGTACAAGCATGTACCATTGCCTCTGGCTGGGCAAGGGTTAATGTGATTCATAGGATGTCTCATGCCTTTAAGTTTTCTCCATAAGCAAATGATCCTTGCAAATCACCAACACAGCAAATAAATGTTAATAAAATAATTAGCTTTTCAGAAAAGGGTTGAACCACACGACCAGCTGTGTCTTCACAAACACCACAGCATCTGAACTGCAAAAGTAATGTTCAAACCCCATCTGTAATGGAACAAGTTACTTTTATGCCTATGCATAGAATTTCTGTCTGTAACTCCCTGAGGAGTTTGCTTCATCTTGGCATTTTTCAGTGTTAAGCAAGGCTCCATGACTGATGGATACTTGGGAGTTTTAGTTACTAGAAAGGGATACTCAAATACTTAAATATTTGTATGCATTAGACCTTGTTAAATTAAAACTGTTTTAATCATGGGTTTGTTGCAAGAATCTTAATTCCTGTCATGACTTAATGTAATCCTGTACCATAATACTTTAAAGCTGAGAAAGCCTCTGCCTGTTCCATTTTCCACCACCCTTTCTTGTAGGATGCATACCTGCCTTACAGGGGCTTGGGAGCACAGTGTCACATCCTCCTTGGTGTGGACAAAGCTGGCTGATTAGCACCCACATGGAGATATCAATTAATCAATCATCAGTAAAGTTAAAACCAGCAAATTCTTCTCACCTGCAGTGATCCTGCTGAAGCAGGAGATAAGACATGGGGAGGAATGGTGGAGGATGGGAGCTGTCAACCTGAGGCAGTGAAGGAGAACATTAGTGGCTACATCAGTCATTAGGGACATGGTGGAAAGTCAGCAGCAGAGACTGGTCCCTTATGGTTTGGGTCCAGACCCACTCAAAACTCTGGAGATTAAAAAAAATTTAAGGACTGAACAAATGATGCTTACCTAGTTTTGGACAGAGTGTGAAACTTGTGCAATTCAAAGGGGGTTGCTTGGGGGTTTTTTTTAAAGTCATGAAGTGTTGAATTCCTGTGTAGAGGAAAAATTGACTAAGCTTTGACCTTCATTGCCTTGCCAGTCCGAGTTTCCCACATTCACACACATGCTTTTCCTAGAAGAAGTCATCCAGAGGAACAACGTGCCTTTTGTTAGGAGCAGCCGGCTCAGTGAAATAACGCTGCTTTCAGATCCCTCCACGGCACGGAAGGAGCTCAGTGCCCTTTTGGTTTGCTGTCTCCTGTTGCCTCAGGTTAGGCTGGGCTTTGCAGGCTGTGAGCTGACAGACAGGAGGCCTCAAGCCTTCTGAAGAGGTGTGTTTTGTTTTCTGGAGCTTGCACGGAGCAGGTCTCAGCTCCAAGCCCATGGAGATGCTGCCCTGCCAAGCCTGGGCCTCCAAAGGGTGGCTGGGAGGAGCTGCTGGGTGGGATGAGGAGACACCAAGTCTGGAGTCTGACACCTACTCAGAGCCACTGTCCACAGCACTCGAGAGGAACAGAGGATAGAAAAGAGCTCTTTTTAGAGTCTCCTCTGCCTCAGTCTGTGCCTGGGCACACTTGTTCTCGGCTGTTTGCTTTTGTTTGTGTCAGCTTGGCTTTGACTTGTTTCCTGCCTCTTTCTAGCCAGCCCCTCGCCTCTATTTCTGCTCTCATTTATTTTAGAAAAATAACTTCTCTCTTGGTTTCCCTCTTCATTTTTACTGGTGGTGGTGAAAGGAAGGATCTTTTCCCTTTTTGTTTTCACAGAGAATCACTACTGCTTCCTTTTTTTTTCCCCATCCTGCAAATGAGGCTTACGAATGAGAGCACACACCAGTGCTTGAGAAGCAGGAAGCTTTTAAACCCCCCCCATGGGGGCTCTGATTTGTGTAACGGGTTTTGGGGCAGGTGTGGAGGGCACAAACAACGCCTCAAAAGGCTCATGTGACATCTTTCTGCAAGGGTCATGCTTAGGTGTCAGTGCAGACACCTGCCACAGATGCCTGCTGTACGTTATAGTGTTCTTCTTTAGCAGATCATTTGTGCAATCTTTTAGCCAAACCATCTGGATGAGGCTGAGAAGGGAGTGCAAGGTCTCATGGAGAGGACTTGCAGGTGCCAGTGGGTGAGATTTAACTTCTGTTAAGCGACTGTGCATCTGCCTAGCAATCCTAAGACCCCCCCCCATAGTAGCTGCACTAACAGGAAGGATGATTAAAAAAAGATAAAGGCTAATGGGCTATGAGCTGCTTTTGACCAAACACCAGGATCTTTCAGCTGCTTTGTAAATCATTCAGATGCATTTATAGAAATGTTTGGCTTATATTTTTTGATTCCAAGTATAGGATTGACACTCTAAGATGATAATTTTAAATGATGTTTTGGCCTTTGTCACTATCTAGTTCTAACTGAATGATTTATCTGTGTTATGTGTGTGGATAAGAACTCACAGCTGATGAATTAAAAAAGCAGAGGAGAAAGGGCATGTTTTCATTGCATTATAAACTCCTTACTGACTTCAGAGCTTTAAAACCACGTGATTAAAGCTTTAATAAAACAATTCATACTTCTCTGCACCCAGTGCACAAGCAGCATTCATGCTGGCCCATGTTTGGGCATGGATGCTGCAGTTCAGGGCTTGGCTCCCGAGTGCTGGGGTGTGGGGCTCCTGCTGTGTTAATCCAGATCCTGGGTATTTTGAGACCTTCTGCTTCCACCCTATCCTGCCTGCAAAAGACCAGAGCCCACAGGCTCCTTGATCTTATAGTACTATTTGCAGCAGAGAGAGCAGTGATTTGAGGGGATGATGAGGGTATTCTTTTTCTGAGCTGGTGCAAAGGAGAGGAGAGTTTTGAGGTCCTAAATGTAGTATGACAGAGGGAAATCATCTGTTAGGCGGACGTGGAGACCCTCTTGAGTGCAATGGTGATTAAGGGGACTTGAAAAATATAAGAATGAGGGAGAGTAAGGCAACTTCTTAAAAATTTTTTCAGTGGCACTTCCACTGACTGCCCCCATTTCACTGCTCCATCAGTTCAGCGCGTGTTCAGCTACAACCTTTGCAGCAAATTTTTTGAAATCAAAGCAGGAGCAGGAAGCAATCTCTGTCCTCGTCAAGTGAGAAGACAGCAGCAGAGGAGGTCAGTGCTGACACAGGGAGCAGCTGCAGCGTGGCAGACCCATGTGCTGCAGGTCAGCACGGCCCTGGGCCAGCGTGGGCTCCATTCTTTGCTCTTCCTAACACGATTGCTGCCCTCACACACCAAGCTGGCAGCCAGTTTAGAGCATCTCCTCACTAGGGGCTTGCTTGCCAATCTGTGCCTGCCCTTGTCCCTTGCTCAGTCCTTGTCCCATGAAATCTGTGCTTAAACATAAATGTGGTCCTTCTCCAGGGTCTTAATTGCAAATATATTGATGGGTGGGAGGTCCCTTTTCCTCTTGCATCTGGCTTGCTGTCTGGAACTGTGCCACACTGAAAGTGGGTCATGTCAGAAACCAGAGGAGTGAGGAGGACTATGGCAGCTGCATCACTACTCTGATTTTGCTGTTTTGGTCACATTATATGACTTCTTTCTAAAGGGATGCAGTGAGGTACTCAGTCCTCAGTACAGCAGAGGAGGAGGACAGAGTTTCAGTGTTCCCTGTTACCCTCCCAAGGAATCCCAAGGGAGCTGGAGACAGCAGGAGACCTGCAGATCAGTTTCAGATAATTCTGATGGAAAAAAATATATGGTCATTTTGGTGCATCAAAATTCTACCACACTTTTTGCTGCTGAATGCAGCACTCAAGGGGAGCATGTTTGCTTCTAACAAATTGCATTTCTTTAAAAAACCTCAAACTTACTCATAATTATCAATTTGGAAACCAAAGTAGGTGACCTTGCAGATGTTGAATTAAGCTGAAATGCAGATGTTGGTGCAGATGGCATGGAGCATGATTTAGCCATGACGACAGCAAAAATATGTGGGACACCATTCCTCATATCACCCTGCAGTATAACACATTTTCCTAACCATGAATGTTATTTGTGGACTTTTTCCAGACCACAGTCTGCATATAATATTGTCATCTTACTCAGCCTGGCCAGGGAAGCTCATATAAAATATTCATTTAATGATTTGAACTGAAAAGGCTGTTGCTAAGAATGGGCTTTCTATCAAGTCCTGATACAAAAAGAACTTTTTTTCCTTCGCATTTGTGAGATGTGTTTAGTTTATGGGTGCTGAGTGAATATTTCCACCCTCAGTAAGAGGTTCCAGGGACCAGTAAATGTTGGCTTGTGCCAGAATGAACTTGTACACATTTAAAAAGCAAGCAAGCTCCTGTAATTTGTATGTGGGGAACATAGATGTTGTATTCTAGTCCCCATGCCACTGTTTCATGAGGTTAACAAGCCTCAATTGAGCACGTGCCTGAGAAGTTTATTTGATGCCTGTTGCTGAGGAGGAGGCTTAGGCACAAGAGCTGAAGGCTCATGGCTCTGATGTGGTGCCGACCTTGGCAGCTGAGCTCCATCTCTGAGCCTGACCATCCTCAGCCAGGGTGGCTTTGTGCTGCTTGGTGCCCACAGCTGGCCTTGGCCAGGGCATGGCACACCTCCCTGCTGCTCTGAGAACCCAGTGTGCCTCCCCTGGGTACCCTCTCCTGGCCTCGCACTGGGTTTGCACTGGGGTCATTCTGCTGCTGAGGCTGTGCCTGGTGCGTCTTTCTGGCTACTTCATCTGCTTTTCTTGCCTCCATCCTGGTCACACCTGCTTTGCTGCTCAAGTCAAGCCAGCTCAGAAAGCTGAGCAGGTTGAAAATGAGGAATTTGTCCTTTTTTCCCCTGCTCGCTCTCTCTCCTTATGTTTCTCTTGGAACTGAGGGAACCCTGGTGCCAGGTTACACCCAGCTTGTAGGGATCCATAGCCCAGGCAACCAGAGTCAGGGTCTAGTTTCCAGCCCTACCTGCATTTGCACAGCTCAGCCTGTCCAAATATAAGCTTTATGTGATGGGTAAAAAAAAACAGGGTCAATATCTGAGATTTTTTTTTAATATTTCCAACTCTCAGTATATTTACTTGGCTAGGTTTTTCTTGACTAGGATCACACTACAAGTGTAGTAGTAGATCTGTGTTCTGATACACAGAATTTTTCTGCATGCAGTCACGCCAGATGTTCAGACTAAGGATGTTATGAGTAATGTTAAAGTATCTAGTTTTTAAAAATAGATTTTCATTTTCATATTTTTAATTGTCCTGTTAAAAGCTGGATAATAGATGGTCATGAAAATGAAGTTATTCAATTTTTATAATTTTGTCCTTGTCTTTGAAAAAAACCCCACCATCACTTTTATCCTGAAGAATTGCTGAATCACTTCTGCAATCTTCCCACATACACTTATTTCCCAGAAAATGCAGTTGACTTTAAAACATTTTATTCAGTGACAATGTTGTTCACCCTGACACAGCAATCTCAAAAACAAAACCACTTCTGAATTAGGCAGTTTGTTACCTGTTTATTTTGGTGGTGTAAAGCCTGTCTCCTAGATGAGGAAATCTTTCACCTGAACAGTTTGCAAGCTATTTTTTTTGTAGGGAAATTTGTTTGCTACAAATTGTTGTAAACAATCTGACATGCCTGAGCGAGACATTGCCTGCATTTGCTCTGATTGAAATCTTATCTGGCTGGACTTTCTGGTCTTCTTTTTCTTTTTTTTATTTTTAATTTTTGCACCAAAGCTAAATAATAATCCCAAAAATAACTGTGTAGTGTAACTAGCTGGCTAGTGGGCATGAACACATTACATATAGAAAGAGAATTTGACCAAAATCTGCATTACAAGAGGTAATTAAAATAACTACTGCTGATGTGACTAATGCTATTAAAGCATTAGTGATAGGTCAGACCCTGCTCCAACTGGCAGCTCTATTCATTTGCTGAAATAGGGCCTTTCCATAAAAACTGATGAGTGCAAAAGTGCCTTATTAAACTGTGAGAAGAGATGAAAAATACCTTAACATGCTTTCAGAGGGGATGAGTGACACACAAAGCTGGTGCCTGCTTTGCAGTGAGAGCAGTCACTGGGGCTGCTGTTAGACAAAGCCATGCTACTCTTAAGCATTCCACTAATTAAAAATAAATGCATATTAGGAAGCTCTGCAAATCCCAGGAACGTAAAAGAGGAGTGTTTGCTGAATTTTTGAGCAGTGAACTAACACTGCAAGTCCTGGTGAGACAGGGAAAAGCACAGTTGCTGCTTTGATTTCCCTGGGGTAGCGATGGGCATTACAGCAGGTGAGAAATGTACAGCCTGGGGAAATTTTTGCCCTGAATTTTTATGATTTAGAGAGACACTGTCAGGTCAAATATGCTCTGCAATGAAAGATTATTAATGCCAAAACCCAAACCTTTCCTTCTGAACTAAAAATTAAAAAAAAATTCACTCATTTCTTCTTCCTTTCTCTCAAAATCTACTGCAGGGCCTCTTCCCCTCCACTTGTGACAGAGCCCACCTGCAGTGCTGCATCCAGCTATGGCCCAGCACAGGAAGGACACAGACTGGGGGAGTGATTCCAGAGGATGGACATAAAGATGGTCAGGGGGCTGGAGCACCTCTTCTGTGGAGACAGCCTGAGAGAGATGGGGCTGCTCAGCCTGGAGAAGAAAAGACTCCAGGGACACCTTCCAGCACCTAAAGGGGGCTCAGGAGAGCTGGAGAAGGACATTTTACAAGGGCATGTAGCAATAGGACAAGGGGCAATGGCCTGAAACTGAAAGAGGGCAGGTTCAGAACTTCCACCCGCTCCCACCCACACTCATGGCCATGCCTGGCCCTGGACATGGCTATATCCTATGGGCCCAAGGAACAAGAACTGAAACTCAACAGACATCTCCTGGAACAAAGATAAAACCAAACACTACAGAAAGGTAACTGTAAATGGTACTTACACATGAAGTATAATTTAGAGGCATAATCAAACAAAAGATTAAAATCTGGTTTTATCACAGTTTTCCCTTTAAATAGCACTATTTTATGTATGATTTTTATGACAGTATTTTACTGCATTTAAATCCAAGGTGAGAAATTTTATCCACACAAGTAATGTAGAAAGTGTACAGCGCATCTGCTAATTAACTGCAAGAAAAAGTTTCTTTTTTCAGGACTGCTGGCAATAAAGGTGTTAAAGGAATTTCCACATAAACACACATTTAGTAAGAGCCTTATCAATATTTCAATTCTTTATTGCATTTAGTATCTCATTACATGTTTACAGGACCAAGATAATTTAATTTTGAAGCACACTTCCCCTTAGTAGCAGCATCTGTGTGTATGTGCATACACGTGCATCTGTTCCAACCAGAGATAACCTTCTCAACCTTCTCCTCCCAATTCCAAACAGGAACTGCATCTTCAATCTCTTTGTTTTCACATATATAGTTATCATAACAATGCTAACAAGACTTTGAAAAATGTCTTCCATCCCTTCTTGTCATAAGGAGTTTGAAAGCTGACAAGGCTTCAAAACTCATCCTAAACAGGGGACATTTTTGATGCTCTGGTAAAGACTTTTGCTGCAGGATTGATGGACTAGAAAATGACCACCATGTGCTGGACCTTTTAAAACACCCATGGTTGTATTCAGTGAGACCAAATTAATTTGCCTCCTCCCTTCTAAAGATACTGTTCAAGGTGCAGCTTGATCTACTGCAGGACTAAGAGAAAAATTAAAAGAAAGAATTGCAATTCCTCCTTCAGATTTTTATAAGTACTCTTCCTGAATGTTCTTTTATTCAGTTACTCTCTAATTAGTATCAGTTATGATGTACATCCCCCACACCAGCTTAATTAAATCATACATTCAATTCATTGAGTATTCCACTGTTCCCAAAGAACTACAAAATAGCTCTTATTTAGTAGATAAAGAGGAATTATCACCTCATGGGACAAGCCAAACACCAACTAATTGAATCATAAAGTAAGTCTTTACAACTAACTTGGATATTAAATACATTCTAACACAGATATCTTGCTAAAATACTTTTCCCTCTTCCTTTATAAAAAATAACTTATTTTTTCATGCCTAAATCTCTCCTCCAGTTTAACCTTCAAATGACCCAAGAAAAACAGATGGTGAACATGCTCTAGCAAAGCTCTAGTAACCTTTTTGTCTCCTGATTGAAGAGTCACCCCCATGTGCTGAGGCCATTGCAGGGACTGTGTAACAGTGCAGTGGGTGCAGCATCATCAGCAGTGCAAAGGAGTTGTGCAGTTTCCTTTTTGGAAACGCTGCCTCTTGGGTTCTTAAGAGTGTTTTGACCCTTTCCCCTTACTCTTCATAGGCAGAACTGAACCAATTTATTTTTGTTTTCTTTTACTTCTTAACAGCCACTTTCTCTAGCTCTGACAACTCCGAGCACGGTGCCTGATTGGATAATGAATGTTTACATGTGATGGTCAGTGTTTCCAAACTGCTCCACTGTTCCCAGCCTCAGGGTGAAGCCCTGATGCCCATCAAGACAAGAAATCAACAGGAGAGGAAGGAAGGATTTCCTGCCTGGCAAGAGCAGCCCTGTTTAAATCAGAGATGGAGTTAACCACCCATTCAAACATAACACTGACACAGATTGCCTGGATCTGCCTTGCACAGGATTACCAAATCCCAGTGAACTGTGTTTAATGAAACAGGATGAGATGATTCCGTAGTGCTGGCAGCATGGCAGGCAGAGGAATGATCACAGACTGTCCTTTGTTTGTTTGTCCCTCTGGAAAAACATCCATTCTGTCGCCATCCTCTGCCCTGCTGCAGCCCTTTGAATGTGCTGAGTTGCCTGAGAGATTCTGGGGGAAAATTTACAGCCTGGCCGTAATGTAGATTATGGTTGCTTGGCTGATTAAAGAAGGGTATGTATTTTATTAATAATTGTGTTTGTCCTCAGCTTTAGGGTTTGTACCTCCAGCAGGAGTGGGTTTCCTCTTTGAGTTCACACCTGGTGACACCAGTGATGCTTAGGCACTTGACAACAGGGTAGATGTGAAGATCTGCTGCAAAATCTGAGGGATCTCTTTGGTATCCATGGCAATGAAAGACCGACCTGCTGGCAGTGTCCTCTGCAGCCTAGGGAGCAGAATGAGGGACAAAATACAATTAACACCTCAAATTATCTTCCCTACCACAAGACAGGATTCTTCACATTGCTGTCATCATATGATTAAAGGTTTGGGAAAGCAACAGAGGGAGAAAACATTGAGAGCAGGTAGGGCACAGAGTTCCTTTCAGCAACACAAACAAGAGTGTTTCCAGAGATTTCTATCCATGTCTTCTTTCTGACATGCCAGAAATCCATTTTGATCAAGGTACCAGTGATCCCATGAGGCGCCACCACAACTGGTTTGCTGAGGACAGCTCCAGATTTACACTGGAAATGAAGACACTTACTGTAAATTGACTACCATGAACCCACAGCTCTTTCAGTTCAACAAGTCCAATGATTCTAACTGTGCTCTTTGTAGTTCTTCTTTGACACCACTGCAGATTACACAGAAATGTATTCTTAATTAAATGTCAATATTAACCTGACACATTTTTATTCACAGCTTAATCCACCCTTAAAAGTCAAACTGGATGCATGTTACAAATCCTACTTCCCTCATGTCCTTAGCAGGCTTAGGATTTATTTCTTCTCTGCTTTTTACAGGAGATTTTGCTCTATACTATTCCTCCAAGTGAGTAAAAGTGAGTAAACTCTCACTTTTAAAATTAGTTTAAAAAAAAAAACTGCAACAGAGAATTCTTTTCTCCTTCCCCCACAGCAGTTACAGGAAGGCTTTGTCTAACTCTGCACTTCCACATACATAGAAATGCATTTCAGTGACAGCACTGTGTGCATTTTCCATACCCAGTGAACTAGGCCATTATAAGATCTCTTACACAGCAGGACCTGGCCAAAGATTATTTTTTTCCTATTTTTAATTCCTATCAGAAGTAAAGGGACTTTCTGTAATTATAATCTTTCAGAATTGATTCTGTTTTGATGATTAACACAGCTCTGATGTACAGACCTGCAGCCACAACTCAGGGTGTCTGTGCAGTTGTATCTTTCAGCGCTTTACTGCTTAAAATTATCTACTGAGGGCCAACTCCCTTTCAGATTTCTCTCATTCTCCTCTAGTAGAAGACTCAAACAGAAAAGACACTGTTGATATTTGTGCCTATACCAGCTTTGCTGCAGTACTGGTCCTCAGTGGATGTGGAACCTGAAAGAATACCTGGGACAGAATTTCTTTTTTTACCCCTTGTGCCCAAACATTTTAAAGTGAAATTATGTAGTAGAACTAAACCCAGGCATATTGTCTCAGACACTCCAAAGAAATTATGTCTCTGACACAAGGGGTGTATCTGAATCAAACCTTTGGCTGTTTGGAAGACAAATTAAGTCCAGCATCTTTTGTTTTAATCTTTTCTTAGGCCTATACACACTGGAACCATATACTGGGCAATAACAAAGGCACTATTATGATTACATGGTGATATTATATAATGGTATAGTGCACATCCAGCAGCAGGAGGATGGCATCAGCTGCTCCCTTTGGATGCACAGGATGCTCTGAACTTGCTGGCTATTAGGGATGTCTGCAGGATCCACAAGCCAGTCTCCTCACTGCCACAACTCAGGAGCTACAGCTTCCACCAGTACATTAATAATGAAAATAGTAAATAAAAAGATGCGTGAAAACTCGGATATGACCCTGTCAATGTACACTTGCAGCCCAGAAAGCCAAGTGTAACCTGGCTTTCTTTCATCAAAGCAGCATAGCAGCAGGGTAAGTGAAGTGATTCTGCCCCTCTACTCCACTCTGGTGAGACCCCACCTGGAGTGCTGTGTACAGCTCCGTGGTCCTCAGCACAGGAAAGACATGGACCGTTGGAGTGGGTCCAGAGGAGGGCCACAAAAATGTTCAGCAGGATGGACCACCTCTGCTATGAAGACAGGCTGAGAGAGCTGGGGCTGTTCAGCCTGGAGAGGAAAGTCCAACGAGAGCCTATTGAGGCCTTTCCGTTAATACAAGGGGGCTCACAAGGACATAGTGAGAGTTTTCACCGGGGCCTGTAATGACAGGATAAGGTGTAGCACTTTTAAACTGGAAGACGGTAGATTTAGACTGTAGTTATGGAAGAAATTTTTACAATGAGAGTGACGATGCACTAGCACAGGTCACCCAGAGAAGTTGTGAAAGATGTCCCTCCTCATGGCAGGAGGGTTGGAATAGATGACATTTAAAGGTCCCTTCCAACCCAAACCATTCTATGATTTTATGATACTATGACCAAAACCTCGGCGCAGAACAACAGCACAGGCAACTCACTGCAATAAAAGCATAATTTAGATTATGCTGAATGAAAGCAAACAGTACTAGGCATAAAGCAAACACTTACCTATCTGCCTGGTCTCCCAAGGATCCTATAAATATGGCGAAAGCATTGACTTGAGTATTGGTGGTCAAGACCTGTGCAAACCTCGCTGGCGGGATCCCGTAACGCTCCAGGTTTGCGTCACTTAGGACGATAACAAAATACTCGTCTGCCTCCTCCTTGGCGATTTCCCGAATGGCATGTTCTGTCCCTTCCAAGGTATGGTCTCCACTCATGCAGAACTGGGCGTGGGCATGCATGGTCTGTGTGCACAGCATAACCACGTGGAAACGTCAGATGACTTTAGGAACAAGCATTCATTTCAGCTAGCACAGGAGGGAGTCAATATTCAGTACTGCTGTATTAGGGGATGCATCAGAAATGCAGACAGTGCTCCAGATAGAAAAGATGCAGCTTTTTGTACATAGTATGTCAAATTTTAAGACAGGCAGCACTTCTTAAAAACACAGTTGGTGAAACAATCAAAACCCACACTGGACTTCCAAATTCTAGTAGTGTCTTAGTTATTACCAAATATCTGATTCCTGACAGTAGCAGTCATATTTAAAAATCATAAAACATTTTGTTTGAGCTGTTACAAAACAAATACCCATATTCATCAATGAAGCTGTTACCTATGTAGAAGGCCAGGAATTTTAGATGTTACTAAATCAGGTTCTTCTAATCAAAGGAGCTATTTTAAAAACAGTTTTTGAAGGAAGCTCAAATACATGCTTCTAGCCTTCTAGTTAGCTTCTAACTATAGAAAAATTTTGGTGAATACACTCACTTTGCCATTGTGATTTAACATGTTTCCTATTTAGCACTGACACATTTTCCCAATGCTACTGTGATGCATTGCTTCTTGAAGGTACCATGCTAAACCACTGACCTGGGATCCCTCTGCAGTTTTGAATGAGTCACTTGTGCACTAATAATATCCCATGATTTGGGCAGAGCTATCTATATCACCGTATAATCTCTGGAACTTCCCCTATCCTTTGACAGGAAGTCAAAATGACACATTTAGGGCATAGAAGTCCAGAATAAGGCATACCCAGCTTCTACTATTTTGGCACAATTTGTTTTCTGCCATGTCTCTGTAAGGTCCTGTTTAAATTTAAGGAAATACACAGATTTTTGCTTTCTTGACTTTATTTTACTATCCTCATGTCTTGTATTCTGTGACCTGCCTACAATTTTATCTTTGCAGTCATAAAATCTTTAATTAACAGCATCACTTTTACCTTAAGAATCTCTAATCTTTGCTTATTGTTCTTGGGAACTTTGTCACTCCCAACCAAGGCGATGTTGAAGCCATCTCCTGAATGTCCAACAATGTCATACTGCAAGAAAGAAACATCATCAGTCACCTGTTAGTCACAAATGGCCCTTGGCTCACAATGACATAAGAGAGATAGATCAAAGGCACTTTGCAATTTTCAACAGAAGACCCCCAAGTACTGTTCCCTGTTTCTGTTTATGAGCTGTTTAAGGGAACTACTTGCAATTTCTCACTGACACGAAAACATAGGAAAGAATTGCCAAATAATGAAATTAAGGAACACTTCCTTATTTCCATGATCTGTTTTTCACATCATCCCACCAACTGCAGAGTGGTGATGTGTAAGATCAAGAGCTTGCCCTCTCACATTGTCCACGCATTTCTTTTAAAGCAGCAATTTTCATCCTCTTGAGTCTGACAAACAAGAAGCACATTGTTTGAGAGTAGCTCCTATGCTTGATGAATCTTTTTGGTGACCTCATTCTGCTCTGAAAAAAAAATATTACAAATCCCCTTTCTTGAAAATCAGCACTCCTTATTTTTGTGCATAACAGATCAAAGCCATTGCTGAAAGTATGTGGAGAAGTGAATTCCAAGAGCCCCTGTATGTTTTCAAAGGAGATGGTGTGCACATCATTCTCCTGTGAGATGCTGCAAAACTGACATGTAGAACCACAATAGTTCAAATATCCTGGTGAACAAATAAAGCAATATTGCAAAGCCCTCTGTTTCATGTGAGAGCTTCATTGTTGTTACATGAAAACCAAGACAAGCTGAGTTATGGCAAGGTCCTGACCTGCCCTTTGTGTTGTGGATGTGGCAGCCACCCCAGGGAGAATTCATGAGCAGGACAAAAACGGATTTAAGAGTTGCCTACACCAAGCAAGAGAGCACAGTGTACAGAATCTGAGCCCGGAGAGACCTGAACTGGCAATTCCTCAACATGAACATGCCTGTATTCCCCCCTGGCTGACAGGGAGCTCTGATGCAGTATTTTACCCTTCTGTTTTCTTTTTTTTCAAGTACTGTTACAGGTTCCTGCTGGGTTCACCATCTCTAATTCCCACATAATCATTTGGTAAAAGGCAGGTCTATTCCTCATAGTTTTTCTGTCTTTTCTTTCCTATTGAAAGACACTTTATTTGGTATAAGTCAGGTCCTAGAGAGAGGAGAAATGGCAGTCTTTACAGACAAAGCTCTTTTGTTTCCACATCACCAATTTGCTTAAAAATGTATCAAAAGAAAGCTAGAGCAGCTGGAACAACACTTTTAAAGGTGACACCTCGCTCCGTTAAAGACCAAATGGACCACATACCGCAGATTATTTCAACCAAGGTCAGACCATTTTATGACAGTTCCATGTAAACCAGAATTCCTTCCCCGAGGAGATCTTTATATAATCTAGTCCCCACACAATCCCATTTCTTTCTGCTCCATTGGCTTTTCCCATTTCTGCTCTCCTCAACTCTTACGTGCCTAGTATTTGCTACCAAGCCTCACGTAAAGCTTTCTGTCTGCCACATGCTTTCTCTTCAAAACCTATTTCTTATCACCAATAATGCTTCAGACTCTCTCTTTATGGATATGAAGACATGGCAAATGAAAATATACAAATTTTGAGAATAATGTTGGGGTTACATTCAGCATGCTTCCTAAATAAAACAGGAATATATTCTGCTTAATAAAATCTGAACCACACACAGGGAATGTGTGCATGAGTTTTGTTTTAAAAATTAGAGATATTCAAATCAGAGGAACTAAATAAAGCAGAGGTTTAATGGAGCAGAAAATACACAGTGCTCGTGGTTCTTATGCAATGTCAGAAATGCCCACACATCTTCAGGGTAGGCTCTTAATTATGAAACCTCGCACATCCTCTGCTGAGCAGTTTTGCATTCTGTATCACTTTTAAATCAACAAACTAACTATGTAAAGCAAAATGCTGCCATTCTCCTGTGTAAAAAGGCTGATCTCTTCACAGAGGGACTCCTTCCTGGTTTCCTGGATGTCTCCCACTGGCTGTCCTTGT
Organism: Calcarius lapponicus; assembly: GCA_039654755.1. Taxonomy (NCBI): domain Eukaryota; kingdom Metazoa; phylum Chordata; class Aves; order Passeriformes; family Fringillidae; genus Calcarius; species Calcarius lapponicus. The sequence continues at coordinate 42,598,467 of CM077462.1, read as the reverse complement.
GTCAGCTCTGCCATACTGAGTTCATGAGAATAAGCCAAACTTTGTTGTTTGGGAATATCATTGTGGTTCTTGACATACACCAGTAACAGACCAAGCTTTCATCTCAAACAGTCTGAGTTTAAACTCGGTGTGACAGCCTGTGTAAGGGGAATTGCTATATCTCCTGATGAAACCCTAGATGTTGACCCTACAGCAGGGCCCCCTCCACATTCTTGCACAAGGCGGGAACAGACAACCTGGTTACAGGCAAGGCGAGGCTGAAATGATCTGAACAAACTATTGCAGGCATGGAAAGGCATCCACCTGGGAACATCATGTCCTGTCTGCTCCCTGCTCAGAGAGCTGCTTATTATTCTTTGTGTGTGCCCATGCATGCACCCGATACGATACGTGTGCTTATCTTTAGCAGATGTTATCAGTTTCCTTGTTTCTTTGCTGACAGCTTACTATGCTATTTGTGATTTAAAAAGGTTTGGTGAGGCAGCAGGGAAGAAGTGGCTATTTGATTCATCCTGACTGCTGCATTCTGGGTCAAGTAGGCCTCCTGAACAGAGTGAGATCCTGCTGCGCTGGGGAAAAGAAGAGCTGTGGTCAACAGCCCTCATGTGCTGGTCCTCATGGTCCTCTGATCCCTCTGAAAGCCAAGTCAAGGACGAGGAGTAGCCAAAATCTAATGAGTGTGAGTTTGGTTTTGGGAAGTTCAGCCCCCCAAACTGTGAGGCTGGATAACTTCACAGCAAGGGAATGTAGCTGCACTGATTTGGATTGACTTAAATTGACATAAGACTGCAAGCTGGGAGATGCTCCCTGGGAGGGGGGAGGCTCACAGCAAAGTTCTAGAGGTGACAGAAGAGAGGTTTTTGCCCAGGGGAATGTATGGAACCTGCCACAATTTAGGAAAACAGAGTTTGGGAAAGGAGCAAAACTGGAGCAAAGAAGCTCACTATGAAATGGCAAAGAATTAAAATCTCTCCTGCAGGAAATTATTACCTCCTCCTGATCTGTGTTCTAGTAAATGAACTCTTACTGATTTCATGCTACCTTGGTGCACTCATTGTAAAGAAAAGGTGCAGACAGCTCCTCAGTCCTGGTCAGCTGGGAACCCCAACACATGCAGGCACATGCAGACTTTGTCAAAAACAGTTTCCTTCCTTTGCAGTAGCTAAAGACAAGCACAGAAGAAGGACCTTTGGAAAGCAGGGATCCAATCTAATGCTTTTTCCCCATAAATTCCCTAAGGAGGATTTATGTGGATGGAGTTACAAGTGAGAGAAAAGCTGTGATACAATCTTACTTGAAACTGACTTCGGTTTTCTTTTACAAAATTGCAAGCAAAGGCTCTCAGGACAAATCCAGAAGCAAAATATATTTGCTGCAGTACAGCTTAATTGAAATAATATATTATTGTGGTACACCAGAGCTTGTTTTCCAATAGCCTCAGGTACACTGAGACAAGGACTGCTCTACTCAGGGTACACAACATGTAAACATGTATTTCGAAATAGCATCATTTTGTTGATTTCTTTCCATAGGAAATGGTTAATACAATCTCTGTTCCACTGCCACATTTTGCACTGAATGGATGGTTGCTGCTGCCTAAAATGGGTAAAATGGAAGACTTTGTCTTCTGCAGCTGCCATGCCAAAAGGTTTCTTTTCTGAAGGCATTTAAAAAGCTGAAAGAAGATGTGTGCTGAATATCAAAGGCAGTGTGAAATTAGACTCTGCTGGAGGGCTAGATCTTTATAAATTAATCTCTTTGGACAACTCCGAACATTCTATTTTTTCTGAATTTATTTTAAACCTTTTGTTTATTATTTAAAATAAACTATTCTGCCAAACATGTGGACCATTTCTTCTTTTCCTGAATTAGCAATGCTGCCTCCACAGTAAATTTTACAAACACAGAATGCTGGAACAGGCATATAAAATCTTCAATATCCCTTTAATATAGCTATAAATAACAATTCAGGCTTTTCCTACCAGTTACATAATATGCTATTTACTGAGTCACAATATTTTTAAGGCTTCATAAAATTGCTGTTGTTAATTTACTGGACATGCCTCCTCAATCTGCCACTATGTGTGCAAATCACAGTTACTGGGGATGATATAAAAACATACAGTTTGTGACAGACATAGTACTACCTCAGATAAAAAAGAGAACTTCTGTGCATTGTCAAACAACTGGCACCTAAAATGGGATGTTCAGAAGATGGGCCTCCTGTTTTCCCCTTGACAAGGAATGATTCACTACCTGATTACACCATGGGAAATGGAAGTAGGGAAGATGTCCCACATGAGCATAAAAAGGTGAAAAATACCTGCTGCACTTTTCTGACTTTATAAATGGTAACTTCATTACCTGCTTGGTGCAGTCACATACCCAATACTCAGCTCTTCTGTATAAGAAGGCAAGAAGAAACTATTTTCTACCTTCACTCAGTGCTGTTAAGATCATCAGACAACAGATAATCAACATGATCCTTGATACCAAGGGGTACCACCCATGGGGAAGGCTCAGCTGGGCAGGATAAAACAGTCCAGAAAAAGCCCATCTGATTAATTCAAAACTGTATGTAGCAGAGAAGTAAACCAAGCACCATCAGAAAATCATCCTGAGCAAGAGCCAGGAATTGCTTTCCAAAGTCTGCACTGCAGTTAGATAGCTGAAGAGAACTTTACTATGTAAATCCCCTTTGCTTAACAAGCTAGATGATCCCCTTGGTTCAACACATGTTTTACAAGATAACCCTCAAGTCTGCAGCATATGTTGTTGTGAGCTGTGCAGATGGGGCTACAATAGGAACAGATAACAGCAGGCATATCTGAAGGCCAAAAAAGTCTATTTGTATAAAACCAAGGAAGAAGATAATAAGGAAAAGGAAGAAAGAAAAAAGTGATAAACCGCAGATTTTTAATTGAGCACTACAGAGTTGTGTGTTCTTCTCTTTCGAATGGTTCGTCTCTTAGATATGAGAAATGTTGCTACTTTTGCAGACATACCAAACCTTCATCTTTGTCCTAAGAAAAATCAGCAGCATCGTGCAAAGTGTCAAGAGTTGTACAAAATGGAGTCAGTGATATTTTAAACAAGTCACTGCCTCTCCTGCTCTCTGAAGCCTGACCCACAGATTTTTAAAATCACAGAACTGAAGAGAGTTGGTAATGATACTAACTAATTGTCCACAGTGTGCTGGCTGCATGTCTGGTTCTACATGTAATTCCTTTACCATGCACTTGAGGGTTCTGGGTTCTCAGCTTTAGAGCTGGAGTGAGTGCCTGACTGACCACAACCTCTTGAATAAGGATTGGAAATAAGGACAAATTATTATCTGCATTGTGTTACATCCTTCTCCAGCGTTATCACTTTCTAAGCCATTTTCCTCAGCTGTGTGAATGTAACATAATTTATTGTTCAAAATAAGAGCTGAATGAACAATTGTACCCTGGTCACCATTTCTGTTTTAGTCAAGATTTTATCAGCTTCTTGATTTTTTATCTCTTCCACACTGAGCAGTTCTTACTAAGGAAGTTGCTTAGTTATTTAGTCATTCCTTGTATGGGAACACTTCCATACCTTTTGCAATCTTTTTTACCCTCTTTTCTTTTTCATCTCTACAAGAACTTTTGTGAGATGGGGGGAGCAAAAGTCCACACATTACTCCTAAAGTGAATGCACTATGGATGTTTATAGCAACATTCTCATGCATTCACCTTTATTCTCTCTTCTTCTGTTAATAGTTTAGAACATTCTATTAGCTTTTTTGACAGCTGATGAGGATGTAGTGTTCAAAGAGCCCCACAATATAATTACAAGACATCTTTGTTGGGCACCAGTCTATAGCTGGGAGTGAGGACTAACAGAAAGCTGAGACTTTCTCACTCTGTACTTAAAATCAAAATTATTCTCTTCCACCTGCAGTACTTTACATTGAAAATCACTGAACATCACCTACCATTTTACTTCCCAGTCACCATTTATGGCAAGGTCCTTATCCAACTTCTTGTAGCTGGATTTCCCTTGTTACTTTCTCAAATAACTTCATATAATTAGCAACTTTTGTCACCTTTTCATCCCCATTAACAGATCACTCATGTATGTACAGAACAACAGAACAGCATGGACTCTGGCAGAGATCCCACGACAGCTCCACCACTGACCCACTAAAAAATGACCATTTAGGCTGTTTCTTGTATTTTAAGCAGTATTTTGTTTACCTAAGGGATTTGTCTTTTATCCCCAAAAGCCTCTGCAAGGGACTTTGTCAATTGCTTTTGGCTAAGGAGACTCTACCCACCAACCTTGCTTGTCACACATATAGATACCTTACTTCCCTTTACAAAACCATGTTGACTACACCACAGTATATGATATTTATCCTTTGCCCACTACTTTTCTGTGTGGATGATCCTGCATTTTGCCATACTCATATCTGTGTTGCTCAGATGTACCTGATTTACCAAACTACACAAATGATGCTGCACAATTGCACTGTCACTGTAAATATTTGTCCTTAACTTTTCTATTATCAGTGAGCAGGAGATACATGAACAGCAGAACCAATAAAGCCCTGATTTCCAATTATTTTTTAAATTACATTTGAGTTCCCACATGGTTTCTCTGGGCTAAGGTGGAAGTTTATGGTTACAGCATTTTCCTCCAACAGTATTACACAGTATCACTCTCTACCCAGCATATTTTCATTTTGCTTTCAGGAATGTAGTGACTTTGGGAGCAAAACCATAGTTTCAAATTTGTTTGAAATTCTGCAACGTGCTCCTTTTAATAAAGTTTAAGGGCAAGAAAGCATTACTGCCAAAGAAGATTGTAGCACATGCCTTGTTTTCTTAGAAAAAACATAACGCCTGTCTCCTCTTATAGACTTTTCTCTTGAAAAATAGAAGTGTGCATGATTAGGCTTTAGAAGACATTCTAAAAGCACATGCCTGAATTTGTACATGAGATTCTACAGAAGCACAGAACCCTGTAGAATCATGTTTTTGGAGGAACAAGGTGAAGCAGACCTGACTGAGTTGATCTGGACTAAGTTGCTATTAATTTTGTTTAGGAGATTTTATGTTTTGTTCAGATTTATTTTAATTCTTATGTTTGATGTGCTCTTCAGTAAAGGTAGCGGACATTTCTATTCTTCCATTAAACACAAGATATGTCCAGAATAAACTGGAGACTGCCATTCCTGTCTTCTTTATGGCTAAAGAAACATGGCCTAGACCTTATTTAGGCTTACTGAGACAAAAAGAGCACGATATTTATTTACATTTCATTTGCAGGCTACCATTAAATAACATTTGTAACCTAGTATGTTTCAGTACAAGAAATTATTTCTTGTTTTCAGTTAACTAGAAGAGAGAAGGGACAAAGAAGTCTGGTCTCTTCCCATGACCAAGTACTGCTGTGTGTGCTCAGGGCAGATGGAAGGACGTCATATCTCTGCGTGTCCTGAAGCTCATATTTACTTGTGTTTTGTAGGCTTCAGTGTTTCTTCTCAAAGAAACAGATAAAACCAGAAAAAAACCCCAGCAAATCTCACTAAATCAAAGTCTTAGATTGAATACTCCCCTGCTGAAATGTGTAATGTTTCCTGCCCTCTCACTAGTATTATTTTTCAGGTTACTAGAAATTGATTAATGTCTTTATTTCCTTGTGGGAATGAATAATATTCTTTGGCTAGACTGACTGCTGAAACACTTTTTCCAGTGCTGCACACAGGCTGTGCAATAACCCCAGAGCTCCCAGCCCAGCTGCAATTACCTTGAATTTGTGCTCATAATTCTCAAAAGCTTCCATGACCATGCAGACGGCCTCCATGGAGCGCTCCAGGCGCCCATCCACGCCGTTGAAGCGGTACATGCTGCCCGAAACATCCACCACCAGGCGCAGGCGCTTGGGCTTCTGCTGGGGGCTCCCCGGCTGCAGGGAAACACCACAGAACTCAACCCACCAGAAATGGGAAAGCTAAACACCAGTAAAAATAAAATAATCCAAAAGGAAACCCAATGCACTTTGCAAATCAAGAAAATTTTATCCAGTAAACATTGTTTGCTTTTGCTGTTGCAGTTATTTTTTTTTCAAGAACAAAAAACCCACCTGTTTTTCTGTTTCAAACCAGTTGTTTGACAGAAAACTCAGCTCATTGCTTCCTCTTACCTTCAATGACTGGAAACAAAATACCTCAAAACATTCCACACATGCTTGTCAGGAAAAAATTTTTCTGTTTCAGTTTTGATTATTAACATTTTATTTCAGTAAAGAAACTCTCAAAATTTGGCAGAAGGAGCCCTTTCTGCTCTTTTCTGCCATTTCATAATGGAAATGCTTTTCCTTGGCATGCAATACTAACAGTGACTGTATATGACTGTAAAAACTTGTCTGCTGAGGCTAATAACATTCCAAAAATGTTTGAAATCTTGTTCTGATTAACTACTAGTTCCATCTTCATTCTAATGCTGAAACCATTCTTTTTTTTTTCTGAAAACAAATTCCATCTGTTCTAACAATTTTTGGCACAGTACATTCAAGGGAGATGTTTTATTTAGCATGCAATGAGATGTGTCTGGATTAAAGTATGAGGCTATTAAAGATGACCTGACAAAAAAAACCCAGTCACAATATAAACAAACAGCTAAAATGTTCCTTTTACCTGTAAAGGATTTCTGTACTTTATTTTTTTAATAGACTGTGGCATCCCTGCCCTCCCAGAAACAAAAGAAGGCTCATTAAATCCTACATTTTTTTTTCCTAACTGAATTATTTTTACAAAGCATTAAAACTGGTACATTGAGTAAATACATTTTGAAAAAATGAGAATTGATGTTTCAATCACTTTTCCCTTACTGGTCTTTCACACAAGCAGTGGCAAATTCCATAAATTATTTAAAGCAACCTAAGGACCAAACTGCATAAAAAATAATATCAGGGATTTATCGCATGTGAGTAGCTGACTTGCAAAAAGATGCTGTACTCAGCCATTTGACAAAACCAACTTAGTGTACTTAAAAATTGCAATCTGTCATTAAGTATTACTGTTAAATATTATGGACTAGCCCCACTAGTTTTGGCTGGGTTTAGTAGGTCTGATTCAAGTGGTTTCTCTGTTGCTGACTCACATAGATCTAACTGTAAAGCCTTCTAAAGAATGGCTGAATCAGGTTATAGGACAGTCAACTTTATCATATCTTAATGGCTCTTCCTCACACTTTTTTTTCTATTATAATTTTATTCTTGTAAACTCAATTATCTGTGGCAGTTGAAATTATTATCATACCATGGAATAAGGAAAATACATTTGTAAAGCACTTTTTTTTTTAAACTTCCAAAGGGATCAGCATATTTGTTAACAAAAATTAAGCTAGAGAGAAAATATTTTCCTTTTTTCTATAAAAGCAAACAAAAGAAATGTTTTCTTCTAATTGCCTTCTCATCGTTAAAATACGAAATAAGAACATAAAAAAGTGTTGCATTGGATCAAAACTTAGCACTGCCTAGATTGGTGTCCTCTTTCTGAGGGTGGCCAACCGGAAATATTTATGCAAGACTATAAAAAGAGGTACAGAAAATTTTCCATCAGTGGTTGCCTCTGTGCCAGGGACATCCCAAGCCAGATATATTTTTCTGAGTTTCTCATCCATATAGCCTACTCAAACTCCAAAGAGATGCACTGTACAGCCACTATGAAATCAGCACTGTACAGCCGCTATGAAATCAAACTGGTTAAGCTCTTCTCCACCTTTCCCTGGTTCTTGTTGAACACTTACTTGTGGCTCAAGTTCTCCACGTCGTTTATATATGGCTTTTTCTCCTGTCAGCCCATCAATGATTTTGGCATCATCCAGCTCTCCAACAGCTTGGTGTCTCAGCCATTGTCTTTCTTTACCCTTGGCCTACAACAGAAAAGATGTGATGTGTGTGTCAGACAATGTAAGACATACACATTAATTTCTTTGTAATGATGTGATAAGTTTGGCCTAAGTCAAAGAAATCCAGCCACATGTTCACAGCTGTCCTGGTCTTCTCTGAAAGAAAAATCAACACTGAAAAATAACATGTTCCCTCTGTAACTTGGTCTTTTTTCAGTAGCTTCATATATGGGAGTATAACTGGGAACTACAGAAATGTTAACCCTTCTTCTTGCAAATATGCTGAAAATGTGTGTGGAAGGCCTGTTCAGATACACATACAACTGAAGGGACACACAACCTGACCATTTGTTAGGTGTTTTCAATCCACACAGAACGAGGAAAAGCTATTGGGTGACTTAAAAAACTAAACAGTATCCATTTTATCCACTTTAGGCAATGGTAAATGGTTGCTTTTAAAACAGTATTAACAGTATAATCTAATTACATATTCAAAAAAACCTACTTTTAAAATCGTGATACTCAAGAGACAGTCCAATAAGCACTTCTTTTGTTTTAGTTGAAAGGACATTGGTTATCTACAGCCTGATTCAATGAAAATACATTACAATCAATGAATTCAAACATTCATGGAACTCCTGTACACAGAGCATGCAGTTAAGATTGAAGACTCAAGTGTTATAATAGTATAAGCAGTATATTTAAGCACGTTTTCAAAGGTTAGCTTCACCATACATAAGGTAGAATAAGTTCATACATAATGCATAAGATCCCCTAAAGAGAGCAAAGTCTGTATATATGGGGTTTATGGTTTATTTAATTTGTTTAAATCTTTGTGTTAAAATTGCTCATCCTAGTAGTAAGCCCAACAAGGAAAGACAATTTTGAATTTGTATACATATAATGCTTTTGCCCTCTCAACAAATTTCTGGTCAGCAACTGGAGGAAAATCAAATATCCAACAGGACTCAAACTGTCTTAAACATTGAATTTTAGGAATGAAAATCAATTCTTCTCTGATGAGCAGGAAGTCTTATATTACAAATCCTCAGTAAACTGCAGGCCTGGGATTTGAAAGGATGAATCTTTATCGTTCTGTACAGTTAGGTAATGACTTCTTCAGGTTCAGAGAATCTTTGATTTTGCTCTGAACTAAATCTATGAGGTTTTGTTTCAGTGTGTGGAGAAGGAGTTCTGGACTTCAGACTACTGCCTTTAATTACTCAAGATTATTGGACTACTTGCCCATGAAAATAAGTGGGTGGAAAGACTACAAAGCCACAGAAAAATGTTTTGATTAACAAAATCAAAAGCTTTACAGATGCTTCCTGATGGGAAGGAAAAACAATGTTTCCCCAAAAACATGGAAACCTCAACCTTTCAGTAAATCACAGAAGGGAAAGTTGAAAATATTTCGGAGGTTGTGAATTCACCAGTTGTGTTCTCTGATACATTTCCATGGTGCTGCAGTCAACTGAGCTTTAAGCCACTTTGGCAGTGGGGCATCCATGAGTCTGTTTGTACCACCAACTAGGAATTTCTACTATCATTAAATATGCCTGGGATGAAAATTAAATCCCTTCTTCCATAGGATCACTGATCCCTTTGTTGCCTTCAGAGTTGTGTAACATTCACCTGTGAATTCCCAGTGACCTCTACGTGTCCCACCAAAAAAAACCTTTTAGTTTAAAAGCATTTACAATTTTAAGAGAAAACCATCACTAATATATATACACACACCTTGTTTTGATAATATATATATATTACTTTGTCTGTAAATGTCAGAGAAAAAGTTGTGTATGTGAAGTTATCACATCTAAATATGTAGTTTGTAATGGTAGAGGATGTATTAAACACTGCCAGTTGTGGTCCGCATTTGTTTCTGGGAAAACATTACACAAATGTTCCCTTAGCTGCTGAAATCATGAAAATACTACTGACAGGGCACAGGGTTTTTCATATTTCCAGCTCTCCAAGCCATGCTTATTATAGGACTGCTACTATTTTACTCTTGCTGCTATGACCAGACTGACCTACATGGTCTAAATCAGACAGTGCCCAGCAGGTTCAGTAACTCAGGCTCAGGTTTGCCCAGTTTAAATGTAGAAGCCTAAATGATGCTGAGAAGCTACAGGGACAGTTCCCCCTAGTTCTCTCTGCAATCATCAATAAAGAGAGAAGTACTTTCTGGAAAGCAAATCACCTCACATTAAAGAAGGTCTTTCTGAGTGACTGACTGACCATAACCTTTTGAATTTGGAGCTCAGACAGACAAGCTTCAGGGGAGAGAAGAAAGAGCCCATCAGTGACAGGATTTCCTGGACTTCTGGCTTTGCTACTTCTACAGAATATAAACAAAAACTCATTATGTTTTGATAACATTGTTCAAAGAGCTGACAGAGATCAGCAAGTTATAAAAAGCAAAATGAACAATGAAATTACATTCTCAGACTATGTTTATGTATCACTTTGAAGGATCTGCCTATTCCAAAAATTTCTTTCTGCTGCTACTAACTTTTGGCAAGCCATAGACAACTGGAACCATATCCCAGCCTCTTGATTCTAGGGAGGTAAAATTTAATAAAATTAATATATTTTAAACAAACCCACAAAAATAACAATAAAAAGGCATATATTAAAGGGGAAATCCAAGTTAAATGAACATGGGCAACATATTTGGATTATGTGAACACAGTTTGAAACAAAGCAAAATCAAATATTTTTAAAAAGCCAAATATGTTCTCTACCGAGAAGGTAATTTAGGATTTTCACAAAGTTAAAAACACATAGAAAATCTGAGTTGCAAATTTTACTGCAATGAACTTTGTCATTGGTTTCTTATTTGAGATATAAGGAATGACTGACTCATAACAGAAAGAAAACTGTTCTAGTTGAGAACTCAGGGTGTACACAGGACTATACAGAAAATAATGGGACACAGATGCACAGCTCTTCGTGAGGGCTAGATGAATTACCCTGCTGAAGAATTCAAACAACTTTTTCCCTCTCAAAAACATCACATGAAATGTGTTTGTACTCAGCTTCCTTGTTAACAAAAGGCATTTTGCAACTAATTAACTCCTATTATAATTTATCTTCATTTTCCTAGTTCACCTTCTAATAAAATCCTAACCAAAATCTATATAAAATTCATAAAGTTAAAAATTTTCTTTCACTATTGCTCTTATTCGTTGCCTAGCTTTTTCAAATTCAGTAATTTGTTTTATTCATCATAAATTACATTTCCTAACTTTGTGGTTAGCTGTTACAGGTTTTGGCAGGAAGTTAGCAAAGTCTTATAAAATACTGCAGCTTGTAAGACTTTGCCTTGATATGAAAATGACCTTTTTGAAAAAAGCAAGAGGATATGCCTCCTTATAATAAAATATGTTATTTTTTTTTATTAACATGACCCCTGAATGTAAGAATTTTGACTCCAAGGGACAGATAAGACAGACTCAAAAAAATACTTCAAACTGAAGATTCACTTATTGACCTCATACCCAGACCGTGCTTCCAATACCATATGTGCTAAAAATCCACCTAGATATAAATGTTGTAAACAAAACTGAGATTTACATCCAACTTTTTTCAACAGAGACCTGTCTTTATAAGCCAAAAGTCTGTGTCCTGAACTGAAGCACATATTAAGTACATGAATTACTTAATTATGCCCAACTTAAATGTTCATTACAGGAGGAGTTCTCTGAATTGGTACATTCATAATAAAACTGGCTAATGGTTCTTTGTGTATATATGTGATTATAGTAATGCTGTTGCAGCCACAAAGGTTTAAAGGTAAAAATAAGGCAAAGAAATACAACCCTTCTTACTTGCAATACCAGGGGATTAGCTTTCTTTGGCCAGGAGGAGAGTGTTTATCATACAGAGTGATTTCTTTCTGTATTTCAGTTTTATTGCTTAAGACACAGCACAGTGACTAATAAACTAGGGTATATATACACAAGTGGTTAGTAGCCCTCAACAGAAATACTTATAATCAAATATGTCTTATAAGGAGTAAATCACTTTTCCTTTAATTTTCACTGAAGATTAGCAGATGCCTCCTAGAAACAATGCACTTACAATTTTATTTACCCTGTATATGAACACTAGTATTAAAAAAGCCCAGAAAAACCACCATGCCAGTTACCAGAAGAAAGGTAAACTGGTGGTTTTAGTGAGTCTCCACTTAGGAGATTTGGGCTATACCTATTTCTATTACCAGGAGTTAAAAAAAACTGAGAAAAATAAATGTTTTCAGCTGTATATGTAGTAAAGCTCCTACCTGGAGTGGATGCCTCTTTTAACATCTACATTTTGCACTTCACAGCTAAAAAATACTCTTGGACTGGAGGTAAAGACAAAGACTGGGCTCTCCACACCTTCACAAATTCTTTTCATAATGTGTAGTAGTATTTTCTGTCACAAAACTGTGCTCCTGAGTAAGTACTCTCCGTAAGGTGTGGAATGGGAATAATGGAGCATGTAGAGATGAACACTGGGATTCACATGTAGGCTGCCTTTTAAAACAGTAATATGAAACTGTTCATCCTAATTGATTATAACCTGAATTTGCTTTTAGCCTTCAAAGGTATGACTACCAGATGTTAACAGGATATTAGCAGGATAGTATTTGGGGCTAATGTAATGACCTCCCTGTGCTCCTTTATCAGAGAATCTAAGGTTACCTGCAGATTATCCAAGATGATGCGGAGTGACTGAACTTGACGTCGGACTGCTCCAGAGAACCTTTCATAAGTTGATGCATCATATTCACTCATCTGAATCTCTTTCAATCTAAAGGAAAGAACAAGGAGCTGAGAACACTTTAGGAAACCCGCATATATTTCATTTACTTACTAAACTAAAAGTTTATTTACTTGGTAGCACGGAAATTTAGACTACAACAAGCACACAGAAGAGACAAATCAGAGAAATGGCAGCTGTTCTTGTGAATTTTTGATAAGGCAGATGTTCACCAAGGTCTACAGGGACTGTATCGCATTAAAACTTATTAAAGCTTTAATATGACTAATATATGACTCTCTCCTAATATGCTTTAAAGTTTGAGAAGTAAATCAGAGGTTCTGAAAAATGTGATCAAATTTGAAATGTTGGCTCAGGTGTTGCTATCTGTACAGAAAAGGATCATGAGTTCATTACTTCATTGTCGGAGTATTTTAAACATATCCTGATTCCTGCTTCAATACAAAGGTTAAGTAAAATACTATAAAACCTGTCCTTGAAGGCCTAAAAATAGTAACTGTTTCAAATACTTATCTTTGTGCTTCATTAAATGAAGAAACCCTGAAACAAAGACGTTTTAAATGAACATTAACAAAAACGTGCTCCCCCACAGCAAATGAGTCATGCACTATCCTGTCCAGCGGCCTGTAACAGAGAGCGCACCTGCACCATGAAAATAGATACATGCTTTCTTTATAAGCCAAGATGTGTCCATTTCAAGTTCTGTACCACCTTTTGAACAGCACAGCTTAGCAGAACAGCTGAAATTCACCATTGGAATGTAATTACAGAGGTCCAACAGTGAAGAATGAGCTAGGGAACAGGCAAATATGCTGGGAGTGCTCACTGTTCAGTATTTGCCATGACCCAAAATCACTCAGAGAGGCAGCAGTCGTGTACCTGCCCACCCCACGGCAGCACGTGGCTGGGTTCAGTCCTGAGCTAAAACATACTGGCCTATCTGTGCCCAGCCCATTTCAAACAAGCACTTCATAACAGCATAATCTCACTCACAGTGTTTAAAAAATATAGTGTTTTTCACTGAAATATAAATGGATAGTAAAGTATGTATAGGCTAATTTTATTTCTAATGGCAAGTCTTTATAACACTATCACAAGTTAATTGCCTGGATCATGAACTATACCTCAGAACTGCTGTTTAGACCAACCCTTTGAAGATAATATTAAAATCAAACATCAAATCTTTGTTGTCCCGATTATGATGTCTTTTTCTATATGAAGTTTTGCATACACATAGTCACTATAGGCAACACTTATTCATTAGAGGCAGGAAAAAGTTACTTTCAGTGCTGCACATTTAATTTCATGAATCCTGCCAACAGAGTTCAGTATCTTCAGATCTATAAAAGAAACAAAAAGAACCTCACATGCCATTTTACTTTGATGCACTCTACATAAATCCAAAGTGAAAGATAGTTCAGAAAAATATAATGAAAAATACTGCAGCTATTCCAGAGTAGTTGTTAATTTCATTTTTGTCAAATAGGGCAATTTAAAATATTTACCACTAGAAGTACTATCTAGCCAGGAAACCATCAATATCTTTTATATGAAATTTCTCCTCTCCAGATAATCCTGTATAAACAAAGCAGTGAAATCTCCAGTTTCCTTTTTCTTTTTTTTCTGTCAGCCTGAGGACTCCAACCTCCCTATTTTTATCTGTTAGTTCCCACAACTATACAAGTGATACAGAATAATGATCCAAGTCAAATGTGGTTTCATAATCGGCTACATTTGCAGCTGGTACATGCCAGCCCACTTGGGTTTTGCAGGACAGGAATTGTTACCTCGTGCAGAGATACCCAGATTTTACAGGGCATAGCTGTACTGTGCCCACAGCATGCAGCAGTAGCCAGGAATTTCCCCTTTTCTCTATTTTAGTAAATGACCACACAGGCAGTAGAAATTCATCAAAGCTTGCCAGGTGGACATATGCACAGAATAATGTACCGTATTCAAGACCATACATATCCATAGTTTCTATTATGAAGCAGCTCAGAAGCAATTTTGAAGAGGTGGGATGCTTTTTTTAATATAAAATACCAGAGATTGACTTGAGAGTTCAGTTGGTGGAAGAAATCTGAATCTCTGTGCATATTCTAGGAAAGAGTAACTGGTAACCGCACATCACACTCATGCTGAGAAGACCTGCTGTTTGTGCTAATTAGCTGCTGAAGCTTAATAGTTCAAATTAGAGAATCACAGAATATTCTGAGGTGGAAGTGACCCACAAGGATCATCAAGTCCAATTCTTAAGTGAATGGCCCATACAGAGATCAAACACAGAACATTATCAGCACCATGCTCTAACCATCTGGCTATAGAGCTTTCAAACAGAAGCAATTTGCTTGAAGTGGTCCATTTTGAAAGACACTTATCAAGTCATTAATTCCTAACAACATACAATCTGGATTCATCATAATTCAAAGAAATTTTCATATAATCTATTTATTTTTAAAAAGATAAATATTTACCTCCATCTCCTTCTCCATCTAGCTATGTTGTACTTTGCCAAATCACATAATCATTTTAACCTTGTGGCTTAATTCAATAAAACATTCCATACCTCTTGCCCAGAACAGCTAAAGAACATGTGCTGGTAAACTCTGTTAAGTGATAATGAACCGGGTAAGGAAGCTGATACATGCAGTTAAGAAAGAAAATTCTTCTCAGCCATCTTTTTCAAATTCTTCTGGGAAACAGAAAAACAAAAACAGACTTTCACATTACCTCTGTTTAAAGGCCTTTTCAGCCATCTCTCGAGCAGCTCTCTTAACTTCCTCAGGAACAGCATCCTTTTCAGCTTGGGACACTTGGTAAACCCTGTGGCCAGCGTCCAGTCGATATGGCCCACCTTTACCACCTAACCCAGCAGTGTCTCTCCCACCTAAGATGATTGAGATAAAAAACCATTATGAATATACTCTTAAAAAATAAGGAATTTTCAAAAATTTTCTTTAAAGCTTCCATTGTCATCTACATGTGTTCCAAAAATGTTGTTAACAATCCCCAGCTGAAATATTTATTGTCAAAGGTTTTCAAAACCTAACACTACCATGGTAAACAAGAACTCCCACAGAATACTTGTGTTTATAGTTCCTTGAGACATGATTCATAAGGATTTCCACACTGTGCAAAGGGGACCATAGAACATATAAATCTTGAACATTTCTTCAGAGCTCCCGGTCCCAGACTCTGTCTTCTCTCTAGAATTTGTTGGCTTAGACTGCTTCCAAATCACATTATCTTGTGACCACTATCACGACTTATTAGAATTAGGAGGTACTTTGCCTGTTCTGTGTACCTCTTGCCTACACTATCTGAATTTTTGCAGCTACAGGGACATCTAAGAGAATGACTCAGCCTAGTTTTTGTGGCTGCAAGCTTCTTGTTCTCTGTGTGGCCAGTAAAAGGAAACAAAAAAAAAATATAATTGAACAAGAGATCTGCTCCATACAGTTTAAGTTAGACATTGCAAATACTTTTTTTCTCTTCTTTTACTGGCAATAAAGCAACCCTGTATTGGGTAAAATAGATCTAAGCAGAGGATAGCTTTGTAAAAAACCGTTTTTGACTGGCACAGCATCTCCCTTAAATATCTGTCAATGATTAATTTAAAAAAACAAACAAACAAAAAACAATGAAAAACCTGTTCCACCAGCCCACATATTTCCACCAACATGTGGCATGTTGGCTGGATCCACTTTTCCATGTTTGGGGGAGCTGACATCCAAACCACTTTCCCTCTCAATGGTTATCTGTAAAAGAGAGAAAGATGTAAATATCTCTTATAGCAAAGAAAATACCCTAACAACCTAATGATAACTACTAGGTGTGCTGAGCAGCTGTAGGACCAGCATTAGAACAGAGCAGAGTAAAACACGGCTCCTGAGTGGCACATTAGACTCACACCTGAACTAAGGCTATCTGGACCCCTCTGTATTCTGTTCATACCCACACCAGAAATTGCTTCCTGATAACTGCCCAACATAACTCAGAATCTCCCTGTAGACAGAATCACCTGCAGTTCAAACACTTCTCAGAGTAATGTACATCTGCAGCACAGCATATCCATTTACACATTTCATGTGCACCCAACTGCAGCCCCACATTCCCTGTGCATGGGTAGATTGATGTTCCTTTCATGAGCAGTGACTAAAGAGATGAGACTGGCCAGCAAATGGCCAGTTCAAATGACAGGCTCATGGAATTCTCAACCCTGTTGCCTGGACCCCAGAAGTTCTGCCATGCTGGGTTTTCCAGACCTGTCCGCTGACTCACGGCACAGCTGGACGCCCAACAGCTGCCAGATGGTCAGGGCTGAGTCACTTTAGGCTGGGGCTGGACTTAAGTGGGTGACTGAAGGCAAAAATACTCCTTCCCATTAGGAACTCTGAGTCATGTAGTAAATCAGTGAATCATGTGTGAACTGCCCCTTACTAATCTTCTGAAATTTAGTGCCACTTTATATTTTTTAACGAAACCCGGTGACTGAGATAGAAAAGTAATATCTCTAACCACTTAAAATTAACTTCTTATCTACCATAATACATTTAATACTCCAATGAATTTAGATGTCCCAAAAACTATGATTTATTGCCTTCTGAGAAGTTCACTGGCATTATCAGGGTTTTCACTGTAGAGCAGTGAATTCACTGTCTTGCAGACTCAACTGCATGCTGACATGAATTCCACACATGTTTTTGAACTGAAAACATGTGCTCTAACAACACTGTCCTGGCAGCTATTCAAAACATCATTTTCTTTCCCTTTACAGAATTTATATCAATTCAAAGAGGTACAGTACATCCTCTGTGAACCATGTCATTAGTGTAAAATCAAGATCTAATCTGCTAAATTACATCCATTTAACATTTGTATAGGGAGAAACATGTAACCACAACAGCATACTACCCTTAGGGTTATATACTTTTTTTGGTTTAAGAGATTTCCTCTAAAATAAACCGCTCTTTTTTTTTTTTGCATAACTGGTAGATTTAAAAACTATCAAAAACACTAGTTAACAAAAATTGCTGAATTTAGTTTAAAACAAAATTATAAACACAAAATGATAGTTTCAGCCTCATGAAACAAAATATTATTCTATAATGAGAAACAGGAAATTAGGCAAAAATTTTACATGTTCATGCTTATGTATTTTTTATAGAAAAATGTTCCTTCTTAAAAAGAAAGTTCTGTGAAACAAACATAACTATAACCAGTGATGCAAAGGTCATATTCTATTTTTGTCGAGTTTTTCCACTGAAAAATTCCACTAAACATTTTGAAATACAAGCATTGTTTAAATCTTCAGTGAAAAAGTCTGTAGACAAAAGAGCTTTGGTGCTAACATATCCTTCTCAAGTTTAAGTTGTTCACAAATAGTGGTTCTAGTACACATGCACTGGAAAAGTTTCTAGTATAAACTTATTTTACAACAATATTGATCTGATTAAATCTGATTAAAGCAGGTATTTGTAACTTTGAAATGGCACGTGGTTAATAGAAAATCTTCAATCTTATAATGATTTTTTTGCTTTCTCTTCTTGAAAGGACACCAAACATCCAACATTTAATTTCTGTTAAAATTTTGAAATAAATTAGTAGAGAAAAAAGAAAACAAACAAGGGCTACAATCTATCATAGCTTCAGAATGTGAGTTCTTCAGTATTTTTCTTTTTATGTATAGTTAATAGCTGAATGGAGACAATAATTGAAAATTCAATGATACTGGAGTGGAACACCACCAGCAGATGTGTAAATGTCATGCCAGTGAATTGCAGCACTTTCCTCTGCTTTTTTTTAAGTATCACCTATGCAGACAAAAGGTAGTAGAATAATTTTGTTAACTCTGAATACTTTAGCTACCAATATTTATTAGCACTGGTTTGCTGGGGTAATTATTTTTCAAATTTACCATATACTTTGAAACTGCATTATATTAGCACACCGTAGAATCCTCTGAAGCGAATCTTCTGGATATACTTTCCTGGTTTTTCTTTGAGCTCTTAGATAATTTCCTTCCTGACCTGTCACACTTCTCCCCTTCCCATTTCCATATCTATGAAAGGTAATTTTACAAATTTCAGGGTAATTTTACAGCCAACAAATTGTCTCTACTCTGAAAGCACCTCTATAAACTAGAAGTTAGACTACCAAATACCTATATAAGAATTGAAGATATATTTTACAAATAAACAGTAAATCAATGAGCCTTGACATGAAATCAGAGGGAGGATCAAGAAATAAAACTGAAAAGAAAAACTTTTGGATAATGGTACATTCTTCAGGATGATAATTATAGAGATGGAAGAGCCATAGGTAAGTCACCCCTCTGAGGACTGGAGGAATTCTTAACATTAGAAACTATTAGAAAGGTAGATTTAAGGGTCAGAATCCAAAACTGGATGGATTAGGAACCTGAGAAACTGAAGATCACTCAGCAGGAAATATCTAGTTTGTCTAGAGCGAGAAGGAAGACAAGAAAAACAAGTATTAAAAGCAGAGAAAGGGCTCAAGCAAACCTAAAATCCACACTAGCTTTGCCAAGCTTGTCTCACTGTAATTTCCACAATGAGTTTTCTATTACTGTTATGATGGGTATTTTTCAAACATATAAATTATTTCCTTGCTTAAAAGTTGACCTGTTCCCTCCTGAATATTTTCCATTTGAATCTAATTGCAAGACTTCTAGGAACTTTTTTCCTTTCAAAAAGTTTTGATTAATCACCCCTTCTTGAGAGAAATATGTGCTCTTCCTAGCTATACACGCACTGAAAGGCACTATTCATTACTGCACCATTGTGCGGATTCCATACTGCCTGGTGTGCATATTATGGCTTTGTGAAACAACACACAAATTCAGCCTTGCAGCCTTGAGCTATGAGGCACAGGTCAGAGAAGAATAGCTGGAAGAACTGAATTTTTTCCTCTGAAATTTCCTTTTGATTTCCAAAAGAACCACTATTTCCAAAATATTCAAGGCACACATGTTTCAATTGTAAATTATCTAAACTTGTTTTTATATTTGGTGATTCACAATCAGAGTGTGAAAGCACTTTTCCACTCCCTATCTGGGAAGGTTTTTTTTCAAAGTCTTCATCACACAAGTAGCACAACTATCATCCTCTCCTGGAATATACAATTCTTATTTTATTCTCTGTAGAGTCCTAATTGTCAGTAATCCTCAATGTCTTAGTCTCTGGTTTAAAATGCTTTTGTTCTCTCATTTTCTTTCTATATTCTCAGGTACTTACAGCAATAGGCAATGGGTACATTCATAAGGATTTTGTGATGCAGGCTCTGTAGGTCTTTCAAATTCAATTAAACAAAAATTTTGCATGAGAGAATACGAATAGTTCAGGTCAGAAGGATGCCAAAGGAATGTGCTTTTCTTAAGAGGCAATGACAAGAAAGGAGTGCTTAAGAAAAAGGGAAATTGAGAAACAACAACAAATACCATGACTTGTTAATACATTGACTTAATTGTCTGGTCCTGCCTCTTACACATCCAGTAACTCCTGGCAGTCAGGGTAGCCACACAGGAATTAAACTGAACACTGATTTTACTTTCAGTGAGAGATACATGGCATCTGAACAACTTGCTCTAGATCAGTTCCTTCTGAAAAATATGAATGTATGACAAAATGCTTTTACGCGCCTCCACTTTTTTTTCCCCCCTTTTTCCTGACAACACTGGGATTCTAAGAGCAAACTGCAGAGGGAAAAATGATACAAACATATTCAGTTTGGAAACTAAGTGATCTTATCTTCCTTCATGAAAAAGATAAAGAGGCTGAGAGAAGTCCATTACATGATTTACCACACCCAACACCACAGTAAAACCAGATGTTTCACATCTGTGCCATACTTATGCCAAACAGCCATTAAACACATACCAATCCCTAATAGTGGCCACTGCAAAGATGAGTCAAAGGTTGGTAGTTTTGTCTAGACTTCAGCTGGTCAGACAAACTATGGCATACTGTATACTAAACAAATCTGAACTATTTTGGAAGTGGACTAGAGCCACATTCATGCCAGTTAAGTGAATGTGGGATTGAGTTCTATTGAATTCTGATGTGAAATAATCTAATTTAATAACATTAACCCCTGGAGAGTAAGGAAGCACTGACATACTTTTGACACTTTCACAATCCCTCAGTAAGAGACAGAGGCTGTATTGAGGATCACACAGCTGACCCAGATACACTGTGCATTGCCACTACTACAAGACACTGTCACAGCTATGGGAAGAAAAGAGCTTACATTAACCCATTAGAAAATAACCCACAATAAAAGCGTGGGAATTATGAAGACGGATGCTGTACTCTATTATTAAAATTATTGATGCCCCATACACACCCATATTTCATTCTAACATATGAGTTATTTTCACAATACAGTACTTCCCTTTTGATTTCAGAATTAATTTGCTTCTAATGCATTTAAAAAAAATCTCTCTGGCTCTCTGAGTAAAACTGACCAAAAGTGTTATCAAATTTAGCTTCAGCTGATTTTGTGCAGGTGACCTTAATTTTAGCATCCAGTAATTTTAATTGTACATTGCAGCAAAACTGAGAAGAAAAAAAAATCTTTAAAAAGAAGATTCATCATTTAAGGAGAGTACCAAGCAGCACAACTGTGCAATTCTGTATCTTAGCAAGTACTATTCAAAGTACATCTGCATTGAATGTATATTAGTAGCTCTATTATTAACATGTTTATAATAGTATCCAGTGTAATGAATAAAAGACCTTTAGCAAAGTCAACTGAAATGAACATTTCAGAAGATCTATTATTCAGTCATTCATGTTTCAGATTATTAACAACACTCCCCCAAGTATGTTAAGTCATACATCAGCTCCTCATTCTTCAAGTCTGTTACCACTAACTTAAGACTAAGATTCCACAACTTGTATTTATTGTGGAGACAGGGAAAGAGAGGGAATTTCATCTTCTCCTGTCTTGTCCCACTTGAAATTTTGTTTATTCCTGGCAGGTTTATGCAAGAGATTGAGCCAACAGCTTTCACTGTCCAAACCTCCGTTACAATTGTGTAAAAAGCTGGCTCTCTAAAACAAGGGCCAGAACATGTACTCAGACTTAACTGCTGGCAGATAGAGAACTCATGGTTACAGGTTAGGAAATATCTTTTAGAATCTGTAAGCAGAAATCAGACAAGCTTGAAAATATTTCTAGCTTTGAATAGAAAAGTAATCAACGAGTGACAGCTTCCAGTAAAATGTGAAGGGCTCTCTTCTTAATACTGACTGGGATGCAAGTGGGATGGAGATAATTTTTTTTTGCAGTAGACATTCATGCCATCCTGCCCTGTAACTGACACTGCAACACTGCAAATGGGCTAGAGAGTGGATGGTCTTTTAATACAGCAGCTTACTTTTGTATCCTGACAGGGTTAACTTCATTAAAATTCCTGAAGGGTGCAGGAGGTGTCAGTGCCTCCCATTCAGGACTGCTTGCCAGAAAGATCCTTTGTGGGGCTCACAGCAACAAAAGCAAATTTCTGCCTCAGGAATGGCAAAGAAACTCTGGTTTCCAATGGGGGCGAGCTGCCTCACGTACAGGGGAACAGACCTTTCACCTCTTAGTTTTAATTATCTCCGGTCCTGACAGGCTGAACTCATATATAATCCTCTCACATAAAACACAATCCTTATTTTAATACTCCAGGTACAAGAAGGTGGAAAAAACAGAAAAAACCACTTGGATTCCAGGTTAATATCCTGCAGGTGTAAAGAGATGAAATTTTAACTTTAAAAATAGTCTGTATTTCCATTCTTCCAACCTCCACAAACTAAGTATTTCTTATCCTTTTGGGAATGTTTAAGCAGAGCTGGGCATTCCTTACAGGCTTTTACATCTTCATAATAGAAATAAATGGAATTCCTCCTTGTTGCATGTGGTGACAAGGAATCAACCTCTGTACTAAGCCCTTTTAAGCATCCAGTGGATCATAGAGCACATTTACTAAAGATGCAACCAGCATGATTTTGTGTGTCACAACTGAATAAATGTGCACAAATTATACAAGCAAACAGGGACACAGTTGCAGTATTTACAGCTGATATTTATGGAGCAAAATCTTTAAAAAGAAAATTTAGGGTGCCCAAATATTGTTTTCATGAGCACTTATTCTACTATTAGTAATAATACTGCATTATTGGATGTTTCTTACTGTTGATCAGAAGAAAAGAATGTGTGCACTAAGATTTGAAGTAGAATACAATTTGTACGATTCAGGTGTTCAATTCAATGTAAATTAAGAAGGTGTGCCTTAATTTGTTGCATGATTAGACAGTCCTGGAAAGAAGGCAGATGTAGGCTGGCAAGATCCCATTCTTCGTTTACTTTTTTTATCATAAAGGAAAGAACTATTCCAAGATCCAATTAGAAGATATCTGCTCCTATCATGACATATCTGAGATATGGAAGGAAATAGTTAATCTGATATTTTGCCTTTTCATTAACATAAAACATATTAAACAGGGCAGTTTATAGTCAATGAAGAAATTTGGTTATTTTCCATGAAAGGAACTAAATTATTGCTGAAAAATATTAGTTATATGAATATAAACCCACTAGAAACACTATAAAGTATCTTAACTCGCTGTCCTCCTTAGTGCTGTAGACAAAGATTGAGCATGTATCAGTAGAATATTGCAGGAAAAGAAGGGAAAAGGTTGTAGATTTTTGCCTTGTGGGTGATTTGGGAGATGGTAATTTCATTATCAAAATCAGTACAAAATCTGCTTTCACTCTCATACATTATTATGACGAAAGATTGGCTTTGACTGTAACAAAACACAACTGTACTCCATGTGGAAAATGCATTAAATAATCCATCCCACAGTGGCACAAAGGATTAGGAAATGTGTTCCATGGAATGCAGAATGTACTTCTGCAGATGTGCAAAAGACTGATGCTTCCCCGAAACAAAATAATTGTTTTTCTTTTATTTCTGAGCTTCTCCAACCCTAACTCCCCCAACATATCCTAGGCTGCATGGTACAGGTCACAAGAACATACCTTTCTCTAACACAATCTTTATCAGCAGCATGAATTTCTGCATTACATTCTCAAAGAGTGAAGAAGTTGCACATCAGGCAGGTAACAGGCTAACCTGCCTGCTCCATTGTGGTTTTACACTCTACCAGGAAATTGATTCTACTAAAGAGAGAAAGAAAACTTTTTATAATCTACTTACACAAACTAGTGAGAGAAAGACATAAACAGGCAAAAACCCCTCTAATGGTTTCTATTTTTTTCACTTGTATCATGTACAGCTTTTTTCTATGTACTAAAAATTAACAGCATAATTTCTGTTCACAACAGCAAAAAAATTGAGTCCACAAGTAATTTTTCCACAGAAAAGATAAGTCTAATCTTTGATAAGACAATGAAAATGTGTGAAATACATCCTGTTTCTTCAACTGTATCCTGAAATGAAAAAAAAAATTATCGCACTGCAGTACAAAACTTTTAATATGTTTTCTTTTTTTCATTTGACTTCATTTTGATTTTTTATCTTGTCTGTAAAACTTTTCAGGAGTTATAACTGAACTAATAAAGCTTCATGCATCATCTGGCTCAGGTGAATATTTAATTCTAAAAGTAGCATTTAAAATTCAGGCAGGCATTAAGCTTTTGTCTTGAATAACAGAATTGTTGAAAGCATCATCAAACTTTGATGGCATTTTAGAAAAGTGAATCTGGATGGGGTAGAGGTGGAGATCTGGAGTGAAACATAAAAAGCTGTATCTGGCTTGCAAATGAAGTCTATATACATAAATTAAAAAAACCAAACCACTGTACAAAATTCTGCAGTGGACTCTTTTTTGAACTAAATACTGTCACTTGAAGAACCAATTCAGAAACTCTGCACAGGAGATGCATTAGAGAATTTTGCCCACAAATATACAGTGTGTGGCTTAAAAGCTGGAAAACTAAATAAAGTAATAAGATAATATAATACATTTGTTTAATCTAATGGATCCTGTGTTATGTAAACACCTACGTAAAGTCCATTTTCCTGTGTCATTATTTAAAATTCCCTAGTCAGTTCTATTCAACCATAAGATGTGAGGTCGTCATCTTTTAATATTCTAATCCACTACAAAATATTATCAGAGGAGACAGATAACATCAGGCTTGGTTATTTATCATGACTATGACAGACCTCCTAGACAAGCTAGAAACATGGGATAAGTGAACACATGATGTCAGTTTGGAATGGTCCAGACTGAAGACCAGAGGGTAAAATTAAAGTTGAAAAAATATTGCATGTGGAAGGAGAAAAGCCTGATTTTCTGTATTCCTAGGACCAGGTCAATGCTGTCCTTAAGAAGCAGAGGCAGAAGTTATCTAATATCTACTACATTGTTTTACTTTCTAAAAGAAAGTCACTTATAATTGGCATTAGTGTAACATATCAGATTATTTAAATTTCCCCAATGTTTGTCCTTTCACTAATCAGGGAACCACTTACATAAAGGCATAATTATTAGTATGCATTTGTCTTGCTGGGACAGCAGGATTTCACTGGTGTGAGGAGCTCCAGCCTTTATGTCAACAATGTGCATTGCTAGAGACTTTTTGAGATCTTCAAGACAGTGTGTTGACGTAATAACATTTTCTCCCATGAGAACTTTGGGCTTCCACAGGAAGGTCAGAGAAAGAAAGGGAACTTTGTGCTGCATCAGACTGCTCTAATAGAAAGTTAAGGTTATTTCCCTCCTGCTCTGTCTGTCTGCTCCAATAAGACTGGAAGATCTCCTTAGGAAAGAGAATGTATTTTAGAAGTGCTTGTACTGTGCTTCTAACAGCGGCCCCACTCGAGCTGAGGAAATTTATATAAAAGGTATCTGACAGAGAGCCAATGATCTTTATCTGAGTTACTTTATCCCATAAATACTTTTAGAGATACGCATTTATTTAGCTCTGTGAGCTCACAGCTTTCCAGTCTCATGCTTCCCCTTACTCAGATGCCTTCCTTCAAGGGCTGGTACACAGCTGCTAGTCCTCAACTGAATAAATTATATGGCCCGGAAAGAGGTCACAGAATCAAACTATGGATTTGGGGCTCATGGATCTCAGAACTGGAAGTGCTATCATCCTATATCTTGGAATCCATCTATTGATTAGATAACTCTGCAATCTGCAATATTTCGAGATTTTCAGGATCCTGTGCAGGTCTGCAGAATGCCATTATACGGTTATTCCAAACTTGCACGAACTCTCCACTGCATGTATTTCTCATAATTTATGGGGTTTGCACAGGCAGTATTTAAAAACTGAGGGAAATCACTGTTATTAGCCCACTGATGCCCTCATGTGGTCAGAAAAACTGCTTGGTGCAAAGTACAAAATAGAGAACGGGAGGATGGTGGGGAGAAGAACCAGCCACTTTTGCTAAAGATCCTGCTTTTGTGTCCATTCAAGAACTGCAGCTTTGCCCAGTTCAGTTTTAACATTAGGAAAAGGCTGGATTTCTGTTACATTATAAAGTATAATGCCACTTTTTATAAAGGAAGAAAACCCCAAAACTATCAATATAGATTAAAGTAGATTCTGAGCAGTAAACATAAGCAAGTTGGAATCACTGAAACTCCTGAATTAATTATTCTTTAGATAAACATTCAACCTAAAAAATTAATTTCATCAGGTGAACTCACATTAACCTGAACTTTAAAGTACAGCTTCAGAAAATAACAAGAGAAAAAAGGGATGCAATCAATGAAATAAAAAATATGAATTAACTTAAGGGGTGAATACTTCATGTAGAGTTCTACATGATTAGCTGCATGGAAACGGAATAAATGAGACAAATGGAATAAATGAGACTATTCAAGGAAGGGAATAAGATGATCATTATCCAAATCGACTTTCAATTCTTGCTCATTATGAAATACAGTCCCAGTGGGACTTGCTACCTGCACAGTTATGATGATCTCTTCAGGTAATTCTAATGCCATAGCAATGTCTAGGTATGACAATTGGGGAAAAAATTGAGCACGTGTGTGTGGTGTGTTTGTGCAAATATATGCATGTACCTGTGTGTGAATACGTAAGATACTCTCTCAGCTACATTTGCACACCCCTCACCTAATTTAATGTGATTTGGCCTCTTTTAACTTCAACAGGAAATGTGAGATTTTTGGCACTATGAAGACTTCAGGAGTGTACTCAACTTTGACTCCAGTTCAACCTTTATGTCAAGTGAAGTCACAAAATCAAAGTGAAGAAAAAATGGGAGAAAATGACTCCAGGCTGATCCTTTTCTTTGGAAAGGCCTGGTTTCATACTAAGGTGTCAGTCTTTCTTACACATTTCCTTTGGACTGACACACCTACAAAGAGGTACATCATTTTTTAAGCTGAGTGTTGCCCATCAGTCTTCAGACTAGAGAGGTGGGATGATGTAGGTGTTGTATTATTCAGGTTCTGCACAGCACATGCACTTGCTCATGGGTAAATGTTCTTTGTCTATTTTTAAACAGCTGGTGCCCACTCAATTCATACCTGCTATATCTTTGCTCTGCTCAGCCCTACACTATGTGGTCTTGACATCATATTGGCTGAACCTGAATCATATAGGAAACCCACCTGAGTTTCCTAGAGTTATAGGAGACAAAACCTGAGACAAAAGTTTCAGCTTTTTAACTTTCTGAGGAAAATCACACATTACACAGAACACTTATGGTGGAGTGGGGCTCTGTCACAGGCCAGAGACACAAGTAATATCCATCCTTGATGAAGAAGTGTACTGTATAACAAGCACACCATGACCTGTAAGATCTGGGATGTACCAGGAAATTGTGACCCTGTTTTAGGACAGCAGAAAGATGGGAAAATGGAAAGAAGTTTCTCTTTTTTTTCTTGCTAACTATTCATTTAGATGTAAATATTAATTAATTTCTAACTAAGCACCTGAATGCTTATGAGGAAGGCTTCCTCAGAAAATGAGAGAGATCAGTACATAGGAAATCAAAATACTTACAACCACAACTACTTAACTCATTAGGCCTTTATATACAGCCACAAACAGAGGGCACTACTGCAATTTCAAAAACCTATCTCATGCATGTAGGAAATGATACAACTACTGCAGGTTCCACAAATACATTAAACAACAGACGCAAAAAAAAAAAAAAATCCCCCACTCAAACCCCTAAAAAGTCTTGGTTTACAAGAATTTTATTTTTTTTTTTTAATCAATCAGATCACTTCTTTGGACAATCTTGGTACTGAAATGACAGGAGACCATCCTCATCTTCAGGATGTCAGTCTCCATGGTGATATTACCTATATCAAGACTACATTTGGATTTTAAAAAATGTCATGGATCTGATTTAGAGTTCAGATACACATTAGCATCAACTAGATGGCAGAGCTTTTGTAATCTTTGACTAAGTACATTTTTATGCACTTTACAGGTTTGGATATGTCCTGGGACTTCTGAAAACAATGGCATACTGAGTACATAGCATGAAACATTTTGGACAACAGTCTACAGCAAGAGAACATTAAGTAGAGTGAATACAGAACTAAATGCTTTTGCTAATAATCACAGATAAATGCCTTAACATCTATTGAAATGCCTCTAAATGATGCACCTTTTCATTTTTGTTATGTAAGCATTGCACTTTATCTAAATGAGACACACCACTGAATAATGCTTACTAATCGACAAAATCTGAACTGTATCAGAATGTAATCAGTGCTGTTCTATCTAATTTCCATCAATAAACCTTGGATGAAAAAAGAAAAACAAGCTTATCAAAGTCTGCCTATTACCACAATACTTAAGGGCAAGATTTTAAAAATAAATTGTCCTTCAAATTCTCTTCTGGTATTTGATAATGAAGTGATCTTTTTGCTGGAGACACCAAACTGAAAAAACTCAATGGTTTTTGGAGTAGATCTCACAGCTTTAAAAAATACAGTATTTTGTTTAGATGTTGTATTTTAGACACTCCAATTTAATACTTTCAGAATACTGTAGTATTATTTTGAGTTTAAAACTGCAATAAATGACAAAAAATTCTGATCTGCCTGTATAAATGTAGGCTTCTGTAAACACATACCATATTTTGATAAACTAACTTGGTAGCCTCAAGACTTCAGCAGTTTGAACTCTACTGAGTATGTCAACAATACAAAACAAATGTTGACTGTTATGAAGATTGCCACAAATTATATCAAGGGAGTCTAATTACTGATTACAAGTGGAACAGCTGTTTGTTTTCCTCTGTTTCATTGCTTATGTATATCCAGCCTCCTTTTCAGAGCTAACATGTTTGTGAAAGCAAAAATGCAGCCCAAGAAGATAGTACCAATAGTTCCAACTGAAGCCTGATTGAAGATTTGATTCCAATTCTTTGAAACTATATTTATATTGAAAGCCCTCTAATTCTTTTTTCTCTAAAAGGTCAGGAAGATTCAAAGAATTTGTGTTTCTGCAGATCAGTGGCTCCCAGCCACATGGACAGGTCTTGGATTGGTCTAAGAACATCACCACAAAGGGATAATAAGCTTTCCTAAGCCTGTTGCAGTTTTGTGGGATGCAAAAATTGCAGTTTTAAGGCAAGGCAAGATTGGAGGTGGGTGGGCGATATGTGGAACATTGAAAATTCTCTTAAAGTGAGTTTCTGCTAGAGGATGATTGGGAATGATGGGTTTAGTCAAAGAACTAGAGAAACCTCATTAAACTTGAAATCTTAACAGAGCATACGCATGCAACATTACACAAACAGGGGTAATTTTCATACGCTTGAATGATCAGATCAACACATGGTGGCAAAATATGTCCAATTTTGCAAAAACAGGTATCAGGAAATATTTAGCTGCAGTATTCTTAGCAAAGTAATTGTCCCTGGATCAGGAGACATGTTCTTGCTATGCTCAATTACACAGGGAAGCTACATGAATATGATTTTAAGGTAATAGGATCCTTTCATTTCCAGAAATGAATGCCTTAATAAAGTACTGCTTTTATGTCTAGGCCTACTGAGAAATTAAGTAGGAAAGGAGAAGGCCTTCATTTCCAATTAGCAAAGTGCAGAGTTTACACAGCAACTATGTATCTATTATCTCATTGGAGATTACATAAAATAAAAGATCTAATTTATTTCTTATTGCTCTGCAATGCCTTTGTAAACAAGGCTTCTTAGGTCTCATTATGTTTCCATTCAAAGCAAAGCAAAAAAGTAAAGTAGAGAAACAGAAGCTAGTGATAATCATGCAAGTCAGAAGATCACACAGGAGGCTTTGTTCCAGTCCTCTAGCACAAATCAAAGAGTGTGAATGTGGGGGGGAGTGGAGACAAAGAGAACCACTCACCCAATGTTCATGTGGCAACAGAGAGAGTTTATTCTTCTGCCCTTCTTTCTAACGGGCATTTGAAAAACCCAGTCTGGATAGCTCGCTGGTCTGATCTTTTACACCCCCCAGACCCTGGACCAGTGATATGCTTGCAGCTTAGGAAGGAACATAATTGGTTGGGGTTCTTGTCACTCAACCCACGGGCTGGTTTATGGAGCTGGCGGGGTAGCTGAATTAATTTGCCCAGTACAGGCCAGCTTGTACTGTGATACAATGTGGCAACAAAAGAGCACGTTATTTCGTTCTGACAAACCACGGGTCTGACGCTGGAAAAAGAGAGATATTCTAAGGAGGCTTTACCCTGGAGTGCGCCTAGTAGTGAGGCAGGCCGTCAGTGGAGAGGAATTCTACAGCAGATTTTGAAAACTGCTTTGTGACTGTGGGGCAACTTCTTAGCCTTCTTTAAAATAGCTACTTGAGATTTCTACTTAAATGACTTAAATTTTCTTATGGAGTGTACTTTCCAAGCCAGTATTGTCTAAAAATTTGTTGGCTATATTAGCAATATAGTAATATTGTCGAATAAAATAACAAGTCATTTTAAAAAAGGAAAAAGTTAAAAATTACTATTAAAACTCCCTGGGCTGGTGTAAACTGACTATATCTGACCATAAGATGGTGCTAGTGCTACTGCACTGGTAATGAACATAGCACTGGCAAAGCCACAGGTGTGGAGCACAAAGGTGTTTCCTTTTCTCATGACTTTTATGAATGGCATTTGCTGAGGTCCAGTAACAAGAACATGTCAGTTCTTGCCCAAGTCTTTGTAACCACAGAACATCTTGTAGAAAGGAGATAAGACTGGGAAAAAAAAGTAAAAGACATTTTGGCCTAATATATCTTATTCACAAAAAAAACCCCAACCAAAACCAGAGAGAGATCCAATTCTGAAAAGATTCATTCTGTTTTCCCATTCTAATTAAAGATGCAACTGAACAGTCCTAAATGTTCCCTCTGTGTTGTAATAGTGATCACACATGTTAGCTGGGACATTAACACTCATATATACCTACATACATACATGCACACGCACCATATGTGTATATGCTGTGTATTTTCAGCATCTACCTAAACATTCCACATGAGAACATGGCTGTATAGAGATCCTTGCAGCTCTGCTCAGCCAGGAAAATTATCAAGATTAGCCAAAGACTCTACTGTGAATTCAAGGCATTTTTCACCTAGGTTTCAAATTTCTCTTTCAAAGTAAAACCCCAATATTTTTTAAAAATAATTTGAATTCTGGGAAAGTATATAATTTTCTTTTAAAACAATTGCATTATTCTACATTCTGAAAGTTACAGTTAAAAATCAGTGGATTTATTTGCATTTAATTGCACTGGAATTTGGCAAAAATACAAACAGTGTAAGACAAAGAGTCTGTCAGTAACCATAATTACAGGAGCTACAAAATGTTTTCAAATTAAGCTACTGTGCCTCTTTTTTCAGGGAAGAAGTCTATTAAATTTTTCTCACAGGCGCACTTCTACTTCATAGTGTTTTTCAACAGCTCTCCCCTCCACTCCTTTCCCAGCTGAAAACTCCTCCACAGCTTATTTTGTTATGTTTTCCAGCTCAGCTTTGTGAAGTCCTACCTGCACAGGACGACCATCTTCTTGGCCAATCATGTTCCTCCAATCCTGCAGTGACTGCTGGAGGCTGTCCAGCCCAGTCTCCCAAAGCCTCACACCTCCTCCCATGTCCACAGTAACCAAACCCACTTTGCCCAGTGGTGCCAGCAGGGCATCAGCATCTGAGATCATAGAGAGCCAAGACGTATATGGAGAGAGAGACTTTGACCTGAAAAACATGAATATGATTTTTTTTGAAGCTGCAATTAAAAGGGGGATGAGTATTTCTGTAGTTAAGGTGACAATTAAATGAAATTACATCCTCATTTCATGAGAGACTGTAACTCAGCCCTGTGGACCCACTATTTTGTCTGAAATTTTCCACCTACTGAAACTGGACATAACCAAAAGACACCTGACTGTATAAGAAGCAGTATAAAAGACTAGGCTGAAAGGTAACATGTTGCCAAAACCACTGCTCTAGTTTAGATACACTGCATATCTAATCTATCAAAATGTAGTCCATCTTCAGGAAAAAAACTATTAAGAATATAAAAAATTTTAGATGATGCTACTGAAAAATATTAAACTTAAATAGAAATAGAAAGAACATGATCCAGGCACTGAGGAAAATACACTTCCATCAACTTAGAGTAACACCTTTCTCTAGTGCTTTAATAAAATATTAAAATTTAAATACTCATTTAACAATGACACACCTTTAAGTACAGAGAATTGTAGCATTTTTTTAAACAGTCAGCTCGCTGACAAAAATTTACTGCTGAAAGACAGGGCCTAATAAGTCTGGAATATGAAGGGAAATTTAGACAATGCAGGGAAGAATCTATACATTTTTCAGTACTGTTAGCTACATGCATAAATGACTTGGTAACCTGCACTAATGGAAAAATTAATAATTTTCAAAAATATAAGAAGGAGCAACACATATGCTTCTACCTATAACTGAAACCACCATGTAGTAACTCAGCTGAAAGAGTACCTCAGCATTTAGATAGGGCTAACTTTGCCAGAAGGAAGAAAGGTTCCTTTAGAATTTAACAGAGAACTATTCATACATATATGATGAAAAATTACTTTACATTTTAAAATCTGGACTTCTGCTTAGATCTGCCATACACAGCTTAAATCCTAATGCTAGCTTAAGGATCCTAATGTTGAAAAATGGCATTGTAATGTCTATTATTTCCTATAAAATCCTAGTGAAAAATAAAGTGTTTCCTTACTACTTTTATGGCAATGTCTTTCATTTTTGAATGACTGTGTAAGATGTAGACCAATGGACCAATTATAAATGGTGAACAGTGCAAAAAGAATTCTCTATTAATTAGAGTTTTCCCCAAATTATTAATGAACTAGGATGAATTTAAAGGAGAAAAAGTACTGTCAAAATCAGCATGACAGTAATAGAATTAAAAAAAAATATAAATTTCTTTGTGAGTTTCATACATGTGTTATTTAAATATGCAAAGTGGAGAGAGTGCCATTTAAAACAAAAATGTTAATTATTATTATTACAGTAGAAAATGACATTTTGGGATCAAAATATATCTTTATTGAATAAAACATTTGCAAACACTCTCTATAGTTGTGAGAGGCAGATGTTAAAACCAAAGAGAAGCCATAGAATCTGTCTATTTTAATTTATCATACAGGATACTTGTGTATCATGGAAGATACTTGGGAATGTACTTTCCAAACCACAGAAAAGACAGAACCACAGAAAAGCTCAAACTATTTTCAAAGTAAACTTTATATTGGACCAGAACTTGATTCCCAGTTTCCTAACACCTAGCACTGGATCATTTTGCCTTTCTCAGATCCTAAAGATAGGGAAAAAGGAAAAGAAAATAAAACCATAATGAAAGAGGGTTGAGAATAAAGTGGATGGAAGAGGGGGAAGGAACAAAGGGAATGAAAATCAGAAGATAAAGCTACCTTTCATATTTACTAATTAATTGCTACATTTTCATCAGCATTACCTAGTAAAAACAGATAAATTATGTTGACAAAAATATACTGCAATGTTTGTAGAATTTTACACTAGGTATGAATCAGTCTTACTTTCCACATCAAAAGAAATATTTGCTTATCATAAAGTAATAATATACAGTAAATTCTCTTTACTTTTCTTCTAAGATGACAGAGCTCTAATCAATAAAATCAGTTACCCAGGAATTGCAATGTATTTGATTTTCTTTGAATTAAGATCTGTTACTTCCAAGTATCCAGCAGCTGGTGGAGGAGTGACATCTGAAAACAAACAAACATGTTATTTTCCAGCTGCATGATTAACTGGTTATTGCATTTGCATTTAGCAGATTAAATTTAAACATTTTATTATACAGTACCTGTCAGAAAAGGATAAGCTTTCATATTCAATACAGGCATATAACTTGCAAATAAGGAATTGTTTTATTATTATGATAGTGAGTAATCAGACAGTCATAGTTACAAAAGAACAATGTATTTATACAGCAAATGTCAAAATTACTCACAAAGATAGCTCTGCTCACAAAAGCACTATTCAAGCATTACTGCAGTCCCTACCTTGCTGCTTTGATCTGTCACTGAAGATAATGTCAGTTGTGTATCTGACTTTAATAGCGTATTGAGGAACGTTTCAAAACATTGTATTTATGAGTTCCATTTGAAAAATTCTCAATAATACTAACCTAAACACTAGTTCCCTGAAATTGAACCACTCTTTGGAGGCAGATTCTCAGTATGTAATGATTTTATAACTTACAGGCCCTAGACTATCAAGAATTAAATATTCTGTTTATGGACAGTTTAATGAATACAGCTAATACATGGTCCTTCCCTCAGAAATAAATTTGTGTGCCTACACTGGCTTTTGCCAACTTATGAGTACACTGTGCCTGGCCTCAGAAGTGGCTTCCAGTTAGGAGCTGACTTTCATCTGTGTGAAGTCAGCTGAGGCAGTTTTCAGGAAAGAAACCACAAGACTGAATCACACTGCCCAGTATGGATACAAAATGTCATTGTCACAAGATGAAATCAAGTGGAGATTTTCCTCTGAAACAACATATCTTTCACCTCCCTGACCTGAAGGAGTCCAACCTTACCTGCAGAAGTGCAGATGCTTGCATAGAGCACACAGAAAAGACCAACATCATCAGCAGCATAAGGAGATCTAATATTCAAAGGAGCACACAGAGTAACTCACAGCAGCACCTCATGCATATCCAATGTATTTATATATCTATAGTATACATGCCTAGCAGCATGTCTATTAACTTTACTCATCTTCATAAAAATGGAAATATCAAACACATCAGAAACAGGAGGGGAAAGGTCTGGAAAAATGCAGGTTTGTGGGCCAAAGACCACTTTTGGTTTCCCCTAGATTTTGTTACTATTTTAAAATGTGCTCTCTCTCTTTTGTTAGTAGTGAAGAGTAAGATACACATTAAAAATTCTGATGAAGATCTAGACAAAGGGCTGATACTGAACTAGAAAGGGTAGAACTGTGGAATAAGAATTAAAACTTAAGTTCATAAATTAGAGAAAGAATACAAATCAAACAAATAAAGACAATAAAAAGACAAAGGATTGCAGAGTAGGAAGCTGACAAAAAGGCCATCAAATGTTTAAATGCTACACAAGAACTGCTGGCTAGGCCCCAGAACTGCAGTCAAGAATCCTGACGATGAAATGCGAACATCAGACATGAACAAGTGCAGCTTGTTCTTCTTTTGCGAAAGCTTGATGGAGAAGAAGAGCTATGCACCGCTCCAGACATGAGGCTTTAAGGAAAACAGACACAATGTTCAGATATGGGCTCCTCAGCACAAGGGACATGGAGCTCCTGGAGCACATAAAGTGGAGGGCTATGAAGACAATGAGGAGACTGGAGCAACTCTCTTATGAGGAAAGGCTGAGGGACTGAATCCTGCTCAGCCTCAAAAAAGAAAACTGAGAAGGGACCTCATTAATGTCTGTCAGTATCTAAAGGGAGGGTGTTAGAGGATGGACCACGCTCTGCTCTCTGGTGCCAAGCAATAGGACAAGAGGCAATAGACAGAAAATTATGCACCTGAACATGAGAAAAACTTCTTTACTGTGATAGTGCCCAAGCACTGGAACTGGATGCCCAGAGAGATTGTAGAGTTTCCTTCCCTGGAGAGGAACTGTTTTGACCCAATCCTGAGTAACATATTCTAGAGGACCCTGCTGAGCAGGGAGATTGGATCAGATGACCTCAAGTTGTCCCTTCCAACCTTACCTACTCCATCGTTCTGTGACACAAAATAGTTCTGAGGATGACAAAGTGGTCAGAACAGATAGGTTATAAGGACAAATGCAAAGATTTTTTTTTTCTTGTCTAAACAGAGGTTTTTTAAAAAAAACACATCCAATCCTATTGAGAAGATTGTTATAAAGAGAGTGATATTATCCTGAGTGAGTGGCGGTGACATGAAGTATTCAGTTTTGTTTAGAGAAAGAAAAGATGGATACCATGAAAAGCTTTTCTTATACAAGGAGAACAAAGCAATGCAATAGGCCAATTTTTTGACAAACCTCAGTTAAGAAGAGACTACACATGTAATCCTGTCCCTATATAAACAGGTGGACCACATGATGTGTCAAGGCTATTTTGGTAACATTGTGTTACACTACGTGTTCCAGTTACTGTCATACTCACAGAGATACACACTCAGTAATAGGCTGTTGTTTTATGTTCATCTATAGAAAATGCTGAGAATCCAAGTAAATATTTGATCTCAAGTAGTCCCTCATCTTTACAGTCCTGTTTTTAGAATAAACATTAATTCTTCTTTGCTGGATTTTGCCATGATCTCTTCTCTGAGTTTATATTTTGTGTCCATACATCTATTTGGCAGTCTTTGGGGAAATTATTACTTGTTATAATTTCTTTTCAAAAATAACTATCATTTGGTTTACAGTTCCAATAAAACATACAGACAAATATTTCTTTGCTTATTGTTCCTGGAACAGTTTCACTAATACATATTGGAGCATGCTAGAGTTTGGCTGAGTACTTTGAATTATTAATAGAAATGGAAGGCTGTATGCCAGAACTGACCAGTTGTCCAAGAAGATGAGAAAGAAAATCTGATAGATATGGAAACAAAATCAAAAGTATAAAACAACTTCTCAAAGGCAACAGAAGACAATAGTGCAAGAATTTCAAGGGATAGACACATACTTGATTTCATGCAGCAGGATGCCTTTGCTTCCCTTTACCATCTCCCAGGGAAGGATACAACTTTCATAGGTAAGTAACTACAGGTTTCCAATACAGAAACAATGGACCACAATTAGGAATAAGCAGCACTGAAGTTCAAGGGACCAAGACAGTTAAGCAGCAATTGGTAGCAGGTAATGTGTATTCAATCAAATACTCTGTCAATTAGTGAGACTGAGAGGCAAACTCCAAAAGAAACAAAAGCCCAGCAAAGAAGGTTGCAAAAACAGAACCTCAAATGGGCATCATAAGGGCTACTACCTTATTATTTCATCTACCAAGTGAGCACAAAGACACATGCTTCTCTTTTCCTGTCTTCCCTTTTTCACTTGGAGGTATTTTTGATTTGTGCCATAACAAGGGCAATACTAAGTCCCTCAAATCTAGTATCCTGTCTCCAAGAGTACTTAGGTGCTTGAAATGTGTAAGAACAGACAAGTGCACATGGTATTTTCCTCAAACCACCAACCAGTTCCAATCTAGGGGCTTCCTAAACTGAATGTGCTGTCTATGTTTTATATCTATGCATTTAGTTACATTTCCAGGAGTTTGTCCAGTTTTCTTTGGGAAAAAGAAACATTCACAACATCCTTTGGGAAATGGTTTCACAGGTTAGTACTCTATGAAAAACTATGTTTTGTTTGTTCTCATGAAGTTCCTACTAGCTTCATTAGCTGCTCCCTAACTCTGGTACTGAGTGCAAAACTGTTGGTTTTTTCCACATCTCCATGTCATACATGTTTTCGTAGGACTCTACCATATGTCCCTTTCCTGATCTTGTCTTCACATGTTGGAGGGTTGGCCAATGCAATCTTGCTCATTCTTGTCTTTTTCTGAACTTATCCCAGTTCAGCCTTCTCCCACCTTGAGACGGAGGACCAAAACTGAACAGTGTTAAGGACACGTGGATTTGTACAACAGCACAAAGAGGTTCTCTGCTTTTTTCTGTTTCTTCCCTAGCAATTCTTAACATTTAATTTGATTTTTTCAAGTGCTACTGAGCTTTGAACTGCTATCTTAATGAAACCATCTCTGGTGACAGGAAAATAATGCTTTTAAGATGTTCTCATAATGCCCATCTTTTTTGATGTAAAATTAGGATTTTTTTCATCCTCTACATATTCATTTATACTGAATTTCACCTGTTATTTCTATTGCATTCAGAATTGTAGTCCTTCTTGTAATTCTCCATGGTAAATCCTTCCTACCATGAAGAAAAACCTCAGTGTTAATTAATTTTTCAATTTTTTTCGTGACATGCTGAGTAGCACAGGTTGCCACAGGATTTCTCTCATAGCTTCTCCTCCACTAGAAAATCCAGCCACTAACTGTTAAATGGAAATGTCTTGAAAAAGTCCTGAAAAAAGCTATGGAACAGAAGACCTAGGGTTTTGCTTAGGTCCTATTTAATTGAATCAGTAAGGTTATACTAATTTTAACTGAATCATGTTTAATGTTTGTAATTAAAAAATTAAAACATCATCCAGAAAAGAAAAATCAATGATAATGATCTTCAAGGCATGAAATTTTTTGACTTAAATTGCCATAAAGCACTGTGTAAACCTCATACAATTTTCTATACATTGAAAGCTATCAATCCCAATTCATAAACATATTTCATCACAGCTAAGAAAAAAATTAAACTGCTTGGTCAGACAGAAGCCGATTCTCAGGCTGATAATATGCTCAGGTTACTGGTATCCTGGATTCATGAAAAATGTCCCCTGGTTTTTAATTATAATAACCTTGCAATACAAGGTTTTATATAGCACATCAACTTAAAAGCTTTTAGAAATAAGAGATCTTTTAGATCTTTTTCAATATCTAAATTTAGGTATCATTTGAAAGCACTGAGGAAAGATACCTCCCTCACTTCCAAATTAGTAAATTAATTTTAACAAAAGTTTAAAAGATTTATCTTCTAAAACATCTACTTCAGATTCATTTTTTTTCTGTGAAAACCTGAAAAAAGTGACCCAGTCTGACCCTTCTGCATTTTATAAAGTATGAGAAGATTACAGCCTGAAGTTGTATAATTAGTTCCAAGATTCTAACTCCAACTAATTTTATTAACTTTAATCTTTTTAAGAGGTAATCTTTCCTTCAGTTACAAAAGGAGGTAACTGAAGTTTTCTACCTTGTTGATATGCTTGACTTGGCTTCTTTAGTCAAGTAAATGTTTTATACTCTTGGTAATAAATAAAAGGGCTTCTCTACATAGGGAAATTGATCTGTGTTAAATGAGGACAGGCAGATTAGATAATTCATTCTGTTTGAGTTAATTTGGAATAAAATGTTTAGTCTGGGTCAGAGAGTCCACACAGAGACTAAATCAGGAATAGCTTCTTCTGCTGATGAAATCAAGCCATTATACCATACACAAATATTTTGGGCATTTTCTCTTTTGATAGTAAACTTTGGAGATTCCTAAAGGCAATTAATGTAAAACTCACAAATGCTGTTATTTAGTACTAATTGGTGTATTTTCAGTTATTGGCTGAAGAAGCTAAAGTTATAATGACAACTGAAAGCTTGGCATGGCAGCACAAAAATGTCTGAAGATCTGTAGTCTACACCTGCTTTATTAGTGTCAGAAGGGAGGATGGTTTTGCTGCATGTGAATGTTGTTCATGCAATATTCTCTTGGACAGGAGAAGAACTAAATAGTCTGGATCTCTTCAGTTTGGAGAGAAGGCAGGAGTGACTGAAGCTTGCCTAGTCATGAAGGTGATGGTTAAGGTGAATGCAGAACTGTCACTCACTGAGGCCTGCAATGCTAGAATAAGGCGCACCTGATAAACCTGTTAAGAGATCAGTTGATCACAAAAAGTCATGAACTTGTGAGTTTGCTGTGGAGATGCACAGGTTCAGAGAGGTACCAGATAAACTTGTGGACAACAGGTCCATAAAATGTGATTTAAAGCCTGAGGCAGGGATGTCCTCTGCAACATCCCCAGCAAAAGAAGTGCAAATATTGAGAAAGTATGAAGAGAAAGACAAAGAAGTAGACAGGTTCACACGCATTCCCAAAATAACCTCTCCTATTGTCCCTGCTGGGGATGGAATTCTGAGTTAGTCATACAACAAGTTTATCACTGCATCTCTGTGTGACGCTGATCAGAAGCTGGAAATATTGTTGAAGGTCAGTTGCTGAACTGGAATGATCATCTTTTATTAATGGGTTTCCTCTGCAGATAGAGGGAATCCCATCTACAGAGATATCCACAGTGCAGGCACCTTGTTAATTCCTCAGAAGTATAATTCAGCATGCTAATAAGATTCAAATTAATTTTAAAAGTGCGTCTACAGTCCTTCTCAAATGCTTGCTCTGTGACTATTTAAGAACATTCTGGAAAAATTAATGAGCGATAGCAGATTATGAAACAAAAAACAAGTGTGTTGCAGCACAGGTATATGAACCTCTTACCTTTTGGGTAAATGTCTTTCAGGGGCACATCTCCGGGTGCTAAAATTCGGACTATTTGATTAGAAGCCAATAAAGTAACACAATTGGTTTGTTTTGCAGCTCCTGTTTTCCTCTGGGCTCCATAATAAAGCGGATCAGAAGGAGAAGCACGTTTGTGACTCAGAGAGGAGTTTCTCTTCCAGCTATACACTTCACTGGGAGACTGCAAAAGAGAAGGTGTCTACTGAAGAAAACATCCCTATTATTAAAGCTAAGAACAAACACTTCTTGATAAATTACACTTTTATTTAATTTCCAATCCAATATGGCTATTGTGGTTACTTCTTACGCTACCACATGACAAGGAATGACCTGGATTACTTTGTCATCAAAAACTCCTACAGGGATGAAAACCAGCAAACCATCTACATGAGTTTTAGCCATCAAGATGCTCTGAAGATCTGAAGTTGAATCAACTTTTTTTTTTTACTTGAACCAGGAACAGAAAGCATTGAAATAACCTGATTTGGAATCAAACTGTGTAAAAAACCATTAGGTTTCCACTAATATAGATATATGCAAATAGATATTCAGTAATTGATTCAAAGATAAGCAATAAGGCTGGGACTTAGCTCCAGGTTCAGAGATTTAGGTGTAGGTCTCTACATGAAAGCCAGTGGCTTCATCTCCCACTATGGTTGAAAGTCCGGCAAAAAAATAATCTACAAGGTTCCAGTGTTTGGTCAACTGAGCACTACTATTACAAATAGTAATAGCTCAGATACCTTGTTCATACTAAACACCTCACCACCAGTACTAAACACTGCACCTGAAGTTTTGCCCCATCACTCTTACATCCATCCTTAGCACTCCCTCTTTGAAATTCACATGGATATCTAAAACTATGTAAGAGGAAAGGTGGTACCACATTCTAAATCAGGCAGAGCCAAAAATGCTTCACCACTAACATTGGTATGTTAGTATTGAAGTGTGAGCTTCTTTAGTACTCCCTCCTCTAGACCACCTCCCTTTTCCAGCAAAAAAAATCACATCTACTGTAAGTAATATGAACAGCTTGAATAAACCATCTGATAATGTAAAACCAAACCAAGAAAAAATCAAAAGCTAATTGCAAAGACAGTCTTATTGACAAAAACATATTTTTGAATAGTTTTGGATTGCAAAGAATTTTCTTCTGTCATTTGGCTTATTCATGTCTGTTAACAGTTACACTTTATAATTTGCCCCAATTTATCAAACAAACATGACATATAATTATTTATTCCATAATCACTACCCTTTTTATGTACCATTAGGTGGAAAATATAAAGAAAATGCAAAGAATTAAACACACTGCTTGGATTTTCCCTGTGTTTCCTTTTACTCTTTGCAACAGCCCTAGTCATTAGACTGCTAAGTTTCACTTTCTTTTCTGGTCCTTTTCTAACTGTGTCATGGCAGCGAGCACACTTACATGTAGTATTTACACATAGCTACATTATTCAGTAGTGAAGGGGCTTTATAGTTTTGCTATAATTTTCTGTATTGTTTTTTTCTTTCCTTGATCTGTTCTTGCTACCTGCTGCACACTGGGCAAGAAAGTCACACTGAACAGTTCAAAATTATATGGATATATTTTTTCTTAGAGGTTATGCTTAATTTAAAAACTGTAAAAAGACATGATTTAGAAAATAATAGTCTAGCCAGCACTATTCAGAGCTTACTGAAAATGTATTTTGTCTGTGCTAGACATTGTATTGTCCCATTTCTTATTATCTAAAAAATCACCTATATCCCTCTAGATTAGACTACCATAACAAATGGTGTACACTACATTAATTTCTCCCTTGCTGTCATTCCCTTCTTTTTCCAAATCATTTGGTAAACAGGTACTTAACGAGTTACAGAATAAATGAGACTGTATTATTTCATTGCACAACAATGATGAGTATTTACCAAGAGGTCTGGGAAACCAATGACAATAGTAGCATAATTATGCTCATCTGAGAAGATCCTGTTGGGGGAGCTGATCTTTTGTCCCACAGCTGCACTGAGGTTTTCTGAAGATAGCTGGTCAGTTGAAACTGCATGAGGCACACACAATTCTGACACTAAACAGGAAAATTCAACAAAATGAAAGTCATTAAATCCAGATGTGCAATAGGAAATGATATTAACTGTAAGAGTGCTGAGCACTGAACATTGGCTATTACTTTGAGCATAAAATTACTAAAAAGCAGAAGATCTGATTATACTATACTATAACACAGAGGAGAAGGAAATAATCCCATTTTTGTGAAGCCAAGTACTTAAAATCAGGAAATACTAGCTTTACAGTTGCTTATACCACTTAATTTTGCCCTCTACTGTACAAATGAGGCAGGAAGCCTACGGAATAGAACAAAACAGCATGTGATCTCATTGAAAATTGTTATAATACAAATGCATCAGAAAGCAAAACATAGGTTTGTACAGGTAAGTGTCAATGTGACATTTCTTGGTGACTCTCTTGCTGTCTTTGTAATTTAAATAATGTTATTTGTAATTTGTAATGCATTTCTGTTGAATAATGGTTTGGTTTTCT
Source organism: Calcarius lapponicus (assembly GCA_039654755.1). Classification (NCBI taxonomy): domain Eukaryota; kingdom Metazoa; phylum Chordata; class Aves; order Passeriformes; family Fringillidae; genus Calcarius; species Calcarius lapponicus. Next base: position 42,555,603 of record CM077462.1, on the reverse strand, counting down.
TTGTCTTTAAGCTAAGAAAAGCTGAATTAGAAAAGCTGAATTTTATTCTGTGCAACTGTGAGAGCCCTTAACCTTGCCTCAAATTACCAACACAGTCCAACAGAACCTGCTATCTTTAGTTCTGCACTGTTTCCACTTTGATGAGCACAAGACTATCTTGTTTACATGGCAGTGGGAGAAAATCTTTCCTCCCTCAAAGGATAAATGGTCTGGGTCAGCATTAAATCCACACTGGTCTACCTTTTTTTAGCTCTCCTGCCACAGATTCTGCCTCAAGGAACAAGAACAGACTGAAGATGTTACATTTGGGGTTCGCTGGATGATTTGGAAAAAGGTGGACAGGGGATATGATAACATGTCAGATTGGAAGAGAAAAAACAAGATAACAAAGGATAAAAATAGCACAGAAAGCATGTAGCAATAAACTGCCCACAAATAGTTTGAGACTGGAATATATAACAACATTTCTATCCATCTGAGGAATGATACTCCAGAATGGTTTCTAAATAAGGTAGTAAGAGGAAGGAAACTACTGTGCTCTGATAGCATTTGATAAGTTGGTAGTGTAAACTGTACAAGAGTTAAAAAGGATTCTGGATATTTAGGCTATGGTTAGTTTTTGGTATCCACCTGTTGTTGTTTATGTAAATGAAGCCCTTTTATTTGTCAATAATGTTTGTTTGTACCATGTTTACACTGTGTTAATCTCATTTTTCTTATTTATGCTAGCCACAAGAACCAGAACAAAACGTGTTCCCTCTTTACGAGATATAAAGTGCTTTCTCCGTTTGTTTCCTCTGTCTCTCTGATACATACTGACCAAAACTTATGAATTGTTGGTGGGATGCACATATACTTCCAGTCTTATTAAACCAAGTACACTAAAGATTTTGTGCACCATGATCAAATGTTCAGGGTTGAAAATGTTATCAGATTTGAAGACAGACAGATGTTACCAGGCAGAATGATGATCATTGTAGATTTCTGTCTTACTGTGTAACTAAGATATGCCTCAATGCCTAGTACCATCTGGGAGTTTTACTGATCCAATTCCCCCTATCTTTTAACACAGGTGTGATGGCCCCAATGGCCTCCTGCATGCTATCAACAGAACCACAGAAACTGTAACTTCTGCTCTGTTTTAACAGTAGGTGGTTTGTATTTTTCTAAGGGTTGGGAAATGCTTTCTACCTCATCTGAATGTGAGTAGCAGACCTACAACAGTCTACAGCCTGGAATCATTAGTATATTTGTTCCCTTCTTTTCCTGTTCTAATACCTGCCTAGTCATCTTTCTTCCTTTTCTATTTTATGTGCTTGTCTGTTTGCTGAAAGTCCATGACTGAGGGTCTTGAATGCTCGAATGAAACAAAAATGCTTTAGTCAAACCACTTGAAGTTTGAGCATGGAATGCGCCATGCCTTGAGAAAAGCTGTTATTATTAACCAAACATGATAAGAGGGCAAAAACAGAACAGGAGAGATGGTTACTCAGACCTTTAAAGAGTCTTGTTTGTGCAGCTGCAAACAGAAATGACAAATAGAACAAAAAAAAAAAAAAAAGGAACTAGCCAAGCTTGCATTCAGTACCTGTTGTTAAGCTAAATCCCATGTCAGCTGGCTCTTCATTCAATGCATGGAGCTGGCAAACCTCACTGCCTTGAGCTTCCATATGGGCATGCTTGGTTAAAAGAAATTTCCTGTAAAAGATACACATTTATAATAATTCCTGATTAAACTTGTCACTCTACATTTATATAAACAAGGTTATCAACACCTTTTGCTAAAACCAAATATAATTTCCCAAACATCTGTGAGACAGGAAAGGGTAAGCCAGCAAACAGCAGATTTGTCTTCTGGCAACTATTTACACACTTTCATTTGCTGTGCACTTATAAAAATAAGACAGCAGAGTAATGTTTCTTTCATGTGACCATGAAAGTAAAGGAAGCAGGCACTAACTCTGGACTACATGCCTGGATTTCCAGAGATAGGTCCACCAACACTCTAAAGGTCAATATCGCCTTAGTAAAATTAATATTACCACATATATGATAGTTAGACTTTCAGAGGCTGGAATATCCTCTTCATTTCCTACTCTAAAAGTCTATTTGCATTTTCACTATAGCAAATCTGCATCTTAAACAACAACTTTTTAAGTCCAGCCAGTTTCACAAACAGAAAAAAACAAGTTTGAGACCAGAAGTGAAACTCCTGAACACAAATGAGACACAAGCAAGAAATAATGCCATTGAGAAAACTAGGCTGAACTAACTTATTTGTTTCATTTTCCACCAAGAGCCACCGGTCTTCAGCCACCAGGAAAACAGATTTCAGACTGATTGGAAGTGAGATGGTGTGAGTTTGACCTTCCAAAACATCCAGTACAATAAGGTGGTTTCTATAAAATTATAAGCCAAGAAAAGAATAATCAGTTAGGGATATACACAAGGAGATCTGATTTAAATCAATTTAATATAAGGATATAATTTACTCTTACCCTGTTTCTTTGTAGAACACCAACCAGTTTTTGTGTGAAAACTCTCGGCACATTTTGTAGTTGCTCTGTATAAACATACATCATAGGACAATCAGTGTTTGTTAGATTTGTCCCAGTGAGTTTCCCTGACTCCTCTGAAAGTGTACTATTTTTTTAAAATTTATTTAGAAGAATCCACAGCTTTAATTACCTCTCAAAATGCTATCTCACTTGCCTTGTTCCGAGTCATAAATTGTATCATAATTGCGTTCACTATGTTGGACATAATTCATTGTAACAAAATGTTCCATTATTTCCAGTTCTAGCCCTAAAAAGGGATATTTTAAAGACACGTATCTTCAGAAAATTTATTTATATTTTTTATGTCACTAGTCCATAACAATGCTATTTTATGTGTAAGACATTTAGACATACATAAGCGTAAACAATTAAATAAATGCTTGGGCTGTAAAACCAGGAAAAACTTAATGATCCTGTTTTTCCAATACTGACATTTGCTTTAAAAAAAACTTTTAAACTTAAAAAACTTCTAAAAAAACTTTTAAAAACTTTTAAAGTATAATAGGGGCAGGTGCTATTCCTCACCTTCTGTTCCTTGTTGCTCCACCAAGATGTTCTCTTAGGAGAGTCTTGAGCATCTGGTGAGAGCAAAAGTCGGCGAAGGGCACCATTGCTTGTATCCAGCAACAACACAACATTGCTCTGAAAATGAAAAGCAGATCCATGTTCGCCTCAAGCTTGTTTAAGAGACTGCAACAAATCTATCTGAAGCACTTTTGCAATTTGAGCCACTTATGGCATTTTGAAAAGATGATTAAGATTTTGTTGCAAAATATAAACTGGATTTTCTTGGTTCATTTCGAAGTTCATAGAGAAACTGAAGAGGTTAAGTACATGCAAGGGCTGGAATGATACTACAGTTTTTCCACAGCATTTTATCTATACATCTCACATTCACTTCTGCATAAGATCTAGGAACTGGATTAGTATGGCTTACATGTCTAAGATGCAGCTACAGATAAGAGACATACCAATTAGTTCTGTCAAGTCACTAAAATACCTCATTTCAGTTTTTATGTTTTCTTACCATTTTTCTGTTGTACCTATTGCTTAAGTCCCACTGAATCTGACAAACTGGTGAAAGAAGAAATGGCTTAATACTTTCTCTCCAAGTTCATACTTCTGATTCTGTGGAGCCTGTGGATATTAAATATCCCAGTATGTGACAATCCTTCTGTGACCTGCACTCTCTGACAGCTTATAGTGTCAGCGGTAGGACAGCTGTTGGAGGACAGCAGGATGACTCAAAAGGATGGAGACCAGAAGCAGATGGGATGGTGCAAATCTCTATCACATGAAAAATGGTGCACTAATTTTTGAACTTCTTCAGATTTCTCATTTGTTACTTAATGCCTAAGAGTCATACATGCTATCAAATGATGGGGGTTTTTTAAACATTTCTTTTTGCAAAGCGCTATAGCTGCTCCTAATGTGTTTAACTAAGAATTCAAGACAATAAGCATTCAGGGCCAGCCTTAACTCCATCAAATGAAATTCAAAAGGTAAAAATGAATAAGTTAATTAAGCCTTGGGCTCAATTTTTTGTTTGCCATTCAAGGAAACGTTCACTTCTGCAAGGACATTAGGTTCTGCAAGGACTTACTAAAAGTAAACTGCCTACGTACAACATGTGCAATAACGCACAATAGACGTTAAGGAAGTAAAACGTACATTCCCACGAATTCCCCTAAATAAAACAAATATGAACAATCTGAGTCACAGCAGTTTTGTTCTCTTTGGGTACTCTTCATACTTTCACTAGAAATATTTGTGAGAGTTAGCTTTAATAATGACAGTAATTTGAAGCTAAATATGGTAAAGTATTTAAAATATTATCATGTTATTTGGAGCATTTGGGAATTTCAGTTCAAGTTCAATATTTCTAAAAAAAGAAGCTCGCTTATGTACTACAAACTAAAATTATAGAAATGTGATTCAGAAAAAAAAATTAGGACATTTGCTTGGGATTTTGGTTTTCTGCCATATTTCATTTATACAATTCTGAAACAGCATTAGCCTTCCACGCGAGATAAAGAACACATACAAATCAATTACATTCTTCCACTTAGTGTTAAATTTATGAGAGCAGTTGGTAGTATAAAAAGCTTCTCTACTCCACCCCTTTTGATGTTAATGGCTTCCTTCTGTGCTAAGTGACTGATGTATATTCTGTCTGTGTTTAAGAATAGATTTTTGCGTCACTTGTGAACACATCCAAGAGCAGCTCTGGCAACTCTTCAAGTGGGCTGGGAGAAGACGCTGGTGTGCAATTCCGCTCTGTTTGTTCTTGACTGGGAGAAAAGTAACCTTTGGGTGACCTCCCGACCCCAGTGTCTGGAATTCCAAACTCTGGACAGATGCAATAACCAATCTTGTGAAGTGGTGCCTTTATTTTTAGTTACTGCAAAGTTTCCCTTTCCTTACTGCTGTTTTTATTTTAGCCAGCATTTTTCCTCTAAAAAGTTCTTAAACCAAACAGGACTGTGACTTCATTTTGCTGGTATGGGAAGTTGTTCCTTATGGTTTTGCAGACAGAGGGGAGAGCTTGGGGAAGTTTCAGAGTGGCGCAGTGCAAATAATTCAGTTTAATGTTCTTGTATTCTTCTCCCCAAACTCACTGTCAGTTTTGATCTGTTCTGCCCTCAATGCTCATGTCCTAAGCAAGCAAGCTTGCATACACAGTCTGCTTCAGACTAAGGCTGATCCTTAGCTTGGCAGGGTAATCATACATCCTCTTGCCTCCTGTCCCACCTTTTCTATTAGAGCTACTCAAGGATCACTTGAGAGATAGAAACATTACAATCCTGACACTGTAAATAATAGGAACAGATACAAACATTAACACACTGTTCATCAGGCTCAACAGGAAAAAGTCTGTGCAAAAATTTATGGCTTGGGGCTCAAACCATCTCATCTTCAGAGGTAGGGAAACATTTGCAAGTAGATTACTGGTGTTCTAATTAATGCAAGTGGTGTCTTTCAGATGATTTGGGAGACTGTATTTGATATTTCAGGGTCTGAGAACAAGTAGTGGTATAAGGTTTGTGCTTATGGAAAATGAGCCTTCTCCCATTCTACAGAAGGTGCACACATTTCTATATAAGCAGACCTTTACTCTGACATGTACTCATAGAAAATGGAAGTCTTATATAATATTTAAAAAAAAGAATAAGTTTTTGAAGAAGATAAGAAAATACATCCTTCGTTCTGAAGACATACATCGGAATATCATGGGGACTAGAGGTTACAGAAGTTACTATGCTACTGGTACTTTCATATTCAGATCCTCATTTGTGGTACAGGCCAGAGCACAAACTGTTAAAAGAAATCTTCTTTTAAAAAATGATTGCCATCTCCTACATGTGAGGTGAGTGAGGTGGATCTCTGTGTCAGTTTCTGTGTCACAGACTCTCTCACTCCCTTGTTATCAGAGAGCTTTGACAGAACTGCAGCAGCACGTGGGACAGGGAAAAGCATTTCCTTCCCCCCCACCCCACTTCCTGACCAAGAAAGATAAAAGCAGAGTTAAAGGATGCCAGCAGGACACTGCCTGAACAAAGCTTGTTGTGTCCCTGAGGTAGCCTGCAGGTTACTCTGTTTGTCCAGTTGTGGCCTTTCAACACAGTAAAGTGCTTGTAAAAAATCCTGGAAGTGTGCTGTTAATTTATGAGCAAATCAATTCTCCATGTGCAGTTTGCTCCTAAAACCCCATATAAAATAATGCATAAAAGTTATCAAAACTCTTTTGTGTCTGTACGTGTTCTCATTCTGAGCAGTAGATGTGAGAGATGCAGAAAGAAAAGTGCATACAGAGGGCACAAAGCTCTAGCAGGAAATAAGAATAGGCCCTGAAGTACTTGTGGGGAGGACAGATGGCAGAGGCATTGCTGCTTTGAAAAGATGAATGCAATACAAAGTTACTTGAGACTTCTGCACTTTCAAAGTCTATGAGTTTACTCTGAACAAAAAGAGAGAGTCAAAAAAGCTTGCACTCACTGAGACCAGTGGCCACCATGAGGAATAAAATCATCTACCCTTTCCTCCAGAAGATGTAAATTGTGGCTTAAAATCAGATAAATCTCCCAATTGTGCCATTAAGTTAAATCCCTGAGGAGTTTACTTTCAGTAATTTTTTATTTAAAAGGACAAGAAGAAATGGTGATTTTTCATTTTATTTTACTGGAGGGCTCTACTGAATCTAGATGGATATTATCTGGGAGCAAGATAAAACCCACAAGCTTATTTGAAGAGCCACAATGTAATAATTTCATCTTTTCCAATAAGGTTATCATCCATTTAAAATCATTCTTTTTTATAACTTAGTCAGAAACATTAATCTCCAAAGACCTTTATTAAAAGAAAAAAATTGAAAAAGCTGCTTTTGGTACTGTCTAATTAATGGATGATATTGATTATTATGAAATAGCAGCTGCCAAGTGGCCATTTTATTTAATAGATGCAAGTTTTTTTTTTACAAATATTGTTAATACTTCTTAGTCTTTCTGCAACTAAACACAGATGAATCTCTAAAGCATCAAATATGTTATTTATATTATTTGTTTTTCTTGTTTTGTTTGATGCACCGTGGCACAACTCGCTAACTCTTGTAGCCTTGCTCGAAATGCAGATGTGCCACTAATCTGCTTTTCTTAACAACATGTGAATGCTTCAAGTTCTGAGTTTATGCCTGCCCATGATCTTAGTACACCTAAAATGTAGGCACCTTAACTGTATGTCAAGCCTCTTTCTGTAGCCAGTGGAAAGAGAGAAGAACTTCCAGAGGGCAATTAAATATGTTCTACTTGAGCTGAGAAGAAATGCTCTTCAGGTCCTCTCTGTTCTCACAGCAAATACAGAAGGCACTTGGATGATTATCTTAGGCCATATGCTTACCTGCTAACATCAATAATAATGGATTAAATTTCATACACAGCAGCATCCACCTCAGTTCACAGGTGCACAGAGGACATGGTTTTTCCATGGCTCCACTGAAGGAAGAGTTGGGAATAAAACCTAAGCTCTATGTATAAAAATTACACTGCTTGAGAATCCCTCTTGTGATTCAGTGGGAACTAGAGATCCCAACACTTGAACCCCAACATAAGGAAGGACAGCAGTGGCTGTGAAGACCACAACAGCAGCACTCATCTAACCTTTGTTTTAATGGCTCACTTAAGAACCACCCCAAATAAATTACCAATGTAGTCCATAGATATGAGCATGCGATATACAAGAGAATAATCTTCCTTCTTTTTTTTTTTTTGTTTTCCAAATTGTTTGCTTAAGCTCTCAAGAAGTCTAAAATTACTTTTGAATGGTGTCCTAAGAATAGGACTTCTTGCAAATAATTTTATAATTAAATGAGACATATTTTCACAAACAGCGAATAAGGTCTGCCTTAATGGTAAAAATATGTAAAAAGTTCTAAGATAATGCAAAACATTCAGAATATTTTAATTCTGTATTATTTTGTAAAACAGGCTTATTTACAGACAGGATGTGTTCACCTGTAGCACTTGCCAAGAAAGGCAAGTCTGAAACCGGCAATATTTAAGCTTTGTTAAAAAAAACCCATGAAGTTCTAGCAGGACTGAAGTCGTCTGGAAAGGGACACTGAACTACCACAGTCTCTCCATGTCACAAATTTTATTTCAGAGTCTGAAAAATGTATTTATCATACCATCACTAAAAGGTAGATTCTATGAGGACAGCCAGAACCACACTCTGACATAATGCTTCATGGAAGAACCTTCATTTCTGACACCAGATGCTACTGTGATTTGGTTAAAAACAAAATGGTAGGAATTTTGGAGATTTGGAATTCAAAGAATATTGCTGGCTTTATATTAAAAAGTGTGAGACATTCTAAACATTCAAGAATACAACAACATACAAGACAGACTGCCATCTGTTTTAGTTTCCTGCATCAACTTCTCCAAAGGAAGCCAAGAATTATTTAGAACCAAAAAAATGTGCTATGTGCCCCTCAAAATAGCCCAAAAGCTATTTCCATAGCTGTTCAACAAGCAGGTAACCTCAGAATCATACTGTTTCCAGTTTGCATTGGGAAGTATCCAAGAGGCAGCTGCACCTGCATGTGCAGTTCTACCAAAGGCAGAATTGTGTTTCTCATAAGGCACCAAGCTTTAACAGCAGCATCTGACACCAGAAAGTAGCTGCAACACTTGACAAATGTTCCTGTAACAACAGCATTGCAGAAACACTAGAAATGACTGAAAACTATTAACACCCCAACTCAATGCAGGAAAAATTCTTCTAGGTTGAAGCCTCTCACCTACTGCAACACTGACAGAAGAAATTCAAAAAAGGAAAAAACAGTCAACAATAATGACTGATTTAATGCCCATGTCAAACCACAGTGAGTGCTAGGTAGCTGAATAAACTATTTTTACTGTTAAAAAATGAACAGTAGCAGCAGGTATATACTGTTGCCTCTTCCCACCCCTGGGCAAAGAAATTTTGAATTGGAAATGTTAATCAGCTCACAGATAGTAAGGGAAAGTGCAAAGTACGCAATAGTTGTCTTTAAAGAAGCATTCAAGTCAAACCAACCCTGTTAGAGTAACTTCTTTAAGCTATGTCTAATAAGCTTTTGGAGGTCTATAACACACCCAAGATAGCTGAGCTACTCTTGGAGGCATAAAAATCAGCAGGATGGCTTCTGTTGCAGTGTTGGAAACAAAAAGGTTTAATAAAAGGCAAAATAACTAACAGAGAAAAACCAAGCTAGGTGCAGGAGCTTTTTGCTCCTGGTAAAACACCTTACAAAAGCGATTAGTTTCTTTTTTCTCTTCTTTATCTATTAAATTGCCCAGGTGGGACTTTTGGCCTCTTGTTTAATTAGCTATCCTTAAGTTTGAGGTGAAGTCCCCTAGACCTATGAAGAGGCTTTTTCGCCTAATTGAAAAGAAAAACTTCTAGGCTTCTTTCCTTTTTGAGAGAACAAAGGATAGTTTTGTTACTCCGTCAATAAGAAACACATTCCTATACAACACTGAAATTGTTAGTGGTTCTCAATTTGCATTGTGGATGTCAAGGCTTATTTAGTCTTCCTTCTAGTCTCAACACTTCACAGGTTAGAGAAGAAGAAATACAAGGATTTACAAAACAAATATGGAGCAAATACAAGCAACATTTTACTCGGTGACTCAGAAAATGTCTCTATTATATACTAGTTGAAAAGTAAAAGGGGGACAAGATTGGAGCAGAACTTAAATTCACATAAAACACTTTATGTGAATTAAAGTTCTTTGCAAACATATACTGTTTGACTGAGACTCCTGAACTTGACCCACTATCCCTCTTTCTCCCATAAGCCCAATCTCCCTCTATCAGTAAGAGAAGATAAGCAGGTAGAACTCAGCTTCAAGAATGGAAGAGGACATTGTCCAGCTGAAGAGCGCAAGAGGAAAATCTCCATTTAAAAACCAAAGCTGAAGGCAACTCTTCAAGCTACAAGTACAGTAGAAGAGAGAACATTCAGCAGGAGGTAGCCTTGTCTAGTCTACAGAGGTGGAGTCCTCAGTGACATACCCTCATGATACTACTTTGCTCATGACTAAACATTTAGCTGGAATTTAAATTCTTTTACCTCCTCTTCATGTAGAACCACTTGACCTTTAAGTGGATTTCCCAGTGGTGCTGCAGTCACAAAAGGTTGCCAGACACTTCCAACTGTTCTTGGAAAGAGGTCATAAAGATCCACAAAGTATCCAGTCTGACCAGAAATGTTCATGAAGTACAAGGAAACAGGATTGCATGTAGTAACATAAAGAATATTTTTATGTTCCTCTTCTGAAATAAGAAAACAAAATAGGGAAAGGCTATTGACATTGTGCGTTTTTCTTCTGGAAATAGATGTCCTAAATTTGGCAGATGATACAGCAAAAAGTACTGAAAAATTACCACTGTTGGAGAGGGAGCTAAAGAGAAATGATCTCTTGATATTAATTAAATGTTGACAGAACCTTGTCACAACACCATTAACTCTAAATAAGTAGCCCAAGACACATTTGTGTAGGCATGACTGCAGTGTCTGCCAGCTGCTAGTATGTTACTCTGATTTTGCTGGTTTATAATCTTCTTTCTTCTTCTTTCCCTATCCTATCCTATCCTATCCTATCCTATCCTATCCTATCCTATCCTATCCTATCCTATCCTATCCTATCCTCCCTTTAAATTCATGTATTTAATAATTAAACATAGTACATTGTACAAACAATGTAAAGAACTTTTCACATAAACCACCTTCCTGAATAATTTCAGACAATTCTTGAAACCAACAAAAAGCTACCTAATTTCTGTTTTGCTTCCATGAAAGCCTACTAATGTACTTCTAAATTGGACTGCAAATAGAAAGAGCAGCATTCCAGTATTGATCATTAAAGATCTGTATATAATACATAATAATGTCTAGACTGATGCCTTGGAATGACTACCTAGAACAGAGGCTAGACAGAGTTAGACAATAAAGCAGGTATTTATTAAAGCCTTTAACAGATACACTTTGGGCAGTGCAAAAGCCTTGCAGAGGCGACACCCAAAATGGACAATGGTCATGGGCTTTTCAGGCAGATATGTTTTGTCTATTTGCATATCAGAGGTTAATTGTCCAATTACAGCTTCAGGGAATGAAGTCATACCCCCCCAGTTTGCTCCTTGCTATATAATTTTATTTATACTTTTCAGGGCCTGAGGCTCTGAGAGTGGCCTTGGTTCTCAGGCCTGGAAGGATTGTTTTGTGTGAACAAATTGGGAAGAGAGCTTACTAACACTCTGTATGGAGTTCAGAGTTATACAATAATGCAGTACAGGATCTGAAAATTACAAAAGCTAAAAACTTAAGGCATCAAGATATGCTTAATGATGAACCCTAAAAACATTTATGAATATTCCCAATGATGCAATTCCTCTGGGACACAAGCTGTAGAGGTAACTAAGGCAGATTTGGTCCACTGAGAAAGAATCAGTATGAGCACAGAGGAAAAAAGCACAGCACTCTCCAAGTTAAAAGATTTCTATTTAAACTGAATTGAGAGAGGAAAAGACAAAGAATTGTTTTTGTCAAGTAATGCAGTGCTGAACACACAAATTTAACCAACTTGCAATTTTGTGGCTGTGTTCTACTTTAATTACACATCTTTCTTTTAGCTTGAGAAAGATGTATATCCTTACAATGACCACACTGACTCAGTGAAATTATGCACCAATTTCAGTGGATTATTTTTGTATTTCACCTACTATTAAAAACAAATAAGTGGAAAAAGGTAAGTTATTATTCCTACACTTCTCTCCTATACTCTATATTTTTAATTCTCATATTAAAATTCCTAGTATTATTCCTATACTCTACTGCAAGCATATCTAAAAACACACACTAATGTAAATGCACTGGAGCATTGTTACTACACTTGAAATCCCTCATATTGCCCTTTAATATTCTGCCACTGGCTACTGGCAAGGACTTAAGAAGTCAACAGCCCAGTCCTTCCTCATCTTGAGGACATCTCACCTCTTTGTAATGCTGCAGGTCATGACAAAAGTCAGTAGCTTTTCTTACTGTACCTTTTGTTACTGTGACGTCACAAACCATGTTAATTTCATCTAAAGGAAGTGTCCAAAAAGCAAGTTCTTCTGTGAAACTGATGGATCTGGCTTCATGTCGTTCCAGTGGAAAGCCTTGAATATTTAAGTACACAGGGCCCTAAAACAAATAATAACCATGAGGGCTTCCTAAAATATTCCACTCCTCATTCTTTATGAAAACACAGAAGTCTTCTTAATGCTGTAATACTATTAACAATAAAAAGCCACTAAATAATTTTATATTTATTACTAAACAATTTAAAGGGAAATGTCTTTTCTATAAGCTCTCTGAATGTCCACACTATCATTTCCTTTATGGTATAGAAACCTTGTGCCTCTCCTCTTCAGTCTTTCATGGTTTGGAACCATTATCACTTACTAGCATGAGGAGATAGCATGTACTGATGAAACACAGTTTATACAAGGAAAATACCAGAATATTTATGCTTCAAAGAAATTATATGGCAATTTCTTCTTATATAAAGTTTAAATCTCACCCATACAGCACATCAGCAGTACAGGTTTTTCCTTACTCGCTGGAGTAATAATTACTGAAGTTAAACCAAGAACTCAGAGCTGAAAAGGACTTAGAAACTTTGGCTGCAGATCAAATGGTACCAAAGGTTCAGATTCAAACTTGCCAGTGCCAAAGACCTGTAAGACTTCAGCTACAGGCAAAATAGAAACAGAAAGCAGCCTTCTTTTCAGTCACTGATCATAGCCAAAAATTGAGATCTGGGGCCTGTAACTGGCCACCCCCAAACATCCAAGACAGCTACAAAGTTTCTCCAGATAAGGTACTTTCAACATCCTTATAAATACTTCTTTTCAAGAACTTCTGGCCAAGCTTACTGGTTTTCAAGCACATCTTACACTGTGATAGCTAGGTATATGAAAATGGTAATTTTTCTAGTCAGTGTAAAAACTCCAAGAACAAGCAACACGGACCATGCCTTGTACACCCACTTTTTCCTGAAGAAATTAATCACATTTTAGACTTTTCACAAAGCAGTAAATAAAACCAGTATTATATGAATAAGAAAATAATTTAAAAGACAAACCTTTACTTCTATTCTTTGAGTTTCCGATGGACACAGCATTTTCTTTTGTGCATTTCCTGGCTGATCGACTTTCCAGTAGCCCATAAACTTATGATCTGGTAATGGCAGTCTGTCAAATAATGTAGGAACAAATGAATTTTTATATTTATTAACCAGTAAGTGATATGGAATAAATAATTTAGACAACTGCATTTTTCCAACAAAATATATCTGAAGACTCTCTTGAAGAAAATGTTTTCTTGCTAAAATATTTTATTCCTTTTTACATTTTAAATCAAAAATGTATACAGACACAATCTAAGCAGTATCATAAAAGAAGAAGCAATGTATAATATGGCCTCAAAAGGAAAAGTTTTCCAGTCTGAATTATGTGAACTATATCCCAACCATCACTTGCTTTGCTTTATTTGGATCAGGTTGGGCCAGCACCCCTTAAAGGAACTTCTGTCAGTAGCTCACTCTTCTAAAAGACCAGCAGAATAACCACAGTAAGCTCTGTGGCTCATTAACCATGAAAGAAAAATAATTTCTGTTTATTCTACCACTGCTCACATGAAAAAAGGCAAAGGAATACAGACATGAGAGTATCCCATTGCCTTCTGGCCAGTACAATCTACAGAAAGGACAGGGACCTCTTCAAAAGCCACATTTGCTTGCTTTGGTCTAATTTCCTCATTTCTGTATCTTTTATCTAAGGAAGAAATATGTGGACCACAGCAAAACTCATTTACACAGGAGAAGAAAATGCTGATATGTGACAATCTAGCATCACAGCAAAATACAGACAGTGCAATTTCTCTTTCTTTCCCCTGAAGTGATTTACAGCCTCTGAAAGCAGTTTGACTTCAGTAATTGGCACAGATACCTTCAAGCTAATGAACTCATCACTTTTGGCTTCTTTTTTTTGGGACCACTCCTGAAGAGACCTCCTATCAAAACAGCATTCTGTGTTACATGCTGTTGCACATTATTGCACAGCTACAGGACTTGGCAAGAGAATAGAAGACATTCCTTCTCCCAGTTTCTATAAATATCTTCAAAGTCTATTTTAAGGAAGTTCTCTTAGACTGTTTGTTAAAAGTATCTGCTTGGTCCCTTCTGTCCGATCTGATGATGCTTGTTCCCACTCTTACAATTATTTTCCCTCTCCTCACCAACCAACCTGGCACTTTTAGATATTAGAGGATTGTTTAATTTCTTCTCTATATTATTTTCAGAATAAGAAGGGATCCCAACTAAAAAAAAATCCCAAATTAAAATACCGCTTGGTATTTATATATATAAAACTTAGTGAATTTTAGCTTTATTTTATTTTCCCCTAAGAACTTATGGGAAAAGTCAGGGGATGAATACAGATATCCCTTAATTTTTGCTACTCATTCAGGAAAGATGTCTTAACACTTCTAAATGATATATTGATACCAAACCTCAAGCAACCAGAAGCCAGAAGTTGCAGGCATTCACTCAGCCTCCATCACCATTCTGTGTTTGGACCATCTGCCAAGGCAGTGAGACAGCCAAAGACACTGTTTTGCAAACAGAAAATGGTTTGGATGCTATTGATCACTGGTGCTCACAGATAAATAAGTGGCCAGCTGCCAGAAATGTGCCATTGGGGCATGTAATGAGGAAAGAGTATCTCATTAATTCCCTCTCTTAGTCAAAGAACCAGGAGAGTCTTCATAGCCTGTTTGTTGCCCGACTAAAAATAACAATAGACATCAGTATTTGCAGAGTGATTAATTTTGTATTTTTCCTCACTTCATTCTGCATTTTTCCATTCTTACACCTAGCTAGTATAGCCAAAATTCTTCCCAAATGAAGAAGAGAAATTGAGCCAGATTAAAAAAAAAAGAACCAAAACAAAAAACCCTCAAGTACACAGGGCTGTGTTTTTACACGGCAACATTCAACACCATTAGGAAAAAACATTCATGATATAGTATTTCAACATGTACAAAATTCTTAGATACATTTATTCATGCAACCAGAAAAACAGGCAAACAGTCAAGCCACTAGACTAAATGTCAGTTTAGAAATCTATGAAATAGAATTTTACTTCAGGCTTACATTTGGGTTTCTAAATGATTTGTTGGCAAAGCATTGTTTATGTCTTGAGCCACAAGCTGTCTCATGTGCAAAAAAACCTTGGAGACTTCTTTTTGCTCTATGACTCTGAATAGCATAATCTCTGATATGCCAATAATCAGCAACAGTTATTTCCCTTTAGCTCAGTGGAACATCAGCTCTCACGAGGATTTGGACTTTAGTTTTAATTCCTTACACATTACTCCCATGGACAACATCCTAGAAATCAAGAACTTTACTAATGATCATGAATAGCTATTAAAATTTGAAACAAAACACATGTTAATAACCACCTTTAACCAAATATCCTGCTTTTTATAGCAACAGAATTACAGATTGCATTCCCAAATAAACATTTCCACTTTCTTTCAGCTTTCTGGAGATTTTCTTTGCTAATAGTTCCTCTCTTCCCTCAGGAAAACTGATTTCTACTTTCTCCAAGATTTTTGAGGTTTTGTTCTCTTCCCTGTTTCTGAATGTTTTAGTTTCTCTGAGGCAGCTGAGCTAGTCATCATAAATAGCAAAGAGGAGGGAAATGTAGATCTGAATTTCAGAATAATACAGAAAGCAGAGTTCACAACACAAAGCTCTTTGTCAAGAGTAATAGGGATCTCATTCTTCCAGGGCCTGACAATTTCTTTTTTCTTTGCTGTCCCACTACTCTCTCGTGTAAATCTGGTCTAAGAAAGACTAAGAGTATTGAAGAAGCTGGTGGCATTAAGGTCTTACAATCAGTCTGCTGAATGAGATTCAGGAGGGAGTGAGGGTGCAGAACAACTGGAACAACATATTCACACTAAAAATGTGT
This sequence comes from Calcarius lapponicus, assembly GCA_039654755.1. NCBI lineage: Eukaryota > Metazoa > Chordata > Aves > Passeriformes > Fringillidae > Calcarius > Calcarius lapponicus. The sequence goes on along the minus strand of CM077462.1, from coordinate 42,539,482 downwards.
ATATACAAGCTGTTTATGTTTGTATCAAACATTAACAAGGTGTTAATGTTTGTATCTGTCTTAACAGCCTTCCCCTAGTGAATACATATGATACACATAAAAGTAAGGAAACTACCTTATTTTCCCAGGACTTATAACAAGCAAATTTTGAAAATCACTTGAAGTGACAGAACTAGTAAAACTTCACTAGATGCTCCTGCCACATTGCTGTATTGCAAATTAATTAACCAAATAGCATTTACATAAAAGGCAGATAGAAAACAATAGAAATGTCAACACTGGCAAAAGTCTGTAAGGCAAAGAGATCTGATAGGCATAAAAAGTGCAGTGGCTGAGTAAGAATGGTACTAAAACTTTACTGGTCTCTCCAAGCTGGGGTGTACAGAGCAATCCATGATTTTTGCCTTCGTCAAAAGCTGGAAAGGGTTTCTAGAACAGAAAAACTACAGGCAGACTACATTAATCTTGTAAGAAATCAAAGATTTAAGACCAATTTCTAGGGAATTATTCCTGATCAGTTCTTTGATTATGGATGTGTCAAAGTCTGTTGCTTAAGGAAAATTCAAAATTATTTTTCTGTTTATTCACCCTTAATTTTAGATCCTGGTTTTCTGCATGATTACTGCTGTCCATGAAATGCACATATAAGCAGGGTTCAGAAAAGTGATTGCACAAGACCTACAGTTGATGGGGCAATTCTACAAGAAATTACTGTTTAGCCTGAATTTCTGCATGCACAGCCATCAAAGGGAAAATGATCTGTCAAAACGTAATTCTCTTGTGCTGCTAGAAAACTTTTCAAAGTGACACATATAGAACACAATTTCTTTCCATTTTATATTTTTGATTTAAGAAAATAAATTCATTTAAGGGTATTTAAAAAAAATGATCGAACAAAAAACCCTAAATCACCGAGCAACTGTGTTAAGAAGTCAACAGAACCTGCTTATAAATTTTTTTGTTTAGCTTTCAGAGAACATACTACAAGATGGCATCGTGTTAGTACAGCTGTAGAGATGAACTATGACATACAACAAAGCTGCTTAATATATGATCTTGTAAACCAGCTCAGTGCTGGCACAGAATGTATTATTCAAGCCTCCAGTAACAGCCTGTGCTCCATCTAGCTGAAAAGATTTCCATCCCACGTAACCTTTTTGGACTCAAGTACGATACCGCTTGAAATCAGGAAAATTCCTTGCCAACCAGTTCTCCATAATTTATCCAAACATATTTTGATTTGAAGACATTCAGTAGACAGTCTGAAGTAGACATTCAGAACAGTTGTATGTTAAAACTCCTGTTCCCTGGCAATTCCCCTTCCTCAGCTGGCCCTGCAGCACACAGGGTTGACAACAGACATGTATGATAGGAGACATACCCAATAATTAACTACAGATTACCCAGGGGGAAAAAAGCCGCATGAAAGAACAGTCTCAAAAGAAAAACAAAGCTGTTAAAATGTACATATTTACATTACATATAAAAAACCCAGTTCATATAAAACAAATATTGAATTTATAGGAAGCACCTGGAAGTGAATAGTGACAGGAGAAAAAATATGGAATGGCAATTTCATCAAGGATAAATGTCAGAATTAGGATTAAATGCTGTTTTACCTAGAAATTGCAGATGGTCTGAACTGTGCACTGAAATGGCAGATTAATATTAATTTAGAAAAATATGACATAACAGATGTCAATGGGAAAAACAAAATGTAATTGTACACATAAAGAAAGATAATGAGTTAGAACCATGAATAATTCATTTTAACTACTATGTGTTGGCAAACCATCATAGACAATCCATCTGCTTTACATACAATACTGATAAAAATTATAAACTAGAGGACAGGTGGTACCAGGAGAGACAGACAGTATTTTAATACCTAGCAATACTGAACATGTCAGTACCTTGAAGAATGGTTATTCTACCTGGAAAAAAAATGACAACTGAAGAAAGCAAAAAGACTGAGTAAAGCATTCCTTCACAGGTCTTATACATGATATTCATTTTGCTAATAAATAAATTAATATCAACAAATTTCTGTCTTGAAAAAACAACTACTGCAAGAAGCATTCTGTAAATGGTCATTATATACCACCTAATCTTCCCTTCCAACACTAGGTATATTAATTCCAGAATTTAATCTAAAATTCCTGTAAGGGTCACTGCAAGCATCTGTTCAATTTTCTTTGGATTTCAGCAATTTCAGCTGGATACATACCTAAATAATTCTTCTATTAAGACCCTGTATTTTATGGTGTAGCTTGTGTGTCTCATGGGTTTTTTTTCCTATATTTACAGCAGTTATATTGCAGCAGAAATTTAAATAATTCTGATTTATGCAAGTTTTCTTTTTGATTCAGTAATAGGTGACAGACTTCCTCAAAGCTTATTAAAATAAGAATTCACAAATCATTCGATTCAAGACATGCCAGAGAGCACCTGTGTAAAGGAGTCAGCATTTCACTATAACAATTTTCCTCCCCAGAATCTCCTGGAAATGCTTCTGTATCACAAAATTTAATTGTACTGAATTTGTATTCTTATACAACAATTTTGCTCTTGTATGACTAACATCCTCAGAAAGAACAAGTTTGAACTACTATCCCAGTTTTCATGTTACTTAATAGAACTGCTGTGCAATTTATTATGATAGCTAGTAAATCTTTAAAATCTACCAAAAAAAGACTGGGGCACAAAAGTCATCTGTGAGGATATGCTGTTGTCGCTGGAACAACATGGAAATCACACCTAAAAATCACACCTTCAGATCGCCAGCTTGTGAGGGCCTAGAAGCAGGTAGGAAAACTAGCTTAAAACAGAAAGTGATATTGACATGTCATAAAACTAATCTGAAAAAACCCAATATAGTAAGAAAAATGTAACTGTGAAGAAAGTTGATCACATAAAGTGAAGATGGGGTAAGTGGTATGGAGAGTTTTGCAAAAAGGATGTGGAGATTTATGTTTAGAAAACCAGAGATGAGTTAAATATGGCATGAAATGCAAACATTCTGAGCTTTTAAAATGTCAATACATTTCTATTCAGTACTCTCATACTACTGTACTTGGCTCCAGCAAAAATGAACTTGACCAGTTTCACACCCAATACTTAAGGATGGACACATATCAAATGAAGACAAGGAGCATAAAAGAAAAATAAAACCAAACAGAGGCCTTAAAAACAGTGAAGATTGAGAGGTGACTTTCTAGTGCTGAAGCTAATTAGAAACAAGACTGACTTGTCTCGGGAGGTTATAGAACTTCATCTCTGAAGGTCTTCAGGCATGAATCACAAAAAAATGAGATAAGGTTTTAGAATAACCTGCATCTTTTCTGAAGGAGGTGGGCTGGACTAAATTAACACCATTATCCTATTCTCAGATTCATGGAAAACAATAGAGAGGGCAGTACTCCATTATCTTTTCTGCAGCAGTCCAAACAACATATACCCAATTGCCTCAATATGTCTGTCCATCAGGGGCGATTGCAATATGGGCTGGAACAGATTTGGAGAGATTATCTCAATGTTCTTTAACCTCAAGGCAAAATCAACTGTGCCTAAACATGAAAAATGTGGCTGTAATTCAAGCTGATGTACCTGTGGCTTACATAGGAGTGAATCTCATGACCAAAATCAAGGTTGTCTTACAATGCAGGGGGTAAGAACCTGAAATGCCAGCTGTAGTGGATGAGAGTGAGGGATTGAGACCAAGACAGGTAGGTTGGACAGACCATCAAAGCCAAGTGCTCAACCCAGCACAGTGAGATCTAAGAAAAAGTTGTTATTATCAGCTGTGTGTGACCTGCTTCTGTAGTTTCTCCTCCCCTGGGCCTTCAGTGTATAAATTATGTGCTCACAGCTGCCTGTCTGGTGAAGTTTTTGATAAGCATCTTGTGGAGATCTTGTAAGTCTGTCATCCTTGGTGTAACCTCTCCTAGAAAACCTCAGTGGTGAATTCAAAATCTTTAATTCAATATAATTACATTTTTCTTTTATCTTCTAGACTCAGCAGTCCCCAATCACAGCAATCTTTCTGTTATGTTTCCTAAACCTCCAATTGTCTCATTACTGAAGAATCCTCTCCCACATCTAATACTTCTAAAATTATACAAAGACCAAATTTCTCAAAAACTATAACAAACATTGTAATTAGTTAAAATAGAAATTAATAAGGGATGTTCAGCAAAGAAAATATAGCAAGAGTTTCAAGTGTGTTCTGTCAATTTGACAGATTTTGTCATTGCTCAAGTACTGGTTCCCCAGGCATGTAACAGTCCTGTCATCAGAATTAAAAGGTACACCACATGCACAATTCTGCCAATCTTTTTTAATAATTAAATGTAGGATATTAGATATGATAACAGTGGTGCTGCAGCAGGAGAAACCTACACATAGACACTTAACACCACAGAATGTGTAAGGCTGGAAAGGACCACAGTGGTCATCTGCTGCAACCTTCCTGCTCAAGCAGGTCACCCAGAGGCACAGGGCTGCTCCAAAGTTTCTTGAGTATCTCCAGTACGAGACACTCCACAACCTCTCTGGGCAATTTGTTCCAGTGCTCACTCACCCATACCAGAATCATTATCAATACATCATGCCATAAAAATCAGTCCCTCCGTAGCAAGTATAAAGTATGTAGGTCATGTGGCAAACTCAGTTTTCCATATATCCATAAAGCTTTCTCCATGAAAGGGAAATATTTGTTTCTTCATAAGTAAATTATGTATTAGAGCTCAAGACAGACTAAGTTTTCTAATTCTTTTTTAATATGATCTACTTAAGCCTGTTTTCTGTGAATTTTGGAAGAGCGTATTACATTTGTTTCACAGAATCATAGAATAGTTTGTGTTGTAAAAGACCCTAATGATCCTCTGGTTTCAACAGCCCCTGCCATGGGAAGGGACACCTTCCACTAGACCAGGTTGCTCAAAGCCCTGCCCAAAAGGCCTTGAACACTTGGAGAGAGGGGGCATTCACAACTTTTCTGAGCAACCTGTTCCAGTGCCTCACCAGCCTCACAGTAAAGAATTTCTTCTTAATATCTCACCTAAACATACCTACCCTCTTTCACTTTAAAGCCATTCCCCCTTGCTCTGTTAATAAAGGCCCTTGTAAAAAGTATCTCTCCAGCTTTCTGGTAAGGCCCCTTCAGAGAGTGGGGGGTGGCTTGAAGAAAGGAGGGCATTACTACATAATGTAGCTGGTTGGATTCTAACCTCTGCAGAAGAAGTATATGGTGTAATATATCAATTAATAATATAATTAAAGAATAACAGTGATTTACAGACACATACAAAAGCTGTTCTTCAAGCTTACATGCACTGCTCCATTCAGAAGAAATACTTTTGTAGAGCCCCCTGTGAGCATCAAAGACAAAACCCAGCTACCACTGAAGACAACTTTTTTTTCTGCAGACTTAGGTGATAAGTAACAGGACAGAAGTGTATTGCAATTGAATTCAAAACACAGGAGAAGAAACAAGTATTTCCCTTTATTAAGATATACCTGTTTACCTTACAAGCTATTAATATGTACATAGATTTTATGGATTAAATATTAATAATAAGCAAATACTCATGAAGTAACTTATATTGTTGTAACTTATTTGGAAGATTATAAATTTGAACCAGTGGAGGACTGACTTCCAAGAATTCCAGGTTGTTTTAAAATCAATTAGCAGCACGATAACACACTTATAAAGTGATCATGAGAAATATGTCTTCTTAATATATATCTTATGTTATTCTTACTCCTTGGCCAGCTGTACATTGGTCGGTTTTGCTCCAATAGGTATCCCATATTTGTGCAAAGTTTTGTATAAAATTTCACGCACTTCATTGTTGTAGGAGTCAAAGTCAAACACGTTTCGAACAACGTTTGCAAGTCCTTCAGATGGAAATTTCTGTAAAGAAACAGACCACAAATTTCTTTTAGTGACTATCTATTAAGTTACAGCACATCATTATGTACTTCTAAAATGAACAATTGTAACTTTGATTGACAGACAAGTTCTGAAGTAATCTTTACTTTTCATTTCCAGGACATCATTTCAAGTCAGAGTGAAATTACTGTTTAAACTTGGCTTAAACAAAAAAAGCAAAAAAGCATGTGACAATTATTTAACACTAAACACCATTAATGGTTTAAAGAATTACTTTCATTATACACACAACAAGATGGTGTAATCATTGGAGAATATAATTAATACTATTCTGTATTCTTAAAATTTGCTTTCTGTAAATCATGAAGATCTGATACAAAGACACACATTCCTACAATTTGCCCCCACAATTAATTTAAGAATTCTGACTCTTCATGTTTGATATAGAGAAGCAGATAATATACTGCTTGGTTAAAAAAAACTATTTTAGGTCATGATGGATTTTAGTAGACACAGAAATTCACTTAAGACTCACAATTTTTTTTTCCTTAGGGAAAAATACTAGTTGAAATATGCTATGTACATTTAAAAACCCCAAATATTTATCAGACTTTCATTAGTATCTTTAGCAGAAATTAAAGTTGTGTTACTGTGCTAGATTGATTATTCTGAATGAGGAATTAAATGGTTGGATGGTTGCATCTAGAGGGTAGTGGTCAATGGCTCAAGGTCCCAATGGAGATGTGTGACAAATGTCAGTACAGACCTTGGGGGTCTGTACTGGGACCAGGACTGTTTATTATCTTCATCAATGACACAGCAGGATTGAGTGCACTCTCAGCAAATCTGCAGATGATACCGAGCTGACCAATAGAGCTAACATGCTTGTGGGGTGGAATGCTGTCTGGAGGGACCAAGACAAGTGGAGAAGAGGGGCCACAGGAGTTTCATGAGGTTCAACAAGGCTGTGTGCATTGTCCTGCACCTGGTTTGGGGTAACCACTTGAATCAGCACAGGCTGGAGGATGAACAGATCGAGAGCAGCACTGACAAGGACTTGGGAGTGCTGGAAGGTGAGAAATTGGACATGACCTGGCAATGTGCACTAGCAGCCCAGCAAGCCTAATGTGTCCTGGGCTGCACTGGAAGCATTGCAGGGTGAGGGAGGGGATTCTGCTCCTCTGCTTTGCTCTGGTGAGACCCCACCTGCAGTGCTGCATCCAGCTCTGGGGCTCTCAACGTAAGAAAGACATGGACCTGCTGGATTAGTCCATAGGAGGGCCTCAAAGATGATCAGAGGGCTGGAGCACCTCTCCTGTGAAGATAGGCTGAGAGAGTTGCTCAGCCTGGAGAAAACTCTAAGGAGGTCTTATAACACCTTCCAGTACCTAAAAGAGGTTATAAGAGAGATGGAGAGGGACTGGAAGGGCACGTAGTGATAGGACAAGGGAGAATCACTTTAAACAGAAAAAGAGCAGATTTAGATCAGGTATTAGGAAGAAATTCATTATTATGAAGGTGGTGAGTCACTGGCATAGGCTGCCCAGAGACATTGTGGATGCTCCATTCCTGAAGTGCTCAAGGTCAGGTTGGATGGGGCTTTGAGCAACCTGGTCTAGCGGAAGGTGTCCCTTCCCACAGCAGCAGGGAACTAGAATATCTTTTAAGTGCTTCCCAGCCGAAACTATTCTAGGATTCTATAAGCTAAAATAAGAGAAATGAAGAACTTTTAATACCAGAAAACCACTCAGAAAAACTGATGTCATTGATTAAGAAAGCCACTGAGGTGGAGGATCCCACACTGGAGTAGGTATATGCCAAAAGGAGGCTGTGATCTCTGGCTGTGAGAAGCCCACACTGGAGCAGGCTCCTGGCAGGACTTGTGGCCCTGTGGGGAGAGGAGCCCACACTGGAGCAGGTTTGGTGGCAGAATTTGTGACCCTATGGAAGGGCCCCAGCCTGGAGCAGTTCCTGCAGAACTGCAGCCAGTGGGAATGACTCTCAATAGAGAAGCTCATGGAGGACTGTCTCCTATGGGAGGGCTCCCATGCTGGAGCATGGGAGGAAGTCAGTGAGGAGTCCTCCCCCTGAGGAGAAAGAGGGGGCAGAGACAACGTGTGAAGAACTGATCACAGCTCCCTTTCCCCATCCTCTTGTGCTGGTGAAGGGGAGGAGGTAGAGAAAGGCAGGAGTGAAGTCGAACTTGGGAATAAGGGAGGAGTAGGGGGAAGGTGTTTTAAGATCTGTATTTACTTCTCATCTTCCTACTCTGATTTGATTTGCTATAAATTTAACTAATTTCTTCAGGTCAAGTCTGTTTTGCCTGTGACAGTAATTAGGGAGTGATCTCTCCCTGCCTTTAACTTGTTCATAGGCATTTCATGATATTTTCTCTTCCCAGTGGAGGAGGGAAGTGACAGAACATATTTCGTGGGCACCTGGCATCCAGCCAGGGTTAGCCCACCACAGATGTAAATGGAGCAAACCAAATAAAAAGAACTAAAAAAAAAATAATTATCAGCTTGCTGTATATCCTGGAACTTTACTGCCTAACTGATTTATTTTATCCCTTTTTTTGGCAAGAAATTGCAGTGAGAATCTTTCTATTTAAAAATGTCTCACTTTTTCTCCACAGACCTTTGATTCAAATACTAGATTTTTCAGACAAGGACCTAGACACTTCCATCTCAGTATGGCACATTGACAGTGAGGAACATAAACTTGTGGAGAGATATTTCAGGAAGTTGTAGTCTTAATTGTTTTTTCCCCATTAGTGAGCTAGGCTGGTAGGGAAAACTTGAAAAACAGACTTAAGTGTCAGAGAAGTTTATAAATGTATTAAAAATACAGATATTTGAATCCTGACTTAAAAATTAAAACAGAAGAAAACAGAAGGATTTCAGAAATGCTTTGACCTATACTCTTAATCAAATATCAGCATTAGAAGTTTAATATTTTCCTGACTTTATAAATATCTGATCTTGGTAATAAAATACCTGTGACACAAGCAATACTAAAATTAGCTAGTCACTGTGATATACTAGAATACCATTGCTAAATTAAGCTTATACAAGCCTTTCTTTATCTGTGGTGCACCTGGCATAGAATATTTTAATAAACAGTGTTGCTATAAAAGCATATTTAACTATGTTCTGCTTTTTAAATCTGTCTATGAGGGACCTATTAGAAGTTCTGCATCATTACAGCTGAGCAAAATACAAGTTATTATGGGATAATATAAAATTGTTCTACAGCCTGTGCTATCCTTGTTACAACATCCAGTTCTAACAAAGTAACAAGTACAATGAAAGAGGTACTAAACCCATTCTCACATAATCTATTCTAACTAAACACTAAATGTATAAACATTTCACACGAGGTGAATTGAAAATTTCATGACAATGTTAGTAGTGAAAGTGCTAACTTCTACATTTTAATTGCACCTTGGGTTAATTGATCAGTAAGAAGTAGAGAATAATCCTGAAACAACATTTATATGATGAATACTGTGTTTTCTCTGTTCTTCTCAGTGAAAGCACAAACAACACACCAGCACCAAGCTATCTAATTTACTCATGAACTATGCTTTCACCTCCCTGCATTAGGTACTGCAGAAACCTTGGTCAAGTACTTAAAATAATATCCAGTTTTCCCTAGAAGTCTCCAAGTATGTCTGCAGTTCTCTGAATCACTGCATAATTTCTGTCATCAGTATACTTTTCTGCAATGAATTGCATAAACAGTTCCATGCCTTTTGTGGCAGCTGGATATCATAAAAAATTTCCTGAGGTACAACAGATGGCTTCTGGGAACACAAGCCACTTGTACAAAGGTCCTCTACTTCAGTAATTAAAAAAAATCACAACTCTCCTGTTTCAACCAGAACAAATCCAATCCCTCTTTAATAACTGCCTGGACAACTGCTTACTGAAGAAAGGAAATGACAGCTCATTTAAAGGGAAAAAAAGAAAAAGACAAGAAAACCCCCAAAAAAGGTTGACTGTTTGGGGCTTGAACTGAACATAAAAAAAAAATTATTTGGTTTCTATTGATTTTTAAAATGAGATTACTAGAGAAAATATTGACCTCTTATCAGTCTGACTGTCATTCACTGATTCTTCCGCTTACAACTAACACTTCTCTATGTACCTTAGATTATTTTCAGAACTTAGATTCTTGACTATTCCTTAAAATAGTAAGTAACATAGTTTTTTGCTTTCAATAATTGTATATTTTTATTTATATATTGTATACTTTATTTGATAGAGAATTTTACTTGGTGAAAAAGCCATATATTTTTGCATCTAACATTCCATGAGGGCATGTACTGCTACAGTCTGTGTAAAATATATGAGCAAAATTATAATTTCCAGTAAAAATCAAGAATCTTAATTCAAATATGCTATACCCATTGAGGTCTACCGTACTTCTACCACTGTCCTGAAGTGAAAGTGATAAATTATCTGGTGTTCAGTCTGTAATGAGTCCAGACTTTTTGTTTTACACTTCTGCCTTGAGACCTCACTAACTCACTTCCCGATGTATCTTGGTGCCTTCAGATATCTGTTCATTCCCCTGTGCCCTGTGCTTCCCCCTGCACCCACCCCTACAACACCCTTTTACTGAATGTTGCCAGCTCTCTCTGTGCCTCCTCTGTTGTCCTTCGACAGGGCCAGAAGCACCATGTCTATGACTCATCCTAAGTGACAGACGTACTAATGGATTAACCAGTAATGGATTAACTAGTGAGCATCACCTACTGCCAAACGAAACAGCTGAATTCTCCCCCTGCAATTTCAAGCAGTTCCTCTCTGTCACATAGCCACTGATTTTGATTAAACCAGCAAAAACTTAATTATCTTTGAAAATTGATAACTGAGATCCATTGTGACTGGCCAAAAGGGTAAAAGGTTATCAGGCACAAAGTGAGAAGGGGATATAAACTGTTATTTGATAAGCCTAGTTTCTTTTTGAGATTAGGCTGAACACTAAAAAAAGGCACTATCTTACCACAAAAGCTTACTGAATAGCCTTTAAAACCTGATGATGAGTAGACTTCAGGGCCAGAAGGTTTCTTAGGCATTTACTGTTAGAAAACTGTTTTACTGGCGCCTACCATTAGGAAGCAATCTCAGATATAAACAAGAAAGATGACCGAGAAGAAAAAAATCTCAGCTTTCTGAAACTAAAGAAGAGTTAGTAAAAAAGCTATTGCCATTTTATCTAGACTAACGTGGTTTTCCTGATTAACATCTACCAAGGCCTCATGAAAAACAGCGTATCAGATTACAGAGAAGCAGTCACAGCATGGCTTGGTTACAAGCACCTTATGGTAACCCAACAGAGCAGGGGCAGAGCTTCTGAGCTTACCCATAAGTCACTATTAATATAAAGACTTTTGACATTTGACAGTCTGAAAGCTGGAGCTGAGCAAGACAAAAAGGCTGTATCAGGTCACCTGCCAACTAGAGCTGAAAGACCCAAATTCCTGATACAGAATGTGAGGAGAAAAGGTTGCAGCAATCAAGTTAGGTACCTGCATTAGACAACTCTCCATATGCCTGCAGTTTCAGGTCTCCAAAATAGTTTGGTGTCTGAAGCATCACCAAAAAAACCTTTCCCCAAGAAAAAGTTAGTATAGAGGCAACCTAGCTCTGAACACAATGCTTAAGCTACAACTAAATTACTACATGTTCCCTACTTGCGTAATCTTTAGGGTAGGATAATCTTGTAACTGTACTCCCTGTGTGTATCCTAAATGCTGAAGATCACAATTAGTCAGTCAGAGATTAGCCTAACAATATGCTGATACCATAGCAATCAGTATATTTTTAACTGACTAGTCCTGATGCTCAGATGTGCTCTCAGACAACAATAATCAAAAGCACTTTTTTCCACCAAAACATCCAACCTTTTCTAACACAAGCAAAAAATTCCAAAATTATGTGAAAGAAATCAACACAATAGTACAAAGAGAGCAGGGCTGTGGAACTGCTGTAAGGGAAACTGTTTAACAACATGACTAACTTCCCTCCTTCCTTCCTAAGGACCAGCAATTTTATTGACTCATTTCCCTCCTTCCTCTTTCTTCTCTACCTGAAGACCTAAAAGTTTCTCACTTTGGAATAACCATTATGTTTATATTCATTGTTTACATTTGGCTACTCACAGTTATTTTATTATTCAGATTGAAAACCAAGTTACAGTAAACAAAATGTTCCATTCTTGCTAGGAGACTGGGATCTTGAAAATAAATGTTACAAAACAAGTCAAAGATGCATGTTGGAGAGGTATTTGGACATTTACACTTGGAAAGAGGTGAAAGCTTAGCCGATGGGAAACTTCCCCACTGAACTGCACCCAATGTCCAGGTTGAAGTGACTGTACTAATCTGCTTAAGTGAGGGAGACAGAAGCAGACAGCAAGAGCCCTTAAGACAATTAGCAATGCAGCTCTTTCAATCTCCAATTAGATACTGTTCAGACGCAAATAAAACAATAATTAAGTCTTATGTTTCTGCACTGATCACTACCAGAAATCAGTACAACTTAAGGTTACTTGGAGATGACTGATGAAGGAAAGAAGCTAGGAAGGCAGGAAGAGCAGAAAGGTATGAAGACAAAAAACAGTTAATTTAACAAACACCCTAAAAAATTAGCTTCTCAGCAGCACAGCAAATATTCCTCAAGTCTGTAATTTTTCCACTGTCATTTTGAATGTAACTGTGTGTTTAGAGATCAGCACGTACATGTTCTATCTGCCTGGTAAACAAATACCTATCAGCTGGTAATGGATCCTAATAGACTGTTCTGCTTATGTGTTTATCTGGATTCCTCAGCCTTTAGGTCTGAATCTTCTTAACCCTTAGCATGATGTTACAGAGCATTATTTTTTCTTTCTATTATTGATAACATAGTAGCACCAGTTTGTCTTGAGATCTTCTCACACTCTAGAGACCATACAACACAAAAATCTATCCTCCCCCAAAATCTAGATGAAGATTTTTGAAAGTAGTAATTCCACCCTGCAGGATCTGAATGTCTGTGTATATGGCTGAATGTGTGTGAATAAGTACATGATCACAAACACAAAACTATCATGCAATCCTGTTATACTATGCAGTATAAAACACCTCCTGTCTGAATTTGTGAGAAATTATATTCTAATTGCATTAATTACATTAATTTCCACAATTTAAAAAGAAACATATAGGACACAATAATTCAATAGATGGCCTATAAATTAACAAACTACCAAATTTAGAACTATAAACAGAACAAAAGAGCATTAAGACACTTTATATTTCAAATACTTCAGGCAAAAAATCCTTCACTTTAAAAAGACAGAAGTCAGACTTTATTGTAATATTAAAAAAACAGATCATCATTAAATCAGAATTCAAAAAATTGCAGTTAAATGTGTGTAGGAAGTAATCATGAATCCTACATATTCCCTTGGTGAGTTGTTATCCATCTAGCATTTTCCTTCAAAAAAATCCACTACAGATATATTACTGTTATGCAGCAGGAATTGGTTTTTTTCACAGAAAAGGATTAAATCCACAAATTTTATAGCAGAATAAAATGAACAGTTGCACTGTCCTGGAAGTATTGTATGTTGAATATGGAGTTTTATAATGAGGGCCAGTATGAACATTGCACACAGTATTCACAATACACTGCTTTTTTCTCATACAGCAGAAAAACAGATTTACAGGGTTTTTTTCTATCGATAAATATATATGCAGAAAAAATATCTGCCTGTATACATCTGTGATCTTTACCCTCTGACTATCTGAGCATCTTTGATATTATGCTTCTTGCAATATGTAAAGTGTTTCACAAGAATTAAATAAAAATGCATGAACAATAATGGCATCTTCTTTCTGAAACCTTCAGGCATTAAAAAATTAGCATTGACGAACTCAAATTTTCAATTTAATGCGATGTACTGTACCTGTAAATGTTTTACAATGTTCACAACTTCTCTAGTTGAATAGGGGTAGTTAATAGTTCCTTGGTCTGCTAAGCTCCTGAGCTCTCCAAAAGCAGCTACCAGTTTCTGCAGAATCGCCTCTGGAACATCGGGACCGTATTGTTTAAGCATTGCCAGTTCTGACTGTGGTTTGGGGTTATCAACAGCATGGCAACTAAAAATGTCCCCTAAAAAGAAAAAAGAAAAAGCACAAAGTTAGATAATTTATAAAGAAATAGCATCCCAACAGCTTCTTTAAATTTAATACTGGACTTTTAATAGAAAAGATATGACTCAAAAGAATGCTGAGTACCAAGTTGCTAAAACTGTGAAAAATATGAAGCACAAGCTATGAGGAACAGTGAGGTTTCTGGAAACACAGAGATCTCGCCTGTCATTTTAATGAAGCTGATATCATGAGGGAGAAATCAACTTCAAGAAGAAACACAAGTCAAATGAATGCAGGAAGAAATAAGAGAAAAAATATTTTAAGAAAACATAACTGGCTGAATGGAACCTATTTTTTAACTCCTTCAAAACACCACAGAATGCAGGGAAATCTTGAAATGCAGGAAGGCCCTAATGCAAACCCAGTTAAAAGCTCTAGACGAAATACTGAGTTTATCTTATCTTTTCTCCCTGCCTGTCTTTAAGTATGGTAAGAAATTTGGCAAGATATTATTTCCATACATTGGCATTATATTGATACCAAATATATAATCTATAAATCGAGTTTATTCACAAAAAGCCTCTGAACAGTTGTACAAAACTTTGAAGAAGCATGATCTGATCCTGCAGAAAAAGGATGAATTAAAAGCAGAAGAAACCCTAAGCTGGAAAAATAATACCAATAAAGAACCCCAAAGACTCAACCACACCTCTGCCATGCGGATCAAGAGCAGTAACACTGGGATGATTGGTTTTGTTTAAAGGGTCCATATAAGGAAGGAAACTAGGCTATGAAAAATAAACACAACAATAAATTCTTTTGGAGCAACATAGCTTGGGGAAATTCAGTCAATGAGTTTCAGGCAGAGAATGCCCATTCAGAGGGAACCTCACCTGAAAAACAAAGAACTACTAAGTAATATGGAATTGGGTTTGCAACTGCTTTTTTGAGTATATTTTGAGTGTGTTATTTCTTGCAGATTAAGCATTATGGCCAAAGTTAACAGGCAAAACCACATAAATTAAGGTTCCTGCATATAAATGGCCAAGCTAACACATAATACAGTCAGTGGAGTCTGGAGGGTATTCAGTTCACAGCCATGTGAACTGTTGCTATCATGTAGCAACAATGCCAAAACCTTGCCAGAGGCCCACTTAGATTAACAGTGGGCTATACAGGCCAAAGAATTCTTCACCACTTGCCCCTTGGCAACTTAATTTCATGTTTTGCTGTGAGATGAAACTCTAGGGAATCTTTGCTGACACACAGAATTTCTGGGACCTACCAAGAGCTTTCTAAACTAAGGCTTCTGTTGATATGAACATCATGGATGTGAAATTTGGACAGCTTTACCGGATACTGAGATAAATTCAGTATCTTGTCAAACATTCATATTTTACTAAGACCATATGCATGGAGAAACAAATAAAGATTAAGACGCAGGTAGCACAGTGCTAGCAGCAAAATATACAGTAGCCTTTACTACTGAAAGCAAAGAAAAGGATCATCCATCAAGCTACCATCTCTTGTATCAAACAGGACAGTACCCGAGCTGTGGCTTGTTTGATATGGGAAAAAAAATAGTGAGCAGTTGAGAGAGCTGTCAGGTGTCAAGATTACAGTTAATTTGTTTGCAGAATTTGTATACTCTATACACTCATTAACAAAGATTTCCATAATCTTGTCCATCCAGATCCCATAAAACAAAATAATTTTAATACATATGATCACATACAGCTTTTCCATTCAGGGCAAGTTTGGGCACTTTTATTAAGATACATAAATTTACATTATAGTCTTAATGTCTTACATGACACAAAGTATCAATATGCATAAGGCCCCTTTTCCTCATGAAATCTAATTGATTAAGACAGATATTCTATTAGTCAAGTCTATTAAAGACCATAAATTAATATGAATCACTTACCTAATGTGCCAAAAAAGTCATTACCCAAGAAAGGAAATCCAGGCCTATTTGCCAGAACTATCATTCTAAAATCAGGATGAATAACTATTACATTTTCTCTCCCTTCTACATGAGCATGATCTGGAAAAGAAATAAAATTTATTACTTGCCTATTTAAGCTTTGCAATACTGAATGAATGAACATAATTACATTAGGTGAAGAATTATTGGAATTAGAAGAAAAATTCTCCTAATTTAATTACATTCTTCTTTGAATTAGAAGAACAGTTACAAAAAAAATGGCTCAATAGCATCTTACAAGTCATTCAACTGAGTTTTCTAGCATTTGTTTTAATGTTTCATAGTTTGTTTCACAAAAATTTAACCAGAATGCTTAACTGAAAAAACATCCACTGTTCTTGGGGAGCGGACTACCTGTTTTCTTTACATTTAATTTCCCTAATATGGTGAAGCCATTGGTGAATAAAATGCAATTTTATATAGGTCTGACATTATATGATCTGGGAAGACAGGACCAAAATTCCTCCTGGTTACTACAAAATTAGTGAGAACACAGATACATTATTTAACACATGTGAAGACTCTGGGTCTCCAAAACTACTCAGATTGGCCTCACTCAGAACCTTGTTCTCTTTCAGCATGATTCCAGTAGTACATGGTGTCTGGGAATCCTTTAACTGCCTCTAAAAAACTACAGTAATAATTAGGACTGGCTAGCAAAATATTTGAGAGTAAGCCCACCTAGAGTTTATAATGACAAGCAAAACTCAGGTGTGCCATGTGAGTATTGAATGATTGCTACACTCAAACATTATTCCCAATATTGTTAAAATGAAACTAATTATATGAAGTTAAGCCTCAAGTAGCACCAAGAGATACCTTCAAACATAGCCTTTTTTTGAAAAATAATGAAAAATATTTATTTCCTGCAACTCAGATGGATTACATTCCATCAAATTACAGATAGCCTCATCCTGCAGGATATATTTAAATAATAAAGTAAGCATATAATCAAGTAAGCATATGCAATATTTACCCCAAATGTCCAGATGGGCATAACCATGATAATAATTTTCTCAACTAGATCTTTATTTCTTATGGTGAAGGAGAAGCAGAAAGGTCAAGTTACACTTTCTGGGTTAAGGTTCTTTATAATTCTTCAGCAAAATTCACAAGAATGTTAATTTTAAAAAAACTTTAGTGACTATTGCAAAACTAGTAGAGAAGATTACTGTTCTTTAATTGTTAACTTCTTAGCAACAAACTATTTATTTTTTTGGAATGGTCTGTGTTGCTACGGAGTAACTGAAAACCAGCAACATGTTACATTTTACTGTAAATTATGAAAACACTTTTGCTCTACTTACTGGCAACAATTCGCCTTCCGTCTGACAAAACCATTTCCCCACTTTCTACTAAAGTTTTTAAGATACAGGTAACATTTGTTGGTGCTTTGTCCGCCTCATCAATTACCAAAATATGGCCGAACCTCACTGCTTTTACCTAGAAGAGAAAGGAATCATAACATCACTCCTGGCCAAAACCCTGCAAGGAGCTGCATTATTGATTTCTCAGTCAGCAGCAGTGACACCTCAGTGGCACTGAGACAAGAAAGGGACTCAGAACAAGGATAAGCTGTGACCAAACCACAATAGAACGAAGAGGAGGCAGGTGAGACAAGAACGTTGGGTGCTTCCATTTCTCCTGGATAGGGATGGAAAGCGAGGGAAGTGAGGAGCCTGACTGAATGACTTCGAGTGCAGACAGAGACATGCAAAGCCAGTTTGCATCTGGACTTTCAACATGTAGCTGAAAGAACTGAAGAATGGCTGCAAGAGCTGTTTGGAGCCCAACTTAGCATGTAGGTGTGAGGTGCTACAAAGGAGAAGGAGGCAAATACCACTCTACCAGTTAAAATGTGTCAGGTTAATACTAAATTATTTTCCGTACTCATTTTGTACGTGGGACTCCCAAGATCATAATCTTATTCACATTTGGCACAGCAAATGTGAAAAACGTGACCAAATAAAAATTAATAAAAGGCTTGTTACTATACTAACTCACTGTGCAATGAAAAATCAAATCACCAAAAGTTTAAATCAAAAACATTTCCAAATATAAAATCCAAATGTTACAACTGACCAGCGGTGAGTCTTCATATATAATAAGACCATCCTTTACAGAAGGTTGTAGGGTAAGGCTTTGTACAGTGGTATCCCTGAAATGTGGAAAAACAGATGGTATTAATTAAATATAGACAGGAATGCCAGTTACAATAAAATGCAAAATGAATAAATGAAAAATTGAATAGTCTCTTCCTAAGAGGAAAAAAAATATTTTTAGACTACTTGAATAACTGGGAACAACAGTGTGCCTGCTTAGTGGTCAAATGTGAATATCTCTGCCTCTGCCAGGACTTTCACAGTAGTTCTCAATTTCTCATAAACCCTGAAAACAAAACTCCTGAGAAGAGAATCAGTATTTTTTGTATGCAGGCACATTATTGATGTTACTATTTCTAGTTAAGTATGCTGAAACTGTCATTTATGTAACGAATAGGAATTGTTACTGTTCTAGCTGTTCTTCTCCACATATCATCATACAAAAACCCTACAAACAAACAAACAAATCCAACAACCTATCATGTGGAATTCTTAAAATCACTTATTTTTACTTCTACTGGCTTGCTACATTTTATATCATGAACAGTATAAGCTCTTAGATGGGACAGACACTTCAGTAGCAGTTTCTTTCTGAAATTTTATTTGTCTTTGAATTGCTGAATTACCTTTTCTTCAAATTTAAAATAGCGCTAATTAAAATCTGTAATGAGAATATTGCTTAATCTTCACTATTTAATCTATTTTTACCACCACTGAATGCACAGATAAATAAAAAAACAGTTGCAATTCAGAAAGGTGAAGCAACAGATATCACCTACATAAATTATGTCCATAACCCAGGGAAAGTGTAATTGATTGTATAAAGTACTTGCCCAGACCTTTGTCATGATCTGTATAACCAACCCCATTTCTGAACCCACTTTGGGGTTCAGATGGACCAACGAGCTAGAGAATAATCCAGACCTGGGTCATGACAGAATGTCCCTATGACTCCCATGCTTTCATGGGCAACAGGAAATTCAATCTTAGGGCAAGTTGGTTTTGCCATCCCTTTCCTCCCGTATTTCAAAATTTGGATAAGTCTGTGTCAAAAGAATGATAGGCTGATCACAGGACAAAACCCATCAGGAAAACCTCTCTTAACACTGCTTGAGATCCACACACTGGTCCATTCGTAAGGTTGGTAACCTTTGCACTGTATGTAACATTTGATACAACAAAAATCTCTTACCTTTCTCAGCTGTGCTGTGTAACAAAACTGTTTGCTTAAGCCTAGCTGACTCACTCTTTCAAATATCCACTTAGTTCTATCTTTAATTTTGCAACACCTTGTAAAAACCAACAATTTTGATAAGCTCCATGGGTACAGGAAATCAAACAGTACTGTTAGCAGCACACTATTAAGTGGCCAGCTTCCAAACAGAGTTTTAAACTGAGAGGATAACTTGCACATTTCCTTTATTTGAAACTGCTGTCAGCAGGATTTCTGCCCCTAATCACTAATAATTTCTTGTTTAGTTTTAAGCCCACACTGATTTATCCCATAGTTTCCATGCACAGAAATAAAGCAGAGGGCAGAAAGAGAGACTTCAAATATTTAGCTACTTGATCTGAACTTCAATCCAGAAAGGGAAAGGTTACAAAGATGGGACCACATTCAATTCAATTAACCCTGTCACAAGTAGGCAACCCTGCCCCAAATAGTTACATTAACATTGTATTCACTTGCAACATATAATTTATTAAATCATTAAAATAAGCAGTAGCACTAATCTATTATCTTAGAAATCCTACTGTGGACACAAAAACAAAGCTTCTATTGTCATCCTGTGTGTCTAAGCAATTTATACGCTGGGCAGAAAATCAATAACAGATCCAAAAATAACAACAAACCAATGATTTTTGTTTCTTGAATACACATTATTTAGGGATTAAATTCTCAGATTGTATGTATCAGCCTACCTCCACTATCAGTTAACATTTCTGGTTCAAGCCTATATAGTTGCAGACGCAGAAGAATTTTAAAATGCGTAAACCAAATGCTAGAGTATTTGAAGGTCACAGTCACAGGTACTAATTAGTCAGAAATAACTCAAGGGAAAATGTTCTGAGGAATTAATACAAGGTAAAAAGGGGAAGGATTTGTCAAATTTGAACTGTGATCTCTTTAAAGTAATAGAAAGGTGAGAAAATGAGAGGACCCGAGGATAGGCCAAGAATAACGTAAAGGAAGATGAATTACAGATCATAAATTTGCACTTAGGAGATAATGAATGAAAAACAATAAAGTGAACAGAACACTTCAGGAAATTAATATCTCTAGTGATGTGCTGTCACACAGGTGATGACACAAGAAAAGAGAAAATGTCACATGATTTTCTACTGTAACATGAAATAGTACCTTACTTTTGCTGAGCGAGTTAATCCTCTGGCTCTGCAGAGATTACTTACAACCCCCTAATACAGAATACTAAATTGTGCTTAGTATTCCATAATAATCAGCAGCCCACACAAATCCTTAGGATGATCTCATTCTTCAGAGAAGACAGAATTGACATATTTTTTGGGAAAATAAACACTACAAGAGTTTACTGTTCATATAAGTGCTATTACAAAAGTAGCATAATCAAAAAAAATACAGAAGGTATCAAACTAAAATAAAAATTGACATCCTGAATCTATCTTCTATTTTTTTTTCTTATTTTATCTTTCTTCTGCTTTGTTGATAGTTGGCCTTAGTATTTAAGGAAATGCATTGGGGGATTTGCAACGTATTACAGAAGTTAAATGTAAGTCAAATATCAATTCCATTGGCTTGATAATTTAAGTGTATGTGAAACTCCTGTATTTGTTTAGGCTATTACATTCAGACATGTATGAATGATTTGACAAGGGTTATGACAAATCAGTGTTATCTTCCTTTCAGAATCATATGCTATACACTTATATATCATTAATTTCTGTTCTTCAGAAACCTACCATGACCCAAACACAGTAAAGAATGGCTAAAAAGAAACTGTCTCCTTAGGGTTTTTTCTTAAATTTCCACTTTTTAATGAATTATGTAAATGTAAAGGCACTGAAATATAGAAAAAAAAAAATGCACTAAGTCTGAAATATTTTTGAACAACATAGCAAGCAGCATTTCCTAAATGCAAAATATATCTGGCACTCAAAATTCCCACAGGAAAGGAACTAAAAACTCCAATTCACTTTCACTTAGTAACAATAGCACCTTAATAATAAGTAACAGGCTCTAACAAAGACATGAATACCAAAACCTCCCAATTTCATCACATTCAGCAATGAAAATAGGTCTGACACAAAGAAGCAAGACTGTAGTAATGTAGTGGGAGAAAAACTATCTGACATACTGTCATCTTACTCAACTGAACTGATTTTATCTTCATCTGATTGTAAAAGAAAAATAGGAAAAGCTCACTAATATCTTTCCTAAGAATGTATTTTTACTTTTATCATGGAAGCCCTTCTCACAAGTGCTCCATTTAAAAAGAAAAAAAAAAAGAAAAGAGAAAAAAAGAGAAGAAATATTTACTACTGAAATATAGTAACTCCTCTGACACGACTACTCAATTCATAGTAGGATTTCTGAGAATTCTTCTCATGTTTTTTATTAGCTCCTATTCCCGTCTTTTATTTATTTTTTGCTACTGCTGCATTATTTACCCTAAAGGCAGCTATTTCTGAGGTCTGCAGACTGACTCGAACATACTGCTGTGACAGTTTCTGTTTCACTGACAGCAACGCCTTCCTTCTGGAGAACAACTATGAACTGTGTCAGGAGAAATTTCCATCAACCTCAGAGAGTTAGTTGTTATCCTCTAGTTTAACAAAAGGTGCTCCAATGCTTTAATTGAAGATTTGAGTCCCCAGGAAGGCTTGTGCCCTAATACAGGACACAATGGCAGGCCCCAGCTGACATCACAAACACTCAGATTCCCTGGAATTACTCCACCTTGACAAGCGCAGAAGAATACAGTCCTGGCTTCTGTGTGTATTTACACTGAGGCTAAAAGGGTACGAGATTATTTGTGCAAGGCAACTTTGTGTTCTAGGGGTCCCTGCTAATGGTAACAAGTTTATATAAACCAAGCTCAGGTTTGGCTGCCTTCTGATTCACCACACAAAACTTCACGGTAGTTAAAAGGAAAAACCGGAGATGTAGAGTGTATGCTCTAGAATTCTTCTTCATTTCTGCGAGGCATTTTTTATTAAATACCTATGTACACAGACACATATTCCTACATGTCAATCAGACATGAATATACCCATCTGCTGTGACCTAAATTGAAAGAGTATTTGAAAAATAATTAGTCCAAAGGCCATTGGAAGCTGTTAATTGGTCAGTTAATCCACTCACGGATTATCCTGATGAAGAGCAGGCAATCCCAACACAAAGAATCAATCTGCACGATTTTGACATTTACAAATTAATTTCTTTAGTCAACCCATCATAGAGCCATTGCACTGCATGACCTGACTGCTATGTTTAGGAAATTCTGAAATATCTGAAAAGCCAACCAGATGTCTCATCGCTCTGTAAAAATGACCCTGTAAAGGCTTTTTGACTTATCTGCAGGAACTGATAATTAAATTCACCTTTTTTTTTCCCCTGCTAGCCTGTTACAGCTACTCAGCAGGACATAAGTTTGTTTAAATTGCAAGAAATTATTTTGACTATAAAGGTACTCCTTACTCAGTATGACTGAAGGTGGCAGAAGAAAGGTCAAAGGGAATTATGTTTAATTAATTGTATATGCTTAAATCTTAAGTTACACAATTACTTGTATGTGATCCATCTGCCAAAACAAAATACAAAATTCACTCACCCTAATTGTAAAATCCATAAATGGGGAAACATGACACCCTGCAGCTTCCCTTATTGCTTGTAAGAATACATTTAATTGAGTAAACAGTGAGAAACTCTTACTTCAGCTTTAGAGGAAAATGAAACAACAGGGTCTTCTAACCTGAGCTATTTCTCTGTAACAGCCATGCAGCAGGATATTAAAGCTGAATTCAATTCCTACAAAAAAGAAAAATGAAGTAGCTTTCTAACACCTGGAATCTGATAATAACAGAGCTAGTCAGCCAGCTTATGGAAAGCTAACATTGGAAACAGGGACCATCAGCTGGCATGAAATCTTGGAAGCTTTGCATTGCGACTTTGTATTGGCTGAAAATGTATTTAAGAAAACAGGCAAAACCAAGTGAAAAACCAAAAAGACACCTATTTTATAGTCAATGCACTCAGTGCTTCACAACATAAATCTTCATGACAAAAACGTATCATTTTATTACTTGTTTCCAAACATGAGCTACATAAAGAATAAAGCACACAATATAAAGTACAATATTGAAAGAAAATAATCTAAATATTAATGACTCATGAATCATGAGGAAAAATTACCTAGATTTTGTTTTGTGGCTGCCAACAAGCAAAACCACAACACATCTCCCCTGCCTTTGCTGTGCTCAACTGAAATAAACCAGTGCAGCTATAGAACACTTCCTTCAACAGTCCACTATGGAGATGGCTTTTCTATATTGTTCATGTTTAAAAACAGACCTGCAGAGCTATATCAGCATTTAAGTTATTTCATGTGGTCTTATATTCTTTCAAGAGATGATAATCAAATGCAATTCTGAGAACAAGTATAATATAATTCTAGTATCCACCTGTATCTTGGGAAAAGGAAGCTGTTTCTTCTGAAACAGCTTTTTAAATTAGAATTTTAAAAATCTGAAGTCAGTAAAGCTGAAAGGATAGTTTTTTTTAAAATTATCTCAATAAGGGAAACAGATAATTAGATTTTATACTTATTACATGTGCTGAAAAAGAGGGAAAGAAAATTAAGATCTAAAGATTAATGCACAGTTTGTAGTAAGTATTGCTTGTAGGGACACCATAAGCTCATTTTCCTACCTCAAACTCCCCATTAATTGGATTGTTAAAGATCACAGCAAAATTACGTTTGTTTTGAAAAGGATAACATATGCAAACTCAGGTAAGTTTTGAAAAAAAGATAATCAGATTACTGTAATTTATTAGGGAACTAGAAAAGGCACAACACAAAATGTAGTAGATTTTTAAAATGAACCCTGTATCACACTTTCCACTCATCAGTCACTAGAATAAATATTGTAACTCTGACAGGAAGATATGATATCAAATCAAGATGTTTTAAGCAAATTCTTTGTAAGGAAATGCATTGGGACACATAGAACAAGGTAGTGTAATATCTTGAAAGAGGATAGTGAGATCATCAGATACAAAATAGAATTTCAATAGCAGTTAGTATTCCATTGACAGTGTCAAACATCACATTTACAAAGATAAATTGCTGCAGTGTATATGTAAGTGCTTAGAAAAATAAGTTATCTCAACTTGTAAGAAAAGGATATGAATGGAAAACTAAGACTTAACATGGCTTATGGTTTATTTAGGGGTAAACCTGTTTTATCAAAAGCTAAAGAAGAAAACTTCCTACGTTCTCTATTTCAAGAAATCATATTTACAAGCTGTTCTAATATTTTTGACTTCATAGAGAAAAACCCTCACACACTAAAAAACATTTCCTCTATGAAAATTCATATTAACTTTTTTCACAATAAACTAATTTCCTAGAAGATTATTTTCTTGAAACACAGAAGGAGAACAATGGAACGAAACGAATCATTTCACATCTGCAGATTCACTGAGGTTTTGAGCAGCAGAAAATCCATTCATAGCCATCAATAAATTATTGATGTAGATTACACTGCAGTCTACACATCAAAAGCTTCTATTTCTGTAAGTGATGGTGATGCTCTTATGCAGATCTATACACTGAAATCATTAGAGTTGAAGTTGACTAGCTTTACTTATCATGACTTCAGTGGCCACATCTTTAGCAGCTCAGAGGAGGGATCCAGTTCTCCCACTAGTTCCCAAGATCCCATCACAACAGAAAAGGATCAGTACTCTTTACTCCTGATCATTTTCAATTGTATAGAGGAATGTCTGTGATAGACAGGTGGCAGAGGAGACTGTGAGCTCCAAATTTTGCATTTGCTACAGCTAATCTCTCACAGACACAGCATGAAGCTGGAAACGTAACAGAGAAACTTCTGCTTAACAACCACTCATTATTTACATGCGTATCATAACAATAAATAAATAATCGAGAGGCTATCAAATTAATCTCATTAACACACTGTTCTGAAAACAATATTGAGTCTGAAGCTGTTTCTTAATTCTCACAACTTTAACTACTGTTCATACTAACACATTTGAGCATCAGCTAAGGAAGTGCAAATGGCTTCCTCCCATGCAACAACCACAGCTGGATTATAAAATTTTATAAAGAAAAGATAAACTAATTTTAAGTTGGTTTTTTTTTGGAAGACTACAACATTACTACAACACACCTAGAACAAGTGCTAGGGGTCATCCAGAAGAAATTGCTAAATCACAGAATCAGAATGGTTGAGGTTGAAAGGCACCTCTGGAGGTCATTTAGTCCAACTCCTCTGGTAAAGAGGGCCACGTAGAGTCAAGATACTCAAGACAGGGTCCAGCGTCCAGATTTTGAATATCTTAAAAAAATCAAGGAGCACAATGTACACCAAACTTTAAAGAAAAGGTTTTGATATACAAAAATGAACTTCATGCTTTCCTGAACCTAACAAACACGTTTCTTCGAACACAGATGTTCTGCAATTAATTTTTTGTAAAGGCATTGTCAAGACAGAGAGGTTTTTGTTTGCTATCAGAGCAATTAAGAGCACAGTTCATGATGGCAGCTGGTAATTTCAGAGATTTCATGTTACCAGTAGATCTTTTTGGCTATGTGACTTAAAGCAAATCCAACACAAACAGAACAGTGCCGACAGTTCTCCCAGGTCTTGTTCTTCCCAATATTTTTCCAGTTGTTTTTAGCTGCCTAAATTAGCATATGAGAATAAACTACATTTAAATATTTATTTTATTTTCTATGCTTTTGTATTAAGCCTAGCAGGGTATTTTTTTTAATTTTGATGAAAGCTAAGATCAGATAGCAACATATGAGTCCAAAAAACTCAATGCATATATATTAATCTACATGCCTCTCCACATTTAGCACCTAATTTATACCACCAGAAACTACCATAAAAATTATGTCACTAAAGTTTACATTTTCCTAGTCAGAACCTAGGCTTTTAGGAAGCTTTCTATCAAAAGTCTCTTCACAATTCCCAAAATCCCCACAAAACCAAAAAAAAAAAAAAAAAAACCACCAAAAAAAACCCAAACAAAAAAAAAATCCTTCCAAAATCCCCAAACTGGAACAATAAATCAAGCTTGAACTGAAAACAGAAGGATAAATGCCATAGTTCTGTATATATAGTCATCACAAAAACAGTAATTGCAAGGAGGAGAAGGCATTCTAATTGAAACATAAAAAACCGCTTGAGAGTATGACTTAATTCCAAATAGATGCAAATGTAAATGTTTAAATGACAGATAAAGAACATCTTACTCCAGCAAAATCATTCTTTGTGTAAAATTAGTTAGCAATTTGATGATAAGAGAAGTAAAATTAATCTCTTTTTCTTTGATCATATCAAAGGAGACAACTATTTAGAGTCCATGATACTTTCTTCTGACATTTTTATGTAGGAGAGCTGGGAGCTTACAGTTTTATACTTATCTATTGCTCTCATCAGTGCTAAGAAGGATTTTACAGTCTTAACAGGGCATATTTTCTTGCCTGAGTCTTCTCTAAAGTTATTTTTTTTTCCTTTTTTCTGTGGAATCTTCTTGGTTTTAGAGACTGTGAAAGTCAAAGCAAGATATCATGACGGAATTAAAAAAGCAAGATATAAAGAAACATAAATATACAATAAAGAATAATAAAGCAAGATATCCTTGTGAGGGGAAGCAGAGGAGCATGCACTGAACTCTCCTCTGTGGTGACCAGTGACCCCAGGAGTAGCCTGAAGTTGTGTCAGGGGATGTTTAGTTTGGATATTAGAAAAAGGTTTTTCACCTAGAGGGTGGTTGGGCACTGGAACAGCTTCCCCATGGAAGTGGTCGCAGTGTGTCCAAGTCCAAGAAGTGTCTGGACGATGTTCTCGGGCACATGGTGCGACCCTTGGTCCTGCGTAGGGCCAGTAGCTGGACTTCAAGGATCCTAGTGGTTCCCTTCCAACTCAGCACATTCTATGATCATTAGTTTCCATGAAAATTATTTCCCTGATTTAATGAAATACTCATTTAGTCTACCAAATTTGACTTCAGATTTTTGTGTAGAACCACTGGAGAATTCTTTCCACATCACTCACAGGAGAGATAGCAAAAGCAGTAACAGAAAGGTTCATAAAATAATGAGGCTTTCCAGAGTTCATTAATTTAGGAGCAACACAAATAGTCATTACATTAGCTTGGAGAACACCAAATTTTGTTACAGTCATTTTCTTAGTTACTGCTTGTAAAACCAGTACATGTTTAATTTCTATAAGAACTCTTAAAAGTCCTTTGATATTAGACAAAATAAAGCTGTTGTTTATTCTGTAACATGTAGCCGGTGTCCTGGGTGAACAAAATGGAGACAACCATACCAGGAGGGTAAACAAAATTTGGAATTTCTCTGCTGAAACTTACTCTTGTAGGAAAGGAGGGACAAGGAAATCCTGGCAGATGGAAGCTCTTCCTTAACATAGAAAAGCAGTAAAATGTTTCATAAGTGCAGTCCTAGGAAGAGGCTGTGCTGAGCCTGTGCCATATTACCTGTTTTCATAACCCCACAATGAATGCAATGAGAGAGCTGGTCAACTCCTGATCAGCTGCTAATATTAGGAAGTATGCAAGAGAAAGCAGACAACTTTTTGAATAACTCATAAGCACACATTTTTCTTAATTTCTGTCATTATTTAATCTAATTACAGCTTCCTTCCTTCAAGATTTTCTGCTTTAATGTATCAAAATGATTGATAAGACTTAAAAATTTCAAGAATATAAAACTTCTCAATAAGATGCTGTAGGAAATGTTAAGAGAAAAGATTTATAACCTCCATGAGCAATCAAAACCTTTAGGTCACACTGACCCTTCCCACGTGAATCAGTTGCAGAGCAAGTAAATAGAGATATCCCTTTTTCTGTCTTTTATCTCCTGTCATTCTCTTGAAGTACAAGACATAAAATATGAGATTTTAAAATGACTCCTGGTAATTTAGAGCTTATTGCCTCTAAGGCAAATACTCCCTGCTTGAATGTCATTGAACATATGCAGAGTTAGAACAGCAGAACTCCTTACACTCTTTCATCAAGACAGTAAAAAAACCGAAACCAACAAAAACCCCCACCCTAACAAATCTGTCAAGATCTGTACTTCAGGTATACAAGCACCATTAAAAGCATTATATTTAGAAGTACTTTTCTTGGCATGCTTAAAGGTACTTACGGTAGCCAGCTAGAAAATCTGAAGAAACACACAGGGCTATCAAAGATGAAGTGCACATTCTAGAATATTTTCTAATAAAGTACATCTATGTCATAAGCTACTGACTGAATCTCCCCCACAAAATATGTAAAAGCTTACTAGGAAACTGTTTGGGTTTTTTGTAAACTTGCTCTTACTTTGTTTTGAATCCAGGAGAGTGCACTAACAATACTCAAATCCTTGTTTAAACACCCTGTAAAGTATAACCAAAATATTATATAGACTGATTTCTTCACATAGCATTTCAAAATACTACCCAGGAAATAGAAATTTCTGATTTTGCTATATTCACAAATTATTTTTCTATAATTGCATAGGACTGCTCATCATTTTCTGCTTCATTTTCTACTTCAACCTCTCTCCAAACCCCTGCAATCATAAGCAGTACCTTACAGAGACTGTAGAACACTGTATTTTCTTCCTAATGATGTCTCAACTAGCATGCTGTAATTCATACATTCTACAGCTGCATGAAAACCCCAAACATGGTACTTATACAATGTTCTCCTGAGCTATATGAATTCATGTTAAGGACTGTTCCGCTTCATCACTGGAGAACACACAAAAGGACAGAAATAGTGCAGTACTTTGTGACATAATTGGGATTTGCAAAAATCACAGTATTTTATCCAGACAAAGTGGGCACTGTTCCAAGCAGGAAAGTTAATGCAAAGCTGAAAGTAGGAGGTCACAAAAGCAGTACTTCGTATAAAACTGATGGAAGTCTAGAATAAGTAGTATAAAGGAGAACAGCAGTAGAAAAGTAATGAGATAGAGCTATCCAAGTATCAGGAATACAAGTACGAGACACTTGAAGACAAAAATCTGGGTAAGAAAGTGAGAGACAAAGCGTTACAGAGACTATGCTGTTAATGGCAAAATATCAAAGATCAACATTTTCATTAGCACTATTTAAAAAACAGTGATTATGGGAAGAGACAGGGTGAGGAAGCTGAAGACAAAGAGATAAAGATTAGGAACGAAGCTGAAATGGGATTCAGTTCAATTGAAAATGAGTCTTCTAGATATATTTATTCTTTATTTCCATTTATTAGTTTCATGTTATAAAAAGCAGGCAGATAATTTCCTATTATTTCAGCTTTTGATTTGTTTTCAGTTGGTTTGTTGTCTTGAAGTCTGTTTTTTAGGTTATGATGTAATTTTCTAATCCAAACTCTTACGGGTGAGAAAGAAATACATGCACTTAGCAGGAGTGCCAAAAGAAAAAAGCCAAAAAACCTTTACTATGTAGAATGAATCTTGTCTGATGAGTGATATATTCAAACAACTTTTCCCTCACACAATACCTCATGCTACAGAAATCTATCCAGAAATGACAGCAAAATATAACTTGTTTTTTGAACAAAGTTTAGCATCAGCACACTTCTTCTTCCTCATGTATCAAACAAGATGATTGCATCATATTCTTGTACCCACTCCTCAACCTGTCAGCTTATTGCCTCTGCCAGACACACTCCTATGGTCTGTGTGCCACTTAGGGGGCCTTTGTTCAAACAGTAAAAACACATTAATTTTAGAAACATGAGTTTTAATAACATGAGAAATTTGATAAAACCAAAAAGTATGGAAGTCTAACACATTCTTACCTGTGCAGCTGTAAATACTCTCTGGGTCTGTTTAAAAGGTGAAGGAATCTGTCAACAACTTTGTTTTTCCCAACTCCCTGCAGTAAACAAATATAATATTAAGACATAATACAGATGTACATACTTATGAGTTATAAAGACAGAAAAGATAACTTGCCAAAATGTTTAAAATACTCTCCATATGCCTTCATAGGTAAATACAACTCCAATCTATTTCTGAACACAAGTTTATTATATGTATCTTATTTTATATATATATATATTCACAAAATACTTATCGGTCTTACTAGAAATAACCAGAAACAGAGTTGTGTCCCTAGAGTTATGTCACACATGCTATGCATCCTTTAACTAACACAAGTTTTTCCAGCCTTTTTATTTCACAGAGATATTGCAATGTCAATGCTAGGAAGTTGTCTTGCACTTAATAGGCAAAGTTAATTCTTGGTGGTCATAGGACACATCCTGTAACTGTGACGTGGAATTTAGGCACAGCCTTGGTAATAGTTGCTGATCACATTGCACTGGAGTTACAAAAAGAGGCCCAGATGAAATCAGAATTCAGCTGGAGATAAAACTAATCTCTAACTCTATTGAAGGATGTCTGCATTAGGAAGCTGTGGAAAATGATGACAGTGAATTAGGTGTTGGCAACACCCTGGTGTGCCCTATCCTAAACGTTTTAGGAACTGGTATTTCAGTCCAGGTCTAACCTAGACTCAGGGAAAGAATTATCAAAGAGCCCACAATAGGTGGGCTGCTGGGGAACACCCACTTCACTCTCATTCTAAGAGATGAGTATGTACTGAACTGCAGTAAGGAAATTTCCTTCAAAAGTACATTCGAGATCTGGTCTGAAATGCTAATGTAGATGCAGACCAAGGTGACAGCTAACATGCAGAAATTCTTATCCCTCCTGCAAGGAGGTGGCTGCAGGAAGCTCAGAATGCCAGTGAGAGCGCTACAGGTGGCAAAGGAAACAGCAGAAGAAAAAGCTCAGTCATAGACCAGGCAAAAGCTGTTTGACAAGACACTATCACTCTGCTGAGATTCTCACTCTGACTGCATGAATGTATCTAGTAGTCCACACCAGTGTAAAGAAGATAAATATAACCCAAAGAAAGATTAAAGAGATTAGATTAAACCAATTTAAGTTTCACTAATCTGTTTCACTTGGCATTGAAACAGAATAGGAGCCTTCAGAGCTGCAAGTTATGACATTCATGACTGTAAGTTCTAGCTGAGTGATGGTAACTGCCAGCTGCAGAATTGCAAACTGTTTAAGCTTCTTAAAATGGGACCGCAGTCTCTCTCTCCTCTGCTACATTTGTAAGAATGGAGAATCATGCACATATGTATAATGAAATCACAGGAGGAGAGTTCTCACCATGAGAGCAGAGGAAAAAATACTGCAGAGGAGACAAAAATAGAACTACCTATATTCTACTGCAGACTTGACTCCCACATAGAAGAGCCAACTCTGTTAGTGCTCTGCCACACGCCTCCTCACAAATCTACTTCAGAAGAATCCACAGCTTTATAGAGGTGTAGTAAGAAGCTGCAACACACTTAAGACCTTTCACAGTAGTTTCTGAAAACTGTCACCTGAAACAATTCTCCACTGCTGTGAAAGGGGATGCAATACTTCTCACAGGATCTTACAGCAACTTACAGGACATACCCATTTGGGGGAAAATATTCAAGTTCAGAAATTTTACCAGTGACCTTCAAAGTAACCAGAAACAGGCTAAGAATCCCCTAGTGGTGCACACAGACAGTTTTATTCAATATGTTTCCTGCTACTTTCAGTCAAATCATAAATGGGTGAATAAACAGGAATATTTCTAATGTCAAGCACAAAACACCCATGCTGAAAGCAGCTTCCTTTCCTGAGAGAGCTAAAGATGGCTGGGCAGATGTCTGCACACAGTTTCTGCACCGATCCCAAGCAGATTGCATATCCTGTTTCAGTGCAGAGTGCGACTCTAGCCAGCTGTGGCAAGTACAAAGATGATGAAATATATCAACATACTGAATCAATGCAAAACCTACTAATATTACACAAAGTGGTTACTGTAATTTAAAAAAAATACAGTTACCAAAGTAATCCAGTCAAGTCAATGGGAGCTGTGCCGTGACCACATCTCACCCTTTCTTCATTTTCATCTGTGCATCTCACCACACTCTCCACATATTTCCTTTTATTTAAGTATACTTCAATTTCAGAACATCATACATTTTTAAAAGGTGCATGCAGCATTTAAAAGCCAAGAGGCATTCCCACCAGGTTTTAGCTATTATAAACAAGTTAACATTGCCTAACTTCTAGACTAAACTGCTTCAGAGGGTACATTGTGTGCCTTCACAGAGGCTGTGGTGTACCACATAAAATCTTTGGTTGGCAACAGTAGCTGCAACAAAGTTCTCCTCAAAGCTTTTTGATTCCAGCCCTCTACATTCCTACTTCATGACAAGTTACCATTCCTCTAGGTCTCAGCTACTCCACTGAGAAGTTACAATATCACAGAAAGGAAGGAAGAGATCAAAGATATTTGGAAGGCTCTTTAACACTATTAAGAAACTCCAAAAACCAAGAGTTTGGATGAATTTGTTCCTTAAGTACTATGCATTAGTGTAAGGCCAAAAAGAGCAGGTTGTTCCAAATTCACCTTACCTCCATATAGAGGTAAAGAATACGTGTATAGTAGTCTTCTTCAGGCGAACAAGAAATGTGGAAAATGCTACCACATTTTGGAAAAATAAAAACCAAACCAACTCTAGGTTACAGGCACCCAAGAAACAACAAATTACAAAAATGGCAACAGTCACCCTCCTTTGCCCTTGCTGCCAAAGATCAAGCTGGATCTTTTGGACACCCACACAGCTAGCAATAAACTTTAAACAGGAATAACCTGAACTATCTTTCATATGAACATACTAAAAGATTGAGCTGAACTTGGATTGGATTCAGAACATAATCTCATATAATTTTGCAATTACTGCAGGCTAAGGTACACTCAGAGGACAAGCCAGTTTGCCATTAACACTTGCTGTGCACTATTTATATACACACTATTGCAGTTACTTAATTTAACAGAAATATAAACATATGCTAATTAGAGAGGAAAGAACATCTGTGTTGGTGTTTCAGCTGAAGAGAATAAAAATACTTCAGAAAGCAAATATTAGAAAATTTTTACTCCATCAGACATATGGGATAACTGAAATAGAAAAATGGGAAGTAAATATCTGCACTAATGAATAACAAACAAGAAATTATGCAATTAGAAGGCAAAATAATCCCTTAGTTAAAAATCCTTCTGACACTGTAAACACTTGCTACCAAGGATGAAATGGCTTAACTTCCTAGCAGAAGCTGCAGTTTCAAATATAAACAAGGTTGTTATAAGTCCCAGGAGACATTTTGCCATTCAGGATGCAGAACCGACAACCGAAATTTGTCCCTTGCACAGCCCAAGTAAAGACGATAAAGTTCTAGTCCAAAGGAATTGGACCCAAGTTTTTGAAATTAACAGTCTGCCTCTTCAGAAAAAAAAAAAAATCTAAACCAGGCTGCCTCATTTTTATTTTCTTTTAAATGATTTGCAGGTCATACTGAACCAGCTGAAGAGGTTGCCATGTTGAGCTATTCAATACTACCCTTCAGCTGAAACACTGCAACTTTCTCCATATCAGAGCATCTGTTTCATTACGAAAGAATTTAACAAATTTTGAAACTGGTAAAAAAGCAGTTTATCACTTTTTCACCTCAAGAAGTTTCATTTTATAATTAATTTTTAAATTGCATTATTAGAGAATGAAAGACAAATTTGAGTTAACAATTTTAGTACACAGAGCCCTCATGTCAGAGTTCTCAGTTTGTAATGTTGTATTATCATTATCACAGAAACTTTTTGCTGAACAACAATAAAGAAAATGAAAACACTTTTCATAATGCTCTGTTTCTAACCCTGGGTCTGGCACCAAACCACCTTTCATGACCACAGCTTTTGTGTTTCTGTCAACAAAGACATTTGCAATGCATGTATTGCTGAGGCAATTATGGCTGAGGCTGCGATTTTTAGACCAGAGGATGTGTCTCTGGCTTTCTAAAAAATGTTCTATTATCACCAAAGCAACTCGCAGTACCTATGCAGAATTATTCCACACACTCCAGGTGTGGAGAAGCCCTGCTTGGAACAAATGTGAATAATGCATTTTAATATCTGCAGAAGGTGTGCCACCAGCAGACTCTAGACACTGCTACCAGAGGACCACTGCAATTGACCCTACCACAGATACCTTGCTTCAATGTTAGCAACAAATTTAAATACAAA
This sequence comes from Calcarius lapponicus, assembly GCA_039654755.1. NCBI lineage: Eukaryota > Metazoa > Chordata > Aves > Passeriformes > Fringillidae > Calcarius > Calcarius lapponicus. Next base: position 42,504,968 of record CM077462.1, on the reverse strand, counting down.
AGCAGTGGTGATTTTAACTCCTGCCCCAGATGCAATCTACATATTCATCAGTTACAAAAGTAAGTGTTCTGTGGTTTAGTATCTGATTTTTTTTTATTACAAGTTTATCATCTGGGGCACGCCAAAATTATAGTGGCAGCAAAAGAAGAAAAGTTCACTGTAAGAGTCAACTTAATTCCCTGTTAGGAATCATGAATGGAATACTTTGGATGCATCTCTAACTGTAGTTCTAGATAAGCTTGTAGAGTTGATGCCTTTTTCTGACTTTAAGTAGAACCAGAGCCCTGTCAGGCTAAATACAATCATTGTATTTCCAGTGAGGTAAGACAACTGCAGTCCAATGGAGAGAATTTTCCTTTTTCCATATGATGGAAAGAATCTGAGAAGAAGTATCCAAAAGAAAAATCAATTCATTGTTTATTTTTTAATTCTGGTTCTCCAGTTTAACGTGTAAAGGCAGAAAGCAATACTGTAAGCAGAGAGACATTTCAGAAGCATGCCTATTCTCAGATGCGTACACACTGACTGTACCAAGTCAAAAAGAATATTTTCCGAGTTTTCCACAACTGTCATGCCTAATTCCCTAGACAAGAAATATCATCTTATTTGGCCCAATTTAGCTCATTTGGAGCTCAGTTTCTTCATGCTCACAATAATAATAAAAAATTGGTTTGGGATAGTACATTCTTGACTTGCAGAAGAAACGGTCTATTTTTAAACAAGTTTAAGCAGGAAAACAAGACTTATTTCTAGAAAAGCTGAAATGTCAAGCATTTGCTATTTCAAGTTTTTTGATGACTGATATTATTACATTCTCAGTTTTCACTTAATTCAATTTCACAATGAGTTAGAAATGAAAATATTATATTAGAAGAAAAGATCTAATCAAGCATGTCATTTTAAACATCTTTAAGAAAGACTCAATCATTTGTCCTACTAAATTCTTCAAGAATAAAATAAATTCCTAGTGCGAGCCCAAGAATTCATGTAAGTTGATCTCCCAGTTAAAGAAAGGCAGCAGAAAGGATGAAATTACATTGTCAGGGAAATATATTAGCAAATGTACCAGAATGCCATTACATTTCTAAGCCCTTTTAATCACAGAATAGCTGGGGTTGAAAGGGAACTCTGGAGATCATCTAGTCCAACCACCCTGCTAAAGCAGGTTCACCTACAGCAGGTTGCAAAGGATTGCATTCAGGAGGGTTTTGAGAATCTCCAGGGAAGGCGACTTCACGGCCTCCCTGGGCAGCATGTTCCAATGTTCTTTCACTTTCACAGTAAAGATGTTTTTCCTCATTTTCAGATGGAACTTCCTGTGTTTCAGTTTGTGCCCGATGCCCTTGTTCTATTGCTGAGCACCACTGAAAAGAATTGGGCCCCGTTGTCTTGACACCCACCCTTAAGGTATTTGTATACAAGACCCCAAAGATTTGACAAGATGTCCTTCTCCAAGCTAAAGAGGCCCCGCTCCCTCAACCTTTGCATGTAAGAGAGATGCTCCAGTCCACCCACAGGACACTCACAGCCTTCATAGGCTGGACATAGTACTCATAATTCATTTATTTCTGCTTACTGTGGGTTCACATCAACACTTTAAACAAGTGTTGCTAGAGTTTCTTTCAGATTATTTACAACATTCAGCACCTTCATAGAATTCTTCAGTCTACTTCTGAACAGCTCACTCAATAACTCATGGCAACAGAGTGATGCCAAATAAAATAACCTCAATTTTACTTAACATGCTGCTGTGTGTTTTAGAATTTCACGGCAATAAAACAATTCAGAAGTGAGAGGGTTGTGAGCCTTCCCTATCCAGAAAGCCACAGATCCTATGTAACTATAAATACTATGTATGGTACCTTCAAAGACAGATGATGGCTGCCAAGACCTCACCTATGACTAATAAAGGCGAAAGCATCCAACACATCTCTTTACATAACCTCCAAATGCAACAATTTGGGAAATGTTATATTTAACATTTAAAATTGTAAGATGAAATAAAATCATTTCAGCCAATGCTATTTCCACAAGGTTTTCCACATAAACAAATTCTATTTATTAACATCATTTCTCTTGCATTTGCCAAAGAAAATCCAAGGAGACAGTAAAAGATAGCAAGTAGTGGTCAATAAAAGAACTGCACACTGTCTATCAGGAAAAATATCACAAAAACACAGTCTAAAAATTTTCCTAGGTAGTAAGAATCACTACCCAGTCTGTCTCATGAAGCTCAAAAGCTACTGCAAGACCTGGATTTAATGAGGACATAAACAGCCATTGCAACATCTGAAATAACTGGGGGCTCTTGCTGTTCTTTGCCTGCTGGTGTGAGAGTAATATGTGGCTTCTTACTCTCAGCCAAAGAATAAGCTGCTTTGCAGGTGCTTTGAAAAACTGTAGTTGGTCATAGATGGATTCATTCGTGGTCAGACTACAGGCTCATTCAGGAAGCAATATCCGAACCCATAGTTAAGGCACTGGCATGTCCTTTACTTGGAAGCTATTTCATAGCTGGAAATTCATATCTATCATATCATATCATATGAACTCAAAGAAACCTGTTTGTATACAAAATGGAAACACATTCCAGTTAACATCCAATCATCAACCACTGTAAACAAATATTTATATTTAATGTAAAACATTTATACTGTGAAATCCTAGGCCATATAAGCCCAGGGAACAAACATGAATGAAGTGTTGTAAAGCAGTTTGCTTCAGCTGAGTACTTCTAAAAATATCTGCTAGCATCTTACATTTGTCTTCAAACTCTCCTCCATTTCATTAAGAAAGCTAGTTCCTAACATCCACCAAGATAATTTAATTATAATTTACTGATACTAATCATCAGAGTCTGTACCTTGAAAACAGTCTTGGTAAAAGGGTTCTCATCAGGCAGCTCTTACAGTTATAGAAGAAACCACATTTACAGACTTTGAAAAGACAGAGGTCTTAAGCTAACAGGAATCTTGTGTGTGTACATGTGTTGTGCAAATAGAAGAGGCAAAGGTGGAAAAACACATTAAGTCAACCAACCAAAACCAAATCCAGACTCTAAAAGAAAGACTACAGGTCAAGCCTTGCACATTAAATCACAGTTGAATGGAGATACTTACACAGTCATAATTTTGAAAGACCAAATTATGTCCTAAGGTAAATGCCAACTCAATTAAATATCTAGGAAATGACACAAGCATTCAAAGGGATGTTAGTCCTATGTTTTGAAATACTCAGGTTCAGAGAATTTGAATTTTCAGTTATTACACTGAATTTCCGTGATTCACTCATTCCCTAATAAGACACTTAAGAGAAAGGAACTCAAAACAGTACTTTGTATCTCCTCAAAATCATTATCTTTTTTTTCCAAATGGCAAATACAGGTACACACTGATGTATATATCAAGGCATCAGAAAACCCTAGCTTCTTATATAGACTGAACTGATAAAAGTAACTGAACAGAAAAAAAGGAATTTTTTTAAAAATAATTTTCTTTACAAAAAATGGATGAAAACACTAATATCTTCAATGAGGTATCTACACATACTGCATGAAAGCACAATTGATGCAATGTGGTTGCTTTTAAAGTACTTGAACATGATTCATCACAAGCTGCACGAATTTACAGTAAAATATTTAAGGAATTAGCCAAGGAATCTCTAAGTGGTCAGTGATCATTCCCGAGAAATGAAGAATGATTGCTGTGGTACCGAAAAGACTGCAGAATGGCAAATACAGCACTTCAAACTTAAAAACAGTATTTTGAAAGGAAAAGGCCTGTTGGTCTTTTCTTAGTCACACATAAAAACTCTGGAACAAATTTGTAAAGAGTAAACCTGGAAGTACTCAAAAGTATGTTAGCAATTAAAAAAAAAAACAACTGTACTGCTGATTTGCCAAAGAGAAAGCACAGCAAATCAACTAATTTTCCAACTTAATGGTACAGCTGAGCTGATGTCTGGAATCAAAGCAATATGTTCCAATACTTCAATCCAGTCAAATCTTTTAATGCTGTCTTCAAGGAGAGACTCAAAAGATGGAAGAAAATCTGACATGCATTAAATTATTAGAGATGAGAATACATCTGCTGGAAAAATCCATTATATCCTAATAATTGTACTTGCACAGTCTTCAAAACTTTTCTGCCAAATAAGGCACGTGTCAGAGCTCTGATTTACCACTGACACAAAAACAAGCTCTTTCCACACACCTAGGGTTTTACTTGTTGTATTGAAGGTCAGCTCTGACATGGTTTTCCTGCTTTGCCAGGGTTTCTTTTGTCTTCCATGCCATGGGAGCTGTATTTACACTCAAGCCCTTTCCTTGGTTCCTTCCCAGCCTGCACTGTGGTGATGCTTGGCTTGGCCTTGTATCTTGCTGATCCCAGCCTGGACCTGCTGACTTGACTTCCCAGCTTGATCTCAGACTTGTCCCATTCACCATGGACCTGTCTGGCAGCCACTGAGCACTTGGGTGACCATGGCTGCTGTCCCCAGACCTGCTACTCTTGCTTTGGCACTGAGGGACTGCAAAACTTATCATTAAGGACTCTGTCCCTGCCTCTCTTTTCTCGTGGTTCAGCCTGCTCCTGCTATTCCTTGCCAGCAGTTGCTGCAGGCAATCTGTACTACATAACACTTTCAATACCAGCTTGGAAGCAGGCATAGACAGCACTGTTTATGAAATATAATAAATAGATCTTGCTTTATTTATGAAATAGATCAATTTCTATTTATGAAGAGATTAAACCTTTTGGAGAAGCTGGCATTATCCTTCAAAAGTCTACAGAGGTTTCAAATAAACCATCTTTGTAAATTCCAGTTGATAACAAGGATGCTAAACAGATGAGACTATACTTCAATATACGCACATTCATAATAATTAGCATTTTATATTCATTGCCATGTTGGTTAGATCGTCAGACTACTGCAAAACAAAAAGAGAAACATCTGCAAAAAATTATTGTATCCTTGCTAAGGGACAGCTAAACTAAAGGGGGATTAATTTTGGGGGAAAAACCAACCTCAACAATGATAAGCAATGATAAGCAAAGATATCAGTCAAAGAATTATACAAATCTGCTACTTTTTTAGAGAAAATTAATATTTAGCTATCAACAGGATTTAGGTAATACTGAAATGTACACCTCTTACCTACCACTGGAGATTTTAAAGGAGTGGTTTGATACATAGTCAGGAAGGATAACCAAAGCCATTAATTGAAGATTTTAATGCTAATGATGTTACATACTGCTATTACTATGTCAGGAGAGGTTTAGATTGGATATCAGAAAAAGGTTTTTCACCCAGGAGGGTGTTTGGGCACTGAACAGGCTCCCCAGGGGACTGGTCAGGTCTGACAGAGTTTAAGAAGCATTTGGTCAACACTCTCAGGCACATGTGATTCTTGAGGATGGTCCTTTGCAGGACCAGGAGTTGTACTTTGATAATCCCTGTGGGTCACTTCCAACTCAGAATATTCTGTGTTTAATGCCTTGACTTTTTACTCTAACAGCCATATACAACACATTTACGGCATTTACATTTTCCACAAATGTGTGCCTATAAAACCCCTGGACAATGTTAAATAAGGAATTGAAAAGTGGGCCAAATGCCTCAGTAATAGAAATGAATGCAATTACAAAGAAGCAAAACAGAGATTTAGTTATATTATTGAATAACAAGTTTGTTCCACGCATTGCAAGAAATATTTCACTCACCTGGTTGCCAACTAAAAGAAGATGTTCTCCCAGCAGAAAGTCCTTGAGCATATCTTCCATTACCATCATATGCTGGAGAAAAAAACGCAAAAATTTCACTTGATTTTATGCTCTCATGTTTATGCATTCACTAATGACAGTGGTACAACAGGAATCTAACTTCAAGGATTTGGGGCCAGATATTTTTGAACTTTATACTTACTTATAGCTACTTATTTCATAGCAAGAGCCTCTCAGCCAATAATAGCAGAGGCAATATATCCAGTGATGAGAACAAGGAAGCATTTACACCCTATGCTCAAACTCATTGTGGGAGCCTGATTTCCCTAAATACTTTTAATTCTCTGTAATCATTCCTTGTATGTTTCCTTTTAGCCTAGCTGAATGCTTGTCACCCAGAGTGTAAGAACTTTCTTAAGTTTGTGCCAACTTTCCAGCAATATCCTAGCAGAACATTACAGAAACCAAATACAGAATCAAAGACATATGTTAATTATACACATATATATTTTTGAACATTAAACACCAGGTCTAACTTAGTAACAAATATACTTTTTCTGTTCTAATCAAACTTTATTTTCAAGGCAAATAAAGATAGGAATATGCATGTTCAAGTCTGAAAATGTTTATATGTATCTTACAATATGTGCCTAACTATTCAATTTTTATTAATTATTAGTTCATATGTGCCTAATTAAAGCCAAAATATTGGGGGTATATTTTTACATACATCCAGTATCATAACAGCTAACACACATTGTACATCATTTAACCTTATCTTGCTTCTCACAAATTATTTGTTTCAAAGGATAGAAAGGATTTCAGGATAATGTGGCAATGCAGACTACTTTACTCGCAATAAAGTCGTGTATATTTCTCCACTGTATCTAGTAAAAATAGGTCATCTGTAAGTAGGTCAGTCAACCTACTTAGAGAAATGAATTGTTGTCTTTAAATAAATACATTACCATCTCATCTCTAGGACTTGATTAATATAAAAATTAAAAATCAGCAGCTTGCTTATAATTTCTGAGCATAAAAACCCTTCGTTTCTGTGTGAAGGATATTTTAAATTTCCAAATCTCTCTAGAACACAGGCTGGGGGTGGGGAAAGAAACTCTTGTAAACACAGCTTAATACCATGAAATCCTAACCAGACATTTCAAAAGACTACTGAATGCTCAACACACAATTTAAGGAGAGCACTTCAAGGCAAATTATTCTATTTTTTTGCATGTGTACACACTAGAAATGTATAACTGAGGAAAGTAAATTTGACCAGATATAGGAGAAATTCTAGGAAGTCAGTTTACCACACACACTGATTACAATTTTAAATTTTATTGCTAAGGCACAAATACATCCTTCTGATGATTTTTTTTAAATCCTAGATTAACAAATATACATACATTATGGTTCCCCTGCAAAGCAGCTTACCCACCAGAAACACTATGTATTGATACTTCTTTTGTTGGTTCTTTTTTTGCACCAGGACTTAAATTAGCATTGTACTATGATGCATGCAGACATTTAATATTACCTATTTAGGCAAAGGAGTTGTAAGCAGACACATCCATCACCTTTATCAATCCATGCTCCCCAGTGCCTTGTCTGAAAATTGCATTTGGCATATTACCTAAAAAAATTATTCCCATCCCTATGACACCTGTTGTGGACCAAGAGCAATGTTTCATGGCAATATTAAATTTCGCTGTAATGTGAATTGTTTCAAGACCAAACATACAAAGGCAAAAATCTATGTGTTTCATTACACTGTGCAGCACTACAAAGGGCTGAGGACATGGTTTTTCTCTGTTTTCAGTTTATTTCTGCAGCTTTACGTAAGGAAGCACTGCACTAAACTCAAATAAAATTTGTTCTCCAGCAGGTTTTGTTAAATGATCATTGTAGCACTTGAATCACCAAAGCGCAAAGTAGCAATACAGAAAATACAAGTAGAATTAATTTAGAAATTGGAACACCTATCCTGACTGGCATTTGGTTGCTGTTTCCTTTAGCATTTAGCAGGCATAGCTATTCAAAGAAAGATACAGAGCAGCAGCAATTTTAACAGAGGTTCTCTGCAGCAATTTTAACAGAGGTTCCCTGAATAAAATCTGAACACAGTTTTTTCTATAGTTTTCTGAAGCTATAAGCAAGAAGGTGGAAAAAGCAAAGCAGGTGGTAAGTCCTAGGAGAACTCAGGATTTCCTTTCCAACAGACAAAAATTATGTGCTTTATCAAAATGGTAACAGAACAAAATCTCACATGAAATGTTAGTAGGGAAGATGAAGTCTGTTCCCCTTGCATGGCTTGTCATCACCTTCAATAGGTGATACCCATGTAGCATAGTCTTTCTGGGGCAAAATTATAAATGAGGTACAAAAAAGACTAGGAAAATAAAGTATGGAAACACATACCAGGCCCCTAAAAGCAAAGTATTTCACAAGATCATGCTATCAGTATTGCCTTTCAGTAGAAAAATATTTTAAAGGTAACCAAGAGAGTAATTCTCTTTCTAAGGATACCTTTGTCTGACAGTTTTGAGGCTTTTATGCTAGACAGAGAAGAAAGCTGCTCTACAAAATGGGTGCTGGAGAAACAGAAACCAAAAAGTCTACAGTCACAAAGCCCTTCCTTTTCCATGTATTCATTAACCACTCTTTACTACTACTATGAACTAACTGATACTAATGTCTAATTAATAAGCTAAACTATTTAAAAGAAATAGATAATAACTCTAATAACTAATTTTCTAAGTACTATTCTTGCTTTTCAAATATGCAATAATAATTCAAATGTAAACGAGTGTATTGGGTCAGGCTTAGATGGAGCTGGCTGGGCACAAAGGGTTGTAGTGAATGGGGTGACATCAGTCACTAGTGGGGTACCACAGGGCTCCAACTTAAGCCCTCTGCTCTTCATCATCTTCATAACTGTCTTGGAAGGGATACTAAAGAATGGGAAGGGATACTAAGCAAGTTCTCAGATGACACAAAACTGGGAAGGGCTGTAGACTTCCTTGAGGGCAGGGAGGCCCTGCAGAGAGACCTGGACAAATCAGAGGCTGGGCAATCATCACCCATATAAAGTCCAACAAGGGCAAGCACCGGATTCTGCACCTGGAATGGGGCAACCCTGGATGTACAGACAGACTGGGGAATGAGAGGCTGGAGAGCAGTGCCATGGAAAGGGACCTGGGGGTCTTGGTCAATGGCAAGTTGAACATGAGTCAGCAGTGCCCTGGGAGCCAGGAGGGCCAACCCTGTCCTGGGGGCATCAGGCACAGCATCACCAGCTGGGCAAGGGAGAGGACTGTCCCACTCTGTCCTGAGTTGGAGCTGCCTCACCAGTGCTTTAGCTCCTGCTGACCTGGGCTGGCACATCATCAGACTGTCTGCCCAGCATTTCCCCCCCATCAGTAGTCTGGGGTAGGCAAAATCCTGGGACAGGACACACCTAGGCCAACTGACCCAAAGTAACCACAGGTACATTCCATGCCATATGACATCAGCTCAGATACAAAAGTTAAGAAAAGGAGTAGGAGTGGGGGCATTTGTTATTTACAATGTTTGCCTTCCCAAGCAACCACCACAGGTGCTGAAGCCCACAGCTTCCTGGAAAGTGGCTGAACATCACTTGCTGGTGGGAAGTGGAGATTAAAATTTTTTGTTTTTTATTTTTGATTGTGCGCACACAAACTTTTGCTTTTGCTTAATAAACTGCCTTATCTTAACCTATGAGTTTTTTTCCAGCCTATTTTGTCTCCCCTCTCCTGAGAAGGGGGAATGATGGTGGCTTGGCGGGCACCTGGAGTTCAGCCAAGATCAAGCCACCCCAGGGAGGTACAACTTTATACAACAGGCCTGTAAAACAGTCTCAGGATGCAATCTACAATCCAGCCCTAAGGGTGGATCAGTCCAGCAGCTGTAAACATAAACAAAATGTTCAACAGAATTGTTATAATCTCTTCACACGGGGATGAAGATATGTCTAAAATGACCACCAAATGCTATGAGAAAAATTTAAGACTAAAGAAACTACTTCAGAAATATATCCTTAAAATTTAGTTAGTACATTATTTACTACACATATGACCATACCCATTAGTACACATTTAGCAAACTTTTCTAACTCAGAAGTTAGAGATTTGTACTTACTTGTGCATTTTCATAAAACAAAACATCTGGCACTTTCATTTTCTCAGCTGAGTTATAAATTGGCATGGTCACAGACCCTATCTTCAGAATCCCGTTGTTTATTTCACCTAGTCATTTTTCAGGAAACAAGCAAATGTTTGTTTCAGGAAACAAGAAATGTATATTTCTTACAGTATCTTCTAAGTAGACAATGCAATCAATACCTAACATTCACAAGTAACAATTTACAGATTCTAACAAGGCACTGGTTTGCAGTAAATTATTCCTATCTAAAGAAAGAAAACACTTGGAAGAGTATCAATTTACAAAAGGCTGCATTATCATGAATTTGAATTCTCTTTAAAACTGTAAAGAAGTGTATTACAATAAATGATGAAAAGGTGATCTTACAGCAAAAGGACCATAAGAAACACCAGAAATTGTGACCACTGCCTTGGTCTAAAATGACACTCTCATTGTATTACTGGAACATCATCAATACTTTTAGACTATATTTCCTCAATCCACAAGGTTTCACACTTCCATTTTTCTGCATTCTTCCCCTGTCCCACTGTGGAGTGAGGCACAGAGGGGAGGCAACAAAGCTGTGTGGGGGCTCAGCTGAGAGGGGGAACACACCCACCACAACAGTACAGAGCCACTGCTGATTCTCCCCTTCAGCACTGCATGGTTGAAATACCCCTCAACTACAGCTCTGAGAGAAAAATTACATTAAAAACTTTTCTTCGATCAAAAGAACCATACATTCAGTATTTAGGAAAATAACAAATAAGTGTAATTAATAATGAATGCAATAAATTTTTTTTGCTACTAATTTTTTAATCTGGCATGCTATAAAACTGAAAATACCCTTATTTCTAGACAAATGTTTTTAGCTGTTTGATTTTATGGCATGAAAGAGAGAAACACAGAAAATTCAAGGGATGTATCCAGATTTAAAAAAAAGAAAGTAAGCTGGCAGCATCACTCAACTGGCAAGAGTTCAGATTATTTTGTATCCATAGTTTTATATATATATATATAAAACGTGAATAAGAGATATAATATTACATAGATGGTTGCAGATATATATGTATATACATATGGCTGCATAGATATTTGTATATAGTTACATACACATATTGTACTGCATATAATAGAAATTATATATCCATTAATATATCTTATAAAAGATATAAAATCTATATATTAATATATCATATAAAATATGTACTTCTATATACACAGACATTAATAAATTCATAAAAATAGAATCCACATGAATTAAAACCAAAGATGTGTTTACCACTGCACAGATCTAACAGTAAAAATACAGCAATCTAATACATCACAAAACTGGGAACAAACATACAGAAGAACAAGAGCAGAGATAATGCTGGTGAGACAGAGAACAAGAAAAACATATGAATGGAAAACAGCAAATTGCTCACAGTATGCTGCCTGACAGAGGATATATAAAGATATACAGCTAGCATGAAGGGGGTCATGCAGGAATGAGAAAGCAGAAGTGAGAAAAATGGCAGAAGCAGAAATAAATGCATAGCCCTGACAGCGACTACAAATGATTACAAGATGGATAAGCCAAAGAAACTAAGACCTGCTCAATAAATGTGACATGCAACTACTACAGCAATTTAAAGAGAATAAAGAGAATAACAAAGAAGTGTGTTCAAGAATGAAAGCAAATGATGGCACAAAACTTCTACAAGAATCTCAAAAAAAAGAGGCGATTTTAAGAGGGGAGAGAAAGACGCAATGGTAAAAAAACAGAACAGAAAAATGTTAAGATCAAACTAAGGCTGTAACTCTACAGAGGACGAACTATCAGTGAAGAAAAATGAAGAAGCAGCACTAAAAGCCTGAGACCATGGATCTCATAGACTGAGAAACACTTAAACATGATGGAAAACAAAATTCCATGAGCAGGGAACTCAGCAGACAATACAATATACTGAGAGCAGCAACACATTCTGATAGAACAAAGAGATACAATGAAGCAAATTACATTTAATTCTGAGGATAACTAGTACACCTTTATACATTCAGCAATTTGAGTAACATTCCTGCAGAGCAGGAAAAAAAAAAACAAACAGAAGCTTACATTTGTAATCCTTTCCCTCTAGTTTTTCTGTGTCATCTGGACTTGTTTCAATACCAGAATCCTGCAGATTTTTGTGTAAAGCTGATCTGGCAAGGTTTGGTAAAAATCTAAAAGAAGGAGAATAATAGGGAGGCTGTATTATGTAAGGGTTTTTCTTTTAAAAGTTTTCAGTATTTTCTGTAATCTAAAAATCTAAATCTAATGTAATTGGTAATCTGAAATGAAGATTCACTTGCGCCTCCAAACCCTGAATGTCTATTCCTTTCACAAAAAAGTCTTCCACATTTCACCTATCCCCAAGGAGAGGAACTGAGCTTCTTTCATAGGCAATGAACTACACCTTGTGGTGGTGCACTCTTTTTTAAAGGCTTCAGTATTATCAAATACTGCAATAGGGCTGTAATGGAGGCTGGTTTAGAACTGGAGGCATGCAATGTCCTCATTCCATTACAAATAAGAGCCACAACAGAAACAACTGCTTTTGGAAATACCTTTTCTCATTACTCAATTCACTTGGATCTCAGGTTGCAGAGAGAGAGTAAGCTCTAAGGTGTCTAGAACTAGACCCTTTCAGTTTTCCAAACCTTTTGATAATAACAACTTGCTTTCTTTTGAAAAGAGGACAAAACCCCAAGAAATCCCTAAACCACAAAAGCCCAAACAGACCAAAACCCAAAACCCACAAACAAAATCCCAAAGCAAACAAAACCCTTGTAACTCTTCTAGATACAGCTTTTAGAACTGAAATCAAGTGTCAATGAAACCTAAGTCAAACTAGACATTAATATGGCTCTGCTTTGAATGTTTTTAGACAGTCAAGCTATGCTGATAATGGTGATCTAATTTCTATAATGTAATGATGTATCTTCATAGGGAAAAGTGTACCAACTCTTTTGAGAATACCTCAGAAATATTCTTAAAGAAACGACCAACTTCAAGGAGCAAGACAGCAATTGCATTATTTACTAAAACACATTAAAAGCTATCTTGCATGTTAGTAACTGACCAAGAAGCTCTTGGAACTTCCACCAAATCTAGCAGTTCTACCTGGAAAGGCAGGCTTTATTAACAGCATCATAAAGGCTTTCATCTGGATGTTGTGACAGTCGACGGCAAATTCGCAACAGTTGTCGAGTAGATAAAAACGAGGCCAGTGACTGTGCCTGTCAAAAAATACAGGGTAGTTTAATTATTCAATCCGTGTGAGGGATTTAGAGCAAACAAGTCAGGAGAAAAATGCAATCCAAAAGGAATAATTTCAACTTTTCTCCTGATTCATAGATGCTTTGCGCCTTCTACAGCAAATTGTGCACTTTAATAGGCAAGATTATATTTTTGCAGCAAGTCACTGTCATGGAAATCATTACGTCACCAAAAGATTAGTCTTAAAATATCACTTGATAAGCAACAGGATGAAAAATGTGCTGTGAACTGAATTTTATGTGCAATATAAACCCTAACATTAATATCAGCAATAAAAAGCAGGTTAGCTACTGTCAAAGGATCAATGTGCTAAAAAGTCATCTGCTCTTCACAAACTAAATATGAGGTCCACAAGTAATGCTCTGGCAAAAAGGTCTGGCAGGATTCTTAGACATATAAACAAGACAACACTGGGCAGCAGTACGGAGATTGTATCACCTCTGCACACGCCTTCTGGGCGGGCCATTACTGGAACACTGTGTCCTTTGCTGTTGTCCACATGTTAAAACAAATGCTAAAAACTGGACATGAACCAGCAAAGATTTACAGAAATTATTCAATGCTTGGAAAGGCAGACCTCAAACAAATACAGCAAAATTTAATAAAAACCAAACAAACAGAACTACAGAACAAGCAACCATGTATTTAAAGAAGGATCCAAAGACTGAGAAAGAAATCATTCTATAATTATATCTACCGGATGAAGGTATCTAATACAAATAGGTTCCTTATTTTAGCAGGAAACACACAACAATGAGTGTGATCTGATAAGTCACGCCATGTTTTGCCTGGGTCAAGAGAAATATTTTAATTAGGTAATTTCAAAATGTTTTGTTTGGGTATACACAAGTTTATATAAAATTCTAACTGCATGAAAATTGTCTTAACATATGATGCTGTTTCAATTGGAAAAAAAAATCTTGACATTTGAAATCTAGGGGAAAAAATAGAGAAAAACAACACTTAATGAATTTCAGAGCCTTTTTTCACGTTTATTAGTTTTTAAGCATAAGAAACACCAATCCCTTCCTCTGAAAAACAGCAGTTTTGACAAAAAGGTTTTTTAAATTAAAAAAAAGTGTCAGTTCTATGAAATCACACAAAACTTCTCTGAAATTATGAGAAAGGAAAGAATAATACTTTTCAGCGTATCTCTGAGGAATGAGCAAGAATTATTTAGATTGGGCTAACTGCAAAGATTACTACTCCTGTTCCTCCTGCTTTCACTGACAGAAGATTGTGAAGCATCTTCTGAACAACCATAGTTTACAAGCAAGCACTGTAAATGATGACATTCTATGAGTAACTTCAAGACCTACTCAGCCATGCCTGAAGCAAGGGCAATGTTCTATCCTTGCTATCCATAGAGGATAGAACCATTGAGGAAAAATTCTATCATGTCTTCTGAGTATTTCCAACTGGTAGTTGAAAGTATTGTCAACAAAATTTCCTCCTCTATTACCTGATTTGTTTGTGTTTTTTATATTGAACAACTGCAAACATAAAATTGTGTCAGTGACCATTTTTTTAATATGTATCTATGAGGCATCTAATTCAACAGGATCTTGATTGTGGCCTCCAGATTCTATTGTAAATCAAGCAAACAATTACAATGACGTGGACAATGCCCACAGAGTGAACAGTTTACAGGTATTCTATTGTTAACAAAACAACTTTAAACAATGGTTAATACTTCAGTATAATCTCTGGCAGACACTTATTTACTTAGACAACTCTATAAATAGCCTAATGTACATTAGGCATACATTTCATCTCTCTGCACAGGTGTGCTGTTCCCAACATGTCTCATGTCACCGCTGATCTACAAGAATCCTTTCTCGAACCATACTGTGACTCATTTCTCATTCACCATCACATAATTCATTTAGATATTTCACAATTCTACAGATATCCACATATTTGGAAAACATTTTTGTGATTTCAGGCATGGTATGTCTCCAAGTATGTAAAAACTGATACATTTATACATTAGACGCAGGAAGCTCAACCAATGATTATAACAACTGCTCAACACTATACCTAAAAGTCAAATTTTTTCTTACTTTTTTAAGCTCAAAAGAACATAACAGCCTCTCTCAGCTTCTTAAATAGTACAACTATAAAAACTATTATCAATGTTAAAATAGTGAAAACTAAGGACACCAAATTAAATTTGTTAAGTACCAGTTAAGCTGGTGCTGCTGAATTCCACCAAAAATGTTTTACATTTTACTTATACCAAAGGCATGCTGTGTTTTAGCTGCCATAGTAATAATTTCTTTTTCCTTTCACCATGATTTAACCATCTTTTTAAAGAATTCTGTGGTCACTTTGTCAGCAGAACTTACTTTTCCTGACATTACTTCTTTAATAGAATAGCCTATAGCAGCAATACAGCCAGGAGTTCTGGAGCATTCTATTTTCTGAATCTCTGCTGCTGCCCATTGTCATTTTATAATGACTGCATAGCTCCTGTTGCCCAAAAAGCCCCAATAACTTCAGCTATCAATTTTCCAGTTATTTAAGCAAAGTCATAAAAAATACCTGAACAGATGATTATATCCATACACATTCAAAAGGCACCTCAGCATGTTTCACTGTAAGCCACGTACCTAAACTCACTGTGTTCTGTTTTTGATTCTCTGGGATTTGTGCAAATTCCTAAAACTTATGGAGATTCCAAATACATGCATCATAAATCAAAGAAGTTTATAGCATGCAGCACAGTAATTGCCAGCAATAGCTTCCTGGGGCTGGTTTTCCAATCAGGCAGCCTTTGAAATAACACTACAGCTTAGCATGTTTCGCCCTGCCTTTGTAAAAGCAGTCACAGCAAGAGACAGTAAATGCAAAGAAAAAAGAAGAAGAAAAAGGGCTCACGGTGGCATCATTTGTCTCCCGAAGCTTGTGTGTTACTGACAACAACTTTTCCACAGCAGCACTGGGTACATTTGGAATCTGGTTGAAAGAAAAAACAGTATTAATCTTATTGCAAGATATCCAAGTTCCACGTATGCAATAACCATAGAGTTGCCACAGCTGCTTTATGATGAAGAGTATTTTTTATTACAGCAGCATTTGATATTAAAATAAGAATTATGCCATTAAAAGATAAGCAGGTATGTTGCTTTGATAAACTTCAAAAATCAGCTTCTTTATGCTTCACCAAAACAGCAATATCTTTTATATGTAGCAAATAATCCTGTTCAGTAAGCCAGTAAGTGCCTAAAGTATTGAATGTACTTACCATTTGTTTAATAACTTCAATTTCTTCACTCTTGCTTAAAGATCGAACATTATGAAACAGAAACAGCGTCAAAAACTCTGGACCCAGCCACTGTTGGGTAGTACTTCCAATGACAGGAGGTTCTGCTAAGACCACTATTCTGAAAGAAGGATGGATGGGAAAGATGGACCTGCAAAAAAAAAGTTTAAAAATACATTCTCTGGCTTAAGGAATGAATATCAGATTTAATTTTTACAATAAATGAGAAGATAAATTATTGTACTGAAATATATCATAGTACATCCAGATCATTTGCAATGCAACTTTATTTTTTAAAAAATACACAGGCTGCACAAGTGACTTTAAAGTTTTAAAATTTACACACTTTTTTTATGCTCATAAGTGTACCCAAGTCTCTTCATTTGCAACAGGACCTGCATGCCTCAAGAGGGACCAATACCACCAACAAAGCCACAGTCTACTGTGCTGTATGTCTGAAATGGACACATCTCACTCATTTAATGAACTTTTACAAGTGCTTTACCTAGAACAGGGTCTCTCACAGGCAACTCAGGAACAAAAGAAGACCTACCAGAGCTGCAGTAATGAGTAACTTGTTTTACTGAATTAGACTGACAGAAGGGATGACACTGTAGAGATTTGCCTAGATACTGTGAAGAGCTGAATTTAGTAACAGTTTAGGAACATTCCCTACAGATGCTCTTTGTGGTCCTTGGATTAATATGTCTAACTTCATAACACTCCTGAAAGTTATGCTTCAAAGACCAAACCAGTCACTTCATCTCTGGCTCATTTTAGAGTCAGCATGAGGAGACAGGTCTTTCGAGTGGAAGATTAAGATTCACAAGAACTTCAGAATTGCTGTCCTGGCTCCTTAAATCAACCAAGCACAGAAGTCTAGCCACAACCAGTACTCTACCTGTCTCATATTTTTTCAGCACCCCCCCAGTCATATCTTCAAAGGCATCATAGGATAGAACTTCATTTGATTTAACTTCTCTTTGCCCAAAATTTTTTTCTAATACTGTTCTGAACTTCCCTTTTTCATCCTATCTGCCTCCACAGCTTCCTGTGAAAAAACACACACTGTTCCTGGCTGTAAAAGGTACTTTTATTATTATTGTTTTTTAATTCTTTATGGGACTGGCCTCCTAGCCTAAGTCAGTGTTTCCCAGTTCTCACTTGAGGATTTGGTAACTAACAGTCTTGACTCCACTGAAGATAATGGGAACTTGCAACACAAACTTAAATATACAACTTTCAGATGTGTATGTTAGGGCACCAAAAGACTGCTGCCTTGGATTTTGATATCTTTGCCACCTTCACATCCCTTGTCTCTGTAATATTTTCACCTCCTGTGTCTGGGCATTCATTGGTACTCGTTAATCAGCACACCTGCAAGATCACAGCATCACACAGAATCAGTGAATAATCTGAGCTGAAAGCAACCCAGAAGGATTATCCAGTCCAGCTCTTAAGTGAATGACCCATAGAGAGATCAGACCTGTGGCCTTGGTGTTATTAGCACCAAGCTTTGACCAACAGAGATGATCTCCAGAAGCAGCAGAAACAATGGAGCAACACATCAGATACAAAAGCCAGTCAAATTTTGTCCAAGATGGGCTTGTTTTCATTAACTAATTTTACAGTACTCTTATTAAAATAGAGGATGTTCATTCGGAAAAAGCAAGTGAAATTTGATTAGGCAGTTTATATTGCTGTTACCATGTCATTTTCCATACAAATTACTAAAGACATAGACAAACCCACTACGTAGTTGCTCATCTGTACATCACAACAATAAACCTGTGATACAACAGGGCAATTACAGCAGTCTCTTGTATCAAGGCAAACAAAGGCAGTGGTATGAGTTTTTCTCAGCTGAAAGTCATAAACCTAGAAGCTACTCCCTGATTGATGAAAATAGAAATAGATGTCCAAAAACATCACATGAAAGAGGAACCAATGGGAATGTCACTGTCATTAAGCATAAAAGAAAAACTTTATTACAGAAGGAAACATTTCCTAGATAGGATAAATACATATACTTTCAGACTTACCTCCCCTAACATTACTAAGGAAAAAAAACAACCCTCTTCCAGACATCCATCAAATTCTGGCCCTTCTACAACACCATAAGAGAACACAAGGAGTCAGCTTTTAAGGCGAAGGAATTGTATTTCTTTTGTATCACCTCCTAGTCACTGCCCTCAAAGGGCTTGGTGGGGACAGCCAGGGAGGGCACAGAAAGAAGTGGGAGGAGATGCAAAGTCAGGGCAAGCTAATTTGGTGATATCAGTTCAATTCACTGACGTACTCTCTAGACTTGGACAACATCACTGCTGTAGGTTTCCAGGTTGTAAACATGAAAAAGAAATATTTGGCTATTTCAAAAGCCTATTGTTTGGAGTGATGTTTGCAATGCTGAAAATATCAGGCAAAGTGTATTATTAAACAAACACCATGAATGACTCAGTTCTGCAGTGCTCTCTAAGTTCCCATCTTCCATCAGCACAACTGAAGAGCTTCAAAGTTGTTCCATCACATTACAGATCAAGTCTTTAAAAGAACACAATTTGGAGAGCTCCTACATGAAGCTGTAGCTCATAGAAAAGAAATCTATGAGGTACACGTGACAAGAAATTTTGTGGGTTTTACAGATGAAGACAAAGTAAGTGCAACTTGTTAAAAACTTGGCATCTTTTAAATTAATGAGCCTCAAACATGGTGGGAAGATTTGATGTTAACTAATTCATGCAAAAAGTCTATCCCTCTCTCTATTAAAGGTTTACTGACAATACAAGCAGCAAGGCACTCTCCTAATAAAATTAAACATCACTGTTTAACTTTTCAGCCAAGGATTACCACTACTGCTCTTATAAAGAAAATCACACACATAGATCCGGGTGATTTTAGGGAAAGATTTTTTTTGTTATTGACCACGGTTCTGAGCAATTGAAGCTTCTCATAAAAAACAGAATAAAATAAAATGCAGAATGGTATTTCTAATGCCACTTTTTGTAAGACTATTTTTGGTTATAACGAAAAACTATTTTTGGTTATCTCTTCCTGTAACATGATTTGATAAATCTTGTTTTCGATCAAATTTTCTAAGTTGGAAATTATTCCAACCCTAGAACCAAAATGCCCTATTGTTATTTTCTTGCTGTTTCTTTTAAATTTCACCACAGTCTAACATTAAGAGATGCCTTTATCTTAAAATTCACTTTACTGGAAAAAAGCCAAACCCCTAAACAACAAATGAAGTCAAAGCTAAAAAATGTAAGCAATTAAAAATTCTATTACTTGTTAAATTTACTCCTTGCCACAATTACACACATCTGTCTCATCTACTGTGCATTCCCTTTCAACCTAACCACATAGAAAAGAATCCACTGTCTGCAAGGCATTAAAACCACCTATGCATTATGAGAGACTTTTAGTTTTTCAACTATCCTATTATGTATCTACTCCTAAATTTTCCTATAATAGCTGCCTTTCTGCTCACCACACCAAGAACTTAGCATCTGTGTCTGCTGAGGGGGTATATCCACACAAACAGGTTATAAACTGCATCCTGAGACAAACAAACACTTCACTGCTGGATTTGTAAAGGCTGTGTGCTACCTTTACAGTATCTGTCTGGGTGAAGTAATGGGTGATTACAGAAGAAATTCTGCACAGAAGTCTTGGATATGCACACTCCTTGGACACACTTTCTTTTACTCTCTGAACTTGTTCAGGGAAATGCATCATGCAATCATTAAATGAATAAGTTATCAGCAGCTATAATTTCCTTCTATGTAAAATATCTTTAAGGACCATCTGTCACTTTCTCAAGGGCAGCTTTTTTTCTTCTCCTTAAACTCATGAACATGAATTCTTCCTCAGAGAAGCGAATGAGTTCTGCAACCATTTGCTAACTTAACTTCACAGCCAAACTGGCATAATAAAGAATACAGGAAAAAGGACTCTGTGGCCACCACTAGTTACTTTGCAGCTTAGAGGCTTTCAGCAGGGCAAGGAGTATCCCAGAATGCCCCAAAGGCAATGCACTGCTTGCACTTGTCACTCCTGAAAGCGCTATTGTACCCACCAGCCTGAAGCCCTTCTTAGAAAAAAGGAAATTTTTCTAGAGATGTAGAAATGTAATGAAATAATACTGAACATATTACTCAATGACACTAATTAACCTAATTTAAAATCAAAATATACTTTATTAGCTCTTACAAAAGTAATAAAATGTTGAAATGTTGTCAAATATATGACATATGAATAATAGTGCTCTAATCTGCAAAAACTGAAAACAATCTGAAAACCAAACCATATTTTTCTCTTTGTCCAGCACCTCTAATAACATCAACATGGTTTAAGCACATTCACATTCTCTACTGTAATACTGTTTGCATTTGTACACAGAGACATGTGATTTCTCAAGATCACAGCATGATCTGAAACACCATCCCTTCAGTAAAAAAACACAAGCAAACATCTTGATCCTCTTCTTCTTTCTTTTCTACTACACATTAGAGTATTTTGACTATTGAAGCACTAAAGATTAAAGGCACTAAAACTGCAGGAACATATTAATATTCCCTTATTGGAAAATTAGGTGACAATGTATCACTCAAACATTACAGATTCAGTCCCAACAAAACAGAGAATGGCATCATGTATTCCACAGGCTTGGCAAAAAGCAGTCACACTGAAATCACTTTAGTCAAATCCAGCAAATCAGGGCAAGTAAAGCACAGAAATCCAGCTAAGGCCACTAGTACAGTCATTGGCATGCAGCAGGAGAGATGTCTCTCATTAATATGGAAAGCATCTCCCAGTTGTGATTTAGGTAAGAATTTGCCCAACCAATCTGCTAATAAATTTACATTACAACATACTCTATGTAGCTTCTCCAAAGACAATGTATTGCAGGCAAAGGAGGGATGGTGACCACTGTTGGGATTAAAATCTGTGATTAAATCCACTGTCAGTACCTCAGATATAATTTGATGGATTCATTCTGCTGGATTCTGCAACACTGGAAGGTACTGAAGTTTGCAGTAACTGACAACTACTGCTGAAAAGGATGAGTAGCAAGGACAAACAGTCCTGGAATCAAACAGCAATTACTGACATTGCATCCTGAGTCAGTTAAAAGGCAGTGATGTTTTCAGAATACGGAAGTCACCAAAACCAGGATGAGGTCCTGGAACATCTTCATTTCCTCAATGGTTGATGAGGACAACACCCTCTCTATATACAGGAGTCATCCAGTGATGCCAAAGAAGCCCAAAGCCAAAACCAAAGAAGCAGATACATGTTTTCATTATTTTAACTTAGCTTTTTAAAATAAGTCATTACAGAAAACAAAGGCAGAATGAAAACTTCACCTAGGAGGATTCTCAGCAAAATGGACTTCAGATAATTCAGGAGCAAGAATTTTCATCTACATCCAGGATGGTGCTACATGGTCCCACTGAGCTTCCAGACATAAGAAGGACTACACAATGGGGTATCTGTTTGTTTCTAAGACCCCATTTCTGACTAATCAGAAATACAGTCTTGTCTAGTACAACAGACACACTTTGCTTATGGATTAGAGATCACTGTCAGTCAGATAATTAAGAGCTTAGCAACACAGAAACATTATATAACAAAATATTGAGGTGGTCAGATAAAAGCAGTACAGTGAAATGTGAAGGAAAGAGAGACAGCCTTTCAAGGACAGCAAAAAAATCCCCAACTTTTGGAGCCTTCAAAATAGCCAAAACAATGCACAATTGCCACTGAACAGCTGAACCAAAAGGTTCCTCAATGAGGCTAAAAAGAAGGAAAGTAGATACACAGGTGACACAAAGGAGAAGGATCTAGAAAACAATGATTAAAGACGACAGCTTGGACAGTGCTCATTGTCTAACAGATAATGAAGATTAAAGGGAGCCCACTGCCAAAACAGCCATTGTTAGAACAAAAAAGGACGTGCAGGATCCAGATGTAAATCTCTATTCTTGTGAGAGAGATTTAATCCACTAGGAGTGGCAGCTCTGAAGATGAATGTGTGATGAACTATCCAGGTTTTTGGAGTATATTGGTTATGAACTAAAGGGTACTAGGCAAAACAGCACAGCCACTACCATTCTGCCTGAAAGCACGTTGGACAAGACTATGAACACAGAGCAGGGAGGAGACTGGCACAACATATATATTTCATAGTAAAAAGTGTGATGCAAAGTAGGGATACCAACCCAGATGGGCCCTTGGAGTTTTTTGCTGCTCTTTTCAAAGTCTGTGCCTAAAATCCTAAAAAACAGAACACTTCCCTGATATACAGTTCTTCACACAAATAAACGAAATGCAGGAAATGACCATCTAGCTAGGTATATGGCCTCTGCAGACTGGATAGAATTTGCAACAACTAGGCTTAGAATGAAGTTTGAGGGTTTTGTTGGTTTTGTAGGAGCAGTTCTTGCCCTATTTTTTTAAACCCACTGTATTTTGATCAAAAAGGGAACCAGAAATATAGAAACAACTGGGAAGTAAAAGAATAGCAGTTTTTCTAAAGGATGGACTATGAAGGCCAAAGAAAAAGATCAGATTCAGCAAGACAACTGAGAGAAAATGTGTGGCACATCATGAATGCACCCCTGCTATGAATCCATCAGGCCTCTTCAAAGTTTGGACACATGCACAGCCTGCAGCATAACATTTCTATCTGTGGAATGTTTCTAGCAGACAAGTGGAAGTAAAGGAACAAAAAGAATAAGCATAATGGGTCCCAACCCATCCTTAGGATTTCCTGCCCCATATTAATTGTAAATTAAATACCAGCTTTCTAGCTCGTTAGGCAAAAGAAAGTAACAAGTAGTATTTAACTTCAATTTAGCTTTATTTTCCAAGATTTTTAATAAAATGTTCCAAAATTAGGTACTATAAAGCTTTATATCTATTTTTGTACCTACTTAGAATTTTTCTTCAATTTCTAATTCTTTCTCTTAGAAGTTATTGAATGTTTTCCTTTTAGTTCAAGCACTCTAAACAGGATGTAATTTTGCCATACCACAAAAAGAAATAGAGCTAAGGAGGAACCTTATGTTTAAAAGATGTTTCTATTAGCAGTTAGAAGGAATCAGTTTAATAGAAAAGTATTTGCATTTTTTTTATTAGACAAAATGTAATAAAATTGGAAAGTTGTTTCCATTCTATAGTCGTGGCTGATACTTTACCTCTCCTGTAGTTTCTCATCAGAGAGCTGAAATTCTTCTTTTAAGTTTTGGTATCTATCTTCTCTTAACAATCTGGTGCCATCATAGAGAGTCAGTTCTCTGTCATGTATTAGTCTGAAAAGAAAGAATAAGCTCTATCTTGACTTTGATTAATTTTTATGATACATGTAACAACTAAGGGTGTTTTTAAAAGCTATGTCAGTTAAAATACCCCTCAGTAAAAAGAAAAAATTATACCAACACAAGATGCATCCAGGCATGGAGGTAAAATAACACAAGTTTTAGTGCACAGTTAATCAACTTAATTTAAATCCATATGGTAAGAGCATGAAAAATAAAATAATCTGTCTTATCAGTGAAGTGTGCATAAATGGCATGAAACTGCTTTTTTTGTTATGCTTGTAACAAATAATATACTTTTATTTCTTGAAATGCTATCTTTCAGCTGGCTTTAATGACTAATATACATACAGGCCCAGGTTTTATTTTGTGAGATGCAGAAGTTGATTAGCTATAATGCATGCACATGTCAAAACTAAAAATCAGAGAGGAACACTAAACAGATGGAAAGCCAAAACCACAGGCAAGTATAAATCTCTTTTCTGTCTTCTACACCTTGCATTTTAAAATTGTTAAACAAATATTACTAATTTTTAGATTTCATAATTCTAGAATAAAATCTAGCTCACTCCAAAATTCAGACTTACACTCTATATTTCCAATGGGCTGAAATCTCCTGTATTATTTTAGGTTTACAAAAAATTAAAGAATTGCTTCAGCTCTTAAGTAAAAAAATGAGCACTACATATTCCACAAAACTGCAATGCTCAGCTTGATCTTTACAGTATTCCTGAAGTTCCAAAGCCATAGTCACCAGCAGCAGCTTAAGATCTCAGTATGCACATAGTCACTACACACACCCCATGCACCCAACTTGCCCAAGCTCCCATGCTGACCTTTGGAGCACGGCTAGAGTGCCAGGGTTAATTCGGTGAATGCCATCAAGAAGTACAAGCTTTCCTTCCAGAGCTGCAGTGACAAGTGGTGATGGTCTCCAAGCAGTGTCTCCATTTGGAAGAGTGTACCTTTGCTGTAGTAAATCTCTAGCTGTCATATCCTGGAAGTATCAGTCCATCAGAAGAATATAATTATGATCTAGTCTCTTAATTTACAAGTACATGCTTTCTCCTTAAAAAACTGCTTCTGTTCTTCCCAATAATAAAGGAAGATTAGCAGGAAATCTTCAACTACTTTTCCAAACAGTATTAGCAATACACATACAAAGCTACTCACAAAATGCTAAATAGTCTTTGGAAGTTCTAGACTTGCCAATATCACCCCTTTGAAACAAGAACAAAAGCTTTTCTCCCCCCTGCCTCTTTAACAAAACACAAGCCTATGACAACTTGTACACAGCCCTGTGCACAGAAGGGGGCAGCAATTTACACCTGGAGCAAACAAGAATAATTTCTTTCATATGGAAGCCACCTGAAGGAGCAAAGATTGTATCATTAATCTTGAACACAAACCAGCATGACATTCCACCTCTCAGGAGGAAAATACTCCTGGAAGCATCAGAGAATAATGAACGGCATAAGAAAGAAGCCCCGTAACACAGAATTTATCAAAAGTACATAGCCTAGCACAAAATAATACTCAAGGAATAAAAACAAAGACAAAATCTAGCATATCCTCCAGCACACATATTTTAGATGTTCCACTACAAGAGGTAAGCACGAGAGAAAGAAAGACATAATAGTAATTTTGTGACTTGGAAGACTAAATTCATTGCTCAGGCTGTGCTGTGAGCACAACCCAGAATCAGATAAAAACATATTTTCTATTGTAACTGTAGCTTTTGCATATGTCTTTTTCACAACTCTAAACCCTTTGAACTTTAAAGAATAAAAATAGAATACATTACATCATACAGCCTGAATAATTTCCTTTTTCTACATTTCCTTAAAAGCCCTAAAATAACAGTTCAATCTGGTTCCTTCAGTGTTTCCATATTTATCTAATTTAAAGTCTCACATTCAAATGCACAAAACCATACGTATTTTTATTGTTGTATTTCCTTGTTTTACTGCTGTGTTCACTCTTTTCTATATTATTAATGAATTAGACACAAAAATTTTTCTAAAAGAGAGAAAAATGTGGGCTTAGGACTTGCTTAAGAACTGTACATTCAGCAGCTAGTAAATGTTGTAATGAATATTTAACTAACACACCTTTGGATAATTCACCTCTAGAGACATGAAACAACATACAGTATGAATTGACTGGGAGCCTGGTATGCTGTACAGCAGGTCCATCTCAGATTCCAACCATGAGAACCATGCATTAATTTTCTGCAGATAAACTCAGAAGAGTATTTTGTGCAAAATATTTTCTGAAATATAACATGAATATAACATTGTGATTTAAATGGTTGAATGAGATTCAATTAAAGGATGATTAAAAAGGAATACCGTTGCTAACACCTGCACAGTTTTTGTAAGGAGCTTATTTTATGGCTAAGTACCTGCTCAGTGATTTATTGTTTTTATTTATTTACTCTAACTCAATTTTTAATAAGTTTTATTCAAATCACTAAATATATGATATTAAAACTAATCTTATAATACTCTAATGCTAAAAAGGCCTGCCATTGGAGGGGAGGTAACTGAAATGTAAGAATTAATTACTCCTCTTATTTTGGAAAAAGCAATGGCAACAATTTATTGCCTTGTGAAACAAAAAGGTTATTTTAATTTGTACCAGTCATTATAACTTATGTGTTTTACATTTCATTGTTTATTTTCTACAGCAGTTTGTATAAAGGGAAAAATATGTTTAGGAGAAAAACTAAGTAGGGTAACTCCTTTTGCACTCCCTCAAGCAGCTAATACCAACACAAACTTCCAACCTAGCCATTTTTCATGGCTTGTAGTACTAATCATGTTCTTGGCAATCACGAGGTGAAGAATCTATGTTTCCTGCTTTTTATGCGTATTTGGACTCATCATTTGTTAGTATTTCTCAAAAAAAAAAAAAAATGGAAGGATTTGGTAAAGAAAAATTATGATGTCAGGCAAAAAAAAAAAAGTCCTAGAAACAAGAACACCACAGTACACAAACACAAGTGATGTGCTTACAAAACTGTTTTTGCTAGGGAAGAAAAGGAGCAAGTTGCTGGCAAATTGTTATAACATGACTTCGACTGTTACTTTTTTTCCCCTCTGAAATTCTTGGGGGAGAAAATATTTTATGTTAAGCATTTGGACTAAAAGTTCCCTAGTTACAGTCCACAAAGCACTAGCTGGCTACTGCTTCTCATTTGCTGTTGCTTAACTGCATTAAGAGACAACTTAAAAACAAACCGTTCCTAATCAGGATGAGTTTACTTTCTCAGCAATCTACCTACATGGAACTACATAAAATGAGAAATCCATATAATGATGTCAGATATCACAAATGAGACAGGAACTGCTCTCTCAGCCAACTGTTAGTATAAGAGATGATCTATGTTCTAAAAGGTTTGCTTTAGGTAAATTTGATCCTCATTTCACAACACAAAAACTTTAAGAGTTGTTTTTTCTGCAAAATCAATATAGAGAAATACACCTTTTCACACCATTCAGGTCCTTCAATCAACTTCAGTTACAAAGAACAATGAAGCAAATACTAAAATTAAAGACTATGTGTGTGTGTGTGTGTGTGTATATATATGTATATATATGTACATATATATGTATACATATATATACCTGTATTAAAATAAAATCCAAGAATTAATTTTTTTCAGTCAGCCTGAGCAGAAATGGTGCTATTGCTTCAGACCAAAGGTAAATGTCCCTCTAAACATCTTTGTGCCTGCAAAAATTACCAGAAAGTAAATAACAACTGTAGAACAAAGGAAAGCCTCCTTAATTTTAGAAATGGATTCAGGACAGTATGATGTCTCCCTGAAAAAAAACCCCAGAATACACTTTTTTGAATGGAAGTAGAAAAATATGCTAAATTTACAGCATTATCAAACTTTCATAGTCTTAACTGCTGAATTAGAGTAAAAATTTAACATTTGTTCCATCATTAAATTATCCCGTTACTTTGCTAAGCAAAGCCCCGATAGGTTACATATTTTTAGAAAAACAAATGCATTCTGAAATTCTATTTACAGCTCAGCTACATTCATGTATTTTTATACACTGCTTTTTGTAAAAACTTTTAAGTTATGTAACACATTCTACATTAGGAAACATTTATATGTACAGATACACATGTGGATCTTACCTAGTCTTGGCTACACAGGAATATACAATGAACAAGCAGCTCTCAGTCATTTATTTGCTTTATTGATACTGTTTTGATATCATCAAAAGCCTTTCTATAAAACTGCTTTGCCCTCAGAGCTTGATTAAACCCTGGTGAAACCAAAGGAAATATTCACTTCAGTGATACCTCAAATCCTTTCCTAGATTTTATTTTTATAGGAATTACAGACCCCTTTCAAAGAAAGATGTTTACTAAATAAATCACTCCATTGTCAGCTCTGCTCATGTGACTCCAAAAATGAAGCCTTCTGCTCATATTCATTGAAGCCACACTAAATAAGGGTAGGAAGTTGAGAAACAGTGGCCATGTTTTTAAGCAAATAATTATCTAATTTTGCTGGTGAATACCAAATATTGTATTGTGTGCAACAATACAAGGGTTAGGGCGTGCTCATCCTTAAGCAGGTTTGTCAAGTGCAGAAGTTATTTTTCT
Source organism: Calcarius lapponicus (assembly GCA_039654755.1). Lineage (NCBI taxonomy): Eukaryota > Metazoa > Chordata > Aves > Passeriformes > Fringillidae > Calcarius > Calcarius lapponicus. The sequence continues at coordinate 42,476,567 of CM077462.1, read as the reverse complement.
GGGATGATTTAAAACTGTGTTTACAGTGACAAGTACAGAGAGAAGTACGCAGAGTAGCTGGACGCAGACTTCTAGCTCAGAAACCATACACCTATTTCAACACTAGACAAAAGATAGTAGGCACTGCTGGGAATCCAGGTCCATTATTATGAACATGGCATAACACTGATGAGGATACGTAGCTCTGCAACCCAAATCTGCTCACACTCAGCCATGATAAAGCATAAGAAAAGGGCAGAAGTCATCCATCTGACTCCAGTTATGCAGACAGAGTTTCAAAGTCTACACCCTTATCAGCTGAAGCCACACAGGGGGGAAGGCAAAGCAGTGGGACCCTGTCTGGGGAGGTTCTCAGCAGTGCAGGAGAACATAAAATGGACTGTCTTTTTTATCATCATCATCATCATCAGTATTTCTATTTTCTATTTTGCTCTCACTTTTCCAACCCTTCAACATCACCACCCATCTCTGTCAGTGTTTCTCCCCACACGCCATTACACTTTTAAATCAGATGCCAATGCTATTTCTTCCATTGGAGATCTCCATGCTGTCTGGGAAAAAATTAAAGCAGAAAAGGGATCAAAGAAAGAGACCAGTGTATTGCATTAAATCTGATGCGAATGGTTTCCTGCAGCATTGCCAATTATTACTTAGAACTGTATATCCTGTTCTATTTGGTGTATTTTGACTTGTAAGGTCATAGGAGAACCTTGACTTAATATTTTATTTAAGCACTTTCATTCCTCAGGGTTATGGAGACAACCTTACACATGTGATCTCTGTGTGAAAAGTAAGCAAATTAATTAATTCTACTTTTAAATCTTGTAGTTTTTCAGTTTATGCCATGAGGTTAAGACAACCTAAGACAGATAATTCTTTCCAAACAAGTACCAAGTAACCACTGGCTATGACATTGCTCTTAAGGTTGACAGGGCTTGGTGATTGCAGAAACACCCAACATCTTTAGTGCTGTGAGAAAGTCTCTATTTAAGACCATATTTAAAGTATAATCATCAGCAGATAGTTTCCTTACTTGGTATAGCATGATAGGTTCTATGCTGTATCCCAGTATATCAGCAAACTCCTTGGCAATAACTGTTTTGCCACAGCCCTAAAAAGTTAAAAAGTATTAATTAGATTACATTCTAAAGATCATGGGGAAGAAGGGAGAATAGAAATTTAAATTCTTACTTTTCCTCCAATTAAACACATATCTTTAACCATATGGGATTGCATCATTTCTGCCAACAGTTGATTATGGCTGGAAGTCCTTATGAAAGTATCTGATCGAGAATGATTTTTTAACATTCCAGTTCCAGCTGGAACCTATAAGAAAGAAAAAGTAAATCAAAATGCTAAAAAAGCTATACTGTGACAACTCTAAGCTTTGTATGAACTAGGTTACGCTTGTCCAAAACTACTGGAATATTTCGCTGATAATTGTCATTCATCAAACTTGAAACTGTCACAAAACTAAACCCCATAATTTCTGATAGACAAACTCCTTCACCCACTCTTCATGAAAAAAATTAACAAAATGTGAATCAATACAATTACAGTATTGGGGTATGCAAAGAACTTCAGGATGTACATGAAAGAGACATATAAACAGTCACCAATATTCACTGCTCATCAGAGAAACGTGGAAGAGATAGAGCAATTAGTATCATGAAAATCTGGAGGAACTACTTTGACATGAACTTTGGAGAGATTCAATTGTTCACCACGTTAAGGCTCTTGCTCTACATTTCCACTTCCTGCTCTAGTCTGGAAACTGTTTCATCTGCAAACTTCTTATGCCCTCCCGTTCAGAGAGTATAAGAGAGGCATTCTGCAGAAGTACTTTCAGAATGTATCACCTATATGTAAAATGAAAACAAAAATCGTCGCTTCAGAAAATAATTGAATCAAGTTCCTACAGACCCAACTCCTCCTGAAAAATTCCCATTTGCTGTTATTCTCCTCTTCATTTTGTCATGGTACAAACTCTCCTGTGGTATTCCACACCAATGTTATTATAATCTCTCTGACTCCCACTAATTCACCTTCTTTACAGACTCTCTAGACTCTCCAAATTCAACATTAACTTCAAATTCTCAGATCAGCATCTGTTTCCTGAGTAAGAACTTATTTCACCACCTAGCAGGTCATAAACTTCATTGGAAGAAACTCAAACTAATCATATTTGATGTGATTACTTTGTTCCATTTTCCCAACATCCTGTGTCGGAACATTACCAAGCACTCATTAGATTTTATTTGAAGTGTAAACAAAGACAGACTATTGTTTTTACAAAAAGAAAAAGGGAAAGCAGCATTAAGAACATCGTAAGTACTCTCTGCTATTCTAATCCAATAAAACAAAACAAACAAAAAAAAAAAAAGAAAATTAATGGCTTTTTCTTTCATCCAAACTGTAATGATTCACATGGAGGAAACTATGACTTTATCTAGAAATACAATCATGTGCATCCATAAACTAATATTCCAGTATCTAAAGCCATTTCCAATAAATACCATGTGTTATTCTACAAAAAAAAAGTTCAGTGCAAATGACTTTTACTACCAAGTGTGTCAAATTCTTGAAGAGACAAAAACAAGTTAGTGCTTTGTAAAAGCATATTATAGTTTGATGAATATATAAATTCATACCTGGAATGTCACTTCTTTTTCACCAATTTGGACAGTTACATCAGCCTTAAAGGGTTTGTTTCCATGTACACTTTCTACTCTGGTAATCTTCCTGGGAAACAAGTGTTTTTCTGAATCTTGAAGCTCAAAGCGCTGTAAAATTCAGGGGTGAGGAAATAAATTATTAAATACAACTTTCTGGTTTTCAGAACTGTTTCTTCTAAAATAATGCCAGAAGCATATTCATGATTAATTGCTTGCAAAGTCCTAAATCCATTTTCTTCAACTTTTACTGCAAATACCTGTGTTTACATTCCTGATGGCCTATATATTTTACATTTAAAATCAAGAGAGACTGTATACTTATTCAGACTGTAGTGACAGATGTAAATTGAAAATGTCACATGGTGACTTTGCCAAGTCTTGGCCGGACAGTCTGAAATAAAACAAGAAATGAACCACAGCCTTTAGCATGTGTAATAATAAATCACCTATCTCTGCAGCTCATTATAACCAACTGTAGATTTAAACAACTGACTACCAATAAAAATAACCAGCAAACATTGCATTTACTTAGTTTCACAGCTGCCTCATACAATGAAAATGGAGGACAACCTGTGCAAATTGTCTTCAGCATGTTCTGGGTATATCAAGGTCAAAACAGGACATATGTTTTCTTAATCCTCTTTTGAGCATTATATTCTTTGTTTTTGCTGTACATAGAAAGCACGAAAACCTTTTCAAAATCTTCAGTAATGAGAGTCATATTGGGGACTTTATGCACAAAAAAAGCTAATAACTAGAACTATTAAACTCATAGAGCCATTTCATTCAACAGAGTAAAAGTGGAGTAAACAAAAGAAAAAGGAGTACTGTCCAGCTCATTATAATTCTTAGAAAACAGAGTTTTTTAAACAGAATTCATTAATGTAAAATCACTCTTAAAAGGCATATAGTATTACTACTAGGATTCACAGCACTGCCTATTAAAGTTCAAAACCAAAACTGAGACAGACTTTTACAAAAGCTTTTTTTCTTCTTCACTTTATAAATTTCCATTCTGGAGCAAAAGCTTACAAAAATACTATGTTTAAACACGTATTTAAGATAAAATGTGCTTTAGTAAAGGGCTGTACCAAATTATATTCTATTGCAACAGCTGAGTCTACTTCAGATAACATTAAATTCTTAGACAAAAAGAGAGGACAGGAATGCCTTCTGAGTACTATCTCCAAGTATGATTCTAAGAAACACTCCAGCTATGATTCCGTGAAAGCAACTACCAAATGTTCTCACTTTTATCCTCATTAATAAATTGCAATATTCTTACTAATTTAATGACATTTTGGATAGAATTAAGGGTGCTTTTATACAAAATTGCCAACTGCTTGTACATTAAATCCCTTACCAACAAGAGAAAATATGTGCGAGTGAGTAAGATTACCTGTACCAGCAGAGGCTGGATACTGAGTAACAAGGAATTAGAGACAGCAACAACAGAACTTGTACACAAAGGTCTTAGGAGCTTAAAATTTCTAAGGTGTTTTTTTGACTGGTTGGGGTTTTTTGTTTTGGTGGGATTTTCTTTGTTGTTCTTTGTTGTTGTTGAGGGTTCTGTAGCATTTTAGACATTAAGTCAAGGCAGTGAAAGAGGAAATGTCTATGTGCAAATTGTTACTGAATTTACACAATCTACACAATTTACATAATTCATCTAAGTTAATTTGAATTTATCACATGTAATTACATAGATGCTGCTGAACTGAATACTCTAATAATTAAATAACCTCACACTTCCTGTAAATACCACACTTACATCTGAACAGGAGCAGCAAACAAAACTGCCTGTGGCTTTCAGACCAAGACAGGTCTCTTTAAATCAGTTCTTTATTTATAATTATGATAGGTAGAAATGGAATCAGAATGGCATAAAATGGATGTACAACACATTAAACACTTCTGCTGAGCTAGAAACTACTTCCTCTATAAAATGTTTGAGCTGATAGCTGCAAAGGAAAAAAATATTTGTGCTTTGAGAGAACAACTACCGAGCACATTCAGTATCAAAAAGTTTAAGAGATACTTGGACAGCCAGAAGCAGGCAGCCTCATTGACTCAGAGAAAAGCAAAAGGAATAGACCAGTCACCAAAAACCAGGGAAGTGGTCTGGCAGCTCATAATCAGCAGGCCATGTTCTGCATGCCTAAGAACACGCGAGAAAAGGCAAACTGTAAAAGTTAGGGAAAAAAGGAAGAGGAATTCTGACCACTTGGAAGCATCTAACAATTGGCAATATCTCAAAATGGAAAATGCAAAGAATACACCAGTAATCCAGCTGGTCAAAGGAACAGAGAGCTAACACGAGCCAGAGCTGCAGATGACCACTCAGCTGAACCCACAAAGCAGCTAGGCTATCCAAAAGAGACATGCAAAGGCTGGAAGATTCTCTGCATGGGAAAGAAAGACAATTTTCTAAAGAACCAGAGGACTGAACTTCAAAGCAAAGGACTTTGCTCCTTTGCTTCACAAGGAGCAAAACGGGAGCTGCAAGTGCAAGATGGGATGGATTGATATATGAAGTCTGACAGATTCCACTACAATGGTATGTACTGGCACTAAGAGCATCTATTAATGCAAAACCCCAAAGATTATAAAATACTTTGGAAGGAGTAAGAGAGAAACAAATCCTTCCTAAGAACAAAATTTGTAACAGAAATATCTTAGAAGAGAAAAGAATTCTGAAGAATTCTTTCTTGTCTAGACATGAAATAGAATTCCAGTCTTACAAGCATTCCTATGTACTCTGAGGTAGGGAAACAGTTCTCATTGAGGAGGTCAGGTAAGATTAAAGTGAGTGCACAAGTAATACAAAAATGAGTAAAGGCAACAAAAAAACTTTTATTTGATATAAGATCAAGGCAATAAACACAGAATTATTCAAAGCATGAAAAAAATGTAGGAAAATTCTAGGGCTTGACAGTGAAGCTAAAAAAGGATATAGACTAAAAGTGACTTGCTAATTTATTAAGACAAATCTGTTCTGTCTGTATTTTTCTAAAATCTCATGAAAAGATTCTCCTGATTAGAAGGTAATAAAACCAAACAGTGGATGTTTCCAATACTGCGAAAAGAGGCGCACAAAAGACATGTGAGAATTAAAAGAGTAAACCCAAAACATCCAATAAATCTGCTGTAAAATACTAAAAGTTTATGGCACAACGAAGAAATAAGTATAGAAAATGCGGAGCCTCTTATTCCCCACCATGCTTAGCCTAAATGAAGCCAATCAGTTTTGTAAAAGCCTCTTAGTTGCACACAGAAAAGAAAACTCCAGTGCTGTGAGAAACATGCTGAAGCTTATTGTTTGACAATGTTTAACTGGAAGCTGTTTCCCTTGAAATCAGTGATCTCTCCATATCTCAGTCTTGCAGAGAAAAACCACAAATATTTTTTAACTTAATTTTTACAATTATATTTCAAAAGTTCATCTGTCAGTCAAAATAATTTCTCATGCCAGTATTCCATGAAAGTACAGAATAATTTTGAAGACCAAAATTCCAACCAACTCATATTTTCCTTTGTCAGATCTTCTGAATTAAGGATCATCTTTAAGAATAAGAATACAAATTGATACAGTTGCCAAAGTGCAAAAACTTCAAATAACAGTAAACAAAGCCACAGCACTGGCAAGTTTATTTTGGTACTTTCATCCTGACTGTTGCAAGGTAGTGAACTAATGAGTGCTGTAAACTGTAGCACTTGTACAAATGCTTTTGTATGTTAAGCACCTCTAAAGACCACTGCTGATGCTGGATTAGTGCGCAATCCTTAAATGCATTTTTTATGCTAACTAGTTTGAAACAAGGAGTTACATTAGAATCAAATTTAAAAGTTGGTTGATAGACATCCTTTTTTCTTCAACATTATTCCAGGTAGGGTCTCACCAGAGGGGAATGGAGGGGCAGAATCCCTCTCTCAGCCTGCTGGCCAAGCTGCTTTTGAGGCAGCCCAGGGTACAGCTGGCTTTCTGGGCTCAAAGCTCACATTGCTGGCTCACGTGAAGCTTCTCATCCACAAACACTCCCAAGAAAATACCTTCCCTCCCAGGGAAGGCATAAGTCAATATGTCACATTATTTCATTACTGAGCATAAGAATTACAAGTAATGCCTAGATCTTGGTGTTGCCTCAGTAAGCAAGGTGCATAAGGAAAGGATTTCTCCAAGCTGAAGATAACATTTGGGAAGACCGTGCTTTAAGAATATGATCTCTTCAGGAAAGATGGACAGCAGTTAATAGCTGCCAAAACTACCTGTTTGGCATAACCACAGGCTATCTCACTTCTCAGCTCCAACAGCTGACTGGAAGGGAAAATACACTGAAATTAGGGTATGTTATCCTATATTACTACATCTCCACATCTGCCTCCGAGTGTGACACCTAAACTGTACATTCCATTATCTGAAATTTGGGGTTTTTTTTCTTTAAATGGTAGCTGAGCTTAAGAAGTGATTGAATACACAAATTAATCCATCAACGCCAACATGCTTCCAGTATTTTTTTTTGTTTTTTTCAATTCTTGTTACCACCCAGTTAAGATTAGCATTTCCTTTTACACAGAAAGAAGCATTCAGTACCAGTTATTACCTGGACACTCTTATGAAACCCATAAAAAAGAGGAGTCGTGCTTCTGCTAGACTCCTCTCCCTCCCCATTCTTATAGAATGCAAAAAATAATCTCTAATTAAAATTTATACAGTTCTGGAGCTGCTATTATTATAACATCATTATAAACAGATGTTCCTCAATACAACCAGTTATTTTCTGTATTTCTTAAGGTTCGTTGTTTAACAAGATTTGTGGTGCGCAAATAGAATTAAATTCCAAATAAGATTATATGTATTTGTTGACATAGTAAGTTTGTGAAGGCAATTATGAGGAAGACTTTCTTTAAAAAGAGGAAAATTAACACAGAAAATTCTATGAAAGAGGTACTTAAAAGCAGATTATTATTTAGAAAGAAAATTTTATGAGCCAAATCAATCTGTCTTATACCAGAAGCAAAAGCATGCACAAGAAATAGAAAATTAAGCTGATGGTGTAGAACACAAAGACATTCACCATCTGTAATTGAAGGAATAAACAAAATGACAAAGTATCTAAAATAAAGGCATATTAAAACAGAAGTGACTGTTACTGCTCTGCTAACAGATAAAAGTCTATTTACACACAGATGATTGTTCTTATAGGCAACTTTAACCACCCCAAAAATGTGATGGAAGGAAAGCATGACACAGAACTGAATGGTCAGGCTGGATGGGACTACAGAGGGTCATCTGCTCCAACCTCCCTGCCCAAGCAGGGTCATCCCAGAGCACGTGGCACAGGACTGTGTCCCTATGGTTCTTGAAAATCTCCAGTGACAGAGATCCCACAACCTCTCAGCGTTCTACTGCTGGGTTACCCACACAGTAAAGAAGTTCTTCCTCGTATTCAGATGGAAATTCCTGTGCAACAGTTAAAGACAAGTGACAAATGACTTCAGGTCCTGGACTTCAGGCCATACTGGCTTATTCAGAGAAGTGGTAGGTAGGACCCCACAGGAGTCGGCTTTGATGGTTCAGCAAAGCTAGGAAGTCATCCAGGACAACCTTCTAATCAAATGCAAGGACTGTCCATCCCAAAACTGAGGAAGACAAGTAGGAGAGCAGCCTAGCTACATGGGGAATACAGGACTGAACTCCAATGCAAAAAGGAGCAGGAAGAAGGGGGAAAGAAGATGTCAGCAGGGATGTCAGGCCAACATTTCCCTGACACATACGCTTGGTTTTAGGGAAAACAAATATTTGCAAGCTACAAAATTGATTATTTCTAAATATGAACGTAGAAATAACATCTAATTTACAGGACTGAAAGAGCTGGTTAAAATGCTTTAATGCTAATTTTCAGCAACATATGTAACTGCTACAACATATTAAAAGTTAAAGAAAGCTGACACTGAGCTTAAGTTTTAAAAGATAAATAAAATAACCCATCATAATTATAGGCTTTGTAAGCTACTATTAAACACAGACAAACTGACAAAACAGATCTGACCAACAAGAAGCAAGAAAAAGTAACAGACCAAATCCAGAGACTAATACAATCTCTAATCATGCAATAGTGAATGTACTTTGTACAAGTGATATTTACAGTCTTTCTCTTAAATGTCAAATGCCAGAGGTATTTTTTAAGCATTTGACTACCTTAACTATACAAGCAACTACTTTCAAATTATTAACCACTTATTATATAATGAGGACTTTTCTGTAGTCTTTAACTGAGGTCCAAATATTCCAAAGATCCTAGAGGTTTCACCTTTCACTATAATGAACTTAACTAGTTTATGACGGCTTTTTTACTGTTACAAGTTTTGAGCATCAGCAATAATGTAGCCATTTAATTACTTAAGATTTCTATTTTTATACATAAGTCACGAAGTACCATGTCCTGGGGTGACTTTATAGTGCTGAATTGTATCCCCATTCATCTGTTTAGCCCAGAAAGGTATAAATTCTCCACCTTTAAAACCAGATCTAAGAGCAAAGGGAGGGGGAAGCGGTGGTGTGCAGTCTGTGTGCGCAGAAGCTTCATTTTCACTTCCCCCCATTCCCCACTCTCAGTGCACATTGTCTGCAGCACAGACAGTGGGACAGGGTTCTCCTTTGCTTTTAGTTAGTTTTTAGCTAGCTAAGGCAGAGAAGTTCCACAGACTGTGTTTGTTTGGTTTTTTTTTTTTCTTGGAACTGTTCAGCCCTGCTCTAGACTGAAAACACAGAAAAACACCAGGAGCTCACACCTGTGGCCCACCAAGGCCCAAGACACAGCGTTTTCCAGTGCAGGAGGGACTGATAAGAGACTGAGCAAGCTGAGAGTCCATGACAAGGACTCTCTGAATTTACCATCTCTTCAGAACAGCAAGAGATTCCATTGTTTATTATTATTCATTTTTCCATGTTTGTGAGTACTTTGCATGTTAAATAAACAGTTTTTTCCACTTTTCTCAAAGGAGGTTTACCTCCCCAACCAGCTGGGGAGAGGCCACTTGAATTTGCCGTCTAGAAAAGACCACTTCCGAAGTTTCCTCATAAATTTGCCCTAAACCAGGACATACCATTAATCAGGAGAACTACACCATAATCCATCTCTCCCTAGAATTATAATATAAATATATTGTTCAATACTTACTTTTAACATGTCTTTGACTGCAGTCCTGCCTTCCTTTCCAAGGAAAAGATGATAGGGGTAAAGCCGGTCAATAACACGCTGGACTGACATCATAGGAAAGGAATCCTAATTCAAATTTTAAAAAATTGAAAAAATTATTGGCTCATTCTATCACCAGCCATTAACCCAAAATTCTGCACAGCCCTGAACTTAAAATAAGACTGTAAGGGCAATATACAAAGGACTACTACAAGCAGTATTTGACTAGATGTCAAAACAGGCACTTCTCAGGTGTAATTAATTATAATTTAAGTGTCCAAAGTAGATTAGAAGAACTATGTTCTAAAAATTATTTTCTTTCCTGTGCATAAATGAAAGCTAATGAAAGTATCTGAGCTAGTGACTGGCTCAGATACTAAAGACAAATATGGCCAAGAGAGACAAATCCCACCACAGGTAAATGAGCTTCACAGTACTAGAAAAAAACCTATATCACAAGAAATCTGTATTTCAATAATAATCTACATTTTCACAGCAATTTATAGTATTTAATTTTGATTCTATTATATTTTACCTTTTTTTTTTTACTATCTCCCTGTTAGATTTAAGTACTAACTCCTTTGTCAATTGCTGCCTCAACTAGAAACACATTTGACTATTTTGCTGCAGCAATAAAGAAAGAGAAATGCATTTATGACTGCTGAAGACACTATGCATAAAGTCTTTCCTGGTAGAAAAAAGGCATTTCAAACTCTCTCTCAATGGATTAAATATAGATTGTTTGCTTTGAAATTGCAAATTTTTAAGGACTCTTTGTGTCTAACACTAGTGGAAAACAGTCATTTGACCGGCACTATCTTTTTAAGCCTTCAAAGCAAATAAAGCAATACAAATAAAATTAACTGATTTTTAGTTTTACACTTGGATTTACATGAGCACACAACTGAAAGAAGAGTTCCTTGGAAATGAAACCAGGAGACGCATATTTTATGAAATGCATAATTCAATTTATAAGCAGTAACACTATTTAGAATGTTCCACATTAAAAAACCCAGTAAAAATAAGCCATTTATTGCACTACAGTAAATGTACAGCTTCAAGGATCAGGGAGCACTTTATTGCATTTTAAAATCCCTCCATCTATATATATAGACATACCATGTAATTTTTCCACATTATCTCAAATTAGTAATAATCACAGTGGAATGTATAAAATAAGCCTCTTCAGAACAAGACCCTACGAAAAAATTTCCCTTTTGTCAGGCAGGAGTTCTCAAACTAAGAAATTATGTTTTGGGACTGTGTGGCTCTATGACAGAAGATAAACTACTCATCACAATGCACTCTCTTCACACTTTCAAACAAACTAACTAAACTAGAAGCAGAGTATGGCACTGACCCAACATACAAAGGAAAAATGAAGTAGCTCAAAATCACTAAGCACAGCTTAGAAATCCAAGTGATTAAAACTAATTCTAAAAGAAACAGTTTCCATTTACCTAAAAAAGACACTGTCATACAATGGTAACAGCTCACATTCTCTAATGTAAAATAAAATGCTTCCTTCACTCCATAGTTTAGATAATAGCTTAGGGACAATTTTCTTTCTGTTACTCTGAAAGCCATCTGGCATTCATTTAAAAATAATTTTTCACTTTGCAGCTCAAAGAATAAAGAGTTGCAATTTATTTCAAAATCCTACAATATTTTTTCCCAAAGCCCTTCAAATGCTACTTCATTTCACTGAACTTGAATTTTCATCACTTCTTAATATCTAATGCAGGACCCCTTATTCAGAAAACAAATTCTGTCTGTAAGTATCCAGCACAACTGAGGGGATTGTGCACCACAGCAACACAAGTAATTAATATGCTTTAATGCTTATAATCCAATAAAATATGCAGGAAGTGATCTGCTGCTGAGCAGTACCATAGATAAAATGACTGCACATGAGACAACAGAGAACTATCTAGAGTTCCTTCTACAGACACCTGCACCTTGGAGAGTGCGTCTGAGAAACTCTCCTGGCATTTTACCCATGGGTTGACCATGCCTTCCTGCATGCAAAAGGGCACCAACTCCACTCTCTTTATACAGATCTCACGTTCCTGACTTCCATCAGGAGGCACCTTCCATGCTGTCTTTGACTTTTTATCATGTAATTATAAAGTCCAAGGGCCAAAGGACTATCCAGGAAAGCAGAAAGACTGAAACAGCTTTAGTCCTGAGCTGCCTGACCTGTCCCTGTGAACTCTGCAGATGTACAATTCCTATTTCCCTCTGGACTTAGCTGTCAGGAAGCACTGCATCTTTGAAAGTGCACAGCTGCATCTTCACATAATCCTCCATTTCTGTTTCTTCTACATCCACCAGTCAGCCCAAAGACCTAATGTAGGCTTCCTCTCATACAATTTAACTGCTTCCTATGCCCACATTAGTTTTGGGCCCTTTAAGGCGTCAGTGGAGAGCAACAGGTATCTTTGTAATGCAATTAATCTGATTTACATGTGTAACATTAAATACAAAGCACTTTTATGTTGTTGTTTTTATTTCTCTCCACTTGCTACCTCAGTGCCATCAGATAAACTGTAGATGCCTTGAAGTCTGGTAAGGTGATTTACCAGGGGGGGTAAAATAATAAATTGAGCACTAAAATACATTTAGTAACAAAGTAAATCTTATGTCATACCATACTTTGTTCTTCAGTATTATGCTATATGTTTGGTTAAAGTATTACTCAGAGATATCTGACTGAGACTTTTCTCCCTCAAACTATTCTTAGTGTTTTCATGGTTTCTTCCAAATATTCATGTTAATCTTCTTCTAACAACATGAATAAACCAAATCTAATTCTGAGCAATTTTAAACCCATACAGTTTCACAGTACATGTATGCACATACCAAAATCTGAACTGCAGCCGATAAGCTGTCTAAAGGAAAATCTGGAAGTCCCAATGTAGAAGATTCTTGAGAGCAGAGAGTTGTAGCAAAAGACAGGAGCTGAGAAATTCTGCATATGAAAAAGTAATTAGAGTTTTATACATGCTATCTGTATTTAAAATACTAAAACATAAAAAGTTAAATATAGTAAAAGATGCTGAAACTACTTCTGAGTGCACACAAGTAAGGTGTGACAGAGGTTCTAAAGCACTAAAGATTCATTACATGAAGGCTGCATACAAAAAGCTGTGCAAGCATATGCTCACACATATTAAAAATTTCTTCACTTCTGGTCTCTATGCAGTGATAGAGACACAAGAATAGCATGGAATTCTGAAAGAACATCGTTTCTTCATTCTTTTTTTTTTTAATTATGAAAAATTACCTCTCTGTGGAAATGTTTGATCCAATTGAATATAACAGCTGAAGATGGTCCTGGAAATAGAATATAAAATCACAGAGTAAATTAATTTTGGCATCATATTGTGGGTCACAGGTTATGATATGCAGCATTCTCTATCTATCCTTCTAATTTAGACATGGGGATTCTACTCACTCCTTGACACAGAATTAATTTTATTTAAGAATAAAAGAAGATAAAATTCTTTCTTTTAGGACTGTACTACAGAAGTTATTTTTCTGCTGCAACATTCCACAGCAACTCTAAGACTGCATGTCCGGAATTTACTATGCAATACAAAAATATGAAAAATGCACCTCAAGATAAATTTGTTACCTAAGAATTTTTTTCAGAGATGAGGTAAGTAAAATGTAACATCAGAATATTATCTCTACTCAATACAAATGATCCAGTCTACCACACTCACCTTAAAGGGCAGATGATAAACATCTCTGGCTTGAAATCGAGAGCGGAGGGGTGGATCCAAAGGGTTACCAGAGTATTTAGGTACTGGCAGGCCCAAGGCTATCACTCGGAAATCTTCACTAACTCGAACAATCTTCCATGCATCTAACTCTGATTTGGTGTGCTCCTAAATAAATTAAAACAAAGCAACAGGAAAAAAAAATAGCCCACATTGCATCATTAAAAACTTATGATGACTAAGCTCCAGCTCAGCTAAAAGCCCCAGTCCTTCAGCCTAAATGTGGTGATTTCTCAAATGTTCTCGTCTTTCACGCAATAACTAGAAAGACTTGAACTGATCAAATCTGTGGATGATGAAAACAAGGTTTTCCAAAATGAATATAGAAAAAATTACTAATTAGGTATAGCTTTTAGACCTTTTTACAAAGAACAGAAAATAAACTGACCACAAAATATATTTTATTCTACAACATTAAAAGTGTGTTAGAATGAACAAGGTTTTTCTTCTTTCCCTCTCTTATAAGTGTAAAGGCAACTAAAATCTCCATTTTAGAAGCTTCATTCACAAATTATACTTTATTATACAAAAACATACAGAATTAGTCTCCTTATTGAGGACATTAAACGTTGTATTATGTCAAGCAAAGGATTCTTGACATTATAAAAATGCTCTCTATCCACATCACAGTGAAGTCCTCCCTGAAACTACACATGAATGCATTTCCTCCAGACCTAAATGCTCAGTAATTATTCACACAGGAGAAGCAAAATTGAACATTAGTTTATATAATACAATAGTCCCCAAACAACAAAACAACAATATTAGATTTAGTATTGTAGCAAGAGATTTATTCAATTCATATACTATTATCAGTGTGCCTGAGGCAGTTGTTTTGAAACATTTAATTGTCTGAAAAGTGTTTAAAAGGAAGAGAGATGTTTTACAACCAAATCTTAGTTTGAATTCCCATTTTCATTCTTTAAATACAATTACATTTTAAAAGCTTGTTTTTGAAATACATTAATAATGCTTCCAGTAATTGCATCTACTAATTAAATATTACAAAATTTTTTTATGGTAGTTCAGCACAGCTGGCAACCTCATACCATGGACATCAGTGTCTGAGGGTTTATTGCAAATTTCCTTGCTGTGCCACATGGGTTTGAATCATACACCTAACCACAGGTAACAGAATAGAAACATGAGGAAGCAGGTGAGGAAGCAGGTATCAGACTGACAGGTAAGCGACTGGAAACTACAGTTCATAGAACTAAGATGCAAAGTACTGAAACTGTCAAAAAAAAAAAAAAAAGCCTGAAGAGTATCCCTCCAAGTAGTGGGACTCAAAGCCCAAAGAAATGAAAATGGTTTAAAGCAGTTATGAATGCAGACACTGAAATCCCATTTCCAATCAAAGGAAAAGCCTCTAACCATTTTCTATAGTTTAGACTGCTGTTTACATATACTTTCGTAAATTAAAGGCAAACCAGCACCAATATAGGGACTGAATATAGAGATACTCATCTTGACCTCATTCTTTTGGTATCCTAATATTTTAAAAGCTTAGCAACAAGGCTACTGCCATGCTGAAGCATTATCTGAACTTCATGGCAACAATTTCAACTTAAAAAGCTCTTCACAAGGACATTTTAGTTACTCTCATACTGTGGCTTTCACATTTTAGAAGCATACAGGCTTCATACAAGGTTAACATGGACTACTCTTTTGCATACATAGGCAACATAGAAAAAAATGCTGAAACCTTGGTGAAATTTCCCCCATTTGACTCCTAAGTACTCTCTCCTTCAAAATAATATTCCAGCACTACCAAGAAGAGGAGGAAAAATAAAAAAAAAAGAAGAAAATTCAAATAGCATTTCCATACCTGCAAAAGTTTGTCATAACGATCTGCAGACATGAGAAAACGACCATCTTCAAGCTGCATTTCCCTGTTCTCCAGCAAATTGTTCAACACGGGCAGGACATTCCGCTCAGCCTTCTCCAAGCCTTCCAGAACAAGGATTCTGCCTTCAGTAGCTGCACGAACTGCACACTTTAAAAAAAAATATGAAGTCCCCCAACATTTTAATAGAAATAACTTTGCATAATTAATTCAAACAATTATTTTTTGAAAGAGAACCTGCAAGTTCTTCCAAGAACTTTCCCAAAACAACATTTATTTCTGTAAGAATCAACATGACTCTCCTCAGTAGTGGTCAGGAAGGGTGACATGTGATCACCTTTAACACATTCATGAGCTGGAGTTTTAGTGCTTAACTACTATGGAGACTGACAGAAGTTCCAGTATTTTGTACCAACAGCATAAGACATAAAATCTTACAGAATTTTAGACCAAACACAGTGTATATATTTGTATGTCGCATCCTTTCTTGTTGATGTCACATAATATTCTTTCTATTACTTTCAGGTAGTTTAACACCACCAAACAATTCTGGAATAGCATTTTTAACATAAAACATACAATCAAGGTTTTACCTATTTACATCATATTAAGACATTTAGAAAAAAGTCCGGCATTCCTTTATATTTTTCTGAATATGCATCAGTATAATTCATCCTCAGTACATCACTTTAGTTTGATTAGAATGTAAGTGTGTTGAAACCAAATATGGATGATTGAAGTAAAATAGTGCCACAAGTAATCAGATTTTTAAAATAGTGATAAAATTAAAAGGATTCATTTAATTTAAAATTATATTCTCTGACTGAGTATGGTCTTCTACAAAACCAGAATAAAAATGCAGCCATTAACTTCATAATCCTTAGAAAACTTAGGGTTAGAAAATGGTTTCTATTCTACTTTATTGGTTGTTTATATATGGCTGCTTCTTAACGTGGAGCCAAAATGTAAAACTAACCTCTGGTGCTGATGATTTTGTGCAACTTTGTTACAATGACATTAACTCAAGTACATTAAGTACACTTGATATCTAATATTCATAATTACTGCCCAGTAAAAGACTCTGAAATACAATGCATTCTTGTCTTCTTCTGATCTGCAGAAATTTAGCTGATAATAATGTGGCAGGTTTGGGCGCAGGCAACATTTAGAGGCACCAGAGTCTTTCTTTGCATTCCTATCACATCTAAACACAATTTCAGACACAAGCACAGTTGCAAAGGGAGAACAAATGAAATCTTTTCCCAGCATGTCTCCTATAAACTCCTACAGAAGAACCTGTCATATAATGCTAGATGAAAATCGCTGATGAATACAATAGACGCCAAAAAATAGGTCAGTGAGAAAGAAGGAAGATATGAAAAAGAATAATGAAGAAGCACCAGAATACAAAAATAACCCACCAAAAAATTACATATGAAAGCAGATGTATAAAAGACAAATGCATACGCATAAAGCAGGAACAAAGACGAGTTCACCACAACAAATTAATTGCTGCATGGGTTGAAAGCACACAACTGACTCAGACACCCATCTGAGGAGACACAGAAGACACCTGACCTGGTTTCAGAGAGGGGTTGGAGCTCAGAGCTACACGGGCATGGCAGGCTCTTGTTCTGTACCACACAGGTCATCACAAGGTGTGGCTTCAGGGGAAGCCAAGGGTGATCACACACCACGGGTGGGACACTGTCTCCACTCTCTCTCTGGGAAAGATGGCCAGGACCAGCCATGAGGACCTTGTCCTCCCCTTCCCATCCCTCAGGAGGATGTGGCTCTGGGTGATGAAAGCAGCTGAGGCAGTGGAGCCTGGCAAAGCGGTCTGGAAGTGGGGCACAGAGCCAAAGCTCAGCAAGTGCCAGTGTGAGAAGTGGCCATGGGGAACAAAGTGGCAGCAAAACCAGGACGAGAGGAGCTCAGCCCAAACCAAGCCCCAGAGGCAGGGACTGGTCAAAAGCTGCAGTGCCACATGGAACAGAGTCCCAGCAGAGCTGTCCAGAAACAGGTGGCATGGCGCAATGTGACCTGGTTTTCAGGGGGTTGTCCATCACTGCTCTCAATTGTCTCGGAGCTAGGGACGGGAAGCACTGACTGTGGGAGTTCTCACCATCTTGTCTTTGTCTGGGGAAGCCAGAACTAAGCTGAGGTGGTGAACACCTTTGGTGTGTAAAGCGCCTATTTTATTTTTTTTTTATACCTTTGTTGCCAATATTGCTGCTTTTACTGTGCATTTATTATTCCATTGCTGTTTGCTTTCAGTAAATTGCTATCTCAACCCACATCTTGGACTTTGTTCCTCTCTCACTAGAGGGGGAAGGGGGAAAGGGGAGAGGCTTATTTGCAGTTTAATTTCTGTCTGCTGTTAAACCACCACAACACTAACCAGTAAGACTAATCAAGACACTTCTGTGCAATTTAGAAGCATAACTAACGACTGGCAAATTAGCCATGGAGTAAACTTTTCACATCACTATTAAGATGGAAACAATTCTTAATTATTGATATATCTAATCTGGACTCAGGCAAACATTACTGAAAAAAAGCACTCGTAAATCCTGGTACTGATCTCCAGATAAAGTTCCCCTCTTAAAAAGACAACACTTATATTTAGCCTCATAATCAGTATCTGATGAACCTAGAATAAATCCATTAAACAAGGACTAAACCTCAGATTATTTCTCTTCCACCAAATCACTAATTCTTCAAAAAAAGCAATGAATTTTTTTCTTCATTCAGGACATCATACACTACCTAACAGGCAACATAAAATCACCTCTCTCCTCATCCCATAAAATGTGTACAAAGAACAATTTTTCTACTAACATTCTTCCCTAGGAAGGTCATTGGTCATGTCAAAAATCTGCTCCAACCTGCTTGAATAGAAAACCTGAGTCTCCAGCAGACAGTCCAGTACCTGGCACGAACAAAATGCTATTTTGTCTAAATGCAGCTTGTAGACATAGCCAAAACTTGTTTTAACAAACAATTTATTTGCCAAGCTGGTTGGATTCTGCATATTATAAGTCTATGAAGACTTTATGACTGATTTTTACTAGTCAGAGGAAAATACACATTCTGTTCATATGGTTTCAAAATATTTTGAGTATCCATAGAATCTTGTTGACTCATGTTGAGACACACACACACTATGGATGTGTTGAAGTAACAGGCTTCCAGTACTAACAAAAACCTCTCTCTTGAACTGGTATATGAAGAAAATCTGCTCTAGGGGTAGACAGCAAATATAAGGAAGTGTTTAACAATCATTAATTTTGAGAAAGAGAATGCTCTCCATTAGCATTGCAATCCAGAGCCAGAGAAGCAGCTTACTACATACACTGGGCTGACTGCTGATCATCAGCTTACAGGATCAAAATTTAAAAAGTACAGAACTTGGAAACTGTTCCAAATTTTTATTCAAAATTCTATTTCTCAGGAAAATAAAATTTCAAATTATCTGGGCCTATCTATATGCACCTTTTACAATCAGATTCACAACCACGTTTTTTTATTTCTTAATCAAAGACACCTCATAACAATGATACCACCACCCCTCCCCCCCGGGCACTAATTTCCTCCGATGTGCTTTCTTCCATCTTCAAAGCATACCTGAATACTGGAAATTGTTCTCTAGAATACAATGAAGTAAGTGCACACTTCATCTGCCTCTAAAGTTCTTGTGTTAAGTAGCATAAGTCTGCTCTTAAGACCAGAACAGCTGAAGTATCTGTCTGATTTATACTATTTCTGCATTCTGGTTGGTAATAAGGAGTAATTTTTTCCAATAAACTAGGCATACTATAAGGCAACCTCTGAAAACATCAGTTTTAGCTATGTATTGATGGATTGGTATGGAAGCTAAAATGCATTTAAAAAATCAGAGGAAGGAAAGTAAGTTTGCAATCTGTCACTGAAAATTATTTTTAAAGATGCTTCCAAGAAACAAATCTTCTGAACTCTATAATGAGAACCCAGAGTTGCATTGACTCCCTCTCTCATTAGTTTTGTTCACTCAAAATGTCTAACATAAACCACAAATTTGACAGGGGGGGTTTATATCATGTAACCTTGTCGCTAAATCTGAAATTAAACATATTAATTCTTGCTAAAAGGTCAAGAAGGATTTGTTAAAAGTTTACTTGCAGATTTTTTTGTCACTGCAGCAAAGGGACTATTTTGCTCATCAGAGGACAGATGCTGCTGCCTCCCACCTGTGCTGCCAGAGCTCTGGAAGGCTGGTAACCTGGATACCTGCTCCAGGGAATACCTGCAGCTACCTGAGGCTGGGAGCAGAAACACTTCACAGAGCACTGCTCTTATTGCGATGGCTTTATGCAACAAATACATTACGCAGAATGCTTACAATGGTTTCATACTGCACCTACCATAAAAAAAAAAAAAAAAAAGCTCTTTAAAGGCAAAACCACCTTAGGAACCAGACAACCCTAGGCAGCCTTTCATTGACTTTCCTGTAGCTGAATTATGGTGAGCAGTGCAAAATACGAAAATGCAGGAAGCTGTAAACCCCAATTTTGACATAAATCACAGTGTATAAACATATGAATGAAGTTATATAGTGTCAGAACAGGAAGGACAAAAAAAAGCTCACCACAATGCACACACTGAAATGCAAAAACATTGGAGAAAGAAGACATTTTTACATAGCTTACCAAAATAGTTTGTAAAGCCACAAGAATTTTAACAGTATAGTTTTCACATACCAGAACTGAAGTGGTAGTTCTTTTCTCTCAGGAAAATGCTTATTGCACACCAGAACATTCTGGTTGTCTTGAAATCCATGAGGAAGGTTCTTGGGGAACTCCAAAGGATTTTTTTTCAAATCTGGGCATCATTCAGAATATCATGGACAGACTACATTTCAGAACTGTTTTATAATAAAAAGACTGGAAATTGCTCAATAGTAATCAATAACTGTGCCTTTTACAGGAGCTACCTCAAGGTACAATTTAGGATTTTTTTAAATGATGACTCACCCCTGCTCTGAAATCTAGATCCCTGTAATGACATCTCAAGCACAGCAACCATAAGAACACAGAAAAACAAGAGTACAAGCAACTCTTGTGAACATGAGAACTAATGAGGTAAGGATTCTCTACATCTGCAGCCTACGTTTCAGATGTCCCTTCCAATGGAATATCTTGTTCCCACCACCCACACAATATCCCACACAAACTCATCCAACCCAATCCTTTCCAATAATTCCTGTAGCTCATAAACATCACAACCATGTAATGTCCAGATGTCACTTCAGATGAAAAAGAGATCCTGAACAACCATCTGGTAAAGACAATACAAAACTTGGACTGGTTTGGAGCTAACAAAATGGCGACTGGCTGCAGCAGGCTGACAAAACTTGAACTATTAAATATGTGGTACAGTCTACCTTCCATAGATGAGAGGTTTGAGTCCCTGTAACCTACTATGCTAAAAAATATCACAAAACTCAAAGGAAATTGATATCTTCTAAGTTCATTTCCATGAGTCAAAAACAATTAATCCAACTTCTAAAATTTAAATTGTTAAAACTACCCAACAAGTAAAAGATAACAGGAAAATAATGACAGAGAAGCAGAATGGAATATTAGGAGCTTTTACTGTCTCCTCCTGAGGAAACTAATTTGTTAGACTCAAGATATGTGTAAAAGACAAGTCTAATGGTAAGTCTCTACCAAAGACTATATTGCAAGGTATTTGCTCAGCTTTAAGGCCTCTTAATTCCCTAG
Source organism: Calcarius lapponicus (assembly GCA_039654755.1). Lineage (NCBI taxonomy): Eukaryota > Metazoa > Chordata > Aves > Passeriformes > Fringillidae > Calcarius > Calcarius lapponicus. The sequence goes on along the minus strand of CM077462.1, from coordinate 42,455,300 downwards.
CTATTGTTTTCCCCCATGAGTTGAGCAAACTAGAAGCCTGTTGAGCCACACTAAAATAGATGATTACTTACTGGACTGAAGTAATAGAATTCTACAATCTCAAATTTGCTCTGACTGTTCTTAGAGACAGGTGTCACATGCACCAATTTCCAGTCACCTGGGACTTCCACAGTTGATAAGGACTGCTGGTAAAAGACTGAATATGAGAAAAGGCTTTCTCCAAAGTGTAAGTATCAGTAAAAACTGCACAGTAAGATAAAGACCTACTAAAGCCACATTCAGCCACTTTAAAAGCTAAAATGTCACATTTTAATGAAAACTTAATGTTCTCTTTTTCCTTAAATATTTTGAAAATCTTAAGCTAGTTCTTTAAAATAAAATGTATTTAATAAAAAAGTTATGAAAGTATAATAAAATCCCAATTTGAGATGACAAACAGGCATACCATCCATCCAAAAAAGGTGTATTCTATCTTTTGTAGCAAAAATTTTTCATTTTGTAGATGATGATTAGCTACAGTTTTGCATTTTTGAGCTTAGGCCACAAATATACTGAGTTACACATATTCCAAATGTGATGTTCATATTTAATGAAAATCAATGTAATAATAACTAAAATGATTAGTCAAATTAAAAAGGTAACTTAAGAACTAATTCAACACCCTCTGTAATGGAGCAGGGGGCTACATCGTCACTATTCAGCCTACCTCCCCACTGAGTTAATCAAATGTTTTCTGGGTAGGTTTTATAGCTATTTTTCTTCTGTGAATTTAGCAAAATTACAGAGCAGATACTGTTATCCACTCCTTTTTTTTATTTAAATATCCACAAAAGACAGAGAAATTGCAGTATGCCAGAGTACTGTCAGCCAGGCTAGCTGGTATTCAAAGAGGGAATCCAGCATTCTGCAGTAGTTAGTGTTTCAGTGAGGATGAATGGCCTGAACTGGTGAGCTGCTATTTCATGATGCTATACCATGGCACAGAATGAAAAGCAGCTAAAGAAATAAATTTATTCGAGTTTCGAATCAGAAAACTTGGCTAGAAAAATATACCTTAGGAAGTGAATCAACATATGATGAGAGCATAAATATGTAAATGTGACAAGAACTGGAACAGTCCTTCATCTCAGTCATTGATTTTTGTTTCCCCAGTCACTGATTTTACCTTCCTCCACACAATTTTATTTTCCATTTAGTTTCCATTTTTGAAGTACCACACGTCAAGTGATCTGGTTTTACTTCCATTACCCCTTACCCTAACACGACAGTCAGGTGTTTTTGCAACGGTGCCTGCAATTGTATTTACAAGAAATTATGTCCCTGCCTTGGCAGGGTCAGCTATTTTAGCTGCTTTACACCAAGGATCTTAGTAGGAGAGCACAGTTACATCAGGTATGTGAAACATTTTGCCTCGTGGACAGAAACCAGGCCCAGTAGAAGGCAAACTGAGGTTCTTACAGATTTATTAGTAAAAAAACTTACAAAGAAATAAACCTAGGGAAGGTTTATCTTCTGTACAGGAATAAGGGAGGAGGGCAATTTAAATTTTTCTTCCTGATGAGCAGCAAAATAAAAATAAAATTAAATACTTGACAGATATCTAAAAATTATGAAGTTAGTTATCACTCTTAAATCACTTTGACTCAGAGCACGATCCATCAAGTCCATATTGCCTATGGATATAATGATCCCACATATTACAAACTATTGCTCCTTTCCCCATAGTAGGAAATAACAGCTGAAAAGGAAGTGGAATATACATGTAACAGATATGAACATAAGAAAAAAGAATCTCACACTTTTCATAAGGAATTATAAATACATGACCCTATTATTCCTCACATTAGATAGACATTTATCTATATGTCCTGTACATCAAAACAAGATAGCAGAATCTGAGCTGCTAGCCTAACAAATCCAGTTGAACGCTGACACTTTAAAAAGTATGAAGGAAGTATTGCAAATGATGGCACCAAAATCACTTCTACGAGTTAAAAGGCTACCATACAGAGCTCCTTAACATGCATTTTTCTTTTAGATAAAAGATATATTATGTCAACATCAACAAAGATTCATTTCATCCAAATACTGTTGATTTTTACCTATATTTCCCTCTTTGTCTCCTCTTCTTTGTAGGAGAAACTAAGAAAATGAAGAGGAACATTCACACTTATGGAGCGCATTGCTTGTCTCTTCTTTCCTCAGACTTCACTATCTTACTTCTTGTTCTAGGTACGGACACTGCAGTGTTAGTCAATCCATGAAATTATACTTTGAGACAATGTGGCTGTGGCTAACTTCCCAGCACATCAGAAATGCACTGCCACCTCCAAGGCAGTAAGTTAATAAATCAAAGTCACCCAGTTTTCACTAGGTGGTTAATTTTTGTTAAAAGCTGAATCGTTCTTACACGTCTTTAAGAAAATATAGAAAGTTTTTTATCTGTATACACAAACATACATACATATGTGTATACACATACACTCTCAAATATTATAATCTTACTCTCCAATATGATTATAATTTCATTCAATTAATCTCACATCTTATTTTATAATTCCCTTTCCAATCTGCTTTGATTAAAAGAAGCCAAACTCCAGACTGGGTAGTGCTACTCCAGGGGATTTCATGTTATGTTCATTTTACAGACAGTATAGTTTAAGAAGTCACTTTTGTCACTTTGGGTGTTTAATTGTTTACTACATGAAGTGTTTCAAGCCATGTCAGGAGATTATTTTTCTGGTATTTTGACAATCAATTTTACATTTTGCCATTGTATAACTTACGATGCCGGTGCAGTTAGCGAGGTAAAAGTATTGAACTAAAATGTGTATGTTCACATAGTTCAAAGACACTACAAAACAGAGTCTAATTCTGTACAGACAGAAATGACAGTGAAATACATTTATATCCACTCAGTGGATGCAGCTTAATCAGCACATCTTCAAAAGCATGACATTATATTTTCAATTATACAGCACATAACCTTATGACATCTTTCTACTTATTCCACCCTCAGTTGACTGTCTTGAACAGAAAAGACTGCACACTTTATTACATGGTTTGTGTTTGGGAGGCTTCCTTCATTTAATGTAAATGCTGGAAGTAAAGGGTAAACAAGAACAGGCATTCTGGACAATGTGGTTTGCAACACAATCCTGGAGCAATACACCTCTCAAGCACTAACAAAGTGGATTAGCTGCTCTCCCCACATTATTTTAATGTAGCAGGTAAATTTGGATTTCCTTAGCTGTAATAATTATTAATGTAAGAGGCTGCAGTAATAAGAATTTAAACCAGGGATGTGACTTATGTAGCTGTACACACAAAATTAAAAGCAAAACTATATAGAAATAGGGAAAAAAAAGGACAAAAAAATAAAATCTAATTCCCTAATTTTTGGAAATACAATAGGCTATTAGAATCTTCTTACTGGTTCAATGAAGTTGACAGCTTAAGCTGTCAGATTTATAGAGGCAGAAAACCACTTTGCAGGACAAGTCTATCAATAAAAGTAAAATCTGAAGGTGCCATTTGAATACTTACGTAATATAAAGTAATTCTAACTAATTACTTGATATACAATATAATTAAACCATGCAATTAGAGAATAAAACCAATAGGTTACTTAATTAGCTCAGTAATAGAAATAATGACAATTTTGAGGCTTTTAACAGTGAATTAACAGCTGAAAGCCAAAATTAATGGCCCAAAGTAAAGACATGCAAACAAAATTTTCTGCTGTCAGTACATGAATTAAAACAAATAATTCACCATTACCTCATTATAAATTCTTTATTTTACATTATTTTAATTGGCAGTGAATTTGACAGTTCAATGTTTACCTTTATTTTAATGATCTATTTCTGAGGTAAATACACTCCTTTTTTTTCAGCCTTCATCAGATATCTCCTCTAACTACCTAACTTCAACTCTCCCACTTGATTCACTCTAGTACTAAGAAATACTGATATGCAAGAATATTTGATATGCTGGCCTTTCAATATAAAATTTCAACAACTGCTTCCAAATGACTGCCTCTCCAATATATTTTAATTAAGTATCTGCAATCATATTCCATAACTTCATATGAAAATATAGCAGTTGTTTTGAAACCTCTGAGATAATAATTTACAGCACTTAATCTGTCACTATTAAATGTGGAGCTATACACAACTACAACATAATAGTCGCTCAGAGACAACATTTCTGTGTCTGCAAACCCGATGAGCCACTAAAATTAAAGTTCTTTCTGGTCACAAGATGCCAGATTTTGTTACAGTATATTATTATTCAGAGTGTAAAATAACTACATTACTATATTACGACTTGCTTACAAAGAGCCTCATATATCTTAAACAACCAATAAGTTTTATTGAAGCTGTAGAATTCAGACACAGTATGTCCTGGAAACCTGAGTTTCAAGCTCTGCTGCCTTCTCTGGGGTGACATGAAGAACAAGCATGAGATTCTACAGGGAAGGAAATGGTACAAAAATCTGAAAAGCAGAGTCTACTATCTTCAGTCCCTCAAATGAATTCACCTTTCCTTTGTCTCAGCTATGCCAACTGAAGCAATCCAAGCTCTTTACAGAATATTTTGTTAGGGCTTCCTACTGATCTCAGTTAAAGGTTTGTAGTTTAAAGAAGAGTAGTGTCTGGCTTTTGTAATGCTCTGAATTAGTACAGTATCTGCAAACCTCAAAATCATTAAATTAACTCATTGAAATTCAGGCACCAGTGTAATCTGTAAAACTTTATAGCTCAATAATAGAATGAAATAATTAGACTATGATGGTTCTAAACATAACTATGTACCATATTTTATGCATGTAACAAAAATGCAGGATGAGAAAACCTCAGCTGGAACATCATTATCTAGAAGATTCATCTTTTATACTTCCAGCATTTTAAAAGTGTTCATCTAAATACCAAGTATTTATTTTCCTAAGTTCCATTCAAAGCTTAAACACACTTTGGTTATAAATATGATGAGTAAAACCTGAGCTCAGGAAAGATGCAAGAGACTCTGACAGATTTTAGTACTTTGGTATTTTGCTAAAGCAAAGTCTTGGTCTGAAGTACTGCTGCGCTGGATTCTGGCAAAAACCTTTCAACTGAAAATTTCTAACCAGCTGAGGAGGTGGTCATCTTAGACCTTGATCTTAAGAAGCAAATCTTCCCAGAGTGTTCACGCTGGAGTGAGATGACTCAAAACAGAGTGAGACAGCCTCACTTTCTACAAATCAAAGTCTGGGATCAAAGTCTACAGACAAATACGCAAGTAACAGACCATCTCACATCTCAGTGAGCTTCTTACAGTCCTTGACACAGTGGCTCTTACAAATGTTAGTTAATTAATGCTATTACACCATGGGTCAATTACATTGAATATCCTGTACCAAGGGTGAGGATAAGGCTGCCCATAACAGCAGACAGGTGTGGAACTGATATTAGTCCATGAGTTAATCCCAGAACCTACACAAATGCTCTTATCCTCTGGTAAATGAGAAGCCATTTACAGCCCTAAAACACAGTACAGTGCTTCAAATTATCTCCTATTGTGCAATCCTCACATTTCCAGATCAGAATGAAACAATTTGAAGTCCTAGAAGTAACTGAAATAAAATATATTTAGATTAATTGTTAATTCTTCATTCTGAGGATCTTCCACTGCTCAAAGCCGTTTATTGTGGTTTCAAGAAAATCTGCTTAAAGGTTTCTTGAAAATTTGGAAGCTGAAGAGATCATTGGGAATTTAAGAAAAAAAAAAGTTTCTTTATAAGAGAGAACAAAGTTTCTGGTTTTCTCTCATGAAACACTTTTATGATGGTGATATCATTAACCTCTATAGCATCACCAACCGAAAACTCTTTTATGTAACTCCTTTAAGTTCATGCTGCATCACAGGAACTCTCCCATCCTATCTAACCAGAAACCTAAATTCTGTAAAAATTTTAGGTATCTACGAAAACAGACATTTCACATGAAGTATGTATTTTACCTGCATAATCAGAAAGGAAACATGCCACTGATAACTTATGAAGGGAAATCTTACCTAACCCAAGTCACTCTATGACTGTTTCAAATCAGCTACTGGGGCAATAGAGATGGCAAGAGTGTTCAAATCATTATTTTATTCCAGGTCAGCAGTGAGGTTTCAAATCAGATCTCCCAATTGTCTCCCTTTTTACTGTGCTTGAGTTTCACAACACAGAGCAGTGATTAACACATGAACTAGATGCTTTCACAATTAAACTAGATCAGAAGATTCATTTCAGGAATACACCTAATGTACTGCAAATGTTAAGGAAGAGACATAGCAAGGGCAGTGCTTACCTAACTTGCACAGAATGAACCTTACTCTTACCAAAAATTGTCTGTTTAAATCAACCCTGTAGTACTTTTAAAAGACAGAGTAGTCTTCGATTTGGGTAAAGATAACATTTATGACAATAACGAGATTATTGTGCAAGAGACTTTCTACTTGGATTAGAAACACAACAATCCACATACTGATTTTTCATAATATAAAAGTTTGACTTCCTTCAAACTACTTGTGAATCATGACTAGGTGGTGTGTGACTGCAACTTGCCTGGTCAAGATAAAAAGCGCTGCCATCCCGGATCTCTCGCCGCTGTTTGAGGTCGGTTTCTGTGGTGTCCCTCGACAGTGCGATATATTCAACCTCCCGCTTTGTCAGCTCCTGAGGACAACAGCCTAAAGTTATTGCAAAAATAACACTATAACCTGAGTGACTGAACTTTAAGAATACACCTTATGGTATAATTGTACAAAAACAGCTCTAGGCAGCAGCACAGTGATCTGAAATAAATCTGGACAAAATCTAGTATCTCTTATTTTTAAAATGTTAACAGTGTGTTCTTCCTCAAACAAAATGGTTTGAATTTCTGCTCAATAAACTTTTATTTTCCCCAAACCTATTCTAAAAGAGCTATATACTCTTTCCACTGAACATCTGTAACATCCTGTAGGTTAATCTTCTGGTTCCAGACTCTGAAAAACAGCCAGCATCTACAGATCACAAATAAAAATCAGAAGTTTTCTGTAAAAGATTGAAATGTTCAACTCTCACAGTTCATTAACACTTACAGTGTGATGTAGCTGTGATTATTACCTGCACATGCCCTGCGAGTACAGTGATGAACTGTATTACTCTTATCCTCTCTTCCTTGGCTGTCATGAGATGCACTCTGCATCTGTAAAACTATAGGCTATTAAAGAAAGGATAACCTTTGGGTTATTGTTTTTCTTATTTTGATTCAATGTGAGATATACTTAGAATTTGCTGTCTTAAAGGAATAAAAAAAATTCCCCCATGTACTTATAACAGATATTTCTGCTACTTCCATATTTGGGTTATCGTGCATTCTGTTTAGGAAACAGATTCATAATGAAATGCTCTTAGTCCTTATTCCTCAATTAAAGATGTCATTGATTTAACAGACCTCTCTTAACAGGCAGCTTTCAACTACAGTTGGATGAAAAAAATAAAGATATAAAACCCAATTAAAACTATTTTCTTTCCACTTTTGCAGTGCCTACTGGGTTACAAAGCCACCAATGCCTTTGTGTTGCAGGTAGATATAGTTGCATTTTCTTTTAACTAAAGGCAGAAAAAAAGAGTTTTTCAACAATTACCCCTGTGAAGGAATGCATAAGAGCTTTCAGCAACAGCAAATAGAAGTTTTCCAGGCTTGCATATTTTCATTAAAGTCACCACAGCATGTATCAGCTCACATGGAAAGACCAGCCTTCACATAATTTTTTGGCTTGGCACTGAATCAGTAAGCTGCAGACTTTCTAATAGATCTCAAGCGCATATAGTCTGTGGCATAAATAACAAGGTACATTCTATATCCTATCCCTGGATATCAGGTGTTTTTCCAAGTCCTCCTTTTAGGTTATTCCAATCTCTTATCATTTATTTTAAGGAACACATCAAACTGTCAAGTAGCACATCTGGTTTGTTGAATTAAAAAACCTTTTCTCCCCTTGACAAAGTTCAGAATCTTGTAGCTTTCTCCTCTATGCTTTACCACAGGGAGGTAGCCTTTGAATTAGTATCTTTTGATTTTTAAATTAATACCTGATCTTTATGACAACTGTTTATACACCTCCATTTGTGTTCCCTCTGCTCAACCAGATTCCAGATACAGCTCACAGCAGAACTAGTTCTACCCACATCACTTTTTGGGGCAGACATCCCCCCCCTCCAGATCATTTTAAGGGCACTGACTTTTTAAATGAGAAATTTTGTACATGGTGCTGCCATGGTTCATGCAGATGGCTGTAGGCAAATCCTTCCCACATTCCAAGAGAGGATCATACATGCATCTACTCTTTCTAAACACTCAGAATAACTGTTCCCAAATGTTACTCAGAACGCTTCTCTCCCAAATCCTTTCCTTCATTTCTTTTTTTATGTAATGAAGCAAAAACGATTTGTTGTCTGTAGCACAAGGCAGATATCTTAATCTTCTAACATACATAATGCTGAGAACAAACTGTTTCTCCATTTGTGATAGCATATGGTAACACAGTTTTCCAACTCTTTTTTTTTCCCCTGGAGTTTAAGCAGAAAAACATGTATTAAAATGTCTGTACTTTCTATTTGTCTGTTAACAAAAACTGAGCTTTGGAAAGCATGTTTATGAAAAAAATTATTTACTTCCTTAGTAGCTTGCTGTAAGATTCTCTAGGACTACCTTTTACCATTTGTCTAGTATAAGAATGGCTGACATTAATAACGATGTCTCCAGCACATTTAAACCGACACACTCACCAGGTACTGCATGGCAATCGATCTCCGGAGAGGCCCAGGAGGCCCAATAAGAAAAACATCTTGGCCAAGAAGATCTTTCTGCATTATCCATCTTAAATGGTGGACTACAGACTGGGCCAGAGACTCTGTCACTTTGAAGCACAGAGATAAGAGCACGTTATTAAATTTTGAAGTGCTAGATACCTGGCCATTCAACACTTTCTTTGAGCTTATCTCCAAAATTAAAATACACAAAGCTGTACTGCCCTAATCTGGACAGTTGAAAAGCAGAGAATTCCACACAGAGTTTATATCAGACCACTTAACTTACACATAAAAGTTTATACATCTATCTTACCTATTTCTTTTTTCTCTGCACAATTTCCTCCTTCAAAAAAACAACCACCAACATAAACCATAAAACAGGCTGTGAATTTATATATCACATTAAACTGATCAACATAAAAACTGGTTTTTATTACTCAATGTTTATATTATATTAACTCAGTTAATATAATATAAATGCATTATACAGTTACATAATATATTTACAAAATATAATTTGTAAAATATTTATCCAGCCTATATCACAATGCTTCTGTGAATTGTGAAGCTCAAATAAACCCAAAAAAACTCTGATTGCACCAGCCTAAGATTAATGTTCAGGGACAAACTTAATTTGCTACTTGCTTTAAAGACAACTGCATTCTTGTTTATATTTTGACACAATAAACCACAGAATTAAATTATCAAGGAAACCCAAACTTTGCCTTATCACTCCCTACACTTATACCATACAGCTTCCAAAATCACAATTAAAAAAAAAATCAAAGCAGATCTATTTAGTTCTATTAAGAAATATCATATGCAATAATTTAAAAAGCAATAACCTGATGATAATTAAACTAAAACTTTTACCACATGTATACAAATGTTGGCAGCACTGGAAAGCATCATGTAGAAACAGCACACTGAAGGAGCCATACATCATCCTATCCCCAGAAAAGTCCTTCACACACTCCCCCAGCAAAGCCTGGCTCTTTCTCAGCCACAAGCAAAAAGCACTAGTGCAGGAGGAGAAGGGGAACAGAAGCAAGTCAGGAGGGGCATTTATGAATGCATGCGTGTGTATGGCTGCTTTCAGAGCAGTCTGACAAGACCAATGATGAGGTTTGAAGCTCGAGGCTCAAGGGCTGTGACTTGGATGCTGAAGTGCAGTGAGAAAGGAGCAAGAGGCCATGAAATCTCCAAACTCATACTTGGTTAGTCACCTTTTTTCAGTGTGATTACTGGGTGCAATTAGAAGCCAACATATACAGAAACTAGCCCTGGTGTTACATCTGATACAGGGGAACCAGTATGCGCAGGGCAGAGTTAAGGACAGCAGGCAATAGTGCCACTCTGTTCTGAAGGAATTCAGTTCACTGCTTAATCTTTGCAAACCACAGTTAAAATCCATTTTTGTAAGGCTATAGAAACAGCATTAAATGACTGTGTTAAGAATCAAGGAAGATTTTTCAAGCACAAGGGAGATTAAGGAAAATTTTAACAAAAACTAACTGAAGGTTTTGGCCTGGCACTCAGGGAATCCATTTGAAATCATCTGCTTCCAGAGAAATTTACAATATCCTTACTACCAATGTGAACAGAAAATGCATACACATGCAGGTGGGCAATCTATGCATTAGGATTATCAGATTAATTGCAAACAAACATTTCAAGTTTACCTTGTTTTCTAGTTTTGTTTTCTGAACAACTGTCATTAGTGTGTCCAGGATTAGCTTCCACATATGGTGTGGTGAGATCATATGAATGTAAAATGCTTTCTTCTTCATTGCTGAAGTACTGTACTCCAAAAGCAATGCACATTGTACCACACACAGCTGGGCAAGTGCAAATCAATTCCTCACAGGGAATAACATGTTCCTTTCTACAAGATTTTCAAGGAAATTAGGGAAGTTCCTACTAGATATATTCTAGCAAATAAAGGGTAATAGATAACAGCTGAATAACTGCTGTGTCCAAACTTTGCTACTGGACAAGTATGGGAATTTGAAAAGCACCACACAAAGAAAAAGTATTTCCTTAAAGGTACAATTAAAACTTTAGGACAGATCTCACATTGATTTTACTTCTACCTGGATGAAGCCAATGTGCCTCTAGTGTATTTCTACAATAGTTGGTCTCAAAAGAAGAAAAATACTTTGCTTGCAGTGGAAAAATAAGCTTGGAACTCTTTCATGTCAAAATTTATGCACTAGAAGCACAGCAAAACCAGCTTTGACACAGCCTGACTACAAATGCCTCTGGCATAATTCTCATTAATATGTGTAGCTATCTTTTTCATTTTTAGGATGGTCTCAAGAAAAAAACTTGGCTCACACTTCATAACAGTACCACAAATAGCAACAGAACTTTAGAATGTTCAGCAGCATCTGCAAGAAAAACTATCATGTAAAAGAACATGAGTGCACAGCATTAAAAAAATGCAAAATCTTAGAATGTGATCCCCATGAAAAACCTTAAGGAATTTTAAGGCACTTACATTATCATTGTGTTTAAACAGTCCAAATGTACTCTGCAGTAGCAATATATAAAAAATACAATTTAATGTCTGAGAAAGTCCTGCTTTTTTTGAGAAAAGGTCACAAAAGACAATTCCTTATTGATACATTTCATAGAAAAAGGCTTCCTTGCTTCCCCATTCACATCATTCTCCTCACAAACAGATTACAGCTAGATCAATTATAATACATGTTTTCAATCACAAAGTAGCACATTGACATCTGCAAACTCAGTCAAAGAAAGCCTGTTACAAATGATGCCAACGATTCCAAGCTAGCATTCCCTCCGGTGAACTGTCAAGAGAGCAGCTTCCACTTGTCAGTTCCTTCAGTTCTAACATGTAATATCTGTACATTGTTCCGATACTAAACCTACTTTACTTTCCCAGTTGTCTTTTTAAAATTAAAAGAATGTAACATTTTCTTGTACATGCAGTCAGTGTTGCAGTTTCCAAAGCACAGTATGCTTTTCAAAAGCAACCTCAGATGCAAATACACATTGTCTTGTATGGAATTTATATAATTTTGGACTACTTATACTGTGTTCTCTGCATTGCAAGGCTTTTAGGTTTTCTCTAATATGACTTGAAAAAAAATCCTCTCTATTCAAGAGCTGTATATCAACAAGTACTATAATAATAATTTTCCGTGACATTTTTAGAAGACAGGGCAAATTTGAGGAAAGCATCAGCAAATATATTACAACAATTTCTATTAATTACCTGATGAGTCAGGTAGCATCTAATGCAAACTGGGATTGCACAATCTGTTTAGTGGCACTCTGTTGATTTGCTGCATTTAAATGGTAGGCCCTACATTCTTAATCTGCAGGAGGGTGCATAGCAAACCTCTGCAGTGTGTTCTCTAAGACACCATCTGGCACATGCAGGTGAGTAGTTGGTGCTACAATTTGCTATTCCTGTGTACCAAGGTCTGACAGCAAAAGAAATTGCATTCTATTGATTTGTAGTAAGTGATAGGCAGAACAGCACCTAGCAGAATCTGCACAAGCATTCTGCAAAGTGAGCAGCTGAAGCTGAACAGAGAAATCCCCAAAAAAGAAAAGTAAAAACTGTTTTAGATAGATTTTGAAGCAAATGCAGCAGCTGCTCTTGTTTGATCCACAAATCAGCTTTTGATAAAGCCAAGACTGAAATGGCTATGCTAGCCTCAGAAATATTCCAGTTCACTCATACTTGAGTTCTTGGCACACTCACTGAAGCTGTAAGATTCGTTGGAGATACCAGACATTATCTGCTGGCAAGTCCTTGTGTCCCACCTACAGAAGAAATCCCATAAATGAAGGAGACGTGTAACTCTTCCCACTGTTCAGACAGTTAGGTAAACTAAGAACACCTGTTCCAGATGTGGTACAAAACACAGCCGAACTCCTGTCCCTGTACGACTCTGGCTGATCTCATAATAACCAACAGGCACTTAGAAAACATCAACATACATAATTTCAGCAGAATAAAAAAGACCTCTGCATACCCTGAACTTCCACTACAAGGCATGCTCCAAGTCTGAAAATGGCTCCTTGTTTCAGGAGAGCTAAAAATTAATGTCAGGAACAAGATGTCCCTCCTATCTGAATATCAAGGGGTCCTGTGGCTGCCCATGGCTGTCTGCAGTACATCCAACACAGGGAGCAGCACCTGTAAAAGGCAGCTAAGGGAAAAGGGACTAGGAAGGAGGTCTTTGTCTAAAAACATAAATACCTTTCAAAAAGGGAATTTTTATTTTTCTTTTTAAATGAGCTCACTGAGACATACTTCACAGCTTGTTCAGCCTGGGGGACAATGAGGAAAAAGAGTGAGTTGGCCAGGACAGGGTGAAGGATGGCCAAGGTAGAGAGGGAGGCACTGCTATATGGTCTGCTTTCGGCTGCTGCCATTTAGCAAATAAAACATTGCTGCTCTTCCCATTTAATGCTGATGCATAGAGCCCAAAGAGTTTTCAGTCTCATAATGTGGTTACATCACAGACAGTTTTCACTGGAATACTATTTTTCCTCATAAATTTTTCATGGGAACACTCTTCATTCCAAAAATTTTTGGTCTTGCAGTGTTAAGGAAACAAATTGCAAGTTTTTTCAGGGGCTTAGAAAGGGGGAAGTTACTTCTTGAATGAGGCTGTAAGCTCATTTATCAATTCCTCTGAGTTGATTACTTCACAGAAGGTGTTAGTTCTACACAGATAAATCATATTCTCCATCTGAGTAGAAATTAAAAGATAATATAAAGGAAACATGTAAAACTAAATAGCTTTTTGGAAGAAACCCTGAATGGGATTCTGAAGACTAAGTTTCTCCCTGTGACACAAACATGGAATAAATGAAACTATTCCTAGCTGGATGTACTACTCAGAAAAATACATAGTCAGAGCAGTTATCCATAGCTCAGACTTCAACTGAAGGGACATAGTATGTCTGCTTTTGAGAACAACAGCTCAGGCCAGCACCAAAAAGTAGGAGAGAATCTAGGATAAAACCCAAGAAAAATTATCATAAGATATTTGAATTGAGCCTAGAAAAGAAATAACTGTTTTCCAATATGCAAGACAAAACCACCGTGAAGAAAAAAAGTTCCCTGCATCAAGGCTATGCTAGATAGAATAAACCCCTGGCAACTAAAAGTGTGCCCAAAAAAACTAAAATGAAGCATTCCAACAAAAGAATACTTAATTACTGGAGCAAAGTGTGCAGAGAAGTTCTGAAATCTACATCATGAGCACATTTTAAGAACAAGGAGGACAAACACCTCTCAGGAGTGGTTCGGATTCAGCTGACCTAGCTTGAAGCACAAGGAACAGTGGAGACAACTCCCTGAGCTCCATCTAGACCTTCTCTATAGGTTTCCATGTCCCCATGTTAGCCTGTGCCTCACTCAGTACAGGCAAAATAGGGACAATAATGTAAAACATCCAGAGTTCTAATGACAAAAAGCCCACTATTTCGGATTCTGGATGGGGTGGTAACACCCAAAAAGCAGAACAGCTGGATGACTACATGAAAACTCAAACTGTTGAAATCATCATCATCTCTGACAGCAGACACCTTCCCTGAGGCTAGGAATGATGAAATGTAATGAATGAAGTGTTTGTTAGCATGAAATTACTGTCATTCTGCAATACAACCTGTCTCTGGAAAGTGTTGCACTCTGACACTCAGATGTAAAGTTAATACAAAAAAGACTGAGCACACATTCCAGTGAAAAGCTGAGCCTACTTAGAGCAAAAATTGAACATACATCAGTCCCAGCTTCAATATGTGGCACATATGATCCTGTAAGGACAGAGATTATTACACACACAAACATTCTGCTTGAATTCCTCACAATAATTACTGTTTCATATATTTCAACTGAAAAAAACCCCTAACTAAATTAATAACTTAATCCCTTGTATACACACATATCACTTCTGATCACACACTGGGGGTTGCTCAGATTAAGGACATCTGGCAAAAATGACACTGAAATTAATCTTCCACAATTCAATGCAGCTGCGTGTAAACTCTCTTGAATGCACTTGCACCTTCACAGAGCAGCAAAGCCCTGTTGCAGAAGAACATCCCTTTTCCTGCCCTAGTGAGGATTTGCCATCATTCAACAAAATGTCCTGGAAGAGCTTTGCTGGGAATCATTTCGTCAAGATTAATAAATGGCTAAAATGTCAAGTACATTGTCATTTTCATAACATTTCCAGAAACCAGTGAGGAAAGCAGTACACTGCCACGAGCCACGCCTCTAAAAAAAAAGAGTGCATTCTTGCAATTCAATTTTAGATCTAATCTATCACAGAAAGTGATACAAAGTTTCTCCAAAATATAATTAAAGAAACAATCTTGCTTTCAGACGTGGTGAGACTTTTAAAATGTAGGGTTTATTTTTACTGATAAAAGAACAAGCAGTGCAAAACTAAATGCCCTCTTTCTAGAACGTGTCAGACACAATTATGACAGAAATCCCATTAATAAAATTCCCCTGTGCATGACTCATTTTTACTTGTCACTTACAAAAAACCCTCAGATTTTATGTACCTTTAATTATCGTCTTCCAAGAAAAAGCAATTTGCCAACAACAGCAAAACAAATTAATATTTCACGTTAACACTCAAAATGGGGCATTTCATAGAGAACTTGCTAGGGACCTAGCAAAAAACCTGAAAAGCAAAGACATGGAAACAAAGGGAAGCAGCAATACCTACCCTATCCATTTCTGCAAAATGTAATAAGGTGCAATAAAGAAGCTAAAACTCAGTCTAATTTGGTACCACAAAGAAATATTTTGGTATCAGTTATGTGACAAAATAACAAATGTAAACTTTTTTAGGTACTTAATACATTTACATTCTTTACTGCGTTACGATTTTTTCAGATTTTTAAGGCTATTTTTGAGCCTAGAAAACAATGCTGAGTTTAGCATATGTTATAATATACCTAAAATTTGCTGCAAATTATAGATATGCACTTTTAACATCACCACATTTTAAGAAGGTTTTTATCTGGCAGAAGAACAAAAGCAGAAACATTGTACTTCACACAAATGATGAGCTAGAAAACAATATCATATGCCATACTAGTAAATGAACTGCAATTACTTCAATTAGAGCTACAAAATAGAGGTAAGAAACAATTATCTAAACATGTCAATATTAAGAGTCTATTACCCCAATTATTACAAAATCAGGAATCACAGAAACACAGAACAGTTGAGGTTGGAAGGGACCTCTTGATGTCAGCTTGTCCAACCTTCCTGCTCCAGCAGGACCACCTAAACCCTGTCTGATGAACTGCAGCACTAAGAAAACAATATAAACTTTTTATATTGCCAGCTGTGCAGTGGCAAGTCTTTTGTTGATATTATCAATGCCATCCTTCTGAAAAATAAACAAAACAAAACAAACAAAAAGACCCGTGCCCCAGGAGTTTTCTTGATTCAAAATGCCATGTAATGAATTTAGACATTATCCTGGAAAGCAAATTCACTTGAAGTCAACGATTACACCCACTTTCCACTTGTAGAACTGTGCAATGACAGTCATTAGGAGTTCTCAGTGCTTGTCTCTGTGTAAACAGTCGTATAAGACTTGCATACCCTTTTAGAATGCCACACGTGCTTGGTTTTGGTCTGCAAATTTATCTGAGTGGAAAAAATCAGTTGTTAGTGGATGTTTTTTAACTTGCATTCTGGATATCCAGCAGCCTAAATGTGAAAGTTCTGAACAAATGGCAAGTGATCATTTTGGATCTTCAGAAAACATCTGGCCTGTTACTGAGAAAAGCCACAACACAAATGTGATTCACTTGTGATCTGTGGTGCAAAAGGAAAAGCTCAAGAAGCATGTATTCTCTGTGAACAGCCAGGAAATAAGGATGGCTGCAAACCAGTGATGTCTGTAATAAGGTATCAAAAGATAGCGTGAATCAATTTTAGGTACATGTGTGCACATTGTTAATGTTCATAGTCATCTGCATATTTTCCATTTGACAGCGTTTTTCATGACTATGCAACTGACTTCTCATTAACTTGATGGATCACAAAGACCTGTATGTTTGCTGACAACAATTATGTGATAATCTGGGAATACTAAATATCACAGCAAAAACTGCTAGGATGTATAATCATATCACAATTAAATGGTAATTCTAAATGGCCACAGCTTAGTGACTAAACAACTTGAGATTATTTTTAGAAGTAATCCCTGGATAAAAACCTTTTTTAACAAAATAATTAAACATACACAAATGATTCTCTTACTGTCCCATTGACCAATGGGATAAGTTATATTCAAAGTTAAGATTCCTATACAACCAGCTGAACCTGAGATAAAGTAATGAACTAAGCAAAGACAGCCTCCCCCAAACTGCATGCTTCTTTAAAATATATTCCTTAGATAATTTCAATAAAGTCAGGGAGGTGACTGAGTGAATAGAATTTTTTTTAATAAAGCCTTGAAACTCCTTCAAAAGGAAAGCAGATCCTTACTGTAGTTCTGTGGAACAAGTTCTGGGTTCTTCGGTGTTTTGAGTTTAAAAGACACATCTCCAATAGTGACAGTACCACCTAAAATAAAAAAAAAAAAGAAGTCTTTTAGTTCTTACATAATTAGATACTTTTAAATATTTCATGTCCTTAAAATTTAAATCATAGGCCTGCTGTGGTGAGGCTGACTAGGCATTCACAAAGCAGCCTCCAATGTGTTTGTGGTTACTAATTAGGCTCTGCTGCTTTTCAGTACATCAGGTACCTGATTAATTTACATTTAATTAATACTACCTTTTCCTGTTTTTTCTTTTATTGCTGCTCTTAGAACCTTAAGCTGTTGGGAGCTATGGAAATCAAGCCCAGTGTAGAACACAATTCCCGCTACCACTGTTGACTTACTGAAATTAAAACTTTAGCATGTTTGCCTGTAGAGCTATCAGTGACAAACACTTGTAGGGATGATGATTTTCCTGAGTTTTCACGCAGCCTGGAACAGTATCTGTTAGATGTACAAAGTGACATATTCATGCCAGTGGGCCCTTCCTGCTCTCCCTGACTATATGGCTGCAGAACCTGGCACCTTTCCAAAGTTTGAATGGTCTCAAGCACTTCTTGCTCTAAGTTTCAACAAACCTAAAGCATCTGGCCATTTTACTTAATAGTCTCTTCACGAGGACCTGCCTGTCTTATCTATCTTTCTGCAACCACAGGCTTGAATTACATTGCAGGGCATGCCCTGTGCACTTTCTCATGGAAATCAAAAGTGAAATCTAGTTTGCAGTACAGAAATGGGCAAGCACTGACACAGCAGCAGTCACACTGAAAAGCAGCACAATGCCCAAAACCCAGGAAAATGAGGTTTGGACTAGTAAGAACACCAAAGCTTATTTTTTTTCAACAGTTTGGGTCCCACAAATGAGTTTACAAGTATTAAGACCATGAAACTAAGATGACTCCAGCAAAATGGCATTTTTCCTATTATTGTTGCTAAAGGTAACACCACCTCCACTGCACTGTAGTGCATGCATGAGGATGAAGACGATTGCTGGAGTAAGACTGCTGTACAGGGGTATAGTTTTGCCACAACACTGATTACATCTCCCTTCTATGAGCTGAGGCCAAGTTTTGGAACTGTCTCATGTGTTTATGCTTTCCTCAGAAGTGAGATGCAGAAAGCACAGAGCTTAATTAAACAGGGATCCAATCCTCTTGTAGACCTGCCCCTTGTCCTATTCTGTCCAAGAGGACCCAATCTACAGTTGCATATCGCCAGCACCATGAAAGAAGCCAAGCAGTTTGGAAGACCAATGCTGGAACCAGAAAGGGAGATACTGGAGAAGCAGCTTGCACAAATTAAAAGAGGCAACTAAAACTCCTCCCACACATGCAGTAGTACTCCTTTCAGTCAGCCATGTTTCACACTCTAGTTGTACACTCAAACGCAGTACTCTTCCAGCATACCCAAATGTTACTGCTCATCTCATAGGACTGAGAACTTCCAGGTTCTGACATGGCTCACACAATTCATGGGAAATGACTAGATTTATAACAGCCAGAGTAGAATCACCTACAGTAACAAACAGGAAGCAGTGAAGAAAGGCTTATAGCTGACTTCCTGCTAAATTGAAGGGCTTGACTAGAATTCAGAGACTGGGATTACAGCCTGACATACATGCCTGCACATGGGTCTTTACATTGCTTCTGGAATCTAATCAATCAGCCCTCCCTAAAATCAGCCTTCCCTAGAATATTGGCAAAAGGTAGTAAGCTGGTGATTATTCCCACATTTTATACAATACAATATAGTAAGTTTCATGAACAATATAGTTGGAGCAATACAGCGCTCCAACACCTTGCTAGAAAGTGGGACACAGTACTGCCATATAAAAGTCAGACAAGGATCCCTGTTCTCAGGGCAAGCAGAACCAAGCAGTTCCCACTCATCATGCTAGAACTAAGCACACTTCTTTGATTCGTGGAAGAGTCCAGAAGTGGAATGGTTCCAAACAGAGCTGGGCTAAGCTAAGAATTAGGCAGTTGTCTAGAGCTCCTTTTCTGCCCCTTGCTGAATTTCTGTTTCAAATGCACCAAAGAGTACTGTGCCCTCTCCAGCCTGAAGCATTGAAACACAGTCCAAAGGAAAGTCCTGCAATAGTTTAGAGCCCTGGTCCTGACTCTGGGAACTCTTACATAAATTAAAGTCACTGAAAAATAGACACAAGAACTGCAGGGACTAAAACCTAGTCTTTGGCTATCCCAGTATTTTGCCAATTTCTTTGAGTGTTAAAGTAAGAAAAACTATTTTACTGACTAAGCATCATCTCCCTTTCCCTTTCTTCTACTGCAGTTCCAAGCTCACTCTTTGTCACTGGAGAGCAGCTAATAAGGATCATAGCAGGGCACCATGTTTTTGCCATCACACCTTTTTAATCTGGGCTACCCATGGTGATGGGATGAGGGGAAGCCACATGAAGAGTGGCTGAGGTCACATGGCTTGTTCAGCCTGGAGAAGAGGAGACTGAGAGCAGACCTCAGCTGTGGTCTGCAGCTTCCTCATGAGGGGAAGGGCAGGGTCAAGAACTGATCTCTTTTCTCTGGTGACCAGGGAGGCATGAAGCTGTGTTGGGAGATTTAGGAAAAGGCTCTTCAACCAAGAGTATGATTGGGCACTGGAACAGGCTTCCCAGGAAGTGGTCACAGCCTGACAGAACTCAGGAAGCGTCTCTGGGTCATGCTCTCAAGCACATGATGAGGATTCTTGGGGCAAATTCCTGCACAGGGCCAGGAGCTGATGATCATTGTGGGTTCCTTCCAGCTCAGTATATTCTATTCATGTATGGTTCTATGAAAATACCTCCATGTTGATGAAAACACCCTAAGAGCCCACTGCTTCCTGCAAAAGTTGACATCTTTCTCATTAGCTCAGCCTGGAACAATAACATTCTAAAAAGAGCAGGTTGCCTTACATATCCCTAAGAAATTAGTGACAGTTTATTTTCTCACAATTCCCCAGCCAACATTCAATGAGACAAGAGTATATGATTAATTAGCTCCTACTTAAAATCACCTCAGCTCAACAGTAAATATACTTCATGCATACACAGTCTTCCAAAACCCAGTAGGGCCAAAATGCCAAAATAACAAGATGTCAAACTTTTTCAATACATTGGGATGATAATATCATCTACAGGATAGAATTTCAATTACCTAGTTCATTAACACAGTACTGAAAAGCCTTCATTGATTTCCTACACTCCCTTAAAAAAAAAGTCAAACAAATCAAAACCAAGTTTTGTCTAGGTGAAAAATGAAAAATGCATAACTTCTGGTGGTACTTATGTCAGTCCATATCATGCTAACTCTTGATCAACACATCTAACTGTGTTCAAAAATCCCACAAGTATTCCTGACATCAATGGACCCTACAAAAAATGGACCCTTTCATGAAAAATGGACTGGGAGAGAACTATATGTAAGATGTGGTGAGAGCTGAGCACACAGGGTATTCAGCTTTTAATTGTTTGTTCCTGCCCGGAGACAAATGCTGCCTCCAGCTTGCATCTGTCCAAAAAGCAAAAATATTAGCAGTGTTTAATAAAACCTTAAGCAATAATAAACCAAGACAGCAAAGTCCATTTTCCTAGCTAAATGAGCACAGGGAGGATTAGCCCACTAATCTTATCATGCACTTCCACCTGGGCTACATTTTCTCATCTCAATTTGTTTCTTCTGTAGTTGTTTAAAAACTCATGTTTGGTTACTCCATTTCCATTGCATTTCCAAACCCTCTGAACAGAGATGTCAATCTGGACAGACTCTTTCTAGTGTTTCACCAGCTGGCAAGAAACTGATAACAGCCTGCTTGGTTAAATGGTGATGTTAAATCAGCAAAACCCGTAATTTGAGCACATGTATCCCAAATTGTTTGACTACATGGCAAATTATGGAACTGCCCACATATACTCCAACCCATTCCACAAGCTACTTCCACACTATTGTGGACAAGAGCTATATCCACAGGATTTTGTGACGGAGACTTTGTAGGCTGTATCAGGCTTGCTTGGGCAAGCAATGAAGATGTGCTTCTGCTTTCTTGTCTGCCACAGAGAAAACAGTAACCTTAGATACCACAGTCTTTGGGGAAAACAGTGGGATACAAGCAGTGCATAATATACACAAAGAAACATGGCTGCTGAAACAAAACAAGAGAGCCACATTGGCCGGAACCCAAAAGGTAAAGGGGACATCCCATTCACAGGGCAGACAGGATACAGACACGGGAGGTCTTTTGAGAGCCTATACAATAGGGGTAAAAAATTGGCAGCACAAAGATTGAAACCAGTAACACGATCCTGAAGAGACTCTCTGGGAAAAAAAAGTGATATGAAAACAGCCTCAATACATGCAATGGACTCTTTCTACTGCATCTGAAAAAGACAGGTGTGAATTGCACCTCTAGCAATACAGAAATGCATACATGGACATACAGCTATCCAGTAATTGCAGAGCACTGAATGATACTCTCTCTTCTTTAGAATATTTTAGACAGAAGCAATATTATTGTCTGTATCTGTTTTTAACAGTAAGTGAGAAGAGCTCTTCAGATAAGCAGGTCTATTATCTTCTACACAGTCTGAATAGAAAGGCAGCACCTCCAGCACCAAGCCCCCGAACTGCAGAGGAGGCAGCCGGAGGCTGGGAAGGTACTTTGGCAGGGCATCCCTGCATGAACACCCTGTGCTTTTATTCTCCCCCAGCATCTCCTACTCACTGCTGGCCAATATGGAACAGTGGGTTTGATGGACCTTTGTTCTGACCCACTGTGGATGATGTGATGTTACAATCTCAGTGAGAAGGCTTCCTGAACACGCAGTCTCACTACGCACTTGGCAGGTTTGACTGATCTTAAGAGCTAGTAAGTACCACACCAACTATCCCTCCTCACCTCTCCACCTCCCAGGAAGAGACTATTCCCTAATCTTACTATTTATTCCTCTATGCTGAAAAGAAAAAAACACTGCTGTTTAAATTATTTACAGCAACACTGGTCAGACTACACATCAAGAATTACACATTAAGAACTTAGAAAGTAGAAAGATGTTTTATTCTATTTGCCATTTTTCTGGTAAAAACCACATGAATAAAAAAAGAATAAAATCAATACATTTGAAAAGGCTATTTTAAAATAAAGAAATTAAGAAATCCTACTGTAAAAGAAAACAACCTGAAGAAATCTATACAGGTATTTAGGTGTTTGAGTATACAACACAAACAGTTCCAATCTTATGTGTAAATCATTTTTGTATTATCTGTGGTTTTGTAAGACACTACAATGAAGCTTCAGGAACATTATGCTTTTAGGTTGATGAATTTATTGCCTTCTGGCCTCTTTAGTCCTGAAAATAGGTGAGATTAACACACTCTCCTTAGTATATTGCACATTCACTTGTACACAGACCATCCATCTGGTTTCAAGAGCCTGCAACAGCAAGAACATATTAAAACTGTGAAGGTGCTAAGCTCTGCTAATAATAATTTCAATGCGACAAAACCATACCTGTTAAAGGAAAGTCTGAAATCTATATCATATTCAAATATATATTTCCAGGTCTTATTTTCATTCTAATATGAAGGAGGAGGAAAAAATTATGCTTTGAACTGGTATTTATCCAGCACACTTCCATAAAAAAACAGAGAAAAGTGTCGGTTCTTACTAATCCTTGAACAGCGGACTTATTT
Source organism: Calcarius lapponicus (assembly GCA_039654755.1). Lineage (NCBI taxonomy): Eukaryota > Metazoa > Chordata > Aves > Passeriformes > Fringillidae > Calcarius > Calcarius lapponicus. The sequence goes on along the minus strand of CM077462.1, from coordinate 42,432,225 downwards.
TAAAGAAACAGAAATGATACTTTCCAGGTTCATTCGTTTTTCTAAACTTTGCCAAATACACTATTCAGGGGAGGGGGAAAAAAGGCAGACCTGTAACTAACCTGTAACTTTCATAGCAGCTCTTATTGGCCATCTTTATGGCTGCAAACATTACATTCATTGAGCAACACTGTTACCTATTCTGCACCTCATTTCAGTATTGGAAACCTCTCAAAGACATGAATCTGAGGGACAGAAACCTATTCCCTGCACTCACAAAGTTTAAGTTTGTTCCTTGACCACCAGTGCCTTCACACATAACAGAGGTGGAGCTCAGCTCCTGTCAACAGGATGCTGCAGTCTGACAGCTGCTGCTGACTGAAATAGATGAAATGTTTACACAACAAAACCTATCTGAACTATGCAAAAAAAATCCACTAAAGTTCTGCTTTTTTATGGGCAAAAGGAAATCTTTCCCTCTAAAAAACCAAAACAACCACTCCAAACATAAAATTTGAATATTACTCTATCTCTACTCAATGTTCTTTTTAAACCTTCAATTTTTTTTTAAATTTTCAGGTTTGAAGCTTACATTAGATTTTTCAATTGTTTATTTTGGGCTGGCTAATGAGTGTCTTTACTGGTTACAGTCCAAGGTGTCAGGAAACCAAAATCTTGGTATTTACTCGAGAAAGGTAACATTTTTACTCATTTTTCTGCATTAGTAAAAGATCAACAACGTGAATGTGAAATCTTATCTGACATTGATCTCTGCTCTCTGGTGACCAGTGATAAGACTTGGGGAAATAGCCTGAAGCTGTGTCAGGGAGATTTAGGCTGGATATTAGGAAAAGGCTTTTCACCCAGAGGGTGGTTGAATCCTGGAACAGGCTTGCCAGGGAAGCAGTCATAGCACCAAGGCTGACAGAGCTCAAGAAGCATTTGGATAATGCTCTCAGGCACATGGTGTGACTCTTGGGGTATCCTGCTCAGGGCCAGGAGTTGGACTCAATGAATTTCAAGGGTCCCTTCCAACTCAGCATGTTCTATGATTCTATGATCCAGCCATGCAGGAAACATACAATCTTTACTTAGCAAAAGCTATTATTTGTTTGGGCTAACACCCTGAAAGTAGGGGGTCTGATATTGCTCAATTACAAAAGTCTTATGAGGCGAAAAGTCAATTTTAAATGTTTACTACCATGATGATCTTACACAGAGTTGATAAATTCCAGAACATCCCTTCTTAATACATCTACCATGTGAGAGAGGTGTTAAGCTGCCCATTTCATCAAACATCAGAACACTGCAGAAACACTGGTCATCTTCAGCCTCAACATCAGTTTACTGCCAAGATAAGACCTGATGAGCTGTGGCTCTGTCTGAATCGCAAAACCATCAAGGACAGATGTTCCACAGCCACTCTAGGCAATCTCTTCCCCCGCTGCATTCAACCAGACATCACTTCAACCCCACAGCCTTTTCACCAAAGCTGTTACTCAGCCAGTCCCTTCCCAGAATCACTTTAGTCCACTAGCAGATCTTCATACTTAAACTTTCTGAGGTTTCTGTTGTCCCAGTTCTCATGTTCACCAGGGTCCTTCTGGACTAAATGTCTGCACTCAGGCAAGATGGTAGGGATTTTGTCCCTACCTACCAAATTGCACTTTTACACACCTGCTGTCTGTCCTTACTTGCACTTCTGTATGTTTCCCTTTTGTGTTTTAGGTCATTGAGAAGTTCCCTGCTTGGCCAAAAAGGCCTTCTGCTACTGCTGAATGGTTCATTTCCAAACTGCCGTGAAGATTTCTTTAAAATTTTTCAAGCTCTCCTGTGCACCTGCCATCTTCATGGTTGTTATCCAAAGGATTCTACCTACCAATCTCCTGAATAAGTGAAAGCTTGCAGTCCTCAAGTCCAAGATACTAATTCTGCTACTCACCTTCCCAACCCTTCTCCAGATGTGCAACCCAGTCACATTCCAGTCACTGAGATCCAGGCTGCCACCTGTGACCAGTCTGGTCACAGCTCTTCCCTACATGAAAGCAGCAGACAAAGTGAAGAGTTAACCCTAACCCTGGCATCAGAGTTACAAAATTTTTACCAGCACGGCCTAGGAAGTACCAAGAGTGCACACGCAATAACAGATTGCCCTCCTAGCTGAAGCCTGCAAGGCTGAAATCCCCTGGGAGCACGAAAGCTCATGAGTAGGAGGTTACTGCTAGCTGTCTGTACAAAGTGATATCCACCAGCTCCTCTTAGTCACACAGTAACAGATGCCCACCGCAACACCAGATCTCCCTTTCAGATCTTCTGTAGCCAATGCTACTTTTGTGAAAAACTAGCTCTGGGTGTTTTCAAATTATACAAAGGTTTCTGAAGTACATTTTGCTCAGTGGAGAAAAAACAGACTATCTACTCTAAACTGAGCTTAGATAGCAAGTACATCAGTATAATTTCAAAAATGAATTTCAATCAAAAAAATCTGCAACTGAAAATCAAAATAAATGTTTTTGAAGTTTCACATTTACTGAAAAGCTATCCAAAACTGACAAAACAGCTTTAAAATTAGCTATGGCGTTGCCTACAACTATCCTGAGTCCCTGAGTATGCCAAGCAGCTACAACTTCAATCTTACACATTAAGCTGGACACAAATTGTAGAACACATCAACACATATCAGGCATGTTGTTTAACAGAAAAAACTAAATTTCAAACAACAGGCAAATATTAACACTCAGAAACTATTTACTGACGTCCAGTTATATACCAAAAGTGAAGCCCTACAGAAGTTGACCTGACATTTTACCCCTTTGTTCCAGCTACATCAGCATGTCTAATAAAATACACTATTTTTTTTACCATGAACCTTTTCTTTCCTAAATGTTAGAATAATTTGAAATAACCCAGGCATAACTCTGCAAACTTTCAGACAACTGGCTTTGAAAATTCCCATCCCCATTTGCTGCCTTCTGAGTTGTGTTGACGCAACAGCTGTACACAAGGCTCACCATAAATCAAATCCCTGGAATCATTTCAGTCACCACAATGCAGTCCCCTAAGTACAACTACGGAGGCAATAAACAATTATAGGAATGTCATGAGAAAGAAGAAATAATGAAGTCTCTCTAAAAATAGGTTTTGCCAGCGAAAAAAAATATTGTCAGAAACATACTCTCAGCTGTCAACATGTGAACCTCAACAAAGATAATGACACAGGTAAAATTGGAAAAGGCAATGTGCCAGAAAGCATTTACATCCATCATCAACCAGATCTTTAGTCTTTTGACAATGACAAACCTGGAAAAAACCCCAAACACTTACAAACACACAGTCAAATTCATAGCCTTTGTTCAGATTGTAGATCTTTACCACAATCTTTTAGATCCTGTACACCGATGATGAACATTGCAGGATTCTGAAGTGCAATGCAATTTTCACAAGTGACTGTGTTTCACTCAGCAGATACACTTGTGTGTACTACTGGGATCTTTTAGGCTTTAAACACAAGTTTGATTAGGAATGGGAATTGACCAAACTTTTTACGTAAGGAAAATAGAGGAAGTGAACCTGGACAGGCAGTGCTGCAGAAAACAGCAAATGTAGCTAGTATATATTTTGATTGATCACAAGTGACAAAGCATAAGTTATTTTATGTACACTGAGCAGCAAAGCACACAAGAGACCTTCCTTTGCCTGTACTATCTAATTGGCCATGGTTTTTATTTTTTCAGCTCTTCAGTTTACATCAAATTCAGTTTGTTCCCTGTAATCCCTTACAGCAATTCCAATATTGTGTATTCTGTCAACTTTTTACAAACATTATATTACATATAGATTAAAATAATTAAATAAATGGGAACTGCATTACATAGAGCTCCATTTTATCCAGCTCAATGTGAATTTAAACTAATTCATCACAAGTCTACAAAAATCTACAGTCTACAAAAGTTTGATACTTTTTAGTCTTTTAGAAGGCAACATGAAACCCGCATTAAAAATGATTCTGACAGTCAGCCTTCTACAACACTTGCTACTATAAACTGCTTCCCTTGTTAACTAAGTTGTGCAACCCCAACCCTTCCTAGACATTCCCATTACCCTTGTGTCCTGCAGTCTCTTTCACTTTGAGGCTTCTCTTAAGCTTTACCACTTGACAGCTTTAGTGATTCCTCCATAGCCCCCAGTGAACCAGCGAGCCACATTCACTTTGCAAAGACTGAGCTGAAAAGCTAAGAAGGATGGCTTCTTCTCATGTAACAGCACAACATCAGGCAACAGTTCCTCCCTTACACTCAAAAGGTACCAGGACAGACAGTAAATCCTGCTTGGGATTTCAACCCTGACCTGGCAGGGATGTCACATCCAAATTACTGTGTACACAACGATTTGCTGTTTAGTTGACTCTTAACAGCTTCCAGCCTTTTAACACACATTTTGTTTATTTATTTATGCAACTTCAACACCACTTACAACAAGAACTGTAATTACAGCAGCTGCACAGAAATAGCAAAAAAACATATGGCACAAAAAATTTCAGATCATCCTTTGTAACTTCAATATCCTCAAAAAAATACTAGGGTCTGAAGGAGGACATGCAAACATTTTAAAAATTAATTAAAAAACCACCCACAAAATAAAACAGGAAAAAACACGATTCTAAATATCAAGGTCCCAAATATGGAAATTAAGAGTAAAGGAATGGATAAAGGAGCCTGATATCTTAGGCCTAATAAAGCAGAAACCATGGGAGAGACAGACACAGATAACTTCTCCCTGGGGTAAAGTGATTAAAAGACATGCTGTGAAACTTTGTAATGATTACCAGGTAACTGATAAGAATATGTTATCATGAAGAATATGTTATCAATGTGAAATTGTTACCAAAAAAGAATACTATAAAAGTGTCATACAGGTAAATCCTATATAAATGCTTCATATTCTCAATAAAATCAGCTTCTGATCCAAATTCACAGACAAAATGGGAAGCACTAGAAAGAATGAGATGTCTCAGGTGCTGGGAGGGCAAATATCCCTAATATTATCTACAAGATTCTCTAGTGCTTTGAGACTTCAATCTTTCTACCAAAACTCCTACCATCATTGATTGTAACTGGGGATACTCCTACTATTCACATGTATACAGAGCGTATTCATAAATGTCACTGAGTTAAACTCAGTTGGATTCCAGAACACATTTAAAGTGATGAAATTAATGAAAGTGATGACATGATAGATGCATTTGTTACCATTTTACACTGCTAAATTTCTTTTTCTTCTTAAGGTTACTCATCCCAACAAAGGGTAAAAAAGTGCTGAACTACCTTCTTCAGGTGTCTGTTCTACTTGACTCACTTCATTATGAACTTGTTTTCTTTCACACCAATTTGTTTGATGGGAAATAACTCTAGTCTTTTCCATACTTTTCACAAATAAGGTATTATCTATCCACAAATTCTTGAAGGAATTTTATGGCTATCCATCCCCCAAAGACTTCCTTCTTGAGTAACTTTTCAGAAACTAAACAAAGAAATTAACTGGCTAACTAATAAACAGATTTTAAAATATTAAAATGTAGAGAAATTGGATTAAAGGGGTGTAATTAAGAGCTTGAGCAAGTACTCCCCCATCAGAACCACTTGCCGGTCACTACTGATCACTCAGCCTGTACTTAGGAGCTTTGTTGCTTTTGGCATTCATCCTGAGAAGTGTCACTTACCACAGGCATATGTCACCCTTTCCAGACACTGCTTCTATTCTGCACAGGCCCATCTCAAAGGTCACCAGAGGATACTCCAGGGCAGTTCAGGTCATTGCAGGCTCAAGGTCAACCCTCTAGCTCATTGCCATATGCTGCCGGCACACTCAGACAGCAGCAGCCTTGGCAGCCCCGACACGAACCCTGCGGCTCTGCCCCAGCGGGAAGAGGAAGCGGTGCCATGCAGGAACAGAGAGCATGGCGAGACGCAGGAACAGAGAGAGAGCATGGCGAGATGTGACAGACGCTCTGCAGAGCAGGGTGGCTCTCACAGACACCACCTGCAGGGCTGCCCCTGGCCTCACTGCGGCCGAAGCACTTGAACCAGGAGCTACCACGAGCCACAGTAAGCGTCCCTGCAAGCCTGTGACCGAACTCTGCCCTTTCCCCTCATACCAGGCTGGAAAAGACCTCTGAGATCATCGTGTCCAACCTATGACCAAAGACCACCATGCCAACCAGACCATGGCACCGAGTGCACGTTCCTTAAAGACCTCCAGGGATGGTGACTCCAGCACGTCCTTGGGAAGTCCATTACAACACTTAATCACACCTCCTGTGAAGAAATCCTTCCTAAAGTCCAACCTAAGTCACCCTTGGTGCAGCTTGAAGCCATGCCCTCGTATCCTGTCAGTTGTTACTTGGGAGAAGAGACCGACCCCCACGTGGCTACACCCTCCTTTAAGGGAGCTGTAGAAAGAGATAAGGTCCCCCCTGAGCCTCCATTTCTCCAGGCTAAACAACCCCAGCACACTCATGGGACCTGCACTCCAGACCTTTCACCAGCTCCCTTGCCCTTCTCCGGAGCCCCCGCACTCACGAGCGTGAGACACAGGGGCGGCAGCGCAGCCCGGACAAGGACAAGCCCGCAGCCAGGGGTGGTACCTGCCTGCCGGCCTCCCCAGGGCGCGGTGGCAGCGCCGGGGCTGTGGCCAGACCAGGGGCAGCTGGGGGAGACACCGGGGCCGGGGTGGGTTACCTGAGCTGTGCAGCGCCCTGACCTCGGAGCGGCCGCACCGCGCCGCGGCCGCGCCGCCGCCCACCACCTGCCGCAGGAGCAGGCGGACCCTGCGCGCAGCGGGACCCCCGGCCCCGCCGCCCAGGCACAGCACCCGCGACGGCATGGAGACCGCGGGGAGACGGGCACAGCCCGGGCACCGAGACCGGGACCGGGACCGCCGCGGCCCGGCCGAGCGCGGGGGAAGGGAAGCGCAGCCGCACACAGTCCCGCCGGAAACCGGGGCCGGGCGGGCGCGGGCCGGTGCCGCCGGGTGCGGGACCTGCCGGAGCGGGGCCATGGCCCCACAGGCCGGGGCGGCCCCTCGAGAGGGTGCGAGAACAGAATGGTTTCTTTTTATACGAGGGGGCTGAACTCGGCAGCTGGGAAGGTTTGAAACAGCCCTGAGAGGCAGCGGCGGCCCAGGTGGATTCGTGCGCCGAAGGTTCTCTACCTCTGGTCTCTCGCGGCCCTCCTGCCCCAGTGCTTCCCCTCGCCTGCGGTCTCGGATCCAGGCATTTCGTACTTCAGGAGGAATTTGAGTTACTCCGGAGTGACGTTTGGCTTAGATGTGAGATTTTTGTAAAAGGTCACGTTGCAGAAATAGACTTCAAAACTGACTTATTCCAGCTAAAGGTAATGCTGTTGGATTTAAGTGAAAGCTCAGGAGTAAATTTTAGAATAATTTGTGGAAGGCTGAAGCTTTCACGATAACTAAGACTAATTCCAAGGAAAATCCAGTTAAGACTTGGTTCTGAGCACCAGTAGAAAGACGGCGAGGGGCCTGTGTGGAAGTAGAAGCCAGGGTGAAGCCACCGCTTTTACCAGCTGTACTTCAGGTTTCGGCTCTCTCAGCCAGGAGGATTTTGGTCTCGTAAACTTCCCATTTCCTGCATGTTTCCAGCACTGAATAATTATCCCAAAGGAAAGTCATTAAACTGAGAGCTAAGCATCAGTTTAAACATAGACAACCTAGACTTCTAAGTCCCCATGAGATATTAGGAACTAGGAACGTTGGTCTTGTCCTAGATGTTTCTGCAGCTCAATGTTAGGTGCGTTAAACACTTAGGAGAGGTGAAATTTCACCTCTTCAGCATTTCCTGTTGGCTAGGGTATTGGTTAGGTCTAATTTCTATTCTTAGTACCTAATATAGGTCTGTGAACCTGTTTTCTGGGTCTAAGGCAGGATAAACTAAATTGAAACATCCTTTTATGGATATTGCCCTAATTTCTTGTAAGCTGAAGATCACAGATGCTGGAGGCTAAAGATAGGCTAAATAACAAGAAGGTCTGTTGGAACAGACTAGAAGGCCAGTGAGGCAAAATAACAATGGAATGGTTTATGAATACATCTTAGCAATCTGGGATATTAAATTAGAAGACTACAGTTTTCCTCTTTGTCATAGCTATATAAAAAAGAATAAATAGCAAAAGATACGCAAGTGATTAAATGCATCACCTGAATGCTGAAAGGGTTTTGTCCTATGCTGAAAATGAGACATTGCAGTTTTGTACAGATTCACAGTGTTTTCACAGTAATTTCACACTGTGAACGTACAAAGCCTCCTTTTACCTCTGTGTGTGTGTTTATGTAGATGCACCTGTCAAGCTTTAAATTTCAGCCCTTTCTGAGTCATGTATCTATAAAATGTTTTGCTTTTTTAAGCATTGTCTTAAAATTCTGAATTGATCAACTTTTCCAAAACTTCAAATTCAGCCTGAAGTTCAGCCTCCAACTTTCCATCTGCAGCAAGAGAAAACTATACTTACTGATTTTCAAACTGTTGCTGTGAAAAAATATAATGGAAACATTGTTATCTCTGTGCATAATTATGGATATGGTAATTTTGTTGCATGTATACATGTATACACAAACAGATGCACAACTTGAATGTTGCACTGTTTTTAGGTTATACCCTCAGTCCTGACAGCACTCAAAATTTAATGTAATAGCGTGAATGCATAGAATCAAGCTTTTTTTTTGTATACGTGTGAAATTTTTATCTGGCCGTAAAATATGAAATTATTGCTTGAGTATGGCATCCGCCTCACTTGCTAATCATAACTGATGCATGCAGGCTTTACATATCTGGTACTTGCTCAATCCTCCCTGTGGAAAGCGTGATTCCCTCAGTGGTTCGGCGCTGTCATGAAGTGGAAGGATTTAGCAGTCTGCATCTGGTGTGTTTGTGAAGGCTTTCAGCAAGATTTACAGCACTGGTAACAAACAGCAATTTCATATTTTCATTCCCTGACTTAACAGCACTCTTATTTGGAATGTCAAGTTTCTTAACAAAAATACTTTTCCTTTGATTAGACAGAAAAGAACTTACTCCAAAGAGTGAGAGCTCTAAAAGCATCCCTCTGAGTTGACAGTTTCCAGACTATTCTCTCTAGTAGCTGTCAAGTACTTTGCTGTGTAGCTCTAGCTGCAAGACTAAATTAGACACAGGTGCAGACTGTAAAGAACAATGCATCATCTCTGCCTAGTTGCAGTCAGTTCTCCTACGCCAGAAGAGAGAAGAAGCTGAGATGAAATCCTGGCTTCATCTGAACTTCATAGGAAATCTCCCACTGAATGCACTGAGGCCTGAATTTTACTGAAATGGTTTTTCTGGACTACAGTAATAGGAGTAAGTCAGTCTTCATTTACTGTTAAAGCTTTGTCTAGAGGGTAGGTCTAACATTAAACTCCTTTGAAACTATGTCCAGAGAATGTGAAGGAACAAAAAAGAGAAGTTTCTTAGAATTCATACAATTCCCTAGTAATGTGGATTCCATCTGGTGATACTAGCAGACAAAGTCATGCCATTAGTGGATGCCCGCCTTCCTTAGCATTAATATCCCTGAGATCAAGAGGATACTTCTGTATCATTTCTTTTCAGTTAGGCAAAATTAGTTTCCTTGGATTAAAATTTAGAGTTGTTCTCCCATATTAGCTGTAGCTGCCTTAAATATTAGATGGAGAGAGAGCCAGACTTGTTAATTTTAAACAAATATAAATATTATTTCCATAGAATCACTCTAATTCACTACAGTGAGTCTTTGATATATCAGAAGGTGCTTCTCTTGTATGACATTGATTTGTAACAATATAAATCAAATAGAAATGGAAATGCACAGCTGTTTCTTTGTTGACTTGAATCCTGAATTTGTCCCCTTGTTTAATCCAAGTTGATATAAACAAATAAATGGATCCACCAATAATATATGAAGGTTCTAATGTAAAGCATCTTATCTCCTGGTATTGAATTTTCTGGGATCCCCCAGATGAAAGAAGGAATGATGAATCTGACTCCATGCTCTCAGAAGGCTAATTTATTATTTTATGATACTATATTATATTAAGAAATGGTAAAGTAAGTATCCTTTCTGTGTCCTTTAGCTACACTAAAGGACACAGAAAGGATACTTACAGAAGACTAAAAAGATTATAATGAAAACTCGTAACTCTCTCCAGAGTCCTGACAGAGCTTGGCACTGTGGCCAATGAATGAAAACAACTCACACCAGCAACGAATGAAACAATCACCTGTGGTAAACAACCTCCAAACACATTCCAGGCGAGCAAAACACAGGAGAATCAAATGAGATAATAATTGTTTCCCTTTTCTCCAAGGCTTCTCAGCTTCCCAGGGGTAAAATCCTGGGCGAAGGGGTTTTTCCAGAGAATGTGAATGTGACATCCTAGTTCTTGCTAAACTGACTTTCATTCATTATGTCTTTCTCTGTATCCAATGGTTGTTAGTATCCTCTAACCTTATAATATAAGCAAGTGTCAGTGCTATAATTCGTTCTACAAATGGTGTTTATGATAGATTTCCCACCCCAGAATGTATGATTACTACCTTTCTTGTTAAGGATTGAAAGGTTTTTGCTACCTGTTTGCATGGCAACTTTCTTCAAGAAATTAAAACCCTCTATTAAAATCCATTCCATTAGCTTTCTTGGTATCTGTTCAGGCCCCTTCATCTCTGAGTTTTTCTGTGCTGTTTGCACTGTTACACTGAACTAAAACAGTGAGTAAGGATAAAGTCATTACTGATTTTTGTAAAAAAATAATGACATTGAGGTAAGGAGGTTCTTGCCACCTGATTGCTTAGTGGAAGGTTGACATAATAGCCTCTGGCTACTTGGAAGTACATTTCTTACAGCCAGAAAGTCTGTTGGGGTTTGTTTTTTGGGTTTTTTTGTTTTTTTTAAGGAACACAGAAGGTAAGAGAAGTGAGAACTCTGCTGAGTGGCAGTGCATATTTGAATATGTGTTACGGTATAAATGCTTAGAGAGTATAAAGGCCATGAGTGATGGCATCTGTAATTTCTTATGCCAAACTCCATCTGTTTTCAGTAGTTTGTTACTCCACCATTCTTTAATAATTTGGGCAGAAATATTTCATGCTGGATTTCTGCCGCAGGCAGAACACTTCTTTTGAAAACTTGAAAAAAATAGCTTAGTGACTTTTCAAAAAAGAAAAGAGAATGTTTTACTCAGGAGCAGCTAAAACCCCTACGTGACTGGGAAGGGTGCATGTCTGAGCAGCCACATCACATGAAGGAAATGCTTACTGCTTTCCCTGTTGTTACTGGAAAGTGGAGGGGAGAATAAAGATTAAAACCTTTGTCCTGCCTGATAATCTGCATCTGGTTTTAGCCACATGAAAACAGTTCTAAAATTAGATGCTTCACCATACTTCACTTTTAGATCAAGGAGTAGAGTTCTGCTAAGAGAGTCATTCTGGTTTCAGAAAGATGCTTTTTGATGACATTTTTTTTTTTTTTTTTTTTTTTTTGCATGTGTGAATCATGAGTTCCTGAAAACTGGGGAAATATATAATAGTTTAACAGGTAGGTCAACATACTCTGTTTATATGAAGGATGATCTACTAGAAGACTGCACTCTTTGAACCAGACTTTTCCCTGTTATTTCTCCTTCATGACCAGAGAGCCTGCAAAGACACTCTCTGATGTACTCTCTGTGCATCTTCAGAGCAGAGGGACCAGGAGCCAAGCCTAAAGGGACAGGTAGAAAATGGTGAATTAAATGCAAGGAACCCATAGGGGAAGGGGGCAGGGGAGCATGAAACCATTACATGGATGTTGGGTGAGAGTAAAAAGTTATCACAGAATCTCAAAATAAGCGAAGTTAGAAAGGGCCCTCAGGGATCATCAACTCCAACTACCTGCCCTGCACAGGACATTCCCAAGTGTCACACCATGTACCTGACAGGGTTGTCCAAACACTTCTTGAACTCTGTCAGGCTGTGATAACTTCCTTGGGGAGCCTGTTCAGTGCCCAACAACCCTGTGGCTGAAGAACCTTTTCCTGACATCCAACCTAAACCTCCCCTGACACAGCTTCAGGCCATTCCCTGGGGTCCTGTCACTGTCACCACAGAGAAGAGATAAGTGCCTGCCCCTCCTCTTCCCCTCATGAGGGAGCTGTAATTGTAAGGAGGAACTGTAACTCTATCCCTCAGTCTCCTGCAGGCTGAACAGAGCAAGCGACCTCAGGTGCTCCCCATACATTTTCCCCTCAAGGCCCTTCACCATCCTTGTCACCCTCCTTTGGACACTCTCAAACAGTTTAATGTTTTTCACATATTGTGGCACCCAAAACTGCACACAGCCCTTGAGGTGAGGCCGCCCCAGCTCAGAGCAGAGTGAGACAATTTCCTCCCTTGCCTGCTGGTGATGCTGTGTCCTATGCAACTCAGGACAGGGTTGGCCCTCCTGACCCAGGGTTGGCTGCCAGGGCACTGCTGACTCATGTTCAACTTGCCATTGACCAAGACCTCCAGGTCCCTTTCCATGGCACTGCTCTCCAGCCTCTCATTCCCCAGTCTGTCTGTACATCCAGGGTTGCCCCATTTCAGGTGCAGAATCCAGCACTTGCCCTTGTTGGACTTCATATGGGTGATGATTGCCCAGCCCCTGATTTGTCCAGGTCTCTCTGCAGGGCCTCCCTGTCCTCAACAGCTCCTCCCAGTTTTGTGTCATCTGAGAGCTTGCTTAGTATCCCTTCCAGTCCTGTGTCCAAGTCATTTGTGAAGTTGTTGAAGAGCACAGGGCCAAGGATGGAGCCCTGTGGAACCCCACTAGTGACAGGTCACCGCTTTGATGGCACCCCATTCACTACAACCCTTTGTGCCCAACCTGTGAGCCGGTTGCTCACCCGTTGCTTGATGTGTTTATCCAGATGTGAGCTGGACATTTTATCCAGCAGGACCCTGTGAGAGACAGTATTAAAAGTTTACTTAAATCCAAAAATATTACATCAACTGGATTCCCTTGATCAATCAGGTGAGTTAACTTGTCATAAAAGGAAATTAGGTCTGATAAATGGGACTTTTCTCTCATGAAGCTGTGCTGGCTGTGACCAATGACTGCATTGTCTTTCAGGTGTTTTTCAATAGCAACAAGGGATGAGGTTAAGACAGAGGCTGAAAGGAGCGTGACCACTGTTTTACATCTCCTGAGCACCACTGGAATCCCCAGTATTCTTCTGCTGACAAAAATAGTTTCAAAATCCACTGAAAATATACTGAAATGGTTCACTCATGCTGTTTGTCTGAGTGATAGGGGCATCTCTGTTCTTCTGATGATGCATTGCTTGGACTTTGAGGCAGGAGGGTTGTTTTTATTTGATTTCTGTAATTGTAATTTCTTTTAACTCTAGAAAAACTAAAAATGCTACAGTAAACTAATATGGCAAAACTGCATGAACTGCATGAAGTCAAATGTTCAGGAATTAAATACTAAAATGGTATTGTTACATGAAGTATAACAAAATTGTTGATGTATAACAATATGTGTGTAATATAACTATATTGTTATCGTTGCTATTGATACAAAATTTTCTTACAGAATTAGTAAGATGACCAGACACTGGGGTTTCACTGGCTTCACGGGTATTCATAGATTGATAAAGCCTAGCATTGACAGTGCTCATGTATGAGCTAATGGATTTAGGGTATACCTGGCATAGTGTTAAGCCTTCAGGTGTTAGCACTTCAGCAAAGACAATGACCCCTTCAAGAAGACAGAGACAGAAAATCCACATATTGAGATCCTGCTGCTGTCTCACCTCCTAAAGAAGACAGTACCTAGATAGTGAATGCTACAATCTGAGGAACTCAGGGATGTGTGTTTAGAATTATAGACTAATTTAGGGTGGAAAGAGCTTTGGATTGAATCTATCTGTTAACACAACACTGCCAAGTCCAGCATTAAACTGTGTCCCTAAGCACCACACCTACATGTCTTTTGAATACCTCTACCTCCCTAGACAGCTTTTTCCAATGCTTGTCAGCTCTTTCTGAAAGAATTTTTTTCTAATATTCACACTAAACCCCCTCTGGCACAACCTGAGGCTATTTCCTCTTGTCCTATCAGTGGTTACTTGGGAGAAGAGTCCAACCCCCACGTGGCTATGGCCTCCTCTCAGGCAATTGTAGAGAGCAATAAGGTCTCTCCTGAGCTTCCTTTTCTCTGGGCTGAACAACCTCATATTCCTCAGCTGCTCCTCATAAGAGATCTTCTCCAGGCCCTTCACAAGCTTTGTTGCCCTTCTCTGGACACGCTCCAGCACCTCAATGTCCTTCTTGTAGTGAGATACCCAAAGCTGAACACAGGATTCAAGGTGCAGCCTCACCAGTGCCAAGTACAAGGAACAATCACTGCCCTGGTCCTGCTGGCCACACTATTTCTGATACCCATTAATCATCAATGTAGACTATCAGCTCTCTTGTGTTTTACTTGATTTTTCTGTACTTGATGTATGTTTACTATTGTCCTTCCTGTGTCCTTCTGGCTGTCATGATCCTCTAAACCAAATCTGGTATCCTCTTCACCCACCTCAACACTGGTGTAAAATATCTGCCAAACAAACTTCACTGTTTTGTATTTAGTGTTTGACTTTATAACTGGAGTGTTATGCAACTGTACACAAAGCTGGTTAGTAGAATGGGCAGGTAGTATCTGGTAAAATACACCAGTTCCATCCCAGTCTTGTGTGCCTATATTCTAAAGCTTTTCCAGACGCAGCCCACACCTCAAAGGCAGCCACAAAATGTTAGTAGAGCTGTTAATTCCTTAAGAGCTAAGCAAAATCTGATCAGTGATTCCCTGAAATCTTTATCCCTTTTCATGTTGAGATGGTAGGTTTCCTTTTTCTAAAGTTATAAACAACTTGGCTTTTCCTAATGATTATGTCTCAATGGACTGCCTTTTGCTGTCTACAGAAGATTGCACAGAATAACCTCCAAAGTGTCACTGGTGGCATGTGCCATCAGTAAAATGCCAGATTTCCTGAAGGCAGGAATAATGTTGCTCCTCTATAATCCAGCATCATCCCTGTGAAGCACAGGCTAATTCCATGTATCACAAAGGTTATGTTTCAATAAACTGTGAGGCAATCTCACAAGCTCATGTTTGCTCTTAATGAATACAGCTTTGCCATACTCTAGCTGCTGAAGTTACAACATTAGTGCAGTAGAGCCTGAGGCCTTTTATGGGGTTTACATATTCCCAAAAGGTGAAAATACTTTTGGCCTCATTTCTGAACCTTTCACCTCTCTGTAATCATTACTTTTATGTAAAATTGTCAACACATCTGGCTGGCCACAGGGCAGAGCGGTGAGTGGCACACAGTGAAATACTTACTTCAGAAAGAAAGCTGAGGTGAGCACCCAGCTGTTCCACTTAGATATTAATATTCCAAGTCCTTGCTTAAGGGAGCTGCCAATGAATTCCCTGCTGGCATATGTTCTGGGTCCATCTAACAGGAGAGTTCACAGTCAGCAGCCTGACCCCTTGACCTTGTCAATGTAAATAAAATACACAGAATTGTGCCTTCTGTGCTGTCATCTGTGGGAAGAAGCATTGTGGCCTGCCCATCTGCATTAGCATTACATGAACACAGAATGAAAACCTTCACAGGCTATACGTGTACAAAAATGCAGATTTAAAATAGCTCTAAATGACCTGGTCTGAGATTTGAAATCCCACAGAGTTGTATTTATATAATCTCTTGTGTGTAATATAAATTAGAATGAATGACATTACATTTTTTTCTGGGAATTTTAAACTGAAAATTAATTAAATCTTTTTTTTAAAGAATGACCTAAAATTTTTTTTTTTTAATTAAAAAGAAAAAGGCAGCTGTCATGCAGTCATGATAGGATTTTCTTTCTAAAAGAAAAGACCTTGAAGATGTTTGTCATTCATCTCTTTAAGTCTACACCTGAAGTGAAGTACGATCTTTACTTTCTCAGGACAAGACTATTTAACACAGGTCCTCCAGGGAAATCCCAACTTCACTAGAATTCTCTTAGTGTTTTTAATACAACAGCATTATCTTTTATACAATAGGCAAAGACAAACCTTTAACAATCTGATTGTTGTTTCAGCTCTTTGTTTTACTTTTCCATTATGTTCAGATGAAACAGTTCAAACTGAAAATTAGAGACATTAACTGCATGAACCAAGGACAGATTCCAAAAGAAGAGGCAGGAGATACAAAAACCTCTTTCTTTTCAGGTCAACCAGAATTTCAGTGTGTGACTATGAAACTTACTTTCACTTGTTCTTTTTGATGTACTGTAGCTAGCTGTATAATTTTATCAGACAGTCTGTCTGGGAAGATTCAATTTTATGACAAGTGAAAGAAATGGGAAAATGGTAATTATGAGGAGATTGAACTACCTGTACATTATACAGGTTACCTCATACATTAGGAGAGGGATTTTTTTCCTTTGTTTTATAAGTGGCTGTATGGTAAAATAAACACTTTTAAAGTCCACAACAGAGCCTCTTAAATAAGAAAAGACCTCAAATTCCTCTGAATGTATTTTCAGAATTGAAATATGATATCTATCTGAGTAGGACAGAGCAACCCAACCTGTCTCAAATTTCACTTGCTGTCCTCAGCAATGGTCTTTTTCTGTCCTAGTATCTTAAATGGATAATGTTTTAAGAAGGCTTAAATGGGATTGTGAAGCTTTTGTTTACACTTGGGACAATATTCCTCTTCATTGACAAATTTCCTCTCAGTGTCCAATGTTGGTTCTTTCTGAAGGTCAGTTTAAGGACATCTTAAAAGCCTTGCCTCCATTTCTACTTTTATTTCCTTGCTTCATAGTGTGTTGAAGTAGTTCAAGAGCAGCACAAAGCACGTCAGATGCAGTTTTGTGTTCAAAAGCTCAGAATTTAAGGGCTTAAGCCAGTTTGCATGCAATTAGTCAGTCATACTTTGATTTCAAAGAATGAGTACAGTTATTCAAGTAGGTAGGCGTTAGCAGGATTGGTCCAAGGAGAACAATTACACAAGTTCACAGGAGAGAGGATTTTTTTGTTAAAACTTAAGAGTGCTTTGGCTGTGTTTTCTATTGCACAAACAGTAGCTGACAATCTAATTACAACTATGCTGTGTGCTATGGAAGCAGAGAGTACAGTAGATAAGAAGGGAAGGTACTAATGCCCTCTTATGCAATTTTTCATTCCAGGTCAACCCCTGAAATCCCTTCCCTAGACATAAAAAGGGGAGTGAGAATGGGTATGAGGTCCAATCCCCACTCTCTAAGCTGCTGCAAGATGAATCAGCTCACTGCCATGAAAGGGAACAGGCCCAAGTAAAAATGTGGTGGCTTAGTATCTCGGTATGCAGGAACTTGTCAGTGAGATTTTTTGCTATTTTTCTTAATTATTATTCCCGTAAGTGCTAGAAGGAATTTGAAAAAGGGGAGGTGGGAGTCCAGTGAACAGGGAACAAATAAAACTGGATGTAACTTCACAAGTAGTTATGAAGAGCAACTCACACCATTTATCTAACTTCAGATTTAATTGTGCAGCTAATTGCTTAATTACAACAGAATCCATTTTATGTCCTACTTGAACAGCAGTGTTATCTGGGTTGAGGACAAAAGGAAAGAAAATCAACAGTATAATTTGAATGTATTCACAAGAAGAAACTTCTGCTCTGGAAGAGTTGTGTCCCTTCAGACATAGCAGTACCAATGGTCATGAGATTTTCCTTCTTCAGATCTGCATTTGTAAACCTGAAACACTTTCTTTGCCTATAAAATGCAGCAGTCACAAAGATGTGACTAACACTACTAATATTCAGCAATAGTTCAACTATCAAGTCTTATTTTCTTCTTCCACTCCCACTTTCTCTGCCAAGTCCACTTTTTTGGCTGCCCTTTCTTTTGTAGTGTAAGAAATTTGAGGCAGGAAATAAGCCTTTTTGCTGTGGTTTATAGATGTTAAACACAGAAGGGCTCTGATCCACCACAGAAACACTAAGATCATGATGCAGATGATACAAATAAGCCCAAGACAGAATCTATGTTATTTGTAATTAAATATATTCTTCTCCAAATTACATATGGATCCTTTGAAAAATAAGACTAGGCCACATTGTCTTATATTCATCAAGCAATAGAATATATCTATGTTGCTGAAAGATGATACTTGCTAGAGGTTTAGACAAGGCATTCCATATTTGTGACATGATTTAACTGTGCCTAGCTTTATTTTGTTTCACCAGGTCTTTATTTAGACCACTTAAAAGGCTGCTTTACATAGGCCTCTACTTATCTAGTCTCTGAAATAATCTAGAAGATAGAAGAATGACCGAAAAGCAGTACAGTATAATTGTATTTTTTAAGATGAGAAGAGGATTGAGAATACTTTGCATGAATTGTAGCCCAGACAGCTGATACCTGGGGCAATAGGAAGAAATACAAGTTTAAATGATGCAGTCATCAGGAATGAAATAGAGTAATTGCTGTGTATAGATTATTCAATTATTATAATAACATTATAGCCACACAATACCAGTGATGGAAAAATTAAAAATTGAAAATAAAGTATCTACTGACACACAGAAGGGGTGATCCACTAGAGGGAGACAAACTGAAGAAACTATTGCAGTTGAAATCATCAAAGAATTTAGATGGAACAAACTGGGAAAGTGTTTAGACAACTAAACATAGAGAACTTTTCAATGTGTGTGAGTGTGTAAGTAAATCATAATTTTTACTTCTCTTACTTCCTTGTCAGTATCAGGAAATGTGGAATTTAATTTTAATTTCTTGCCAAGTGTGTTAGCTCAGGCAAAATGTTGCCATTAAAAATATGACATCTGTATTTTACCAACCCTATTGCTTGGTTCTGTAAAGATTTCTCATGATTAACAAGCCCACGGGAAAGAGCCATCATTTATAGTCTTTCTTTTTTTTTGATGGAAGAAATGAGTAGTGCAAAATATCTTTCATGATACAGTATTTCAGATTGCTTTTTTAGCTCCCAGGCTTTGTAAGCAATTGTTTAGCAATCTTTTAATTCAACAGGTTGATCAACATACAAAGTCCCCCTAACAAGTAGGTGTAAGACAGGATTTTAGTACAAGACTGACCAATGCATAAACTTGGTCAGTCCCACTTTATGTGGTGGATTGACCTTGGCCAAGTGCCAATACCTACAGAGAGTCTTGTTTATTCCCTGTTTCATGTGAGAGGGGGAGAAATGAGTGGCTGTGTGGGTGTTCAGGTGTTGGCTAGGGTTCACTCACCACAACCCTCCCGGACCCAGCGCAAAAGTCTTCCTCATCTCAACAAGGTATTGATGCTTTCTGTAGTGGCAGTGCATATCCTGGGTTGCTCTAACTGGAGCAAATAGAAATGCCACCTGAATTTGAGCAGAAGGTCCGCGTCATACTCAGAGAAAAAAAAACAGACAGCCTGGAAGGACACTTCCTCTTAACCTAAGGCAGGTATGGTTCAGATGAATTGTTTCTTTGAAACATCTGTTTCCTTCCAGTGGGGACTTTGCCACTAGCTCAGGTCAAATGGGTTACTTTAGACACCCAAAGGCAGGTGAGGTGAAGCCAACTAACTACTTACATCTTTGCTGGATTTGAATTGCTCTTTTTTGTGTGCATTTGAAACCTCTACATTTGTGACAATAGACATGCCCTGTATTCTACTTCCCCCTTATTGTAGAATTAAAGATTATCCCCTAATTTTGCTTTTATATTCTCAGTGTTTTTTCCTGTGTTCTGACACTATTTTTAATAATACATACCACTCTCTTTGGTAGTAGTTATTGCATATATTACCTGTCTCCTCCTGTACTGGCTAAGCTGTGGGCTGAGAAGGTCCAGCAAAAGAAAAAAAGCTGAAAATCCATCTGTGACCTGAGCTAAATTTTCTTATGCTTCTATACTTACTTCTCCATTTCATAGCTAATCACCATATGTAGCTCAAAGTATTTGCATTCCTCTCCCTTTGTTGATGAAAAGGATCTTTTCTGTTGAGGAGCAGAAGGAAAATTTTCCTTTCTCGTTTGTCAGGACAAGATACAGATACTGCCTCACTTCTCTCCAAAGAAATCCAATAAAAATGTGTCTCATTGTCTGTAACTTTTAGAGTATTTCTTTTCATTGGGTTTTTTTGGCACAACTGGAAGCCCTAAAGTTTTGAAGAAATAGAACTTTGCTCAGGAGTTCAGTGACACCACTGCATGGCTAAATATGCCCTCCTATATTTTATATCCGTCCTTCTCTCCTTCCTCCCTTCTCTCTCTACCACTTTTCTTCTTGGTCTGATCCTCCTTTCTTTCCTTCTTTATTCCTTCTCTCTTCCCTTCCTCCTCTTACTGCTTCTCTTCCAAGCCTTTTAATCTGCCAACTGTTTTTTGTTTTCCACATAACCACACAACTTCTCAACATTCTACTTTTCTTTATACTACCTCTGTTTCTTCTGCTGGACTGCATTATCACTGCTACTCATGCATTGCACATTAGAAATCCCACATCCAGTCAGTGAGGTTGGATTCAAAATTTTGATAGAGGGCAGGGCTCCATCTCATCTTACTGAAAACAGCAGACTTAACTCTGCCTAAGACAATCTAACCCTAAGCCACATTTGAGACTCACATTAGAGCACCGCAGTAGGTTCTGCAACTTTTAACCTGAAAGGCAGGAAGTTACTGGAAAACAAGCTCCTGTTTTGCAGTCCCAGTGGATAACACCCACTTGGATGAAGTTGCCATCTGTTGTTTTCTTGGGTTATGTCAGAATATGTGAAATAATCTGGAAGAGAAAGAAGCAAAATGACAGAAAAATGCAAGATGGAAATAATGTCTGGAAAATTACTGCTGGGGTTCTATAAAGTGAGACAAAAGCACAAAATATTCTGGTTTAGATCTGGAAAATACCTGCTGGAGCAGTAAATGTAATTGCACCAATCATCAAACTGTGGGTGGAGTATAAATAAAGCTCCCTGGCTGCTGTAGATCCAACATTGTTATTCTTTATTTCTTTTTTGTATAAATTTCCTAGGCATAAATGGATTGAATACTGTCAGTGGAAAATGGGACCAGAATCATCAAGAAGGACAAGTAAAGAAGCAGCTAGAGTGAGCAGAATGTGGACCGAATGACGGGAACTAAAAGTGTGACATTTCCATTAGCCTCTTCCTTCCAGAAAAACGGAATTGTAATAAAGAATCCAGTCTGTACCCTGTAGCCTGTCTCTAGTAACAAGCCAGGAAAAGGGGACAATTTGAGGTATAGGGTTACTATCAGAAGTTTCATCAGTTTGGTGATACCACATATATTTTCAGTTTAAATAAATTTAAATTTTAAATAAAGTGGTTTAGGATTCAAAACCAGATAACATGATCTCTGCTGGTGAAAATTAAATAATGCTGTTTATCCTCAGCAGCTTTGTTTGTTTTTCCTCCCCCCTGCTATCAAGGAATACACACCCATAATATACAAAGAGCCTACAGATATGTATTATGTGCAGTATTGCACAAGACCCAAAACTGCTGTATTGTACAGAACATACATGTCCTGAAAATATTTTCAGAAATGTTTAACAGCAGATGTTGCATCAAACTGTTGTATCATGTTGTATATGGAAAGAAAAAGACGAACACAGAGGTAGTTAATCTGTTAGCTTCTGAATTTAAGCAAACACTTAATATACCACTAATATTTATTGTTTTTATAAATGTTAGGCATGTCTCTAAGTGGTATTTAAATCTGATTCTCTTAAGCTGAAACAGTTTTACTGACTCAATGATACAAGCATTTCCTGAAAAAGGAGGACATATTTCCTGTATATTGTTAATATTTGACAGCACTGATCCTAAACGAGTAGAAACATGACAGTGATTTGCAAGACAGCCTTTAAAGTACAGTTGAAATTCTGTATTATTGTATCCCACATAAACTCATTTACCAAGCAACAATTACATAATAAATTACATTTAAACCCAAAAATAGACCCTGTTGTCCTTATTTCAGTGATAGAATTAAGCAGAGTTAAAAAGGAGAGATGATCCTGCAAATGAGCTCTCAGCTGACAATACTTTGTGTCCATGCACTGAGGTTTCCTCGGTTTCAGAGCAGACAATCTGCAGAAGTCAGGTCCATGCTTTGGGTTCCGCAAAGGAGAAGAGTTTTGTCTTCAGTGCTTAGTTTGAAAATAAAACCCCCCAAAACCCCAAGAAAAGTTCTGAACTAATCTTCACAGAAGGGACAAGGCTAACTTTGAGGTACTGTAAGCTTTTTAATGTTAATACCAGTACTTGCAACAGCATTCTAGGTTCTACAGAGAGACAGTGGGAAGTCTTGGATCAAGGAGCTGACAATCGGTTGGTGATACTCAGCAGGAACCTCTTGCCTCTGAATTTGCAGTGCATCAGATCAAATTTGTGCCAAAACCTTCACAGGACAATCCTTAGTCTGAGGTTAGGTGTCTGTGAGTACACACACTAAAATCATAGGATTAATGAAAGTGGAACGAAACACATAAAGACTATTTTCAGGAACAGGCCCCACCTTTTTGTCACAGCTGTGTCCCTCACTGGGGACACAAGGAAATCCTTTTGCATTAACTGTAACCAAAACGCAAATATCAGAAAAGAGCCCCTTGGCCCTTCTACCTCCCACAAGAAAAAAAAAGCATATAGCAGTGGCCTATATCGGTCAAGAGAGTAAAAAACAGGCATTACTGTAAAATAATAACAACACAGTGCACTCAATCTTCCTAAAGTGTTGACAAACAAAAGGTTTGATGTATCTTGATCACAATTTCTAATTCTCAGTGCATGGAATAGTGATTTAGTTGGAGAGGAGTCTTTCTTCCTACACAGAAACGTGCTAAGAATTCCAACGATCAGAAATTAAGGCTAACTTCGATGGTGGAACAAATAATTCCGATTGTTTTGTAACCTTTTGATTCTTTTTTTGTGAGTCTAGTGGAGATTCAGTGTTCTGGCCAGCGTCAATGCTGGCTGCTATATTATAGTGTCTGTTGCACCAATGTCAGAGATGATACAGTTTCCTATTATACAGCAAAGATCGTGCCCACCCTTACTAAGAGGATCAGGCTGAGAGCATATGTTCAGTCTCTAGCTTCGATGACCTCAGATGATTTCTGTCTTTCTTCAAAGTATTGTTTAGCACATGACTGCCCTAAAACTTTCATAGTTAGCTTATCAAATAGCTGAGAGGGCTCACTCACCTATATTCTGCAGTATTTGCTATTCCTGCAAAATTTATGTCATCTGAAAACAGTTATAACACAGTAGGCTTGTTTGCTTTGGAATTAGTGATGGTAGTTGAGAATAACAGCAAATCCCTTTAGGACCTGAAGCAATCTTTTAAAGATATGGCACCTTTCAATCAGTGGAGTTTTAAACCACTGATTATTATCTTAATTTTTTATTGTTCTAAATTCTCAGTTACCTTGCCAAGAGGTACCAGATCAGATGCCTTATAGAATATGCACACATATCCACACTTGCTCTGTGAGCTTTTAGTTTAAAAACTTCATCCCACACTATTTGCAGTTCACAGAATTCACAGAATTCAGAATTCACAGAAATCAGAGAATGACTAGGTTAGAAGGGACCTTAAAGATCATTGAGTCCAACCTATGCCCTAACACCTCAACTAAACCCTGGCACCAAGCCATATCCAGGCTTTTTTTAAACACATCCAAGGATGGTGACCCCATCACCTCCCTGGGCAGGCCATTCTAGAACTTTATGACTCTTTCCATGAAAAACCTTTTCCTAATATCCAGCCTATATTTCCCTTGACACAGCTTGAGACTGTGACCTCTCATTCTGTCAGTTGTTGCCTGGAAAAAGAGACCAACCCCCACCTGACTACAGCCACATTTCAGGGAGTTGTAGAGAGCAATAAGGTCACCGTGATTCTCGTTTTCTCCAGGCTAAACAATCCCAGTGCCCTCAGTCATTCCTCACAGGGCTTGTGTTCCAAGCCCCTCATCAGCACAAGCAACATACCTGCTCAGTTATTGTCTTGTTTCCCATTCTAGTCTCCTTTGAGTGCTGGAGAGTTGGATTCATTCTGACCTTGTTCTTCCTAGGATCACACCTCTCAGCCCTAGTGGTGAGAGGATCTCCACTGTGGAAGGTAAAAAGCAGTTTCCCATGACTTTACTGCCGTAAAAGGGTTTAAAAAAAATCAATCCAGACTTTGTCCCCTGGAAACAAAATAGAATGTAAAAGAAGAATAGAATTGTATCCCTAATCTTTGTAACTTTGACAACATTCAGGTAAATATATTGTGTATATTCAGTCTCTTTGAATCAGAGAGTCACTATTATAAGGTTGAAAATCCCTAGGTTTTACTCCAGTGCTATCTAGTAGTGTTAAAATAAATACTATATATTTTCGCAGTAGTATGCTGTGCCCCAGATAACCAGTCTAGACTTTCTCAGGTTAAAAGCTTCCCTACTGCCAGAAGAGTATAATGTCTGCACATTTTGTTTTGTATAAAATATTCCCTTTATCCTCTATATAACTTGAACCTGCCATTTTCAGTAAGGCTCAATAGATAAGGGCTTTGAAACTCTCTTGGCACCTCTTTAAATGCCACTTTATACTGTCATGTTGTAAGAATCCAGTCCTTTTTCTTGTACTGATGAAAAACTAAAACTACTTGCCTGCTCATGATCCTGGGCATTATTTTTTTCCTATTCAAATTTTCTCCCTGCTTCCTGTTTCCTTTTTTTAATCTCTTCCCAACATTTCTTTTACAGCCAAGGTGAAATTGTTGATCAGTTGCTTGGGTAATCAGAGCCCATATTGCTACACCAGTCATGGAAGGACAAAGTTCCATGAGAGCTTTTTGCCTACTATCTTCTGGAGTAGATTGTAAAATAGCCAATTCTGTGAATAATCTAATTTAAACCTCCAAATTTAGTTCTGTATTACTGCATGGGTTTTCTTTAAATCCTTGTTGCAAAGATTTGCAAACTCAATCTTTAGTTTGTTAAAATAGAAACTTCTCTCTCTATCAGTGCCTATGAAACAAAAACCTGGAAATCCCATTTTATATGTATATATAAGTATACAAATTTTGTAAAGATTAGTTACTCCTATCCTTCTGCTGCTTCTATTGTTTTGAAATCTGGATTTGTTTTGCAGGAAAGTAAAAAGTGAAATCCCTTTGTGTGTGAACACCATGCCAAGGACAGGGATAGTTTTTAAAAGTGTGGTGATAGACGAGTAGTGATGCAAGATAATGCCAAATTGCACCACCTACACCGTACCACTTGACACATGAAAGTTATTTTTGTAACATCCTAGTGAATAGTAGCTTGCAGTCTCTTCCCTTCTCTTCTCCCTTGAGATCCACAATTTCTTGTGGAGGATATTTCAGTTCTCACCAAAAATGCAAACAAAGAGATGAAACTTCAGTCATGCAACACAAGTCTACCCAGACTGTCCTTGTACTTCTGGTTGAGAAGACCACTTTTTCTCATAAAAATATTCTCTCCACAGTCTGCTTCTATGCCAAGCAACCTGATATAAAACATAAATTAGAAATTAAGCAAGTCAAGAGGGGAGTTCTGTGGGTGTCTTAGCAATAGCATTATTCTAAAAAAGAATCATGCCCACATAAGTGATGAAAAGCAACCCTACTACATGTCGGAGCAATATTAAAGACCACTAATTCTGTTTAGTTTTGGTCTTAAATGAGATGGGACGCTCTTTATTGACAACTGGTTGGCTTGAATTTCTTCAAAATTTGAATGAAATTCAGGTTTCTCTGAGATAAAAAAGGGAGAAAATATTATTTGTATCAAAAGAAAAATGCAAACAGGCAAGAATAAAAAAGAGTTTAGTATATTAAGACTGATTCAATGGAAGAGGTTTCTTCAGAATTTTTCCAAACAATATGTCAATTAACATCTCATAGGCATTATTTTTAAAGGGAAAATTTAGCAAGGCAAAGCAACAAAGGGAACAAAATAGTTTATATGGAATTTTGTCTTCTAGGTGAGCTGGGTGAAAACACAGTACTGTGTTGCATCAAGGAGTGTTTTATTGTGTAGTGTGATGATGATGAGTTTTAGCAAGTTAACATATTATGATGAAATAAAGGTCTTGCATTAATTTAATAGAAGGAGATGTATGTTATTCTCCATATTTCCCTCAGTTTACAGAGGTGCTACCAAGAACTCTGAGAGAAGGTATAATGAAAAAGAAATTAAAATAGACTGCTCTTGTTGAAATTACCCATGTCTTTATTTATCATTTGTCAAATAATTTAAAATCACATTTGACAACCTATAATGGCAAGGGAAGCACCTTAGGACTACTGCTGTTTGTGCTCCCCTTTCCTCTTGTACCTAGGGGAGACTGCAATATGCATACCTAAATTAATGGCTGAAATTCAGGGATATGAATTTGTCGTGCAGGTCATTTATTTATAGCAAGCTGGCCACAAACATGGCTTGAAGGGGATGAAAATGCATTCTACATGCGTGAAAGGCAGCAGATGGATTTATTGACTTCAGATGCAGTCAGAGGACACAAAGTGACATTTATTCCTTAAGAACCAGACACCATAGAATTTATCAGTCTGTGTATCTACACAAACGCAACAGATTGTGACTGAAAGGTTCAGCCTCCTTACGCACTTGTGTTTAATTTAAATCTGTTATTATTGTGTTCAATGTTTATGTTTCTATCCTGCTAATCCGATTTTTTACAATTTTTTTTTGTTTTGATTACTTTGTAAGAAACAACCTGAATATGAAGTCTGTTCTATATTAAAGATTACTGACTTCCATTTGTCCTCCACCCCAATGAACTTTTTTTATTCCTTCAGGAAGAAAATCTAAGAATTGAGTCCACATAGGTGTGATGTACAGCAAAACCTAGCAGATGGATATCAGACATAAGCTAAGAAAGAACGCAAGATAGCAAGTTTGGATTGCCCATTATCTATCAGAAAGTTGTCTGGCATGATGTCTCTTCTGCCTTCCATGTCTCTCTGATTTTCTCCTCTCTTGAACAAATAAAAATGGGTATAATAACTTTCTTGTTCTTCCTGTACTGCCTGAGCTTGCACAATTCTACTGTGTGTTTCTAAACTATTTTTCTTGTTTTCTTCAAATGGAAGATGATGTTTTGTTTTCTTCAAATGGAGGTACTTCTAAACTTTCATTTTATCACTCTGCAAATCTTTTCCACTTTGTTTTACAAAATAATTCCCTCATTTGTACTAAAATTTTCAATATTATATTTCCTTGAGTTTTCAGAATAGAAGTAAACAAACAAAGCACCTCACCCTTAGGACTGAGCATAAACTATTTACAGTGCATTTTATGGATGCCAAAAAATCACTACGCAGTACTGTAATTCATGCATGAAGAAGTAATTTCAGCTTCATTGCCTTCTATGGAGCTGCAGAAACGATACATTTAGTCCGATGGTCCTAAGAGTGTGAAAATGTGTTTCTTTCTTATTTTCTCATTTATTTTGGTCTTCTTGTACTCTCTTGCTTACTTGAGGTGGAAAGGAATGGTATGGTTGAGTGAATTAGAGAGCTGTATTTGAAAAAGAAACCTACATACTCTTTTCAATTCTTTGTTGATGGGAAAACTATGCAGAAGCACAGAGCACAGCACCACAGCACTCTCTCTGCTGGATGCATACACTCCTTTTCTGTTCAGTCCTGTCTTCCCTTTAACTAGCCTTCCGTAGATTCTCATCTGCGTTTTCCCTCCTTTAAAATGTCGTGTCCTTCCTGCTGCTCAGTTCCACCAACATACCTCTCCTCATTGCTTCCACTTCCCTTCCCATCCGGATAAATATAGCTGAATAGCTGCACGCCTCGGCCACTTCGACACTGCAGTACCAGTCCCCTGTGAGAACGCTCAGCAGCTCAGTCATACGCTCTGCTCTGGAGAATTCAAAAGCACCAGCTACATGGAAGCAGGAGGAAGTGTGAAAGGATATGCCACTCTGCCCGAGTACAGAAGGGGAAGAGTGCTGAAATCTTGCCTTTTTATGGCAAAACAAGGGTTGGAGTGATGGGACTGATCTTCCCATGCACATCTATGGTGTGAACCAGATTTGAATGGATGATTGAGGTCTTGCACCTCTCCCCCTTCCACACCCAGCAGGAGAGTAGATTAGAAAATAAAAAAGGAGCCTGATGCACCCTTGAGGGAAAGTTAGCTGCTAAAATCAGTGATGAAGTACCTCTCTTTTGCTGTTTGTCCTCATTTCATTTGCTAAGCGAGAATTTTCCTGGGTCTGTGTGGTGTCTTAATTTAAAAATGTTCCCTTTTTTTTTTGGCAGCTGCAGCTTCCTCAGCTTCAACGATTCAACGTGTAAAATTGCTATCAGCACTAGGCAGGCTCTCCATGCTTTTACCCTGTCTTTTTGGAGGGAGAATTATCAGGTGTCTTATCCCTGTAACTGCAGATTACTCAGGCTTCTGAAGAAAGTGAAGGCTACAGACTACTGCGGATAACCTTTGTAAACCACTTCACTTCAGAGGAGTTGTAGCTGAGACAGTGTGACACAAATAAGCAACATGTTTGATCTCATAGTAAACAACCAGCTTATGAAAATAGTGGTGGGGAGGAAAACCACCTTACAGCTTCTGCTCCAAGAAGACCCATTCAGTATCATTAGGTAGAAAACATCAGCTCAGGGCAAAGCCTGCAGCTCTCCATCCCAACTCCAGAAAGTCTCCTCTCTCTCAAAGACACCGGACTTAAAATAGGCTGGGAGGGCTCGTCTTCTTCACACTCCCACAGAAGATGTGTGAAAGGGCTGCTTCACTCCTTCAAAGGCCAAACAGAAAGATTGCAACAACCAGAGCAGAGCGTCTGAGGCTTCTTGAAGCTATGGTGCTACTTTTTTTTTTTTTGCCATTAGCCTAGCAGGTTTGAGAGAGGGGGGAGGGAGGTTTTGCCTATTTTAATGCTAAGGGAGGTTCTGCAAAGTTCTGCATGTCAGTGCCTTGTTTGTCCCTGAATCTGCTGTAACCCAATGCAAAATAGGCTATTTGTGTGGCTGAGGAAGAGTCAAATCATACAAGTTCTATTTATATGCCTAGATGAGTCTATGAAAAGGGTTAAGTGTATCCCAAATACTTGGAATCATTAATCATTGCATCGTTAATAGCAGCAGCACTGCTTTGCACTCATTTAGGCATCTGTTTTTCCATTGATTTCTCAAACAGAATGTCTTTTATGCCCTGTTCAAAGGGTTTGGGTGTTGGGATGTTTTTCTGCAGCCTGGTACTGATAGTTGCTGGCTCATAGAAAAAAACACAGACCTGGTATTTAGATGAAAGTCTGCTTTTCCCTGGGACCCATGCTATAGGATTCGGCTGTCTGAAGCCAAGGATGATGGAAGGAGGGATATTCACTGAAGAGCTTTGGTGCATTGAGAAGCGGGATTTTGTCTTCACCCAAGAAAATAACTCCACCTGGTAGTTTAAGCCATGCAGCTCTAGAACAGATATTGCTGATGTAAGGATCAAGTTTTCCTTCCTATGAAGGACATACTGTGTGAGGCAGAAAGACAGCTGGTAGCATCTGTAGCTCGGGTTGCATAATGCTTTCCACTGTTAGGGATACCAGGACCTTTTTTGAAGGGAGGTGTTTAAAAACACAACAGGGGAATTCCTTAAAATGTAGATGATCTGAACACAGCTTTGCCACACCAGTGAGGGAAAGTATGCAGAGAAGACCAGAGCCAATTTTGTTTGTCAAGTGAGCCATGTTCTTGCTGACTGACTTTTCTTTTCTTTTTTTTTTTTTTTTTTTTTGGATGGCAAGTATAAGGGAATAAGCCATTAAGAAGACTGGTGAAAATTATGAATATCAAGAAATACCAAGTGGTTTCTCATCCACTAAATAGCTGGATGTACCTGTAGCTGAAATGAATCAGGAGATAAAAACATGTGATGAGACACTGGCTCAGACTAGGCTTTTGCACAACAGGACCATATTGAGTTTGCACAGACTGCCTTAATTTTGGCATTGCCTACCTCTATGACGGCTTCATTTTGTAGCCTCAACATTCTTTTAAGGCAATTATTCCACCGTATGCAGTGCACAGCTCATACTAGGAACTTGTGCAGCTTATTTGTGGAGGCACAGTCTGTCACAGGAAATGTTGAATACCATGTGGGTTAAGGAACATTAAAGAAGAGTCTCTTGAGGGACACATGGGTGGTATTCCCTGGAAAGCATCCCGAAGTATTTTTAGCTATGTATTTTCTCAATGTAGGATGAAAATAAGCCAAAAAAAACAGGCAAGATTTATCCTATGTACGAGTGTATGAGAGACTGCACTCAAAACTAAAAGAGAATGGAGCTCTTTAATCTCCAAAGTAAAAGAAGAAAAAGGCCATCACACTTCCTGCATATTTTTGTTAGGTGGTGCTTTCAATGGTCTTCAAAGATTATCTAGAAGTACTGAATTTTGTGCTTTGAGGAGTTGGCATGCTACTGTTCTATCTACCTGTAGGTTAAGGACTCCTCATAATGACTCTTCATAAAGAGTCACATCAACATTTGTTGATTCACATAATAAAAGATGTGTGAAATTCATCAGATCAGGGGTGAAGCTCACCTTTCTGGGCTATTCCATGCCCTGAAACAGGTTTTTAAAATTAATTTTCAAAATGTAGAGCAATGGCATACAACCTGATCTGGTCATCACGGAGATATGTTCATCTGCCTCCATGAAGCTAAGTGGTCTCATTCCAGAATTATACCACAAAGACTGTGCTCACTATCTGTCCAGTCTTTTTTAAGTCCTTGTTTCTCATGTTTCCTACATCATAAATTCTGATACTGTAATCCCAGACTGGCCAAGGCAGTCTTCCTTAAAAATCAGTCCACCAAAATCCATTCCTACACTGACCACACTGGTGTTTGTATTGCCTGGGTGTTATGGATCACTCCCTCCCAAGCTAATTTCAAAGCAAGTCTTTGTCACCACAGCTTCTTTTGGCTTTTAATAATAGTATAAAGATTGTGACCCAACATCCAACCAACTCACCTTTATGGTTTCTGAATTTTTTCGGCCAGTTGACAAAGAAGTTATTCATTCTTTTACATCATTCATTTACTAAGACTTCTACCATCCTTTAAATTAATTGGTGTGCCCAGCTCACACAGCTCCCTCCCAAACCACAGAATTCAAGTGTAGGTCAAACTGGAGGGAAATTGACCTCTTCCAAATAATGCTCTATATCTAAAGATGCACAACTTGACTTTGAAAGAACAAGTTCAAAGTAAACCATTCTTACCTCCAGCTCTTTTCCTGAAAGTGTTCCTGTTATGGCTGAAGAATTTCCTTTCCTTTTTATTTTCTTTTCAGAAATCACTGGCAAATTCAAAGGTATCCCAGGGCTTGGCATTTGTTGTTGGAGAGAAGGTACAATGAGATGGCTCTTTGGTATCTCTGTTTATACTCTCAGTTCAACTTAGCTCTCAAGATGTGGTTTAACAACACAGTGAATCTGTTTTTTGGGAACTTAGTGTCAAATCTCAAAGCCACTGTAATCATAAGAATGCATTATGTGGATGCAGAGTCATTCCACTGATTTGTTAGCAATAAATTGAAGAGAGAATTTTGTCCTAGCAGATTAATGTAGATTTAATGTGGAGAAAGTAATTATCTGTCTAGGCAACTTTAACTTCATGCTGTCTTCCTGAAGCCAGCATAAAATAAACATAAAATTGTAAAGTGAATGTAAACACTGTGCTGTGTGCTCTGGATAAAGCAATTGAAACATAATCATATGCTCTTGCCTGATTTTTATCAAATTTGTACTGCCAAATGATGTGCAACTGTGTAGAGCTGGTATTTAATGATCACAGAACCACTGTCTGAGTAGTCTACCAAAAAACACAACTCTGCAGTTAGAAAACTGAAGATATTTCATCTTAACATCTGCTCTTCACTGAGAATTACAAACACCCTCATCAGTGGAAGCTGTCATGTCTAATAAAAAGACAGCTTCAATCATTGCTATCTAGGAGATCATCAGGAGAATAAGATGGAAGATGCAGAAAACGTGCATCAGCTGTAGAATTCTTAGTACTCTGGTGTTTATTGTGACCCAGACCTCCTTTAATGATAAAATATATTGCTTTTGTGACCGGATAAGGATATTTATATGCCCTTATTTGCTCTAATAAAATAGATTTTTTTCCCCTAACCTAGAGAAAATATATAATATTTCTGTGATTATAAATTTAAAAGATTCCCTGTTGGTTATCTGGTCAGAAAAGATTATATACCATATATGCTACAGGGCATTTTACTTGCTGTTGACCCTGGCTGGATGCCAGACACTCACCAATGCCACTCTTTCACTCCCCTCTGCAGTTTGGCAAGGGAGAGGAAATATAATGAAGGGTTCATGGTTTGATATAAGAATAGGGAGAGATTGCTCACCAAATACCGTTATGGGCAAAACAGACTTGAATTGAGTATATTAATTGAATTTATTACTAGCAAAATCAGAGCAAGATAATAAGAAGTAAAATAAACTTTAAAAACACCTTACCCCCACCCTTCCCTCCTTTACAGCTCTATCTCCTCTCCCAATGGCTCAAAGAGACAGGGAGAGGGGATTAGGGTCAGTTTATCACATGTTGTTCCTGCCACTGCTCAGGGAGAGGAGTCCTTCCCCTGCTCCAGTGTGAGGTCCCCCCCACAGGAGACAGTTGTCCACAGACTTCTCCAACATGAGTCCATCCATGGGCAACAGCTTTCTACAAACTGCTGAAATGTGGGTCACTCTTCCACAGATGAAGATATATATTTTCTACAAAATTTTTATTTCAGTACAAAGGTTTACATTTTTCTGTTTAGAAATTGCTTATGTTCACCTCACCAGCCAATCCAAATAATTTGTTTCAATGACTTGCCATTTTCACGGTTTGTTGCCCCTTTGGTCTTCATGACATCTACAAATATTATCATTTAAAGCCTGCCTGTCTCTAGCTCCTCTGCTTGTTTCCATGGGATTCAGATGCTTTCATCTTAGAAACTGTTGCCTAATAAATCTGGCTGACCAGGAGCTGCTCAGTCTCTCTTCTAGGTTCATCAGATTGGTACTTTGCCATCCAAACCACAAACATTCCAACCTGGCATAGTTTCACCCACCAGGTCACAAACATGAAACCCTCTCTAAGTTCCACAAACCTCACACAGGAAGAAAAGCTGCTTGTAAATGGTATTACTGTTCTGACATTGTAGTAGTACAGAAAAACATAAAGCACAAAGCATCTTAAAACTTTGTCCTTAATTTACCTTTTGCTATTCACCTGGTCAAAATCTATTTGTTAGTCCCCATTGCCTCACTCCACCATTCCTCACAGGGGAAGCTTTAGCTCCTCAGGAATTTCACAGCCTGGTGGATCTGTTCACAGTGACATGAGCAAAGAGATCTGTCTCCCAAGCTGCACAGCATCTCAGCAGGATGGACAAACCTGCTTTTCCCAGCACTCCACACCCTCTATGGGCTGGGCTGGCAGAACCCAGCAGCAGTCACAATTCTTCCATCCAGTGACGAGAGATTTCCACAACTGTCAGAAAAATCTCACTAGTCTTATTTCACCACACTGTGAAGTAAGATTTTAGGACCAACTAGGTTTTAGGGAATATGGTTGGTCCTAAAATATCAAGGAGGGAGTAGAAGTTTACGTGCCTGAATATGCTTTTATTTGGCAGTAATGGAGATTGGTAAATTCTATTAATAAACTCCTTAAAGCTGCAAGTTCCTAATAGTAGCACATACTTGCTCATAACACCTCACTGTAGTACTAAGAATATAAAAATTTTAACTGTGTAAATCCTCACTAAGACAATAAGATATTTTTCTCTAAAACCAAACATTATTTGCATGCAAAGTCTGTGGTAAATGGCAAAATGATGTCCATGTTCATGACCCATTAACACCAGTCTTCACCCCTGAACATTTCAGCTTTTCTAACCGAAAGCATACAGAAATGTCCTTTTTGTTTAATTTTTCATTTATCTAAACTAGGCTTGATTATATCTAACCAATGTTAATTTGGAGTTCTCCCATTCCCTATGGCTATTTTGTGGATTAAGTCTATTTCTTTAAATTAGAAATAGAACTTATAAATAAGACTAAAGTAACAAAAATTTATTTTATTTTCTGGTAAGTCATGTTATGACCTCTCTTTATTAGAAAGCAAAAATAGTCATACAAACCATCTGATGGGATCCCTTGAAAGTAATGTGGGAAGACTATTAGAGCAATGCCAGAATTTCAAATCCACATTAAGTTAATAGAATCTATGAAAAACTTTGTGGAGTGATTTGTCCCTGAGATAATTGAATTTAAATTACAGGATTTATAGTAAGAATTACTTTAATCTTGTTATACTTGATTCAATTGCTAAAAGCATCTATTTTACTTAATATTGGTCTTTGTGGAGTTACTAACATATTTTATTTGTTACTGTCAGAAAAATGTATCATTTTAGAAAAGTAAACAGGCACATCCTTCATTCTCTGCTGTTTCTCATAGTCATCTTCCTTCCTTCCTTTCATACCTTCTTTATAGAGCAGATATTTCTCCTCTGAAATCTGTCAATTTGCAAGGCTCCCCACTGAGACTCTGTTCTTTCAGCATGTGCGAGAAGTGAAATAAATGGGACAAAAAGTAAACATGGCTTGGCCACAGAAATACTCTGGTTTCCAGCACTACATCCACCAACTCTTGGGGAAACTATTTTTCTAGGTTTTTTCTTTTCTGCTAGGACAAAAACATTTCTCTCAGTATCCCCTTGCTCATCTCCAAAGAAGACCAGGACCATGGATGTGAGTCCATCATGTTACTCATTCAGATTGCCCACATGAATGCATTCATACTCACCCACCACATTCACACATCTAGTTGCCTCTTCCTTTCATTTGTGCAAGCAATAAAACTCCTCTGGGAAAATTCTGTCTCTTTCCTCTATTAAGTAGGGGAGTTGGAGAAAAGAAAGATCTGTTTTAATTTTTATTTGAATATATACCTTGATACACTTAGAAAAGAAAAATTTCCAAAGTAGGAACATTACATACTGATTTGCTGTAATTGGAAAGCAACACTGTGCTTATTAGAACACAATAAAATAAATAGCTCTAAGTGCCAGGCCATTGGGTGAGATAAATTCTTTCCTTTTTCCAAACAAATAATTTTGCCATCTGTTTTCTCCTTTTTCAGTGTTAGGAGCAAAGCTCTTTTCTCCCATTCCTGTTTTTCTTTAGTTTTTCAGAGATTGTTTAACTAAAACCTCTACTTTAGTTCTGACCATTTCAGAAGTACTACATTTATTAATTTTTCTGTGATTTTAAATGATCACATCAGTAACCTTCATGCTTTACTAGTAATTTCTTTTTCTCTTTTAGAATGAATGTTTGTCAAAAAGTTGTATCTGCAAAGTAACGGATACAAAAGTTTGCGCCAGGCATCCCAAAGTGGGCAACCACAAATGCAAAGCTCCATCAGAGGGGTTTGGCTCATATGTAAAAATGAGGTGAGAACATATCCTGTGTTTAATCATTTCAGGTCTTGTATTAGAAAGTGAAACTTTAAAAAAGGATCAAAAGAAGGAACTTGGGAATTACTGATCCATCACATAAACTTATATTCTGCACAAAATAAAAATAAAATGTTTCTAATTACTTACAAGATAATAGGGAGGGATGTAACTAATACAGGTTTTTCAAGGACAAATAATGTTAAAAAAATCAGGCCTGTGGATGGGATAGACTCACTGAAGCTTTTGAAACGGATGTAGTATTTTCCTAGGAAACCCTGTTTCACCTGAAATATTCCCTGGTGCTCACAGATCTAAAAAGATGCCACCAGGAAGAAGTCCTGCTTTACACACAAACAGGAAGGGTGTCTGAATACCCTCATCAATGGTCAGGATGATTGATCAATCAAGGAGTGTGTCCACCACACCTGGGCAAACCCAGACTGACATTATTTAAGGTGAGGCCTCAGCTGGAGCATGGTGTCCAATGGGCACCGCATTTCAAACAAGCCACAAGCAATGTCTCTGAAGTGTGAGCTGAGAGGTCAATGATGAGAATGAAATTGGGTTGGTTGAGAGTAGGAGGGTGTGACAGCAACCTCTAAACACATCAAAAGATATTAGTGAAGACCCATGGAATGATTTCCACATATTTATGGGGAATGAGATACAAATTGTAGGCAACAGGTTTAGGTCATTTACTAACTACATCCTCTGGGAAGGATCTAAAATCCTGGTCATCAGGGGTCTAAGAGATTGAAATGAATTACTCTTTCCAAAGGTGTCTTTATGAAACAAACCTATTAGTTCACCAATATCCTTAAATAAATGAATTAGTACATGGCCACAGCCAGGAGCACTGGCAGAGGTGGTCAGTGAAGGTTAGCAGCAGTTTGAGCAAGCACTACCTACAGCCATCTGTGCTTTCATGTCATTTTCCTTCTGACTTGCAGGGTATGTGTTGACTTCAGCAGAAAGTCAGATCAGTCAGACGGGTGGGATGAAAAAAATGCAAAAATGCCCTCCCCTGCCCGCCCCCGAAAGTCTCAGAATGAAGTCCGTAAGGAAAATACCATTCCACAATGTTAGTCCCTGATGTTGGAACTCAGAAGGAGGTGTTGAGGTGGTTCCCCATGCCAGCAGAACAAGAAGGAGGTGCTGACACTGGTGGGGGGGTGGGGAATTTAGAAGGGGAAATAAAGATGGTGGGAGGAAAATGAAGTGGACAGTGGATTGCCCTACCATGGCTCTGCTGCTGCTCCAGTAAAACACTTTTTCCCAAGGCTTTTTTCTCAGCGACTTCTCTTTCTAAAGCACTTCATTTAGAAAGTAATTCTTCCAGCTGCACAAATAATTTCCCACTTGTAAAACCCTAAAATCAATGGAATTGTTTAAAACCATCCTGTTGCTTACAGGTAGTTATGTGCTGAAGCAGTTGTTAGATTAATGAGAGGAATAATGAAGAAGAATGCACATGTTGGAGGAAGTCCATGAAAGAAAACTGTAGGCTGAAAACATTTCTCAGGTGCCAACGTGAGTTCCAGGCAGTAGGCCCTGTAAACTGGGAGAAATGCAGAATTTATTCAATAGTTTAGATATGCTTACAAACAGAAAGTAGGGGATTTCAAGGCAACTATCAGGTTACTGAAGAAATATACCTTTATTCTCTAAGTGACCCATTTTGTAACTTCAGTTCTATCTGAAGGATTACCAGAGAGGTATGTACATTTTGCTCTGCTTTTAATACATTCTTCATTTTAATGACCCAGTACAGGTTGTTACAACCTGTCTGTCTGGCAGGAACTACCCAACTACAATGTTGATGAAATCATACCTTCAAATGTTGTGCAAAATTATTTTTTAAAAAAGGCCAACTGGCATGTTTACAGTGAAGAGAATGAAGAACGTTTCCTTGAAGAATTTACTCAAATTAGGTTTGATACTATATGCCAAGTTAAGATGAAAGTTTCATGTTAGCATAAATTGATGTGAATTAGTGTATATTTGCTATGTTGTATATGCCAAATGCAATGCTGGTGGAAAAATACAGAAAAATATTAAAAAGCTCATTCTTTTAGTGTCTTTCTACCTCAACTTAGGGAAAAAAAATGAAAGCTCCTTTTTCCACCCCCAGAGAAAAGAAATGCTTGAAGTGGGAGGGACCTTCTTGTGAATGTCCAACCACAGCACTGGAATCAAAGTTCATATATTTAAGTGTGTCCAATATATCCAAAATATTTTGCTTAGAAAATGCAGGCTATTTTCAATTCACTTCATGTAAAAAAAAGTCAATAATGAAACATTTGATTTGTTGTTCAGGTTTTCACTGAGTCATTGAGGGCAGGGAGGGAGATGACGCAACCTGAAACATGGTAGATAGAGAAGACTAGTACCAAGGAACCTCTAATGTCTAGACTGAGTTGAAAAAATTGGAAAAGATTGTTAAAAAACCCCAAAATAATCCAAATAAACAACATGACTTGGAATAAAATAAAAAAAAAAATCAGAATGAAATGAAATTGACCCCCAGGCTATGTTGGAGATGTTTTGATGCAGTTTGGTAGACTTGATAGGAGAGCCACTGCTCCTGCTCCAACTGCCTCCAATGGGTTCTTCTCCCAGTCCAAGGAGAAGGAAAGGAAATAGTTGGTCACTCCTTGTTCTAGCAGGCAGCTCCTCTACCCCTCACTAACATATCTTAGGTGTTTTCTTCCCCATATGGATTAGTTGTCACATCCTTGCCTTGGGCCGGACTTCAGTTCCCTTGGCCCTCTGTAAATGTAGCAGTGTGCCCCCAAACAAAAATACCCCAATAATCCTGTGATTCTGACATCTGTCTTTAAATTCTTTGTTGGCTTTGATAGAATTACATTTTCCAGCAAAATCCTTGGCTTGTGATTTTCAACCAGTTCAGTCAAGCAGCAGAGAGACCTCAGTCTCATCAGGAACTGTGCTCTTCGACTCAGTGAGCAGAGGAAAATCACACAGGGCAGGGTTCCTTAGCAAAGACAGCAATCTGTCACCCTGACAGAAAGAATTGAAAAATCAGATTTGGCATTCAGGAGGCCAAAAGGGGGGGGCTGAGCTGAATTGCATTGCATAGGTTGCACTTAGGCCCAGCAGGATCTGTGCATCAAATGATGCCTGTCCATATTCAACAAGACCTTGAAATACACCTCCAACCTAAGTAGGTCGTTATAATCTTCTGGGGCCTATACTAGCTTTCCACTTATGGAAACCAAGGTTTGAACTCCAGGGAATGAAATGAGGTGAGCACAACTGCATATCTAGTCACAGGTATTAAGATTCAGGGCAGAAGAAACAGAAAAGGGGACTGGAGGCAAAGTGAGAATCTGAATTTCAGGGCAAAAGGGGACGTACAGTGTGTGAACTGAAGAAGTAACTTCAAGACTTGTAGAGTTTTAAGAGACTCAAATTTTTTTGTGATTCAGTAAGCAAGGGAACGTGAGAGACTATATATGACATATATTTCATGGCAGGTGACTTTTGCCACAAAGCTCCAGCATGACCAAGTCTGAAGAGGCCAGATGTTGAGAGGTATAAACAACCATCATGTGAGATCCTCTGGTGCATCATGAGGAAAGGAGGGGAGCTGACTAATCCTATTCTGACACTCCTTCTTAGTGTAAAGCCCTTTATAACATGACATTCCTCAGCAGTCTCTCACACTCAGGGAACAAAGGGAAGGAGACCAGACATCCTTGGACAACTGTTGCTCACCATTAGCTTCAGAAAGCTGCTTTCCAAAAACCAAAATGCTCTAAGTCATCTTGTTTTCTTCCTTTTGAGGTTACACTCTTACCATCAAGGCAGTTCATCAACTCACTGCTGATAAACTTATTATCAAAAAAATAGTTCCTTTTTCTGCATCTGGAGGAAGTGCAGCAGTTTCGGTTCCTCAAATGAGGTGAGCTGCTGTGGCAACTCTTTGGGCCTGGCTTAGTGGCACCATCTCAACTTCATGGGAGCATTTTATAGCCTTAGTTAAACAAGTAGATAAGTAGATGAGTAGATTAATCTTTTTGCACCAGTATTACTCCTACATCTTTGTAAATAGATGGACTTTGCAAAAGCTAAAGTTCAGATGTCAGTATCCTTTTTTTGTATGAAAAAGCTTTAAAACACAAAGAAAATGTAAATGCATAAAAAACCCTATTACAAATACAAATTCCTTTATATTTTTTTGGTGAAATACAATTTCTTGCCCATCTTTACACTTACCAAGTAGATGATCTGAAGATAACTTGTTGTAATCAAGTAATCAAACATGGTAGCTGCAAATTCAAAAGGGCAGGCTGAAAGTAGAGTGAAGATCATCATTATTTTGGATGGTGACTGTTTCATTTTTTTTTTCTCTTCTCCAGTTCTACTTTTTCACATAACCTGCTATTCCACAACAACAGAGAGAAAAAAAAATGAGTGAAAGTGTTGAGTTCAAAGGAGATACAACATCCACTTGAAGGGTTGTAATGCTTTGGCTGGTGTTCAAGGGGATGCTGGTATCTAGTAAACCAAGAAGGCTGAAGTAAACACACTGTGTATTAATAAAAGGTGTAATGGAGGGCAGAGAAATCCTGCTGTTCCATCAGGTTGGTGTGGTGTCCCTGGAAATTAGCACCCCACCGTGTCAGACATGGCCTACACATCCGTGCTGTCTGTTCCACAGTGGCTATGTCCCAGCTCCTGGGAGTTTGTCTTAACGTGCCCGTGGGACCACCCGGAGCCGCTGAGGAGGAACGAGGTGCCGTTCCACGCTCAATTTAACATCCAAAAGGTGTCAAAAGCCCAGTACTGCGCTCTCGGAGCCCTTGCGGAGGAGCGGGGCCAGAGGGCTGTCCCAGCATCAGGGCCTTGCCCCTGGCCCCCTCCCGGCTCGGCTCGGGGCAGGGTGATGCGGGAACAGCGACGCTCCCTCCGGGGCGCCCCCCAACACCCCGCGCTCCGGGCCCGCACCGGGGCCGGCCGGGGGCCGGGCAGGCGGCGTGTCCCGGGGGCAGGAGCGGCTCCCGGCGCACCGAGGGCTCTCTCCCCTCGCCGCGGGGCGCATCCTCGCCCGCCGGCCCCGCCGCGACGCCGGCAGCAGGAGAGGCCCTAAACCGGCTTACGCCCAAGGCGATTTGCCCGTGATCCGCCGGGCTCCCCGGGCGGGAGGGGGCCGGGCGTGCGGGCGGCCGGGACAGCGCGGCGGGCGGGCGGGGGGCGGCGATGATGTGAGCGGCGCGGCAGCTGCAGGCCGGCTCCCCCGGGAGCCGGGGCTGAGCCCGGTGGCCGTGGGAGGGAAAGGAGCCGGGCGGGGAGGGAGGAGGGGGCCTGGACATAGCCGGGGGAGAAAAGGGAGGAGCGGGGCCGGGGTGGGGGGGAGGACGAGCGGCGCCGGGGAAGCGCTGCCAGCCGGAGCAGCGGCAGCGGCGGGAGGGAGGCGCAGCCCGGCGGATCCAGCTCCGCTGCCCGTCGGCGCTCTCCCCGCGGAGGTTGGGGACCTGCTGCGGGGTGATGGAGGAGCATGGGTACCCTTCCTATAGCGCCCGCAGCCCCGCCTGGGAGGAGCTGGTAGGTACATGCGTGCCTTGCCGTTGCACAGGCGTTTCCTACTCTTTTTCCTGCCTGTATTGTTCAGCCGGGGGGTCGGGCTATCATCCTTATCTGTGCCCTCCAGCCCCCCCTTCCCTTCTTCCGACCCCGCTCCACGCCAGAGCCCTGCCGCCGGCGCTCGTCCCCTCCCCGCGGGGAGCGGGGGGGTGGGAGCCTTTCGCCCCCGCCGTGTCTGGCCATTTGCTGACGAGCTCGTCCCTCTGGGAGACGGGGAGTTCATTGCCCTTTCTGAGTTTCACTGCCCGGGTGGAAAGCCTGGGATTAGCACCGAGAGCCTTGCCTTCAACTTTGCCGAGGGGGGTGGGTTGGATGTTGACACCGTTAAACTGCTTCTCTTAGCACAGCAAAAGCAACGTGTCCAAGCAGCGTTGGGAGGCAGCTTTCAGAAAGAGAGGCGCACTTTCCCCCCTTCTTCTACTGGAGCTAGGCTGGGAATTGTTCCCATCGCAGAGGCAAAGCGGGACGGGGCTGGGGATACCCTGCTGTCACCCCGCCGTCTGGGGAAAGTGCCTTTGGGCCGCTAGGAAGGGAGGGGAGCGCTCAAACTGGCCAGGAGGAAAGCTGCGGTGAGGTGCCTTTGCGGTTTGTTTAAGGAACTGGAAGACCCTCCTTCCAACCAAAGGAAATCATGTCACCGGCATCCTCAGCAGGCGATAAAATCAGATTTCCCTTTTCAGGGCAGTCTGGTCCCGCTCCTGGGCTTTTCTCCATTGTGCAAACACACACACACATCAGGCAGGGAGGGCTAAAAATAGGCTTTGGGTAGCTGCTTGGGAGATTTCAGGCTATCTAAGAGGTCAAGGCTAGGCTGCCTCTGGCCCTGAACTTGGTGAGGCAACATGAAGCATGGACCCGTGCCACTGCCAAGCTCCCCTTTAGATGGCTGCACCATGTTTTGCTAACTCGTTTTGTTGGTTCAGGTTTTACTTGTAAACCCACTTTTAAAGAGCAAACGGGGAGACCTATTCTTTGCGTGGCTTGGTGTGTGCACCCTCAGGAAAGCAGCAGCGGAGCCCTGGAGATACCCACAACAAACTAAGTTCACTCCCTTCCTTGTTAGGATTTGCAGCCCTCACAAATATATTTTTACTGTCCTAATATTTGTTGTTAAGTTGAACATCCCCCTTCGCTGCCCTCTGCAGTCCTCAATCCCCAAAACTGTTGCCGGAGATGCAGCTGTGATAGGGAAAACAGCTGTATGTGTGTTCCGGTAACATGGAGCTGACATTGAAAGGATCAGGCAAGGGAAACCCGAGATTTTTGCCTGGAGAGATGAAGACATCGTGGGAGGAAGGCAGCGAAGTCAATTCCTGCGAATGCGTTATCCTATTAAACAGTGACATTTAAATTGCTGCCGTCATCCAAAACTCAGCTGAAACTCAGGAGGCAGATGGATTGCAGCCCCTCTCCGCTTGGAAATGTGGAGTCCTGGCTGAAGCATCCAAGCCCGTTTCCTTCTGTGCGCATGGCTTAGATAAACAAGGAGCACATCTTTTTTTTTCTCCATTTCCCCCTCCCCCAGTAAGGGCCAGGATTTGGGTCATGTTTATCATTTCATTGCTGCATTTGTTAAAGAGTACATCCATGAATGCAGTTTTAAGGTTAACCACTGCACCAATTTCCTTATAAGACTCTAATTTCAGCTAATCCACTCAATCCTTTACCTGGTAACCTGCTGGTAAAATACATGGTCTTTGTGGCAAGAGCCACATTGTTCTTTCCATCTGCCCATAAGCAGGCTTTTTATGATAATGGGGGCAAAGGGAGATTTAGGTGAAGACCTAAATGATGAAAGGTAAAACATAGTATACTCTCTCCCCTGTTCTTAAAACATGAAACAAAGAGTATTAAGATAGGGAGCACTATTTTTTGCAGGTTTTGAATCTGTGCAAGTTAATAACCTATGCAAATTTTTTATTATTGGGAAATGCTCTTCCTATAGCTATTCTGAGAAATAAGTTATGGACATTAAATGAAGCAAGAAGTCCTTTGCCAATCAGGGTTGGACTTGTCTGTGTACTACTTCAAGTTTCTATAAAGACCTTTTCTTAACTCACACCACACTTTTTAATGGAAAAGCTCTTCCTGAACCCAGTAAGAGCTTGTGTAAGACCCCATGATGGAGCTAAGCAAACGTGACTTAAAATGTAAGGTGCACCCTGCATTCTTGCAATGGAGGTTTGGTGGCTTTGTAGTAAAAATGTGCATAACACATGACTCACAAAGCTCTGGACACAATTTTCATATTTTATATGAGACCTGAGTCTTGGCTTTACCTTACTTTTGAAATGCATACACAAGTCCTAACACATTCACAAAGCATCTGTTTACTTTTATTACCTGGCCTGGTTTGGACCTTTTCATTTTGAAACATACAACACAGTTTAGTAGTTTCCTTAATTTTGTAACCTACAGGTTACAGAATTCCCTGGCTAATCCCAAACCAGCCACAAGTGATGCAGTTACTTTCTTGGACACATGTTGGATGTTTTGGATGGATACATGTTGTTATATTTTGGCTTCCTCTTTGCTAAGTAAGGAAGTCAAGAAAGAATAGTATCACTAATTCGATCTGCAGAGGGAGTTCAGACAGGCAGGTCTGAAATAAACTTGTTCAGAGTGGGAAGCCCAGTTAAAAAACATAGCTATTACTAACTACCAAAATTAGGAAAGATTCAATAAAATCTTTTAAACATGGTGAATAATGAATTGTTAACCTGATACACTATTGATTCAAATTCCTGCAGAAAAACTTTCTGAGATGAAGAATAGAAAAGCATTACCCTTTAGTTTATAGATGCCAAAATGACTTGGAAAAAAAGAATGTGAAAATGCTTGTTACAAAGGGAATGAGTTTTAGGGCTGAAACCAAATAGTGCAGTAATCTGTATTATAAACTATAATCTTCAGTGCAGCTAGAGTGCAATGTGTATTTAGATTTTTTTCTATATTGCATGTGCATT
Source organism: Calcarius lapponicus (assembly GCA_039654755.1). Classification (NCBI taxonomy): domain Eukaryota; kingdom Metazoa; phylum Chordata; class Aves; order Passeriformes; family Fringillidae; genus Calcarius; species Calcarius lapponicus. The sequence continues at coordinate 42,388,041 of CM077462.1, read as the reverse complement.
TTAGCGACACATGTCCTATTGGGACTCAATGTGGTTGAGTCAAAATGTTCTCACAGTGTATATATGTATATTAAATGTATACAATATCACAGTGTAAATATGTATGTATTGCATAAAGGGCAGTTTATCAGCTGATATTAATTGCTGTAGCACGAATGATGTCAGCAGAGCTGTTTTTGTTGTTTGAGTATCTTCCTTTAAATGCCAACCTTTTATGCTTTTTACTCCCTTGCTTCAGTTAGGAAATTTAAGGTCATTGCTAAAAAGTGTGAAACTGTTAAGTGAAAGACAGAGCGTGTGCAAATACTGTATGCGTTTTTAATGGCTGCATGGAGTCCCACATTGTTCAAGAGCCCAACTTGCAGAAGTCCAGTGGTACCATTTGTGCCAGAGTATTTGTAGCTGTGGTCACTGGGCTGAAAGGTGCTATCCAGTATTTCACATATTGAGTCTGACATGGACCACCTGCGAGAAAGCCAGCTGTGACATGAAGGAATAGAAGTCAAGTTGCAAGTTCTTTTTGAGGTGAACTTCATTGCCACCTTAGGCAGCTTTATCTGGGTAAAGGCTGGAACTGGACCCTGATTATCTATTAATACCTTTGAAAAGAAGAACAAGTGGAAATAGTGATATCTATAAAACTGTCTTTGTGCCTCGGCAACGTATATCTTTGTAGAAAAAACTTTCTATGCTAACATTAGTAACTTTTGTATTTTCAACAATGCTTAACACTTGGTTTCTCATTTTGGAGAACTCTATACACATTAAACAACTGCAGACCTTAGAGCCTGTAACTTCACAGAATCCACTATGTGCTTCACAGAAACCATGTTCTCATGTTCTTGTTGAAGTGTTCTCGTGGGACATTTCCTATCATTTGCAGACTTAGGTTATTGCTACTAAAATCTTCATATTAAGTAACTTAGAGAACATTCCTTGTACTTTTGGTTTTTTTTCATAGCACTCTGAAGTTTACCAGACATGATGAAAGAGACTTGCTTGGAAGTGAAAGGCTAATGCTTTCTTTCCTGGTAACCACACTTCTGTGTTTGGATAGTCAGGAGTGAGGAAGAGCACACTGAGGTAGCCCAGGTGAAGATGCATGGTGCCCTCTGCATGGTGCAGCTACTAGTGCTCATAGTTAAGCTCTAAAAATGAACGGAAGTTGAAGACTTGTATTTGTTCTTACAGTAACTACTATTGTTCAGCCAGCACTATTTAATTCAGTTAAATTAAATGTAGCCAGTCTTGCTTGTGTTCTGTTAGCACCAAGTGTTTCTCAAATCACAGTTACTATTATGTGCAATGTTAGGAAACTCTATCTTGTTGTCCCCTTGCAATATTCAAGTGACATTTACCTTCAAAAGAATTAAGGAATTGCAGTGAGACATGTTCTGGCATAATCTTCTATTCCCGAGATTCAGATGGGGAAGAGGAAGAAAGGAGGGTGGAAAGACACAGTGTCCATAAACATTGCTTTTACTATCTTTCTTCCTAGCTGTGCCCTAAACTAACCTACTGAGAGCGATGCATAACTGCACCTGCTCAATTTTGATCCCATGTTTTGAAAAATGGAGAACTCCCTCTCAGGTGAAGAGTGAGGTAAGACAGAATTAGTCCTTAGTTTCACAATCATTTTGAGATGAGGTACTAATGATAGGATTTAGGCCTTATTAATATTTCGATAGAGCATGCAGGTAATTTGATCAAAATGCCTTTAAAATAGAACTTAATAGATATTTTGAATTTTAAATGTTACTTTTGGTATTTTTTGAAATATAACCTCCACAATTGTGGAGGTGGGTAGTAGAAATGTATTTGAAGCATCTGCTGCAGTAACACAGAGCTAAGCCACAAGAACTCCAAGGCTTCATGGGAATATTGCTTTTCCCTACACTATTAGAAATAAATAAAAACCCCAATAAAAGAAATGGGCTGGACTATAAAAACTCTGGACTATTTGAAATTCAGTCTGTGGCAAGGTGTCTGCAATGTAGGATAGGTTGTACAGTTGTTTACTTTTCCTCATTAAATGCTTTGTATTTAGGTACTGTGGCATTACATTAGCATGTTAAGAGATGTTAGTTCCCTTTCTGGAAATATAAATAGAATTGTGGGAATATAGAAGCCACAAGCACTGATTGCTTTCTTATGCTTAATTCGGTCCATGCAGCTAGGAATTTGTGTGTTTTATTTAGTATTGCTGTGATTTAAACACTTATTTTGAATACTGACTACATACAAGCCACAATAATTTCAAAGTCCCACAATTCAGAACATGTGGTGACATTTCAAGATTGTGTGAGCTGCCAGATCTGAGATGAAAAAGGAAAACTGACCCTTTCTTTCCCCAGAAGTAAGGGCTGCTCTTTCACAAAGACAAAAATGAACAGAATAACAAGAAAATTAGGCTATTACGAGAAAATCACTGGAAAGCAATAGATGCATTTACTAAAACTGTCCAAGGCTTTGGCGCTGATGGATAGTTACCATGGGGCTGACTGGCTGGAGGAATAGCATACAGATAAAGAGCCCAGCGCATCAGATGCCGTCCGTCCAAGTCCCGGAGACATCCTGCGCTCCCAGGGGAGAGCGGCACAGCCCTCGGCCGGGACGGGGCAAGGGCTTGGCACGGCACCCGCCCGCTTTCGCTCTCCTCGCGCTCGGAACTCGGCACCGCCGCCCTCCGAGTGTCACCGGGCGGCACAGCGCGCACGGGGTGCCCGGCGGGGCGGGCGGCGCTCGCTGCGGTGCCGGCCCCACCTCCCGGCCAGCCGGGACACTCCAGGAAACCCGGGCAGGTGCGGGGGCGTCGGGCGCCCTCCCCGCTCCCCGTCGCTTGTTTCTCCGGCCGGACTGGCCCCGGCGCTCACCTGCGGACGGGCACCCTCCTGCCGGGAGCGGCCCGCCCGGCACCGGCACCGCGCCCCCTGCAGCCCGCGGCCGCCCCGGGCCGCTCCCGGTCGGCAGGGGCGCAGGGGGCCGGGCCCGTCCGCCCGGCTCCGGCCGCCGGTCGGCGGCCGTGCCCCGGTCGCTAGGAGCGGGCGGCGCGGAGCGCGGCCCCTGCCTGTGGGAGGGGGCGGCGGAAGATGGCGGCCGGGCGGGCGGCCCCGCTCCGCTCCGCCAGAGCCGCGGCTGCCACCGCCCCTGTCCCGCCCCCCCGCGCCGCCTCTTTCCCCACCCTCCCGCGCCGCCTCCTCCTCCTCCTCCTCCTCCCCGGGGAGGGGAGCGGCAGCGGCTGCCCTGGCTGAGCCGGGCTCGTGTGCTTTCTCTCGGTAGGAGTCCGGGAAGATGGCCGGGGCCGAGTCGGGGATGAGCGGCGCCGGGATCCCGCTGCAGCCCCAGCCCCAAGCCCCGGCGGCGGCGGCGGGGCCGGCGGACGAGTCGTCGGACAGCGAAGGGGAGCACGAGGGCCCCCAGAAACTCATCCGGAAAGTGTCCACCTCGGGCCAGATCCGCAGCAAGGTAAGGGGGCAGGAGCCGGCCAGCCTCGCCGCCTTCGCGGCCGGTTTCTCCATCCCCATCCCCAAGCGGGGCTAACCGGGAGCTGGGGACGGCCGCTGCATCCCGCCCGCATCCCCGGGAGCGGCGGCGGGGGGTTGGGGGGGGAGGTTTGTGAGACAACCGTGCCTCTTCCTTCCTTTCCTCTCCCCTCCTCCCCGTCCAGCTGTTGCGTCCACATCTGTCCCCGGCTGGCAGGAAGAGCCCCCCGGGGCTGCGGCGCTCCGCTTGGCCGGAGGGGAAGCTGCCTGCCCCGGCAGCCGCCCTGCCCTGCCGGGCGTCCTGGGTGTGGGGGAAGCGGCGGGCTGCCTCCCTCCCTCCCTCCTTCCCTCCGGCTCCTCTTCCTCGGCGGCGGGCACCGCTGCCGCGGGGATCCCGCCCTGCCACCCTGCGGCGCGGGTGGGCTGGCTCAGCGAGCCCTTCCTCGCCACTTTCCATACCCGCTGCCCGCCCTTTTCGGTTCACCGCCGGTCGCGGGGACCGCTGCCGTGAGCCCCGCCAGAGCGGCAGGCACCGAGCCCGCGGCGGCACGTCGGGCTCCTCTTCGGGAGTGCCGCCAAGGAGGGAAAGGCGGCTTCCACTTTGAAAGGCACCTCGCGGAAAGAGAAGTAAACTTCTATACATCCTCGCTTGTGGCACTGGATGCGTAAAGCAGCTGTCAAAATTTTAGGTTAATGCAGTTTTTTTATCTGTCTAGGGCTGCCGAAGATGTCCCAGTAGAATTAACTTTTTTCATGGACGGTGTGTTTATTTAGTTTTTTCCCCCCTTGTAAAATCAACAAGCAGGCATTTGAAAGCATAAACATCATGAAACAGACTTACTTGCTGTGTAGAAGGATCCCATGACTTTCTGCAAAGCGTCGTCCACAGTGATGGGGTCTGCACAAACCCACCTTGGGGAGAGCTTATTGATGCAATGACATGAAGATCAGGGCTTTTCTTGGAAGTGTCTGTTTTGGGGGGCAAAGTGACTCCATGCAGGCCTGAACTGATCACACTTAGGGTTTGATTTCTACACAATAGGTCATGTGGTCTTGTTTCCTCTACAGAGCACCCATTAAAGTTAGTAGTTAGTGAAGTCCTGTCTGATTGGTGCTGTTCTTCCCTTGGGCTTTTGCTGCATGCGCTACGTGCAAAAGGCAGCCACCTTTAAACAGCGATTGTTAAACAGTAATGTTACTCCATTATGTGAGGTGGAAAGCAGTTTTTCCCTGAAACTTCCTAAACAAGATGTGTCATTCCATTTTGTTTCTAAATGTTAATTTTGCATTTACAGATGTTAGGCCTGGCTGAAAGGTTACTATAGTAAATCATATGCAACTGTTGCATTGTGTTGAAAACGTAGTTCTACACAAAGTTTCAGCTTTTGTGTCTTCAGAATGTTTTAAAACTTACAGAGCACAATGCCTTTATTAGCTGTAGTGGTATTAAGTGCATTTGAGTGTTTGCTCTCAAAGAGGTTGATACTTGCATAAGGAAAACCTGCCTTTTATGAATGTTATCGACACAGATTGGTGAGACTGAGATCCCAGCCAATTCTTGCCAACTGTTACAGACAGGTGGGATATTCTGTGTCTGAAGGTTGTGAATGAATGCTGAGCTGGGATAGCCTGAAGATCTAAGACAGCTCTGCAAGTCTTGCTTTTGCTTATCTTAGCTTGAGTCCCAGTTCTATTTCTGTGAATCAGATATATATAGGAAAAACTGACTGCTGACATAATTGGAGTTAAAATGTTGCTTTACTGGTTGCAATTTACAATAATATGCAACTCCACATATAAAAATCTTCCTTTCAATTTAATTAGAAGTGATATATCATTGTTAAAGATGAGACCCATGTTAAATAATTCAGTAGCACTTTATTTTATAACTCACAATGCATTATTTAAAAGTAGCTATATTTAGACAGACAACTCCCATTTAGTTTAAGGGTGTTGTATGTTTGCTGTTGTAGTAGTTGGTGATCAGTGGTTACATGAAACCACTAGAGCAAGGAACATCAGGGAGCTGCTCTTTTACCCAGCTAGTCCCTTTCATTCAAATTAGATTTGTTAAGCTTCACTTACTTGGTGGATGTGCTTGTAAGCTAAGGTTTTAATTAAATGGATTGGGTTTGTCTTACATCTAAGAATAGACTTTTGAAAGAACCCAAAGCATGTATATTACATTTATCATTGATGCTTGTGGGCCATTTAGGACTGTGCTATTTTTCTCCAGAGGTTGCTTATTACTTACTTGAAGCATTTCAGCGACATGGTATCGATTCCTTAGCTCAGAACTATACCCAAAAGTCTCCGCTGGTAATTGTTTTTATTTTACTTAAGGAAGATGTTATTTTTAGATGTTTTGGTACAGTTGATCATTTGTGAAAGCTACCATATGGTGATACTTTGCAGACAGAATCACTCAGGAGTGGATTTTTTTTAATGTGTGTATAATAAGATTTAGGAAATATATGTACAAGAACAAATCCCTTTCACTAGCACAAACAGAAGCCTAAAAACTTCTAACACCTGTAGTTCTCAAAGGCAGTTTTTACTCTTTGCTCTTTTCTTCCTAAATAAAACCAATTACTTATTTAGCTGAGGGCAGGGGGTGAATAAGAGAATAAGAAGATGAAAAGCAAGAGTATTGTATTGGCAGATATAATTGCACCAAAGTTTATTGTTTGTTTGTGATATGCTAATGATTGATTCACAGTTCTATTTAGAGCACTGTTGTCCAGTTTTGCCATAGCTTGCCCACACTGGATAGCAACTTAGCAAGCTGTTAACTTGATTTCAGTGGAACTGCTTTTACAGTCAGTTGCTAAGAGAAACAGATTGGTGATGTGGCTGGACATCATTGTGACTTCTGTTATGGGTGCAGTTTTAGTTTATGCATATTTATCTCTTAAATTTTTAGAATACTTTCAAGCATATCTGTGTCAAAATGTGGCCATTGTTAATTACCCCAAACAGAAAACTTGAAGATCAACATGTGTTTGTGTCAGCCAACTTGAGGAGGAGGGAACAGGTAGTGGTGTAAAGGACTAAAGGACTATTCTTTAGACAAACATGTTGTTTGTCACTAGGATGTTTGCTAAAGCTCCATACTTGACTGTAGAGTGACACTGTAGCAGTAGATACCTTTAGGGAAATCAGGACCAAAACTGATTAGAACTTCTGTGAGATTAAAGCCAGTATCTTTAAATGTCATCCTGGAAGCTTTTGCATCTGTGGAGTTTCTATGTGTTCCATGGAGGAAACACTAGTGAATAAATAGGTGACAGGTACTCTGTGAAATTTGAGCACTTTTGAGCCAAAATCCCTAATGGAAACAGCTTTTGGTTTTGTAATGTCTACTTATCCTTCCCCCTCATTTTGAATGACCTGAATATTTAGCTCATAAAATGTGTCTCAGTAAAAAAAAATACAAAAAAACAAAGCAACAAAACTGACAAACATTTTAAGAATATATATTTTGGATTTTTGATAACTTTGGAAAACTGTAGTCAGACAGTTTGGAAGTAGTATATATGATGATACTGGGTTACAAGCAGGGTTACATTGGAGATTGAAGTAATGGAAAGTTCTCCATGTGTGTGTTAAATTTGGCTTCTTCATTTTTAAAGATGTTGGTTAAGACAGGCAGAGTCAGTGCCTTCCTTAAACAGATGACTTCAGTTCTTGGGGCTACAGCCTGAAAACTGCCTGTCATCAGCTGGCTTCTAGTTGCTTTAAAGTTAATTGCTGTAGTGCAAAGCACATTCTTTAAAAAGATGGCCTTTCTTCAGTTCTTTATAGCAGAAACATGTCGAGAAGGGGAAGTTCAAATTAGAGCTCATGCTTTTTCTCTTTGAATTCTCCTCACCTTGAGGATCAGCAGAAGATTAATAAATGAAACAATCCCTGGGTACTTGGAAGTATAGTTCTCAGATGAGCACAGTTACACCTCCCATTCTTGTCTTGAGTACTCTGTAAAAAACTGCATATGAAGAGTAGCACTTTTATCACTGACCTAGCTTTCTATTTTAATGGCTCCATATCCAGTTAATGCAAAACCTCTGTTGGATATGCGGTTTTCTCTCAAATCAGCATTAAGTCTCTGGCCTGTGTTTATTTTTGCATGAAGCAGACATTCTGGAGCAGAAAGTACAATTTAGGAAATGCAAGAAAATGTGGTGTATTGAGTAAGATAAATACATTTGTAAGGTATGTGGGATAAAGCTTTCTTCCTCTCCTTCACCCCCAGTGGTTTTTGTTAGTAATGAAATTGCTGTAACATGGCAGATATCGTGAAACAAGACTGTGTTATAATTAGTGGAGATAATACAGTGTTGTTTAGTTAAATGGCAAGAGTTGTTACTTGAATTTTCTTATCTGAGCTATTAATATATATTTTTTTTAGATCTTAAATCATTATGGAGTAATAGAAGTAAATTAATTAAATTTCCCAACGTGGTTTTATTTGCCTTCACACCATCCATTTAGGAACTGAGCCTTCAAAAAGTTTCTAACCTTTTCCATATGGTGACATTTGACAGTGCCAAGTCCCAGCAGTCACTTCCTGTTTGTTTCTGGTATACATTTCTCTCAGTTTACTATAGCTTGTTAATTCACCTAAATGTAAAGTGCTGTGAGTGATACCAGTGTTCAAATGCATAAGCATCATTCTTTGCAATGTGATCTGTTTTTCCTTGTTTTAATGGTTCCCAATTTACTCGACTAAGTAGTGGTCCATTCCTTTCTGGTTAAGGAAACGTGATTTTTTTTTAATGCACCAGAAGTTCTCAGGAAAATGCCATGGTAGCAAAGTTTACCCCAGTGGAGATCCTTTATATACATTAGGATTGTGTGACTCTGCACAGCTTCAAAATGCGCTGTAGTTTGTAATGTACTCTGCAACTGCAGTGATATGAATAGTGTCACTAGCGAGGAAGTGCACAGCAATCGTCCTCAAGTTCTTGGCACCTGGTAGTGTTCGCAGAACAGACTGAAGGGTGCTACAGGATATCTGTCTTCAGTATTCATATTTTCCATTATTTTCATTCTGCAATTAAATTTATGTATATCCATCTTTAGTAAAATATCTCAGCAATTTTTTTTCCCCCACAACTGTTGTAAAATCTGGCAAATTTGTTTCTCTCACCACATCCTGGGGACTTTAACCTATTTTTAAAGTGAAATATTCATTAATGTGTATTCCTGATATGTGCAACACACATATGTATGCACAGGGTAATATATTTAAGTTTTGATATGGATATATATATATATGTATATATATATATATATATATTATTCTGTTCTAGAGTATGCCTGGACAAAGCAAACCAGTTTCTAGCATTAAATGATGTGCAATATTTGTTGCTTCTCATAATTGCTGTGTGTCTACATAAGCTTTCAAAATAGAGTCCATTAAAGGACAATTTCAGGCAAAGACATGATAGTTTGGGGAAGTTAAAAATGACTGAACACACGATGTAGAAGTAAGCAGGGTTAGAATGGAAAGAGTTACACTATTTAAGGCACAGTGGTCATTACCACTCCAAATTCTGACACATGTTTGTATAAAACTGAAATGAAATCTGCTAAGGCATTTTAGTGATGCATGTATTGGCAAAGCTTAAATTGCTAGCTAAGTACAAGAAAGGAGGAGCTTGTAACATTTTACAGTAGGTATTTGCAAGCAGGTCTTCATAGAATGTTGCTTTTGTGGGGTTTTTCGGTGTTTGTTTCTGTGGTGTATTTTTTTTTTTCTGGAATCTTTAAAGTATTAATGTTATTTTGTACTGTGAGATAACATGAATTACCCTTTTTTTCCTGCCAGCCAGCTGGGTGAGCTGTGAAGGTGGAAAAAAGATAATCACACTTTCATCTTTAATACAAGATTTTGATTATTTTGTGTTTTGTTCCAAGGAGCTGGAGACTGCTTTTCTGTGAAAAAGATTGGGTGAAACACTTTGAGTTTATTTTATACTTTAAGGAGAATTTCTGTTTTTTAAGAAGCAAAAAAAGAGACTTATTCAAGAATAAATGATTACTAGGAATCCCTTTCAGAGATGCCTTATCTTGTGGACTTCATGTGCAGAGTCTTGGAGACACAGACCAGCCATGCCAGAGCTCAGGAAAGGACTATTCTATATCTGGGTCTTTATCCATGTAAGGCTATATAGATCATTTGCAAACATCTTGAATTGTTTCCAGCAGCTACGTCAGAATGGAGGATGCAACACTTGTATGACTGCTGTATGACTACTGGATGACTAGCTGGACTAGCCAAATTAGTTTGGATATCTAAAGCAGAATACCTAGAATTACAGTGGTTTTTTATTTGAAGTAGTCATTAAAAGAGAAGTCTATCTGGCTATCACAAGGCCTTTTTCTGAAGGGAAGTGTTGAAATTCTCTTGACTAGCTGAAGACAATAAAAGGCAGCTTAGATCAATCTTCTTACTCTGGAGCACTCCAAAAGGCTATATATATATTTTTATTTTAAAACAATGTTCCTCTCATTTTCTTTGAACTCTGACCAGCCATGCTTCTGGTAAGGGATCTATAGAAGAATGTGTCTAGTTTGTAGACCTCAAAATCTTAGCAAAGCAAGAAGGTAATGTGTGGATTCATTGATGCTCAGCATATGGAGTTCTGGGTATAAAAGAATGCTCTGTAGTCATGCTGTTTTGGCTGTTTTCCTCTGACAGGGATAATCAAGACATAGTTTGATGTCTTGTGAGAGCACTTCAGTAGCTTACTTGCAAGGGAACCACAAGACCAGTATTTTGTTCTGGCTGGCCATTAAATTTTTGAGATTTTTTTTATTATTTGTAAAGTAGGGGGAAATGGTGTCAATAATTGCTTGAAGTTGTTGACAGCATGGCTAGTTTTGTTTGGTGTTTTTGTTTGGTCTGATACTTTGGTATCTGAACTTTGCCTTTATTAAGAGAGACAATTCTTTCTTTCACCTTTGTATTTGTCACCTTTTTACATTCCTGTTCTATCCTTTCCCCTCTGGCCTTGAAAAAATCAGTTGCATTTTCCAAAATCTTCTTTTAAAAACCTAAGAACATGTAGTGATCATAGCTGTATAATACTAAATTCAAGCCATGACTCTCAATTTGATAGCAATAGCCCAAAAAAAAAAAAAAAAAAAAAAAAAAAAAAAAAAAAAAAGGAAAAAAGAAAGTCTGGCTTGGGGGCATCCATAAATTATATTCTCTATATCTTACTGAAAAGAAGCCTCATTGTTTCTTAATGTAAACACTGCATTTATCACTGCAAACAAGTTAATGCTGACCCAAAATAAATATTGCGTTGATATGCTAAAAATAAGACCACCACATTAGATGCTATTTAAAATGAATTAAGAGATTTATTCTAGTACACCATTTGTGCACATACTGAAACACTTCAGTCACCCTGTACAGTTCTATGTGACTAATTACTTCTTAAAGTTAATCTGGTGCTTAAGTGCTCGTCAGATGTGGGTCATAAAAATTTTGTATATAAAGTCAGATCACAGTTGACTTTAAAAACTTTTACCATATAGGAATTATCGTGATATATTGCACAATTAAGAAGAAAGAGTAAAAAAATATTTTTCTAGCTAAGTTTTTGGCTTGAATAGTATCTCTGTTTAGGAATATTTCACCACTTAGACACTGAAAGCACATTAACAAAACCTGAGCTTGTACTCTTGGGAGAGTTAACATTATTGTAATGAATTCAGCAAGCTTTTACATTTGATGAGAATTTATTTGTTTATTAGATGGGCAGCATGAGATTTATGATGATCTGGACAATTCATTTCCTTGCCTTTAAGCGCTTGGGGTTTGCAAATTGTGTGAGATTGCACTACTTTATTGTCACTTAGCAACCTGAATAGGGTTTTGAAAGTGAGTAGTAGCTTGTGGGTGGCAAGTCTCCCTATATATTTCCCAGGGGGGAAGCAACAGGAGCCCCTCTGTGGGCAGCCCCCAGGAGGATGTGTGTCCTGCTCTTGCCAGGGTCTTGCTAGATGTGCTCGCTGAGGAGAGCTGGCTGTGCCCTCAGTGTCATTTTGCACTTCTGGCATAGTTCCATGCTGGGAAGATCTGCTGAGGTTTTTCATGCCTGCAGAGATTTAAGTGGTTCTAAAGGACTGTCATGCTGCTCTGGTCAGTTATGTCCTGTTGTGTGGTTGCTTAAATTTAGTAACTGAGCTTGAATGGCTTCAGTTTGACTGCTGGTAGTCCTTACTGCTGCTGTGATTCTCTGGAGTGAGAGGAAGGTCAGTGGCGTCTCTGCTTGTAAGAAGGGTGGCTTGTTCTGGTTCAGCTTGGGATGTTGGAGAGGACCAGCATGGCTATCCAGCAGGCCCAGCTGCCCATCAGGCAGAGACTTCTTTCCTCCTGTGCATACTCTCTGTTGACTGTGAGGATGGGCACATACTTCTGTGTTTGTTTTAACTCTCCCATAGAGACATCTTGCTTTGTGTTCTCTCCCTCCTTTCCTGCCTGCCTGCTGTCATGGTTTCTTCAGGAATTTGAACAGAGAAGGGGTGACATCCCTTTTCCTTTTAGTCTATGCCTCTGCAAGATTTCTCCCAATAGCTCCCATAAGGGGAGTAACTGCCAAAGACCATGAAGTTTGTTGGGTGTGGAGTCTTGGAGAGGGTGCAGATATATGAGTTTGCTTCTTTTATTACTTTCACCCTTCACTGCCTCTTCCTTCAGTGGCACTGATCAATCCTGGGAGCAGATGGTTCACTGTGGAGCTATTGACTTGAAAATTAATGCACCCTTTTTGCTGATTTTTCAGCTATTGTCATTTTTTGCCTGAAGCGTCAGGGAGCTTCACATGAGTTACTCTCTAGACAAACATTGATTGGCCTCAGTCTCAGAGATCTATTAAAGTGAATAAAAGAGAGCATGAAGGGTAAAAGGGGGTTTGCGAGTCAAGGATCTGAAAGAATATAGTGGTGTTCATGGTGTAAACAATTTTTTTTTTATTCTTGTATATAATGATGCATTTATAATATGTGGATTCTGCCTGGGATGAATGCAGAAGGGGATGCAGATCTGTAATGGGGAGCTAGTGTGATTTACTTGGGTGTGAGATGAAGAACCAATGTTTCTGATTAAATCTGAACTTTCAAAGAAGTAAAAAATATTTTCTCCATTTGCACAGCTTCTCATTACAGACAAAACTAGGAATAACTTTCAGAACCATCTATCTGATGTTAAACTTGATTTTCTTTCCCCTGAGTGAAGTTGTTCAAGAAAACTTTCATATAACCTAGAAGTTTGCATTATGAGGGTTTTACAGGGGGAAACCAGAATTTAGGAAAACCTCTTTGTGTGGCTGTCCTGGGTTGACTATATGATGCTTTTATCCCCAGTTGTCTCATTCTGAATGGTGAGTTTTGCACCTTTAAGACTGCCTCGGAGAGTGAAGGGGGGGAGAGAAGAAGCGGCAGGTTTTTTTTTCAGACACTGCACTCACTCCTCCATATTCTTGCTCCTGGACTGTGTTGTCTGCAGTGGACAGACAGTGGGATGGAGCTCTTTTTTGCTTTGAGTTAGTTTAGCTAGCCGAGGCAAAGAAGTTCGCTGGATTTTTGGTTTTTTCCTTTTTCTTTGGACCTCTTGAAACCTGTTCTGGACTGAACACCCAGGGGAGCACCAGCAACTCACACCTGTGGCCCACCGGGCCAGGCCTGGCCTGCGACATTCCAGCACCGGGGGAACTGATCAGAGACTGAGTGAGCTGAGCCACAACCCGGGGAGGGACTTTTCTCAGTTTGTCATCTCCTTTGGAGCAGCAAGGGATTTTATTGCTTGATATTGTTTAGGTTTTATTGTTTAATAAATAGGTTTTTTCCACCTTTCTCCAAAGCGGTATTTTCTCCCGGACCAGTTGGGGGGAGGGGCTGATTGAATCGGCTTTCCTACCGGAGCTCCTTTGGGGTATTCTCTCCCAAATTTGCTCTAAACCTGGACAGTGGCTCAGTGGACTCTTGGTCTTTTTTGTAGGTTTGTTTGTTTGCTTTTTAAAATTTGGTTATAAATGAATGTTGGGCTAATAAACATGATTCTGTGGTACTTCTGGAAGCAAAGAAAGAACCTGTACAAAGTCCACTGGTTAACATTTTGTAGAGAGAACATCGACCAAAATGTGCCTCAAAACTATGTGCAGGTAAGATAAAATTTATACCTGAGATTGTTTGCTGCTTAGGCTGGTGGTCTCCAACCCTCTCCGATCCACTGGCAAATAATCTTTCAGAAATTTAAAAGCAGGTTGTACAATTTAGGGTCTGTGTGTGTATCCTATCTACTAGATGACAAGTTTTTCTCTTGCCCAACTTGGTAATTCTATAAAAGGCATTAAAAAAATCTTTCAGGCTTCAGAGGGTTGTCAGCTTTCTGTCTGTGCTGCTCATGCTGCATTGCAAGACTCTGTTCTGCTTCTTCTTCAGCATTTGAAAGAAACTGAAGATACTAGTAAAGTACAGAACTTCTGACGAGCTCCTGTCAAAAGCAAGCTATTAAATGTGCTGGCAATGTCAAGCTGTATGTTTAAAGACCTGTCTTTAAAAGTGCTTTCGTGTATTATCTCATGTTACCTGCTGTTGCCAGGTAAATGCAACTGCAGTGAATAGCTTTTATGTAAAAAAAAAAAAAAAAAAAAAAATTCTAGCTTCCTTAAACTTTGCATTTTTCCACAGTTGTGATCATGTGTGTGCTTCAGATGATCTTACTTCTTGCATAGAGAACAGTATTTATAGCCCAGTAGTTCTGTGTGTGTGCATGCAAACCAATTCTTTATTTTTTTGCTTACACTGTTTAGGGTAAAAAAAAGATTTTTTTTTTCCATATTTAAAATATTTGGTTGCTGTGTGCACCACTGAGGAGGAGATAAAAAGAGTTAACATCATGGGTTCTACTCCTTCATCAACCAGGGATCTGCTGCCAACAGATTTACAAAGGGCTCTTATTTCAAATTACCCTTTGAGATTTTGATAAATCTGTGTCCCTGAGAGGTTTTCTCACAGTGAGGTGTTGGAAATGACCAGGAAATCTTGTATTTTTCTATTTGAGTAAAAAGAAATAAACATAAATCATAGCCAGGGCAAGAGGCATATGAGCTTCTGCTGTATTTTCTTAAAAATGATTATACCTTTTCTTTGAAATATACCCCAAGGTTATTTGTAGCTGATCTACAGTTTAAATTACTGTGTGTAGGTGTGAGAGGTTGTAGAGAGGGACTTCTTATAGAAAAAAAAAGTTTATGAATGTTACAGGATCATAAAGATAGTCTGGGTTGGAAGACACTTTGAGAGGTCATCTGTCCCACCCCCATGCTCAGATCAGGGAGGTGTTCAAGGCAACATTTGGTTGCCCAGAGCTGTGTCTCTCTGAGTGTCTTACAGATCGATAGACTGTGGTTCCTGATTTATTACAAATTAGGTATTCTCTCTTCCTTTTACACAATTCATGAGGATAACCTGTGTCTGCTGGGGCAGATTTGTCAGTATTTAAAGGCCTGATTAAATACCTTCAGGAGCAAAAAAAACCCCAAACCCAACAAACACCCCCCCTCCCGTCAAAAAACCCCACCATTAAAACAAATTTAAGAAAGGTCTTATAAAAGGAAAGTGCCTTTCTTTTTCCCTCCCATACCTCATAACATGTGGCAGGAGTGAGATGATGTGGTTGCTGTCTATTTATAGATTCAGTAATGTGCTAGTGTACACTTATTACACCTAATTAAGAGCATTCTAAATTACTTGTTGTTTGCATTACAGATACAGCTATATGATTGCAGATCAATGGCATGGAATTATGTCATGCCTTATCAAGGTCTAAAGTCTTTCTTCTCTCTCTAAATTAAACCTCCCAGTCCTGATTACTTTTTTTGAAAAGTCTCCCTACTATGGCTGTGATTTATTTGCTGTGAGACTGTTTGTATGCTGATTTAGTTAATATTTGAGAGCTAGATTTTGAAGGACTCAGGGCTCGGGAAAGCTGGGATGTGCTGTAAAAGGAAATTGCAAGAATTTAAATAATTGCCCCCTTTAATTTTTTTATTTGTTTGTTTCTAGTTTCATTCTGTATCACATTTGATGACCTTGAATTTGACAAAGGTGTATTTGAGGGTGCCTGGCTAGTGCTACATCATTTTGACCATTCTTCTAACATCACTGGGTCTGGCCTTGGAGGTTGATATTCACCTCTTAGAGGTGGTGAAAAATGACTCAGAAGTCTGAGTATGGTACAGAAAAAGACCCAAATAAATGCAGCAACAAAATGCGTGGCACTGGGACTTGATAAAATGTAGACTTCTTGACTTCTTGGTCATTCATGTTCTGGTTATGCTTTTAATGCTTTCCCTCTGGTAAGTTTATCGTGGAAACTGTTATCAAGCTTTTCAAGCTGCGCAGTTTAGTTGATAGACTATGTCTTTTGCTTGAGCCCAAGCTTCATTTTTCATTTTATTTGACCTTCACTGCATAAACTTTGTAGGTTGTTGCTAACACCACTCATCAGTTTTAGCACAACATATGATGGAGAAATAGTGATTTCAGCTCTTCTCCCCAAGGAGTTAAGCAATACTAAACCTCTGATTCTTGGTGTGTGCAGAATTTTGTCATGTATGGAAAAGCACTTCTATGTTTTTCTTTCATTGGAGAGATATGTAGTGTAATTTAGGCAAAAATAAATTTATAGTAAGATATATGACAAAATTGCAGTATCCACAGGGACAAAAAGGTAGCTGGTAGCACTGAATGTTCCTTGAAACCTAAGGTTTAATGGTGGCTTTTGTTTTAATTTCTAAATTGCCTTATTCTTTGATGGAAATGTTGACAATGACTAGCAGTATCTTATAATAGACTTAGTTTTTCTGTTCTTTAGAGTCTCCTAAATTTCATTGAATCTGCACTTAATTTTTGCTCTAGGGAATGGAGCTTTCAGGGGGGATTTCTACACATGCTATCTGAAAATTGCTTATTCTCAGTTTTAACAGAGGCACTATGATGTTCTTAATCGATAAAAATAAAATTGTCCTTTTATATATCAGCAATAAAATGAATTCTAAACTGACACAAGAATATGGTCTTGCATGTTTTATTGCTCAGAGATAATATATAGTGAAAGCTCATTTGAGAGTATTCAGGAAAATACACTGCTCATCATTGCAGTCTCTTGGCAACCTGTGCTGGGTTCATTGCATATAGTCAAGCAGCTGCCTGAGCATTGGTGGGAGGTTATCTTTGTTATTTTCACAAGTTGCATAGAGGAGAGTTTGATTTGAAATGTCAGCATCCTGGATTTGAACAATGGGGATAGATCTGCTTAACGTTACTAAAAGCTTCAGTGTAAAAGGTGCCAGATGCAAAGGACACTGCACATTTCATCAGTGCCCGTGAAATGGAATTTAATGTGTGGAACAGCTTCCTTTTGAAGGTAGATCAAAGCAGAGGCAGAGGATTGTTTGCAAACAAGAAAGTAATTTAAGAGCACATTTTTTGGGTCAATGTCTTGGAGTCCTGGAAGTACACATCCCAATGAATGCTTAACTTAACCGTCTGTCTCAGTGACCTCTAAGTCTTTTGGGCCTCGACATGGGCATAATGTTGCCAATGAACAGGACTGTTCTTACCACTTCTAAGGGTCTCTTCATGTGGCATCACAGCCAACAGAAGCTTAAGTGAAGGCTTAGTGAAAGAGAGGGTGTTCCGTGCGTCAGCAAGGAGGGATGTAGTACTTAAATCACTCATATGTAAACCCTTGCTTCAGACAGACAACCAGACACACAGAAATAAAAAGTATCTCTGGAGTAGAAATAAGAGGTGAGAAGTGTGATTTTAGTGCTTTATGCAGACTTCTTACTATGCACCTAACCTTCACAGTAAACAGATAACACTGCAAAATTTTATAGCAAATAAGCAGCAGGATTTACGTGCTTGTAAATTTTTCTGGCCGCTGCACATGTGTGCCCAGAAATACTGTGGGGCAGCTTGCTCAGTAAAATTATCTGTGGGAGTTCCATGTCCAGCTCCGTATCAGGTATTGCCTGTTGTAATGGCTTTGTGACAGCTTTTCTCCCGGAAGAGAAGTGTTTACAGGAAAGGCTTTATTCTGTGGGTGGATCTTAAAAGGGATGATATTGCCTTGAGGGCAGTGTTTGTTCTCTGAATTTTTTCATTCTTTTTCTGCAATCTGAAGCTTCTGAGACACTCCTTGTTTTCCTTGTTTTTTTTCAGGTACGTCTCTTCCATTAATTTAGTGTATTTCTAATTGCTACTGTTGGAGCTGAAATAGAAAAACATGACTGCTTATCTTAAAAATCCAGCTACCCCTTTCCATCTTTCAGGAGTGAAATGATGATGTCCTAAGCTTTATATGTTTTTGAGGATAAGAACATGTTTTGATTTTAAAACATTTTTTACCCTAATCATTTGCTACACAAACAAGGAAGGTGTAGTAGTCTCATGGGACCTGCCATGAGTGGGCTGTTTGAAGTTGTTTTCTGTTCTTGTGGTTTTCTTTTCTGAAACAACTGGATAGCTTCAAAGGGCCTGTGTTGCAATGAACACCAGGGTAGGGTGCTGGGCCACAGTGATGATCAGATATGGCAAAACACTGATCAGCAGCTACTTTCTTGGCTGGGATGAATGTCATTACCTCTGGTGAAAGGAGCAGTGTAGGAATCTGTGCTCGGGCAGGATCTGTGCTCTGCCTGCTCATTAAAAGGAGGCACTCTCTTCCAACTTTGGTGAAACAACCAGCCTTTTTGGGTGTAAGTGGATGCTCTCACCTTTCTTTTTACAGCATGTACTTCACAACTCCTTTTCCAGTAAAACTGTGCCTCTACATGTGGTGGTGGTGGTGATGATGATGATTATTTTTATTGCATCATGCTTAACCACTTCAGCTGATAATGTCAAGGAGATGTCTCTCAGGAGGAGAGCAGTGTCACAGTGAGGTGCCCTTGGTAGCCCTAAATGAACTGCTTGCCTTCTGGATCCAGCGCAGCCCTCCTGGGCTTTGTTCCTAACAGAGCTAATTAGTAGGGGTATTACGTCATGCTAAAGCAGTTATCTTGCTTCCAGTTACAACATGCTTCATTTAGCAATAGCTCACATATCTCTTCAAAATACAACATGGTATTGTTTAAGCCAGTCCCAAAATACTTAGGAGGAAAGATTTATAACAGGGTGGTCAGTTCTGCTTCCTTATTTCTTTGGTCTTTGCACAGTGCTGAATTAGCTCCTCATTTTGAGGGGACTTCTTTTACACCGCTTGCAGGCCTGTTTTCTACTCCTCCTCTTTTTTTTGCTTGTCTTTGTGTCACAACCAATCTCACCTTTCTTCATCCTAACCAGCCCTTGGTGTTTTGCTCCCTCACTCAAAGTAATGATTGCTGGAAGAGTACCCTGCCTTCCCTTCTCTCTGTGCTTATTTAGGAGTGTGTTAACTGACAGACTACATGAGAAGGGATTTGTGTACCTCCACTTTACTAGGAGAGGAGAATCCAAAGCTTAATGTGTTCTGTGTAGGAACAGTATTTGCCTTTTACTGCCTGCATGGTACAATGAAATACCACTAAGCATTGTGCAGCAACACTTCAGAAGCATCTTGGTAATCACCTTACTTCATTCAGGATCTGAGATCACTGGAAGTGGAAAATGGCAGGGTGGTTGGACCTAGATAATCCGTAAGGTCTCTTCCAACCCAAGCTGTTCTAGGACTCTACAATTCAATGAAGAACTCCTGTTTTCAACCTCTTCATTTTTTTTTTGTAACCTGTGTCCCCATAAAGATTTGGTGTAAAGCTCAAGCAGAAGTAGATTCAAAGTGCCCTAGTCCAAGTAGAAATGCTGACACTTTGAGGTGGTTTAATCAGGATCAGAACTTTCTTGGTACGGAATTTTCCAATGTGTGTTTGTTGCCTTTTTTATTTGTTTGTTTTGTTTTTAATTGTCCCTTGACCTAAGAAATACAGTTATTGTCGCTAACAACACTGTTATAACACACAGTGACAAAATCCAGATAACCCGAAATTGGGCTGACACTTGATCCTTTACTCACACTATTGTTCCATAATATTTTTTCCTCCATGACATCATGAACTATGAAAGTGCCAACATTTTTTTTAACTGCTTAGCCTTTTCTTCCTTCATACTATAACCTTTATGTTTAAAAATAAACTTTTTTTCCTTTTTTCTTTAATTAAAAAAAAAATTAGTATACATTTCAAGAGGAGTCTGGTGGCCATGTGAGAATGCTTAACATCTGTGGTGCTTTACCACCAAATATTCCAAGCAGTTGTCACATACATTTATCTGCAGGGGTACAATGACATTTTTCTCAGCAGCTGTATCCATGACAACAACTGGGAAGGTCCATGTCTCCCCTTTAGTTTTCAGAAGAAAGTGAATTCCTACCTTCCTAATGAAAGACTCAGAAGCAAAACATGTGCAATTTTAATTGTGGCATATTCTCTTCAGTCATTCAATAATGACCACTCCCGAGTGTTTGAGTATCAAAAGTATAGAGAGAAGAACAAGTGTCTGTTTCATGACCTGCTATAACCAAGGAAGAATTGTGGAAGTATTTGAAAAATGAGGGTTCTCAGGAAGTTTATTTCATTTTCAGTATGGAAGTCTGCACAAGGTATGTAACTTAAACACTTATGATCAGAGATATGCGTAGGAGTGTATCATTTCAAAAGGCATTTTTGTACCACAACAGAACCACTCTCCCTGTGTGCCTAACAATCAAAGTTGCTCCCGAGTAGTGCACTGTCTGTCTGCCAATGTCACCTTTAAATCTAGTGAACAGTATGTCAAGAAGTACAGAAGCAGTAGTTGGGTCAGCTCTTCAAGAGCACTCAGCATCCAGTGCATCCAAAGTGACTTATTTGCATGCCTTAATGGAACTTGTTGGTGCTGAATGCTCTTGAAAATTTGAGTGTTTAAAGCAGTTTGTTATCATGCACAGAGCAGAAGATGGAGAATAAAACAAGTAACTTTATTTTGCCTTTAACAGAAATTTGAGTTCAAGGACAAGGCTAATATTCACATCCTCCTAATATATGGGCTGCCAAAAAGCAGTAATTTCTTCAGAGATGAGATTTTGATTGCTACGAAAATGAAGGTATGAGACTTACTGCTTTGGGAGACTTAACATCCATTTTGACATGTCTTCATGGTGTCAAAGAACAGCATACTTTGTAGGCTGTTCTCACAAGTAGTCTCTGGACCTCCAAGAAGAGCCAACTTATACCAGATTTTCAGATCACTTATTGCTTTAGGAAACAAGAAACACTATGACAGACGGTAGAAGTATTTAAATTGATTTATTCATAGTTACCTGTACAAATACTGCCTATTTTTTCCTCAGATGAATGAGAATGTGGGAAACAGGAGAGGAGACAGCTTGCTTACTGTTTTCTGTGTCTTGCTTCCTATTGAGGAGTGGGGAGGGGAAGGGCAATTGGTACCTTTAGTTTTTGTTAAATTTCAGGAGAACAGGGAGGCCACAGAAATGATGGAAGGAGATAGAAGGGCTTCTGAAGAACATGTTGAGGAAAGCCCAAATCATTGCCAAACTACAAAGAGATTTACCCTTACCTCTTTTTAGGTGGCTAGGGAGAGGTTAGCATACAAAGCTTTTAAATGTTTCACTTGGTAGTTCTGAATTTTCACTATTTGAAGTTTTTTATACATTATAATGAAGTATTATTTCCAGGATTCAGAGTTGTTTTGTGCCTTTTGCTATGCTCACCTGGAGGAAAAGGAGGTGGAGGCTGGCTGGCTAATGGTTCTGTTATGCTACCAAACATCAGTTCATGACTGTTCAGGCTAAGATCAAAAGCTTTTCCATTCCCAGGCAAGAAGAAGGAGAGGCAGCTATGACAAACTTAGGAATCCCAAAGGATAACCTGGATCCTCCTCTTGAGAGGAGGAATCATTCCCCAAAAGAGAGAACAGCATGTCTGGAGAGTCTGTTACAAAGTCATCACATGGAAAATCTGTCTGTTTACCCATCAGGGCATACACAACCCTGGCTTATCTGATGGTTTGTGAGAGAAGTTGGAGGCAAGATAGAAGCCCTTGGGAAGGGGAGAGAGAGCCAGATTTATATGGGTTTTGGAGTGGAATAAAGATAGGTCTTTTCTACATCATTATGAAGCTTCTGAACTGTTCCATGACAGGAAGATCAAAAGACTTCTTGCTGGAAAGGATGTTGGGATGATGTCTGTTTTGTTTTGAGCTCCCAGACTACCAGCAAAAGACCGCTGTAGATCTGTCCCAGTGATTCAAACCCTAAACCTTTAATCTTTCTTTTTGAACAGCTTCTTGTTCACAATTTTAGTGAATGAAGTAAATGGAAGTTCTTAATCTTGGCAAATTCATGGGTATGATAGAGAGTATGACCCTCTTATTCTTGCAGGAAATGAAGAAAACCAATTAATTGGAAAAGCAATTAAAAAGAGATCACTTCTGTTGCATGAGCAGAGTTGCCTTTAAGAGAACTTTGATTTTGATTTTGCAAACAAAATTGGCAGGGTAAGAACTGGCTGCCCTTTTTGAAATCTCAGTTTCTCGCGTAGTTTATTACTGTGGGACTTGTGAAATGTCCCTAGTCCTGGTTTTGTGTCCACAGACATCTTCTATTGGAAGTGTTTAACCAGAAGAAATGTATGTACAGTAAATGACATGCGTTTTTAATAAGATGACTCCAGAGAATGACCTTTGGATGCAGCACATTGGCTGGGCATCTGCCAGGCATTTAAGGTTCCTCTCTGTTTCTCAGCTATGAGTGGCATGGTTGGAGGGGTCAGCTTCCCTTTTCTGGGGGAACTGATGGGCAGCACCTGTCACAGTGAGTCAGCAGGGTTGGCCTGGCATTGGCTGTGGCATTCCCGCACCTGTCAGGAGCGGGTGCCAGCCAACCTTTGACAGTGTCAAAGGAAGTAGTGATTCAAGAACAGTGGCACACTCTGCAGTCAGTATTTTACTGCTGTGTCCTGAGTTAGGGCCCTAGGAATCTCCTCCCATCCCTGTTATTAGGAACGCTGTGCTTGCTTCTGTTCCACAGCTTGGTTTTCTTTTAGCTTCTACATTTGTTACATCATTTCGTTGCGAATGATGTTTGGTTTATGCTGAATGCATACCTGATGGAACTACTCATTTGAGTTCTTGGTCTCTATGCCAATAAACAATATACCTTGGCAGTGCCCAGCATTTTTTCCCAGTGAATGTGTCAATGGCTTCAGGGACTGGATGGCAGTAAAAACTCACGGATGACCTTGAAATAGGTGTATTTTTAATAATTGCTCCACTTGCTTGGGTTTTTTTTTTCCACTTTGTAGCTTTTTGTCCAACAAATTTATCAAAGCCAGAATCGTAAGTTTTCTGAGAAAAAGCTGTATGGAGCCATAATTCAGCAGTTCAATGAACTTCTTAGTTTCAAACCTTAATATTGCTTCAGTGAATCAATTTATCAAGAGAACAGGCTATTTCACTAGAAAGATCTGAAAGAGGGATAATTAACTCTGTAGCTGGTTCTGTCTGTCTGTCTTTTGTCCAGTGGAGTCTGGAAGCAACTTAATAGAATATAAAGTATTTAAAATTTCATTATCTAAAATTGCTTTCCTTAATTCCATTCACTTTACATGTTGTAACACTGAATTAGTATATATTCTGTTCAGAGCTGCTAATGAACTACATTCTCTTTACCTGGTTACTCCTAGGCTTCTCTAATAAAGTAATGAACTAATAACCTTCAGAGTTGAGGTACAGCAGATGTATCTGGAAAGGTGTCTGGTAATAATGGTGATAATAAACAAAACAGATTGTCATCTGTTTTGTTACAGATAACAAACAGTGTAACAGTGGAAAAGAGTCCAAACTGTGGGGTTTTTTGGGGGGTTTTCTTTGAGACAAAGGAGTCTATTTTTTGATATATATAATTTTCCAGCTAAACCTTCTGCCGCTTAGGTTCACATTGTCCACATATCATGTCCATGCAACATTTATTAAGAGGTTTTTTTTTGAATAATTGCTTCACAAATGCAAATATTAATACATTTTTCATTATCTTTTATAATGCTTTGCCTTCAAGAAATTGCTTTATGATGCAAATAAATATAGATAATATCTGTCATCTGAGATGCTTTTAACCATCTGTCTGAATATAAAACCATAGTGCTTTTTGAGGTGAAAATAGATTGTCAGAAAAGCTATATGAAAAATTTATTTAAAAGCTATTTTGCTAAAACAAATTGTTTTACATAAAAGTTGTGCAATACATACAGCTAACATAAAGTAATACAGGCAAATGCAGTTTTTGTGTTGTGAATGGGATTATCTCTTTTATAATCTCTAGAAGGAGTAGTTAAGATGGGATTCATGTCTCTTCATTTCACTAATACCAGGTTAGTCATCTACCTTGTTACCCACACTCCCTCTATAGCTAGTGGAAAAAAAAGGTGCTTCTCCAAAGCAATTACTCTACTTGCAATCCCCATATTTTGGGCTTCCCTTTTATTTTTCATCACTTCCTATTATCTGGCCAGATTTTACTTTTTTCAGTCAGTAATGGGACTTGCTAACATGGAGCCTGATGGATGTCAGGGATTTCTGTAGGATATTGCTCCTTCCCTCATCCCTCTTCACAGTAACTTAGTTTGGATGTGTAGTAGCCATTCATTCTCTTCTGCTGTAATGTATGTACCTGCTCCTGGTAGTTGGATATATCTATTCCATTTCCACAAAGGTGACAGGTTTGGTGCTCAGCAGGAAGGGAGTTACCAAATCCTACCTAGCATTGAGGTCACCTCCTAAAATGCTGTATTAATAACCTTAGAAGAGCTGGTTAAATAAGAACCTCAACAAGGTAGTTGTGTATTTGGATAGCGAGAGCAATTCAATCACAAATAACTTTCTGAATGCTCACAGTCAGGTTTTCACTCCCTGTTCAAGGCAAATCTCACAGATCTAATCTTTCTCATGCCCTTTTCCACTCATGAAAATGACTTCTAATAGGGTAGTTCTACCAGTTTAAGACTGATGTGTAGAAGTATAGTGTCAAGTGTTTTGTGATTTATTTTGTTAATATCTTCATGGAAGGTATGAATCAAAATGGCACAGGAAAGGGAATTGCATTTTCATTTACTAAGTATATAAATGAATTGAATTTACACAAGACTTAGGAGCTCAGCTGACTTCTACAGAGGCAAGCACTGTATATTAGGCATTAAAATTGTTATTTGCAATACAGGGAAAATATATATTGTAAGGAACACCTAAGCAATTTTACTTTCCTTATGTATAAGTAAATAGGTAATATGTGTAGAAGAGGCACATTTAATGAGAACAAAGGCAAGTGCCATTCCTTGGTTCTGGAATGTAAATAATTGTTTTTTCTGTATTAGAAGGTTGCTTTAGTCAACTCCTGTTTTGGATAGGAAAAGATAGGTTTTTTTTTAATACAGGCACTAGTTAAAGATGGCAATAGAAGCTTTTAGGATGCATAGACAAGTTAAGGTGTCGTGTCAAGTGGCTGAGGTGACCTGGGGAAGGCAGAGGGCTTTTGTTCAGTAAATATTACAGTATTTTCACTTCTTCATGTTGCTTTATGCTTTTTCATACCCATCCTTCACTCCAGTGCATTTGGACTGCAGTCACTTGTGTCATTGCACCCACCCTCCTTTTTCTTCCTATGTGTCATTATCCTCCCTTTTCTATATTTTGGATTCCTACCTGTGTCACTTGCGCTTTTCGTATTTCAGTCCTTAAATTACCCATGGGTTAGAGGTCATTGCAAGAAGGCTTTTGTGGGAACATGAAAGCTGCTGGGAGATGAGCAGAAATGCTTTATTTTCTGAAATAGAAAAGAGCATATTTCATCATCATGACCCCCCATCTCTTAACCTGACCCCCTGGGTAGGCAGTGAGGATGAACAGGAGTGGCTGCTCCCTCCTTCAGACTCCTGGATGGCTCTATCTGATGTTTCCCTCTAGTCTGAACCACGCCAATGCTGATAAGAAATGCAGATGTTTAAAAATATCTCAAATAGCTGAAAATATTTGGAGTGTAGCTTTTTATTTACTCGTAGATGGAAATTCTTTTTTCCTTCAAAGTGTTGTGCTCATGGAACATCCCAAACTGGAAGCTCAAAGTTTTGCTTTATTTAGCAGCATTTCGCTCTGCAGTTTAACCAATCGGGTGGATCCTTTCTATATTAGATTATGTGGCGAGTAATAGATCTGGCTGAGGGCAGTGGCACATAAAAACCCTGAGAGGCAGAATAGCCACAGTACATACTCGAAATCTTCTGTTTTGCAGATTTGTGGGAAAACTCCTGGGAAATAAGAGTTAGACTAGACTTTTGGTTTTGTTGAAGACATAGCTCTAGAGAATCAGTGAAGCAAGTAAGTATTGTAAGAATATTAAGCTTGTTAACTCTTAGGTTTGTATCTGTAAAACCAGGCTTCTCTATAAAGGCAAATGTGTCATAGAATGATGGATTTTAACTGAGGTAATATGAGCAGTAATATAAATTCAGTGAACTTGTGCAGTGAGCATAATTTCTTCTAAAACAGATGCGTTTTATAATCAGACGTGTTTTATATATTGGAAGAAATCTCACTGGTTTCAGTATTTCTCAGCTCTTCTGGTCTTATGTCTATTAATGCTTTATGTTTTGTTTCATTGTCATTTTTATTACATTTTTGTATTAATCTACAGCTGTCTGTCTTTCTCTCTGTAATGGATGCCATTATCTGTACCTGATTTACTTTAGTAATATGAAGTGGATATTTTGTTATTTGTGTAGCACCTGTCTTATATTTTCTTTAAGTGGAGGTATATAAATGTCACTTACCTGAAACTATTTTAACTTCTTCCTCATACTGTTTTCTTCTCAAACTTTTCATACTCACCAATAATAGCAAAGATCCAGAATATTGCTGTGCAGGAATCAAACTAACATCTTTGTGTTGTTGCTGGAGGTATAAAAATATTACCCTAGTTTTATTTTGATCCCATTTTTTATGATGATGAAAATGATTAATGTTGAATGTTTAGTGTAAAACATTGCACAGTGAGTTATTACAAGAGAAATGCTCCATGGTTTGTGGCTGCCTTCATACTAGTTTCCTTAATTATTATGTCAATTAAAAAATACGTTTTGGCAACAGCTAGATCATCAGCTTTCTTTTGAATCTTTTTACACAAAAGTCAGATACTTTAAATCTTACTGAAATAACTATGTACTTGACGTTGTTGGAACAGGTATTTAGAACCTGTCAAGGAGAGTATTATACTATGTTGCTGAATACTTACTGATGTGTGCTAGTAGATAAATTGGTAGTTTAAAATACTTTATTTTCAAAGCACAAAGAAGCAAGATAAGTTGCCTGTTGAACACGCAGCTGCATTCTTCTTTTACCTACATTACTCTTAAATGTGACTATTAAATGGCAACTCAGCATTGTATAGTATTAAGCAATTAAATAGGTTTGGTTTATTGATATCTATTATTATGCAGATTCTGTCTTCATTGCTGTGAAGCAGGCATGTCCTCTCAATATCATCATCATCAAAAACAACTTCTTTAAATTGTTCATTTTATTAAAGATTTCTTGTAAAAAACTGTAAAATACTAAACATAAAATTAAATCAAAGAAAAAAACCCTCTTTCAGTCTTGCGTAAGTTTCCCATGTGAGTACTACAAGAAATACTGTAAAAATGGGAAGCCCATTTGGAATCAATGAAGTATCCCCACAGGAGGAGGGGAAGGTTTATATTATCATATCTAGTTATGTACTATCATATAGATGAACAGACAGACTTCCCAAAGATTAAGGCAGATTAAGCACATGGGTTGTCTCTGTGATGCTTATATGGTTATGGAAGATCCGCCTGCTAGGATGTAGAGTGAAAATGCTGGATAAGGAAACAAAGGGAAAACCTGAAATAAATCCATCAAAAAAGTGCACAAGTGCATTGCGTTGTTTGCAGGAGATTTTGGTTAGTTCAAACTTGTATCAAAGCCATGAAGACTATTAAGTCCATTATACAATGGAGCTTTTCCTGGTCCTGTGTTTGATACATCTGTCATGCTAAAGAAGTTTACTCCAGTCTACTTAACTGATGAGGTTGCATGACTTTCTAATATGTTTGAAAATTCCATCTATTTTTTCCCCATCTCAGCTTCACTGAAGAGCATATTTCATCAGAAAGCTTAGTGATTTTCTGTGGTTTGGACAGAGTTTTGCAGAACCATTAGGAATTGCACTTTCCTCGGATTTTAAGTGAGGTTTTGCAAGTTCTTTTTCTTTTGTGCCTTCATTGCAATGTTTTTCACTCAAATTACTGGGGTGGTGAAACCATACTGATTCTATTAATTATTGGTATCTGCATTCAGAGATGAATCATAGAATCATACAATATTCTGAGTGGGAAGGGACTTACAAATTAAAGCCTCCCATGGTGCTTTGCTTTGAGGTTTTTTGGTTTGTTTTCTTTAAATTCTGTTTTATTTTGGTGTTGCCATTTGCTTCTCTTAATTATGCTGGTGCAGTTTTATGCTGTTCTCTGTAAATGAGATCTTTGATATGATCTGGGATGAAAATAACTTAAGAATTTTTTTTTTAAACTCAGTTATTTCATTGATCCAGGCTGAATCACCGTAGCTGACAGAGGGGTGGAATACAGGTCATTGTATGGGGGATGGAAATTAGGAAGGAGAGGGTGAACACCTTTAGGCTGAGTTTGCAAGCAGGAGCCCACCTGTTGTGCAACCAAGTTTCCTACCTTGTCAAGAAAGAGAGAGGAAGATGCCTCTGAAGGCCTCCAGAGGGAGATCCTGTCCACCTCAGCTGAAGTGCCTCAAGTTTAAAGGGGATTCAGAGTAAAGCTTATAGTATAATTAAGATTACCAATAAATTCCATACCAGCTGCTGCAGCTCTATCATTAAAAATGTCTAAAATAACGTAGATTAATTTCCCATGAAAAAAATCTATTTAAATTTCCAAGTTAAAATAATTTTTAGTTTAACCTTATGATGCTAAATTTCACTCCTTATATTCAGATATTCCTATTTATAAACATAAAACTGCATGTCCCTAAATATATGTGAAACAGGGAATATGTTTTATTTTTCATCTGTGCTCTATGTTGATATCCAGATTGCTATTTAAGGAGATACACTGTAAAGTAAGGCAAAACAGCTAAAAATAGGACCCACTAACTAATACACACTCATCCAAATAGAACATGTGGAAAACTTCCGTTGAGCACGCTGAAGATTAATTTTACAAAAAAAAAATTATGTTAAACTGGGGATAAACAAAGCCTTTTAACAGAGGAGGAGAGCTATGCCAGTCTATTAGTTTAAAACTAGCAAGGAAATGGGGAAAGGAAGAGAGAGGTTTATGCAGCCTGTGTGGTGAACTTGGTCTGGCTCAAAAATAATTGGGGAAAAAAATTGGGAAGGAGAAGCAAGTGAGAGGAAAGCTGGGATGTTTTCTTAGGGTGTGTCTGTATATCTGTTGTTTTCATGTCATATCAGTCCAGTGGTGAACTTAGAGTATCTCCAGTTGAGTGATTGGAATTTGAGAAACAAATTAGAGATTTCATGATGCCTTCAAGTGCACTATCAGAACAAATACTTGAATTCTGATTTTTATATTTTTGGCACACACATTTTTTAATCCTTTTTATTTTTTTCTGTCAAAGCAAATATTTTCATTTAGGTAGAGCATTTTCTGCCCACTGGTGTTAAGTATTTTATTGGATTATTAAGTCTAATTAAAAAGGTCAGATAAAGGAGAAACAATCTGTTTTGAAATGAGATGGGGAAAAAAGATATTAGCAAAAAAAGTAAATACATTTTGTTGAAAAGGCAGAAGGTTAGAAGGAATGAGTAAGAGAGTAAGGCATGATCTGTGCTACCAGTCTTGGTTGCTATAACCAAGCAAGTTGGAACAGACCTGCAGTGTACCAGGAAGTGAAGACCAATTATTTGTAGAGCATGAATTATGTGGGAAGGAGAATAAAGTCCAATCTTTCTGCTTCATTTAACCCAAGTGCTGAAATTTGTACAAAGGCCTGGTTACACTGCCCTTTTGGTCTATCACTAGAGTGAGGATGAGGTTAAAATTTCCATCAAAATAGCGTAGTATTTTGGCAATAGAGTAGATTCCAGTATCTTGGATTGTGTTGTTAATTTAAATCACAGTTTAAAGCATACCTCCTTATTTTGGGCCTCTTGATAGTGTAATGTGTCTCCATCACTAGGGTCAGTTCTGCTTTTAGGAATACGGACACTTTCTTTGGTACAAGAACCACAGAACCACAGAATGGTTTGACTCAAAGGCACATTAAAGATCATACAGTTCCAATCCCCCCACTGGATCCACTAGATCAGGTTGGCCAGAGCTCCATTCAGCCCTGCCTTGGGTACTTCCAGGGATGGGGCATCCACAGCTGCTCTGGGCAGAGGTATGAGTCCAGAGGAGGGCCAACAGGTTGATGTATGTCCTGTATTGGGGAGCCCAGAGCTGGATGCAGTATGAACAAAGGGAAGAATTTTTTTCCAGAAAACTACTTTTGAAGAAGCTTTCATTAATACATTTTTATAGGATATTCAAGGGAACAATTTTAGCTTGTATGGAACATAAAACAGAGAAAATAAATTCTCTAACTGAGGAAAGAAAGGCAGATTAGATGACTGTTACGCATTGAGTAGGTGATGTTTGGGGACTGGGATGTTTTATTTCCTATGAGATTTTTTTTTTAAAATTTAAAGCCTGTCCTAACCAGATTACCAAGCAATGTTTCCTTATTCATCCAAAGGAGAGCAACTGCATGCATGGGACTATATATAAAGTAACTGTACCTTCGTATTGCACTGAGACATTTTACAGTGTATGAAATTCTGATGTGCGGAGCTGAGCCAGTTGACTGTGCTGATCAATAAAAAGATGAAACATGAATTGCTTGAGAAATAATTGAGTGTTTACAATTTGTAGAAAAGAAAGTGATGAATGCAAGCAAAAAGCATTAACTTGTAGGAAATAGAGTCGATCACTCTGTAGACAGGCAGCTCTTGCTATTTGTTGTGAATACTCTCGTTTAATAATTATAACTCATGTTAATTCAGAAAACAGGTGTTTAAACTGATGAGAACAAATCCATTGTTGTGTTTTGCCAGTTCTGTTGTGCATTTTTAGTTCAACTTCAGTAAATAAAGTCCCAGTGCAGTTAGTGGAAACCCTGGGGTAAGAGTCAAATGAAGCCCCCAGACTCTGCTCAACCTCCCTTTGTGTGTTACACAGCTGGATGAAACTCTGCATCAGTGAAATGGTGGTGTTAACCCTTCCAGGTCCCCACAGAATGGGAGCACGGCTCAAGTACATCAGATAGAATGGTCCAGTGAATTGGAGATAAATTGGTACTGCTCCCAAATCTACTGCTTGGTTTCATTTTTTTTTAAATAGTTTATATAGACTGTTCTTTGACTCATCTGCTTCACCTACTGTCAGTAGTGGATGATGAAAAGTAGGGGGTCAGCACCTGACATATGGAGTAAAAAGCCTGTGTTGTCGAGAGAAAGGAAATCTAAAAATATGGGCTGAGGAGTGACATGTAAGGGTAGAATCTGAGAGCTTAATTATTTGAGGTGTAAGTAACAGTTAAAACTGATGTTCCTTATTTTGAAAGCACTTTCATTTTTGACATTTTTCTTATACGTTTTGATAGCTTAAAAAATTTAAGCATTGAATCAAATAATAAAGCAATTGAGTTTAGAGATGTAAAGAGGCCAGTGAGTAATCTCTATAAGTAAAAAAGGGTAGAGTTTTTTCTTTGCTTAAATTGACTTTCAGATATTCACTTTCATAAATTTCTAAGCTATGGCCTATGAATTAATTAGTGCTTTTGGGGACTTTGGAGACAGGAATACAGTGTAGTAGCTTTCCTAATTTCCATGCTTGTCAGTATTGAGCAGCAGTGTGAAAAAGAGGACTAGAAATAAGAGTGGTTAATGTGCTCTGCTGTGGAAGCAGGCCACAGTCCAAATTAAATTAATCACATTTTGTTTATCTATGTATGTTTGTATTTATTTATTTATTTATTTACTATCTGGCTCTCTTCATCCAAAATTTGCCTTATTCTTGGGATGCAAATTTTGAGAAAGAGATGTAACTGAGATTTTTTCTGTGTGTGCATGTATGTAAATGCATTTATATGCATATTCACATATACAGAGATATATACCAAATAAGTATAGCTGTGCTGCTTTTCGCTGGGATAGAGTGTTTTTTGGTGCTGTGTGGAGCTTGAAGGGTTTGAGATGACAACAGCTTTGATAGGAGAGTGCTAGATTGAATTTATAGCTGTTATTGGTGTTGAGCTATTAATTGGCTTCTGTGTTTGCCGTGGGGCTTGCTGGTGTGTTAGAGTCTAGTGCTCCTTAGGGGCTGCTTTTTGCAGTGACTGTCGTGGTTTACCCCCAGCCAACGACGGAGCACCATGGAGCCGCCAGCTCACTCCTCTCCAGCGTTTAAAAAAAAACTGGATGTGGCACTCAGTGCAATGGTCTAGTTGAGGTGTTAAGGCATGGGTTGGACTCTGATCTTGAAGGTCTCTTCCAACCTAGTGATTCTGTGAGAAAACTCTTGGGTTGAGACAAAAACAGTTTAATAGGTAAAGCAAAAGGCACACACAAACAAAACAGAACAAGGAATTCATTCACCACTTTCCATGGGCAGGCAGATTTTCAGCCATCTCCAGGAAAGTGGTGTTCCATGACATGTAATGGTCACCATCATTCTGAATTTCTGCCCCTTCCTCCTTCTTCCCCAGGTTTCTGTACAGAGTGTGACACTGTAGAGAGCATCCAAAGGATGGCAACAAAGATGGTGTAGGGCCTTGAGGAGTGGCTCAGGTCACTTGGTCTGTTCAGCCTGAAGAAGAGGAGACTGAGTGGAGGCCTCATTGCAGTTACAACTTCCTCGTGAGGGGAAGAGGAGGGGCAGGCACTGGAACAGTCTCCCCAGGGAAGTAGTTATAGCCCCAAGGCTGACAGAGCTCAAGAAGCATTTGAACACTGCTCTCAGGCACATGGGTGACTCTTCGAGATGGTCCTGTGCAGGGCTGGGAGTTGGACTCCATGATCCTTGAGTGTCCCTTCCAGCTCAGCATATTTCTGTGATTTTGTTACATGTTATGGGATATTTCTTTGGCTGGCAGGGGTCAGCTGTCCAGGCTGTGTCCCTTCCCAGCTCCTCATGTGCCCTCAGCTCACTCATTCTTGGGGTGGCATAAGCAGCAGAAAAGGCCTTTACGCCATGTCAGCACTGCTCAACTGTAACAAAAACATACCTGTGGTAATACTCTTTTCAGCAAAAAAACTAAGGCTTACCACCTTCCTAGCTACTGTGAAGAACATAAACTTTATCTCAGCCCATACCAGCGCATTAGTTTTTATAGATATTTATATATTTGAGATTTATTTTTGTACTATATGCTTACATGGAGCCTTCTATACACATATAGACTGTACACCAACATACATGCATGTGTCTGTGTATGTATATATCTGTGCATGCTAAATGTGTGCATCAGACATGCATGGAAATTTTTAGGGAATTTAGGGGTGTTAGGGGTTTATGGTATATTTTATCAGCAGAGGAGCATGTGAGGATTTTTTTGTTCTCTGTTTTCACCCCAAAAAAAAGTCATTGAGATGAATCAACATGTAGTGGCATCCCTGCTTTATCTCAAAGAGGAGAAGATTGTTTGGACGTGATTGTTGGTTAGAAAGGCCATGTCTTCATTACTGCTTTTAAACAGATGTGTAATTGGTAGATGGGGTTGACTGCTTTCTGTCAGTATTCTGTGAGTCACTACAGATGAAGGTTGACAGCATCTTCTGGATCATGGTTGTTTTCTAATTATCCATTTCCAGTGTCTTGCCTTTAATTTAATGAGCCTTTTTTTTTTTTTTGTATGTGTATGTGTGGTTAAGACTGAGTTGAGTATATATAATATATATATATAATATATATATAATATATATATATAATATATATAAGAATCTGCTTAGCTACTATTCAGTAATAACCAATTTTCTATCTGTTTTGGAGGCTGAATAGCTAGTTAGAAATGAGAACTGAGGCTAACTGTTCCTTTGAGTCTGGAAGGGAGAGAGTAAACAGAGTCATGGCTTTAAATGATCTTACTGCATTAACTGGATCCTGTCAGTTCATTGTAAGAAAATATTAACACCATTAAAGTGCATCTGAGGGTAAATGCATTTTCTTAAACAAACTGCTGATGAATACTGATATGAGATCCAGTGATGGAGTCAGCTAAGTAGGATAATCAGACTGATAAATGGAAATTTCCTTTTCATGTATCAACTTGATTGGTTAGCTCAAATAATTTTAAGACATATGTTTTAGAGACAAGTCTTTACTGTAGTATTTTTGTGACATCGTTAGTGCAATGTTCCTCACAGTCCATACTAATCTTCATAGTTTAGCATTGTACCTGCTTTCCATCTAAAACACCTTTGCCTCCAACCCACAATCCTTTTCAAAATCAATTGTTTGCTGAGCTAAAAGATATAGAAACCATGGTCTGATCTCTGGTTCAGATTTAATTTTAAATTCATTGTGCACTGCATTCTGGGTGGTGTGAGAAGATAATTGGTTTTGCATATTGTTAATCTTCTCAGTTTTATTGTGCTCATAGTCTACTGAATGATACTACTCATATTCTACCTTGACTTTGCTCCTTTATTTTGCTCATAATCTACTTTGATAACTATTATAGGGGAGAATGCCCAAACCTTTAAAAACTTGGTTTTATCTTTGCCTGCTTTAGTTTACTGAATTAAGAACTGTAAGGCAGTATATACGCTTCAAGCATTGGTCAGAGATATTAAACACAAGTTTCAAAAGTGATCTCTTTCTCTGTTATCTGCTGTATTAGTTTTGTCTTCTGTGTTACATCTGTATGTGTACAGCAGCAGACACTTTCACCTAACAACTGATAGCATCTGGAGGAGTCATCCATGTAATATTAATGTTACTTTTTTTTTTCTAAGAAAAAATACCTATTTACATGGCTAGAATATTCAAACAGACTTATTTTTAAGATTGATTTCTGCTCACTGCTGCCCAGTGATCATTCTGTACATCATTCCTTTGATCTGAATGTTTTTTTTTATGTCAAATTGATGTTTTGATAGAAAAGCTGCTTGTAAATACAGAATGACATAAAAATGTAAATTCTTAAATGTTAGGAAAAGCTATTTTTAAAACTCTGCTTTAATGTTCCAGTGGTTTACTTTAAGGAACAAACAGTTCATTTTTAGACATCCTGCTAGATGCAACTGGGATTTTTTTACATGTGTCTTTTCATTGCTCTCATGCTGGATGTCCTCATACCTTCCCTTTCCATTGTACAACTGTATTTCCAGCCTGTGAGGGTGTGTGAAGGATGACAGATTTCTTAAGCTTGCCTGCAGTGGTCTGGAGCATGAGATTAAAGGTTGGCTGTCCCCAGCAGAAGGAGTTCTTGGCTTTATTAGATGGACGACTGTACATTTTGAAAAGAGTTTAAAATCACATAGATTTAAATAGTCAATCCATCAGCGCATTTTCTTGGTCCATGTAATATTTCTAATGATGAGAGAGTGCAGGAAATCAGAGAATATATTTGCAACCATTGACCAAGTTAATCTTAGATTTCCAGCTCTTCAGAATTATTGTTATTGGGATTCTTAGAGCAGTTTTTTTTCCCTGAAAAAGAATTCAGATCTATTTGTGTTGGGGTTTTAGGAGTTGTCCTTTTTTTAAACATATTTGTAAAGAACTGTTATTCCTATTCTTATATCTTTGCCTGAGAACCCCTTAATTTCAAAATTATAATAACTTGAAGGGAAGGGGTTTACATATTTCATTCCAAGGGAGGCTTCTGCCTTCCTTAGCAGACACCTTTCAAACCAAGACAATTTGATTTAATCACTGAAGTGTTTAATCACTGAAGCATATATAAAACACCGTATTTTTTTCTTCAGGGAGGTCTAATGTAGTTCTGTTAATTCTGTGTATGTATTTTTGTAGATGACCATTATATTCTCCCCTTCCTGTTTTCACTTTAACCATTAAATGTGGGAATTGGTACAGTCACTCCCTACTGAAAGTGTAGAGACCTCAGATAAAAACAACTTACAGTGATTGTTAGCAATCTGCTGAGGCATGACCACTAAGATACCTACAAATACTCTTTTCAGCTACTTCAATCCCAGTCTTAATACACTTTAATAAAGAGGAAAAAT
This sequence comes from Calcarius lapponicus, assembly GCA_039654755.1. NCBI lineage: Eukaryota > Metazoa > Chordata > Aves > Passeriformes > Fringillidae > Calcarius > Calcarius lapponicus. The sequence goes on along the minus strand of CM077462.1, from coordinate 42,352,209 downwards.
GTAAGAAATAAGTGGTTTGAGTCTGATCTTACCTATGGACCATTTTCCTTATTCATCTTCAAAGGGAAGAATTAGCCAGGCAATGTAGGAGCAAAGTAGAAATGAACATATGTATAATGTACATGCAAAAATCCCAGGAGTTGGAAATATAATGATGAATACCCACAGTGGGTAGTAATAAATAAAGCCTAGATATTTTTATTTATCACTGTTTTGCAATGACTCTAATCCCTGCACTGGGTGCATCATCAATCTTTCTGGCAATTTGTATGCAGACAGAATTCTGCAAAAACAAGCAATCTGCTTGGATTTTCACTGTCAGGACTGACTTTCACTTGCCTTGATCAAAATAAATCTTGAAGTTTACTGTAACCTAACCTCTTGATCTAAATGTTATATTTATAATTAGCTTTGTGAGTTGGTTTGGAGGTAGCGCTGAGGGTGGCTTGTGTTTGGTTGTTTATTGTTTGCTTGTTTTATTTCATTTAACCAAGATATGGTATTTTTCATGTAGAGAATCCAACTGACATTTAAGCATGAATATCAGATATTGGAGTTTGTAACTCAGAGAGAGAATTGGCAAAGTAAAGCAAACAAAAAAGGCAAAGCAGAAATGAGTCTAGACCAGCAAAAATGACAGTCATAGCTAATATTCATCTTTCCAAACATTGAGCCAGTCACTTCCACTTTATAATCAGCAGAGAGAAATGGGCACCATTAGGGTGATGTCTGGTCTGGTTTAGGCACTTCAGGATAAAGCACATCAAGTATTTCTATGATATAAATATATCAAAGAATAGATGTATTTTATATATATATATGAGATATATAAACATATTTAAGAAGTTTTCTAACCTTTTCTCCACTGTCTGCTGAGGCAGGCTAGGGGGAGTGGTTGGGACAGATTCCAAAGTGCTGCCTCCTACCTGCATCAGCTTTTGCAGGGAGAACAAAAGAGTATGAAGAAAGGTGCTTTGTCCACACAGTGCAAGTGCAAGGTCCTGCACCTGTGTTGGGGTAACCCCAGATATGAGTAAAGACTGGGAGAAGAAACCACTGGGAATGGCCCTGCAGAGAAGGACTTGGAGATTCCTGTGGGTGAAAAGCTGGACATGAGATGCTGGACATAAGCTAACAGTGTGCACTTGCAGCCTAGAAGGCCAACCACATTCTGGACAGCATCAAAAGCAGTGCGGCCAGCAGGTCGAGAGAGGTGCTTCTCCTTCTCCTCTGCCCTTGTGAGACCGGATCTGGAAAGCTGCATCCAGCTCTGGGGTCCTCAGCACAAAGTTGTGCACCTTGTAGAGTGGGTCCAGAAGAGGGCCATGAAGATGGAAAACCTTCCCTACAACAGAGCAGGCTGTGAGAGCTGAGGTTATTCAGCATGGAGAAGACTCTAGGGAGACTTTTTTGCAGCTTTACAGTACCTTAAGGGGGCTTATGAAATGGAGAGAGAGGTACTTTTTATAGAGAGTGAGAGTGACAGGACAAGAGGCAATGGTTTTAAATGGTAAGAGGGCAGGTTTGGATTAGATGTTAGAAAGAAAAGTGGGTGGTGAAGCACTGGTGCAGGTTGTCCAGAAAAATTGTGGATGCCTCATCACTGTAAGTATTCAAGGCCAGGGATAGGACTTGGAGCAACCATAGGATGGGACTTGGAGCAACCTGATGTAGTGGAAGGTGTTCTTGCCCATAGCAGTGGGATTATAATTTTAAATGGTCTTTCAAGTCCCCTCCAACCCACTCCAGTCTATGATCTTTATCATATTCCTTCAAGTCAGGCCTGTGGTACAATTGTAGGTAGGATTCTGATTTGCAAAAGAAGCAGCCTAATGACTCACAAAATAAAACTCATTAGAGAAAAAAGTTTTGTATCTTTCAACAATAGGGAGAAATCTAATGAAGTGATGACAGTGGGTGAAATAACATTTTCCATCTTTGTCGTGCTAGTAGAGTTCATCCCATCCTTCCAAAAGAGGATTCAGATGTACTCTTCAGTATATGTTGAAAGCACAGTTAAACATGAGCTACTTTTTTTTTCTTGGGTGTGTTAGTCTAGAGAAAGAGACCGTGTCTCTTTTGTGACTGAATATTATATTGACTAAATTATTTCTGTGCTTGATGTGAAAAATGAGAGGTGATTTCCTTTTGCATAGTGTTTGATAGATTTTCTTTCCCATACCACTGCTGGAGAATATTTATGAGAGAGATAATGGACATACTAGTCCCCTTTTATTGTCCCTGTCATTACATGTGGGCCACTGATTGCCATAGGGGGAGCAGCTATGTAGCATTTCTCCACATCCACATTGTGCTTGTGTCCAGCTGTGTCACTTCTGTGCTCTCCAATTCCTGCTGCATGGAATCATAGAATGGTGTGTGTTCAAAGGGACCTTAGAGATCATCTGATTCCAACCCTCCTGCCATGGGCAGGGACCTCTTTCACTAGACCAGGTTGTCTAAGGCCCCATCCAACCTGGCCTTCAACACTTCCAGGAAAGGGATATCAGCAGCTTCTCTGAGCAACCTGTTCCAGTGCCTCACCACCATCCCAGTAAAAAATATCTTCCTCATATCTAATCTCTTAGATATTCTCTTCCTGTTTAAAGCCATTCTCCCTTGTCCTATTCAATTAGATAGTCAACATCCCAAACTTAATTTTCAGGACAGCTGAGACCTTGGATCATAGTATTCAAAGACTTTAATAGACCAAATCATAGCTATATCAGAGACTGCTTTCTGTCTATGCTTAGCAAAATAAGTTTAATTCTAGTAGCTAATCAGACATTGAGGGGAAAGTGCTTGACTTTCAAGAGTAGTTTCTAGGCTAAAGATGTGCATTTTGTCCCTGTCCCACGATATGACTAGATGTGCAGAGGAACACAAATCCCTCTTGAGTCATTAGCAACAGTGCTCTCTCTTTTAGGACAGTCTTATGGTATATTGACATTTCAGAGCAGTAAATACCCTATGATTCAGAGCCAAATCAAACCTGTTGAAAGCATTAATGAAAGTTAAATAATGAAAGTTAAATAATAAAAGTTTTGAAGAAAGATGGCTCTGTGTGGATGTTTTGTAATGTTAAGAGGATGATTTGATAGGATTACTGAAAAGTCAGTCATAAGCATTTTTGAAAAACTTAATCATCATCTTCTGTAGTCTACATTTTCTGGTGAAGAAAGGGTGCTGCTTTCTCACTGTGTTTAGTATTTTGGGCACAAGAACAAGAAGATTTCAGTGTCCCATGTTGCATAAAGTTTAGAGTCTTTGACTGTGTGACACCTCCCTGCCTTCCCCCTCTCCCTCCCTCCCTCCCCTCCCCCTGCCAAGCTGTTTGAAGCTGCATTGTAGAATATTTTCCATAGAAACCTCCATGGAGATGTCTTTGTGCAGTTTTCTCTGTAGTTCAACACTTGGGATCAAAATTTTCCTGGTTCTCGGTGACAGTGGGTGCGCTTTCAATGGCTACCAATGCCGAGATTGTCTCTCTCTCATAGCTGGCTCCCTCTGCTTTCCCTGCCATATCTTTGAGCACACAGGAAAAATTGACCATGTACAAGAAATGATACAGCCTCAGACAACTTTATTTTAATTGCATGTGGTTGATAGACCAGGAACAGCATGAGATGAGAAAGGAAGAAATAAGGTCAGCATTGCACAGATGTGGAAGTATCATTTCACTGAGGTGAATTTGGGATTTGTACATTATCTGGCCCATAGCTACTGCTTGAATTCAGACTGCTGCTGTCTGATGAACTACACTTTTAATTATTTTTTAAGGGCATCAAGAGTCTGCAGTTGATGTCCTTTTATTCTTGTCTAGGTTGTCTAACACTTTTCATTAAAGAAGATTTTTGTACCTCTATTAAGTCTATTATTTACTGCAAGCCTTTGGAAAACAGCAGAGATAATTGCAAAGCCAAAAAAGTGCTTTTTCTTTGTTGCTTGAAATCCTAGAGTGTTTTTTTTTAGGTGAGTTACAAAAGATTGAAAAAAGATACTCTTTTTCTCTTGTTGCTTTTGTTGTCTGCAGAATTTTGGCAGCTTGTCAAAACACTGCCTGAGCACAAATATTCTTATCAAAATCTGGTCCCACACCTTCTGTCAGCAGCATACAGTGCTTTACTGGGAAGGAGGGAGGAAATGGTATCACTTGGAAGAAGAAGGTTCTTTCACTCCTTCTAGAAGGGCAAGGCTTTTTATTGATTTTATTTTACAATACATAGTTAACAGATGGATAGGACTCCAAAGGTTTGGTAAGGTGCTGGGGCTGTAGTCTGAAAATGCCATGTCTCACCATCTGTGTAGGGAAGCCAGAGATTACAAGGATAGGAAAGCTGATCTTGTGAATTAGATGAGTGATATGCAAAGGAAGCTGTATATGAGCCTGACTTCCTCTTTAAAGGATTAGTTAAAACAGCTTCAGCATGGATGGCCACTAAAATTGCAACTTGTCTGCATTTTGGATGTTATTTATGGCAAAATTGGACTCTCACCATTTCTCCTGAGGTACATGGGAACTTTACATGATAAGTCCATCTGTGAACTACAGGAATGAGTAGTCTGTAAAATGGTGACTGGAGACAAGTTTTGAAGTTCTGTCCCCAGCTCCACAGTGATTCACTGCCCTTATTTATACAAGGGGGAAATTATGTTCTTATTGCACAGGGCAGATAAGAAGATAACATGCACTGATGCTTGACTGATGTGATGATGAAAAGTGTCTTCTTAAAAGGAAATTAACAGTTCTGAAGCCAACAGGAAGACTGGGTAGTGTAGCATCCCCAAATGATCAGCATAAAAATAAAAAAAATATTTTCTTGCTCTTTGAGCAACTTATATTCTTCTCACTGTCTCACCTGCCAGGACCTGACCCTTCAGTGGAAAGAAATAGTGTATCATTTTTAATTGCAGATCTGTAAAAAAACTTTTGGCATTTACAAAGCTAAGTAACAACTGCTCCCCAAAACTCTTCTGGTTTAGTTAGTTTCTTAGTGCTTGACTTTGTCACTTAAAAATTGTTCAGTGAATGTAATGTGATAATACTTTTGAAATAAAGATAGAGTCAGTATAGATACTTGTTTCTTTGCTTCTCTTTCCCTTATAATTGTAAAATGCTTCTCATGGTCCAAATGGTTACAATTGTGTTGCTACTGCTGATTGTATAATCGGGGCTTTTAATTTCCTGTAAGAAAAGTGGGAGTGGATTCTTTTAAAATTGTTTTGTGTAAATAGTAAAGTGCTACAGAGTATAATTAAATGTCTCTGCTGGCCTGTCTTACTTTGGGAGATAGCTTTTCTATTTGTTTTTGGTGTTGTGGATAGAAGTAGATATTTTGCAGGCTGCAAGGGGATTGTATCAAACTTTCTCTCAGGATTCTTTCAGCTAAAGCTCTTTACCAAGAAATTCTAGTAATGATTTTAGTAGGAAAAATTTCTATTTATAGCTCAACTCTCTCCACTCACATGTTTTGGTGGGGTTTTTTTGTTGTTGTTAAGTTCCTAGAGAGCTCTAGGAATGAAGGGAAAGTACATCTACCAAAGTCTTCCTTAAACAGACTTTTTATCTTCTGCTTATTTTGCAAAGAGCACATTACCTGTTTTTAGGCCGCCTTCTCCTAATAGGGATAAGCAGCTTCCTGTTATAAACTCATGACCTCGCTCTGTTTCATGGAGAATGGGGCTGGTAATCAGGATTTTCCAGAGTCTACTCTGTATTGTAGAATTGGTCCTCCTCTTCTCTGTATTTAGTTAATTAGAAAAGAAGTCTTTTGCTTAGCGAAAGAAAATTTCTGTGGAAGAGAGAAAATAATAAATGATTTGATTCAATCACTTTCTGGTCTCCCAGTGAAATGTCTGTGCTTGAGACAATGCACTCTGAAGAATTGTTTTGTGAGGCAGTTTTCCAAGCTGCACATGGATATCCAAACCTGTTCAGTTGCTGAACCACCATTTATTGTTTGACTAGACTAAATTTGTTTATAAACCTCTTGGAGTTTGGTTACTTACAATTCTTACTTACAATTCTTATAATAAGAATTACCCTGTGCCTGAAGATGCAGAGGGGGACAATATTAACTTCAAGTCTCTTTATTTCCTTGGTGAATTTTCTTTTTCTTTTTCTTTTTCTTTTTCTTTTTCTTTTTCTTTTTCTTTTTCTTTTTCTTTTTCTTTTTCTTTTTCTTTTTCTTTTTCTTTTTCTTTTTCTTTTTCTTTTTCTTTTTCTTTTTCTTTTTCTTTTTCTTTTTCTTTTTTCTTTTTTCTTTTTTCTTTTTTCTTTTCCTTTTTCTTTTCTTTGGAGAGGGTAAATAAATTTTAATCTGAATTAAAACAGAATTTGATTCTTTAGATATGCCCTTGTCTGTGGCACCCTAGCTGAACATCAAAAGACGTGTTCATTATAAAAGGAAGTGAGAGAGCAATTAATGTCTCTCCCTTTAATGGTTGTCATATAATGACTTATGAAGCATTAAAATTCTTTCAGTTTTTGGCTGAGTTAGAACTTTCAGTAGAAATTTGGGCACTGAAGGGTAGTAGGGTAGTTGACAAACTACAGAGTATGGATATGGGAAAGGAAAATGAAAGATGGAATAGAAAAGTTTTAGTTTTGTTGTTTGGTAACCAAGAGAACTGGTCCTTTGGAATGAAACCTTTGATAGAATCACTAAGCCACAGAAAAAAACCTAAAAGTGTATTGATGATATATGTTTGTGTCTTAAAGCTTGATTTTGTTTAGCAATATTGTGCATTTTCTTCCTTTCCTAAACACTTGACACCTTTGTGCAGATGGCTTAATCAGCAAAATTTAACTACTGTAATCTCTTGGGTAGACTTTATTCAAATTTCTCAGGTCTTTTATAAGAAAATTATTTGGTTTTTTGACCAAAGAGATCAGGAAGATGTGCTTCATGAGAACAGAAAATTCTTTTGGTACTTAACGTGATCCAGGGTACAGGCTTTAAACTTCTTTAGATCTCAGTCACGTGTTAAATTGGTTATACATGACATACATACATGAAACTTTTGTCAATAAACTAAAACGCAACTTTCCAAAGATGTACCCTACTCTGGCAAATTTGAAGGACCAGGCATTAAGTGCAAAGTAGCACTACTTCTAATTCTGATTTGAGTTACTACTCAAACTATCATTCATTTTAAAATCTTGCTGCATTGTGGCTTTGCTTGTCATCTGCCAATAGGAGAAGACTGCAAGGAAAATAATTTAAATCACAGGTGAGATGCCAAATTTTGCTGATGTAATGCAATAAGTCTCTGGGTCTTAACAATCAACTGTACATAGTAGGCAAAGGGGATCATGCCAGCTCTTCAGTTCCTTCTTTTAGTGCTACAAATCCTTAAACTCTTTTGCAGTCTCTGCAGGCACAGCTTATACCTTGTGTTCTCAGGCAAATATGTAGAATGATCTACCCTATAGTGTATTTTGGTTATATGTACTGTTGACATTTCAAAATTCAATTGAAAAATCTGTTCAGATACCTGCTAATACTGGCTATTGTGAGAGCCCATTTTTCAGTTATGACATTCAAATTCTTAGAATCTGTAAGTAGCCCATATTGCCTTTTTAAAAGTCATGTTTCCATTTATACTTTTCCCAAGCAAAGTTTCCCAGACACTTTTACAACCATGTAGGACAAACTTCTTGTCTTGTGATGAGCATGTCATGAGGGATTGCCAAAATGTTTTAGAACATGTGGCTTTTCTGTACCCATGGGTATTATATTTTTCTGTAATTTAGTAAGAAAAATAATTTGGCCATTATTCTTTGGCTCTTTCTTTACCCCTCCTTTTAACAACAAGGATGATGTTTTTCTCCTTGGTCTTCCTGAGAAGCATTTCCCTGACTTTTCAAGGTTATTGCTGATGACCTGTCATGAATTGTGTCATATTGCAAGCAAACATGAAGAACTGATGTCTTTTGCCACTTATTTTTGGGAAGGTGAGTGAAGGGGTTTGGAGTCTTCTGCAGCCACTGGCTGGCAGCTTAATTTTCCCTTCTCTCCTTTCTCCAGCATGAGAAATCTTAATCTCCCTGAAGCAAAATAAGATCTACAGGGTTGGGGCTTTTTTTTTCCCCTTCATTGCAGTTTTTTTATCATAGATTAATTTTGTTTTAATGACTTGCTGCAAATAGGAAAAAAAAATCCAGTGGAAAAGCTTTCCATTTAAAGCAGAGTCTTAGTTAGAATTAGATTAAATGATGAAACGATTGTTGTTTAATGGCCAAACAATTTCAGGAATAAATGTCATGCTGCAAAAAATAACCTCTTTAGTGTCCTTTGGTTATGTTAAGGTTATAAGCTCATTTGCCTATGTCTCTGTAGTCTGCAAGTCAGTGTCAGCAGAGATAGCAAGTACAGGCCATAATTACTGGTTCATGGCAGGATGTTGAGTGCGAAAATAACTGGGTGTCATTGAAGAGGTTAGATTAACTGTTAGAGCTGACAAGATATAATTGCTTATGAACCACTTTCTTTAACAATGAACATTGTGTTACTTGAGGCTGTTTCTTCTTAGAATAGTGTCTGTGTCTGGCTGTGGAACTGGTTTTAATTAGAGCTTGAAACAGCTGAGAATTAAGTGCTCATTTATTTTTAGCCAGGATAAATATTAACTAAAAGAGATTTTTCCTCAGAATAATATGAATAAAGGGCAATGTCAGACAAATATTTGAAAAGGGAGATACTGGTAGCTTAATTGAGTTTGAAACAAAGGAATTCAAGCTCATAGTGTATATAGATATATAGAAGGTCTTAATTGATTTCACCTTGATAGTGGTGACCACAGAAATTATCACAGTTCAACATGATTTTCTTGATTGCATCAGTGTGTGGACTCTCAACAGGCCTTTTCAGTTGTCTACCCTTGCATGTCAAGCTGGAGCTGTAAGCAGTAAAGTTTAAGTCTCACTTTGTCATAGCTGCCTTACTAAGTGCAGGTTTGGGCATGAAGGTTTGTTATATCAGGGATGCTGGTGGATTCTAACAAAGTTTTGAGATTTTAAAGTTTTGACAAATGACATATACAAAGAGGCCTCAGTTAGTTTCTTATATTGTTCTGGACTAGATTTTATGTTTATCTAGTAATGTCTGTTTCTTCTTTGTTTTTCCCTTTTGTGGATCAGTACTCAACTTGCTGCACTTCATAGGAGCTTGATTTCTTCTGAGACATCAGTTTCTGTGATGGCTCTCTTTGGGCATCCAGAATCTGTGATGGTTTTGTGACCACCTTCTGCTAGTATCTTTGTATCACAACTCGTGCAATGGGAAAGAAGCCCTGAAAGGCTGTAAAAGCCCTTCCCATATTAAGAGTGGTGACCAGCAATGGCTCACAACACAGAATTGATCCCTGTCTAGCTGGGTGCTATGTGAATTTTTCTGGAAGATTGTTATGCCTTTTTCATAGTCCTGGGACGACTATGCCTGGTCTACAACATGAAAGCTTCACCACATAGCCACATCCTATTTTTATTCAGCATTAATGTGGTGGTTGTACAATGCTTCAAACATTTTATGTGACAGTCTGTAGTATGTAAGAAATGTGGTGATGTCCAGTCCATACTCCATGGCCCAAATGCAAATAAACCTTGTGTTTGTATTAAAATGTAGTATGGAAAGAAGTTTTGTCAGTCCTTGAGTTGATAGATTTTTATATGATATTTTACAGATTGGTCAGCTAATGGTAAACATTCTTATGTTGCTTGCTTAATCTTTTATTCTATGGAATCCATTTATTTTGTTGAAAAGTAGCTCAACTTTCTACTTGAATTTGAAGAAAATTTGTCAATGTTCTTAAGAGAAAAACATCAATTTTGGACTTATCCCTCTTTTCCTCAATATTTGAAACAACCAGTGAATGCAGTAACATTTTACAAAAAAAGTCTTGGGGACCTCTGGAATGGGTTTTCAAATGCAATCATTTTACCTCTTCTTTCTCACTCTGATTGATCTCTTCATCTCTCTCTATGTAGTCTGTACCTTCCATCGTATGTGTCAAGTTAGTTAGGTCTTGAACCAGTTTTAGGAGAATTGTATAGCCGCAGAGTTTGGTTTTAATTGGAAGGGACCTTCTAAAGATCACCTAGTTCCAACCCCCCTGCAAAAAGCAGGGACACCTCTCACTAGAGCAGGTTGCTCAAAGTCCCATCCAACCTGACCTAAAGTGCTTACAGGGATGGGGTATCTGCAGCTCCTTTGGGAAACTTGTTGCAGTGTCTCATCACCCTCATTGTAAAAAATACCTTCTTTATTTCTAATCTAAATCTACCCTTTTGTAATTTAAAATCATTATCCCATGTCCCATAATTTTTTTCAATACAACTTCAGTAAAGCTAAATCTGACCCCTAATTTTTTCAGCTTTTGGGTTCAAATAAAAAAAAAAAAAAAGAAATCGCAGAAGTCTAAAGTCCCAATGTCTGGACTTGTAGACAACTTGTGCAGATTAATACAAAGCAGCATTTCAAAACAGTATAGTTGAACTTGAGCAATCTTGTGCTCAATTAAGTTTAAATTTGATTCATTTCAGTCTATTTCATCTTTGTAAAAATACTGGTCTGAACAGAATATCTGCATTTTAAACTAGTACACATTCTTGGCAAGATCCAGATTAGGGTTTACTTTTCACTTTAAATGAGACTTCACCTTTTAAAAATTTCAATCTATGCTCAAGACATCATAGGTTGGCTGGTAGAGGAAGAATCTAGAGTGGGTAAAAAGCCATCAGCGCTGAAAAGTTGACAGAAGTCTCCTCAGTGCTGATTTTAACTGGGCTGCTGCGAGATTTGTGCAGTCAGAACCAGAGCAGCAGGGGACTGGCAGAGAACTTGCAGCTCATCGGTGGATGCTGCTTTGGAGTTCTTCTACTCTTAGTGAGTAGGTAGTTCTGAAAATGTGAGATGACTTTCTCAGATACAAGAAACACTCTCCCAGAAACTTGATCGTGCCTTAGAAATACAGGAACAAGCTACCCATTAGTGCTTTGAGACAGACAAGGAGCATGAAACTTTTCACCTTGACATGTCTAATTTACTTTCCCTGTGCTTCTGATGAATAGCTGACCTGAATGTTGATAGGTGGAAATTCAGAACTACTGTATTGAGGAAGTCTGCGTTGTTATGATAGGATACTTTTCTTTCCCGGTCACAAGCTGGAGTACCACATGGAAAGTTTAACTGTTAGGATGTTAAAGCTGAGCTTTCCAATTCTGTTGGCACCATCAGCATGTCTTCCTGAGAAGGAATCTCAAGGTGAAATTTTTGAATGGTTTGTATTTCCTGTGAAGTGACAAAATTATACTTCTATAGCCTTTTGGTGAGGACACATGGGTGAGAGAAAGGTGCTGCAGCTTCGTTGAGGAACTAGAATGGAATGTGCATCTGCAAAACTGAAAAGTGAATTAAGGTATTTGATGGCCACACTCTAATCTGCTTTTTCCTGTATGCATTCCATTTTTTTTTTCTTTTGTTCTTTTTGTTAAGATTTTTCTGCGAGCAAGGAATCCAAGGCTGAAAGATGGGTAGCATAATAAGCTGTTTAATGAACATTTTGAGAGTGAAAGGGACTCTTTCTTAGGATCCTTTGCCAGGAACATCTTGCTTTGCTTGTGTGTGAAGCCTTATTGGCAACACTGCCTACACTGGTGTGTGCATTGTGCAATGTTAGAAAGCTTGATATGTATTTACAGAGTTCCTCAGAACTGCTCCAGCTTGGGTGGCTTGCACAGGAGACCAGCACAGGTCTTCCAAGTGTTGCCAGGAAACCTGCTCCACCATGGGCTTGTCTCTCCATGAGGCCACAGGTCCTGCCTGGAGCCTGCACTATTGTGGGTTTCTCACTGAATCACAGGGCATCCACCTGCTCTGGTGTGGGGTCCTCTGTGGGCTGCAGGTGGATCTGTGCCCCCCCTGGGACCCCCATCAGCTGCAGAATGTCTTGCATGGGCTGCACCACGGGCTGCAGGGCAATCTCTGCTCTGGTGCCTGGGGCACCTCCTGCCTCTGCTTCTTCACTCACCTGGGTGTGTTTGCAAGGGCTGTTTCCCCCACATTCTCAGTCCTCTCTTCTAGAGAGTTCTAGCTAATGCTGGGTTCATGGTGACTTAACACAGTGCATAAATTCTCTAGCTTTTATAATATTCAGGTTAAAAGCTGGGCTGTCCAGCTAGTCAGAAAAATATCAAGCCTAATAATTGGAGGAATTGACAAATAACCAATCATTTCTTGAGGACAGATAGACATAAATACTCACTTTACTGAAGTTGTTGGTGAAGGTACTTCTGTGCAAAAATACACTTTCAAAATCATTATAACAACATGTAAAAATACAAGTATATAATAGCAAAATCCCTGTAAATTCAGATGACTCTATTGTAGGTTAACTTGAGTGATTGCACTTTTGAAGTATAGGTAGCCCTGGGACCATCCCTAAATCAGGTACTTGATTTGATGCTTTGCTTTGGATTAAAACTCTGAGATTCTGTCTATCTGAGCTTTGTTCCATATATTACCTATGTTGGATTGTCTATCCTTATTATAATTTTTAATTTCTGTTTAGATTTGAACAACTTTGCAGATATTAATCTAAACAGTCTTAAAACATTCTTTTTGGGGGTCCTGCAGCTAAAATTATGCTCTTCATCTAAACAGTTCAGGTGAAAATTGTCTGCTTTGTATAAAATTTTTTAAACACAAACAGAAATGTTCTGTATTTAGAAAGAAACTGTGTATTGCACTCTTGAAAGTCTCTGATTACAGTTATACTTTCTCCCTTGTGTGAAGCAAAGCAATGCTCCCACATGGGTAGGCTATGTAGTAAATTAAGAAGCTATTGTCATATGTGCAGGCTGAACTGATTTCCAGAACACAAAAGTATAAAACAACTTTCTTAAATGATTTAGGAAGATATATTAAAAAGCATTTAATAGGACAAGATACTATTTAATGCTGTGTTAAATTCATCATGTCATGCAGTCTTTTCACTTCTCATCTGGTGTGAATGCTCTTTTAAAAAATAGATAGTTTCCTTCTAAATGTTCAATAGACTGCAGTATATATTTATATTGCATAAAAATTATTTGAAGCTTCTGCCAATAACAGCTGCCTGTCTTAAATTCTGGATATTAGAATGTCTCCCTAGGCTACTGTATCTGAATGAATCATCAAAATAACTAAATTTATCTTTTCCCTGTTCTATGAATAAAAAAGTATTTTTGCTATTTTTAACTCTGAAATGAAGGTATAAAAGAGAAGTGAGAAGTTACTTAAGGCAATCATCAAGAAGCCTATAGCAGATGGGACTTGAGTTCCTGTTCCTGAATCACAAGTCATGCCTTTGCCACCCTGGTCTTTACAGGCTCCTTACACAGTTTTTTTTTAATGAAAAATTCATAATTTTTCAGTACTGTTTATACTCCATAAGAAGGCTGTAGTCATTAATTTACTTTCAGTTCTGACATAAAATTGGGCAGTGTATAAATGGTTTCTATCCACTCTTTGTTTCAGGTTCCTCGTTTGTGACGTGACATTGTCAAAGAGCCAGTGAAGCCTCTAAATTGACTCAAACACAGTTGTATGTGTGAGCATTCAGAAGAGATGTGAGGTGTTATTTTTAGAAATATTGTGACAAAGGCAAGCTAAGAAAAACAGATGCAGAATATAGACATTATTTGCAGTCTCTTTTTGAAATTTTTTTTCCTTAAGACCAAATGCCATAGAATAACAACTTTTGACATTCTTATGTTCTTGGATCAGATCTGATTCTACTGAGAATAACTTTTACATAAATATATGAGCATTTTATTATCCACAACTCAAGTGAAAACCAAGATGCCGCAGTCCTAAATGGTATCACTGACAGAAATGTTAATGAAATAAAAATATAACAGTAATTTTGTTTCCTAATTATTTTTGATTGACATTTTGGCCTTGATGGCTTGTCATTTAGAAGAAAGTTTGGGAAACATATTTCAGAAGATAGATAATATTTTAAGTCTTAAGAGTTTATACATGTAAGCTGCTATTAAATATGCAGTGTACTAGGTCTGTTGTCTCCATCTCTATTTAAAGAAAGAATTAAAAAAGAAGAGATTTTTTGAAATGCAATTACTTTTATGTTTCTTTATTTGTCTAGTGTCTGAAACTTCCTTTTTATTTGATTCTTTCAGACTACAAACAATTTAACAAACATGATTTGCCAACCAGTAACTTGCCAAAGAAAATCTGTTTGCAGCATTGTCTGAAACAGCTGTTCCTAACACAGAAAACCATATGATTTTAGTCTGTTGCATTGTTTTTTGTAAGTAAAAACCCCAACATTCTTAGTTTAGGTCACAAGAAAGTGAGATGTGATAAGCTGTTCTGGACTAGTCTAAAGTACTGTAGGCAACAGATGGAGTAACACAGATGGTTAATTCTTCATGTGTGTCTGAGTTAACATGAGGTTCTGGAGTGCTCCCAGATTTGCATCTAAGTGGGTAATGCAGAAATGGAGATTTTTCAGTTCATACGCTTGAGCTCAGAATAGGAATGTGGGAAGATGAAATAGGATGTTGTGAATAGCTTTGTATGTCCTGGGATATAAAGGTACTTAAAAGGGAAGCTGAACTGTGAATTCTTTGGGAACCCAGCCTTCCTCCTCCCGTCAAAAACAAAGGAATTTTTGCTGTTAACTTGGAGAGGACCTTGAATAAAATCTGGGCATAACAGATTGCTGTGTCTGCCTTTGGGAGTGCTGTGTCAATGCAGAAAAGGAAGAAGCTGTGTTTCCAGTTAGGAGTTCCTGCTGGAAAAAAGAGGAATTTGGCAGCTATACTTAAAATTGCTTCCCTGTTCATGACAGTAGTATCTGGATGCATAACACAGGGTGTCATGTGCTTTTGTTGTGCCTTAAGCAGATGTAATCCTCTCATTGGCATTAAATAGCTCGGTTACTCAGGGCAGCATCTATTTGGGATTGTCTGCAGCCTAGACATTAGAATGTTAAACTGGTAAAAGGGGGTTATGGCATATTTTTGCCATAGCTCATTTTAAGTAAAGAAAAATTTCAGCACCCAAAGTACTTGTAGATATTAAAAGAGACTTGAGGAGTCATAAACTCCTATGCTAAAACCAGAATATTAATTGACGAATGAGTGTCAAATATAGAATTACACATTCAAAACTAAGTTATTTTTGGCTACTGGTGGTTATTTTAAGGTAAGTGGCATGTTGACAGTGTAAGAACAATAGCGACAGGAAACTCAAAATGTGCAGATGTAAAGCTGGTATGGTAATTCACAAGGTTTTGTTGTTTCAATACTTCTATAAAAATATATTTTTTATTTAATTCTGGAAGTAAAACTGTGGGCTTTGGGTCTTTTTTTTTTGATAGAATGCTTTCTGGGAAAGTGTCTGTTGACTCATGGAGTCATGCTGATTTTTCAGAAGCCCTTTGGACATTGCTAAGTATTTTTTGCTAAGTGGTGCACCTTCAGCTTTGCTGTAGGCAGCTGCTTCATGACTAAACAGTTTCTAGTGAAGTTCCTCCCTTCAAAAGGGACATGCAGCTGAAGAATGGAGTGCAATCATGGGTTTCTTGCATCATGGGACACATTAAACTGTGACCTGCTGGACCATCAATGCTTCTGTATGTCCCTCAATTTAAGTGATTGTGATGGCTCTTCTGTGCTTTCCTGGGGGTATGGTTGGGGGTTTTGTGCACGTTCATGCCGACAACACCTGCCAGATCAAACACTTCTGGGATGTTTTGGGAATCCCAAGCCTGTTTTGATATGTGTATCTGGACCAGGCAGATGTTGCCCAATGTGGGCACTTGTGGGATCAGATCTTTAGCCTCCTATACAGTACTTTACTATTTGGAAGCTAAAGAGTCTGAAAAAACAGGTGGTGAGGGGTTTTATTCAGACATGTTTTGGGACCTTAAATAGAACTTATTTTGTCCCAAGCCAGAAAAATTGGCTTTTTATTCCACCAGGTGAAATGTCTATGGAGGATATTTGCATGCTCTTGTTTGGTTTTGGTTTTCTTGAGAAAATCTTTCACTTTTTGGGTACTTTTTCACCCAAAGGCACATTGTATGCAAGAAAATTTGCTCCTCTATGTTCCCCTTCATGCTTGGTGGACATGAGGAGAGCAGACTCTTAAACTTCTTAAAACTTGTGTTGGACAATGTGTTTTAATGAGCATAGATTTTAGAAGTGTTTGGTACACAGGATATGAGGATTTGAACGCTATAAGGATGTGCTCCTTATTTATCTTCAGTGCTGATTGTTGTGGTTGTACTTTCAAAAGTGCAAAACCAGTATCTGCATCAGTTGTGGTACTTAGAGATATTTCAAAGTAGCAGGTATACTTTCAATTACTGTACAAGTTTATTCTTTTTACCTCTTTTACTTCTGTAGAAGCATAAAGCATTGTAGAAAAGCACAATAAACAAATAACTTTGGAACATAGCCTGCAGTGTGATTCCCTAATTTGTCAGGAAGCCCTTAATTTCACTTGTCCCCATTAATTGCTGTTGTGCTGTGATGAACAATCAGACATCATTGGGATGGGTGGCAGTGCAAACATTTGCATCCTTCTGTATTATTTATTTTAATTTTGATAACATATTAGAGGCTGTTACTCATGTGTAGGGTGAAATCTCGTATAAAATTCAGGTTCTCTTGGTTATATTTTCTGTGCTTTTACTACATGGAAAATTATTGCAAGGATGTCTCGGAGTTGTGTTCATGGCTGAAAGTCAGCAGTTTTACACAAATGTTTCATATTTAGGAAGCATGTGTACATGAGGTTTGTCTTACTGTGTGTTCTAGCCTTGGACTGTCAGTAGTGTTATTGTATGAACATTGCTTTAAGGCCTTTTTTGGAGAGGTTATTAATTTTCCTTCTTTTTCTATGTCCCCATGTTTTTTAGTTGTTCAGTTACCTTCCAGACCTATGATGAAATCCAGTATCATGCCTGTTGCTATTTTCTTCCCCCTTAGAGAGATTTATGCATGTAAGGTATGTAGCCTGAATACTGCTGCTAATATGTAGTTTCTAATGAACAAAAGCTAGCTTTTCTTATGATTATTTTTGACATTTATCCCCATCTTCAATCTTTGCTGAATGGGATTGTGCAAAATGCTGTGGCTATTCACTGCATTAATGTTTCCAGATATGTCTGTCTGGGACAACTAGAATGTCTGGAAGAAGTGTCCTCAGTGATGTGCCTGATTGTTAAGCTCTGTTTTGTTAAATATGACTTTTATCTGTATATGTTTTTATTGAAGAAATTTGTGTAAAAAATTCAACTCCTTTTTTGCTGCTTCCATCTTTATTGAAAAATAAAAAGTCCATATTAAACACTGAATTTTTTACAATAGGTCCTGTTGTACCTTTTTCATGCTTGGATTTTCCAGGACAGCGTAAGAGGGACCAATAACTTCTCTAGTTTATCACTTGAGAATGGAAACCTTGGCACATCAGTGTAATCAGAAACGTGACTATTTGAATCATGAGCATTAAATAGACTTGAGACGTGCTTAGGCATTTGAGAGGGAGATCAATTTATTTTTTTTAATTTTGCCTTTTTTTGCTTTACCTTTGGCATTTTGCCTGTTCGACTCTTAGCAGTGTCAGAATTTTGCCCACTAGGAAACCTCTCTATAACACTAGTGACAGATAGGTTTTGTTTTGGAGTATTTACACATGCTGTGCATTCTTTGGGAGCATAGTATTTATGATTCCCTTTACGGAGCCACGTTCTGTTCGTGCTTACCCTAGCATGCACCTTTGGTTAACAGGGCAGTGGGAGTAGCACGGCTGCAGAGAGGCAATGGTTTTTGTAAAGTGGAGAAGGGAAGGTTTCGGCAGCTGCCTTGGTTCTTGCCTGTCAACCTTCATCTTTAACCCTATGCTGGGCATGAACTCTGCTCTTTCTCCTGTCTGTGCAGGGGGGTTGTTGCTCTCTGTATCCTGTGTTAATTGAATTTGTAAATGCGTATAAGCAAATGCTTCCAGGTCCTCTGATGGAAAGCTTGCTATTAAGCTTTAAGCATTACTAATGCAGCTGTTAAAATGCCAGCTGTCCATCAGCAGTGGGTGTTTTCATGGGAATCAAAAAATCCTGCTTCTAAGAGATGTAGGGTAGAGTCTTTACAATTTGACTGTGTTTTCTTGGTGATGTTTGCTCTTCTCGAATAATGAAGTTTAAGGCTTTGTCTCACTTCCGACTGATCACTTCAAGGAATATATGCATGAGACATGCACATTGTCCCCCTTGTGGAAATGTGACAGAGATTAGGAGTGGATATTTTATGGATACTAAACAAATGTAGTATGACCTGTGCACTTCACTACTGATGTTTTGTTTTGTTTTGGGGTTTTTTTTGGGAAAGAAATTGCTCTACTTAAACTCAGAGCTTAACTAAATCCTCCCACAACGGGTCACATTTTAGCCTTGGCCTCTGTTTCCTGTGACCATGATGCTTAGAGATGTAAGGTTGAGTTATTCCATCATCTTGACATAGCCCTGTGCTGCTGGCTATTTTCCAGAAACCTTAAAGAAATATTTTTTCCCCTAAAAATAACAGCTTTTGATATTTTAATTTTTTTTTTTCCATGCAGAGATGTGATAATACAATCTGGTTGAGGCCAGATTGCGTGTCGCCCGAATAAATTAGGTTTGGTATAGCACTGCTTAGCCCCATTTTTCTTATACTGTGAGCTAATATTTTTTTGTTTTATATGTCAGAGGTTCACTTACTAAACGCTCTTGAAAGTACTCCTTCTAACTTGGCGTTTTATGCCATGAAAGAAATTGGAATTTTACTTTTGATTGCAATTTTAATTGTGTTCAACATTTATAGCAGCTATTGAATCTGTTGGCTGGCCAATTAGAAGTGTTCTGAGGTGCCTATTCTCTCAACAAAAGTTCACCTCCCACCACCGAACCAAGTAGCTTATGGAATCTTGCCAGCGGGAAATCTTAAGGGAAAAACACTGTGTTCAGAAAATGCTGCTGTATTCGTAATCCTAAGACTTGTTCTAAAAATAAACTTAATTGAAAAGATTTGTTTTCCTTTCTAATGTGGTTTGCATCACTGTTTTATTAATATTTAAATAACAGAATGTCGTAACCCGGAGTACAGAAATACTTCTGTACAGAGCTCCCACCAGAATCTTGGAAACCTTACACGAAGCATTATGATGTTTATTTTGCCACTGGCAATTTTCTTGGTTTAATGTTGCAGTACAAAGGAAGATGAAACTCTGGGCTTTCTCCAGAATGAAAACCAGATGATTAATGGGTTAAAAAGGAAAGTAATTAATTTTGCTAAGTCAATGTGCATAGTCCTGAATAAGGCTTTATTTGCCAGGGTATACTTGTGCGAATCTTTGGAAATTACTTGGAAATTTTTTTTGGCTTGAACCACACCTTACAACCTGACAAGAAGCTGAATATAGATCATGTAAATTTTGATAAATTACATTTTTTATTTGCAATTATTTTACTATATTAGACAAAAATTGCCTAGCTTCCTATCTATTTCCAAATAATTATTGTTTTTCAGTACTTTGAAGAGAAATAACTGGATTGATGCAAAGCTCAATGACTGGCTTGTAAATGAAAATCAATTTTTCCAAAGGAAAATATTATTTTTAGTAAATTTAAGTTGCAGCTTCAACTGAAAGCTCTGAGCAGGCTGGCCTCTTTTCCAGTGGCTACCTATATTAATGTCTATCTGTTTAGTGTATTGATTTATTTTTCCTTTTTCCCCTCCTATATTATCCTCCCATAACCTGCTATGCTTATTATAAATGTAGTCATGATAAAAATAGGTGTTTGATAAATTCAGATGCAATGAATCTAAGGTCAGTTTGACATTATCAGGAGCTTGCTTATGAACAGGCTTATGACAGAGGTTTTATCTTGGAAAGCTTGAGTGGGAGTAAAGAGCAATTTGGGGACCAGCCAGGGATTTCTATTTGTCTCTTGAGTACTAAAGTAACAGTAAAGCGGTGAGCAGTGGTGCTTTATAGTCATTCTTCAAACAGTTACTTTGTATGTGTGTATGGAAGTTTCAGTTTTGTTATTATTTGATAATTCAGTGTATAAACTTGAGGATTTTCTCTGAATCATTTTTAGCTATATGAGAAAATAAGAGCAGACTAAAAATGATGGCAAAAGTGAAAGCTTTTCTTAAGCCAAAAGAAATAATGTTAATTACTCTTCCTAAAGTAAATCATTACTTGAATGTGATAAAAATGAGCCATTTGGAGACTGTATATTTGTTTCAGCTCCAGGCATCCACCATTGACTGTTCTATTTGAAGTGATGTTGGATGAAGTTGAAGAGACAAAACTTTTAATGGGCTTTTCCCCCCCTAAACTTTCAGCTGTAATTCTGCTGATTTTAATGTAAATTATACCATCTTATTATAATCTAAAGACATTTTATCAGTATTTTAAAATACTGAATTGTGTAACTTGGCAGCGTGACTTACCAGCAGATGGAGACAGAAAGTAAACCAGACTGCAGTCACCTCCACTTAAAAGAACAGTGTATTTTCATTTTCAGTTGTTCAGTGCTTCAGATCAGCTGCTATTTTTAGCAAAATGTAGTAAAATTTAGCTGTTTGCCAGAGAGCCTATCTCTTCCTGTGCAAGATCACTTAGGTGGAATCAATGAGACAATGTCCTTTCTTTTTCTTTTTATGTTCCCTGTCTTATGCTGTGCAGAAAATTCCCTGTCCTCTCCTGTTCATCTGCCTATTTTGAAGAGAGATCAATATGTATAATATACAATGAGGAATGTTCTTGCTCTGATTTTTCCTCTCATCCCCTCCCAAAAACAGAGTTTCCCTGCTTTTTACAGCAGTAGGATGTATGTGGTGTGCAGTTCCTTAACCTTGCCATGAAATTGTCCATGACTTTTCAAATTTCTGGGAGGTTCCTCAAACTTCCCTTGAAATTGTCTACAGGTGGTGATTTTTGTCCCAGTTGCCACTTAGGATTTTTTGTTGAGTGGTTTGAACCTACTGATTCCAGATGAAGACAGGTGCCACAAGGGGAACATATTCCTTTGCTGTGGGGAAAAAAAAAAACACTGTCTTGTCTCCCAGTGTCACTTACAGACGAGATGTAGTTTCGCTGTGTGCAGATACACACTTGCAGGATAGAGGATTTTTGTAAGAATTAACCATTATCACCTGTGATCACCAGCACACACTCACATGTCCATATGAAAACTTTTTCCGTAGTTCAGCAACACTGTAAATGACTTGCCATGTTTACCATGTATGAATTTTACTTTAAGGCTGGATGTAAGTGTTCAAAAAGTCTCTGTTTCCTTAGGAAGCTATTATTACATGAATTTTTAAACGGTCTTCTGATGAAGGATATAGTTGAGTTGAAGTAAAAATAATTAAATACAATTTCTGAAGATCTATTGAAGTAATAATCTCTCATAAAGCATCCAATTACTCCAAGCATGAGGTGAAAGTTTAATTTGAAATTGTGACAGTTATGCACACATTGCATCCAAACTTTTCCATTTTTTAAAAGGTTCTAATATGCTCTAATTCAAAGCAAAGGTTCTAATATGCTCTAATTCACAATTGGAAAGGAGCAATTAACTGAATTGAAACACTTTTGTGTTTTTGAATGAAAAATAGGAAGAAGTGTGAGAGCCTTCAGAATTTTCAGTGTGTTTTGAACTCATTTTCTAAATAATTTTTTCTTGCTGATTCTAAATTAGGGGTTGGTTATTTGTTTTTAATTTAAAATGGCCCGATGGGTTGAAATTAGCCAAGTTACACAGAATTGCTATTGGTTTCCTGGTTGCATAAGCCTACCAGGAAGGTTGTAAGAGGTCATGCTGCTGGGGAGAGCGTGGCTGCAGTTTGGGTGTGCTCTGGCTGAACTAATCAGAAAAAAAATGTTTGTAAAGCAGGGAGTGGTTCTGTGTTAGTTTTTGCATGAGGAGAGGAACTACTTGCATCTATATTTCTGTTTTCTAAGGCAATGAGAGAAGGCTCAGTGAATCAGGTTATTTAGTGCCTTTTGCATTGAAATATGACTTTCATGTATAGGGACCTCTTATATCTGTCTTTAGGTTCCTGTAGACCCATAGGCACAGAGTTTTATGAAATTTGCAGAAGCAGTTTTAGGTACCTGCTGTTCCACATATTTTGTTACAAGTAATGTAGCAATTTGAGGAAGTGATGATTCTTCAAATGTAGTTAAATCCTATTCTTATCTTATTATTTTGCTGTAATACTTTCAGCAAACTTCATGCAAGTCCTCTGCAAGAGGAGATGTACTTCGAGTTGTCTTCTGCCCTTCCCTTGGAATCAGCATTCCTTTTGAAGAGTGGGAAGATGGATAACCTATATATTCTTTCAGCTGTGAAAGGTAGATCTAGCTCTCTTGTGGATCAAACAGAAATGGAGGAAATGATTTAGCAAAGCAGCTGTCAAACCCCTAATTTTACTGTGTAGATAGATACGCAAATTTCAGATGACAGTAAATAGAATATACTGATTTTTTTATTCCACAGTTAGGCACATGACAGATGAGTGGAAAGAAACCCCTGTTCTCTACATGTTTGAAGGCTTTTATTAACTACTGCAGGAGTCTACGTTATTGGGGTAACTAAGAAAAAAGAGCAGAAAAATTGAACAAACCCCTGTTTCGTTAGATGCCCCAGAATATGGAAACTTGCACAAACAAGAACTAAAATTACACATTGACGGCTTTATCACACCTCTACTTCCTTTTGAAATTATGATGTTTCTGTTACAAACCTCACACACTTCTCATATTGTTTTCAGATATTTTTTGATAACAAAATTTATCTTCCATTAGAGTTTGTCAAACACAATTGTCTTGTGAGATGAGTAGTCCCTTTTTCAGAACAATTGATCATAAAATATTTTGAACCAGCAATGAAAAATAATTTATTTTGGTAAACTGTGGGTCTTTTAACTTTCCTTTTTAAATACATGGTAGTGTTCTGTGCTAGAAAAACACAGAAGGAGATGTAAGAATAATACATCTGCTGGAGATCATGACTATGAAGCTGTGTCTTCTAATAAGCAAAAAGTAGTGCTTTCTCTATGAGTTACGATAATTTGGTTTATATCCATTACAGGATGCATTGAAAATAACCTGGCACACTGTAAAGCACAAGGAGATCAAAGGCTGTGTACAAAGGCTAAATAATGACTTCCTTGCCTTCTCTGATGGTGGAGGCATTGTCTTCTCCTCTCCTTTACAATACAAGTCATGGGAAACAGGGGTGCTGGAAGATGCTAAAGGCATTCCAGGATTACTAAATGAATCTGTAGGGAGGGTTTTTGATCTTAGAAAGTTGATCCCAGTAGCTGTTTTCTAAAGAAAAACGCCAACATTTCTGTACACTGAGATACATAATTGAAAATGCCTAAGTTTTTTAGACTTGTTTCCAAATCACGACTGCCCAACCAATGAGTAGTATCAAATATGTAGAAAACAGGGTTTTTTTTTCCCTGATGTGTCATGTGTCTAACTGTGGAATAAAAAAAAAAAAAACCCAGTATATTCTATTTACTGCGATCAGAAATTTGCATTTCTATCTACACAGTAAAATTAGGGGTTTGACAGCTGCTTTGCTAAATCACTTCCTCCATTTCTGTTTTATCCACGAGACAGCTAGATCTACCTTTCACAGCTGAAAGAATATATTCCTAGGTTATCCATCAGTGCTCAGTTTGCTGGTCCAGCTGGTCCAGGGTACTCTGTGCTCTGAGTCAGTTTATTTTTTAAAATAGGTATATTATTTCTGAGCAAAAGGATTGCTTTTATCACTGTATTAAATAATGTTGTCTTTAATTGAGGAGTATTTTTTTTTTGAAGAGTACAGTTTGCGCTAGCATTTTATGGGGCTTATTTCAGTGTTCTCACATTCAATGCATTGCATTTCTTAAAGATTTGTGGACAGTTTATATTGGAGTTATTCTCCTGGAAATGGAACATGAAGGTCTTTAAACTGGCTCAAACTAATTCAAACCATTTCAGGCTATTTATGACTTAAACCATTCTGGCTATTTATAATTATTGAGTGAATGGAGTATACAGTCTCATAATTCTTTACCATTGATTTGACTTCAATTTTTCAAATTTGACTGTTCAAGAAATCATTTTGGACTTGATTCCTTCAAGGGAAGGATTGGAATTAGACAATTGCTCTTAGGGAAATCTTCAGGTAGTGTCTGCACATCTGCATAGAGCTTTGGGATCTGTGAAACCTAAGAGACACTTCTTGTTTGAGAGGAAGGAGTCAGAGTGTGATTAATGTTTTCATCAGGAACCTAAACAAATATCAAAAACCACCAAAAGCTTTCTAGTACAGTTTGTTAAAATTATTTCCTAGTACAGTTTATAATTCTTCAGACTACTGATGTAGCTTACACTGGCGAAAATTCAGTTTGCTAGTATATGTGTGAATTTCACAGCATCTGTGAAAGTCTGTTGTCATACAGACACGTGTCATTACAGCTCTACCTCTTCCCAGTGCAACTATAAAGTTGAGTGGTTTTAAAAGTGCTATTTTAAAAACCTTGGGGGAAGCTGTCAGTAGATTTTTCTTCTGTCTCCTTTCTTCTGGGTTTTGAATGTTTCCTGCTGTAGCACCTACGAGCTCACAGCCCTCATGTGCTCCCAACTGGCAGCTAATTTTCAGCTCTTGAGCAATAGGTAACACAAAGTTTCACACTGGTGTCTTTAGAAGAGTGAAGAGGTGATGTGGCCCCATAACCACTGTCTGTTCTCTCTACTGTTCTAAATTTTGTTATCTTTATCTTTCCTTGGTTTTATAAATTTTAATTTCTTCACACACTAGGGTTTTTTAAAATATTTTAAAATATGTAAATATATCTATTAATTATTTTATTATAGTCTTTCAGGTACTTTAGAGGGCTTCAAACTCATGAGGATGTTGTTTGAACAGTACAGTAACCATTTAATAGTCTCCGGAGTGCTTAGTGCAACCAGTTGCATCCTGCCTCTGATTTTTGCTCTAGCAATGTAACATACAGCTTAAGAAGCCTTTGTGTGATGACTATGTCCAGGCAGAATTTCACATCTTTCCTACTTCACATAATGTGACTGATAGTTTATGCTGCTGTAGCCTTGGAGGTACGAGGAAATTGCAACAGGAAGATAAGAAATTCAACTGTTTCCCACATGCAGCAGTTAAATATATTAACAAGAGAGTATGTTGTCCCTTCCATTTGGTTCATTTGTGAATGAAGAGAATCTTGTAATTGGAGCAAGGCTGGTAAACACCTGCATTTAAGGCAATGCCAGAAAAGGCTATGTGACTCTGCAGTGCCCTTAAGAGTCAAATTGAGTTCTTTCTTGATCTGGCTGGGCATGCCCTTGGTTACCTACCAAGCAAACAGAATTGCCTTCCCCCAGCCTGGTGGCTTTTGCTGTGCAGGGGTGGTTTTGCTGCATTTATGCAGGGAAGCAGCTCTTACCATTCTCAGTGAGGTTTGAAGCGTGAAGATTGACAGATTTAGAGATAGTGTAGAAGGAGAGCCCTTGGCATTTGTGTAATCTCTTGGTCTGAGTTGTCTATTACAGTTGGAGGCAGAGTAAGACGCTATCCTACTTTCAGCAGATAACACTGAAACTTTCAGTGATCAGATTCAGGCTAGGTTAGTTATTTTTTCCAAACTTCTTAAGTGGTTTTGTTTTTAGTTTTTTGGGTGTTTTTTTTTGGGGGGTTTTTTTTTTTGTTTTGTTTTGTTTTTGGTTTTTTGGGTTTTTTTGTTTTGTTTTGTTTTTTTTGCAAGAGGCCTCTCATGAAGTTGGGAGAATGAACAGGACTTGTGGCATCATTTATTGGGATATTTTGGGATTTGAAATTATCATTTTGCATGAAGAAAACAAGATACCTTATTTTTTTTTTCCCTGAGCCAGAACAGACAATTCCTGAACAATATTATGTATTGATTTACAGATGTAATGATACCTCTGTTTTAGCTTATGTATTTTGTGATCAGGGTCTTTTCTGTAGAAATAGATTCCTAAGAAGATGCATTAAAACTATTTCATATCAGTCATCAGGAATGCCCAACCTGACTCATTTATCTAGCATTAAGCTAGGATATCCAATGTGACATGGGAAGTGAGATCACAGAAGTTCATTAAAAAGTAATGAAATATCTCCTTGGTTGATTTACAAGAGTGGGCTGTAACATGAAAAATTCCAGTTACAAAAGCAGCTTCATGATTTGAGTGGATTATTGCATAAAGTACAAGCAGAGTAACTGGTTGTGGGAAGTGAGTCAATTCAGTAGTTTGAGAATGGGATTTGGATTTTGATCGACTGTTCTGTTGGTGCTGACTCACTGTGACCTTACGCAAGTCAGTGAAGTTTTCTACATATCAGCAACTCAGCCTAGAAACATGCTATTCCTCTCACCTTTGCCTGCAGGCTTTCAGTGTTGCAAATAAAAGGGCAGAACTAGCTAAAAAATTGTAAGAAATTTTCGAATCTTGTTCTTAAAACATTTTCTAGTTTCTCTAAGTTGCATTTTCCTATTTTATTACTGTTTTGAAATATATTTCTGTGCTGCACTGTGGAGAGTTTTATAAGGGAAGGAATTGTCTCTTTGCCTTATTTTGCAATTAAAGCAACTGTTTTGTAAAATAATTAGCAAACACACAAACTAAAAACATTAATAGCTCTTCTAATCCCCTTTGATAATGTTCAACAGTGGCATTTTAGTTACTATGTTATTTGTGCCAGAACAAACTGCTCAACCTCATCTGGCTTAAGGGGAGGCTATTAACAACAAATTAGTTCCTAAGTGATAATATTATATTATTTAATATTAATTAATACTAATTAATATTTTATTATTTAAAAAGGTAAAGTCATTCAGATAAAGTGAGATAAAATTGTATTGATTAACCAGGCAGTTGAAATTCTTGATTAAAAACCTCTCCTTTTTCAGAGAGGTTAATGTGGCAAATAAGTTTTGTGCTGTTGAATTTTGTTGGTAACTGCTGCTACCCTCACTTGTCTGCTCCATCATTTTTTGTCATGAGATACCTTGCCTCATTCTGAGCTTTTTTATTTCTTCCAATGTTGATTTAATGAATCATCCTGACAGCAAAAAAGTTTTTTAGC
Source organism: Calcarius lapponicus (assembly GCA_039654755.1). NCBI lineage: Eukaryota > Metazoa > Chordata > Aves > Passeriformes > Fringillidae > Calcarius > Calcarius lapponicus. The sequence continues at coordinate 42,325,029 of CM077462.1, read as the reverse complement.
TGGGGATTAAGGCAAACAGGAAGGTGATGTTTTTGCTTGAGGGTAAGAGTGACTGCACATTGGGTTACTGCTTGGCTGTTACGCTTTTGTGTCAAACACTCCCATCATGTGCACCAACTTTCAAGCCTGGGCAAGCCTTTAACAATACTTCTTTTGGTTTTAGTACTGTTCCCAGATTTTAGGAAGGCAGGATTTTGACTTGGTAACGTATTACTTGCGAAAGCACTGAGGGGAAAAATGGTTGGAGAGGAACAAGTCAGTGGGTTAGAGTTCAGCTTGGCTTGGCAACTTCAAGACTCCTTTCTTTTCCTGGCTGTATTCTCTTGGCAAGCTCTGACTGCATAACAGTGCTATCAAATACATTTGGGACCACTATATGTGTAAAAATAATTCATATTTGCAATGTATTCTATTATATATCAAAAATAGAATCTATCAGAGCAAAACAATAGAAAGCCTGTGAATCAATGTAGCTGAATAACAACAGAAGATATGGCACAATCAGTTTGTTATAATGCTTAGCTGAGCTGTATCTTCTATGTACTTAGAGATATTTATACAGCAAGGAACTACTTTCACCTTTTTTCTCCTCTATTATGTTGTGTGCAGTACAAATCAAATAAATATTTATATACTTATCCTAAAAAAGGCAAGTGACTTTCCTAAGACCAACTTTTTTGAGTTATGATACTGGCTGATGTAACTAAGGGAAAAAAAGATTGACCATAATTTACACACACACACAAAAAGGAATTATATTGTCCTTTAATAACAGTAAAGGCTGAGCATCCTCTTTCATGTAGAGAAAATTCAAAAATGTATGTACGAGCTGAAGCTATTAATCACATATAACTTAGCAACTTGCCTGAGCAAAAATCTTTACACTTCTGTAATTTAGCAATTGAAAATGTCAACTTTCAGTAAATGACTGCCAAAGCTCTTCTATGTATGTTCTCACTAAACATTAATTTGAGGCTGTTCTGATTTTCTATAACAAAATCTGTGTAGAATGAAAGGATAACTTATCACACTTCCTTGAGTCTCAAAAATTTCAGATTTTGATACTGCAGTTGTCCACGTGTATGTATGTTCTATAGTTAAGGTATTTATGCTATAAAGACTCACAAATCTACTGCAGAAATGCACTTCACACAGCCTGAGTGCTTGCACTGCTGTGTGCTCCTGGGCTGCATTTGAGCATTGCATCACACTACTACCCCCGCGTGGTCATTTGCTATAGAACAATTTTTGTGAAAAGAAATGAAAGTTGCCAATTACTTTAACTTAAAAGGTGGGGATAAATTTTAGAGGAACACTGTGTTTGTGTTTTATCTTAATATTTGTTTAAGACATTAGATGCAGAGTGTTGGGAAACTTCAAAACTCAGCATGTGTTCTTCTTTTCACATAATAGAGTGACAAAATATTGCTTAGGAAGTTGCTTAGAAGAACTGCCTTTTACAACAGGTTTTATGGCTTCATTAGAGAAGCAACACCTAGAAATTTCAGGCATAGATTCTAAAGCAATTTTAATAAGTTGTAAAATATAAATCAGAATATATACAAATAACATATACATGAAATTTTCATTGGTATCAGCTATTCTGTATTGTACTATTCCTATAATACTAGGCACAATATTTATTCTCAAAGTAGTTTTTATGTGCAGAAACAGTATATGCATTGGAAGTGTCCATGACATTTTGCTATGTAAGAGAGTGGAGTAAAAAACAAGAGTACTCAAGAAAGAAACTTCAAAAATGTTCATTGTTCTCTAGTAATTTCTTAGTGCAATTATAGAAGGTACTTTCTAGGATTAATTGTAGTATTTGCCAACCATTGAGACCTGGACTGAACCTGATGCATTTTTCATGTAGAAATTAGCATTGTGTACTATGCCGGGGCAGTTTGTCGAGAGGGATTTTTCTTCTGTCAGTTTTAAAAACCTGTCTCAATCTTCATTAAATACAAAAAGGTGGTTAGTGTCATAATTTCTTATTTAAATCTTGATTTTTACATAAGAATGCATGAATCATTAGTAAGAGGTGTGAAAAAAATCTGTACTAATATTGTCCAACAATTGTTCTGAAATAAACAGTGCATTTCACTTTTTCATTTTTTCCCCCAGGTTTTACTGTTGATGTATCCCATTTATACTCTAATTGGTCTCAGTTCATATGTTCTTATTTTTCATACTAGAGGAATGTTAAAATTGGTTGTATTTTTACTTCTTTGTGGAACTTCTTCAGACAACTGTCTGAAGAACCAGCTTAGAACCAGCTTCCAGCTATCCTTAGAACTGGAATGTTCTACTTTGATATAAATTATATCTCCTCACTACTGGTAAGCAGTCTCTTGTTTAATACTGGTGAGGCTTGCTTATCCAGAAAGATGTCCTCATGCTTGATAGTGCACGTTCTCTCTGTGGTTCAATATTGGTCCTGTTTGCTTGTTGAAAATGTTTCTAGGTGGGTGAGTTAAACAGCTCAACTGATTGTATGGTAGGTATCAGGGACACCACGTGTCCAATAATAAATTCATACAGAGACTCCAAAGTATAGTTTTTCTCAATCATTGATTATTCATAATGAACACTGTTGTTCATATGAATAGCTGTTGATTGTTCATAGCATATCTGAATGACTGCTGTAAATTGGAGGATGTAGTCTCACACTGCAAGAGACACTTGATCTGTGTGTGACTTTTCCCACCTTTATCAATGATCTTTGACTTAATAATCTTTTTATCCCTTGCACTTCTTTTGTGCCAGTTCTGCCTCAACAATCCTCCTTCTCATTTCACTCATATCACACTACCTTTCTGTCTCCTCTTAACTGTCTATGTCTACTTTTGGCATACAAATGGTAATATAACTTTCTTTGGGCCCTAGTTTAAAACTGACAAATTCCTTCCTAAGGGTGTTTTAATAAATCTTTTTCATATCTGGATTATTTAAAGCTGCTCTTTGGGATGGTAATTCCTTGTTTCATGCCCTGGACCAGATTCAGCCCATTTTTGGGCTAAATATAAATGGTATCAAAAGGATGCTCCAAGTCACAGCAGGAGCATCTTGCCTTCATCTTTGGTGTTTAAGGCAGCAGAAAGTAAAACTACTGTGTTCTTTAAAAAAACCTAATAACATGCAAAGAAAACAGTTCCATGCCTTCAGTCACCATGCTTTATGTATCAGAATATTAAATTTTAGTTATGTTTTTCATTAAACTATTAAAGTTGAGTCTTTAATAGAGGATTATAAGTAATAACTATTTAAAAAATATCTATATTGGAACTGTAAAAATTGCAACAATAACCAGCCTAACTAGAAAGTTACGAAGTGTACAGATGGCTTAATTGTTTGAGAAGCATCTCTGGTGAGATGAATAAAAAAGGGGAAAAGGAAAAAAAAAAGGAGTACTAATCACATTTATTCCCAGACTTCTTGCTGGTATAAGATCATATCAGAAATCTGGTTGGAAGAATTGAGTAATAAGTTCAGGTGATTACTCAGGTGACTCAGAAATTGATTCTTGATATGGGTGCTTTGACTTTGTTGTCATGTCTCTTTCATCCAGGTCTCTGTGATCAGCACTTCTGTCTACTGTCTGAAACCAATTAATAAACTCACAGTACCTCTGTCAAAGGGCATTTTCAACTAGTCTTTTTTCTTAAAATATTCCACTTCCAGGGGTTTTCTAACAAGAAAAGTGTCATAAAAAGTAGCTCGAATTACTTTTCTTAGAATTAAGATAGCGTGAGACTACAATTACCTAGCCTCATCTTTGGAAGCTGGCTAATTTACAGCAGAGTGAGGATCATCCTGTAGTTTTAAAATTTTTATCATACAGCTTCAATCTGATTCATATATTTTTTATTATTTTTAGCTGGTTTTCTATGGCTTTCTCTTCATGTGGAGAAAGTTCTAATGTATCTCAGCCTCCAGTGCAAAGATAATGGGATGCTCTGGCTCAGAAGTTTTGGTGGGTTTAGTGCTCAGGAGACCTGGCCTGCCTTTCTGCTCCAAATTACTGTTCCCAAGGCATGCATGTTGTGCATCAATCATTGCAGCACCTAAGGGTATTGTCACAGCTCAGACTTAACTATTGGCTGCTTGACCTGAAACCCTTCACAGTGGCTGCACCCTCCTTTCCGTGTCTGTCACAGCGCAGGAGAAAGCAAAATTTTCTAGGGTGTATCTTGCAAAGCCCTCCACCTCTTGTTGAAGGGAAAAGATAGTAACCCCAGATGTCCCTTAAGTACTTAATGCTTAGAAATGGGATGAATCTCAGAACTTTTTTGTACCTGTATTAAACAAAGTAAGCAATGATGAGTATAAAAGTATTTTAAGCAGAATAGAGCAGATACCAAAGAAACATGATCAGGAAATCTTAGAGGAAATCTTATTAACTATATATATTTAAAAAAAATATTTTCCATGCTTTGCACATTTATGTGAAAGACCAGTAAAATAATTAGGACACTTGATCTGCATTCCAGAGGAGAGTAGAGCTTCTCACTCATAAGCGCTATTGAAGATGGTGTGAGAAACTTCATTGAGAAGTTTCAGAGCATAATCATGTTTACCTCTAGGGCTGTATATTAAGCCTAATCTTCGTACATAACAGGATGGAAGACTTCTATAACATACATCCGCTGTGGGAAACAATTTTCCATCTTTGTTCTGTTTAAAAATACTTTTAGAGGTAAATTTGGTTTGGGCATTGATGGGTTGACTGTGAATTACTTTGGTCAAAAAGTAATAACCTTATTACTCATTTAAAAGCTGTGTGTTCATATTATTTTCTCCTGCTGAAAAGTTAGTTGATTTAACAAAAGAAAGTTGGAGTGTACCAAGTAAAGAACCGTAACCATTGTCCCATCAAGTGCTTTGTCGTTAAAAAATATTGTAAGTTAGTAACAACCTTTGAGTTAATTTGGTGATGTTTTACATCTGCATCATTGTCCTGCCAAAGCACTTTATGAGTTTAAAGGGCAACAAGAAAAGTTTACACAAGGGAATCAGTTTTAGTGGTAAAGAATTGCTGTAACTGAGGGCTTTATGATCATCTTAGGAAAATATCTTCTGGGAATAGTTCAAGGATAGCTGACAAAGACAGATGAAGACTTCATTCAAATAGAAAGAAAAGAAGGGTGGTGTGTTTTTGTAATGACAGATCATGTGAAAACTCAGATTTTAGAGCCCCCATTATTTGGCTAGGGATTCTATGATTGGAGACTGAACATGTGAAGATTATCTTTACAGAAGCAGTGAATGCAGGCTTATGAGATGCTGTGTCCAGCTGTGTCGCTTCTGTGCTCTCTAATTCCTGTTGCATGGAATCATGGAATGGTGGGGTGTGTTCAAAGGGACCTTAAAGATCTTCTGGTTCCAACTCCCATGCCATGGGCAGGGACACCTTTCGCTAGACCAGGTTGCTCAAAGCCCCATCCAACCTGGCCTTGAGCACTGCCAATGATTAGAATCTCCAACTTCCTTTGGGCAGCCTGTTCCAGTGTCTCAGCACCCTCACAGTAAAGAATTTCTTCCTTGTATCTAATCTAAATCTACCCCGTTTCAGTTTCATTCCCCCTTGTCTGCCATGCCCTGACGCTACATGCCCTTGTAAAAATTCCCTCTTTCATAAGCTCTCTTTAATTACTGAAACTCATCAGCACAGGTAATAAGCTGTTTCCTAAATTTATAATGGCTCAGTAGGTACACTTGTAATATTTATATGTAGCTGCATAAACAAGTGAATGTACCAGCACAATGTCTCTGGTTACAGAAGGCTGTTAGTGACCTGGAAGTAAACTTCAGATCTGTTTGGCACTTACTCAGTACTACATCACAAACTTTAATTTTCTCCAGAATATACCAAGCTATAAAATACTCACCTACTAAATTTAATAACTCCAAAATAATTAAAATTCAGTAACTGGGACTGGAATTTCTGGTGCCAATTTGGCCTTCAGACATTGTCTAGAACTTGTAGATTTTCATAGAAGAAAATCTGCATTGGGAAAAAATTGTGCAAGGTGTAGGTTCCTCAGTAATATTTGTAAGGAATTCTAGGAAAAGAAATTTTAGAAAAAAGGTGCAGTTTTGCTCCAAGGGCTTTCACATTTAGAACTGACAGAAATTAAAAACTGAGAGAATGGGTTTGTCATAGTCCCAGTCTTAAGAGCAGTGTACTGCATGGGTGAACAGGACACCTATGAAAAAACTTACATTAAAAGGAAGTGTACAAAAACTGGAAGCAATGACAAGTGATCCAGAAGGAATTTAGAGAAGCAGTCATGCGTGGATGGGATTAGGAATGCCAAAGCCCATCTGCACTTGAGTCTAGCAAGGGATGTGAAGGCCAACAAACAGCTCTTCTACAGGTACATCAGTAGAAGAAGGAAGAGTGGGGCAAACTCATGGCTGCTACTAAATGAGGCACGGGACCAGGTAACAAAGACATGAAAGAAGCCAAGTTACTCAATGCCTACTTTACCTTGGTCTTTACTGTTCACAGCAGTCCTCTGAAATCCCAGGTGCCTGTAACCAGTTGGAAAGTGGTGGAAGGGGAAGGAACATCAAGTTTGGGAACACTTAAACTGCATGAACACAAGTCCAGTGATCCTTCTGGGCTACGCATCTCAGTGCTGAGGGAGCTGCTTGATGACATTGCAAGGCCATTCTCCATTACCTTTCCAAGGTCGTAGCCACTGAGGGAGGTTCCTGAGCAGTGAAAAAAGGAAATGTCACTCATATTCAAGAAAAGGAAGAAGGAAGATCTGGGGAAGTACAGACCAGCTGCCCCATCTCTATTCCTTGTAAGGTGATGGAGCAAATGTGTGGTGATTAGTGGCACAAAGTCAGTTTAGAGATCAGTCACTACTGGTTTACCCCTGGGGTTGTTACTGGGGTCAGTGCTGTGCAACATCTCCATTAAGGCCTGGATGATAATGCAGGGTGTATCTGCAGAGTGTACGGACAATACAAAATGAGGAGAAATGTCTGATGTCCCAGATGCCTGTGCTCCCGTTCAGAGAGGGACAGGCTGCAGGAATGGGCCAACACAAACCCCATAAAGTTCAACAGAGGCAATGTCTTACATTTGAGGAGGAAGAATCCTATCGCACTGCAGCTGTGGACAGGCTAGGGGCTGACTGATTGGAAAGCAGAGAGGCAGAGGAGGGTCATGGGACAATGAAGACCAGCAGGATGCTGGGCTGTGTTTGGGAGAATTGCCAGCAGGTCAAGGAAGATGATCTTCTACTTGTCCCTGGTGAGGACACATTCAGAGTGCTGTGCCCAGTTCTGGGCTGCTCAGTACAAGTCAGACATGGCCATGCTGGGGAGAGCCCTGTGGCAGGCCACAACGATGGTTAAGAGGCTGGTGCATCTTTGATATGGCAGGAGACTGAGAGATCTGTGACTGCTTATCCTGAAGAAGAGGAGGCTGAAAGAGATCATATGAATAAATATAAATATCTGAGGAGTGTAAGGAAAACAGTCAGGCTCAGTGGTACCCAGTGGCAGGACAGGAGGCAATGGGCACAGATTGAAATACAGAAACCACAACATTTAAACAGAAGAAAAAACCTATTTTTGAGGTTTTTTTTTTTTTTTTTTTTTTTTTTAACCTCCCCTCTTTTGAGGGACACTTAATTGAATACTAAGACAGGTTGAACATTTGCCTGGGAAAGTTGTGGAATCTCTGTCCTTGCAGAGACTCAGATATATGTATGGAGATACATAGATATCCTTTGGTGAACTGTTCCAGGTGACTGCTTTGTGAGGTGGGCTGGACTATATGGATCTCCAAAGATCCTCTCCAACCTCAACTGTTCTGTGATTCTGCAACAGCCATGCTCCTTAATTGTAAATATATTGAACCTGTACCTAAGTACCAGAATTAGTTAGAGAACAAGTAATTTGAAAGTTCTGTGCTATGTCATGTCTCAAAATGCAGTTTTTTGTCCTGCAGCTTTGCTTACAAGTCTGTGTTTTTCAACATTCTTTCCTGTAATTCTCATCTGTAAGAATAGGAATTGTTAATGACTTTATAATTTCATTTTTATTACTTCTGAAGTCCAAATCTTTAAAAAAGCCATTTATGAAGATTTTTGATTAAAATGAAATGCCACCTCTGCAGTTGAGAGAGAGTCTAGATTATTCTGTAAAGGAAGAAAATATCTTTAGCTGAATGCTTTGACTCTTTGAGTTTTATTTTTTATATTTTTTATTCATGAAATATGTACCATCTAAATTCTTCTGTCTCAAAACCAGTTAGACTTGGTTGGTTTAAATCTCCCTGCTCAGAGCATGTGCAATTTAAAAGGAGCAACTACTGAAACTCCAAATGGTAGCTGTGAAATACTGCTCAAAGTTAGTCGAGTTGTGTTCCAACACCAAAACTCTTAAATCTTTGGCACCAAGTTGCAGTCCTATGAAGTGTTTTATCCTTTTTCAGTGGATTGCATCTGTTTCGTGCTCTGATTAATGAGAACAGAGAGTGAGAGCAACATGCTGTACATGAGTTGAAATTAGGAGTTTAAATACTTGAGCTGCAGGTAAAGTTTCTTCTCCATTCTCAATCTAGTATCAACTTTATATCTAAAATAGGGTATTTGTTTCTTTTTTATTTTTTTTTAAATTCCAAGTGTAATGTTTTGTCCTAATATGGCAATATCTTACTCATATTTGTTACGTGCTACAATCTCTATTTTTAAATCAGTCTGCTAATTGCATTTCACATTACTACTAAGATATTTTTATTATGGCAATTTCTCTGTAATTTCATATTTACTTCATGTCTTACTGCATTACCATGTGTTCCAATTAGAGGAAGTTGAAAGCTATTTAAAATTATTATTTATTTTAACAATAGTAGTGCAAAAATCTGTTTCCTTAACATAGGCTGGAAGGGATCATGAAGGGAAAGGAAGGTTGAGGAAGAAGGACACTGCACAGCTGTATAATGGCATTTATTTGTATTGGAGTTTTACATAGGCTAGAGTCCATCCACATTAATGACCCCAAAATATGGAGTATAAGAATAACTTTGAAAAAAACATAGTGTTTATTGTTACACAGAAATGGTGGTGCTTGATCACAAGTTAGTGTTTTGGTGGGGTGTGTGGCTGGCTTTCATACTGAGATTTTGGAAAGCTGTTTTCTCACAGCTAGCTGGTCTGTTTTTTTTCCTTTATAGGACAGGGGTAACTGTCATCAACAGTGACAGACTGAGCTCGTGCAACTTGCTGCATTTTATGATTTCTGTCACTGATCTAACATGGAGCATGTGTTAGCAGCAACAGCCTGGGGCATCTCAGTTGAGGCAGATGTTGTGATTTAGGCACCCCATGATACAGCTCCATTTGCTCCACTGAGCTACCACTTCTTGGTGGTTCTTGTTTTATTAGGATTTTCTTTATATTAAAACAATATTAGTTCATAAACATACTGATTTTCAAATTTATTTTTATGCTTTTTAGCTGTATGCATTCATAGATTTGTTGTTTGGTTTTAATTTTTGGATGTTAGGTTCCTTTCACTGTGAACAGGAATCTTCAATAAAAATGTAACCTTGCAGTAAGCTGCTGCTGAAGTTTTTATTCTTGGTAGATAAAATCTATTTTTATTTTGACATAACTAATGAAAAACTTGGCAGCCTAAGTGACAGTAATGGAAGCTGCTATACAGAGATTGTCAAGAAAATCACAGGCTTGGAGTTCCCGAGTCATAATTTTAATATAAATCAAGTGTTTGATTGTCACATTTTTAATAATAAAAATAATTTTCAATCCACTGAACACATGGAATATTTTAAGGGGCTCTGAGTTACTATAAGCTGTGAGATTTTACCTTGTAAAGTAATGAAGGCACTGTCTGCCTAAAACCTTGCCTGTGCAGATGGTAAAAATGTTCCAATACTGAAAAGAAGGGGGTTGGTTTTATCCTGGTACTTAACTTGGCAAAGTCACAGGAATAGGAAGTATTACAGGAGAGAGTTAATATCAAAGAGTATAATCATATAATCTCTTTCTTTCTTTTTTTTCTTTAATTGCCTGGTCTGTCAAATACAAACATCAGACTTGAAAGCAAAAGAGATGCTGTCTACATAGCAGTAGAAACTCAACCTGTGACATTTTTTGCTTGGTTGCACAATGATCCACTTTCAGCAGTGGAATAGAAAAGGCTGTTCAGGAGCAGCATGTGAGTCTGGTGGCTGTGCCTTTCCATGGTACTTCCTCATGGCAAATTAAAGGGACCACTTACAGCTACACTGTCCTTGAATTTGTCTGTTCTCTTCTTTTTTGGCCTTCTGATGCTGTCTGCCTGTACAATCTCTTGTGACAGCAAGCTTCATAAAATCACTACCTTTATGTAAAGATGTGCTACTTTTTATCTTTGCTAAGCTGATCTCAATGTAGTTTTGTCACATTCCTCCTTGTTATAATGTTGTCGGCTTTGGTGAGCTATAATTTTGCAGTCGCCTTACTTAATGCTTTTTTAAACATTCTATCACCCCCTTGGTCTTCTGCTCTTCAGTCTCTGGTTGTGAGGCAGCTACTGTTGTGTTGTCCTTCTCTGTACCTTCTCTTAACCCCATTTAATGAGTTAGAGAGAGCAGAACTGTCTGACACAACAGTGTTATAGAGCAGCAAAATGATATTCTGTCTTGGGTTTGTTGCTTTTCTTAGTGATAGGCAAAATTGCATGGCATTTCTGGCTGTGGTTTAGCTTAGAGAACTGTGAACTGTGACTCACAGATCTCTTCTTTACTCAAAGTTGATGTGAGAATGTTAATGAGGTTCAGCTTTTTCCTTGAAACAGCTTTCAGTTCACATTTTGCCCCTTTTCCCAATTTAGCTCTAATAACATTTCTTCCATATTTTTTGGTGGGAAGCCTTGTCAAAGGCTTTCTAAAAATCCAGGTCTACAGGGTCCTAATTTATCTACTTGCTTTCCTCTACACCTCCTAAACACATGGTAGGTAGCAGGGCAGTATTTTCCTTCACAAAACCTCTGTTGACTGTTTCCAATTGGATATGTATGGGCTCAGCAATATTCTTTTGTATGGACTCTACTGTCCTACCAGGAGTAAATGTTAGTATCAGTGGCCCTTTTGGGACTTTCAAGGCTCCCAGGTCAATGCCACCTGGCCCACATGACTTAGTGATTTTTCTGGTCTTGGACTTCCCTACATGCCCTCCACGTTGATGCAGCTGTTCTAATATTTGGAGAACATGTGTGAGATACCACATCATCATCTTCATTGGTAAAGACGGATGCTGAGGATTTGGTGAGCTTCTTTCCTGTGGCCTTCTTATCCTTGGGTATTCTTTTCAGATTTCTGTTGGAAAATGATCCTGTCAACCTGCTAGCTGTGTTTCATCTTTCAAAGTTTTATGAACGTTTTAGTCTCAGCATGAACATCTGTTGCAAGGTTATCTTAAAATTCTTCTTCACACTCCTAATTTCCTGTTTGCATCTGACTGCCCTGTTCTATGGCCTTTCCTGTTCTCATTTTCATCCTCCTCACTTTCAGAAATTTCCTCATGTTCTCTTATTCACTTTCCTGACACATTTTGAGCAGCATGTCCACTATTTACATGAAAAGAAGTAGAGGGTAGACTTTAATCATTTAGTGGTTTAGTTTGTAGTTGCCAATAATGTGTGTACAATTAGTTTATTATTTTCTAAATTCAGAATATTTTCTCCTTTCTTTCTGTCTTTCTGGCAGCAGTGGAAGTAAAAAATTTACCTTTGCAGAAATGTGGGGCTTTACAACATGAGTAAATGAGGAGTAAGGCAATGTGGTTGGTTTTCTTTTAAATAAAATCTGTTGGTTTGACTTTTCAGCTGTTATATACTGGGCATTTAAAAATCTGATGATATGAAATAGGATGTTTCTCATTTTTAGTGACCCGAATACCCACAAATACTATTTTGTTTTTGTTATTTTTTTGGAGATTTTGGAGATGCAGAGTTGCATTTGACATTCTTGGATAATTGGACATATGTATTCCTTAATTTTATGAAAAATGGCTGTGATTTTTATAATAAGATTTCTTCTGGAAGATATACCACAGTGGAACACTGTGATGTAATTGTAAAATTGTCAATAATTTTCTTTACTAATGTCAAAAATAGTAAAGATTGTTAGGTATTCTATTCTATTCTATTCTGTTCTAATTATGGTCCTATACTTCTGGAGGGACATTGTATTACTAGATGACATGAGATGCAGGATGGGGAAGTTCAGAAGTTTTGGCAAGCTAATGAGATCTAGTTCTGTAAAAGGGAGAAGTAGTGTGGGATTGTGGGACCTGTACTTCTTGTTTTTCCTAAATTACAGTAGGAAAGAAGTTAATGTAATTGAAGTGATTATTGCTTATGCCTCAGATTTAATGTCCAGCTGGGATTAGTTACAAAAAGGCTTCTCAGAACAGTGAGATCTTGGAGCACTGTCTTAATTGCCATGGGGAGAAGAAAAAGAACTACTTTCTTAAGGTGTAGTTATAGCCTGATCATTGCTTTTGAAAAACTTAACATGACCTGTGCATAGGAAATAATGAGGACCCAAATTCAACAACCTGGGAGGTCCCTTCCAATCTGAAATTACTGGAAATGCTCTTACTTGCTATAGACCAGGAAAGCATTATTAGCAGATTACTTAATGACTCATTGGCAGATGGAATGTTAAACATTTTAGAGTCTAAATAAAGTTAATTAAGGGTATTGGGCTAAAACTTTGTGCTCAGTTTTGATGCCTGCAGCCATGAATTTTTCTATTTAAGATGGTCAGACCTCAGCTCAATATAGTTATTTGTGGTAAAATGTAAATTCCATGTGTGTACTTCATTAAGTACTTCTACTTCTTGGGTAAATGTTTACCAGATTTTTAAAAAAATTTGATGCAAAAATAAATTATGTAGACCCTGCAAGGTTATTTACTGCCATTCTTAGGAAGCTAATTTCAAATGGCTGACTTGGAAAATAGATTTAATTTTGAAGGTTTGTTATTAGGGATATTGGTGTTTAAGGAGTAAGTAGAAATAGGAGACAATGGTTTAGTAGGGATAAAAATGACAAGATAGAGTTAACTAATTCTTTAGTGAGTAATACATCAAGGTTTAGGGAATGTTATGGGTTTTTTAAACACATTTTAAAAGTCCCAAAAGTATTAAGCATAATGTATGTTCTGCATCTCCTAGTAAACCTAGTGCACTTTAGGGAGTGTGGATTTCCTTCCATTTTGGAAATGTTCCCAGTGAATCAGTGTCTGTCATTAATTGGAGTACCTTGGAACTTCTTTAATCTTAACATCCACTGACCTTTGAGAAACACACAAGTCATCTGCTCCTGTCCTTGTGATGAGCTTCCAAAATCTCAGAGCATGATATGGAGCACAGGTGCTGCGTGGCTACAACAGACAGCTTTGAAGAAGTGCTTATATTTGCTAACTGATTAAATCTATTTATATCATGGAAAGCTAGCTTATCTTGGGGTCTGATCAGAAAATTGCAAAGTGTCTTAAAATGGTGTGTGGTGAGCAGACCCTTTCCACTGGGAATTGCTATCCCTTAGCTAGAACAGGAGACTGAATCTTCTGGTCCAGGCTGTTGGCAAGTGAAGCAAACTGTGACAAATCTAAACTTTCAGCTACAATGTTGTATTGGAGAGGGTTGCTTTTTTGAGAGCATTAATTCAATTGCTTTGTGATTGTTGGACCACAGTTTTGGTTTGTGACGTTAGGACTGTCTAAATGAAGGCTGGGATCTCTGTACATAACAGCAGTGGTTCTCATTTCGAGGAAATGGCACGAACAGTAAAGTGCTTTCTGCTTTTTCTGTGTTTTTATTACTTGCATTAAAGTTCAAGAGAATTTCACATCTGGTAATAGAAGATGTTTATAAACTTTAGGTTGGGTCTTGGTTAATTTTCCAGAAGCTCTGGAATACCTTCAAATGATGTTTGTCTCACATTATCTAGAAATTGTATTATAAGATTCTTACCACGTTATTATGTTACAAATGGGAAATAATCTAGAAATAGTAATTTTGCAATATAATATCCAGACATACTCGCTTTTTCTCCTACCTCTTGTGTGCTTCACCACTGTAGAAAATTTGAGATTTGTGCAATTATTATTCGGTATTCATGTCGTTTTGTCTGATTAAGTGGAGAATTTCTCTAATTGGATGAATCCCATACACACTGGTGCAAACAGCATACACCTTTAAAATATACTAGTTTGCCTCTTACTCATTTCAAAAAATGGGATTTATATAGACAGGATTCAGTATGCAATGGAAAGGTTTGGATCAGTGAGTCATTTTTTGCCTAAAAAGATTTGCATGGTAAAAATATCCCTATCTGTTACTGTTCTCACACTTTCCAGATAATTATTATCTCTAATGGTTAGCTGATTTCATGCTGAAGGCTTCAGTTCAGCAACACACTCAAAGTCTTGTGTGACTTGCATCAAACTGGATTATTCCCTCTATTTTAAAGTAATTCTTGTGCTTGAATCAGACACATTTAAGTACCCTGCTGAATTAGTATCTGTGTGGAAATTGTTTTTCTCCTCAACATAATCAATTTTGGAACTGGCAATTACCTTCTGTTGATGGTTTTAGTATTTTTTCCCATGTTGTGCCACCATCAGTTGTTGTTCAGTTTAATATTTGTGGCTTTGCAGCTATCCAGACAATTGAATTATTTGCAGTTTACATGTAAAATTAGCATTTGGCTAACATTGTCATTCTTTAAAAAGTAGCAGTGCAAAATTTAGTAGTCCAAAGAAATAGTTTCTATTTAATGTGAATAAATAAAGTTTATATTTACAGTTATATTGAGGTGTAAAAAGTGTAACTTTAATCTGTATGTGCAGCTGTTTCTACATGTTTCTATATTTTAATATTTTTCAGACAAGTATAAAGGAAGGATTACTACTGAAGCAAACCAGCTCTTTTCAGAGATGGAAAAAGCGTTATTTCAAACTTCGAGGTCGTACCCTTTACTATGCTAAGGATTCAAAGGTAATTCTGTGCTATTAGTGTCTAATGCCTTTTACTTGTGACTTCAGTTTTGTTTAGTTTTATAAATTTAATACATTTAATAAGTTTAATAATAATAATTTAATGATTTGTTCACAGTTGTATTATGTAAAAACTGCTGTATATAGGATGTAATGGGCTAAATTAGCTTTAAGAAAGATTGGTAATTTCTCTTGATTTTTTTCATATGGAGTTTATCACAGTTATTTTAACCTTTTTGTCTATTCAGACAAATAATAACGTCATTTTAAGGAGTTGTGGGGTTTTTGTGGCTCTCAGACAGTCAAAAGAAGTAATAACTGGATAATGCTTAAAAGTTATCACTAAGGCTGCATTCTATTAAAACTCTTCTGCTCTGATGCCCATAGAAATAGTTATGTGAAATCAAGATAGGCTGATTTTCTGCCAAAACTGATATATAAGGGAAAAAGCTGTTTCCCATCTATTGAATTTTTTTGGTGGGAGAATTGGGGGTGGGCAGAGGGGAATACTTATCTTCTCTTTGAAAGGCATTTCCTTCCTCCCTCCCAAGGCTGGAGCCAAGAGCATTTTGGCTGACTCAGATTATGGCATTTCATAGCTGTGGGTGTTACTCTCCTTTACCCTGTGGGGTTGCAGCATCTCATGGGAGCTGTAGGTGAGGTTCTTCAGGTCTCCATCATCTTCTATAGCCTTGTTTTCTCCACAAAACTCTTAGTAAAGGCACAGAGATCTCTCCTTGTGGGACTGTAGGACTGCAGCTGCACGGTGCACTGTTGTGTGGCTATAATGAATCAAGGAAAGCACCATTGCTTCAGGGAGCCCAGCACTGCAGGACCTCTGTTGCCAAACCTCTCAGTGATTGGTGAGACCACGAGCAGTTTATATAAAAGATAAGCCTGGCAGATAAGAGCTCTGAGAAGGGCAACCTCAAATCACAGTACTATGCTGAGATGTTTTGAAAATGTGAGCCTGCCATGTTAGATGAGGAATATGGAATATTTTGGGTCTCTCTTGGTCTCACTCCAAGGGGTCTGTGCCCTTGCTATCTTGGGAACCATGGAACTGTTGTAGCATGTCCAGAGGAGAGACCCAAAGATGAGCAGAGGGCTGGAGCATCTCTCTTATGAAGACAGGCTAACAGATCTGGGACCTTGTAGCAGCCTTCTAGTACCTAGAAGGGGGTACAAGGGAGCTGCAGAGGGCTTTTTACAAGGACATGTGGTCATAGGACAAGGGGGAATGACTTTAAACTGAAAGAGGATCCATAATATCCATATTTGGATATTAGGTAGGAACATGCTCTTTACTGTGGGGGTGGTGAGACACTGGCACAGGCTGCTCAGAGAAGCTGTGGATGCCCCATCCCTGGAAATGTTCAAGGCCAGGTTGGATGGGGCTTTAAGCAACCTGGACCATGGCAGGGGGTTTGATCTTTAAGGTCCTTTCCAACTAAAACCATTCTGTGATTTTATGATAAAGATGAGAAAAGAAGGTGTTACGAGTAGGCAATTGTGCCAATACTCAAAGGCATGCTGAATCGAAACATGCTGAAATTTCCACAATATTGATTCTCCTTCCTGTGGCATGGAAGAGGAAAAACATGCTAGGGCTAAAAAAAATAGGCATTTTTGTTGGTCTGCTCTTCTGTGCTACAAAATCCATCATGAGCATAACAGAACCTAATTGATCCTTTGCCAGAGGCTGGAGTGTTTAGAGTAGACATAAATTTCTCTTGTTTAAACATCAGACAGAGGAGTGGAGAGGATCAGCACTTTGAGATGCATCTTCTCATATGGATACTATATCATAGCTTCCTACATGACTTTAGGGTTCCATCCTAAAACTAAATAATTAATTTACATTTTACTGTGTAGGAATCTATTTCCTCTGACGCCTCATTTATGTTGCACTCTAAAATTTCATCTATGTAAGAAAACCCCCTTTTTTTAAAAGAGATTTTAAAGCAATATAATTATTGAGCCCTTTTTTATGCTCTCATGTACCATTTAGAATAGCAAGTAGGACTGTGTTTAGGGCCAGTTATGAAATTTTGTCACATTATCAATGTGTTCTATTTTTTTCACTACTTTTATTTTCTATTTTTATTTTCTAATTGGAATAGACGCAATAAAATTAAAGCACATTTTGTAAGCATAGCTGAAAGTGGACTCAGACTTAATTTAATGCTTCTGTGTTCTTTTCCCTTCACAGTCTCTAATATTTGATGAAGTTGACCTGTCAGATGCCAGCGTAGCTGAATCAAGCACAAAAAATGTCAACAACAGCTTCACGGTATGGAACAATTTTAACACTGTTTTTCAAGGTTGTGGATAGACTATTACTAAGAAAATTGAGGATCCTCTCAATTGCTTATTTTCCTGTTTGGGAATAAAATTTCTTTTTTTTTGGAAATGGTTTAATGTATGAGAACAATATCACGTCAGCTATAGAACGTTTTATTTCAGTGAGCAGAAATGTGAGATGACAGTTGTTTCAAAAGATGATGATAGAAGGCCTTAAAAAGACAAGATTCAGTACTTAGTGCATATTATGGGTTTGTGCTATAGTTTCTCTTAGAGGTGACATGCTGAATTATATCAAATGTAATTGTGGTTTTGTTTTCGTTTTCTTAACATAACATTTTTGGTTTTTTCCTATATTGAAATGTATTTTATTTTTTTCACTGTCAATCATACCCATATATGTTTTTAAGTCACATGGAAAAGCTGTCCCTACAGTCGCACCTTGATTCTCATACTGCTGTGAGAACATAGAGTATTGATAAATCCCTATTTCTGTAAGTTCACAGGTGTTATTTACACAAATGATTCTTCATTGTTCAGCTGTCTGTTAGAACTAATTGCTAATGTCTGACACAATTCCTCTGCTGATTCTTAACCTCTGGAGAAAAAGATTTTGAACATGAGCTACTTATGAGGAATACCATTGGTGAAGTTGTTCTTTTGAAGGATATTTTGAGATGTCCCACTGACTGTAATGGCTTCATTTTCCTTAACTACATGTCTCTATTGAAAGGTTAATTTTTAATTTTCCTGACATTTTTAATTCCCCAGGTGACCCGTATTAGTTCGTATTACCAGTCTTGGTTTTTCCTCTCCAAAGCAGTCAAATGCAAGCCTCATGAGAGGTTCATAGTTTCTTCTTGCTGTAGGATCTCCCAGGCAGCCTCTGAAGCAGTCAGAGCACTTCAAAGATGTGCTCGTGTTGGCCTTGACAGCCCAGTGTGTTGTGTCAATCTAAGCTACTTTACTGACTAAGAATGCAATTAAAAAGTCTACTTTGACAGAAGGTCTCAGGTGAGGTGGTGCTGTGTAAGGTACTAGTCTGTCTTTTGGAAAGGTTCTTTCTGCTGCCTAAAAGTTCTGCTTCTTCAGAAAAGTGGGATGCTTAGATTTTTTTTCCTTTTTTTCTTTTTCTTTTCTTTTTCTTTTTTTTTTTTTCCTTTTTTTTCTCCTTTTTTTCCTTTTTTTTCTTTCCTTGTTCAATACTTGATGTTTTGGTATCCTTTGTAATCCTTTAGGCCCATTCAGCATCTCATTCTTCACCAAAAGCATGTTTTCCTTCTAGTATCAAGACTTCTGGGGAAGACAGTAGTGAAAAAAGAAATCTCTGGCTACAGCTTTAACAGCCTCAGAGACACTGTTTATTTTCATGTTCTGGGTACTTTAGGGCAAACAGTGTTTTCTCTAAGG
Organism: Calcarius lapponicus; assembly: GCA_039654755.1. NCBI lineage: Eukaryota > Metazoa > Chordata > Aves > Passeriformes > Fringillidae > Calcarius > Calcarius lapponicus. Next base: position 42,306,281 of record CM077462.1, on the reverse strand, counting down.
AGTCCTCAAATTAATTTTGAAAAATTATTTGGATGCAAGGCTCTCCTGGATTGAAGAGTTGTCTGATTTGACTGTGAAATATGGTAATAGTTGTCATCTTGCTTAATCTTTTGGCTTCTTTCTTTGTGTTTGCCTAACCCAGTCTCCCAGCAACACAGTTCTGTGGAGTGAGACATCTCTGACCTCACATGCACTGGGTTGGACTCAGGGGCTGGGGGTGGAGTGGGTGGTTAGCTATCCAGCAATACTCCTTATAAATAAAAAGAAACTTTTCTTTTCTTGCCTTTTTATTTTCTTCCATCTTAAAAAGGTAATTCTGCCTTTCTTAAAATTATGGGTCTTTTTATTTATGTTCTAAGTGATCTGTTAGCATTCTATTTGTTAAAAAAAAGTAAAAATTAAATCCTTAACATTAGCCTTCTCTAGTTAATGTATTCCTCTTGTTTCTTTGTCCCAGTAGATAATATTTTTAACACAAATTGATGTAGATGGAATTTACACTTAAGGACAAGTTTTCCAGGAAAACACACCTTTACAAATTTATATTAAAAAAAAGATTTTAATTTTTTGTTTGAAAACCATTTTGTCGTTTCACTTAGATCCCACCCTGTCCCCTCAATTTCCCACCCCCAGCTTGTAGAAATTAAAGTTTTGCCTTCTTTTGCCTTTTCTAGTTTGACTGTTTGAAGGCAGAGGTGTGTGTGTCAAATTTTTCCACGCTCTTATTTTGGATAAAACTCAAGTCCTAAAATTAGTCATAACACACAGATTTAAGGGTGAGTTTATTTGTAATGCTTGCAGAATATTTTATGTAACTAAATACCACTGTTTGTTCACCAGAATTACTGTTGCTATCTCTCTGCAAACAAGTTGAGGTTAAAGAGAAATTTGAGGTACATAATATCTGCTAATTAAAATACACAGCTGATAAACTTTATTCAGCTCATTTGTTTCATTATTTTCCTTACTGCTGACGATATTGCCTTTCAGTGAATGATCAACTCACTTCTAGCAACAAGTTTCTAATGTACAACCTTGCCTTTTAAGAGTTTATAAGTGTTTTGTAGTTCTGAGCATCCTTACCTAGCAGTTAATAGGTAAACTAGAAGGAAGGGTGTCCCTTGACTTCAGAGCCTTTACATAAGACACTCAAGGCTGGATTCTTCTTAGTGCCTTGTTAGGTACCAGTGTCTTCCCTATGGGAAGAGGGTGAAGAGGTTCCAGCATCCAGTGAGAAATTTGCATCACCATCTCCATCAGCCACAGGAGGAACCCAGAGGGGATTTTGCCCAGCCCATGGCCAGTTCAGTGGCGTGGGTGAGTCCTCATAGTGGTAATGGGCATTCTGCAGAACATGTTTTTCCCCAGAACTCTGCTTCTGCCTCGGGGAGTGGTGTACGTTGTCTCAGCACAGCCAGAGGAGTGTAGTTGCTCAGCATGTTACCCCTCTGGGGAGGCTCCTGGGATGAATCAGTGTCCCACCCTTATTGAACAGAAGCAGATGGAGCAGTGACCAATTCTGCTGGGAGATGTAATTCCTTGTGCATTTTGGTTTGCAGGGATGGAAGCTGGCTTGTTGGTACCTTGAGTGCATTTAGGAAGACCCTCTTTATTACTCTCAAAATGAGATTCGAGACCAAATGGGGCTGAAGAGTGTTCTCTGGTGTGTAAGTGTAGGCTTGTAGAGCAGCGGTGCTGTGCTTTTGTTCTAACAGGCATAAGAGATGGGATTTTAAAATGCTAAAAGGATTCTTGAACAGGAATATGCAGACAGTGAAGTTCCTCAAGGCAACAAAGGTAGTCACCTGGATGGATTGTGATTTAAAAGGAAATTATCTTAACTGAAATTTGGGTTTAAGTTTCTACCTCTGCCTTGCTTTTGATGCTGAAGAACTGATGCACGTTGCTGAGGAAAAGAATTTGTAGATGTTAAGCATGCTGCCCCTCAGTAGCTGAGCCACATGGTTATATAAAATGCTCGGGCTTACTATAAATCTGTGCTAGAGTCTTGTGTTAAATGCACAGGCTTTATGTGGCAGCATCTGTATTTTAATCCATCCAAAATTTTGTTTGAAACTCTTAATTCAGTATGGGTTTTTTGATGGTAAATGTGATGGAAAATAATAATATGGTAAAATACTGGTTTTGAGGCGCTACTTTGTATAGCTGGCTTTATCTAATTGCATCTAAGAGTGATAGAAGAAATAATTTCTCTGTCATTCTGGAAGGTCCCCTCCAGGAATATGAGAGTTAACATTCAGTGTGATACTCAGGATGGGGATTCATCTTGCCCTAACTTCTGGGTGGGACTTGATGATGGGTTTATAGGCCCCTAAATTTAGGTATCTAAAATAAAATTAATAGGTCTTTAAAGCAATTTCTGTAATTGCTCAGTTCAGTTTAGACTCCAGTGATTTATTAACTGACTCTCCCTTAGCTACAGTAGCGGCTTTGTCATCCAGGGCACCTAAAATGTAGGCGCTTGCTTTCAGCTTTCTGAATCAGGTGCTGAATCAAGTGCTTTTTGTTGAATATGCATCTTCTGAAAGTTGTCATCTTGAGCAGGAAGAAGCTGCAGTAGGCAGATCTGCTATCCTGGAAAGCCTACTGTGATTTTTAGTAATTAGAGACTGGCTGGAAAGGAGACTTTATGTTCCAGCTAATAACGCTGATTACTAGGATTCTGGATATGCTTGCAGAAATGTCTAACATAGTACATTTTTGCTGATATATTGGTTTTAGCAATGCTTTAGACCATATAAACCATACAGCCCTGATTATTTATCTGTGAAAAATATACTTCCTTGGAGAACTTTTGAAGTGCTGGGCTTTAATAAAGTTTTCTCACCTGGTGTTATGATGCAAAGGCAGTAGAAATTTATAAACTATTTCAGTTTTATATTTTATATTTTTTATTACCTCAATTGGATTTAACTATTTTCCAAGGTAAATAATACTTGTCAACTTTCTTCTATAGTCTTGCCTATTCTTGCTGTTCTCCTGATTGTTATTCTGCAGCATCATCTTGTAAGTGACGTTACATGCTTGACACTCAAGGAAGCCCAAGTCACAGGCATCTGGGATTATTTTATAAATCAATGCTCATTTACCTTCCTTATGCATCCCAAGTTTTGTCTGTTTTCTGCAGTGGCATAGTGTGAATTTTTGTGTCCTCTATTTTGGTACTAAGATCCTTCTGTTAATTTGAAGCTGCCTGTAACTCATAAATATTTAATCTGTGCTTCTGTGGTGTGTATTTCTTTGTTTTTACTAACACTGAAATTTTTCAAGTCACTGTACTCTCTACGTAATACATTGCTTGGCTCACTTTGAAGTGCCTTGAAGATCAAGAGGGGGAACTAAGTAATCAAAATTTTGTGCTGTCTGCAAATATTCCTGTATTGCTACTTTACACTTCTCTTCCAGTTTAAGAATCATGCCACAAAATTCTGTTGGAGAATAACAAGCTGCTTATTATCTATTAATCTTTTTTCATATTAAAAATTCTTTTTATTCCTTCTTACTTTTTTATATCCCTTACCTTTTCATCTCATTGCATGATGGTCTTTTTAGTTTTATAATTGGTCTTTTCAGTTCAATGATTGATTAAACATGATTATGGATCAGCCTGATTTAACTTTTCTGAACAGTACTTAATGTTTTTCAATTTAATCCCTTTAATTAATTAATCTCTTCATGGGTTAATTTTTTAAATGTATTTTTTCTTATTATATTAAAAAAGACCCAAACAAAACATGAATGGCATTTCATTAAACTTAGTCCCTGAATGTAACTTTGTTACAAAAATTTTTTTCTCTGATTTCCACTTTTTCTGTTCAGATATATGAGTTCACTTGGACTGAAAAGTAGGGAATTCAGCATAATATGTTTTAAACAACAACAAAAAAATCTTTTTGCAGCTGTCTATGGTTTTCATGGTATTCTGTAAATTTGGATTTTGAAAAAACAAAATATTTATATATTCTGATTATCCTTGGATATATTATTTTTAGAAGATTAGGGTTTTTCTATAGGTTAATGAAACCAAATATTCTATTGGAGCAACTGTACTTCAAGTGTGGTTAAAATTTATATTGTCTTCTTCTAGTTTCTATTGTTTTCTTACAGACCTCTGATTACCTTATTCCCTATCCATATTTCTGAATTGGTTGGGATGTAAAGTTTATTGGCATATGACTTATGTGGAACCAGCTTAAAGGATAAAGTAATTCTCTTCATCTTTGTGCAGCTGGTGTTTTCAATGGGAGGTGACCCAGTTGTACTGGGATCCCAGTTCTTGGGATTTGCCAAGATTTCAAGTTGAATATTGCAACCAGTCCCGAAAGGCAGATTGCCTTTAGCACTTTATTTATTTATATCCTGTTGCTTCTGACATCAGTCAGCTCTGTTTGCATCATGGAGATTAGCTACTTCTAATTGATTTTAGAGAAGTAACTAACTTGTAATATTCACTCTGGGCTTGGGAGACAGAACGTGTTGCCAGAGTTTTGCAGTATGTTTCAGAGATAGTGTTAATTTCTCTGGACTTGGACATATTTTGCTTCTTTCTTGCCACTGAGATCTTTTCAGAGTTGTTGTTGAGATTTTGCTTCAGGGACTACAGAAACTTCAGGGAATGTGAAAATTGCTTAAGCTCCCCCAACCACATCAGAAAGAAAGAAGACAAGCCTTTTCCCAAGAAGTTTGAGACCTTTCATCTTTGGGTTTGGGCACTCCGTCTGCCTTTTCAAATATTAAGAGACAAACAGAGATATTCCTAAAGCTGGGAAAATTATCCTAAAACTTTTTTTTTTCTTTTTTTAAATTTAAATAAGCTGACATCAGTTCAATTTTATACTGACTCTTGATTTGTCCAGAGTTCAGGCTCTTAAGCTTTATTTAAGTGCAGAAAGCTTACGGATTCTAGTGGAGGTATTCCTCTGCCCCTGTTCTGCATGTTTACAAAATCCAATTTACAGCAGTTGCATCTCAGTAACATCAGGAGATGGTTTCTTTACTGATAGCCTCAAGCCTATTTCAGATGCTCTTCTATCTCAGTCTAGTTTGTTTTTTTTTCAAAGGGCGGCTCACCTGAAGGTTATAGAGGTCTTTCTCTTCTCTGGCCTTTCTGCTGCTTTTCTTTCACTGTCTTTCTTACTTTAATTTGGTGAAATCATCTTGCTACTCCTGTGTTGGCAGGCTCCTAAAAGATCCTGGGGCCAGCAACTCTCCTTGAAGTTCCAAACTTGATGTGGACTCCCTTGATTTCAGCTATTGCTAAGCAAACATTGCCTTATTTGTATCCTGGATTGATTAATCCTTCTGGTTTGCTCTGTAAGAATCTCTGGAGCACAGCTATCTGTATTCTTTTTTTCTTTGTAAAAATCTATTTTGAGTAAATGTCTATATATAGTCTGTGTTGATGTTCCCTTGAAGGGAGACACTCTTGCTTGACTTCTCCCTTCAATAAACCACAGGGACATGCAAGGAATGGGTTTGTGTTTGGAAACATGTTTCTGGTTTTTATCCTTTAGATCAGCAATAATCTCCTGGATTTGGGTATGTTTTGAAATTTCCTGTGCATTCCAGTTGCGTGTTGATGTTAGCAGTATATACTGATGATGTGGGAGTTCAGACACATTTGCAGAACTCTGCTTTAAGTACTGTCCTCTGGTGAGCTGAATCCTAGACTCAGAGGCACTGTATTTTAAATTTTTCCCTTGGGATTATCAGAAGGGTCAGTGCATGGCACTGTGGATAGAGGGGGTGATGGCATATCCAGATGTTCCCCATGCCCTGTTGGCAGTGTAGAGCAGGGCTGACAGGTCTCCTGCAGTGACATCTGCAAAGGTGGTGGGGCCTCTTCTTGTCTCCAGGAGGTGGAACAAGGCTGGAAATGGCTCAAGTTCCTCTGCTGGCTTCACCAGCATGACTCAGCTTTGTTCCAGTGGCTGACTCTTGGAATGGATTTAGCTTTTCCCTGGTTGTGAACTATCTGCTGTTTCATACAGATGGTGATTAGCCTCTAAGTGATGAAGGCTTTTTGATGCTCCCAGCCTGAGCAACACCCAAACCACAGAAAGAGAGGGGAAGTGCTTTGGATTCCATTTTGTTCAATTTTCTACTCAGGGTTGGGATTTTTCTTTTCTATATTCAGGCAGTTTAGAAGTAAGACAAAAACTGAAATAGAAAATTAATATGCTTAGGAAAAGAAAAATTAGACAAAAGCCATTAGTGTGCACTTGTGATGCATTTAGGGTCTTTCCTTCCATTTAGCACTTGCTCATTTCCCCTCCCCTCCCATCCTCTGACAGTGACAAAAAAATGTAATGAAGCTGAGAGCTCTTTCAAGTTCTAAGCTCCTTATCTCCGACTTGATGCACTGTCCCTTTCCCTAGAGTGTCTGGAGATGTTGAAGCTTTAAGTTTCATTATGAAAAAGCAATAAAGCATTTCAGCTGTGATGCTTGAGATTGATCTGTTACAAGGAAGCTGAACACTTTTCAGAGAGAAAAAAAGAGATACTTAAAAATGTGACCATTCTGGTCTGTATTGTACATTTTGATTTAAGTTGCATTTGCCTGGAGCTTGTTTTCCAAACATTTCATGCTTGACAGAAATTTTTCAAAAATAACTTGCAGAAAATTTCCCTATTTCCCTTTTTTTTACTAGTGAAGCATTTGGGATGTGTGAAGAATAAGCCAGATTTCATTCTTCCTGCACTTTTACACAAGCTATTCTCTGACGTTTCTTTCTATTCATGCTTTAAAAGTGGTTAAAATACCTGGATAAACCTCAGAAAGTATCCCTCACTGCAGTTCCTGTTTACCAGATAATTTTATAAATAAAGTCACTGGTGTAAACTTTGAAAAAATTTCCTGTTTCTTGTGAACAAGGATCTCTGGCTTTAGGCAGCTGAATGATGTTTAAACAGGAATCTCTTATTACAGACAGGAAAAAAATAGTCCTTTGCTGGTTTATTTTATATAAATTTGCACCTAGTGCCATTAAATATATAACTACATGTTTTCCCTAAAGCAGAGAAGCCACCTCATCTGATAGATGTGTAGTGAGCTGGTAAAACTAAATCTAAGGGCACAGTAGTGTGCAGCTAATCTGCTAAACAAATCTTTATGTAAGGACTTTAAAGAAACATGCAGGCCTTGAACTAACTATATATGGCAGTTTCCAGTTTACATTTACAAGAATGGTTTATTGGTTTTGCTGTATTTAAATGCTGATTTAAAAGAAATTTCTAATTCTTTGGTCCAAATCCATGGAACTTTCCTACCCTGCTTCTTATAACTGTCTCTTTATAAAATTATACTTCTGCAGGAAAAGGGTTTTTCTGTTAGCAGTTGGTTGAAATTGAATACATGAGGTTGATTTGGGGAACTGGATTTCTGACAAAGTGATCTTTGCTGGACACTTTTGCAGTTCATGGCTGGACACATAACTGGATGACTTGATTTACCTGGATTCTGTTTTCACAGAATCATGGAGTGATTTGTGGGTTGGAAGTGGCCTCTGAAGGCCATCTGGTCCACCCCCTTTGCTGAAGCAGGGCTACCTAGTCCGGGCTGTGTCTAGGTGGCTTTTTAGTATCTCCAAGGGTGGAGACTTCACGACTACCTTGAGCAACCAGTGCTAGTGCTCAGTCACCCTCACTGTAAAACATGGTTTCCTGATATTCACAGAGAGCCTCTCATGTCTCAGTTTGTGCCCATAACCCCTATCTTTTCACTGGGCACCACTGAAAAGAGCCTGGCTCTGTCCTCTTTGCATCTTCCTTTCAGGGATTTACATATATAAGATGCCCCTGAACCTTCTCCAGGCTGAATAGTTGTAGGTCCCTCAGGCTCCCCACACATATCCCATGCTCCAGCCCCTTCACTGGAATGTCTGCAGTATGTCCATGTCTCTCTTGTACTGAGCAGCCCAGAACTGGACACAGTGCTCCATGTGAGGCCTCACCAGGGCTGAGGAGAGGGGCAGGTTCACTCCGCTGGACCAGCATCTTAGCATACCCCCTGGCCTATTTTGCAGCAAGGGTGTGTAGCTGGTTTATGCTCCATTTGTTGTGCAAGGGTACCCCCAGGTCCTTTCCTCCCAAGTTGCTTTCCAGCTGGGTGGTCCCCAGGGTACATTGATGCCTGGGGTTGTTCCTTCCCAGGTGCAGGACTTGGGACATCTCATTGAACCTAATGACTTACTGCCAGCTCATTTCTCTAGTCTGTTGAAGTCCCTCTGGATGGCAGTGTGACCCTTGGGTGTATCAGCTACTCCTTCCCAGTTTTCTGTCATCAGTAAACCTGCAGAGGATACAGTCTACCACATCATCCAGTTCATTAATGAAGATGTTAAACAGGCCTGGACCCAGTGTTGTCCCATGAGGTACACTGCTAATTACTGGCCTCCCTCCAGCCATGCTCTTTGCTGCTGATCACCACCCTTTGGGCCTGACCATGCAACCAGTTTTCAACACACCTCAGTCTGCTCATCCAGCCTATCCTTCATCAGCTTCTCTAGGAGGGTCTTAGGAGATAGTGCTGAAAGCTTTACTGAAGGGAAGGTGAACAATATCCACCTTTGTCTCCTTATCTACCAGGCCAGGCGTTTCATCACAGGTTACAAAAACATGACTTCCCCTTGGTGAATGAATCCGTGCTGACTATTCCCAACTGCTTTCTTGTCCATGTGCCTCATTGTATTCTGGGTGCTGATCCTTTATTTTTGCTCAGTGTGGTGTAAGGTAAGCCACCTAAATTACCCAGGCTGGATTCTACTGCAGAATGAAGTCCCTTTACCTTTTTCCATGATGTAATCTTTTTTCCTGTCTTTTAGCTAGGTTCACTTGTTCTGGTGTTGTATTGGTATAAGAGATGCTGTGTGGGACTAAGACTTTTCTTTTTCCTCCTAAGATTTTTTACTGTGGGAGCCAAAACCACACACGACATCAATATTTGTGAGCTTGGGAACAGTGAAATAGGAGAAGGCCAGGAAAAAGAGGGAAGCAACATTTTAGTGGAGAAGACGGAGCTAATTGTTCTGATTATAAATTCTGTATTGTAGTCAGGCAAATGTAATTACCATTTATTACCCGCCTTGCTTTTAACTCCTCCCCTGTCTTTGTAATTTATACTTTTGCCTGGCTTGACTCATCCTGAAAAATAACAGTGACAATTCACCATAAAGCACCAACTAACTACACCTTTGACAGTGACAGTACTGTTACAATTTATTTAGTACCCAGAAACTAAGAAATTATGAATACTCTAGAAAGATTTCCAACTGTTACCACTGTGATTTTTGCAGACAAGTTCTGGAAGGTGTGGGAGCATCAATGACCATTGGTAGAAGTCCCTTCACCTGCCACACTCATACAGACCCACCTGCACAAGAACTGGGGAATGGAGAGAAGGGGAGTGGAAAACCAAGAGAGGCAGAGCATGTGGCCCTAGAATTTAGCTGTACTGACTCACCAATATCTGTAATCACAGAGAAGTTAGGAAGCATTTAATGTTACACTCCTGCCCCAGGCATTGAATATAGTCCCTAAGAAGAGAGTTGGGGTGCTCTCTCTGTATCATCCTCTCTTCGTTATTTCCGAAAGAGATTTTAAAAGTATCTGTCCAGAGAATAAGGAAAACCATTTCCCCACCCCTTTCAGATTCGATGTGCTATTTCTACATTAGTAATTTAATTCAAGATCAACCATACAAAGTGCTATTAGTGTAATGTCTGATAATAGTTCAGAGTGGCAGAAGGTGCCTTAATGCAAATATCATGTTGCAGGAAGCAGAATGCTTTACAGGAGCTGCTTTGTAGCTACTTAGGTATGGAGCACTGTTCACTTGATTAGCAAACACTGTGTCTTCGTTTTGAATTAGTAAAAGAAGCCAGAACTGGAGCCAACAAGCTTTGGGAACTCTATTTTCTTATATATCGCTGTTAGTAAAAAAAAAAAAAAGAGTAAAATTTAGGTAATAGGCGTTAATTAAACTCTCTGTGATTTTATTTTATAGATTGTAAGTCTAAACCCACTGGGCTGAAGGCATGTACAATGTTACTTGTTAGGTTATGCCCTCTGAAAGAAGAAAGGACTTTCAAATTTACTCTGAATTCGATGACAATTTTATTTCCTTTCAAGATGTTAAGCTTGTTCCTAATAAGTGTTGTGTGAAAGAAAAGTTGTAGGAGTGGTCCCAAACTTGACTGTAGAAATGTCATCCAAGTAATTTCAAGATGTGTATGTACATATATATGAGTATATGTATATTTTTAGATGCCAAATTATGGTAGTGTTTGTGTGAAAATCCCAACTTAAGGCAAGACTTCTGCAGTAGCAGAGTGAACAGTGATCTCTTGTTCTCTCCCTCATTCCCCATTCAAAAAAATCCCCCTACTTTTCTGAACAGAACAAGAACATTATTGCAGTAATGGGTAGTTTTACTTCCCATTCAGACATTGTTTATTTCCTGAAATTTTTTAGGGTTTGTGTTGATTGTCTTCAAATTTTAAGACTGTATATGCTCACTCTTCCCAATGCCTACTGCATTAAAAGTGTTTTTTATTCCGACTACCTCTATTTTATTACTTTCCAATATACTGCAGTATCTGCTCTTGGTAATTGTCTTTTCCAAAATCAGCAGTGACTTCTTGGCTACTTGACAATGGTGAAAAGTTTCAAAGGAAGGTAATCTTATTTATTTTTAAGACCTTTTGACTGTCTTCATCTTCTGTGATTTGTCTCCTGCTTTGTCAGCAGGTGAACTGTTGGCACCTTATTCTTATGTTACCTCAGTAGTCTCCCAGTGGTTCCTGTAACACTTCCTTTGCATTGTGTTAGAGAGCTCTTTCTTTCTTTCTTTCTTTTTCTTTCTTTCTTTCTTTCTTTCTTTCTTTCTTTCTTTCTTTCTTTCTTTCTTTCTTTCTTTCTTTCTTTCTTTCTTTCTTTCTTTCTTTCTTTCTTTCTCTTGCTTTCTTGCTTTCTTGCTTTCTTGCTTTCTTTCTCGCTTTCTTTCTCGCTTTCTTTCTTTCTTTCTCGCTTTCTCACTTTCTCGCTTTCTCGCTTTTTTTCTTTCTTTGTTTTCCTCTCTCTTCCTCTCTCTCTCTCTCTTTCTTTCTCTCTTTCTTTCTGTTGAGAGTTCAACATATTCAGAGCAATATACAAAGAGTAATATTTGGAGCAGTGAAGATCAAAAAGATAACATGTAATTGAGGAAAAGGTGCTGACTTAGGTCAGTAGAAGAGAATATACAGGACTCTGAATATGAATACATGCCTTGAGATAAAATTACTACTTAAATTCAAATTTACATGGCAGGAAGATTGTTTTGAGCTCAGTTACATCCATTTAGTTTTGATTATGTCTTTGTACAGGTTCAGTTGTTTTTAGTGAATGAACTTCAAACATCCCACTTAGTTAATCATAGCATTGTGTAAGCATTCAGAAGAAAGCATGCCATCTGTATAAATGCAAATAAGAAGGTTTAGGAAGTCAATCTCAATTTAGGATAAACAAGAAAAGCTATACTGAGTTAGTGTAAAGCTCATGAAACCAAGTGGAATTAAAGTATAATAATAGTAGCGGATACTAAAGAATGAAGTAGAAACAGCAGAACAGGGATGCATAACTGGTGACCATACAGTGATTCTTACCCTTGAGTCCCTTCCCAACATTGACTCATGGCTGGACTTTTGAAGACCTGATAAGTTGAAGATTTCAGATATTGTCCTTTATAGTATATGATGCATTTATTTGTGATGAATTTTTCAAATGCCTTTTTGGGCATTTTTACTTTTTGTCTCCTCAGCATCCTTTAGAAATACTTTTCAAGTCTAAAGAATGCTTTGCATTTAGGGAGAAACACTTGCTGTTTGCTAACAGTTTCTTTGGCTCCCTGAGTTCCTATGTTACATGAAATATCTAAAAAATAATGAGAGTACATTTTCTCCATGATTTTGTAGACTGAAATAGATGAGAAGCTAAATGGGCTTCTTAGTTCCTATTATATTATATTTTATTTTATTTTATTTTATTTTATTTTATTTTATTCAAAAAATTTCAAGCATTGTTGATACTTCTTGCATATAGTCCATTTCATCTTTTTTCATGTTACTATCTACCTTCTTGGAGTTTGTTGTTTGCAAATATGTAAATCAAAGAGAATATGTAGTTTGATTGTATTTAAAAATATGTACATCTTCCCACAAATATGTAAACTTCCCACTTTATTTTTGTAGCAATAATAATTGATGCTATATTCATGTGATTGACAGTATCCTATTGAGCTGTTAGACTGCTGCAATGCTGTGAGCTTCATTAAGTTTTTTGCACTCTGATTTTAGTAAGAAGCTGGAATATATGAATTTCTGATGTGTTTACATGCATTGGTTAGCAGTGTTGGTGATGTGGTTCAATTGCCAATAAATGGGTGTGCAGGGCATTTTGAGAGGAAGTTTGGTGTCCCACCTCAGTTATTTATAGCTAATGTTCAGGTCCTCTATCATACTTCCCCCTCCCTTGCCAAAACCTTTGGTATCAAAGGGTGTCTTCATTGGCACTGGGTGACTAGGTGTGAGCAACTGAGCCAGGGCCTTAATTTCAGAGTGGGGGAAGGGTGGAGGGATGCACAGTGGATTGTGACCAGTACTATTGAAGATAGGAATAATATATATCTAAGTATTATTTGAAAAGATCAAGATTAGTCAGGAGTTTTCAGCAATAAATGCAGCTGTTGTTGCTTGATGGCATTTCACAATGTCTGGTTACTGGTTAGAATCAGTAATAACTGTGGGAGCAGGGTGGACATAATGTGCCGAGTCTTGCGTGGATTTATCATTATTTAATCTGTGTTATAATCTCATGCCATATAATAGGGAATAATCTGTGGCTTTTATTTGCCCAAATAAGATTTCTGTGTCCACTGAAACCTGGAAATTTCAGCAGAATGCTGATTGTTGTTGGAGCCAGGGTTATATTATGATTTAATGACTTTTCTTGGCTTCATTGGATGACCTGGCCTAGAAAAACATTTTGAAGTAATAAAGCGTCTGTTTGGCTCCAAACTAATGAGAGAAGCATTGCTCTTTGCATAAACTGTTCTTCAGGAAAAGCCATGGAGACCTACTAATAAACCTTATTAAATAGCTTAAGCAAGATTGAAGGAAACAGAAAACAAAGAAACTATTCCCTTCCATGTGAAGTGAGTACATTAAAAAAAAAAAATCAAGCCCAAAGCGTTTTGCCTCCGCTCCATGTGACTTGCAGCCTGCTGCACTTCAGTTACGTCGCCTCTGAGAGATGTTAAAGTGCAGCTCAGTTTAATGAAGGAGTGGATAGGACAAATCAAGGCTCGAGACAATTTACGGCAGGGACTGGGTAAGTAACTGCAGCTGTAGATTAATGTTTACTGATATTGTGCAAATATTGTAATGTCTAGCTTGTAGCATTTGAAAGAATACTCAGAATTCCCATTTTTTGGTGGTTCCTTCTCTGTTTTATTTAATTTGCAAGTGTTGGTGGTTACATACTATGCAATAGATTAATGCATAATATTGATAAAGAATTTAATTTTATTTTTCAGACTTTCTACAACAAAACAAATAACTTTCCTTATTTTCTTGTACTTGTTTTAAATTCTTTGCCATGTAAGTAACTGCTTTGTCTATTTTAATGCAGTGCTCAAAATAATTTCAGGGGGAGTTAGCCGATAGTTTCTGCTGCCTTCTTGTTATTTTGATTATTTTTCTACTGTTTAGGGAGAGGGGAGAGCAGCTTGTACTCTGAACCTCTTTGGTACAGTATTTTCAGATTTCTAGAATCCAACTCTAGACCACTAAAAAATTCCCAGCATCAACTTGTTCCAGGAATTCATTCAGTTGTCCTAGTAGGATATTATTTCAACTCTGCTTTTGTTCTCTGTGCCTTTTTATAAACATTTGTATGTGTTCTTATACTGAGTTGATATAGTTGGATATAAAAAGTGCTGTTTTAAATTTTTGTGTGCATAAATTTGTGTAAATATATTATCAATATACAAGATGGTGAAATATGATGACAGGTTTTGTGGTTGTTTAAGACTTCCAGGCATTTGATTTTGATATGTTTTTGTCTCTAGCAATTGGAGTGGACCTTGCAGTTGCTATGATGCAGTTATGAAATAGGATTGCAGTCTTAGTCAAATAGCAATTTACAGAATGGCTGTTTTAGCATTTCAGTGCCTGCCATTTGAGCATTTGAATCCCAGTGCATAGAAAAAGAGCTGAGAAGGGGTAATGATCAATGTGGATTCCAGAGACCTGTACCAAAGCCTGATTTGAAACTTGGGAGCTGTACAAGGAAAAGCAAACTCTTTTGTTGGTAGTGCATTAAAGTCTGGTAGTGCATTAAAGAAAATATTTTTAAGTGTTTAGGATCTTGCCTTGTAGGGCGTGTCATCTTTTTGCATCATCTCACGGGGAAGAGTACATTAAATATCATAGCCTGTCATGATATTTACTATCTGGATTAATCAGGATGTGTTATCTTTTTCAGATAATCACTCCATTTAGGAGGCTAATATTGTGTGCTGAGAACAGAAAAGAAATGGAGGACTGGATAAGCTCTCTGAAGTCCGTTCAGTCCAGAGAACACTATGAGGTAAGCTGACCTCCCTCTTGGTGCTACCTGTTCTGGCTCAACAGATCAAGCAGGACACGGAACTGGAGTAGTGTGAAAAGCGTGTCTAATGTCAGAGTGAAGCTTCACCTTAAGAACTTCACAAAATGAGAGCTTATTATCACACTTGGATTTAGAATTTTGGAGGGAGAGCAGGCTAAATACCCTTTGGAAAATCCTTTTGGGGAGCATTTCACTGTCGTCCCCTGTAATATGGAACCGTGCGTAATGTCAGTCACCGTAGCTGTGTTCTGTACTTGCAAATTTGTCTTAACTTCTCCTTTACTAGACCGCACAGTTTAATGTGGAACATTTCTCAGGGATGCATAACTGGTACGCCTGCTCCCACGCCCGACCCACCTTCTGTAACGTGTGCAGAGAGAGCCTCTCTGGAGTCACTTCTCACGGCCTGTCTTGTGAAGGTAAAATAATGATTGCTTCCCTTGGTTATCATGCTATGTGTGTAGACAGATGGCTGCAAGTTCAGCATGATTAATGATCCTGAAAATGAGTAACAAAAGAGCCTGAAGGGAGAAAACTCTGCATGAGAGTGACCCTCCTCCGGGCAGAGGGACTGCTGATGATCTGCCTCACCTTCCTGTTGCTCCTGGTGCCTTTTTCAGTGTTCAGAATAGAAGACTTCTCTCTGTTGCAGCAACTGGAGTGTACGGGGTAGAAGGTTCACAAGAAAAGATAGGATTTATTTGATTTGCACATCAAAAAATGTGGAACCAAATAGTCTTACTGGTTTGCAGAATCAGCATTTGTCTGAAAAAAAAAAATCATGATGGTATTTTCTGCCCCAAGTCTAAAAGCATTCTTAACACTGAACAAAGTGTTATGTACCTTTGCCCTCCAGTTCTTGTTTTCTCTATTGCTGCTGCCTGATCCTGCAGTACACACTGATTTACTGCTTTAAAAATTCTCTCATGCTGTGAGGGGGTAGAGATGTAGATTACTGCATTTGATGGTTCAACAGGGGAAATCCAGCACAAAGAAAAAGGAAGTGTGGCTAAAACTTCAGCATTTAGCTAGAAATTATATTTAATTAAGAAATTATTGCAATATGCCTGAAACAGCTTATTTTTTAATTCCTGCAAGTTCTGTGGAAAAGTGTAACAAGTCTGCTTGTTAGGAGACAGCAGAAAATAAAGCATCTGTGTTGACCCTATGAGGTATATGAGATGTAGAGATATTTAATTACTAAAATAGCTGGCTGCCCAGAAAAGAGTTAGTTACACTATTCATAATTTGATTTCTTTGGATGTATGTAACCCAACAGCAAGTGCATTTCTGTTATTGATGCTGTTATAATACTTGAGGATAATAATATGTATTAAGGAAATCTTACAAAGGGAACATTAACCCATTGTCCTAAATTGTCCATGCTTTTAATGTAGCTAATGGTGCAGTTGCCAAGGAACAGGACAAACCCGCTTTGTAGAAATTAGAAGTAGCATGGTTACTTCCAGCCTCTCTGGTGTATGTTTTCCACTGTGAATAAGTCCTTTGGACAGTTTAAAGGCAATTATGGTATTCTCAATGTCTGATATTGACAGATGGAAGTATCATGTGCTTAACTAAAATGCAGTTGTATTGCCTCTGTGTACAAATACAGTTATGTTTGCTCAGGCAAAGGAAAGGAACGACTTTCATAAAGAATTTATCCATTCCTCAGTTAATATTATAGCTACTTTAAAAGGGTAATTTATTGAAAATTGTCAGTGTTAATGTATGTAGTTCACCATTTTATGTTTTTTCAGTGTCGAATTTTGCATCTAAATATGTTTTTAATATACAGGGTGTTGGCATTAACTTTACATTAGGGAAGTTCGCATAATTTCCAGATTTGGAGCTTGCCACCTTTCTGTATAACTAATGACAAACTAATGCTACATTTATCCACATTTATGATGCCAGTTTTTAAAAGTAGCTTGTGAAAGTGACTTGGATTTCCTTTCACTGTTCCACAGTTTCATAATCAAGTATGACCTGGAATGTTTTATACGTAGATACTGTGATATTCTTTTGTCTATTAATAAGTTTACCTCCTCTAACTTCTTAGCTTCTATTTTATATCTATTTTCTTCTTTTTTAAATAAAATAAGATCTTTCATTATATATCTAATCTAAATCATTTGACATTTGAGTTTTTAGTGTAATACTTTATACTTTCTCTGCAATTATGTATAGATGTTAAAACCCATCATCCTTAATTTCTTCATCTAAAAATGAATTTTTGTTTGATACTTGCTTCTGCTGTGTGCACTTCTAATGCATTTAATCATCTATTTTTTTTCTGTATCTTACCTGTATTAGCAGTATATAGTTTGAGAGGACAGTCTGGAAAGTTTGGAGTTTTAACATACCCCGGACTTGTTCTGTGCTGCTTTTCCCCATTACATAATTTTAAAAACCTGTTTAAATATTCATGCCTGGCTTTTCAAACCTTCAGCACTGCTTTATACTGGGAATCCATTTATATATATACAAAATTCAATTATTTGTGTGGTCATTGATACCAGGCTACTCTATTATGCCTTGCCATTGAAAAGCATGAGAGGCTCTTTCAAGAGATAATTGAGCTCTTCCTCCTGCTAGTGGGTTGGGTTACTGGCACACCAAGTTGTCTTAAAAGTAGCTTAGAGTCTTTGGGGTCTGATTCTTGGGGTCTGATTCCTAATTATAGGTAAAAATAAACCCTATTGCTGATATCTTGCAGCTTTTGATGGTTTATTTGTCCTGTAATATTTTATTCTCTTAAAATTGCTCTTTTCCTGCACAACTGCTTTTTTAAAAGTCTGACCGCAAATCAAGCTGCATTTCTTTTGGAGGTGATGGGCGACTTTTTCTTCAGCTCACCTTCCATCCCAGCAGCAAAGGCTGGCCAAATTAATTGCAGACCACCCTGAAAACACTCTAAGACTTGTGGAAACCAGTGTAGAAAAAGATGGTAGGTTAAGACCTTTGCTAGGTAAAAGACTACTGTGAACTTGCACCTTTTTAGAAGTCAAAGAACTGATACACATATCAATCTGAAAATGTAAGTTATAACAAACCAGGCTTCATTCTTGCTACTGCTCAACAAGCAATTGACTTCTAAAACAATTAATTAGACTCTCCTTTGAGATGCAATGCTGTTCTTCCAACAGGTTGTTTCTTTTGTCTTCTCAGAAGATAATCTACTTTTCCAATGTTTTCTCTGTGTTGTGTTGCTCTAGCTAGAGGACTGATCTCTGCAATGTTCATCCCGTCTTTGCTAGGACAGAGTAATTATGATCTCTGTGCCTTGCTTTAGGAATTATTCCAAATCAGCTGAATCAAGAAGGGGTTTTGGTTTTTATACTCCTCAGAGTTTAGCTTCAATGTTTAGGCAAAGGAGCTTAAAGAATGATATATCATTATCTACAGAAACTCTTCCAGAGCTCTGTAACCTCAGTTACTCTGCATCAGTACTGCATTTCTGTCTAAGTCATTGCCAGTGGAACACTGCGTTTATGATTGTTCTCAGAAATTTCTTTTTTCATGTAGCATTTTGTTTATCATGGTGGGATCTTGATTGTTGAATGTCAAGTATAGCTAATAAGTGGGAGAAACCTCTCTCTTAAACTGCATTCTCCTGTGATGAATCGCACAATGTTGTAAGAACACTTTAGGATGATGAAGTCAATCAGTAAGAAAATACTGAGATTAAATTACCTCTGCAAATGCACTTTGTGCACTTTGTCTCTTTCCATTATGATTGTGGGATTTTACCCACAAAACCCTGTTGTTCTTACCCATTGCCCAGGGAATTGCATGGGCACTACTTGCACAGTCATTGCCTCTGATACTTTTGCCATATTTTCTGCGCAGTCTGGAGAGTGAATAGTGAATGAAGCAGCAAGAAAGGGAAGGGATATTTGTTGTTAAAGAATGAAGGAGTAGTAGAAAATGTTCTGTGACTTTATATCACATGCACCTTTCTGTGATGCCGGGGAAAACATTTAAATAAGATTTTTGATGAAATCAGTAGTTGTGCATTCTTTAGGACCAGCAACCTGTATCAGTGAAATGCTGTTTTCTATCACTGCAAAAATCAGTTGAAGCTGTTCTGAAGTCCCTGATGCTTTGAAGAAATACAGTATTGAAAAAAAAATCTTAATTGTAGTAGTAATGCTACTGGGCACAACAACAACAATAATAATAAATGATAATAAATAAATTTAGAAAATAAAAATAAAAATTAAATAAATCAATATTATAAAATTATTAATACGTAAAATTATTTAAAATAGTAATATTTTTAAAGGGCATGAAGAAATTAATATTGATGGCTAAAAAGCAGTATTACATTAGCTTTCAGTCAGTAAGGCAAGTACCTGTTGAAAATTATTATGAAGCAGAGTATGGCACAACTCTATACTTATTGAGAACTATCCATTACATGCAGTGACTGAAGGTCTTGTTCTCTAAAAGTGTGTGGTCATACAACCAATGACTGCATACCTGCATGCAGAAACTATCTTGCAATGTTAAGTTTCCTGAGTAACTTAGATTTTGTCATATTTTAGCTTTCGTTTGCAAAGTAGTGGCAGTTGATGTCTACCCATATGTCTGCATATTTTCCAAAAGATTTCAGGTACCAGACTGATTCATGAATGGGATTCAGTGTAATCTGAGACAAAAGAAGTTAGGTCATAGTGGTAACTAATATTGAGGTTAGATTCAAAATTTTCCTTTCTTTGCTTGCAAGTTTGCATCTGTGTCTTACGGTTATTGTTGTTGGTAATATTTAATGTTTAGGCTAACATAAATTGTTGTTTCATGATACTGAGTTTGCAGGGGGGTGACCCAAAGAGTCTGATCTGGAATTTGGTTGGTAGGTTATTTATAGTACTTACAAAGCAAACATTACCTGTCACTTGCCATGTATAGGGTGGCTTGCTGCAGCTCTTCAGAGCCTGGGATTTTGTCCTTGTCTTGCTGAGAAAGAAGCTGAATACAGGGTTCCTAAGATCAAGTTCAATCATAGCTCAGTAGGGTTTGAACATTCTATTACTTTGTAATTTGTAATTTTCTATTCCCCCTCATCCCTGTTTTGTTAAATTTTGATCTGTGTGACGCAGCAAGTGCTTATCATTTAGGAGTAGGGAGCTGAATTCAGTGGCATATCTTCTCTGAAACTTGCAAATGGTGAAGACAGCTTATGGTCCATCACTAGAAAATACAGTCTTTATTTCTGTGCTTCTTTGAGACCTGGCTTAATTAGATGTTTGGAACCAGCTTAGGTTGGCAAACACACAATGTGATACTGAGCTGTTTAGAAAAAATGAGTCAGCCCTGTTAGTTGACAGTTATGGGATATTTGCATGCTTTGAGTCTCTGTTGGTCTTGCTCCAACAAATCCATGCCTTTCTTGGGTTGGGGGCATTGACCTGTTTGAGTGAGTCCATAGGAATACCATGGAGATGATCAGAGGGCTGGAGCACCTCTCCAGTGAGGAAAGGCTGAGAGAGTTGGGATTGTTCAGGCTGGGAAAAAGAAGGCTTCAGAGTGATGTAATTGCAGCCTTCCAGTATCTGGAGGGAGCCTGCAATAAAGATGGAGAGAGACTTTTTACAGTGAGATGTAGGGACAGGACAAGGGGAAGTGGCTTCAAACTGAGAGTAGGTTGAGATTAGATAGTAGGAAAAATTCTTTACTGTGACATTGGTGAGACTCTGGTTGCCCAGAGAAGTTGTGAGCACTCCATCCCTGGAAGAGTTCAAGACAAGGCTGGATGGAGCTCTGAGCAACCTGGTCTACTAAAAGATGTCACAGTCTACAGCAGGAACTAAATGATCTTTAAATGTCTCTTTCAACCCAAATAATTCTATGATTATATGAATGCTGCTTTTTGAAATGACTGGGAGATTTACTGTACAAGCAATGAGACTTCCTTGGTTTTTTTTCCTTCGCTTTCTTTCTAGAAAGTAAGAAAGTGAGAGCTGAGCACTTACTTTCACACATCTCCCAGAACACTGAGGATTGCTCTCAAACTCAGATGTTGCTTGCATAGTCTCAATTCACTTTTTAAATTGATCTGGCAATGGATCAGTGGAATTAAAATGGAAAATGTATTATTCACAAGACATTTTGTACCATGGCTTAATGTTTTTTAATGGTAGATAAGCAATGGGCCAAAGCCTTGATAATTTCCTGTCAAATATTTGTTTGAAAAGAGACTACTACTTCTGATCTACTGGCTAGTTCTCATAAACCTTTAATGGTCTTTGCCAAAATAATTTATATAATGCACTCTAAATAGAATTACATCATGCACTTCCAGTAGAAGAAATACCCACAGTTTGGGTGCGTCAGTCTGTTTGGTCTAACATGGTATCATTAGCTGGGCATATTAATTGAGTCAAACAAAATTCAAAGTTTTTAGGGTGTCAGAATGTCTACCTAACTACACACTTGTGCTGGGTATTCCAATCAGCAGACTTTTAATAAAGAATGCAGTAAAAAGTAAGTTTCTTCCTGATGTGATATAGGCTCTTGGAAAATTTTGTAATCCCCAGTATCCTGAATAAAAATATCACCACGTAAACCCTTCATTTTCTCATGTTCTGAGAAAAATAGGCCCAGCATTGTGCCCCAAATGCATCTTTTGAGCAAAGAAACAGAGCTCCTGATTCAAAATACTTTTGTAAAACAGTCCCCCAAGACTTCCTGCAAATTTAAGTTAGATATCTGAGTCATGTTACTGGAGAAATAGAAAAGGCAAACCCATAGTTAAAGATATATTGTATCTTGCACCTGAAAAAATGGGGACCAATGTGGGTTTCAGGGCACATTTAGCATGGGCTACAGCTAAGCAGTTACACCTGGTTTAGAGAGTTAAAGCAGGAGTGATTATGAACTGAATTTTCTTTTAGTTGTTTTGTGTCATGTGTGCAACATTAAGTGATATGTACTTGGCTATTTTATGGGATATCCATGTTTAATTTTTTAAAAGGTGTGTATCACTGAAATACAGCAAATAACACAGGATATATATGTTTATCTGTGTCTTGCAGTGTGTAAGTTTAAAGCACATAAAAGATGTGCTGTCCGAGCAACAAATAACTGCAAATGGACTACATTAGCCTCAATTGGAAAAGACATCATTGAAGATGAAGATGGTGTAAGTACTATTCATATTTAGAGTATTTTCCAAAGCTGTTTCTTCTTTAGGAAAAACAAAAAAAGCCCAATCACAGAAATATTCCCATGTGACCCATTGAAGTAAATGGTAGGTGGCTATTTTCCTGAACTCTGTTCAAAGATTAACATGGTATTTAGAGCAAAAGTTGCATTCCTATCTCACAAGACAAGTCTAGCAACTGTGGGCACTAGATTGCAGATGTATTACAAGGTTTTAAAGGCCACATGTGGAGAAACTCTGCAGCTGGAGAATTGCTCCCAGAAGTTCCTACTGCTCTTAAGCAAAGGTGGTATTTTGCACTGTTACCATGCTGTTTTGGGAATGTATTTTTTGTCCTCTTTCCCTGGAGCAGTTCCCCAGGAGACCCATTTGGAATTCACTGAATTGGGAGGGGATTTTGGTGATGAAAGCAGGAATTTTAAAATTAGCAGGAGAAACAACAAAAGCCTTTGAGAGGTTGATTGTGATAAATGGACTATTTTTACAAACACAGCTGTGAATGGACCACTGGTGTGAAGCTTCTTCTTAGAAGGCTGATACTAAGTTGAACACCTGAGTGTCCTGAGTTGCCCATGGTATTAATGGGACAAAGAGTGCACTGAGTAAAGCTTTGCACTGCATTTGGGACTGCTTTAGAGAGCCGTGACTTACCAGCCATGGTGAGTGGGTAAGTGAAGTGACAGAGGAATTCTGCTGTCCTGCCTATTTTTATGAATTTCAGGTATTTTTAACTGGTTTGCATCATGTAGTCAACATAACCGAGTGGGAACTTGTTAGTATGACAGAGTCTCTGGACTTAACTGCCCTGTTGTGTTATGGTTTATTGCTACCATGAGTGAGACAGGTCTCCCTTCTTCAGGTGTCATGTTTTCTGCCTAGCATGTGGAACACCAGAGTGGTCCATTCATTGCAGTTGCCTTCTGAGCATCAGTGTCCCTTATCCTGGCTGACCAGCATACCTGCTTCTTTGATGAAAGGGTACAGCTCTGAGAAATAGTTTAAATCCACCTGTATTTGAGAGACAAAAGCCTTTAATTTCTCTTTCTGGGTCCTTAACTCTAATGCCTCCTTCTCCACAGATAGCGATGCCTCACCAGTGGTTAGAGGGAAACCTGCCCGTCAGTGCCAAATGTGCCGTCTGCGACAAGACTTGTGGCAGTGTTCTACGCCTGCAGGATTGGAAGTGCCTTTGGTGTAAAGCTATGGTAGGTGTGCTGAGCCACATCCAAGCATCTCTCCATTTGACAGCTTTAGTGCCTGCCATTATTTTTGTTCTGTCATTCCACGACCTGCTTTTGGATTAAGTACGAGCAGGCAGCTTCTGCAAACTCAGGTCTCTGTAGCATTCAGAATTTCTGATGACTGTCCTACTTGCACAATCAATTTTAAATACACCCACAGATGAAGCTTTTCTTTAATAGGTGTTGTCATCTCCAATGTGTTTTCTCTGCTTTCTTCTAGCTGTTAACTGAATGTTCAGGTGCCTGTTCCTTATGCCTAATAATCATGTTACTTTCTTATATTTTTATTGTAGATATTGGTCTATTCATGTTTTAATAATATGTTATATTTATTAATATTAATGTGGTAATGAGTTTATCAGTGCAAAATCTTGACTTTCTCTTCTTCAGGGCAATCTGTAGGTTGCTGATTGAAATTCTCTAACTCACTACTGCTGTTTCTCCAATATATAGTTTTCTCTTAATTGTATCAACTTGTCTAAAAAGATGGGTTTCTTATGCAAGTTAGCAGTCTGGCATATAGGTGTCCAAGGCTCTGTGAATGAGCCATAGAAAATGATTGGCATCTCCAGAGGTGACTTGATATTTAGGTGAAATGCAGCCACCTCTTGCATGTGCCTCTCTTTCCGATATCTGTGGAAAAGACCTTTGCAATATGGAGTTTATGCAACCCAACTTTGGGAGATGGGTGTGGTTTGGTAGGTGTGCTAGCTTTAATGCAGATATGTCTTCCAGAAGGGCCCCAGTGGACCAGGTAGGTTCAGAGCTATTGTTTAGCCTGCTGCCATCAGCACAGATACTGGGAGCTTGGTTCTTCCTTCCTTGTGGATGGGGGCAAGTGATTCCCTAGAAAGGATGATTCTTATCTCCTATAGGGGTAGCTGAAGATGAAATTCTCCAAAATAATGTTTTGTTGAATTAGTGACAAGGCTCTGTGGTTGAACATTAGGATTTTTTTTCCTAGTCTCACTCCTTTTCCCTCTACACCTAAATGTTAAATATGAGTCCATTTTTGTTACATAGATAACACAGAATCAGTTGTATTTTCACCTCAAAATTCCACTGCAGGAAAATAATTTTTTGTTTCTTTTGTAGGTTCACACGGCCTGTAAAGATCTGTACCCTCGTAAATGTCCACTTGGCCAATGTAAGGTATCGATCATCCCTCCAACAGCACTAAACAGTATAGACTCCGATGGTACGTAGTACTGTGGTGTGTTCAGTGGTACCTCTGGAATTCCAGTGCCTATTGAGATCCATGCAAATATTCAAGGCTAAAATCCTTCTGCTGAGCAGGTGAATGCAGTCTGCAAATTTAGAGAGAAGTATAATTTTCTGTGTAGGTTTTTAGAAAGTTATACAATTGGCATGTTTTTAAAGCTGCCCCAGCCGAAATTTTCTTCCATTTTGCTTATGACCCCTAGAAACATTTCAAGTAAATGATCAGAATCCTCAGATAAAGTGGGCTGATGACAGCCTAGCATACACCACTCCTTCTGTGAGTTCTCAAATTTTGGATAATTTTGCATTATGCAGAGATAAGTTAGCTGAACAGCTCAGATCCCACAACTACTTTACCAGGCTTAAGAGAGGAATTGCTTCCATAGCTTCTCTGATTTATTTTTTTAAAAAGATAAGCAGTGTAAAAATCCTGCAACACACAGATAAAACCTAGCAAATGCTCAAAACTCAGAGCTGCTTTTTGGTGGTCCAGTATACAGACACATCAACAGTGGGAGACTGCACTTCAAGGCAGAGAGTGGATTTTAAAAAAAGTATCACAAAATCTTAACTACATTAATTTTATAGTTTGTGTCAATGGTAAAGTAGACCAACCCCATGAATGCAATTAAATGAATTTTGCTACATGAAGTTAGTAAAAGTGATTGTGTATGCTGTATATATTCACTCTATTTATTTGCTTCGTGGTGTCCTAGACATCATGCTGTCATTTATTGCTCATGCTAGGAAGATCGTCCAATATGTGGAATTAATTTTCTTGGCATTTAAATTAATTAATCAAACCTTATTTGAAATTAGACACTATGATAATGTGGAATTAAATTAGCATCCCTTAATGAAATTTTTTTATTTGTAGCTTTAGTATTTTTTTACTAATTGAAAACAACATAATCATTTTAATAGTGCTGGAGACAAATGTCAAAACCTATATATGTGATGTCTGATTTTGGAGTGCTGCTGGTAAACCATTACCTCCATGGACTGGTCATGTTAGCAACAATAGTGTCCATTAGTCCTTTTGACTAAGGACCTTGTAGAGAGCCTGCTGTAATTAGTTAAGACCTGCACTGGCTTTAATTAGCTTTAATCATAGCTGAAGGTCTTCTGTTGTTCAGTGATTCTGTTATACTCAATAGTATAACCTCAGTCTGAAAAACAGGCTCTTATGTGAAGTCTTACCTGGGAGGAACTGAGTACAAGTAACTTTTAAACTCTGTGAGTACTCTTAAAAAGCTCATACAGACATGAATGATCCTGTTCAACCCAGCAAAGTTAAAGCAAAATAAGATTGAAAACCAAACACTTGCAACTGAAATATATATTCAATTATGTGATAATAATCTGTGAAGATGAGACTTAAGAAGTATTTTAAAGGTTAATAGCAGTTGAAAAACAGTAAAGCTATTGTCTTCAGGATTTTACTAAATGTAGGCACTGAAAATACCAGAAACAAAGAAACCGGTAAATCTTGTGCAATTATGTTTTCCTTGCAGGACTAATACTCAGTTTAGCATTCATATTATGCATGAAAAAATGTACTCCTTTTGTCCTTCGTCCCTATCTTCCTCTTTCCCATGATTTCTTTTTATGTTGTTCATATTAGAAAACCTTATTTATTTCATTCTTTCTAACTATGTTTACAGGTTTCTGGAAAGCCACATGCCCGCCATCCTGTGCCAGTCCTCTTTTAGTTTTTGTTAACTCAAAGAGTGGAGACAATCAGGGAGTAAAGTTTCTTCGTCGATTCAAACAGTCGTTAAATCCAGCTCAGGTCTTCGATTTAATGAATGGAGGACCTCACTTAGGGTAATGACCTTGGAAACCTTGAGCAAGCCTTTCCACAAGGGAATTAGGTGCAAAGTATAGTGCTGTGTTCCCCTTGCTTTATAGTGTTATATCCCCTTGTTGTTGTAATTCCATCACCAATATCTACTCTAACTTCCTAATTGAAATCTAAGAGGCAACAGAATTTCAAGATAAATTCCATTGTGTTTATAGGATAACATTTTCTTTCTAGAAAAGCTTGAAAATTGAAAACCAAAAGCTCTTGGCTAGCTTTGACTTCTGTTAACCGGTAAGGTTCAAAACTGATATAAATGTGCAGATGTTTTCCTGTATCACAGGAACTTTGATTTTGCCTTTATGCACAGTTGCCAGGTGCTTATCTTCCATTTCACATGCATAATTCTGACATTTCTCTGACCTTTTTGTGTGTAGCTATGGAATAAGACTATTGTCTAAATGTGCTCTGTATCTTTTAAAATTCTGAACACAAAAGTCAGCGGGGGGTCTGCAGTGGGTTAGTTGACAAGTACATGAAAATTTTTCACCTGAAAAGTATGTCCAAAATGTGGTTTATGCAACATACGGAAATAGTCAAGAAAATGACCATCCCAAAGAATTTGGAGCAAGAACACAAAACCACCAGGCATTTCTCCCCAAAATCTAAGGGTTGATTGTTGGAGAGATAGTGACAAAATTTGCATAGTGGTGACCACAACTCAGTCATCTTTGCATATTAATGAAGATTAAATTCGTGCCCATATTTCTGTTGCCTAACTCAATTCCACTCAGATGTAGTGATGTGGTTAAATGGCCTAATACTATCAGTTATAGGAACTGAAGCACTAATTTTTGTACTCTTAAATATGCAGAATTATACTTAATGATAAAAGGTAGATGGAGCAAATCCACAAAAATTCAGTTCAAGCAGTGTGTAAATAATACAATTGATTACAGCTGTGGATTATAATAATTAGTACTGTGTTATGGACGCATCATAATAACTCTGAGTTGTAATATTCTTTTCATTATAACACTGATAATCTGAGCTGAATCCAAGTCACTTTTAGCTAGAATTTTGTACATGTAATTATAATGACATATAACATTTGTCTTAATTGATTAGTCTGTGTTTGAAAGGAGGAAGTATGAAAAATACGTTTGCAAGTTTTCTTCCTTCATATAGTTCTGCCATGGCTGAGGTGGCTCACTTTGATTTTGCACAGAAATTGCAGTTCATGTCAGGTGCTTTTAAGTACTTCTCCCAACCAGTTTCAAGGAGAGATCCCTAGCAGGTATTCCATCAGGTTGCACTGATGTCTTCTTTTTTTCTAGTTGATCTAAAAAGCAGAGGTGCATGCTATGAGACCGTGTATTGCTAGGGGTTTTCTGCTTTTTCTCAGGATAGGATAAATTGCTCTGGTATCAACATTTTTTCCCCTTAAATATCTGCTTCTTTTGTTCTGACTAGGTATGTGCCCATCGTATTCAATTGACATTATTTTCTCTCGAAAAAATATAAATGCTTCAAAAATTTGTGATTTTGATATGTTACTTTTTAAAAATGGTTCAGAAATTATACATATTCTGGAAAATAACATGCATTAAAAACAAATATCTTTGTTGTTAGTTTTTTAAGAGTATACTTTCCAATTTTTTCTTTTGTTCTTTTTTTTTTTTTTTCAGTTTAAATCCCTTTTACTTTTTACCTTTTGCCTGCTTCTTCACATCTCATTCTCTTTTCCACTGTCTTACCTTTCTGCATTTTCTGTCTCTCTTGTCCTCCTTTTCTGTACTGTCCAAGTGTTGTATTATGGAGATGTTAAAAGTCAGAGAACAGGAGGAAGAGCAATAGGAAGTGAAAGCAGCATATGGCTTTAAGGATATAATATTAAATACTTGTATTATTTGTCTTATATTGTTGTGACTAACTTATGCTTAAGAATTGCTTAAATGTTCCTTACATTTAGTTAGCCCTGTGCCCACAAAAGCCCACTCGTGGAGCACATCCTGTCATTGTGTCTTACCGTCTTCTCATGAAAAATCCTCAGTGGTGCATTATGCTTCTGGCTGAATTGAGAAGCATGGAGCAGCTGCAATTTTATCACTTAAACTTGCTTTTAAAAAAAATATTAATAAAATTAATAAAAGCAGACATAAAATCCTGAAAACAATATCAAGGGATTTTTTTAAAGAATAACTTGGCATGTTATTTATCAGAAATGTCAGTATAAGTGGAATATGCAGCGACAGATGGGCTGGAGATAGGTTAATTAAATAGATGGTTGTATCCCCATAGCCCTCAACAATAAAAAGGATTATAAAGATGCTGTGTACAATATTTTCTTGTAACAATTGCTAATGAATGTCACTGCTCTCTTGCTAATGGATGTAACTAGCTCTGCATTTTCTCTGCAGTTTGCGGTTATTTCAGAAGTTTGACAACTTCAGGATTCTTGTGTGTGGTGGCGATGGAAGCGTGGGTTGGGTCTTGTCAGAAATTGATAAGCTCAGCTTGCACAAGCAGGCAAGTGTGCAAATTTACTTTCCTTGCCTAGACTGACTAGGCTTAATGTCGTGTGCTTACCTTTTCCTTGACTTGATTCTTTGTTGTATCTCTGTGTATGGGGCAAGCTCAATAGTTACTGTTTAATGAAAGTTTTCAGTGTTATAAACAGGATGAGTTGTAGCAGAGTAGCACAACTTGACTTGCAGGCTTTAGACATCAGCTATGAAGTTAACATTTGTTCATTGAAATAAAATGCATTTGTAACCACTTTTTTTCTTTATAGTTTTCAATAGTAGATTTGTTCCTGTGTTGTGTTTCAGTGTCAGTTAGGAGTGTTACCCCTTGGTACTGGAAATGACCTTGCTCGTGTCCTTGGCTGGGGAGGATCCTGTGATGATGATACGCAACTTCCTCAGATTTTGGAAAAACTAGAACGAGCCAGCACAAAAATGTTAGACAGGTAAACCTAAATGTGCATATGCATCACTTACTGTGACATTTAAATTGTATTTATTTGGGTTTCTGATGGCCTAAAATCCATCTTAGAGACTTGGTGTTCAATGGATTTGATTTTTGAGTGCAGGCCTTAACCAAGAAAGAAGCTGCAGTTGTGATGGGGACAGCTCTTTTGCCTGCTTTTTAAACTAAAGAGTCAGAGGGATGAGCAGTTGATGGAACTGGGAAGTGTGCTGTCCAAACATGTTCAAAAGTTGACAGCTTATTTGCCTGGCTGAAGGAGCTGCATAACTGCCTGTTATAAGAAGTTGTGAGCATTAAGAAATTGTATAGATTCAAAACTGATTTGAGCAATTTTATGGACTCCATGCATACTTATTAAACACCATTAATGGTGGTTTCTTTATTTAGAAAACACCTGAGCTCTCTGTCCTTGGATGCAGGGAAAACTCACCTTGTGTGCTTTCACCCTTTCCTGAGGCATCAGCTGTTGACAAGATGCTGGGCTAATTGGATCCATGACTAATATTTCTGTTCGAGGCAGTTTCTTATTAAAAAAAAAAAAACAGATCTACCCACTCCTTGTTTCATGTAGTTTTTGTCCATAAAGGAAGGCAGCAACCCCATTAAAAAAAAAAAAATCAGAGATGATGGTGATCATGTTGTTCCAATGGAAGTCCAGCACTGCCTTTGAGAGGAGTATTTCTTAGGTTATTCCTATCTCTCATGAGTGTTTCTTTTCTTGCTCTAGTTACAAACACTTGAATGTCATCATAAGGGATTTTACTTTAGGATATTTTTATGAAATAGAGAAAAAAGCCTTTTTATATTTTAAGCTTTTCTGCAGACTACTTGATTGCTTTACAGCAAAGTATGTAGAGAAATGCTTGTTACTGATCCTCAGATTCTGAAAAATTTGTAGATCAAATCTTATTTCCCCTTTTCTGTCATGAAAACATACTCTGTTTCATTTTTTTGTCTAATTTCAGTAGACTTGCTCCCAAGACCCATCTGCAGTGATTACTTGCTCTTTTCAGCAGGCTTTGAAGGATGTTGTTGCTATCAGTGCTTTCATACTATCTATGCTGTCAAGTGCTGTCCTGTACCACACACAAAAAAATATATATACATCAAGGAAGACGCTTCATCATTTGCTTTGTTGTCATGCCTGCCTCCTCTAGTTGGAAAGCTAATGTCACCTTAAAGATTTTTCTTTGGGAAGATATCTAGTTTCCTTTGTCTTCTGCAGTATGTTTGCACAAATTTTTTATAATGTGAATGTTTTCTTCCAGAAAATCTTTATTCCCTATATTCAATGTCCCATGAGTTTTTCACAGATGAGACTGATAATCAAATCACTACAAAATAATCTGAGTAATAAAACAAATTATTACCTTTAATCTCTAATTTAATCTCTCTTTAATCTCTCTAATTATTTTACCCATATAGTTTACAATTACAAATTAAGCTGCTTTTTTATACATAGATATTCTCTGGTGTGAGAATGAATTTTCTTTTTGTTAATATAGTGGAGAGAGTGTAAAACTAACAGTCTGGAAACCTATGTTTCTTTTAGGTGGAGTATAATGTCATATGAACTGAAATTACCAGCAAAGCCTTCTATTCTTCCTGTGACTGCAGAAGAGTCAGAGGAGTGCCAGGTGCACTTTAACTTTTGTTTTGTTGTTTTGTGTACTTAACTTGGAGCTTCTGGGGTGACAATAGCCACAATTGAAGCATTTGTGTGAAAAATAGATGTTTTGTGATCTGCTAACTGAACTGAATTAAGGCCTTTTCTTGCTGTGCATCTCAAGTAAGTAAGTTTCCAGTTCTATATTATTTACCTAGAAGGAATGAAGGTAAGGAGTTTCCAGCAAAGCTGTCTGAAAAATTTCTTCCTGAATATATATGTATATTTTAAAATATATTAAAAAGTGTATTTATATAGCATGTTAAACAAGAATGTAATCTAGTGTCATATTATTATGTATGTATGTTTAGATATTTCTTATATATGAGTATATTTTTATATATAATTTTGTATATAATTGTATAATTTAGTGCTATGTTACTGTAAAATAATGTAAATACTATGATAATATACATAAATATTTAAAATACATTTTTTAATATAAAAAAGCAAATGTCTGCTATGGTGAGTTTGGATTAAACATTGAGAAAAAGCCCCCAGAATTTTGGAGGCAAGGGCTGTATTCCTAAAGAAAGACAGAAGTTTTTTGCACCTTGAGTTTGATCAGGTGATATCACAACTTTCTCTTTGTTCATTGGGAGAGCTCAAAATCCTAAGTATCATCAAAGAAAAACTCAGCCTTCCAGACTAGATTTGTGCTTGTACTAGCTGATGAGGTTTCAATTTTGAGAGAGGGAGATGCTTTAATCAAATTAATTGGCATGAAAAGTCTGACTGAAAATGAGAAAATAATATATTCCCAAGAAAGTTAATGCATATCAACTGTAGCTCAAAAGTACTTGAAAAGCTATAATTAATCAGCAGTCTCTTGAACAATTTAATAATTCAGGCTCTTTTAATTGGCAAGGAGGTTATAACCTTTGATGGATTGCTGGATATAGGGATGCAAAAAGGCTGGGATTTTAAGGGGGTTGCTTTGCACACAGCTCTGCTTTTGGTGTCAGCAATGCAGATCAAGGCTTTATCGCCTCTTAATTTTTCAAGAGAGTTAAATTTTCAAGTGTGTCTTCATCATCATTTTGTTCTAGTTATTTCTGGCTTTGAAACTTTTTTTAGCCCCTTCTGAAAATGGAAGGAACTGCTTGCTCATATAAAACTTCTTTTTTAGCAAATGTATTCTGTAGGCTGTATTACCTGTCATTACTTGAGTTGGACAAAACCATTTGCTTTTGAGTACCCTGTTCAATTTCTATTTTAATGGGATTTTTTGCTTACTGAGTTAGGCTATTTCAGAAAAAATAATAATTACCCTTATAGTAGGTGTTGGATTATGACACTGTTTGAAAAGCAAATGGAAGTACATATTTGATTCTTTTCTTTTTCCCTTTCATACCTCCTGCAGTTTCAGGAGACTAATTCCACTTGGTTTCAAGAAATCTTGTACTGATATTTGAAAAGCAGTAGTTCATTCTTACAGATTAGATGTTTATGTTTTGTTTTCTCCTTTGAAATGAAAACTGATTCAATGTCAGAGGAGTCCTACAATGAAGGGTGGGTTTTAGGAGAAAAAACTGAAGTGGTATATCTGCCTGCTCAAAATCAAAGACAAAAGCATGCTGAGGGATTTCAAGAGATTCTTAAATGGAGCTGTCAGAACTGTATTTATTTTTAGCTTTGGATTTGGAATTTTGTTAAAATTTTCTTTTAAAATTGAAGTCTGGATCCAGAGCTATTTTGAGATAGAATACAGTGTGTGAGGATACATTTTTGATTCTGTCCAAATATTTTCCTGAGTATTTTGTAATTTGTAATTTGTAATGTTATTTTAAAGACTAAGCCCTGAATGGTTTGGTCCTTGAAGATTGGTTTTGATACCATTATACCATTTTGGCAGTCTTTGTCAGTTGTGGCTCTTGGGAAGTAAGAGCCCACCTGTCAGTAAAGTGAAAATTCTAGATTACAGCTGCAAACTTTAGACTTGTTCTTATTGAGCAATTTGTTTGAGCAAAACTTTGTTTATTTTAGAAGTAAAAGATATTAGATCATAATAATGTAGGTTTTTATAAATGTGAGAAGGTAGATTCTTTTCTGCCTCACAGACTGATTTTAGACTAGAAATAACTTACTGTTTTCTCTACAAGAGGAAAAGAACTGTGGATCAAGTTCTCAGATGCAGTTTAACTTTGCATATTAAACATCTGATACATAAAATACAGTATGCATTTAGAATCTTCATTGCCAGACACTTGGCCTTGTAATAGATCTGAAATGGAAATCCTGCTATTTTGTGGTGTTTTAATTCGCTACTTGGTGTTATTCCAGCTGCTGGAATGTGTGGAAATTGAAGTCTCTTTTCTCTCTATTTTCAGATATCTGCTTATGAGGATTCAGTTGCTACTCATCTTGCAAAAATTCTCAATTCTGATCAGCATTCAGTTGTCATATCATCTGCCAAGTGAGTCAATCAGTTTTATGTACGATGTGGGGGATAAATTTCTTGTGTAACATCATCACCATAATAGCATTCTGTCTAAGCCTGATTTTCTTGTAGTTGGCCAACTGGCTTGGCTTAATGTATCTTGATTTATATATATTTTAGAGTGGATGTTCTTTTCGTTGGAATTTTTAGATGGTACAGTTGTAATGGATGGCTTAATACTAAATTTAAAAAATAATCACATAATATCTATATAAAACGATGTTAAATTATTCCAAATCAGTGCGTGGCTTAAATACAAAACTTACTGTTACTAATACGTAGATGTGATCTACTTCACACTACATTTCTTTTGGCTATTTTTTGTAAAGCATATGTTTAGAGGACAAACAATTTCACCAGTATGAAGCAGAGCTTTAGCTTAGGCAGCTTTGTTGTAGCCCTGTCTATATCAGTTCGATCAATATTGATCTAGGACATTAATGGGATTTTTTCCCCAAATTGAAATATTTTGAAATGGGAGAAAATTGGCAAATCATGGACATCATCTGAAATCAGAACTGTTCTGTGTATACCTTCTGCATGAAAAAAAATCTTATGTTTTGCAGTATGCAAAAGACCAGTCATAGAATTCTTAAAAATGTATCTGAATATCATAACATATTTTTTTTACCTCGTAAAAGCAATTTAACAAAATTTCATTTTTAAACTATATATAGCACATGTAGAAGATTAAACTGCAGGATATTATTAACTCCAGATTCTAAATTGGTTCTGCACTTTGTTAAATCTGTTTAATTTGTCAGAAAAATGTTAACCAAATTAACAGTACTAAGCAATTATCCCCACTTCATTAGTAAGTTTGCTGTCTCTCTGCAGTGCAGGTAACAAGAACCAAGTCATTTTCTGATTTACACGGTGAAAATTCATTGCAGCCGCTGTAGTTTGCACAGATATGCTTCAAAAGCACGAGCTGTGCAATGGGATGTGTGTGGCTATATGCTTTCATCTAAGAAGTGCTTCCTTAAAGTCAGTAGATTTTCTCCATGGTTTTTAAGCTCCAACTTTGCATGTGAATTTGCATGACTGTGTTTGAAGTAACCAAATGGAATGCAAGTTTGCAAAGTCCTCTCCTAGGGAAGGTGTACAAGCAAGGGAGTGGATAAAATCGCGTTTATTTCAGATAAGAATCTGAGATACAAAGTATGTCAAGGCTTATGTGAGAGTTTTTATTTTAAAACTTATCAGTTCAGTTTTGGAAGCTATGGAAAAGAGTGTGATCTGATTTGCAAGTATGATCATGGAGTTCAGTTTCCAATAAGAATGATTCATAGCAGTGTACATATAAATAAATTGCCATAAGAATTTAATATTCAAAATATATCTATTTAATTTCATTTGATTTCTTCTCTCTCCTTTTTTTTTACCGGAAGAATATTATGTGAAACTGTAAAGGACTTTGTTGCCAAAATAGGGAAGACTTACGAAAAACCAATGGAAAATGCAGAGGAAGCTGATGCCATGGCCATTAAAGTAAGATTATGACTACATTCAGGTTTAAAATCGTTGGCTTCTTAAAATTTATAGCTTATGGATGTTTAATTTTCACATTGCTCTAGAATGCCCAGCTTGGCTTTCATTTCAACCAGTGAGTTCAAAATTCCTCTTTTCCTATTGCATGGAGTTAATTATTTCCAAACTGTCTTCAAAGTCTGAGATCTCGTTAAACTGTTTGCACTTTCTTCATAAAGGATAAAGTTCATGGTAGCATACATAGAGATAAAAGGATTTCTTTTTGCATTAGTTATACTTTTAAGGATTAAGTTAGCCACAGGAAAACAATGAGGTAATGAAGAGTATGCTGTGAGAATGAAGGGGAGACAGACCACAATGTTAAAAATAGTGGTTTAAGCTGCAAAATACAGAGATCATGTTGCAAAAACATTGGGAAAGAAAACAACAGAAGGATTTGGTACAAGACACAAAATTTACATGAGCTGAAAAGAAAAGAAGAAAACAAATCATTGCCAATCCCAGAGTCAGAAAATGTACTTGCTTAGTGGCAATTTGTGGTTCACGTTTCCATCCGGTACACGTTTTAGAAAATTAGTTTTTCTTTTTAACTGTTCCAAGGCCAGAGAGTGTTTTCTTTCTCTTAGGTGCAGAATATCCTTTCTTTTCCTGTGTACCTAGAGAGAACAATTACTTAGTGTTGGGGAGAGGCATTTGACAGTGTCTGATTCTGGCATTTGACAGTGTCTGATGCCTGCTGGAGCCACTTGCTCTGTGACAACTCACTTGCTTAACTACACAGCTGTATTGCAGAAAAACCCCCATGTGTCTCAGTCTAAGAGCTGATAGATACCTCTCAAAATTGGGGTACTGAAAAACCATGTATAGGCAAACCTCTGGGGGTTTTCTGTGCTGCATGTTATTGGGAAAGGGGGAGGATGCAATCTGTACAGTTATGGGGCAGGCTGAATTTAGCATGGAGTATTATTTGAATCTAAGTCTAGGGGGTTTGCATTATAATTGATCTAATCTGGTTGAGTGTCACAGGGTCTGCAAAAAGCCCTTGCAGACCTACTCATAATCTGATATTCCAAAACACTGAACCTCATTTTGGATTTGACATAAGGCATTGCATAGACACCAAAGGCACCTGCAATTTCATATATAATCTGATACCATATTTCCTGAAAATACTCACATATTCACTGTTGAATTTTTTTTTTAAATGCGTGTTTAAATGCGTGTGCGTCTTTTCCTCTTTGTCTTAGTGCTCAGAGTTAAATGAAAAGCTGGACCTATTGCTCCAGGCTCTTCACACAGAAGCCCAGGCTGCTCCCATTCTCCCAGGCATTGCTCCCCCCATCATGGAAGAAGAACCAGAAGAGTTCTCAAGT
The DNA here is from genome assembly GCA_039654755.1 of Calcarius lapponicus. NCBI lineage: Eukaryota > Metazoa > Chordata > Aves > Passeriformes > Fringillidae > Calcarius > Calcarius lapponicus. The sequence continues at coordinate 42,270,225 of CM077462.1, read as the reverse complement.
GAAGAATCCTTGTCTGAAAGTAAAGAGCAGTTAGCAGAGTGTGTCTCAAAGTCTTCCCAGAAGCTCTTCAAACCAAGGCAACAGTTAATGCTCCGAGCAAACAGCTTGAAGAAGGCTGTGAGGCAGATCATTGAACAAGCAGAAAAAGGTGCACATCAGCAATATTTTGATCCAGACTGGTAGAATAGGATAATGATGTTTGTTTGCTTGTTTATTTGTCTAACTGGAATAAGTTTTCATTATAAAATTTGATTTCTGTATTCTTACACAGATAAAATTATATGCTTATTACAAGCTGCAAGGAAAATAAATGCAGCTTGTTTGAATGTTGATGACTCTGCAGGTGTGGCTACTTATGTATGTATGTGTGTGCCCGTATAAAAGTGCATTTCTTTTAACTATTAGCCTCCACAAAATGAACATTTCTGACAGCAAATCTTTATCAGCTGGTAAAGAATTGACTGACTCTCACTGAATTGATGATGGAACTCTTTTGTTGATATTTTAAAAGTAAAGCTACCAAAAAAGTGCTTCTTTCGATATATGCAGTTTTTCTTTAGAATCCTTGAGACTTTGTCTTTTCTCTTAATAACAGTTGTGGATGAGCAGAATGCTCATAGTGAAGAACAAGTGAACCAATCTCCAGTAGAATACAGCAAAGAATTGGATGAATCCAAAGAAGAAGAAAAAGAGGAAGATACAAAGGAACTCGAGTCTCCATCAAGTGAGTAAATCAGGAATAAAATAGAAATATTCCATCTCCTTATAGTTGTATTTGGAGCATGATTGGTTCCATAATTAAAAATACTAGCATCCTGTTTGACTGGAAACTACTCACAAATTCTAATAGATTTGAATAAATAAAAGGTAAGTGAAAAATGTGGGAAATAATAGATGAACAGTCTTTTGGAATGTATTTACAAAGCTGAGGAGACACTTGTTGGGGAGAGGAGTGCTTGAATTTAATCTGTGTTTAATCAGTGTTTACACTTGCCTTTCTACATGAACCTGAACAAAGACTACAGCCTAGGTGATTGTGGCAATAGCCTGTCTCAGTTGTAGACTGAGATTCTCAAGCTACATAGAAATTTTAGGAAAGCTGCATCTTTGCAGTGGAAATTTCAGTCTTTTCCATATTATCAAATTAGACAGTGGTGTCCTGCTGGTGAAGCCACAAGATGATCTGCGAGTCATAGGCAAACAGAGGTAGCTGGTAGGCATCAAAGCCCATCCTCTAGATACTTGGTGGGCAACTTTTGGGGCGAAATAAAAAAAGTACTTTGGGATTTGCATCTCCTTTTTTCACTCTAACCCACACTAAAATCCTCAAAAGTTGTCCTCACGAGGCTCTGCTCTGAAGCTGGTGCCTGTGACTGTAGCTTCTATTTTGGAAATGAGACATGGGCTGTTGGGGCTTCTGTTGACCCAGGATCTTACATTTTCTCCAGAAACATGTCAGGCTTTCTCCAGTGATTGTCTCTTCACTAGTTCCTTTATTTTCTGTTGATTATGGGAATCAATGTCTGTTGGTTGTCCCTTTTCAATAGTAGCTCATAGAGGATGCTGGCCCTATAAATGACCCAATCCTACTCTCATAACTGTATAATAAAGATATTCAGGTCTAGAATTTTATTGAATTTCTTGTTTCTTGCTGGTACAATTTCTGCATCTAATGGGGAGCTGTATTATTCTTCTGTGTGTGGAATAGAGTGCATATTAATGCTGTCACTGGACGATAGATGTTTAGGGACAAAGCATGGAACATGAATTCAATTATCTGCACTGAAACATCAGTTTTACTCATTAGGGCTCTGTTGTTTTTATCAGAGCATTCGCAGCAAAAGTTTATCTTTATTGCAGTTATTCCCATGAGTCTCATCTGTCAAATAAAGAGCAGCTGCTCTGCTGATTTTCCTATTTAATACAACTGCCTTGTTTGCAAGTGTAGAAAGAACAGACTGTGTGAACAGTGTTGTGAATTTTTCTGTAGTGTTATGAAAAATGAATGTTAATTTTGTTTTGAGTATTATATTTTACCCTCCAAGGATCTTCCTGGTCATTTGATGAAGATAATATTTTTCCATATGTTAATACCGTCATCTAAATATTTAATGGCTCTTGTTAGATATCACTTGCCAGTTTTTATTCTTTTTATATTTTTTGACATTATTACAGTGTTTTGTCATGCATTGATACAAATCAATGTGTTGTATTGATACCATGCAATGTTGTAGCATTTTGTGATAATTGCTATGGCTGTTATGCAGGTGTTAAAATCAGAAGGAGATGACTTCCGCTTGGTCAGTCCTTTCATATAAAACAATCCAGAAAATTTTTCCCACTTTTCATTGTCCTGTGTATAATAATTTCTGTTTGACTTCAGCAAGTCATTCAGAAATGTGTGTCATCTTACTCATGGATACAAGAAAGTGAAGAATTTGCCATTCCACTTACAGTTCTATGTTAGATTATCATCACTTAAAAAAATCCCCATGAATGGGCAAATCCTGGCCTGAAGTGATGTGAACACAATGTCTAAACCCTTGTTCTAGTTAATCCTTTTGTCTCTAGATTTTCCCACTCAGCATTTTTTTGCATAAGTGTCTTCATACAGTACACCCATTACTCTCAGGCTAAGTTATGATTGACATGACCTGATTTGTCTCACTCCTGCCACTGAAAAGGATGTATTGTATGCTTCCCACCACATTCCTGGTGCTGTTTTCCTGCTGTTGTCTTGGTGCTAGTCCTACTAATTCTATTTTTGACAGATTAGTTTTCATCTTTTGAGAGGAAAAATCACATTTGTTCTGAGCTTCTTCAGATGGTAAAGTTTGGTGTTGTCCTAAGCTGAAGTTTTAACATGTGAGATAATTTGGAGCAGAGATAGCCAAGAAGTGTCTGTGTGTGACCATTTGTTGTGGGAGAGTTTTCTATATGCACATGGAAATGCTATAACAAAGCATTTGGTAATACCCAAACTTTTTTCCTTGGGGCATCCGTTTCTGGGTATGTCTGACAGGGCTGAATTGCACAAAGATTGACTTCCCCAGGCTGAAGCAGGCACTGGCATATTCTCTGAGGCTGCATGAAACCAGTTCTGCCAGGAAAGTAAATTACAGCACCTGAGGTTAGCCCTCTGCAAAGCCGATCCTTCTTCTTTGCCTCCAGAGGCAAACTGGCCTCACTGATCTTCCAGTTACTCTTTGTGAATATCTTCTCTTTCCCCTTGATTTTATTCCCTTTCCTTTTCCTGAGCCTTTGTCAGTAACAGCTACTAATCAAGGTTTCACTGATCCAACTTCCAAAGAATTTTAATAAATAATAAATAATAGATAATTTAATAAATAATAATAAATAATTAATAAATAAGTTAATTATTTGGGAAATTGCTGGTTTATTTGTTTTCTGAGTTTTTCTGTGGAAAAAGATGATGGAAAACTGATGCCTCCCACAATCTCTCTAAATGCAGAAGGCAAAGATGGACATGGCTTTTTCCCTTCCCTTGCAGTTTTCAGTTTGGCTGTAAATAAAGATGTTTTCTCTGATTTTTTCAGCATCTGATGCAGGCATGGGCCCATTTTAGCTGCTTGAAGAAAATAGTGTAGGTGTTGATAAGATAGATATTCTAACCTACTGGCCATGGAACTACCTATATTAAAATGGTTATAAATGACAATATATTGTATAATATGTGTATATTTATAAATAAACATAGATAAAATTTAAGTTTAAATTTAATTATTTCAGTAGTATGTTCATCAGAAGCTTACTGCAGTGTTAAATACTGTTGTATTTTAAGGTGGATATAATACATTCTATGAATATATTTCCATTTAATACATATAATACTTTTTCTGGTTGCTTGAAGTATAAGTTGGGAACTCATCATGTGGAGTGCCATGCACACTTGCTCATTCTAATTTGTGTTTGTCCCTTGATATATTTCTGAGTTTTCTTACTGTATTTAGAAGAAAAACTGTGGTGTGAGGGGGAAGGACTTTTGTCATGGAGTGGTAACAGAACAAGTTAGTGCTTCTGATATATTTTCAGGGCTGTAAAAATTATGTATTGATAATGTCATAATAGGTCTAATTAGTGTTCTTACTTCTGTTTGTTCTGCACAGCTAAAACTGCACCAAGATCTCCTGATAGACGTACAAGCCGAGGTATCCATTCTCAGACAGGTTCTTTCTCTGCTCCAGCCTTGGCAGCAAGCAAGGAAAACCTCCCAGTACTTAACACACGGATTATCTGTCCAGGTAAGCTTGCTGTCAAATAATGACTTTTACTTCATGCCCTGAATCCCTTTGAACCGACATTCACATCTTTGTGTGGTACTGTATAGGAGAAATGCATAATCATGTAGAATATTTCTGATCCTTTGGCACAACACCAGAAGTAGCTGAAGTGCTTCATTTGATCCTGGAGGGTGAAAGTAAAATTCCAGATCATAGGACTGCTGAGTGGTTTGGGTTGGAAGAGACCTCTAAAGATAATCTAGTACAGCCCTCTGTCATGGGCATTGACATCTTTCACTGGATCAGGTTTCTCAGAAAAGGATCCAGCCTGACCTTGGACACTTCCAGTGGTGGGGCTTGTACAGCTTCTCAGGACAACCTCTTCCCATGTCTCACTACCCTCATCCCAAACATTTTCCTCCCTTTGTCCAATCTAAACCTACCCTATTTGAGTTTAAAACCACTGCCCTTTAGCCTGTCACTGCAGGTCCTGGTGAAAAGTCTCTCAATCTTTCTTATAAACCTGCTCTGTATTTTGAAAGGGCACAATCAATTCTCCCTGGAGCCTCCTCCTCTCCAGGCTGAACAACCCTGGCTCTCTGAGTCTGTCTTCACAGGAAAGGTGCTCCAGCCCTCCGATCCTCTTTAGGGCCCTCTGTGGACTTGTTCCAGCAGGTCCATGTCCTTCTCATGCTGGGGAGCCCATAGCTGGATGCAGCACTGCAGGTGGGGTCTCTCACCAGAGCAAAGCAAAGCAGGGCAGAATCCCCTCCCTCGCCCTGCTGGCCATGCTGCTTTGGATGCAGCCCAGGACTGTTTGGCTTCCTGGGCCACAAGCTCACAATGCCAGGTCACATCCAATTTTTCATCCACAGGTACCCCCAAATCCTTCTATCATTTATCCTAATCAATGGATTAGGATGAAGAGGCTGAGGGACAAAGCTATGTAAAGTTCAACCCTCTAAGTAGGAACTGTCTGTGGATACCTCTCTGGAAGTGGATAACTGAAACCACACAAAGCTGCTCTGTAAAACAGTTAGGAAAAGAATTCTGTTCTTAACTAAATTCAATTGATAGATGAAAAACTATCTGTTCTGCTCCAAATGGAGTTAATACTAAAGAGCACTAGTAAAACTCTGTTTTAATTAACTTTATTAGTATCGTTAAAACACAGTGGAACCAAGCTTACGTTATTTTCTTTAGGCAAATTTAAGTGAAAGCTGTTAGTATTTTGCATTGTTTACATGCATTACAGAGTATTTTGTAGAGTGAAATTGATATTAGTCAAAGCAGGCATGTTGAGGCCATGAACTTTTCACAAATTAAGTTAAACGATGGCTCTGTCAGTTGTAAAAATTGTGAGAATATTCCTTATGTATGCTTCCAAAGGATAGGACAAAAGAAAAATCATGGACAGTTAGGAGATGGAGATTAAACTGAATGAAAAGCTCTAGAGGTTTTTTTGGATATTAGGTCACCCATCTGGTTACTATAACAGCCAGTGAGTGTTGGCCTGAAACCCTAAGTTTTCTTTGTTTTTTTCTTTCTCCATGGTGGTACCTGGAGAAAGCATAGCTGCCTTTATGCTTAAGAGAGCCAGAGACCTGAAAAGATAACCAGTTTTGTTAAAAAATGAGATTGAGTCACAATCTTTCCCTGTACAGATTTAATGAATTTTGTTTCTCAGTATGTGGCTTATATGTTTGTCTATTTATGAAATACAATTTTTTTTTATTATTTTCTTTATGTTTTGTTGTTTTTTATTTTTTTCTTTTTTAATCAGGTTTAAGGGCTGGTCTAGCTGCTTCCATTGCAGGAAGTTCAATTATTAGCAAAATGTTGCTAGCAAACATCGATCCATTTGGTGCTACGCCGTTTATTGACCCGGATCCAGATTCCTTGTAAGAAATATTTTTTTTCTAAATGTACTATTTTGCTTTCCCTAAGGGCATCCTTCTCACATTTTTCTAGTCTCTTATTTTTTTGCATTATGAAGTTCTTGTTTGCCATCATTTGGCAGGAGACCTCAATGTCTGAAAACAAGCTGGATTGTACTGGGTTAGTTATGAGCAGTGCAAATTTTTTTGCAGCAGCTGAAAATAAGGGGAGTCATTTACTCACTTATCCCTTGCTCAGCTGGAGGAGGAGGACAGTAATCTTTCAGAGCTGGGTTTTTCAGCCCAAACCAGTTTACTTAGGAAGATTCAGAGGAAAGAGCTCTTGAAGTATCTTAGTTCATATTCTGTTCTGTGACCAATCACAGTTTTGGTCAAAGATGTTTGCGTGTCCAGCTTCTGTCCAAGTGTACACCTGATTTCCTCTTTTCCTCTAACAGGGAGGGATATTCAGAAAAATGTGTCATGAACAACTACTTTGGAATTGGGTTAGATGCAAAAATTTCACTAGAATTTAATAACAAGCGAGAAGAGCACCCTGAAAAATGCAGGTAATATAATTACTCTGTCAGTAAGAGCCAAGATGTTTCCATTCTTTTCTTTTCCTTATCTCTTTATATTAATTTCTTAATTTTTTTTCTACAAATGCAAGACACAATAATGTGTGTATGTCAATATGTGAATCTTGTTTTGCCTCCTTTCAGAAGTCGGACGAAAAACATGATGTGGTATGGAGTTCTTGGCACAAAAGAGCTATTGCAGAGAACTTACAAGAACTTAGAACAAAAAGTTCAACTTGAGGTAAATTTTATTTATGGAGAGAGTTGCTGGCACAATGTGTATTGAAGAATTAGTGCTTATTTTTGAAACCTGTTATTGTTCTTACATTAACCCAAGCTGACCTCAAAGGCACTGTGTAAAGATGTGCTATGTAAAAGTTGATCCTCCAAGTCATGTTTTTGAGTAAATTGTCAGTACTTTAAAATCACAGAATACCCAGTATTATGTTTCTTGTAATTACTGGGTTGAAAAAAACAAATTGTGTAGCTAAGATATATTTCTTAATGTTCACTGTATCAAAAGACAGACCAGGTTTTAATGGCAACCACAGAAATGACCATAAAATTAAAGAGAAGAAAAGAGATAAGGAGTCTTAATCCTTCAGGTTCAATTGCAAGTATATGAAAGCTACATATATAGGATGAGCATGTGAATAGTAAAAAATTCCTGACAAAAGAGAGGAGATTCTGAATATGCATTGCAAGAAGCTCAGCTACAGCAGTAGAGACTTTCTCTAATATTCACACAAAAAAGCAAGATATTATCAAAGCAACAACAAATTCCATGTCTAAACATAGTTCTTATTTGGCTTTTAAGTTCTAACATAAAATCTAATTCTTCCACATGGTGCTGGGAACTTAAAGGAGATATAAACGATTCCCAAATGCAGAAAAAGACTATAGGAAGACTAACAGGATGGTTATTGTTCTTTTCACCCAAAGAATATCTAATGTGGATTTTGACAGAGAACATATATAATTTCTCTTCTAATTTCATGCTAACCATTTCATATAGAAGTTTATGATATTTATATTAGGGTAACTTTTTAAGTTGAAAGAATAATTTTAGGTTACTGGAGCTCTTTCTCACTCTGAGATTTAGGAGGATTTTGTCTGGTAGCAGCAGATTGCTGTTAGCTAAGGACTGAGTAATTATCAAGGAATTATGCAGTAGTTAGCAAATATAATGCCAGGAGAGAACGTTATGTATACTGCAGATAGGATTCTATTTTAAGGATCTTTTGAATTGTATTCAAATAACTTTCAATAATATTGTTGACCGTTCCATATTTTTTCCTAATATTCCTGTAAGTAAGTCAGCAAATAAAAATTGCACATTTACTGTTGTCTTGCATATTATTGGATATATTATGCCTGCATATTCAGGCACTAGAGGCAGACTTCTACTGTAATACAAATGGCTGTGCAGCATCTATTAATATCACACCATATTTTGGATACTGACACATCTTGATTAAAATGTTACATTCTGTCTTGCTGCTAAGATTAAATCACAAAAAGAGAGCACTAAGCGCATTCTGGAAATAATTTGCATCTCTTTCTCCTCCTGATAAAGATGCTACAGATTTTGTCCTTATTCCTTTAGATTTTCTTTTAAATTTGTATAATTTTAAGATCCTTATGTGGACTGTAATGTGCAGTCATCTAGCAATCTTCATTAAAGGCAGCTTGACTGGCAACTTCATGGTCCATAAAGTGACACCTGGGTAAAACTTGCTTCAATTCCATGCCTGTGGCACTACTGCAGGACTGCACTTTTGACTCCCAGTGGAATGGTTTGAGATCATTTGGCTTCCCCCTGCAGGCAGTTGTACTGCTGTAAGTCAACAGTGATTTCACTGGTGTCTGTAAACTTAGTCTTGGCCAAAAGTGAGATTGATGCCATCCCATGATCGTGTTGAGCAGGACATGGAGTTGCTTATGTGTTTTGGGAGATAAAGCAGTAAGAAGGAAGGACTGGATGGTTGGACATAAGAGTGACCTCTTACCTGCAAAATCAACAACTCCCATCTACAGCCAGGGTCAGTCCTAGATTTGTCTTTGTACATCTTGGAGGAGAGTGAAGTTATTTTTGCAGGAAGTCAACAATGCATGCAAACACTAACAGCTAACCACATGTTTGTGGCTATGCCAGAAATATTCTTGGATGTCCTTGACACCCACCCCCCAGCCCCTGGTTTAAATGGATTTGACTAAATAACAAGTTGCAATTGCAATTTTGGGGATGCTGGTATAGGATGGAAGACTAGTTCCTATATGTATAAATGAATCTTTTTGTAATGTCCTTGGCAATCTTATTGTGTTCACTCAGGGAGATTGATTTTCTTACTGCAAAAAGATTTTTAATCCTTGATGGACAGACCATGGTCAAAGTGCATGAGAAATTTCATAACAAGGGATGTGAAAATGTTTCTTTTAAGACTCATGGAGCACCACTGCTGTAGATACTACAGCATGTAGATCTACATATTTTTCACCTCTGCTAAGATTGGAAAGAAGAGGTTTGTTTTAGAGGTGCTTCATTGCATGGAGGGAGTAGTCTTGTACCAGACCTCTTAAAGACTCTGTCACCCCCTGCCAGCTGTGTTGAAACTTCATGTGCTAAAAATTACTCTTTACTGATTACTTTTATCATATTATTTATGTACTGAAGGAGCATTTATCCCTTACAGTGTGATGGACAGTACATCCCCCTTCCAAGCCTGCAGGGCATAGCTGTGCTAAACATTCCCAGCTATGCTGGTGGGACTAATTTCTGGGGTGGAACCAAAGAAGATGATGTAAGTAGCATTAAAGATATTTAACCTTCTGGGCAAAGCCAGCAATAAATATAATGAACTGCTCTTCTCACTTGATTATTAAAGTAGTAGCATATAATTTGGATAACAATTCTTATTTCAGGAGGATATTTCAGTTCTTGTATTGTCTGGCTGGTTTTTTAAATTGAAAATATGTTCCATGATTTTTTACTGTCCATTTTCTTCTGTCATGTCCATTCCAGCAAAATGTTCAGAATAAAGCATAATGATTTTGTTTTTTAAATGGCTCTATGAGTATTTTTAGAAATTAATTTTATAAACAGAGGCACAAGTAATTTTTCTCTATATTGTTTTACAGATGCCTGTAAATAAGGTTTCTCAAAGCACAGATTCTTCTGTTTGATATAGTCTAACAACAAGCAAGGTAGACAGGATAATCAGTCAAAGTTTATACCTTAATTTTCCTCCTGTTCTTCAAACAGCTTTGCTGTGAGGGATGGTGATTCAGAAAGTGAAGACTGATGCATTCAGTGTCTGATAATTTAGTGGGGGTAGTAAACTGGTTTTTGAATATTATTTTAAATGAACCTTTAAAATACTTAAGGGTACCTTTTTCCCTTTCTTTCTTTCTTTCAACTCCTAAGAAACATTTCATCACATGGATCCCTACATGCCCTACAACCTGGAACAGTGTTACTGCCCCTACCCACTTCACTCACAGCTCACCAACTGTAATTACTAGCAGATTATCCTAATCTGCATGTCCTGATTTAATGTGGGATGTCTGAATCACCTAAAATTTTAGTTGCAAGCTGGCTTGTGATTTTGATGTAGACAATCCAGGACTCTTTTGCCAAAACATTTTATGTTTCTTGTGAGTTTTTATCCTTTCATTTTTTAATGCATACATACAAACATATCTACATATAACATATCTAATTGAATATCATATCTATTGTATGTAATTGCATGTTTATATTATATAATACATATAGAATTGCATATGCATATATGTGTTTTGTATATGTGTATATATATATACATATGTAAAAGTGAAAAAAGAAATTTAACATGTTTTAGTTCCTTTTCTTATTTTTGGTATATGTCAAAAGATGTAAATTCTGTTTATATTTGGCAATGGATATGTAAAGCTTTTATATATAGTCCATGTTCATAGTCAGAACTTGAAAGCTGCTCTAACATCTGCTCAGCCCCTGTTCAGCAGGGTTTTTTTCTCCCTGGACTGCTTCAGTGAGAAAGAAGATTTGCCTCAGCTTTCATACTGGTAGACAGCAAATGTGTGTGTCCTGGAGCAGTTTTACTGATATTATTAGTCTTTTAGTGAACAGACGTGCCAGCAGAGTGACATGTTTGTTCTGGCCAAAGTTAGGAGCATAATTCACTGCTTTAGTGCAGTCTTGAATGACCCTTCATCAAGAGGTGATGGTGGTGGTCTGAAGTGCTTCTGGTTCTGCTTGTCTGGACAAATGAAAGATTTTACCTTGACTGCTCTGATGATTGCTGAAACATTAGCAGTGAGCAAAGCAGGGCATCTGCACCCTGACTGGCCTGAGCATGGCATGGCATGTAATTCTGGTGTCCAGAAGACAGGCTGGAAACTTGACCTGCAACAGGAAAGGAGTCAATTTGAATGTTGATCCACAGAAATTGGTTTGCCTTTAAAAGAAAAAAAAAGGAGAAAAAAGAGATTGGTTTTCAGTACAGATATTACTGGTGGAGAGACACAGCAAAGACTTGGTTGAGTGTTTCCTGTCCTTTTGCTGAAATGGCAACACAAAATAAATGAAATTTTATGGCTGTTTTTTCTTAACACATGCCAGAGCTAGCCCTGTAAATTGTCAGTTACTGGATCAGGAACTCTCCACACTCTTTATCATGGAACAGCAGAATCATGATCTTGGTTCTTTTCAAGATGTTCATATATTCCTGTGAAAAATGGAAAAAATTCCATGGAAACTGAAAAAAAAAATCAGATGGAGAAACTGTTTTTCTCCAGTCTGGTCTCAGTTGTTACTGATGCAGCGTACTCTGCCTCAGGTGCCAACTGAGGGAGTCCAAGTACTGCTCAGAGAGGTGATCTCCCTACCCATTAAACTCTTACTGGAGTGCTTTCTCCTGCTGATTTTTCTCCCTCATTGCTCCCTATTGCATATCAAGATGAAATGGCCAAGCTCCAAGTGACCTTAGCATGGGTATCACCCACCAGACCCAGCTGAAGTGCAGCCCGAGGACTGCCCTGAGGCTGAATTCCCCGGCAGCACACCAGGTGGCGAGACCTCCTGTGCTTTGTGTGAGCCTCTGGAAATTCTGCACCTCGGCTGCACAGAAGGACATCTGTTCCATACAGAAGTGGTTTTCTTGTTTACAGTGGATAATTATAGACAGCACAAACAAGATTGTCTTCAGTATCAGAGCTCTGTTAAGCCAAGCAGAGCGTGGACTCAGATGTTGGTTTCCAGAGAATTCAGAATATAAACAGATAAGCACTTCTGAGAAAGGGAAGCATTTATTTCTCTTACCTTCTCTTACCTTCAAGAACCTCTTAGATATTAAGTACATTACCCAAGCAGAGATATTAATTAACCTTTCATCTTGCCTTGAAAAACATTTTTAATCTGCATTCTGAAACATGCCATCTTTCCTATATAAGGATATGCCTTGTCACCCAGATATTTCAAATGGTATCAAGCATTGCTGTTTTAAACTATATTTGCCTGTTGTCTGTGGTATCTTACTCCTATGACTTTGGAGAAACAGTATAGTTATTCTACAGTATTAGGGCATTTAGAGCATTTACATGTTGAAAACAAATCTGTAAATGAATCTGTGTTTCATAGCAATCTAAGCACTGGATTTGCAATCAAAAATGGAATACTTTCTTTTCCTCACAGATATTTGGAGCTCCATCATTTGATGATAAAATCTTAGAAGTTGTTGCTGTATTCGGCAGCATGCAGATGGCAGTGTCCAGAGTCATCAAACTGCAGCACCACAGGATAGCTCAGGTTTGTTGCTTACTTGCAAACATGCAGGATGGTTTGCAGCAGTTTGGGATTCTGGCAGTAGCAGGACTCTTGATGACCACCACCCTATACATTAATAAAGCACTGACATTGTTTTGCTTTTAGTGGGTAACAAATTGTCTTCAATGATGGATGAAGTATAGCTTAATTCCTGAGACAGTTCTGGAGAGAAGCCACAGCTCCTTGTAATCAACAGATTACAGGTGGCCTGTCAGTCTCAGCAGTATTTACTGCCCTGTAAAATAATGTGTTTGTTCTTTTCCAGTGTCGGTCAGTAAAGATCACCATACTTGGTGATGAAGGGGTTCCAGTGCAAGTCGATGGAGAGGCATGGATCCAGCCCCCGGGAGTTATTAAGATCATACATAAAAACAGAGCTCAGATGCTAACACGAGACAGAGTATGTTGCAGAAAGAGCTACCATTGCTAACATTGGTTTCTGTAATAATTTGTTTCAGTTATAGTGTGAACAAAACAGTAGTTATAAAATGTTTTATAACTATTTATATAATTCATATACTTACAGTGATATAATTTCTATAATGAGCCAGATAGAGAACTATTATTTTGTATAAGTGTCAAAATTTTGTTAACTTTTATTTGTTTCATTAGTGCTAATCCTATATCCTTATTAATATATAGTAAGAATGGTCAACATTTTATCTATTCCTCCCTCCCTCCCTCCCTCCCTCCCCTTCTACTACTTCTTCCTTTTTCTCTAGGTGTGTTATACCAGTCACATACTGGAAATTTTAGCACACTTGCATAAATAGCAAAGCTCTTATACTGTCCATTGTCCAGAATAGCTTTCTGCAGATTTCTCTCTGTGTCCTACCAATCCTCCCTCTCCCCCATGAGCCAGTCTCAGACAGAAGAGTCATAAGTACAACCTAGTCACAAAGCCACTGGAGAGTTGATGCTTGTCTAGGATTATTGTGTGAAAGGTACAACTGCCTCTCGGTTCTCCATCCACTACGTGGATCCTGAATTTAGGGTGGAGTTCAGGTGGAATTTTAACTCTATTTTTAGTAAATTTTTAATATTTGAATTCTGTATCAGAATAATATTTGAACTTCTATCTTGCTATCCACACAAAATGTGCTTGCGTTAGAGAATCACAACATTCTAGAATTATTTAGGTTGAAAAATATCTCTGAGATCATTGAGTCCAACCATTATTACTGTCTTTGTGTTCTTATTGGTTTGGATGACACATTTTGAAGATTGTGGGGAGGAGACAGAGAACAAGCTTTCAGAAGTCGCTTACTCGCTATACTAAGTTTTAAAAACTTCAGGTGTAAAATTATTATTAAATCGGGTAGTATTATTTATATAAAATTAAATCAAGCACCTGTTGGGTTATTAATTCTAACTAAAATAATATATAATTTAAAATTATGTAAAATGTAAAATTAAAGTTTCTAATGAGAAAGAATACTCCCAAGTGCTGTCAATTGAATGCATAATTCATTTTGATTAGGCCTTTGAAAACACCCTGAAGTCTTGGGAGGACAAACAGAAGTATGATTCCTGCAAACCTGTCATTCGATCTCCCTTGTACCCTCAGCAAGCTGTTGAGTTGGCTACAGAAGAAGAAGTTGCACAGATCCAGTTGTGCTCACAAGCTGCAGAAGAACTTATTACCAGGTACAGTAAAATTAATAAGTTGGATCGGCAACCTAGACACCAGGACCGAATTAGTAATGCAAATTCATCCAGAGACTGAGACTTGTACATTTTCCCAGGTTTAAAGTGTTGTTGCCACTGTATCAGTTGTTTTTTTCTAATTTAAAAATGTTATTTTATTTTTGAGGCTCAACTTCGTTTTGTGTGCTTTTCCTATGTATTTTTAAAAATTTTATTTATTTGGTTTTGTGTTGTTTTTTTTTTCTTGTAAAAACCAACTCTCTGAAGTAGCAACTGAAATGGAAAACTGTTCTTTGCAAAAATTGAAGCTTCTCTTTTTATGACAAAGCAAATTGGGAATTATTGGAAAAACCGTTTAGAAGTCAACTCTAAAAGTCAGCAGTATGGACACTTCAGTCATTCATATAGGCTGAGATAAAAACTTTTTTTTTTAAATCAGAACATTTTATAAAGCTGCTATTCATTTTATCATAGCAGAATTATCTTTAGCATCAAAATCACCAGTAATATAAGAAAGGAAGGGCTACATACTCTCTTTGTACTGCAGTCATGGACAAATAATTTAGTTTATCAATTACTGAAAGTGAAGTTTGGCCAAGACATCTTAAAAACTTTATTGTTCTAGAGATGGTCTGGAGGTTGTAGTTACAGTTGGATCTCCCATAATCTTAAATGACTGCAGCCAATTTTCATGTCTCATCTGAAGGATATGCCTTTTGAAATAGGTGTAAGGGGTTTTAAGATAATTTCAAGTAAGTTATTGCAATGTGCTAGAATTTTTTCCTCTGTCATTTACTTTAATTAATAGGACCAACATTTTTTGGTCCATTTTTTGTATAGCATTAGTGTTCTAAGAAAAATAAATGTATCTCAGTATTTTTAGCATCCTGAATAATCTGTGTGATGGATATAATTTCTACAAGGTGCTATATTGCTTGAAGAAATACTTGCCTTTCAATTTTTTGTTATAAAAGACTATAGTTTTATAAGTGTTTTTTGAAACATGTTCTTGTGCATTTTCTCATCTGATGAAGTTGTGTACTCAAGAATTATTCTTTAAAGAAATTACGAAACATTATTCTCCTTTTTAAATGTGTTTTTAGGATCTGTGAAGCAGCAAAAGTACATGGCCTCTTGGAGCAGGAGCTTGCTCATGCTGTTAATGCATGCTCTCATGCATTAAATAAAGCCAACCCAAGGTTTCCTGAGGTAAAGAGAACTGAGATTTATATAAATAAGCTGTAACATCTGGGTGCACAAGCTTGTGGCATGGGGACTGTCCCCTGTCCCCATTTGAAAACAAGTTGTATGAGAAGGCAGAAGATGCAGTTTCTGCATTCTCCACTGTCCTCCCCACCTGGTACTGTGCAGGCAGGCATATCCTCAGAGAGGGTGGAGGCGTGACAGAGGCTGAACCAGATCTGTTACTACATAAAGGTCATTTTCTGTGGATGCTTTCACAGAAATGTTCATGCTTAATTGCTATCCAGGTGTTTTACAGAGAAGGCAAAGGGGCTGAGAGGAATGAGTTTCCTGGTTTCTCTCTTCACACTAGATAATCTGGGTGTTTTCTGGGATTGGACCCAAGACTGATTGATTAGGTAGAGGCTGTCCATATCTAACCCAAATGGACACAGGGTAAATATGTTAGCTGACCTTTGCTTCTTGAAGTACGGTTAGTAGCTTGCTTCTGCTGAGGATAAGGTGAAAAATTGAAGTCAATAGTCATTGTTAAATGAAATTCACCACTTTTGTGCTGGCCTTTGTCATATGTGGATTGATATGGTGGCTGATCACCTTGTGATCTTCAGGACTGTATTGATGTCATACTAAATGAAGTTGAGGTTAAGACAGCAAATAGATCCTACATTTTTGGTTTCTATTCTCAGTGCTGAATAGGTTGTCAGTTCAGAACTTGTATTGATGTATTTCTCCTAGGAGAAGGCATTTAAGATCTGTGCTGTAAGGTGAAAGTACTTACCCTCAGTCTGACTTGCATCACTTCAAAGAATGTCTATGCTTCTTATTCCCCAGAGCCTTACCAGAAACACTGCCATGGAGATAGCTGTCAATGTGAAGGCCTTACACAACGAAACAGAATCTCTGCTAGTAGGAAGAGTTCCTTTGGTAAGGTCACAAAGCACATGATTTTATTCTTCATTCAGATCATCTGTGGTTTGTTCTTTGCTGATTTTTGGTAAATTAGTGCCAAAGTGAGGACACACTGCAAGAAGCTCTGCAAGGTTGATAGGAGAAGATTACAAAGCACTTGTGGTTGGATCAGAATGAGTTTTGAAATCTTCTCTTAGGCTGGCATCCATCTTGCCTTACCTCAGAGAGCTAAGTCATTGCTTGGGCTCTTCTTGTTAAAAGTCAGAGGAGAGAAATAGGTATCCTTGGGAGGCTGATTCACACTCAGCTGTCTTGGAGGCCTATGTTAAAAAAAGATGATTTATCTTCTGGAGATATAGCCTTTAAGGTAACCTCTGGAGAGCTATTATGTGACCATCTTCAGAGTTTAAGGGGAGCCTGGGGTGAGAGAGGTTTAGGCTCATACAGCCAACTTCTACAGACCTAATCTGGACAAGTAAGTATCACTCTTGTTCTAATACCTGTTAGGAGTTATTTTATAATCTTTAACTGGTAAGTATTCAGTAAACCCATAATGGTGCTTGGCATCTTCTCTGGCAAGTGTTTGTGCCTAAAATGATTAAGATTTCTCAACAATTCTATCTGGACGTATAATTAGAAAATTTCTCTATAGACATTGTGAAGAGAGGAAAGATGTCAGATTTTCTATGCTGGTCCAGTTTTACATTAAAAAGATACTCAACATTTTCTTTAGATTCAAAAGCAGATTCATTACTAGCTTTTTAATATAAGTGTTGTAATTAAAAATGGCTATTAATAGGAATATTTTCATTTAGCTGAGTTAGGATGTAATACTTACTGCAGATTCCCATAGCATACAAACAAGTGATACATCCGTTTTAGAGTAACCAAAAGTAAACATAGTCTAAAGGCTAATAATTGTTTAAGTTACAGAAATAGTGAAAGATTAGGTTCACATGTTTTATTTCACATGTTTTTACAGTGTTTTTGAAAGGAAAGTTATTTCATTAGATGTTGAGAGATGTTTTGTTCAAGAAAAGGGAAAAAACACCTGTTTTTTTTTCAAATTGCTATTGCTAATCCCATATATTTTAGATTTAGCAGGGAATTAAAATAGAGATTTTTTAAAAAATTAAATATTTTTACAAAAGTAACTAGAAGAAAACATTTAAGTTGGTGATGCTATACTAGGACTGGTGAAATTTATCAAGAGAGTTTGGAAATAATGTTATTATGGAAACCTTCCCATTGAAACATTACGTTTTCTGCAGCAGGTTGTGATCTCATTGTGTTGTTGGACTGGGCCTTTCCTCAGGCTCCAAAGCTTAATTTGATTCATTTTTCTGTTTCTGGATTTTTACATGTTGTACTTCTGCTTCTTATTATGGTTGTGCAAGTGTCTTCATGAGGCTACATCAGGCCCTTTTATAGTAAAAAGGTTGTTTGGAAGGTATATTGGCATCTTCACTTCTCCCACATCCCTCTTTCCTGTGACCAAGGCTCTTGAGAGCAGTAAATTCATGTCTTTGGTGCTTATACTATTTGGTTTAACCCCAGCCAGCAACTAAACTAGGATGTTTGGTAAGCTGCTTCTTTGGTTGCCATTTACTGGCTATTGAGTTTTGCTCTTACAGCTCCTGAGAAAGAGAAAAAACTGTAAATTAACATAAAACAAATGTGGTTCCTTCCATCTCCTGCAAGAACTATGATTAACAAATTCATACAACAGTAGGAGCATTAAATCACAACAAATGGTAAAATACAATTTTTTGTGAAATGGTAATAACATAGGATCACAGAATGATTTGAGGTGGATGCTACCCTCAAGATCTTCCAGTTCCAAATCCCCTGCCATGAGCAGGGACATCTTCTATGAGATCAGGCTGCTCAGGATGGGACAATGAAGCTGATTTGTGGAATCTCTCAGATGCTTATGACTGGAATACAGTTTGGAAAAAATTAAAAATACTATATTTTATCTATATGGCCCTGTGTCCATTTTTTAATTTTAAAAAGCATTTCCAGTCTGGAAGCAAGCACAGTTTTCAAATGCATTAAGGAAAAAGTTATGACAGACTGTTTCATTTCAACAGAATAAAATTTTCTAAACTCACTGAAATAAAATATTTTCATATCAAAAATTTAAATAGAGAAGGAATTGAAAAATCCTTTATTTTTATTTCTTCATTTATAGTGTGAATTTTTATCTTGGAAATAAGATTTTCCAAGATGTTGTAGGAGGAGAATTTGCCCTGAATTGCTGATTCTTTCTATACCAGAATTATTATTTTGGATTTATTTCAGGAGCACCATCAGATGAGCATTTTCTTGTCCCCAGGCAAAATGTTTTCCTCTGAGAATCAAGCAATTAGATAAGTACTTGTTGAGAAAGACAGAATTCTTTGCTTTATTCTTTTATAGGAAATAGATGACTTAAGTAATTTCTTAGAAATGAAAACACAAGAAAAGTTGTAACTTCTTCAAAGACAAGTGGCTTTTTCCCTGTGCTCCAAATTAACTGAACTGTTCACATGGCCAAAAAAAAAGTCAAAATAAAGATCAAAACCCGCTTATGGACACACAGAGAAAATAACATAATAACAAAGGGAGCTTATATTTCCAGTATCACTATCCTAGACAGTAAGATCTTACTATAGATGGTCTCTCCTTTGAAAGATGTGAACATAGGCAGACCTGAAGCAAAGGAAAGACATTTTTGTTAGGCAGGATAAATTAATGGCATTTGTAATTTATCCCTAAACTCCAAGAATGTCAAAATATTTTTCCAGCACTAGAGATCCAAGTTTTTCTTATTATTCCATTTAAAAAATGCATTCACTAGGATGTAACAGAATTAGACCTTTTCAGAAGGATATTCTGCACTGCTTTAGGACTACTTTTACTTTAAAGAGAGAAATAAATGTTCAGATTGCTTTATTAGTGATTCCAAGCATCTTGGTCTAGGATTCAACTCTTTACCTCAAAATGGCATTTCAGCAATCCCAGATGAGCTCAAAACAGCCTTTCAAGGGATCAGCTGCCTTCCTTACCTCTTCCACGTGGCTTCATTCTCACAACACCTTCAGAACAGTTTTCAGACTGGAGTTTTAAAGGAAATAGGCATCTCTGTGGGGTCCTCAAAGTCTGAATAGAGCCAAATTCACATGCATTGTCAAGTCCCAATGTTTTTACACAGCCACCACTTACTTTTCCCCTTTGGCCTTTACTGATGTTTTTGTCTTTTTGTCTCCTGCCAAGGAGTTCTTTCCACCCTTAGCCAGAAGCAGTGCCTATTGCTCCCTGTCTCATCTATTTAGAATGGGCAGTGCAGGTATCATATCACCACTGGAAGGCCTTTGGGAATGGAAATCTTCAGCAAGAATAATTTCTTCATACTTGAACATGAGAGAGTGACCAACCATCTGAACACATTTGCAAAAAATAACAGAGGCTTATTACATCTACTCAATTTTTGTACACCATGTTTCATACAAAGATTTTTCAGCTGCTTACTCTTCTCATCATGTTTTCTCTTCCTTCTCTTGGTGGTGTCCATTTCTAGTGTGTCCTTATAGTGGTGTTATCAGATAACTCTTGCTCTGTAAAGACTCAGGAGTGCAGTGAAGGATGACAAGGACTGACAACTATGCCCAACTGGTCTGCACCAAAACTCTCAGCTGTCTCAGTCATGCCTTTGTGATTGGGACCGCACTAAATGTAGTATGAGGGTGGTCTCACACATCTCTCAAGGAAAGTCTGACTTTGGAAGATTATTTGTCTTCACCATTTGTTGACACTCACCATGAAGTAGTCATCTGTCTGTGTGTGGTAACAAGATATCTAGACTTAAATGTTAAACCTCATGAAATTAAAAGTCCTATTTTTCTGGCCTGTTTATAAACAGCAGTTAGAAGCTCCCCATGAAGAACTGTTGTCTGATGCTTTGCACAGTGTGGAAATAGAGTTGAGAAAACTGGCTGAGATTCCTTGGCTTTATTATGTTTTTCAACCAAATGATGATGAGGTAAGTTCGAGTAACACGTTCTGATTTTAACTGAACATAATTTTCTTTTGATAGGGAAAAGTAAATTACAATTTTTCGTGATCTCTTAAGGAATTTTCAGTAGTGTTGCTGGATCATTTCTGTGTGCTGTGAACAACCTTCTAAGCTTAGTGCCTTTTTTGGTGGTTTTTTCCCGTCTGTAAATGTAAAGGTTTTGATTGATAAATAAATACATGAAACATATATTTAAAATTTATATTTATTAATACAAACATGTATAGAGTTTAATCCTAACATTATTCTTTACAGAAGTAAATTTGGTTCTTCCTTTTTGAGATTTGGTATACATTACCATCACAAGCATATAATTTAACAGTTGTTTTCTCTTAATTAAAGGTAATTCTTTTCTCATGTCTCTTTTCTCATGCAGGATCCCCCTCTGGATTATGCTAAAAGAAACAATAGAAGTACAGTGTTTCGTATAGTGCCAAAGTTTAAAAAAGAAAAAATTCAGAAGCATAAGACCAGCCCTCAGCCTGGTATGTGTTTTGAAATTGCAAGAAAAGTAGTAGCATTTGCAGTAAATGTGATTTTATGGGATTTTTTTGGTAAGAGGTGACATGACTTACCTAAGACTAAAGTCAAAGTGGAAAGCACCTGAGCTAACTGGCATATTTGTTCCAAATTCTTTCAGTGCATTTGGAAAGCATTCAGTAGGACCCCAATACTCCCAAGTGAACCAAAGAACTACTGTGAAAATACTTTAAGAATTTTATCATGCAACAGGATCTGTGTCTTCGCTGGTGGTTACATTTGGTTTACTCATAGCCATACAAACCATGGGTAAACACATTGTTTCCTTGTGATGGTCCAGTTCAGGTTTTTCAGGTTAGTTGTAGGTGTGAAATAACTTTTATCACACTGGTTTAATTAACCAGTTATTTTTAATTTTTGGGTGGGTTATAGGTTCAGTAAGTGAGACAGCTCAAACAAAAAATCAAGATAGTCAGTACTGATTTTTTAATTAGAAGTTGAACAAACTCCACCCTCCTCTCTTCCCATTTTTATTTGTGAGCTCACTTCCTTAAGATTATGTCCAGGACGTAATCAGTGATTAGATGGTCCTAAAGCTGTTTCTATGTCTTTATTCTTTCAATGAACAGTTGATCACAATCTACAAAATCTTGCAGTTGATCAGATTTAAGTTTCAGATTAGACATCAGATTTCTCTTCATTATAAAGTGAAGCAATCAGCATTGAATGAAATTGCAAAATTCTAGCAATAAGTAGCATAACTATTTTTTAATATATGTGGTCTTAATGGGACTAATGTGGGCAACTAACCTTAGAGAACAATGTTTTACAGAGAGCTTCTTAATGGCCTGTGTAACACAGTAGCTTAAAGAGTACTTTTTGTCTCAATTAAGAATACTAGAATCTGTTAATTAAAACTGGACTTGCTTGCTGCCATTGCTATATTTGAGGTATGGTTGCTATTTTAATTTTACATGCTAAGTAGTTTTTGAAGGCTTCTCTTCTCCCTGGATGACTACTAATAAATTAATGGCATAAAGCAGAACAACATTAGACTTTGCATCACTGATCCTAAGCTGGTTTAATGTGAATTTGTTGGGACGTGAGGTTTTAAAGGCTTTACTGAAGAAACTGGAGTAAAGCTGAAAGCATGGCTGCAAAGCAAAGAACCCCAACTTTGTTTAGATACTTTCTTGTGTTAACTGCTAACCTGTAAACCTGCATGTAAAAAGGAAATTGTCAGTTTTTGTGGAAAAGACACCTCTAACCTTTCCCTTTGCTAGCACGGCAATTCTACTCTGTTTTCCACTCTCTTTGGCCTAACCTGTGCTTGTGATGCATTTGAGCATGTAGAAATTAAGGGGGTTTTGCTCTTAACTTTGGTAGTTCAAAAATGGGGCACAGATGAAGTTGCTGCTTGGCTGGATCTGCTCAGTTTGGGAGAGTACAAAGAAATCTTCATCAGCCATGACATCCGAGGCTCTGAGCTTTTACATCTGGAAAGGCGAGACCTTAAGGTATTTCCTTTGTGCTACTTTTCTGCTATTGACCATTTTCTTTGACAAAACAACAACCAACTTTTCTTCTTTCCCTGCACTTGTCATTGCTTGTAGCTTGGCTTACACTGTGCAAATATGCAATAAACTAATACGCGCTGTCCTTGGGCCTGACTTTCTGAAGTGCTGACTTGAACTCACAACCAAAATATCTGTGTTATCCAAAATTCCTTTTTTTTCCCCACTTTATGTAGAATGATATGATGCAGTAGATGCAGTTTATGTCAGAAAGCATAGGAGAAGCACATTTGATATCTTACTGGCATCTGTGTAATATAATGTTTTCTTCAAGAGCTCACTGTTTCCATTAAACATGATCAGTACGGATCAGTTGATGGTGGTTATAATGATTTTGAATCTATCTCCTGCAGGGGCTGATCCGCTCCACGTGATTTATTGTGTATATATTGGACATAGTGGGTGTGAGAGAGATAAGCAGCTTAATAAATTGCAGTATTTGGCTTACATGGTGTTGGTGTTTGTGTATCAAAATAGGTTTTCTCATCGGTGACCGACCTCTGATATTGGCTGTATAGATTTTTTTTAAAAAGAGTATTTTATTTCAAAATTGTGAAGCCTTTTTCCTCTGAGGTCAGATAGATAAATTTTGCAGGGAGGAATGTTATCCAGCAGTTTGAGGCTGTTATTTGAGCTTGCTGGTCCTTTTCAGGAATGACTTAAGTGCATCCATTATATGTAATAGTGGTTATATCTTTGGGGATTCATTAAATGACTTTTTCCAGGAACTTGGTAGTAATGAGTTCTTGGTAATGGGTTTTGCAACTGCTTTTAGCACATAAGAGAGGAAATAGGACATTGTATAAATTGCAAAGATTTACATTTAGAGTGCAAGTCATTGTTCTAGCCACAGTGCAGCAGTCTCCAGGTAGAGACAATATTTTCATACAAGTGGGTTATTTTATGTAAAGTTTTTTATATTGTGTGCAATCCTGATGTTATATGGTAGTGCTTGCGTTGTGCAACTGTTGCAATAGAAAGCAGCTGCTGAAAATAGCTGTGTTTGAGATAATCTGTTTGGCTGTTGTGTATTATTTTACTCTTTGGTATTAGATTGCCTAAGCTTCTTTCCATGGAAGTTAAATTCCTTTCTTTCAGGATAGTTTCTGACAGGGAGGGACAGTTTCAGGACCGTCCCTCCCTGCAAAAGTTTAGAAATAGAAGATTGTCCAAGCAATCCACCACAGTGTTCCAGTGATGGATGTTGCAACTCCCTGTTCTGAATGAGTGCTGAACAAAAAATTCAGATGAGAAACTCAGCATCACACAATGCTTAGGTTTGATAAAATGTTAGGAAAATTAAAGAAGTCCAGCTTGTTGGAATAAATTATGGTGGGTAAAATCAGTGTTAAACTGGACATGGCTTTTGGCCATGCCTTATTTCTCATGAGTACCAATTTGACTGCATACCCAGTGGACTGGCACTTAAACCAAGTAAATGTCTGCAGCAGGGTAATTACCAACCCGCTATCCCTGTTGCTAAGGCTCATGTTGCTTCAGTGTATATAAAATCCTATCACAAAGGTCTGTGCCATGAAATATCTAAAGGCTTGTCTTAGAGGGCCTTCCAGAGAGCTTACTGTCTCTCTGCAGTGCTGCCTGGAGACATGTAGGACGAGGAGCTGCTCTACACAAGTTGCCAAGGGCATGCCCTGAGCTAACCAAAATCTCACTCCAGAATCGCCCCATGTGCTCGTTAGCAGACGCCGAGAGCTTCCAAATCAGTGCTGTTCATAAGCTAGGCCAGGTTTTTGGCCGGCCATGGCTTGCACTCTAAAAGCGCTGAACTTAAATAGCAGAGTTGAGTGCTCATCCCGCTGATTACAGGGCAGGGTCTCTGCAGGGAGCCAATTAAGGATAGCTCAGGCAGCCTGCAGTTTTCTCCAGTGACCTGAATTGGTGTCAAGATGTGTAATGTGCTACTTGGGAAATGAGGAGCACGTCCAAGCTGCCCTGTAAATATTTCCTCCCTTTGGCCATTGAGGTGTGCAATGAGCCTTCAGTGCTCTTGCAAGCTCTAATCTGTCTGCAGCCTCTCCTCCACTGTAAGATCTGTGCTTCCTGACAAGCTAAACAAGATCACCATTGATTCATGAGCTCCTAACTCATGTGCAATACATTTACCTCTATTACCTTTCATGTCTGCAGCAGGAAAAATTGCTGCCTGTTTTAACTGAATCCTTTGAGCCCACCTTTCTTTTTACGGTCAAAAGTAGAGATAAAAAGCAGTATGGAGAAGGATTTGATGAAACACTCTTCCTTTGCATGCATCACTGGAACAGATTGATAAGCTGACTGAAGAATTGGGCACCTCTAATTATATTTCTGCATAGCTTGCATATCCCATTCTCAGGGAGCTCTGTGTGGCAACTGGCAAATGAAAAACCACAATACATCTTTCCACCCAGTCCTTGCAGTAATGATCTTTCTTCAGCCTCTTATGACTGATTTCATTTAGGGGGATCATAGAAATTTACACTCATAGGATTTTCTTTTGCTTGATGAATGGCTGGGCAGTAAGTTGTGTGTTATTCTGCAGAAACTCTAGAAAGAAGGAGTAGTTGTGACTTTTTTTAAAAAACCTTATTTTACAAGGAAATTTATTGAAAACTAGACTGATTTTTCTGAAATAAATATTGGCATTCTTAGCACTGATAACAATGTTCCTATGCAGGCAGCTTAGTCATAATCAGAACTGCAACAATTTAGTAGGACAAGGGGATGATGTCTCCTTAAAGCTCCAAAGCAATGTTGGTTTCCTTGGAGAAAGGCTTTCCATGCCACAGATCAACTTGATAAGCAGTGCCAGTCAAACTAAAATCTGTGACAAGGACTGTGACACTTCATCCCTGTGTTTTGCAGTAGAATGTTTTTTAAAAGTTCTCTTATGGAAAAAGTTTTGTATGATTTGTTAGATTTCAGACATGCTAAATGGCTTTTTACACTGGGGGTGCAAGTAGGGTAAATTTCACATTTAGAAGATGTTATTATTAAGGAGTTCTTACAGAAATGGTTTGCTAGGGGTGGTGCGTTTAGCCAAAAAATGTCCAGGAAATAGCATAGTGGTTAGGGAGAGCAGGAGGAGGGGTGATACTGTCGTTCTAAGGCCATATCTGGGAAAAAAGAAAGTCTATTTTTTTTCTTCAGATTCTGGATACAGATTCTTCTTCAAAACTGTAGTTTAGTCAAATTGAATTTTTGTTAACTAGATATGAATTAGATATGAACAGATTTTGTCTCAGGCACCAATTGCAGAGATATCTGAGGCTCTTGTTCTTTGAATGTGCATGATAGGCTGCTGTAGCAGATCCTTTTAGTCTGAGATTAGAAAATTTCAGCAAACTTTTCTGCATGGGCAGTAAACTGAGAATACCAAATAGCATCTAGTGTCATGACTGTATAAATTCTAGTTCCCACCAAACTGAAAACTATTATAAAAGCATAAAAATTCAGGTTTTTGGTTGGGGTTTTTTCCCCTTGGAAGTGTAGCAGAAAGGGGTCCCCAAAATTTTTGATGAGGCACTTGAGACTTGCTGCTGTGATAAGCATTACAGCAACTTCAGCTGGAAAAGAAATAAACCCAAAATCTCTTGCCTCTCAATCACAGGTGTTGTGAAATGCTTTACAAAGGCTGGTGGGAAAAGTGGCTGAGTTTTTTTGGAATTTCATAATATGTTTCTTTCTTCTGATTTTGAACTCTGGCAGCACCTCACTGTATTGCTTATTCAACAGAAGTTCTACTAATGAAAATATATTTGTTCTGAAGAATTTGTAAGTTCTTAACCTTTAAATTGTGTGGTTTGTTGTGGTTTGGAAAGTATCCTTATGGGTTTTCCCTTATGTAGAATTTCTTCCACATAGCAACTAGGCTTTTTCATTAGTTTCAGTAGTTATGTGTGGTTTTTTTGATTCATTTGAGAATTAAGTTTAACATAAAAAGGACAATATTACAGAAATGTAAAATTATAAATATTACTGTCATTATAGGATGAATTTGACTACTACCTACATTAACTATCTTAAATTTAAAATTAGTACTACATTTGTTTATAAGTGAAATGACTATTAGTGAAAGTAAAATATAAATTTATGTGATCTAGAAGATCATAAGGTTTTTTCCAGTAGTTTATGAACAGCACTTGCTTTGGGAACTTTTATGAACAAATTAAACTCCTTAATGCTGACACCTTTGTGCCAAAGCCCTGTATAGGATGACTATCTATTTATAGTGCTGATAGTTTTCAACTGAAGAAACAGCTAAGTATTTTTTCTCTCTAACATAACCAAAATTCAGCCTTGACTCTCTGAAAATTAAACCATCTGTTTAATCTTGGCTGTGCTACCTTTATAATAATATAATTAATTCATGCCCATTTTACCACCCCTTTCTTCCAAAATTAAATACATGCTAACATTTTAAAGTAATATAGAATACAGATTTTTCTGAGGTCTCTGTGGCTGTAGAAATGTAGATACAGTCTTTGTGTAGAGTATGTACAGAAAAATATATATGGTTTCATTTTCCACTCTTTATGAGAATTTTTTTTCAAGCTGCCTAATTACACTCCCCTCTTTTTAATGTCTCTGTAATGGAAAAATCTTCCTATTAAAATGAAAGTATTTCTATTTCAGAAAATAAGTGAAACTTTTCTATATTTTTTTTTAGTTATTTAATCACAATCTATTTATGTAAGGTTTATTCTACAAATAACTAGTGTTTTACTCTGCTGATTGCTCAACACCACTAAAACATGGTTTTTAAAGACTTTTTCGTAGCTGAGTTTTACAGATAAGGGAAACAGATTTCCACCAGACTGAGCTGAAAATTCATTAGTGTGGTGAGAGATCATTAGCACAGCTGGGCATCCCATTCTGTTTCTCTGATCATTGGACCAGCCAAAATTGAAAAAGGATGCTGCTAAAGCTGTTACTAATACTGGAAGAAGTTTGCTACAAAAAATTCTTGTCTGTTGTTGTGTACAGAGACGGGTCTGGAAACCAATAATAGAAACATTTCAGCTGATGTGAATGATTTAGTGGCTACAAGGAGATTTACTCTTGTGCTTTTTACACTTCCTTTGGGATATGACTATCATGTTTCTGAGAATTTTTCTTCCAGCTCTCTAATCAGGAACATCCATGCTAGGAGATGTAACCTTTTTGGAATGAAAAACAAAGGCTTACTCTTTCTATTGCTCTCTAAAGGGAAGTTGTCCTACATGCCTGTACACCCACTTTCCCTTGAGAAACTGGGGATATGTGTGTTTGCTGATTAAAGCAGACATCATAGGGCCTCAGATCAAGTGACATTGCTGGACAGAAGTTCCAATCCATCAATCCATCACATTCTACCAAGCATTTGGTTGCTGTGTTAGAGAGGAGGGGGAGATTGTTCTCTTTATTTTGCCAGAAATTGTGAAAGGTGTTTGTATTTTTAAGTCAAGCCAAAGATGGTTTTGATGTATATTGAAGTGCCCTGGGTTGTCGCTGTTGCAGGTAAGTAACGTTTTGTCAGCCAGACAGGGAGGGATTCATTGTATGCTCTAAGCAGTCTTTTTGTAAAGCAGCTCTTGCTAACACTTCCTGGTTACTGTTGATTGCAGTGAGCCCATTTCTAGACATCTGTTGCATGGATAGGTCATAATCAATGGGGTTTCTTTTTCCCATTTTTAAAGTAAACTTCCTTCTTTTTTTTCTTCTCTTTTTTTTTCTTTTTCTATTTTTAAATTTTCTATAGGACCTGGGGATAACGAAAGTGGGTCATATGAAGCGAATTCTCCAGGGAATTAAAGAGCTCAGCAAGAACACCCCTTTGTCTGAAGTGTAATTATGCTGGTGCTTTTCTTAAAGAGAGAAGAGAAAGTTGCTGGAGAAGCAAAGCTGTTGCAGGCACTTGGCTGTCCTTGTAGTTCATGGAAGAATAAGCACTGGTGTTTGTACAGGCTACCATCTCTGAATTTTTGTGTGGTGAAGAACTTGCAGCAAGAGTACAAAAGGATTTGTGCCAAAACAAAAAGGAAAAGGTGATATGTTCTGTGAAGATGTTTTCTTGGTGTGCAAATTGGCCAGTTTGGATAAGCCCGGTTTGGTAAATTGATTAGTTGATGGTGAACTGTACTGACTGGAAAATATAACCGAGGAATGATTGCTTTGCTTACATGCAGCTCAGTATGCCTCTCTTTATGCTGCAGCAAGATGCCACTGTACAGCATGAGGTCATCTGGTTTTCCTTCCGAGGCACAGCTCTGTAAAACCTCGTGTGCAGGAGACCAGGAAGTCTGGAAGGTTCAACACGTGAGCCTGGCAGTGCCGCAGGTATCCAGCACTCGCTGGCCATGCAGAAGAGGGGAGAGATACCTCGTGATACCATGAATGCAAACTATAATGCATGGTGTGCCTGCCTGAATTGTCTGTTGTTCTGTTGCATGACACATCTGATACTTTAAACACTTGAACAACTTTTTTATCGGTTTGAATGAGATTTAATTTATTGCTACTTGAGTGTCTTTTTTTTTTTTTTTCCTCCAGTTTCAGGCACTTTTCTATTCTTCAGTGTTGTGTTATGCCTAAAATGTGTTCTATGGCAAAGGGTGTGTGGGTGTGGAAACTTAGCATTTGTGCCATATTCAGCAGATTATATATGATTGAAACACTGTACAGTTAGATTTTTAAATATATCATGTACAGAAGGTTTATCAGGTAACTAACTTATGAGAATTTTTGAAAGACCGGTACCTCACAAAAACATCAATTGGCTTCCTGCATGGAAAATGTTAAAGAATCTTCTCAATGGTGCATTTTAATGTAGTTATTCAGTTATCTTAAACAGCCGTAGCATATTTGAACTTGTAGGCACTAATGGTTTTATTTATTCTATTGTTCAAAAGCAGGTTTAAATATTAATGAAATTTTCTTAAAGAAAAATTTAATTTTATTTATCATACATTAGAAGATATTTAAAATGTAGCAGCTGATTTGTTTTTTGTGGGGTAAACTTTTACTTGTTGCTAATTAACTATTAATTTTAAAATGCATCTGTGTGCATTTTTTTAAAAAGGTATCAATTTGTTTCTTGACAGCACTCCACCATCAGTAGACCATAAAAATTAAAAATTTAAAAATTTAAAAATTTAGGCTATGCATGCTAAGATGAATCACATGCAAGACAGTAATCCATGAGTGTAAACAGGTTAAAAAAATTAGAACCATCTTTGTTTAAATATTGCTCTAGACCAGAGTTTGTAAGGTTATTTACACTTTACTTAAATGAAACAGGTTCATAATTTAATTTCCTTGTTAACTTTTCACAAAAGTATTAATCTAGCCAGAAAATAAATTTTAGATATCTAAAAAAAAAATCCTACCTAAATGTTTGATATGAGATGACTTTGCACCACCTGCCAGAAAACTTGCACAGAATTGCTCTCTCATTGCTGTTTCTAGCAGTGTGTCATTGCAGCACAAGGAACACTTGACTTTCACTTAATCAAGTAGCTTTGATGTTTCTTAAACATTAAAGAGTATCTTAATATCTATGTATGTTTTTCTCATGGGCAGCAGAGTAAGGTTTTGTTTGGTTTTTACCAAAACTTATTTTCTTGTATAGAGGGGCGAATGTCAAGTACTGCATCCTCGATTTGCCCTCCATTTCTCATGCATATGACTGGAGTTCTTCCATGGCAAGCAGATGGGACTCATCCCTTGCAAAGTAAAATCTATTATACTCGTTGTTTTATTGGAGAAAAAAAGATCAAAATAATCAAACCAGGCTTAATTTTTATCTTATTGTAGTTCTTTGTCTTCTTGCTGCTGTAGGTTCAACAGGCACCACTCTGGGAGTTCTGTGGACATAATGATTATTCTGGTAAACAAACAAAAGTAAAAGGCTATTTTAGGTTTTGCATAAAAAACAAACCAAAATGCATTTGACAAATGATATGGCTTTCAGGCTGTTGCATGAAAAGCATGTGAAAAAAATGGAAAGTTAGGCAAACAATGGAAAGTTTGTTGGTTTTGGTTTTATCTTAATGTACTTGACATTCACCCCTTTAATGACATTCAGGTGACATCTGCCAAGTCTTTGTAAGCTTTATTTCCTTTTCTCTTTGGTTCTCCATAAGCTACACTGTATTTTAACATGTGGCAGCATTTTAGCATATTGACATTACAGTAGACAACATAGGTAATCTTCTGGTCTATTCAAGGACATAATACATAGCAGAACTTTCTTTGCTCTCCTGATTGTAAGATACAATCTCTTTACAACTTTCAGCCTTGCTGTACGTAATGCATTAGGATGGCTATGGAACCAGATCTCTTCAAGTCACTGTAGAGGTCTACGCTGAGTATATTAAAAAATGGGAGCTGCTTTTGGGCAGGAAAAATGGGAAAATTTTGTTTGTAACACAGCTTTCTTATGGCACTCCTCAAATTACCTCAGTATAGGACAACTGATCAATGTTCATTTTTCTAAATGACCACCAAAGAATTTAACTTTGATTGTCCTAAGCAGTTTTTTTAAACATGTGAATAGGAAAAAACAAAACTGTAAGTATCATTTATGCTGTATTTATTAGATGCCCAGGAGAGCAAATTTTATGCAACTCTATGCCTTAGACTAGTGTTGGCTATGAAGTGCAAATGCATCTGACAAGGAGGCTCAAAATATTTTTACAGGCGTTCTCTCTGGAGATTGTGGGTTGTAGTTGTGTTTAAGTGATGTGGCTTTTTTGAAGACCTGAACACGCTGTTACTCTCTCACGGTTATTCTAAATGTTGGGGCTTTTTCCTTACTGCTGTAAAAGTCCCAGCTCCTAGAACTAAGTACTTTTTTTTAATGAACTGTATTCTCCCTAATTTAATCCAGCTGTAAAAAGTGCTTCAAAGCACACATCCCAATATCTCAACAAAACCAAGGTAAACACATCCCTAAAAGCAGTTAGCCTTTTAGAAAACAAGATCCTGTGGAGCCTGATTCAGCATGCTAGATTTATCAAGACAATCCCTATACAAAGTTTACTGGATTAAATTTTTCCTCCCCAAATACATGTGATTTCTATGGCCAGTGTACATTAAAGCCTGAAGGGAGTGCAGAGTAATCTGCATTTTTTTGTAGTGGCTGGTATTCGTACGGTTGAAAAGCTCTACACCTTAGAGAGAGGAACACGAGCTGCATGTTTTGAAATTGCAGCAGGTTGCTAAATATAAGTTGCTGTGTTGTCATTTTCAAATAGGATTTTCTCAGTGCACTGTATTTGATTGCTGTAGCAACCTCTGATTTAGATCATGCAAGTTTTGCCTTTATAAAGCCTCATGACTTCTTTTTAGAAACTGAATGAAATCAAGCCAACTCATGGTTTTAGGTGTTGGGAATGTTTTGCAATAATTCAAAGAAAAGAAGACTCAAAAATCAATTTTTTTAATAAGATGGCAAGGGAAAATTTTCTTTGATATATTTTTATGTCTCTCCCCTTAAACACTATTCTTTTCTCCTGAGTGTCTCTTTCTTTCAAAGAAAAATGCTTTGAACTTGGAAGAACAGTAAAGTGTAAAGCATATGATCAAAAAACCCTCCCAGACTATTTCATTCCAGTATTTCTTGTTTTGGGACTGGAATTAACATGCTTGGTCCTGTAAATAATAAATAGAAATCATCTTTATCTCTCTATCCCTGCCCAAAATAATTAATACTGCAATGCTGCATCACTGTAATTCAAAGGAGAGGTGTTTTTTGTTTTTTTTTTCATAAATGTCCATTTTATATTTTCCCATGTTTTTTGTAGAGAAATAGATAACCTGCCAATTTTACTTTTTAATTGAACTTGCTCATGCTATTAATGAAAATTTCATAAAGCCTTGATAATGAACATTACTTCAAGGGTAAAATTATCAGTGTTTTTCAATGCATGTGGTTTCATTTCAGGAACACTGGCAGGAGACCTTTTTCACATGTAATGGAAAAATAATATATAAAGCAAATATGAGAGGATGTTCCATAGTCCTACTTTAAAAACAGTTGTAATAATGTACTTGCAAGACAAAACCCCCCATGGTGATTCCATTTTGCTTGATGCTTCCTGCTAATGATTGCATTAGTAGTGTTTACAGCTATTTTTGCAGTGCTCTCTGTGTGCTCCTAAATACTAAGTTCTTGCCTATGAGTTCAGCAATTCTGGTAATTAATAATTAGCAGTGCAAAAAGTCTTTGTGAAAGGTAAAGTCACAAGGAATGTATCTCATTGAGTATAGCTGAGCTGGAGCAATTTGTTTAGCTTACAACCAGAAAATCATCTTGTCACTTGTATGAGTGAGAGCCACAGAAAATAAAATTAAAGAAGTAATTTTAATTTTTTTTTACCCCAATAACTTAAGTACCTCTCAACTGCAGCATCCTGTATACATTTATAACACAGGCTGACCAGTATTTTCTATTCTGTTTTCATGGATTGTATGTTTTGTGGTATGATTTTCATATCATCAAGGTTTGATGCTGCTTATTCTAACTGCGAGGATTTAATGTTTGCAAGAACTGTACACGACTGTATTGCTGTCTTAAGGAACAAGTTTTTGATGACTTGAGGGAGCTGAGGAGTTTGGACAGGATTTAAGCTTTTGACAGGACTGAAAATATCTCTGCTTTCTCTTCAGAGATGAATAGTAGCATCAGCAGGATTGATAAAGCATCATTTGGTAATTATCAATATAAATTCTTTACTGGTTGTATAAATTTCTGTATTTATATCTAGAGTATAATGTGGAATGGATCTTTTTTACAAAAAGAAAAAAAAATTTCTAGTTGTTTTCTACTACTGTTGCATTAGTAGAACTTGCATTTCATAGCTCTGTTAAGTGTTAGCTTATGTACTTGAAATGTTTGTTTCTGCCATACAGAAGACCAGTGTGTTTCTCAGAAATTATAATCCATTTGGAAGCCATCTGGAGACCTTGAGAGGACTATTTCTGTAGCCAGTTGGAGCTAATACCAAAATTCATAGCAACTTCTTTAGGCTTAATAGTGATCACCCACAATACCTTACCTGAAAAAAAATTTTTTGAAAGGTTTGTCTTTTTTTTCAGTGCATAGAATTAATCTTAAAACATCATCCCCTTGTCATATGTAAATTAAACAATATTAGCCTTGTTAACACTTTTGCAAAGAAGCGGAATGCTGATGAATACATACCCAAGAGTATTCCTGGACAAATTTTAATCAATTTAGCTGTAGTGGTTAAAGACCTATCACCTTCAGAACACTCAACAGAAAATTCATATGTGCACATGGTAGAATTACAAACATCTGTTTTAAACAATTAAAGACTTGTTTCCCAGTTGACAAAAACTTGATGAATTCTCTGATGGGATTTTGAGTTCCTATGACCTATTGCTTGTATTAGTGGGGCAGAAGAAGCTGGTGCCTCTTTTATGTTTAACACCAGTCATGCCTTTATTAATGTTTTTATGTTGCTTCCCAGCTTCTGGCAAGATGAGACCCTTGCATGTCTCTCCATGGTTTCTGTTTAGAAGAGCTGGACGGGCAGGCAGGAAAAAGTTGTAGGGTGCTTGAGGAAACAAAGATATACCAAGGCTTCAGGCTCCAAAGCCTAGCATAGCCATGGTGGACTAAAATCTTTTAAGTTGTAATTTTACAGTCCCTGCTGGAAGCTCTATCTAACAATTAACACGATCTACCAGAGTGGCCCTGGAAAGAGAAGTGTTTTGGCTAACTCTACCAGCTGTATAAGACATTGAAAATACTAAACATTATGGTAGCTATTTGTAGGACAATATCCAAATGGCCAGTGAATATTTTATTCTGTGGAACAAATACTTTGGAAAAATACAGTTTGTAGTATTATTCAAAGACTAGTGTTAGGAAGAAGCTACTGAATATAAATGCAGTGTGGTATAAAATTTTAAGTCATTTGCAACCATCTTTTTCCAAATTCATTGGAAACAATTATTTTAGGGAGCTGTGTTTGATCCAGGTAGACAAGAGGGTGTGAACTGGAAGGTGGGAGCAGGAAGAAATGAACTAAAAGTAAAATTGGGTGATTTGCTTTCATTATGGAAACTGTGTGTAAAGCAAAAAAAAAAAAATCTCCAGAGTGCCCCAAATCCCTTCTATGACTTTTTAAGGGGAATAGCATTTTAAGCATTTTTTAAACTAAAACACTAATTGGATAAATACCAATTTGATTAATAACCTGACAGTATCATTAACAGGGAAAGAGTCAGAGACACCACTGTTTTTCTCCTCGTGTTAGTTGAAGTAAGCTCTGTTTGGGACTAATTCTCTTTGCAGTCACAGTCAATTATTTTGTGAATGGGGAGATTGAGGAAAGCCATTCAGAGCTGCTTGGTCTTGCTTTTTAGGGATGGGGAGGGCACATGTGCTGAACAGTAGGGCCTGGAGGCTTTTAGTGAGAATTTCAAGGATACAAGATTTTCTAGTTGGATAGTTTAGGAAGGTTTACAAGGAGCACACAGGCATGCACATTCCCACTGTGAAAGTTCCTAGTAGCACTGTCCTCTCACAAGATGCCGTGTCTATACATTGAAACAGGCATTTGGACTGTGTGCCTAGCCACATTCCAGAGGATTTTACTGACATCTGTCACTTGTGATGTCTGTATTTTCTGTCTTGGTTTTATGTCTCCTTAAATCGGGTACCTTGAAAAATGTGGTTGTCCATATTCAACAAAAATTACCATTTTTCCCACTCAAGGAGCACAGCTTGTGAACGTGTCCTGAAATAATTAGTTTCATTAGCCACCTTTTACATCATATCCTTTGGATCCTAAAAGAGCTGAAACTCTTTTAGGCACCTCCCTAGAGCTGCCAGTTACCTTAGGAATTTAATATGCTTGTATGTCGACGGGATCATCAGAGGGCAAGGTGGTATTCACAGTGGCAGGTGAGACATGCAACAGATGGGATTTGTACATATGGAGTACAAGCTGTTGAGATGCTCCTGGAAGGTGAAGGGGGCCTGATCTCTGCACCTTCCCTCTGGCTCTTCTTTGTTGCTGTCATCACACACAAATAATTTAACATCACATAATGTTAGCAGCTTCTTGTCTTCATTCATGGTGACAGCAAACCTATCAGTCACTACTAATGAAACTTCTCACTGTCACGTCTGTCTGTCTAGAACAGGTATCTTCAAATATTGAGCACTATGGAATTGCATTAATGTATTTTTAAGGTATATTCTGGCATTTAAGAAAGGTAAATTTCATCTAAAGGTATTTCAAAGATTCTGAGAGGATCCCAGCCCAGCATGGGTGGTTTCTGTCATTAGCCAGACTTGTGACTTACACTGGTATTCCAGTCAAGTACATCTGTTCATTAATTCTGTAGTAGCATCCACTTGCATGCATGGGTGGATGCATGAACTACACATGGAAGCATTGCAGAGATGGGACACTGTCTTGTTCTCTGCATAATTCATATATTTCGGTCTAAATGGCAGTTTGCAGCAAAGAGCTGAAACACATGATTTCCACTCAATTCAAACCTATACTCAATTGAAAATGAAAACATCTAACATGGTATGCATGTGTTTAGGTAAAATCTGGTGTGTACTCAGTAGTTTCTGCCCTTCGTTTTCCCTTCTTCCTGTTCATTCCACAAGAAAGTCCATAATCTTTGCAGTCATATAAATCTTCTGGGACTTAGGCATATGCTGTGCTTTAAACAGTACTTCAGGCCCCTTGGAGATTGTTCTTGTATTTCACTTACAGCACTTACATGTAAGCCTACAGATGATTTTCTTGGAGAAAAAATGCTCCTCACATAAAAGCAATCCTCAAATTTATCATGGGTAGGCTTTTACACGCCATGTCTATGAATGTCATTCTCTTGCCAGTATTTGTGTGGATGTGTGTAGATATGTAGTACCTAGTTCATAGTGTTTATGTGAGAGCACACCTGTACATAGAGATGTATATACATACCCTGGTTTTGCCCAATATAACAATGCCAACTTGTGTGTAGAGCCAAAAAAATTTAAAACTATACAGTGCTTGAGATGCTGCATTGTTTTTATTATAGTATTTTTTATATCAGATAAATTGCAGGATGTTTACAGATGCTTATTAATATTTAACTTATACAATGGGGTGGCAGGATGTTTATGATTGTTGTCAGCTAAAGAATTGTATATGATTCTGGGTGAAATTTTGGCTTTTTTGAAATCCTTGGCAAAAATCCCATTGATCTCACTGGGGCCAAGATTAAACCCCTCTGAATCTATTGTTTACTGGCTATTTTCCTACTGTGATAATTTTTTAAATGAGTGAAATGTATTTATTTTTTCCCAATGTGAAATCTGCAGTTTCTATCTGGATTTTTCTATGGAACCTGCAAACTACAACACAGGTGGGAGTATATGCCTCAGAGACTGTACAGAATTTTTCATTGATCGGGTCCTTGAATATGTCTAAGAAAATACCTTCTAAAATAACTTTTGTAAGATTTAATACAGAATCATCTAAAAAGAGATCACCTTTCATGCCTCTTTCCTCTCACAAAGAGGGAATGCAATGTGGCAGGTGAATGTGAAGAAGTATTCATTGATAAATAAAAAGTAGTTCTGTCTGTTTTCTGTACCTACTGATCTCACTTGTCTCTGCAGATCTGGTATGAGACACTTGAAGTACCTTATCCAAAAGTACCTTATTGGGGAAAAAATGTTACATAGTAAGTATTTGGCTTTAAGCTTCTCATCGAGACTTGGAAGTATCTTCAGAGCCAGTGTGTTGAATGACTTTTTATATTCCATGGATCAATTAAAATTATGAAAATGTTAAGTGGTGAGGCAAGTCAGACAACTGCTTGACATTAGAGAAATCAGTTGTCTAGAGGCAGAAGGAACAGTTCTTTAATAGCACAAGGAGGAAATATACCATAATGCAGC
Source organism: Calcarius lapponicus (assembly GCA_039654755.1). Classification (NCBI taxonomy): domain Eukaryota; kingdom Metazoa; phylum Chordata; class Aves; order Passeriformes; family Fringillidae; genus Calcarius; species Calcarius lapponicus. The sequence goes on along the minus strand of CM077462.1, from coordinate 42,232,918 downwards.
GCTTCCTAAATCCCTTTCCAGGGTATCTTTTAATTACGTATGCTCAAAGTGTATTCTTCCTGTAAAAAAACCATATGGCTGTGAAACAGCTAAGTAGATGCATCCTAATTTCTTCATCTAAGGCTAAAATACCATTTTCAAATAAGAGCTGTCATGCACTTTGAAATACATATGTTGGGAACAGGTAAGTTTATATTTATCATAGATAGTCATCCCAGGGATAGTTGGACTTGTAAATGAGGTATTTATGTCATGGTTATCAAAAGCTGAAGAAATAACATAGCAGACACCTTCCTTCACAGGGATCTTTCTGAAGACATCTGTGCAAATGCTCACCACCTCCAGGAGTCTTTTCCTATAATTTTGTTTAAAAAAGGATCATATTCAGATTCCTATCCTTCCCCTTGCTAATAAGGCAGGAAGTTTCCACCTTGGTTGAACTTTCTAGTAGTTTGTTGGCTGTAGAAACAGACCTCAAAAGAATAGACATTTGAGGCAATCAGTAGGCTTGTGAAGGATACACAAGGCTCTGTCTAGGCTCGTTAGTCTGCTAATGTGCCTCTGATCACAGATTAGTGGGGGAAAAGCTCCTATGGTGCTCCTGCTTCAATTGGTGGCAAGGCTCTGTGGTTGTCAGTGGGGGCAGAGGGGCGCCCAAGCGAGCAGACACCTTTCCTTTTGTGTGTTGGTTGGCTTTCTGCAATTCTAATCAGGGCTGGAGTTCAGGACACACCTTTGTTTGTCTGCAAGGCCATGTGGTATCTGAGGAAATGAGGAGGAAGTGGTTGAAGGTCTGGAATCTGCCTTTGGTTTCCTGCCAGTGGAGCTGATGTAAGACTGCTGGGGGCAGTGTAGTTAACCTTTGAGTGCCTCACTTTCTTCACCCAAGGGAATAGGGATGCTCACCACCCATGTACAGCCCCCTCGAGTCCTGTAGGAGAGCAGTGTTATGTAAACCGCTGAGTTTTACCCACACTATTACATGTAGTAAAAATAAACGACTTCTGTCCATAACACTGCAAGAATTGCTTTTCCTAGTTCCAGTTCTCTTTGATGACCTACTATGTCCTGGGCAGTCGGTTTTAAAGCTTAGCAATTGCTCTAATACTTAGAATTACACACATAGCAGGCTCTGTTTGCTGCAGAAAAGAGTAAAACTTTAAACTGCCTGACAAAACTTGCCAATGAAGTATATCTAACAGAGCAGGGGTGTAACTTTTGGCTTTATTTACTTGTAATAATGGTAAGGAACAGTGAATTTTGTTTGTTTACATACTGTTTACAATGGCACAGTTTTATTTTTAATATATAAAAACAATTGAGGTATTTATTGCATATACTATTTTAAAGATGTTTTATGTGTTTTCACCTTTGGAATATATTGTTACATTTCCTTGTACAGATAATTTGGGTGGCTTTGTTAATATAGTTAGTAATTTTTATGACTACTAAGTGACCAGTTTTCCGTGCCTTTTTATTGTTGGATGCATGATTACATATTTATTATTGTATGGAAGTCACTGAGATGTGTATTTTTGTATTCTGCTGGAAGCAATGGTTGATTTTATTGTACATGATAAGAGATGCCTTCCATAACAGGCACTCGTATAAGATCTTCCTTCTCAAATAAACAGAATGCATTCAATGTATATAAGTCCTTGAACTTATTTTGTGTCTAGAAATCACTGGAAATGTTTGAACATGATGGCGCTGAATTTTAGATGTTATCCACTTAAAATGTGGGTTGCTACCAATGTCATCAAATCTAAACCAGAATTCCCTGTTGAAATCAATGCAATGGCAACTCCTTGGCACAATCTAAGTCTTTGGAGTTTAAAAGAAAACTCAAAACTACATAAAATTTGGATGAATGAATATCGAGCATCATTTCTACTCAGTCTGCCAGGGACTGCCTGAAAATTGTTTTAAATTAGGGGCTTTGAATACAGCTTTTATCCATGCTCTACACAGCTACATGCAAACCCAGATGTAAGTAGGTCACTGTGCATGTAGGTGTTTTCGTTTGCAGGGATCTTCCACTGGATCTTGCTGCCACACAGAGTATTAAGTGTAAAAACAGATTTGCACTTGCATCCATGGTAACAACAGCCATTAAAGCAGAACATTCAGTAGCACATGTTTTTCCAGGGTAAGTGGCAGTGAAGCAAACACGTTTTCCTCAGCAGTATGGGCTGTGCCTCGCTGGCACCAGCCCTGACAAACACTCAGGGGGTGGCTCCAGAGGGCCATTCTGCAGGCAAGCGTCAGCTGCCGTGTTGCAGGTCAGTGGGCTGCTAGGCTGGTACCTAGCACAAGACATGATGTGAAAGTAACCACAGTCAGTGGCATATACAGAAGGAAAATTATAGTGTGTAGGAACCTAAGTCAGTTCAGGAAGGCTGTAATCTTGTGATCTATGAAGTTGTCTTGTGATTGGGATCTCATTGTCCTGAATGATCTTACGTTGGAGCGGCAATTTTGTGGATAACCCAGAAAGCTTACAGGTCAGTGCTGGGGGGTTCAATGCACCATGAATTCCAGGTGCTTATAGTTCTCTAGGATTGAAGCCTGTACATTAATTTTAGGTGTGTTTTGGGATAATTCAATTTTTTAAACCAAACTGAAAAGGCTGATTTCAATAATCAAAGCTGTAGTATAAAGGAGAGACTGTAGCAGGAGAAATAACTCATGGGGTAAAGTGGGTGGCACCACGAGGGATGACACTCTGCAGAAATGTACATGAGGAGACAGGGTGTGATGGTGTTGGACACTGGGAACTCTCCAGAATTTCTTCTAGAAGCTAGACTGCACAGTAAGGTAGGCTTCCCACAGTTCATCCTGACCATAAATCAGTTTTCTGTGAATAAGAAATCAAAAAATATGAAAAAAAGTAGTTGGATTTTAAGCCTTAAGCTGGAACATGCATTGAGGGAGGTTTTTAATAATTTTGAGAGAAGTTTGGTAAATGAGTGAACTGTTCATACCACAAGTTAATACTTGTGGCATATAATTGATCCGTTCATCTCAGTGGCACCAAATAGCTGATGATGAAGTCTGAAGTCTGCTAACTTTTGATTCCTATCACTAAATTAATGAAAATCTGAAAAAAAGAAGCTTGTAGACAGGCAAGCATTGAAATTGGAAGTGCTGAAGCAAACCTAACAGAGTTATTGCTCAGAGTTATTTTATCAAAATGGGCTGCATGGATGTCTTGTCAAAAACAAAATATAGTAGCAAATTTTTTAAAGAGGTTTAGCTGGGATGGCATGATAAACTACAGAGGCAAAAATTAAACCGGTGCAGTATTAATATTTCATCTTTATATTAAAATATTGGAACAGTGAGCATGGTAAAAAGTGAGAAACAAAAATTGTTTTTAAATTATGCCATTCAGGTCACTAAAAATTTGTGTTTAGATTAAAATCTGCCCATTCTGGAGGCAGATATAGGAGTATGGCATTAGCCTGAATTGACCCTGTATTTAACTAGTTGTTTGCCTCATTTCCTTTGGAGTTATTGCAGACTTTTCCTAATTACACAAATGCCATTCTGATCATATTTATAATTATACTTTTTCAAAATAAAATATGTCAATGGAGTCACGACCTCAATCATCCCCAGCCATCCAATGGTAAGATATCATGGATCGAATCTGTCTTGAAAACATGACAAAACACAAGGCAGGTGCAATAGCTTCTGTCCTGGCCAAATGCTTGCAGATGAGTGAAAGCAGCATCTGGCCCATGCTCTCCTCCTTCAGATGAGAACCAGGGGGATCTACACGGAAGTGCATCTTTCTTTTTATAGAGGGAGAGATGGGAGATGTCATGGTGATGAAATGGGACATCCTGGGATGTGGCAGATGCCTCAGTGAGGCAGCAGGATTTTTTGCTCTAGCTTTAGTTTCCATTTCCTTTCCCTGACAGCAGTGCACAGCTGTGCCTGCACTTGCCACTCTGAACTCATTCCTCCCCTCTGCCCTTTTGCTGCTATTTGCATCTCCCATGGCTCAAAGGCTTCAGCCCTTCTCAGGTACCTACCATCATTTCCCAATTACACTTTGCCAAGTTCCATTTCCTTACTTCAATTTCATTAAAAAAAAAAAAATCATCCATCTGCTGCCTAGTGACATTAATGTAACAGCAGATATGTGTTCTCCTGGCAGTCAGGCCATCCTCTGAGTGGAGCAGTTCATTAATGAGAATCAGACATGTAATACCCCTGAATCCCTAACACATGGCCCTTGTAACAATACTAATAATGATAATAATAATCATCTGCTGATGGTGTCACAATTCAACCTGGTGTGTTTTCCCTCCCTCTGAGGGAGCATGGCTTTGCTCAGACTTCCTGGGCACAGCGTTTCCAACCTGCTGTTGAAGCCATCAGTACTCTGAAGGTCAAGTCACACAGGAGCCTGCAAGTGGTGTAAGGGTTTGTTCTTCTGATTTATGCCTGATGACTTGTTTTCCAACTAACCTGCTTTAAAGCATTAATACAGTCAATCAGGAATCTTAGGGGGCTTTTTCAGGGGAATAAAAAGGATAAAATGTTCAAGAAGTTGAAGATGCCATGGAGCTGTTCCCAAAATATGGGGTTTTTTTGGAGTGAGGGGAAGCTGCTTTTTTAAGGTAGGTTCAGGGGACACTTCAGAGTACCTGCACTAAAAGCTTGATAGAAAGGTTTTCATATTCTTCTCCTTCACCAGCTTCTGTAAACAGTGGGAGGAGCAGGTTCTGGGGGTTCTGGGGCCAACTCCCCATCCATGGCAGAGTAACAGTTTAGAGGAGAGTGCCTTACTTGGAGTGTATGGGCACCCCCTTCCTGAAATCGAAACCCACGCACTTGAATAGAACAGGAAGTTATAAAGTGAGTTTTCTTTTTCAAGCAGACTTTCTACTAAGATGAGCCTTACATAATTCTGCTCTGGCATTCCATGTCTCACTGCCTCTCTTTTGGGCCTTCACCTTCCACACCACTGTGTTTTGAGCATCTTCTGTACTCCACAGACTGTAAACCTGAGGAAATGTAGGGACAGGGGTGACGCTCCGGATCAAGAGGAGGGAGAGCATCAAACAGCACTGACTGCCTTGTAAAATATTTTTCCAGATGCCAGTTGAATTCACATCTTTCATTTCTTATCTTACCTCAGCAAAAGAAAACAATTGAATGAGTTTATATATTAATAAAAATCAACTATGCTCCCCAGAGAATTTATAAAGGAACTAGGCAGCTGTACAGGGAGAGATGGAGGGGACAATATCTGTGCCAGCTCTACTCCACTGAAACATAATGAACATAATGAGCATAAATTTTTAGAGTTGCAGTGTAAAACCTTCACAGAGTTGTCTTAGGAAGGTATATACTGCTTTACAAATCAAATGTTCTCAGAATTAAAACTTCAATATATCTCTCTGTGACCACTCGGCCATAAAAATGATTACTCTGCAATTTCCAGACTCTTAAGCCTATTTAAATTATTGACAGCAGTATTAATTAAATCTTTCAAACATTGTGGAAAGAGTAGCCTGGGCAAATAAGCTTAAATTGTTGAAAACTACAATAACAATTAATTTTGTCAAGCCAATCAATCACCATTTATTTCTCAGTCAATAAAAACTACTGTTAATGGCTGATTAAGCTCAATTAAGGTTTGATGGAAGCCCTAGTTTTTAAATATAAGTTAAATTATTTTATCATTTACTAGCAGGATCAAAAATATATCATGGCTTATTTTTTCAATATAAATCCCCTCTCAAAACATATATATCTTGAAAATAAGACTCAATTTCCTCAGTTTTCTTAGCTTGCTGGGCAATCTGGGCTTTTATTAAAGATTTTTTCCCTTGCTGGATTAAAGGGAGAAAAACTTGAATCATAAACCCTTGTGGTTCTTTTATATCTGTTTAGCTAATACCCAGTTTAAATGCTTCTGATATCTGGGCTAATCCCTAGGGGAGTGGAAAGAAATAATACTTTTTCTTAATTTAGAGAGGACTGCTATCCTCTGTAGACCTACTTGCTTTGTTATTTGTGGGAATCTGACCATCAGGTTGCCTTTGGGTAGGTAGAGGGGGTTTGCCTGGAGGAATCACAGAGCTGAAAAGATGTTACATGACATTTTACCCATCCATGAATGTTCCCATTTTAGCTTCCAGGCTCACTTGTTGCTGCCATGAGTTTCCCACCTCCCAAATTAATGAGAGAAAAATGAGGCTTTTAGGGTGCATGTCATGTTAAAATTCTGTTGCACCTTAGTTTTTGGCACTGAGTGACTCTGATGTGTAAGGTATCAGTGAGCATAAGATATGTGTAATGATGCTGTTGAAATTTGTTAAATCACGTAGTATTTCACCAAAGCTTTGTCTGCTTTCATTGTTAACTGATTTTTTCTTTTTTTTATTTAGTGGTTCAAGGCCTGTGGTAAATCAAAGTTTTCCTTTTGCACTGACTCTTTTTACTGGTCCAGAATAGAAGTCATTCTTTGAGAGATACACAAATTACAACTGTTAGGAGAACTTTCCCAGAAGACATTAAATACCACAGCCAAAATGCAGTTTCTATGTCTGAATCCCACCCTTTGCAGGTCAGCTGCATCTCTTACCTTCCATTCTCCTCTGGCCTCAGTGTCTTTGAGGGTACCCAACGCCAGCACTGATGGTGTCTCTCCCTTCCAACACAGGATTAGTGTCTTACAGAGGTGATGAAGTTTTAGCATGACTAGCACCATGTGTAGAACAGATGCACAGCTTGTGCAAACTGTACTTTTCATCCTCTCTTTCACACAGAAACGGATGGGATTGCCCATTTCCTTTAAAAGCGGGCCACCTAGTGCCTGCAGAGGTTCAGCACAGAGAGAAGCCCACTGCCAGCACGTTGGTTTGCTCCCTCCCTCATTCGCACTCCCTTCAAACCATGGAGCTGCTCACCTACTTTTCAAAACACACAGTGCCACCATGCAACTTAAAATAACAGAAACTTTAGGCTGTTGATTTAGGCCTGTTTCCTGTCTGGTTCTCTGCTGCTTGCTTTGCTCCAGCACTGGGTTTTGTCAGACCCCTCTGCCAACCAGCATTAATGCCCTAATATGGCCAAGAAGCATCGAGGAACGTGACAATGTGGTTGGGATCAGCTGGATTAATGAACTAAGCCAAGGGTAGAAGGATCTAGCACCAGGAGTGGCCCAGTGAGGAGGCAGAACTGGGAGAACAGAGGAAAGACAAAGGAGAAAGAGAGAACAATATTCCCCTTTCACCACCACCAGCAAGCTGGCAGAAACTGCATCCTCAGGTTCACCAGAGAAAAAAAGAATTAAGGTAGAAACACTGACAGTTTCTTATCCTCCAGAGTGACACCAGGGCGCTGTAAGAGGAAAAAAATCTGCCCTGGTCCTTTACATGGACCATTAAAAATGATGAGCAGTCATATAGTCATACTGTAATGTGACATCTCCAAAGAAAGCAGGAAGGCACAGCCTGGAATGGTGTTACTAATTTTGTAGCTGTATGACTAGACATGTCCCAGGAAGATTATCCCAGCATTTTGCTGGAGCTTCCTTTCCTCCTCCCAGTGAGACAAGAAGACCCAGACACCTGCTGTTATTAATGGTCCTGTGGCACTTCTTATAGAATGTCTAAATTCTGGTGAAGGTAAATCCTGACTGATTTTTGCTTTGGATAAATTGGATAAATCTCTCTGTGATAGGTGAGTTTGGGGCGTTTTGTGCATGTGTAAGAAGTGTAAATACTGAGCTATGCAGCCCTGGATATTGTATAGCACAGCTAAATTCAGTGCTGCATGGCTGCCAATGTATTTGGCAATACTCTCCTTTTGCAGGGATTTAGTCTTAGTTAAAATGAAAAAAAATCAGTAATTTTTCATTCTAATCTGTTTTTAAAGACATATAGAACTCTTATTTTTATTAAAAATGAAGAAAAAAGGAAATGTAATACTAGCTAGAGGATCAATCTTTATTACAAACAAGAACATTTCTTGTTAGAAATGTTAGGAAAAGCTATGTCTTAGACTGTAGAACTTGAGAAAATTATTAAACAACAGAAGTTATAAATAAATGTTTTCTATATTTGGTCTGCATTGGATAATGGGCACCTTCATACATCTTTTGTTAACTACAGCCAAGAACACAGGCTGGACTGTTGGATCTGGCATGTAAGTCCTGACATTTCTATAGTGGTAGGAAATTTAACAGAAGAAGAGCTCTAAACAAGCTTCTTTCAAAACAACAACAACAACAAAAAAAAGCTGCAATCTTGCTCCTCAGTGCTTCATCCTGTTGGCAGAACTTTACTTTTGACTTAGGATCATTTCACATTAGCCCTGTATCATCCTGACAAGTCTTCTTCACCTGCAGTGTGCATCATTGTCTTTCCTGAAAAGAACTGGAGAACACCCACACTAAAAAGCCTCAGCAGAACACTTTATTTTAATGGATATAATGTATTTTCTCTAGCACCATGTGTATTTTTCACTCATATGCACATATATAATACCCTCAAATACACCATATGCTGTTGCAATTTATTATTCATATTACTCATAAATATTAATTTCAAATTTTCAAATATCTTAAAATTCATCACCTATAAAGCTGTAATTAAGTTTACTTGGAAACCCAGCCCCATAATCAATCATCAATATCTATCAGGTTTCTGCAATCTCACCAAATGAATTTACATTAAAAAAAATTATCCTCCCCTGGCACACCTGAGACAGAAGGGGACCAAAAAAGCCAGCCTTGAATTAAAAACAAGCCAAAAGGCAGGAAGCTATAACTTGTATCCTGGCACATTTCTCATTTCCCATACCAGCTAGCAGGAGCGACCTTGTGTGTTCTAAAACTGTCCCTCATAAAAAAAAGCCAAACTTCCATTTTTGTGATAGAGAAAAATGAGCCCTAAAGCTGCAAAGCTGCAAAAGGCTCCTCCTCCCAGGATTATGAAGGAGACAGGAGGAGAAAGGCTGCCTTCGAGCAAACCTGTCTTGCCAGAGCCTGAGGGAAGCAAGATGGGAAAACAAAACATTGGATTGCTTCCTAGCAGGAGCCACATGCAAAGTCCTCCATGATTCTTCTGAAGGTCTGGAGTTCTTCCCCACACAGATTATTCATATCCATCAGCTCCCAACCATAAAAAAATCCTTTTGATGGCCTGAAAAATGAACACATTTTGCCAATGAATAAGCAAATCAGAAAAAGGTAACTTCATTTTCTGGTACAAAAATAGTAAAGCTGGGCATGTAGGGGAATGGAAATCCACTTCCATTTTTCTCCTTTGGTATAATGTGTTTTAAAGGGTATATTACTAAGGAATCCATCATCAATATGCTATTGTAACTTACCCCTTCAGTGGCTTAATTATACAGAATTGGGTGGTTCAACATTTATGACTATCACAGACCTTTTAGCATAAAGAGATATAAATATTATCAATGCATCAATGCTTCATCCACTAATTTCTTTCCTATACCCTATCCTCCTTGCCCTTTGGGAACTGAAAATCACAGCTGATCAATCCTTATGTAACTTTTAGTTGCAAGAAAATTTTTCAATAAACCTTTTGACTGCAGTCTCTCAAGATAACCAACTTGCAGGGACAAGCCTCAACACTGCCATGTATTCAAAGCTGATGAAATTTAAAGCTCCTGGTAATTCTGGAAACTTTTTGGCAGACAAGGAAAAAGAATTAATACTTTTACAACCCAGCTTTCAGGGTCAAATTCTGATTTATCTATAGCACATCTGTTTCATTATGTAATGCATGACCCAGGCAGTTATCTGAAAGCAAATATTAATTCTTGTTTTCTGTTACTTTATAGGCAGAACAATGTCTTATCAGCTGTAAATGATGACACATTGTTGAAGTTCAAACTCTTTGATTTTAAAACACTTTTATTATGTGTTGCTAATATTCCTAATGCAGTTTCTTGCAACTGAGCAAAGAGGCAATGGATTAGTCCCCTTTTGACTGATGAAAAAGATTTTGACTTTATATAATAAAATATATATTTATATTATGTTTCTATATATATACATCTACAGCTTTAAAGCATAAGTGACCACAAAGAAGATACTTTCCTTTCAACAAAGTTAAAAATTAACTTCCTTAATTAGAAGAATAACTAATACTTCAATGGTACGTGTCCAAAATGTTGGACCGTGGACTGTGGTTCAACAGTAGTAGGTCCAAAATACCCAGTAAAATACAATGTTACCAGGATGTATAATTTTAAGCTACATTTTGACTCTTGAAAAACTCATTTACTGTCACAATCAAGCCAGCTTCAATTTAAAAGCAGTTTAAAAAATTAAATTTATCTGGTTCTCAGTAGGGCCGTGTAAATGTAACATTTCTGAGCTGAGAAAATGTACTAGAAAAATTTAATTGGGAAAATGAAATTGCCTTCAGTGAAGGTAGCTCAGAAACAGAAACTCAGACATCTTAAAGTGGTAGGGAAGACCTCACAGCATCTCTTTCAGGTGTTTCTGTTCTGTGTTCATTTTGGCCAAGATTTTGTGTCTTCAAACAGTAATTTACAAAGAAGTCCTTGGAAAAGATTGTACAGTGACTTTTTCACAATGGCAACCCCCACATGATAAAAATTCCCTCTCTCTGATATGAGGTTTTTAGGATCCTTTGTATTACAGCAATATTTTATACAACCATTCCTCCATGTGGATGGAGGAATGAGGCACTTCTAGTTTGTTTTAGGTGATGGTTTCCTTGTCACTCCTAGTTTTTCCTTTCTTTTTTTTTTTTTCTTTTTTTGAGGGAGAGAGAACTGAAAGCAAAGTTTGGGAGAAGCTATTGATAGTCCTATTTTGCTGAAAGGTCCATCCAAGACATGTAAGGACTTGGTAGCTTCCAGTCAATATTTTGATGGAAAAAGACAATAACACTATAATTAAGTGTGCTCATATTTAAAGAGCATTTCTATTATAGACAGAATCAGAAGGAAAATTAAATAATCTCGGAGTATGTGGCAACACTGAAGAAATTGAGAATCAGAAGGGCTTAAATGGCACACAGCAGTAGTTATTCATGTGTGGAATATAAACAAGACAAGCCAAATGGTCATACTGAGACTGACTTAAACTTAAACATACGCTCAAATTATTTCATCTGAGATGAAGAGTACATTTCAGGATATGTTGCAGCAGCACACAGGCAAAACTGTGTAACAATTCCAGCAGGAAATGAAGGAGAAAACACATCATAAACATGACACTGAACTATTTTCATTGTGGGAAAATATTCACTATAAAATGATTTCCAGTTCAAGAATAAACTCTGTAAAACCAGTAATAAACTGGGCCATGATTAGAAAATATAAAGGTCACTGAAACTGACATTGAATTAATTTGGAATCCAGATGCTGTAGCATCTCCACAGTAGTTGAATTCGAGAGAGAAAATGAGTCACATTTGTTTACATGTGGAAGGCACAAGATTTGAAATGTGTCTCAGTAAAGCATCTGGTTTTCTTCTAATTTCACAGCAGGAATATTAAGAGACTACTTACATAGATGAAGTTGCAGAAAATTTAATTACTGCTGAACATTTACAAGGAAATTCATTGTTCCCTGGAGTTACCACAGTTGTGCTAAGGATGGTATAGGACATCTCTGGGCTTTAAAGAGGAACTATAGGCAGCAACTGTAAACAAACAAGGGACGTGTATAGTGTGTACAATGTCTGCAGATCTAAGGAATTATAACATTTATCCTATAATAGAAATTATCTAAACATTTGAAAAAAGCATTGAGAAATACCTTTTATGATGATGCCATAAGCGTGAGCTACAGGAGGGCAAAGACATAGCTTTTTTTTTACAAGCTGATCTGATGCCTTTCCAGAAATACATCAAAAGGGAAAAATAACTGGACCATTACAAGAATCCCTGTAATAATGTTTAGGTTTAGGGTTACATTGAGCAAACAGCTCAGTACTTGAGCACAGCTAATTCTGACAGAGAAGGGTGCTCTCCATATCGGTGTTGACCTCCACATCACCAACTTCCCAATAAAGATTGGTATCACTTCCCTAGTTCAGATGTTTTCGCCTTGTTATTGCATTTTGGGCAAGTTTATCTTAAAACTTTGCAAATATGGGCTGAAGACAAGGAGACAATTTGTTATCTGATAGCAGACAAGTGTTTATTCCAATCTCACACTGCACTGCCTGCAGTAACTGTATAACTCTTGTTAGCAGGGCATACACAGGCAGATGCCATGAGGTATTGCTGGCACACAAGGTTATCTGAATGACAATCACAAAATCAGCAATGAGGGACACTCTGAAAACTCCCGCATGGGCTTGGCTTGGTGTCATAATTAATCCTTAAGGAAAATTCTTGGATTTAATCTGCTCATACAAGCAATAGATATGTGCCTAAGTCACATGGCAAAAGCTGAAGAAAGAAACACATAAGCAACAGAAACTGCAGTAGAGCTACATCCTCTCCTGACAGGAGTCAATTACTGAGAGGGTGCTTGCCCATCTTCTAATTGAACAGATTGGCACTGGAAATTCTGGACTGCCCTGGTTCCATCAAAACTTTCTACAGAAGCTCTAGCCATGATCTGGCTGTGGCTGCTGGCTAGGCTGGCTCCTTACCGTAGTTCAGCTGACTGGCTATACAGCTCCCTGGCATCAGGCCGACTGCTCAGTTGGTTTCTTGGCTTCCCAGGCTTGTCAGCTGGCAAAGAAATAGATTGTTCCATTTTTGCCAGAAAGGCTGCAGAGCCAACATGTTTTGTTCCAGCACTCAATGAAACAAAATATTGACAAGCTGGAATTTCCTGTAGAATAAAAATTTCACTTCCCAGCCAGCTCCAATTATTATTGTATGGTCTTGTGTTACACAGTGACGGCGTTTATCACATCCTCTAATAAACAAAATGCACAGAAAGGATGTGAATTCAGGGAGCTTTCCAAGGCTTTGGATAATAATCTCATAGCATCTGTATGGAGTAAAATGCATCTTTTGATAAGGTTAGCGTGTGATGCTTTCCATTCTGCAATAAAAGGCCTCCTAGGCTGGCTCTCAAAACTCGCCTGTCAGCAGGACATGACTGGCCAGTTCAGCATAGAACTGCAGATGACATCCTTCATGCATATTGTTTTGGAAACTTACATATGTTATAGATCAAACTCCAGAGAAAGAGGAGCCATTAACAACTGCAACATAGTTACATATATGAAGTTTATTGGCTTTTCACTGTTGAAAAAAATGATGAGTTTAAAATACCCACAAGCATGCAAATAAAAATGACCCCTCAAACATGTCACTGGAAACAATGAATTTGAGAAGGATTTGGTGAAGAGAAACCAAAAAAAGCCTCTACATGATGCCATAATGCCATAAACCCAACCCTTGCTGGAGACAAGCACCATGGCCAGCCCAGGTTTATGACAAGATGACTCATAGAATTACCCACTGAGATGCAGAGTTCCAGTTTTGGAGGTGTCAGGAGTGTCAGGAGTGTTTTCAAGGAGACACTGAACAGGCACTAAATGGCAAAGCGAGTCAGTGCCTGGGTGTGCACTTGCAGCAGAACAAGACCATTTAAGCTGTGTCTGTGCTGTCCTCAGTGCCATGCTGACACATTTATTATGTTGGTGAACTGGATCAGCAAAACGGAAGGAAAGCAGGTTGTTCTCTGCTCCTCTCAGTTCAATCTCATTTATCGCTTGATTTCACAAATGCTCATGCTGGCACAGGCCAGAAGCAGCACAGACACAGGAGCAGGGAGCTGGGCTGCAGAGCTGAAGGGTATGTTACAAACAGATAAGCCTCTAGAAGTCATTCATGAAATTATTACATTGTGAGCTATGGGCTTTAGAATTTTATTTTGAGGCAATGGGGAGGGAAGAAGGGGGTGGAATATTTTCAAGCACAGCAGATCCTTCCCAACTTGCTGCAAGGGGATCAAGGGAAAAGGCTTACACAGGTTTTAAGACTGGAAGAATATGCTCCTCCTGTTAAAGGCAGGAATAATACTATAAATTACTCATCTGCCCTTGTGAAGGCAATCCTTATTATAATAAGTGTAGCTTGTAGGATATAATTTCAGGTCTGGCATGAACTTAATAAAGCTTTAGTTACAGGGGAACATTTTCCAGAGGTAGTATCATCAAAAAACCCCAACAAAACAACACTGACACAAGCATGCAACTGTGCAGTTTTCATGTACTGAGGGAGAAAATTTAAGTAAGTGAATAGTAAAAAAATGGACAAAATAAAAGTCACATAAAGCCACAGACTTTTTCTTCAACATCTTCCACAGATCTTCAACACATTTTATAGAACTGGCATTCAATACCTGAGAGACATGACATATAACTCATTCTGAGACAGCCTCTGAACAAGTTGTTCCAAGCCAGTGACACTGAAATACCAAATGCAAAATTCACAGGACAGAAAATACCAGAGCCCAGAAACCAATACTGTATTTCTTCATAATTAATATAAATTTTAAGAAGTGTTGGCTGACCAGACAAGTTTCCTGTGCTTTACCATAGGCAGTTTTTAAATAAATCGTAAAAATATAGTTGAAAAATAATTTTTTCAAAGATATCCCCATTTTTATTATTCTATAAAAAAGGAACATTTTTATTTTTGTGACCAACAATGGCATGCCATGGGTTATGTTTCATAGTTTCCTGATGAGGGTAAACTTTGATTTTTCTCAAGGTTTTGGCAGGGAACCATAGGAACTCATTATTCTGAATAGTCTAAGCGGAATTCCAAAACAAAGGGAATAAAAGCCCTGAATTTATTTTTAAAGCATGCTTTCTCATGTTTACATTGCTTCCATAGCTATTTTGTTTTGTAATTTTTTACTTAATGTTGGCACATAAAAAACAATGATATATTAAAAACAACAAAGCCCTCTTACAGAATTTTTATCTTTCTTGAAAACTAAAAAGTATATTTAATGGTGGAGTTGGTCAAAAGGAGATATTTTGTTGTTAAGCTGACGATGAGTAAACTGTTAAAATGTCTTTACTCAAAAGACAGTGTGTTTCCAAATCAGGCTGGTCTCAATGGGCACTGAAATGACGACTATCTTGAGTTAAATTTGAGGCGATTATTCATTTACTTTTTTCCATCCCATAGGGACCTGCAGGCCCTGGAATGAGGAACATTATATCCCCCTTTGGCATAGTGTGACACAGTCTAGAACAAATCTTTTGTTTCTTCTATCTGTGTAGTGTTTGCATGGCTTTGTTGCACAGCTTAGTAGTTTTTAGGGTAAATGAAAATGTAGTTCAGCTACCTGTTGGCAAAAGTGAATATGGACCCCCTGACTTTTGAAGTGTCTAAAATGACTGTAGAACTCAAATAGCCCTTCAGGAAAGACTAAAGAGAAACAAAAGCCGCAGCTTAAGTAAAAACAGGTAGGTATCTAGAAGAAAAGGGCAATGTATGAGGGGGCTAGGGTAGTTTCTCTCTGTTTTTGTCTCTGTAAAATGGGGCAGGTTAGAGCTTGAAACCATCCAGCACTGAAAAAGCTACAAGGGTAGCATTCTCTGAATGCTTGTTTTCTTCCCTAACCCCTTCCCTTGTATACAATGGTTGGGTGTGGGGTTTTTTTTTGGTTTTTTGTTTGTTTGGTTGTTTTTTTTGTTGTGTTGTTGTTGGGTTTTTGTTTGGTTGGTTTTTTGTTGTTTTATTTTGTTTTGTTTGGTTTGGTTTTTTCCCTTCTTTCTTTCCTGCGTTGCAGAAGCTGCTGCAGGCAGACGCTGCCCCGTCTCCATGCGCGGAACTCCCGTTGTGTGGTTCCTCCCCGAGCTTCCCCCTGGCATACCGGCTCTCGGGAAGGCCTATCCCGACTGCCGGAGTCTCTCCTTCGTGGGGGGACGGAGCTGTCAGTCCACACAGCTGTGCGCTGCCCAACACACCTCCTCGCTGTGTCCCTGCTGCCGGGTCAGTGCCTGGTGGAGCTGCTGCTGCTACTGGAAGGGCATTTTATGCTGGGAAGCTACACGAGATTACCGCTGCCATCCAAATGAAAGGAAATCCCAGGCCCCAACAGCGCCTACACTACGCACACAGCAGAGTAACTCATGAGGAGGTGAAAATGAACTGCCTATCTGCTGGCTGAATGCACACCTGCCCTGAGGAATCCGGCAGCGCGGAATTTAGGAAGGCAGTGTGAAAGAAAGGAGGGCACGGGATTTTCAGCCAGGGTCTCAGAGCTTTGTCTGCGCCTCGTCCGACTAAGCCAGGCTGCCGCCTCCAGCCCAGGCCCGCGCTGAGGCCTCCGGCCGGCCATGAGAGGCGGCCCCGAGCAAGGGGGCGGCAGCCGCCAGCCCCGAGGGAGCGGGCAGGAACAGCCCGGGCCCTGGCGGGCACACGGCTCCCGGCGCTTTGCAAAGGGCCGTGCCCGCGCCCGGGCACTCCCGCGGGGAGGGGCTGGGACAGGGCAGGAGCCGGGACAGAGACACGGACAGGGCAGGAGCCGGGACCGGGAGCGCAGGGCCCCCCCTGGGGGCGTGGCCGGCACGGGCCCTGCGCGCGCTGCGCCGCCGCCTCGGCTGTTTCCGGGGCGGCCGCCGCTTACCCGCCAATGGGAGCGCGCGGCGGCGGCGGCGGCGTCGGCGGGGGCGGGGCTGGGCGGGAAGCGTCGCGAGAGCGGGGGCGGGGCGGAGCGGGGCGGGGCCGGAGGGGGCGGGGCCCGCGGCGGCGGCGGCTGGGGCGGGGGCGGCGGCTCCGGTCGGGCGCTCCGGGTGCCGCTGCGCTGCGGGGCCATGGCCGCGGGCGGCGGGCGCTGAGGAGGCGGAGGCGGTCACGGTTACAGCCACAGCCACAGGTACGGAGCGCCCGCTCTTCTTCTCACCCCCTGCAGCCGCTGCCCCGCGGGCCGCCCTGCTCGGGAGCGCGGGCGCAGGGCGGGGCGCCGCCGCTGGCCTGTCACTCGGGGCTCGCTGCCACAGGTCGCCCGGGGGCTCCCGGGGAAGCGCATCCTGCGCCGCCCTTCCCAGGGAAGGGATCCCCTGGGGCAGCGCAGCTCCCGCGGGCCCCGCCGGTCACCTGGAGCGGGCCGGGGCGAGGCCGGGGCCCCCTGGACCGCAGCGCGGGGTGACAGGAGGGGAGCAGGGGGAACGCAGCGCTTCGGCTCCAGGAGCGAGCCCGCGGGGCCCCCCTGGGCCGGGTCTGTCCGTCCGCATCTCCGGTGGGGACTGACTGACTCGTGTGGGTGCAGCCGGAGTGGGGGCACGGGGGCTCCGTGAGTTTGCGTTGTTTGGGTTGTGGTCGGTGCGCTCGGGTTAAGTACGTTCAGCCTGTTGTGAACATTTCGCTGTGGAAGTGTCTCCTCGCCCTCCCGCCCTCCCGCCGCATGTCCTCCTCCCAGTTCCTCTTCTCCCTCAAGGGAGGAGGAACAAGGAGCGTTCCTCCTTTGCTTTCTTGGCTCTTTTGAGGGGCTATCTTTGGCTCTCTTATTACAACCGAAGTACGTTTCTCTGGTTTCCAAAAGAAATCCAATATGCAAAAGGGGGAAAAAAGGGTGAACTGCAGATCTGAACTATATTTAAAGATACAGCTTTCTCCTCCCTGATGTATTGCCAGAGTGAGATAGGGAGGAAGAAATAATACCACTTAAATTGCATCTGGAAAAGATCAGTGATACTGAAAGAAATGGTAACGATGCTCGAAATGTATCCAGGTTACACTTGGAAGAGTCTTACATGGCTTCATGGTTGTGAGATTGTTTCAGAATCGTACAGTTAGACTTTAGTGATAGATACCACTTATATTTAATTAATCCTGGAGAACTAAACAAGGTATTCTCTGTGGAAATTTTCTCCAGGTGGGAATGAGTTTTCTTGAGAAAGTGCTGCAGCTTAGAAAATAATAGCTCCACCTTGCTTGGTATGGTTCTGTTATGTACAAAATGCACAACAGACTGAAGTACAGAAACTTAAAATTGATTGCATAAGCCACAAAATCCAGACCCATGGATATCCCTAGTACATCAAGTAACATTTTTTTCCCAGGAAGTGTTTGGGAGTAGAGACCCGGGACTGGGGGAAGCTGTGGGTGATGACTAGCTAGTAGTGATTGAGGAGAAGAAAATGATTGAGTCTTTTGAAATTGCTGCTTCTGTGTAACAGAAATACAGTGTAAGAGAATTAAAACCAAGCAAGAATAAGAGGACTCAGCCTGTCATTATTGTTTACCATAAATGACGTATTTTGCTCACTTTTGATGTGTTTTGCTCCTGTGGGTGGCTGTGGTTAAGACAACTTGTGTTTCATACCTGGACTTTTTCAAGACTGCCGACCTGATCAGTGAAACTGAAAAATCATTAGAAATGAGAAATAGAGAAGGATCCATTTGACTGTTCTGCCTGCTTGTCAGTGTAGTCTTGCCTAATTTGATTTTTGATAGCAATTGTTTGGTAAGGTTATAAATACACATGCAGGAAAAACAGGGAATCAGTCCCAACCAATATGGATTTACAAAAGGAAGGTTCTGCTTGACCAATCTGATCTTCTATGACAAAGTGACCTGCTTAGATGAGGGAAAGGCTGTGGATGGTGTCTGTCTTGACTTCAGTAAAGCATTTCACACCATCTCCCACAGTATCCTGCTAGAAAACCTGGCTTCTCATGGCTTGGATGGGAGTATTCTGTGGATAAAAACCTGGCTGGATGTCTGGGCCAGAGAGGAGCTAAACCCTGCTGGAGACTGGTCACTAGTGGTGTCCCCAAGAGACATTCTGGGGCATGTCCTGTTTAACATCTTTACTGATGATCTGGATGTGGGGATTGGGTGCACCTCCAGTAGATTTGCCGACAGCACCAAGCTGGATGGGAGTGTTGATCTGATTGAGAGTAGGAGGGCTCTACATGGAGACCTGGGCAGGCTGGATCACTGGGCTGAGGTCAGTGTATGAGGTTCAACAGGGCTGAGTGCTGGGTTTGCGCTTGGGTCACAGCTGCCCCACTCCATGCTGCAGGCTGGGGGAAGAGTGGCTGTGAAGCTGTTTGGTAGAAAGAGGCTTGAGTGTTCAGGTTGACAGTAGCTGAACATGGGCCAGGGTGTGCCTGGTGGCCAAGAAGGCCAGTGGCATCCTGGCCTGTATCAGCAGGAATGTGGCCAAAAGGAGCAGGGCAGGGATTGTCCCCTGTACTCAGCACTGGTGCAGCCACATCTTACATCCTGTGTTTGGCTTTGGGCCCTTCACTTCCAAAAGGACATTGAGGCACTGGAGCACATCTAGAGAAGGGCAGCAAGGCTCGTGGAAGGTGTAGAACGCATCTTATGAGGAGTGTCTCAGGGTGCTTAGCCTGGAAAAGAGGAGGCATGGGGGAAGTCTCATCACTCTCTGTAACCACCTGAAACAAGGGTGTAGTGAGGTGGGGGCCAAACTCTTCTGCCGTGCCTGCAATGAGAAGGCCAGAGGGAATGGATAGTTGGGCTAGATAATCATGCAGGCCTCTTCCAACCATGATGATTTTGTGATTCTAAAAGAGTGTTTTCTTAAGGATTTTTAAATTTCGTATTTTGAATGAATCATTCAAAACTCAGTGTTTCACTAAGCCTGGCTTTTGCAAATCATCATCAGAGTTGTCTAGGCTGGCTCAGGTCTGTGTGCTGAAGACAAAAAAAAGTAGTTTTTCTTTAAAAGAAAGATGTCTGGGTTTGCTCTAGTACTACTAAAACCACCTCCTTTTCAAAGATAATAGAGATTTACTGTTGTCATTGGCTAGAACCTTTTATTTGAAATTTAGTATTAATAATGTCATATTAAATATATTTTAAATATATTTTAAAATGTATTTTTATTTAATATATATAAATAAAAAATATATTTTTATTTATATTTAAATATATTTTAAATTTATTGTTCAAATTTGTCATAACCTGTATGTGTTTAACATAGGTATGCACATCCACATATGCCTCTGTAGCAATTTAAGAGATTTACTCAGCACATTTACAGAAAAAAAGATAAAGTTTCTTTTTTTCTGCCAGCTAAGGTTTGTCAATACACACTGACTTAAAGTAAATTTAGGCATGGGATAGACTTACACAAAGAGATTAAATCCATGGCGAATTTCCTGTTGGATTCCCTTAAGCTGATTATTTAATTTTGCTCCTTACCTATATTCAAAAAAGGACACATGCATATGGAAGAGCTAGCTAAATGCTTATTACATGCTCTGATGAGAAGAGTGTTCTTCAGCAAATCACTGGAATACTGGGTTTGTAAATGATAGAGTTCTTTGGGCTAGAAGGGACCTTTAAAGCCCATCCTGTCCAATTACCCTGCAGAGAGCAGAGACATCTACAGCTAGATCAGGTTGCTCAGAGCTCTGCCCAGCCTGGCCTTGGATATTTCCAGGGATGGGACCCCAACAACCTCCAGACAGTCTGTGTCAGTGCCTCACCACCTTCATTGTAGAAGATTTCTTGTATCTAATCTAAACCTACCCTCTTCTGCTTTAAAGCCATTCCTCCTTGTTCTGTTACAACAGGTGCTGCTAAAAAGTTCATCCCTGTCATTCTTATAAGCCCCACTTAAACATTGAAAGGCTTCTGTAAGGTCTTCCCAGAGCTTTCTCTAGGCTGAACTACTCCCACTCTCCCATCCTGTCTTCATAGCAGAGGTGCTCCATTCCTCTCATCGTTTTTGTCACCCTGCTTTGGACCTGCTCCAGCGGGTCCATGTGTTTCCCGTGCTGAGGACCCCAGAGCTGGATGCAGCACTGCAGGTGGGGTTTCACCAGAGCAGAGCATCACCCTGCTGGCTACTCCTGCAGCCCAGGATGTGGTTGGCTTTTTGGGTTGCACTCACACATTGCTGTGAGTCGTGTCCATCTTCTTGTCCACCACCCCCAAGTCATTGTTCTCAGGGCTGTTCTTAATCAGTTCATTCTACAGCTTGTATTAACACTGGAAATTTTCCCAGTGCAGGTACAGGAGGACCTTGAGTGTAGTCTTGTTGAACTTGATGAATTTCATATGGATCCACTGCTTGAGCTTATCCATGTCCTTCTGGATAATATCCCATCCCTCAGGCATGTCAACCACACCACTCAGCCTGGTGTCATCTGCGAGTTTAATGACGATCCACTTGGTCATCATTAATGAAGATACTAAATAACACTGGTGAATTGCTGCAGGACACCACTTGTCAGCAGTGTCCATGTGGACACTGAATTGTTGACTACTCTCTTCTGGATGCGTCCATCCAACCAGCTTCTTATCCACTGAACATTCCACCCATCAAATCCATCTGTCTCCTATTTGGAGAGAAGGATGGAGGATTGTGTCAAAAGCCTTATGGATGTCCAGATAGAGGACATCTGTAGCTCTTTCCTTGTCCCCTGATGCAATCACCTCATCATAGAAGGCCACCAGGCTGGTCAGGCAGGACTTGCCCTTGGTGACACTGTGATGTCTGTCCTGAATCATGTCCCTGTCTCCATGTGTCTTAGCAGAGCTTCTAGGAGCATCTCTTCCATGATCTTCTCAGGCACAGAGAAGATCTTAGGTAAGACTAACAGGTCAGTAGTTTCCAGGATCTGCCTTTCTACCCTTTGTTAAGGTGGGTACACTGTTTCCCATTTTCCAGCCACCTGATTGCCGTGACGTTTCAGATGTAATAGAGTGGCTTGATAGCTACATCAGCCAGTTCTCTCAGACCTCTGGGATGTGTCTCCACAGGTCATAGAGACTTAGGTACGTTCAGGTTCCTCAGGTGGTTGCAAACCTGATCTCTTTGCTCCTCCAGTCCATCCTCTGGAGAGGTGTGGGAAGAAAGGTTGCCAGTGAAGACTGAGGCAAAAAAAGTTGTTGAGTACCTCAGCCATCTCATCTGTTGTTACTAGTTTGCCGGTTGTGTTCATCAGTGGGAATGCATTTTCTTTGGCCTTCCTTTATCTCAGACATACCCTTCTTATTCTTTGCATCCCTTGCCAAGTTCAGCCTCAGCCTCATCTTGGCCTTCTAACCTCATCCCTGCAAAACTGGGCAGGGTCCTTGTACTCTTCCCAGAATACCTGTCCCTGCTTCCGCTGCCTGTTCAACTCATTCTTGCCCTGTAGTTTGAGATCAGGTGCTCTTAGTTTGGTCTCAACTCAGCAGTGCCAGTCCCATGCCTTCCTTTCCTGCTTTCTTACACCGAGGGATTGGTATCTCTTGGGCTTTATGGAAAGTATTCTTAAAGATCTGCCAGCTCTGTCCTCTTCCCACATCCCTGAGGAAGTTTCCTAGGGAGCCTACGGATATAGCTCCTTGAACAGCCAGAAGTGTGCTGTTCCAAAATTTAGGATCCTGAACGCACTCTTTGCCTGTTCCATGTCCCTCAGGGCTGCAAACACCACCAGTGTGTGACTCCTGTGGCCCAGGCTTTCACCAGTTTTGTTGCCATGGATTAGATCACTTAGGTTGGTGACTAGCGGGTCCAGTGTTGCATCCCTTCTGGTCAGGATTGTCTTATTATGTGTCTTAAGAAGCTATCCTCTATGCATTCCAGGAGTCTCCTCCTAAAATAGCTTTCTGTGCTACTTTTTCAGTAGATTTTGGGGTGGTTTGAAGGCCTCTAGCAGGAGAAGAGACTGTGAGCATGATGCCTCCTGTAGCTGGAGCAGGAAGGCTTCCTCAGTAGGCTTCTCTGGATCCAGAGAAGCCACCAGGTTGACTTGATGCCTTGTTTTGTTTCTTTTGCCAGCATGCTTTCAGCCTGCTCATGGCTGTTCTTCAGAGGCAGCTCTTCACACTCTATCCATTTCTTGTTGTAGAGAGAAACATTGAGCCACTCCTTCCTAGCCTGTCCCTTCTTTATTAACAGCCTGTAGCCATCCACAGCCACACTCCAGCTGGGGATTTTTCTCTCCAAGTTTCAGTAATGGCAACTAAGTTGTAGCTTCCTTGCAGCACAGAGGCTTCCAGCTCCTCTTGTTCTTTTTTGCCCATGCCATGCGCATTTAAGGTGATGCAGCTTGCTAAAAAGGTAAAGATGGTGTGGGTGTTCAATAATTAGTTGCGTGATCAATTTTTCCTCTTTTTTTTGGTGTCTGACAATAGTTACTCAGTAACAGGAAAGTCCTGTTCCTCTTGTATCTGATGCTTCTGCCACTGATTCCCTTTTTTTAAGTTAACAATAGGAGGAAATTAAATTTAATAGTCAAATTCAATATCCAGAAGTAAAAGCAATTTTAAACGGTAGGTTTTATTTATACAAATGAGCTGCTTCCAGGCTGCTTTATTGTCAGTGCTTTCACTTCCTTTTCAGTTAGTGTTAATGTTTGTGTACTTCTCACATGATTGAACCATTGTTGTATTAAAGATGGATAATAATTTTACATCTTAAAAAGAAAGCCTTCAGGTTTTGCTGAATTGTTGGACAAGTGGGACCCTTCAGATTTCTCTGAAGTGCATGACAGATAGTAAAAGGCTGTAGGTGGTATAATATAGGTGTATATATTAGGACCTGTATTATTCAAGTACTGTAGGACAGGATGCAGAGAAGACAAAACATTGTGGCATTATGGTGATAAACCTGTTATGGTTTCTGTCCAGGATTTTTCAGTCTTCATGCTGTGATTTACAAGTCTGTTTGTTTCGTAGGTAGGGGACCCTACAGGTTGATGTTCAGGTCTCCAGAGTTTAGTAGCAGATGACACAGGAAAATACTTAACCTGAAGGCAGTTTAGAGTGTAACTGAGTAAACACTGCAGTGCCCAGGAAAGTTAAAAGGTCATCTCCATGGCGTGCTATGTTGGGCTTTGTTAAAATTCCTGCAAGGAGGGATCCATCCAAAAATGTAGAGCTGAAGTATCTGTGTGAAATCACATCTTTTTCTGTAGATGGCTTTTTCTTAGGACAAGGAGTGTCTAAGAGTATTTCCCCAATATGCTTTGGATTTTTACTGGACTAGCCATTTAAGATAGAGCAGTAGTGACAGGTGAAGTGTGGATATCTTCTTATTGCCCTATACTGTTGTGTGGATTTTTTTATTTTAGACACATGAGTTTTAGCAGAATCATTGTTGTGTTTAGTCTATCCATAGCTGACTGTGAAATTAATTTTTATTTATATTTATTATACTTATATATTAATCTATAATCTGTGGATCATGCACCTGGCTGCTTCATGTAATTTTCTGAATTTTCCAAACTGTAAACATCCAGTTGAGAGAAGCTGTGCCTAGAGATGAAAATGTTGCAGTTTATTTGCCTAAGTGTAACTTCTTTTCTAAGTTTTTAGCAAGTTCATCTTTGTGAAGGAAAGCAAAGTGAAATGTATTCACATTGTACTTTATAATAATCTCTTAGGTGCAGATGTACCTAATAATAATCTCTTACTATTGTATTCTTGAAGAAGTTTAATAATCTCTTGCTATTTTATTCTTGAAGACGTTTTATTTTTAGAGGTGATGGTGTGGAGAAAGGTAGTTACTTGATGGCACTACTGATCTCCTTATTTGAATGACTTATGCTCAAGACCAAACCCATATAAAAGTTTATTTCCCATATAAACATTAAATACATGCTTGAGATGAGATCAACAAAACCAGTCTGGTCAGTTATGTGAAGACCCATACTCTGATGTCGTGGTGTTTATTTTCTTTATCTTTGCAGCCATTTTTACATGCACTTACTCCTTGCCTCATTTATTTTATATAGTGTAGGAGTTCTTTTTCCTGATTAAAGTGTGTGACCATGGGAAAAGATGAAGTATTAAAGCTTCCATAGAACTTAAAAGTTCACCACATGCTTTCTGTCTTTACCACTCTATATTTATTGCCTATTTTGGTGGATGCAAAGATGAATGAAACAAACTGGATCCATTGCTGCTGGTTAAAGAGAGAAACTTGAAAAAATACCTTTGTAGCTGGTTTTTTATCTTCTTGTTGTTAGAATTAGACTTAGGATAAATAAGGGCAGCTGATTTGAGCAGAAACTCTTGTGACCTACTCAGTTGGGAATGTTGGTAAATGCATGTAGTCTGCTGTGTTTTGCCAGCAGAGCCTGGGCTGCCCAGAGCAGAACCAGGGAAGGAGAGTGATGATCCATGTTAGCCTGTAGTATCCCAGGGGGACAGACATGGCTGGGCCCATTGGCTGCCACAGGGAGTGAGTTGTGCATTTGCCTTCCACATTGTTAAAGGGTGGTTGCAGTGCATTGTATTGTATAGGCACCCACCGAAAAACCAGCGTGAATCAAAGTTTAATGTAGTGTTCCTCCCCACCCCCAGTGCAGCCTTGAAATTCTAGTTAAAGGAAAACAACGAACCTTACTGCTGAGTGTCTGTGTTCTGCAGTTCGTGACAGATTTTGAAGGTCATTAAGCCACTACTTTTTTAAAGGCAGCTGTCAGTATGGATAATGTGCTGTTTAATCTTTAAATGCTTTTTAATTGTTTTTATTGGTTCTTGTTTTGTCTACTTGCATTTTTAGAGTGGAGGTGAGCTAAATGGATAAATATAAAGTAATCAAATAGAAATGTTTTTTGCAGGCATTTTTGACCTGACGTCTTTCATTGAATGCCAAGATTGGTAAGATCATGGACACGTACGCCAGGACTCAGGGCAATCGCATGAAATCAAGAATATCTGTTGAAAAGGTAATTATCTGTATTGAAATAAAGTATTTCTGAGATTTTCGATCTAATAATGAAGCAAGTGAACTGGTTTATTTGGTTTTTTTGTGTTTTTTTTTTTTTAATTTTGATAGGTTGACATTTCAAGGAGACAAAGAAATTGCTTTTGCTTTGCATTCTGATGTATTTAGTGTAGTTGAACTGAGAGAAAGCATCATTTAAGGAAAGGGTGCTTCTGTCTTTCAAGATGATGTGATAAGATTGTGATGTATTAATTTCCTAGAATTCACCTTGTTTATTAGAACATAGCTTTTATTTTAGAGCAGACTTTTGAGTTTATGTGTAATAAATTAAAATATGACTACATAGTCTTATTGAATTCTGTAAAGTCTGTTTTAGGGCTTACTTGTAATATCCTTAGATCTTGGTTCTTTTCTGGTTTATCCTTGTTTTTGCATGAACATTTAGGAAATGCCTTGGTGAAAAAGAAAACAAATCTAGCACTTAAAAGGATATTAGGGATATTAGGGGGGATTTCTAGTATTGAATTAAGTTTATTTTTTTTTTTTTTAATTTTGTCACTTTAACTTGGGGAACATAAATACTGTTCCTAACATTTTCTTGCAACTTCTAAAAGCACTTAATAAAGTGAAAGTTGCAGTTTATCCTGAAGGAACAAATTTATTTATCTAACCGTATTTCTCTAGGTAGTTGAACACAGATGAGTAATTTTCTAGGTCTTCTTTGGCTATTAATAACTTCCTTATTTGCAAGTTGCTGCAACAGTTAGAGGAGAAACTGAGCAAGGAAGGATCCCTAGCATGTGAAAATTACATTATTTTATTTCAGGATTTTTTCAGATTTTGTTGTTTTAAAGAAACAGTGTATTTGGTATATGTCCTGTTTGAGGGCAGAGGGAAGGTGTTGTGAGACAGCCAGGCTGGTAGTCAGTTGTTCCAGGTCCTGACATGGAATGTTAACTGCCATATATTAAGCAGTTTCTCATTATGGGTGATAATCTTTCACTTTAAGACACATGATATAAAACCTTGTATTTTATTGGTTTATGAGGACTCTTCAGCTCAAATAGAGATCTTCAACTACAGTCAAGTAATTTTGCATCCTTCACCTGAACATAAACTTACTTTTAAAATCTGCCCTTTATTTGTTTTTCTGTTTCAATTTCTGAAGCAAAACAAATACCACCCTCCCTGCCCCACCAAGTTTTTAGACCGGTGAGTTACAGAAGCATCTCTCTAATAATGACAGTGACCAGAGATTCCTCACTGATTCTAGTAGTTGCTTAAAATATTACTGCTGTGAAGTGCTCCATTAATTGCTGTTAAGCATTCTGGACTGTGTGGTTCTAGAAACATTAATTCAACCCTTCCTGCAGAATTCTGCATCTTTCTGCAACCAGACTTCATTGTTTTGATCTGTGGCTGCCTCCTCTTGATGTTTTCCTGTGAGGTGTCTGTTTAGATTACGGTGTGGAACTTTCATTCTCTTAGAGCTAGGCAGTAGGGTGGTCAGAACTGCACTGTGTTTCACCTTCTGTTGATTTACACAAGATTGCACTCTGATTCCTGTCCTCTTCGTAATGCTTTGTCACAGCTAACAGGAATTGTTGCAGTAGTAGCTCTTAAAAGTCAGTGCACAGTTATGGTGAGCATATTTAAAGCCTTAGTTTCTATATTTACGAAATTACCTCAGAATATTCAGTCCCTTTAAATCTTAGAGCAGATGAAATCAGGAAGAGCTGCTTTGTTATTTAAGAGCAGAGGAAGTGTGACTGTCCAGCCCTGTACTTCATTTCTCTGGAGACTGTGGCATCTTAAAGGCTGTTTGAAATATTAGAAAGCAGTTGTTTTAAAAAACATTTCATGAGAGCAAATATCTCCTCCATTGCACTGTGATGGATTTGTTGATAATGACTTTTCTATTTGCTGGAACAATGCAAATCTTTGAATTGCTCAGCTGAGCTAGGGGTGTGACAAGAATTTCCACCATTCATGTCTGAGTACCTTGACAGTATTTTTGGTTTTCCCCTGGCAAAACTTAGTAAATTTGAAATCTGTGCTTTTGAATGAAATAGAATTTCTGGCAAGAATTTATGTGAGGAAAGAATACAAAGTCCTAGAGGCCTACCAAGTAGTGCTTTACAGATTGCTTGGGTGTTCTTTGCCCATATTTTGATGTACGTTGAAGTGTAGTAGTTCCAAAAAAAATATTATTTCATTGAAGATGACCTCTTGTCCTTACCTAAACTGAGCTGATAGTCTTGGGAGCTTGCTAGTTTTCAGTTTTTAATGTAGTTTGTCTTCTAGTTCGGGATTGTGAGAGAACTTGTGTCACTATCTGTTGGATAGAAGGATTTCTCTGAAATTTGGGGTCCAGCCCTCTGCTGTCACAAGCACAATTTTGGTAACGATAAGAATGTCAAAAGTTTATTAAATATAGCCTCTCAGTTAATGAGGGCTTTAAAACACCTCCCCCCAAACCTACCGCTGGTTTTGTCTTTTTGAACCACACTGCAGTAATAATTAAGACTTAAAAATTTTAGGCTGAAGCTACTCATAGCAAATTCATACCTGTTTTTTTTACAGATATCCTTATTCTTCTGCTTGAATAATTTCTATTTCTTTGCTGATGTTCACCTTTCTTATTTTTTAACAATTGGTAATCTGTCCTCTGTTAGCCTTGGTTTTTGGACACAGTGTAAACTAAGGTTTTAGTCTGCTTCTGTATGAAAGCCTCTGCATTCCAGTGATTATCCTCCATAGTCCTAGTTTCTCTGCTTGTTATGAGTTAATCTTCTTTTTACATGTGGATAATACTGTATGTGCAATTGCACAGGATGTCCTTCTCAGTGACTCTGATGTCAGTTCTTTCACTAAAGGATGCATGTTTGCTATTTTCAGTGCAGTATCATATTGACCATCCATTCATTGCTATGCCATGATCAAGAAATCAATTAAGGTATTTTATTTCTCAGCTTGTGAATTTGTAATTCAATTTTAAAGCTTGCTTTTTAAGGACATAACTTTGTGTTTCCTATGGTTGTTTTTAAAACAGTCGTGCTGAGCAAGTTCTTTCTCTGTGATTTGTTGTTCTCCTTCTTACTGATGACACTTGTTTACTTCAAATTATCAACAGTCTTTATTTCATATTTACTTTTTTCCTCATTAAGTTTATTAATGATGATGATGATGCTTGACATCAGTCTTAAGCTAAATTTTGAAGAAGTTGCTTACTGACCTATATCAACTGTTCTCAAAACCGTCCTTTTATTATCTCCATCCAGGCAAAGTCTTTATTTCCAAAACCAACTCTTTTAGTTAATTCTGTCTTTGTCTGGTTTTGTTAACGCTTCATATATTTAAGTGATCTACAGAAGTTCAGATGGATGGGATTTCTTCTTCTGTGTGTGTAGTGTGCCTGTTAATTTCCATATGGTTATTATTTTCACATTCTGAGGGTTTTTTATATTCATTAATATGATCTGAAAAACATGTCGCTTCACTCCTCCTCATTTTAGCTATGGATATTTTATCTCTTCAGTTGCATAGTGCCACCATGGGCTACCAGAACTGCATATAGTCTTGAATGCTGGTCCTTCCAGACCTTAGGGAGATTTTTTCAGTTGTTTCATCTTTCTTCATCTTCCACTTCAACTTAATATTCTCCAAAATGTTGAACTGTCCTTTACCTCACTAGTTCCTCATACCTTACTCTGGTTCTTAGTTACCCATTCTGCCTTTCAGATGTTGAACTAGGGAAAGGTACTTGTTTATCAATGAGGTGTGTGTAATAGTTTGCAGCTTTAGAAAAGCCAGCTAGAGAATAACAATGATCCCTTCAGTGCTCAAACTGGAGCACTGTTGGCTTGCAGAAAATTAGCAAGTCATGTCGTATGAATTTCTTTTCTTCCCTAATTACTATTTTGAATGTTGTGACTGATTAAATTATTATAAAAGCTGAAAATGAGACATTTCAACAGGCTTGTTTGGCTTGACAAATTACTTTTGTTCAAGATGAATGAAAGAATTACCAGGAAACAGTCTTTGAGCAACAGTTGGTATTGCAGCCTCCTGTAAATTTGAAGATCCAGAGAATCAGAGAAAGGCACTGACAGCATTCTTAGGAAAGTACTAAGTGGGAGCAAATTGTAGCTACACATGTAGGGGCAAGGGAATAGATAAAAGTGGAAATTAGGTGAGCGCTTCATTAATTTATTTCAAATGACCCAATAACTGCCTAAAATACTTTATAGAAAACTAACAGCTGAACTATTTCATAAAAGTTACTGTTTTGACTTCTTTTGTGTCATTTGACCTTGGCTAGCAGTGTGGCAGTCTGAGCCTTGCTGGCAAGTATTCTGAAAGGTATTTTGGCAATTTCAAAGATCCTGAAGTTCTGTTGTGCTTTTGTCTGTTCATTGTAGAAGTGCTTTCCTGATTTTGTATTGCCATGAACATAACCACAATGACTGGCCCCCTGAATTTGGCTTTCGACACAGTAGCATTTGGCTTTTGACATAGTAGCATTTGATGCTGCTTTTTATGCAGAGAAAAAATAAAATCTTTATTGAGGTTTACCTGTAATATGTAAAATCCTTTTTTACTATAAGGGGATTATTTTTGTTGTGGGAGTACCAGAGATGTGAAATTCTCTGTCCACATTTGGCTGTCTAGCACTTCTGCTATTGTTTGAGAAACTAGGCAAATTTGAAATACTTCATCGTAAGTTGGACAAGCTGATTTCTCGTGTCATTTTTTTAACAGGGCAGTCTTATAGAGAATAATTATTGGGTTAATAATTTTTAACCATCTGATGTTCTTATTTGTCTTCTTAACCTTCCAATTTGCTGGAGAAGAAGCAAATTTTAAATTAAAAAAGAAGAGATTGCTGACTTGCTAAAAACAACTCAGATGATGCTGTCTTTTTGACAAGCTAAGTGAACCGGGTTTAGTTGTTCAGTAGTCTTACTTGCCTTCATAGTGTTGATTCTTTTGTTCTGCTCTGCTTTGTTACACTGGAATAAAGTCTTGGATTCTTCAGCCTTTTTTAGCCATCCCTGGGTGCTTGCGTGTCACCATAACCGTAATTACAAGAAATGTTACAAGAAGTATTTACATGGGATTAAGTTGCAGTTGTTTTATATTCTTCATGGAATGGGAAAGAGTGTATGTGGATTTTCTTGGGCATTTTTGTTTGTTTGTTTTCTTCTCCTCTGACTTCTGAAGCCACCTTCACTACTTCTCTTGGCTAAAATTGCTTTTCATCCTATTTAAGGAAAAGGTGATGGAAAAGTTCCATATAGAGGCTACAATGCAAGGAATAGATGGGATTTGAATTTCATCTTGGATTAATCTGTTCTTTTTTTCCATGTGCTCACATCTTTCCTTTTTTTTTAAATACAGAATGTCAAACTATTTTGGAATAAAAGTATTGCTTGAAGAAAATGTACCTGTTTCAGCTTCATGTCCTGAAATGAATTCAAACTTCAAACCTGGTGATTTATGTACAAAATAATTTGAAATAATAATCAGAATAGCAAAACTTCTGGGGAGCGGAGAATAGATGGATGGACCATTTATCTGAAACTGAACATGCGTTTTTTCTTAAATTTTTTTTTCATTGTTTTTCAGAGTTTTGGTGAAAGTATCCTGCAATCTATGAAGTCACTGCTACACAGCAGGAAAGAGTTATGCAATGTATCAGCAGAGGAATGCTTAAATCAGGAAGAGCAAGATCATTTTATTGAGGTTTGCCATAATATTCCCACTTACATATATTTTGTGGCTGTGGTAGAAAGCAATGTCTCTTGAAACAGTTTGGAAAGCTGCAGGATAGTAAATAGGAACAATGCTGCAAGTTACTGGCCTTAAAATCTATGCCCCCTATTGTCATTCTTGAATTTAGTCACTGAAGTCTTAAAAAGGCTGTAACATTTCAAGGTGACATTTCTCTGCTTCGGAGGATTTGTGAAACTAGAAAAACCAGGGTGTGTAAATAGATGACTTGAGTGTACTGCATTTGAGCACTGCTCTGATTAAGGTTGTATAGATGATATCCTAACAAAGTAGCAGAACACTTTGATTGAGGTCTGAAGATTAAAGCTGAAGCCTCAGAATTGCAGGTCTAGACTTATTTTATGTGATATGAATGGTCTGAAAGCTGGACAAGGTCTGGATGAAGTAGACCTGAGAGAATGTGGGACTATCTAGGTAAATCTAAAGCTGTAAGGAGAAAATACTAGAACTGTTTGAGTTACAAGACTAACAGCAACTTCCCCAAAGCGAAAATAAAAAAGTAAAAAATGTAGACCATGTACCTTGTGTTATGGGTTTTAGAAGACTTCTAATTAGTAGTGGACAGGTCTGAGAAGGAGCTTAGAGGAGAGGCTGACCTGAACAGGCCATGCAGAGAAGCTGAGATAGGGCGAGTTGAAGCAAAGACAACTGAGGAAGTGGTTAGGGGAGACTGATAATTGCATAAGCAGCAGCAAGAGGCAGATTGATGAGTTAGGATTGCCTGGATAACACCAGAGGTTGTGTAACTGAATGGATACAGAAGGGGGTTTAGGCATTTGGGAAGCAGGTAAAAAACTGAATTTGTGAAGGATGAAAGCTGTGACAGATTAAGGTAAGGAGGAAGAGCTATGCAGTGGAGGTTGAGCAAAACCTTGTCTTTATCTGATCAGGCAGACCGTGCTTTAGAATCTATGAAGGGTTTTTTGTCATGTATAAAATACCTGACAAATAGCTGGAAACATGTTTTATATGCCTGCAGTGATGGTCCCTGTGGAGAAAGATAGTTGACTATATTTAGTTACCTTATGAGATCAAGCAATTAAGAGTCCTCTGGTTGAAATGGAAGAGGGTCACTATCCTGTCACAGAACAGGTATTTTTTTCTTATGAAAGTACAGGAAAAAGATACTTATATGGAAGATGATGTTAGAAGAACTCAGACTTGAGAACACCAGAATTTAGGTTTTCCTGTACCACTTCCTTTGTACCCATGGCTTAAGATAGCCTTCGAATGTGGTGTCTCATACACTTATTTTTAGTTTAAAGAAAGGACTTGTGTTACTGATGACCTTTTTATTTCCTTGGCCTGTTCCCCATCAACTTTTGAACTGATATATTCTGATATGTTCAAGGTACTAAAAGGTGATTTTTTTTTCCTGTGAAAACTGTTGTTTGACCACGATAAAGAGATCCAGATTAGCCTCGTCATCAAAGCAAAAATAGACAGACTCAGTAGTGGTCTCTTTGACAGCTGTCTGCTCATTTCACAGTGTAATATTGCCCTTCATTTGTGTGAAGCTATGGCTCCTGCTCACTGCCCTGTCTCTCACAATGGGTTATCCCATCGGAGAAGATAAGGGTTGGAATCATTATCTTGAGGAAGAGGAAGGGACATATAAGAAGACAAAAAAAAAAAACCACCCACTAAAGAAAACAAAGCAAAACTGCCAAAAAATCCCAAACAGCAACAAACTCTAGAGCTTCTCAAAATGTTCTTAAGGGAACTAGTTTTTTTCCCAGGTAGCTTAAATTGTTTGGTATTTTGCCCCTTCTGTGGAATATTTCAATTCATATTGTGCTGATAGAAGTTCATACTGTACAGATAAAAAATGTAGAAGTTGAAGAATGTCTTGCAGATGTTGTGCAGATGAATTGTGTAGGAGTTGGAGAAAGGTGTAGGAATTGAAGAGTAACATTGCTCAAACAGGATTATTTCACAGTTATCACAGTGAATATGGTGCTGCAGATGTGTAATTTGTCTGGAGGTATTTGGAATGCTTTGGAGAAGCATTATTATCTTTATGATCTTGTCATAAAGGATAAGTAGATGTAAGCAGGAAGATATTAACTGGAAGAATAAGATCTTTTTTCCAGCATGAAACTCTGAAATAAAAAAGACAGAATTTTTCATGGTATGATTTCAATTGAAAATAAAGTTTGGGGTTTTCTTTTTTACTCACACTTTGAAAGGACAAATTCAAAACACAAAAATAGTTCAAAATAGAATTCTGGCTTTTTCTTTTTTCTAGCTCTGTACTTACAGAGATTCTGTGTATGTACCAGCAGGTAGCTGAACCAGTTAATAATTTATCAGTATAAACATAGTGATGTTCTTTGGAGTAACTGGAGTAGCTGCTGCAAATTTCTGAGTTTTGGTTTAAAAATCGGTCTATTGCATAGTGCTCTGAAAAAATGGAAAGCATATAAAACCAAATTTCAAACATCAGTGGAAGAAGTATTTAGTCTCTGTGCTTTATTCTCTATCTACAAAATGGAAGCAAAGCTTATTTTCTGACAGCCTTGTTTTGAAAATAAATGTCTTATTTTTTGGGTTTTTTGAGTATGCAGATGGCTTCTGGATTTGTTGTTAGGGAAAAATAAATTAGAACTAAGGAAATCTGATGTATGAAGCAGAGTTTGAGCAATGACTGGCTCTCTTTAGTCTAGTCTGTTTGTTTTGAATGGTACAAAACACCTGTAGACAGAAAAGAGGGACAAGATGTGATAAAATATCTCACTTGTCCACAAGTACAAAAACCTGAGGTAGAACTATTATTTCTGACAGACTTTAGATTCCTGAGCCTGACAAGACCTTTTCTTTTTTTTCCGATAGGTTGAATATTTTAATTCTTTTATGTTAGGGTTTGTTTACTTGGCAATGGCATGCAAACATGTGGCTTAAGTAATCTGCTGTGTTTTGGCCTCAGGCTAATCAATTTACATGGTAAATTGCATAATGGCATTATGCTTTATTCAGTATATCCAAATGTATAACAGTTTGTCAGCATGGACAGATTTCAGACTGGAACTGTTTTATATATGCCCAGCCTGAAGCAAGAACTGATGAGCACTCATCTTTGCAAAATCATCTTTATTTTAACAGATGTAATGAGGCATGTATGTGCTGCTCTGTATATACCAGCCACTAGAATAATTCCTGTGTAGTGAGTTTGAAATGTTGTGTATGCTCTTCAGTCTGATCTGACCTTTCTCAAGTCAAATAGTATAGCATTACCATTCTTTATGTATGACTGTGTGCTGCTCTTTGAGCAAGCTGTGCTGCCCTAAGGTTTGGTTTTTGTGGCAGTAGAATGAAGCTTTAACTTAAAGTCTGCTGAATTTTTAACTCTTAAATATCAGCAGGAAACAAAAAAAAATACTGTACTTGACTGAATTCTTGTATTTATTTTACAGATTACATTTATAGGTTTTGCAGAAGGGATGGGAACTGCTCACTTGCAGGTACAGTATATATCTATCTATATTGGAAAATTTCTTCTAAGTAGCACCTAGATTTTTAGATGGAGGAAATTTGGTGTTCAAGAAATGGAATAGATGTATCTTAAGTATTTAAAAGCCCAAGTTTCAAATGTCATTGAAAGGTTGAAAATAATTATTTTAATATGGTAATCAGTGTTTTATATATATTTACCATGTTACCTGAGTCAGTCTTTGTATTAGGACACTCTATAACAACTTAAATGCAGTGTAGAGGGGTGTTTGGGTGGGAAGTGTCTCAGTTTCTTGTGGTTTTTGTGGGTGCTTTTTTTGGTTTGGGTTTTGTTGTTGGTGTTAAAAACTTGTGTGAATCAGTATTTTGGTTTGTTGTCTTACCCTTAGTTGAGTTGTGTTTATTGGTATGGTGTGGTTGCATGTGTGAAACTAAACTAAACTTTACTAGATCTGACCTCTAGCTGTGAATTGCTGATGGGGCTTTAGAAGTCAGTATTATGGCTATGCCTTAAGATGTTATTCTGGAGATATATATATATATATATATATATATAAAGGAAATATTATTTTAAAAGGTGGAGTGTAGCAAACTACGAGAGTTATAATGTGCCATTTTCATAAGTTAAGGATTTAGCCTTCCTGTGCAATTTACATATCAGTATAATTCATAACATACATATTCACAGTAAAATTCCATGTTTCTTCTCTGTCTAGATTGTAGTAGATTGCTTGTAATAGTTTCCTGATGTTTTAAAATGTAAAACAGAAACTTTGGATCCATTTGTGTTGCATATTAGATCAATGTTGCTAATTCTTCAAATTATAATGCTAGATATTTTTTCAAGTATGGGTAAGAACTGTTTGATTGTTTAGAGTTAGATGGAATGTAGAGAAAGTTGGACAGAACAGGTTTATGGAGATTTGCTTTGAACCATAGGGATCAGTAGTGTTTGGACTGTTGGAAAAAAAAATGGAACTCTTTCGTAGGCCTCTTCTGTATTAGATAAATCTAAAGGTTGTCCAAGGTCATGTTAAAGAAGTGCCTTGCTCATGTTTTTGTGATAGGGAGTTAGAATACTGTTCCAATGAAGCACACAAAGATCATGTAGAGAGAGAACCATTGAGAACCATCATTAGCTGAGGTCAGTGTAGTTGGGTATTTTGTAGGACATGCAGCTGCTTTTCAGCACTTTCAAGATTCTGCTTTATGACTTTAAGGCATCCTCCAAGTATGAACTGAATTAAATCTTGTTTACACAAGCTTTACATCACAGTTTGAGAGAGTAAGTGGGGGACAGAGTAAGAAGTAGGGAAGAAAAGAAAAACTTTACCAGAATTAGCAGCTTTTAGGATTTAGGGGAGGTATGAAATCAACCCCATTGTCATTTGCCAACTCTTTTTTTGATTTTGTATTCTCAATGTTTTTTATTTAAATTCAGGAGTTATCAGCTGTTTCTGTAGAGCTTCCAGAGATTCTGAAATCTCTCCAGTTGCGCAAACTAAAAGAAAACGAGGCTGTGTTTCTAAAAGACTTAAAGAAAAGCTTGGCAAAACCTTATGTCATGAAACATCAGGTAAAATTGTTGTGTCTTGCATGTCAGAAGCATTACATTTTGCCTGCAAAAGAGTTTAGTCTTATTACACTCTGTCTTGCTCTTGGTTTTGGGCCATCTTAGCCACAGTAGTATTAATATTATATTTCTGTTGTTTCATGAAAATTAACTGTGTTGTATTGTTTACAGAAAATGCTTAACAAATATTTAATTATGGTGCTGATCCCGTGCTTCTGCTAGGCTATAGTCCCTTTCTCTGGCAATTTGGAAAGAATATGAAATTTGTCAACTTGCCTATCTCTGCTCTGCTCAGATAGCTGTCATCTTCAGCAGACTTTTTTGTTGAAACAGAGGTGCCCAAAATTAAGGGAATGTCTGGTGTTCATAAAACTCAGTGATCGCTTTTCTTAAAAAAATGTAAATGCTGTTAATGATAGAATTTCTATAATTTTTGTTTCTATATTATTCCCATTATTACCATGCTAATTATATTCTTTCCAATTAGAAGCATTGCATATAAGATTAAAGGTACCTTGAAGAAACAGATATCCTATAAACTGAAATATTATATGGCATAAACATGCTCTGAAATAATGTGTTCCTCTACAAATTTTTAACATGAATTCTTTAATAGATTCTTGGGTACATGTTATCATGGTTGTGTTACATTATTGCAGTGATTTATTCAGAGTACAGACCTTACAGAAATGAAGAAGTCCATTCTAGCTATCACTCTACACAAACTGTTGAATTAATTTCCTTGTTTTTAAAATATTTTAAAATTATTTGTTCTTCATAAAAATGCATTGAATGGATCCCTTGAAGATTGCTGTGTTTGTTTTCTTGTTGCTTTCTTTTTCTAGAATCAGCTTCCCGAAGTGTTTTGTGTGATGAGACTGTCTCCTTCATTCCCAAGGATCAAAGCTGATTATATATTCACCTTGCTAAGCAAGTATACTGCAGGCATAAGATATGCAGTGGAAATCAACTCTTCACAGAAACATCAAACAGAGACCACCCATGGAGAAGATGATGACACCAATCAGTCAGTTTCTTCAATTGAGGATGATTTTGTCACTGCTTTCGAGCACTTAGATGAAGACGAATCTTCAAAGACACTAAGCACTGGTAAGTTCTTGCACACTTGTTGAAGTTGGTATTTGAAATTTAGGCTGTTGGGATTTAATAAAAAAGTAAATATAAATAAATTGTAATTTATTTTTACATTAATCATGCTTTGTAAAGGGGTATTATGCAATTGAAAAATTATTTTTTGCTCTTTTCACAACAGTTTTCCAACTCATGGACAAAAGATTCTAATCTCAGTGTCAGATGGATATCAAATAAAATCTTGTTCTACTTTATATGCTAAAAGATACATTAATTTGTCAGTGATTAGATTTGTATAATAGGATTTGAAGAAAATGAAAGATTGCTTTAATCATGAAAGATGAGCTAGCATTTTGCAACAATAGTAAACCCAGAAGTTGCCATTAAATAATCTGTTCAGTTTGCTGTAGTTCTGTGGAAATTCTTGGTTTTGAAGCAATCTCTTTTTGGCTTTTTTCTTTTTTGTTCAGGTACATGCAGCTTTTCTTCTCAAAACCATCGAGATGCTGCTTCACAGACTGTCCCTGGTCAGTGTTTAGAAGCTGTTGACTCAAAGATCGTTGTAGGTTCTGCACATCAAAAAACATCTGCCAGATGTTCTACTTTGATAGATATTTTGGGATTTAAGGAGCGGTCCTCAATAAAGAATTCAGTTACAACCTCAATTTCTGATCCCTGGATACAAAGGAGTTTCTATAAGCCATATAATCCTTCTGATCAAGGTGTTAATTTTTTACGCAAAACATTGTTTTCTTCCTCTCCAGCTGAATCCTCTGAGTCAGATTGCTCCAGCCCAAGCCCCATCATCTTCTTAGATGAAGAAGGGTATCAAAAAAGCTTGAAGGCAAAACTTCAGCTGCCAAAAATTCCAGTAGTAAAAGATGGTATAGAGGATTCAGACTCAGAAGTGAGTGAATTTTTTGATAGTTTTGATCGGTTTGATGAGCTGGAACAAGCCTTGGAAAACTCTTGTAAAATGATTAGGGATCCCATCCTAGGGAATCCTGCCCAGAAAAGGAGGACTGCACATGAAAAATTGTCTTCTGCAAGCATTACAATGAACCCTCAGAAATTCAAGTTTGATCGTCCCACTCTGCCAGCCAATGTAAAGAAACCAACTCCTCGTAAGCCGGAGTCACCATACAGCAGCATCTTCGAGGTCCCGGATTCCCCCCGCCCCGTTAGAACGTCAGGGGAGGAGAATGGGGGCTTCTTCAGCCCCATTAGAACATCGGCCTTCAGCCCCCTGGGGAGCTGCGGTTCCTCCGAATGCCTGTGTCGGATTAATCTTGGTGGAGAGGGGACAGGTCAAAGTCACCGTGATGCAGCCTATAACAGCTACTCAGCATATGCTGACAGTGTTTCATGTGAAATACTGGGTTCTGTTATTTTTTCAGAGTCCTCATCAGAACAAATGTGTGCAGAGAGTGATTCAAAACACAAAAGGGTGACTTTAAAAGAGAAGAGACGGCAAGCTGCAGATCTCAAAATGAAAACTAGTAAGGAGCCAGAGAAGCAAACAAAATCTAAACATAAGTCACTAATGATAAGAGATAGCATTCAAAAGTTTGCAACTGAATTGGTTGAAAAAAGTTTTGGCAGTGCATTTAAGGACCTCCAAAAAGGTGTTTCTTCATGCACAAATGCACTTTGCCATTTGGCTGCTAGGTTGACTTCTTCAGTCTTTCAAATGGCTTTTTATGAGATTGGAAGACGTAGAGCAATCTCGTTGAAGGAGCGTGCCATTAACGGCATAGCAAACTTTTTGGTGAGCGAAGCTATAACCGGTGCTTTGAAAGAATTGCGTCAGGTAAAGAAACAAATATTTAACAACACTGTTGCGCGGTTTGCAGCAGACCTCGCTGAAGAACTTGTGTTTGAAGGAATCATGGAAGTATGCCAGTTTTCATATCCATCAACACCCACTGCACAGTCTTCATCATTTGATTATGAAAACAAAGTGGTAAGATCCTATGCCCGAGATTTGTCTGAATCTGTCATTCAGGAGGCATTTATTGAACTATCTCAGGTTGATGTGACCTTCACAACACAAGCAGCCATTAGTGTTTCCATGGACAATATCAAATATGTAAGTGCAGAAAGTATGTTAGAGTCAACACAGACTTCCACAGTTTCTCCTAATTTTAATGATAGGGTAGCGCAAAAGCCAATCCAAGACTCCAAGAAGGAATATACAGTACAGCAGGCTCTGTTTTGTACCTCTGGTGTTGTGAGTTCAATACCTGTGCCCTTAGCTGGAAGAGCCCTTTGTCAGCAACAGGTTTCCTCTGATGCTTACAAAGTGAAAGTATCCTCTGTTCCAAATACTGATGACAGTACAAAAGTATTCAAAGACTCCACTCATCCATTTTTCTCAAGCAGAATGAGAGAGGAGGAAGTTGCTTCTTTCAGAAATATTTATCTAACTTTGGATCATGGTCAAAGTACGGAAGGTACTCCATCCCTCTTCTGTAACCAGAATGATATCAAACTAACAAATAACAGATCTGGAATGAACAATAATTCAGAATTAACAAGTGGGTCAAAAGGCATTAATACTTTCTCTGGAACTATGGTAGATATGATAGTAAATGAAGCTTATGAAACCATAACCTCATCTAGAGTAACAAAAGCAGTAGAAGAGTATTCAGATTTTTTAACAAGAAAAGTAATAGATAAAAAACATTATGTGCAAGGTACTGTTGAAGACACCTCCAAGAGCATGTTTGCAGATCATTTGGCCAAGTATGTCATAAAACAATCTGTGGAAGAAAGTAAAAATGTGTTATGCAACACCAGTGAGAATTTAACATGTAATGTGAGCTCACAGACTTACAGAGATACCAGTCAAAAAGAACAATGTGTGATAAAGAAGCAAGAGGCTGAGAAACAAAATAATGTTTCTATAATTGTGGAACAACAACAATTGCCTTTGAATAATCCATGTAAATTTCTTACTCCAACTCATTCTGCTCAGTGTATTTTAGAATCTAAAGATTGTTGGCAAGAACAAAAAGGAAATAATTTTTCTTCAAAATCGCCACCGCCTTGTTCCACTGTGACTTTTGCTAAGCACGTTCTAGAGGAGTGTACTGACACAGGAAGCTGTTCAATAACATGCTTAAACAAGCCTTCCAAAAAAAGTGATACCCAGAAACTATCTGCAGGAGCTTTGAATTACAGGCAGACTGATTGTTTTGCGCTTGCAAATAGCTTGCCTGCTGAGATGTTTGGCAGTGAAGGTGCTTTGCAGATGGAAGAAAAATCAAGCCTGAAACATGAAAATACCTGTTTAATGCCTGACACGCCCCCACCAACTCCTCTAGTACCATGCCAAGGTAGTTCTGAAAGGAATCTAAGAAAACTGTCCAAGAAACTCAAGGGAGAATTAGCAAAGGAATTTGCGCCTGCAACACCACCTTCTACACCCTACAATCCATCCACTACTGATTTGTCTGAAACTGAACATGACTCTTTGGAAAATGAGGAATTTATGCTGAAACTCATGTGGTCGCTTTCTGAAGAAGTGGAAAGTAGTGAAGATGAAGATCATTCTGAAATGCCTGTTGAGAAAGGGGAGCATTCAGCAAAAACAATTCAATATGCAGATTGCCTAGCTAGCCGCATAATTTCAGTGGCGACTGAACTGGCTGCTTCCCATTTAGGTGGTAAAATAAATGAAAGAGAAGCTGGTAGGCAGGCTCAGTTAGGGATGCAAAAGAAAAGATGTAGATATACTGCATTTGTAAATATCCCAGAAGAGACATGTAATTCCTTGTGGAATTATGCAGGTGATATGGCAGGAAAAGTCATCAATGAGGCCAAGAAAGTAGTGAAATCAAGGCATTGCAAGCTGTTGAGGTTGAAGCGGGTTAACTGCCAGGTGGATTGCTTTTATGTGAGTAAAGGCGATAAAGATGGTAATTCAAAAGAATGGTGTGGTCCAGTACAGGACCAGTGGCTGGGGGAGAGAGATTCATCTGGGCTTCCTTTACCACAAGGTTCAGGCACGACAGGTTTGACTTCCAAGTACCCAAGCTGTGAAAGTGTGACTGACGAGTATGCAGATCACGTTATCCGCGTTCTGAAAAGAGAAGGAGGTAATGCTGAGCTCTTGGTAGATCAGTATGCCAGCAGACTTGCTTACAGGTCTATCAAATCAGGCTTACAGCAAGCTGCTAGAAAAACCAAATTCAGATACAGCAGAAAGACATTTCCTGGGCAAAATGCACAGGTAAATGGTAAGCTGGAGTTGATCAGAGCAGGGAATAAAGATGCAGTACAGCAAGTGAAAAGCAGCATACATCGCTGTGAAGGCCAAATGTTTGAGAGGAGCGTCTGCAGACAGAGAACGGAATGTACGGAGTTGTTACATTTTTCCAAATCCCTTGCCCACAGTATCACCTGTGATGTCAGGAAGAAACTGAAAATGTCGGGAGTGTGTTTGCCGAAGTCTCTTACAGATTCCTGTCTGTATAAAAAGACTGAATTTGATGAAGTCACAGGGGATCTCATTAAAACAAGGTTTTCTAGAACGTTTCTTCCTTTCTCCCCAGATCATAAACTCTATCATAGTACAGGTAATATAAATGAAAATGGCTACAGTGAAGGTATAATTCAAGCTATAGAACAATATGCTAGGAAAGTAGCAGATGATACTCTCGAAATGAGTTTAGAGTCAGCTGTTCTCCAAGTGGCTGAAAACAGAAAAAATGGGGATAAGCTCTCGCACACAGAGAAACTGTCTCCTTTTCCTGGAACTGTCTGTAGATGCTGCAGTATGAAGGAACATCGGCACTGTACAGAAAGTGTGTCCCATCATCTACCTGCACAAGGATCCTGCATTCCAGTGAGGCATTTTCTTCATTCTGGATTGGGTGGTGCCTGTCAAAATTCAAGAGTGTTTCAGCTCGATATTCCCAAAATTCACGTTGATATAGAACAGAGGACAGTGTTTTCTGACAAGGGAGCTACTGCAGCCGTAGAGAAAGCGGAAAGAGAGCTGAGTTACACAAGTCTGACGGCTGACAGTGGTATTGGACAAGATGGAGTCAGTTTTGCTGAAAGCCTTACTACTGAAATAATGACATCCGCTATGACTAATATTGGTCAGGCAGTTACCATAAGGTAATATTAACTTTCTCTTGTTGTTGCATTTTGTACCAGAAAAAGGATTGTTAAGACAAATATGTGCTCAGAAGGAATTTTAAGATATATTTTCTTAGAAAGATACACTTCATGTTCTGAATGTTTCCTTCTTTTTTGTTCTTCTGGTTATATTTAATTTACTCAGAACTAGGGAAAAAAAGCTTTCCATATGTGAGCTTGAAACCAAGGATACTGTGTATGTCAGCACATACGTTCCAGTAGGTGACTAATAAGTGGAACTTCTTGTTTCAACTTCAAAATAGTACCTACAGTTGTACATACTAGTCCTTACAGGTTTTGTTGATCTGTGGGCCCTGACAGAATCCAGATTTGTTCACTGTTCATACTTCCTCTTCAACATCTGATGGTGGTCAAATGAGCCATTGCTTTGTAGTATGAAGACTTTGTTTTTTTATTATGGCTGTGTTGGGATAATGTCTTTACTACTAGAAAAAAAAAAAAAGAACCTGTTACTTTAAGAAAAAGCAACTTACTAAACTACACTTTAGCTTATAAAATAGTAATACAATAACAAAGGAATTGACTTTGAAATTCTTGTGCATTTAGCAAAGAGTAACATACTGTTTCCATTATTAGGCCTATAAATAGGAAATATTTGCCGCAGTAAATCTGTGGCAAACAAATGTTTCCTTAAACTGATTGTGCTGTGATCAGAGTGAAATCTTTTCAGGTCCAAGAGCATTCCCCCTTTTTTTTTTTCATTTTGAAGTAATATTTATATTCCTACTACTTTTTTTTTTTTGAGGGGAATTCCTCATATTGGTTTGTTTCTCTGTTGTTTAGAAGGGCATGAACACTAAATTGATTTTTATATTTTCAGTGGTTAAAGGACACAGTGGGACTGAACTAAATTTTTCAAGGTTTGATATGAAACACATACATACTAAGAGCATAAAAGTGCTCTTGAGTATATTGTTGGTCTTTGCACAACAGGGTTGAGTCTTTACTTGATGTGTGAAAAAAGAACAAAGTCACGTGGTGATGTTTTTCTATACCTATGGTATCAAAGATGACACTTTTATTTAAAAAATCTAATTTATGCCAACTGCAAAATGCAGGGTTCAAAGAGATACTGTTTATTATTAAATTTGGGGCAAGGAAGGGTTATTAGAATTTTGCTGTCACAGAATTTATAAATGTTTCTTCTATTGTCATCCAGCGTGTGGTATGTAATGCATATGGTACTTGAGAGACTGCCTTGTGTGATGTAGACAGCTGGTGCAACTGTAAATAAAAATGAGAAAAATGACCTTTTTTATTACCCTGATGGGTTCCAGTTCAGGAACTGGAGCAAAGTGTTAGGAATGATGTGGTAAAGGTTGCCTTTTTAAATAGTGAATGTTACTGTGGCTGCTTGCTATGTGGGAGTAGGCTGATAATTTTTCTTGAACTTCCTACTGCTTCATATATACATATATATAGATAATCACAGTGTGCACATGAAAGTTAGTTCATAACTGCATGTTCTCATTTTGTAAGGTTTTTTGTTTTGTTGGTCTTTTTAATAAGGAATTCAACCTTCTTTAATTTTTCAAAGTGTCTTCTAAAGATTAGCTTCTATGGGGTATGGTTGCTTGATTGGTTTTTGGATAAAAAAATTAAACTTGCTTCCTGAGGGGAAAAATTATGTACAAGTCATGCATTGCTACAGTTTCTTGAAGGAGAAAAATGAATCTTTTTTTGCAGAAAACTTTCTAAAAAATGGAAGCCTAATATTTTAGTCACCAGTTTATACTTAAGCACTTTGCCCTCAGTAGCAGACCACTTAAGTGCTAGTACTGAAGGCAGGCCAGGGAAAATACCCAAACTGTTCTAGGGTGAGCAAGTTCAGAAATGGTAAGTCTTCTGCTTGACAGGTGTACCTTGATACACAGGCTGCAAGGCTACAGTGCCTTCTGTGCTTCATAGCAAATAATATTCCAAATTAGAGAATTCTTTGTACCACTCTCTTTGATTTCTAATGAAAGAATTCCAAATAGCAGTCTCTGATGTAAGCCTGTTGATGTTTCAGATTAATTTGGTTGCACCATTTCTTGTGTTCAGAATAGGGCACAAATTGAGGGATTCCCCACCTTTTCTTTTCCAATGGAATTTAATGTCTTTGGAACGGGG
The DNA here is from genome assembly GCA_039654755.1 of Calcarius lapponicus. NCBI lineage: Eukaryota > Metazoa > Chordata > Aves > Passeriformes > Fringillidae > Calcarius > Calcarius lapponicus. The sequence continues at coordinate 42,188,130 of CM077462.1, read as the reverse complement.
TTAAATTGCTGTGAATGAACTAAACACAGATCACCATGAAATGCAGTGATGTTTTTGTCTTAAATTTTTGTTTAGCTCTGTTGGAAGAGAAGGATTTCACTCTGTTGAATCTGTTGTTAGCCAGCAGATGAGTCTTAGTATTGGTGATGATAGCACTGGGAGTTGGTCCAATCTAAGTTTTGAAGATGAACATCCTGATGAGAGCAGCAGTTTTCTTCACCTAAGTGACAGGTAATTATAAAGATGTTAGTATAGTTAAACAGTTACCTTGACATCAAATGACTTGTCATCAAGTGGTATTTCTCCTGGGGTTTGGGGGAGAAGAGATTATTTTTTACTTCAACACACAATGACTTCTATATTAAAAATGGCTCTAATATAATGATTTTGTTTTCTTACAAAATGTTGTTGGCCATAAATGTTCATACTCTGTAAAATATATGGAGAGTGCGTTGTCATTGATGCCCGGGAATCACATCAAGTAAAACTGTACATACAAAATTTAAGTATTAGCAAAAGATGGAAGCATTTTAAAAACAGCTGCCCTGTGTAAAATACAGCTTGAGAATAGAGTTTATAAGTTGTGCTCTAAAATATTAAAACCTAATCCTTTAGAAAATATTTTCTATCAATTCATTTATTTTTTGATAAAAAGTAATAGCTTAATTTGCATGATGAGCTTTTAAAGCCATTTTTGTCTTTTTTGGGACTGGAATTTATAAGCTGCTCTAACTGACATTGGTGGAGTATTTATATACTGCCAACCATAGACTTGCAGGTGTGTAGTACTGGAACTTACCTGTTCAGGTTAGTAACTTTTTTACAGAGCTTCTCACTGTACTGTTCCTGGCTGATTGATAGCTAACAAAGATTAGAATAGCAGTTCTAAAATTTGCAATGTCTCTGCCTGTTTCCTGGGAGAATTATACTGAGAGCTGTGGCCTCAGCTTCTATATAAGGAATGTATGAAGAATAAACTTAGTTTTTTGTGATTGATATAAAAAAGTTCAGCATTTCTGTTGAAGAACAGCAGAAATGGGAGAGAGATTTTTTTTTCTTGAGCTAGTACTTCCATCATTGCTGAGATTAAAGAAAGTATGGGAGACATGCTTGCTTATGTAATATCCAACTAGGTTATTTGGTACCAATGTGAAACTACTCAGTTAAATGTTTGCAGTATTTTTCATGTTTTGCTTAATTAAATAATTTAATCAAACCGCTACTAAATTTATCACTCATGCACCTTAATAATTTTGTAAAAGAATGCATTAACTCAGAGTTATTTTAGTAAAACATCATCTCTTGAACAAGTGAAAATGATGATGAAAATCTGAGTATAAGGGAGAATATTCACTATGTTGGCAGTTACTCAATACAATATAGATTAGTTGATAAAGGGAAAAAGTATAAAAAAATTCTGGACCAGTAGTGCCTGTGTTGTATTTGTGATTTATCATTCCCAAAACAGATGTAAATGAAAAGAAGGTAATTTTTATAATTTGGAAGAAAATCTGTGGCTCATTAGAGGAGGAATTACCTGAGTTAGCAGTTACTCATAGAAGGGGAGGCATACTTTGGATAGTAAAGTGTTGATGGAGGAAATAGGCATGTGCAAATTGTTTAGCTGGTTTTACAGAACGAATTGTGGCTTGGTAACAGCACGTGTGTTCTTCTGTGTTGCTGAGCTATACCAGCAAGAATCTGGGGTTGTTGCCTTGTGTAAAAAAAGATAGCCAGGGGGATCTGGCTATTGTTACTGAATCTGTAACAAGCACAGATTCAGTAATAATAGCCTGTTGTGGTTTAACCCCAGCTGACAACTAAGCCCCACCCAGCCAGTCAGTCACTCCTGCCAAGGTGGGATGGGGGCAAGAATTAGAAGAGTGTAGGTGAGAACCCTCAAAAGACCGTTTAACAGGTAAAGCAAAAGTCAAGCACAAGCAAAGCAAAACAAGAAATTAATTCACTGCATCCTATGGGTGGCTCCATTAAGATGTAAAGTATTTAGAGAACTTGCTAGTTAGTTTTGCAAGGAAGAGTTTGTGTCTTGTGCTTTTCATGCCTAAATCTGGTGACTTAAATTTAGAATTAAAAAGTTCTTAAGCTTTCTCTCCAGTTGATTTGTAGGTATAAGCATAGGCATAGGCATAGACATAGGCTTTTCATCCAGCATCCAGATTGGGTTATAACTCAGAGCAGAAGCCTCTTGCTTTTCTTGTTATTCTTCTGCTGGCTCATGTTGAAGAGCTGCATGAACCATTACAGAGGCATTATAATGCCTTTGTCTGTTTATTGCTTGTTTTGTGGTTACAGGAGTTTATTTTAAAGACTGCTAATTTGGCTGGTAATTAGGAAAAGGTCTCATCCCTTTCTCATACCTCACTGCAATCATATGGTTCAATATATATGATTATTTCAGACCAAGATTGACCTCTGTAAAGTGCATTGTCTCTTACCTAATCAGAACAGTAGTGTGCAGAGATTGCTCTGTCAGATTACAAATTCTTTATCCTTTAGTCTGCGGACCAGCGCAGCTTTTACTTCTATTTTTGTTTTGCATTTGTAACTTCCAGTGAAAGAGGCACTGTGAGTGTAAAGTATTGCTACCAATACGCTATATTAAATTTTTTTTATACCTGTAATTTAATTACTTAAAGCCAAATTTAATATTTTGTGTAAAGTGTAATAGTCTCGCACAGTAGCTCAAGAAATGCTTTTTAGACCAGCTTTGCATTCTCTGCAAATTGTTTTTTTCAGAAGCTTTTGCTCTTTAATTTTCTTTTTTCTTATTAGCATAACAAGAGAACTCTTTGAATTTTCTTTGGACATGTAGTCTAAATAAGCAGTAATGTACTGAATAAGGCACTTGAAACTTCTTAAACTTTTTTCATGTTATTTGAGTGTGTTTATATTGTAGACCTGCTAACCTGCTGTTCACTGTTTTGAAATTGGGATTCAAGCAGGCATGCTGGAGAGCAAGAGACACTGATAGGTGATAATGTTACTGGCAAACACTTGAAAGAGATCAGTGTCTGTCTCTAGAAATGTTTACTTCCCCCATTCTGCTGTTTGCCATGAGTGGAAATGGCCTTCAGGAGTCATATAAAACTTAGGTGGAGAAAGCATCTTCCTGCAGCAGTTCTTCTTTGCAGTTACTCTGCAGCTTCTCATGCCATCTCTAGTAGGCAGTCTGCTTTCTTGAAGAATGCTGGATATTTGGAACTCCTGTTCTTGGAAGGCTTCCAGACATCCTCTGGGGGTGGTATGAAGTGGGGGAATGAGATTTAATCATATGAGTTACTCAGTGTTGTACATATTGACAGGCTTAACAAACTGTGCTATTTATAATGACTGAAATTAGTGAGTCTAAGAACACGCTCAGTTTTTTCAGTTCCTCGCATTGGGTTGAATGTAGTCATAGAATAAGTGCAGAATTTTTGTGAACTGTGAGTGAAGTAATCTCTTCAGTATTGTTATCATAGATTTAAAAACCTCCTTTTTTTTAAAAGATCAACTTACAGAACAATATTAAAAATGAAAAAAACCAATTCTTTACTCTAGGAATTCCTTCTCATCAGGTTGTTGGAGATCGTTACTGGATTTCTGGAGTGAGATGGAAGGATTTAATATGTGAAGTTGTCTTCACAATGCATAATTTTATTAAATGTTAGCTGCTCCTTAAGCAAATAATACAGATGTAATCTATTTTCTCATTAGTAATCCTTTTGAAATTGTTAGCTTTTAGAAATAACAAGCGATGTGCTTAGACCTGAGGACAGAATTCCTGCTAGTACTGATCCGAAAAATTAATGAGTACAAATTAATACTTTCACCAGTGTACTGAAACCTGCTAGTTTTGCATTATTGTGCACGTTGCTGCTCTGGATAACACTGAGAGTCATGTTTGTTCCAGTAAACCTAGAAAGTTTCAGTGCTCTTGCGTTAAATGTCTTGACAAAAGAGTTGTAAGGAAAATGAAGGTTCTAGTTTGAGCTATTGTTCTTTTCTAGTTCAGCTGTCTTTTCTTCTTCTTCTGGCAGTAATGGTAACAGCAGTAGCTGGAGCAGTCTTGGTTTAGAAGGGGATATGTATGAGGAGAATTTATCCTTTCCAACATCAGACAGGTTGGTTGAGCTGAGAAATATAAACCAGATGGGTTCCTCATAATTAATGCATGAAATCATCATTTTTGAAAATAAAAATACGGTACATTTTCTATGCTGATACATTATTCACACTCTTCTCACTTAATCACAATATGATTTTTTCATTAATTAATCCACCCTGAATGATTAAATTTTTCTGTGCTAAAACTGATTAATGTATTTTGCTTGCAAAAGGGTCCCTTTTTTGCATGTTCTTGCCTGCAGTTTTATAAGTCTTTAGATTTACTTTTTTTTTATGCAGACTAAAGCTTGCTTCCTACAGGATTTCTGGGTTTTTTTCCCTTTAGCTTGTGTAAACTTTCAGAATTGCATAGTAATTGGTTTTTATAGACCACTTAGGCTTACCTATAGCTATTCATATCTGTGACATAAGGTGGCTGAACCTTTTCACATATGAAGCAAAACTATTAAAATCAATAAGTAGCACCTTTAACACCCTTCTCATTTCTCTCTTCTCCCTTCTTTTCCTAAGAGAAAAAGGAACGTTGATGATAAGTCTGTTTACAACATGAAATGGTGTGAGAAGCAAAGCTGCTTTTCATGATCACTCCTTAATTCTTTTATTATTTTCTTGTTGTTTAACCTTCATTACAGTCTTAGAATTTACTGTATTTTCTGCATATATTGGATTGTATTCATATTTTTGTTTTCTTAATTAAAATGCAGTGATGGAGCAGAAGATAGAGATGAAGATTCTAAGGATGCTGTAGAAGGTAATGTAAGTTCCTGCATATACTACTGTTCTTGTCCTGTGCACTGTACATTAATTTTTTGCTAATTCTTTGCCTTTGTAGTCTGCAAAACAAGGTGACGACTCTATTATCCCTATTCATCATACTGGATGTCAGTCAAGCGTCAGAATTTCGATTAATGCCCTACATAATCCTCTTAATACACTGAAATTTGCAGCCTTTGGAAAGTGCTAGTTACTTACCGATGCTTACATAAATTTAATAACATAATGTAGGGAACTTTGATCAGCTTGTTGAAAGTGTGAACTGCAGAGCTTAACTTTTTAAAAAAATATTTGTTAAGGAGCCATGGCAATGCATCCACATGGCTGCCTTCAAAATGCTGAAGAGGTTACTCAAACTGGGCACATTAATCTTGGGAGCGAGTCATGAAAAACAATAAAAATCTTGGATTTGATGCATTTGCTATTTTGTCTTTCTTCTTAGTGAAGAATAACATAAGGTCTATCCAGAATCTTTTTACAACTTTGTGGTTTGTTAGAAGATCTCTGTGGTCTGGATCCAGTGTGATTGATGCACCAAAGTTTGTTAACTGAAATGAGAACAGCCAATACAAAGTGTGTGAAGATGGTTTTAAGATGAGCTGATGTTGTAACAGAGCTCTTCTTTGTGTTGGGTGTGTTCTGAAGATAAAATAAGTGTTTCCAGGAACCTCTGCTACTTCCTTACAGAGGATATTCTGCCTTGTTGCACATCTTCAAGAAGTCTTAGTGTAAGCAGAAAGATGTGTGGGGTTTTGGTTGGTTTGGAGGTTTTTTCCCTCTTTTTAAGCACCTGGAAAATGTATATAAGTAACCAACATCTCTTAATTGTAATAAATGAGATGTGACTCTAAAGATATAAGAAAATAAAGCTATATAAGCTATATAATGAGTATTTTTCCTTAGAATAATTGTTACTAAAATATTTTCTACTCTGTAGGTTTTCATTTGCTTTCTTTTGGTCTCAACTTTAGAAGTTCTGGCATCTCAAAATACTCAAATTGCTCAATTAGGATAGTAATGGGATTTTTTCTTTACATAGTTTAGGTGTCACCTACTGTCTGTAGTGCAACAGACTGCTCTATACTGTATTAAGGATTTTCTAGTGAAATTTTTCCCGTGTAAGTTCCTCACCTTCTCACTATTGTTTTGAAAAGGCTCTTTCTGTTGTGTAATTGTAGGACTCTTTTAGGTAGACTCTTTTAGGTAGTGTGTTAGGTAGAACACTTTGTACCTGGTCTTGTACATTTCAAAGTTCTGTTTATGTCATATCTGGAAATGTCTGGCTTTTTCTAAGCTGACTGTGCCTTGGTCACCAAAGAATTTGAATCAAAGACTTATTATCAAATGTACATCTATTTTATACAACAAAAAAATGTACCAGAATTTCCCAGCAGCGTTACCACAATGCTTTCCACCCACAGTCATAATTTTTTAAAAAATTGTTCTTTCTCCTATAAAGAAATTAAATTTTGGGGCTCCTAGACAAATAATCTGTTATTCACTGAAAGCACTGTTGGGCAGTTGTGCTAGTTAATTTTCTCTTGCTTTTACTTCTGGGGGAATCTGTCTCAACTTGCTTGACTTTGCCACTTGGGAATGAATACCTCATGTATCTCAATTTTCATAACCTTAGTTGGAAGAGCATAGAGGTTGAGCTAAACTCAACATGAATAAATGTTTTTCTTGCTGATATATTCCATGTTTCTAGAGTCAAGCTCAGTAGTCTGGAAGCAGTGACTCCAGCTTGGAGAGAACTACACGCGTGCCTAGTTTTTTCTGGGAGTGTGACAAAGGATCTGTGTGGTAGCTGGATATAGAAACTCAGCTTGGGAACAGAAGTTGACAATACTGTAGTTCCTAAGTGTTATTACCACAACTACTGTTCCGTTGCTGTACAAATTTTAGGAACTTATACTGTAAAAGAAATGTTGAAAAACTGGGTATGCCTTAGTAAAACCAGCGGTATATTTTGGAAAAGTTCAAGAGGCAGTCTACTCAGTGCAGGAAAGAATTCAGAAATACACACTTCTTAAAATGAGTTAGATGAAGGCATAGCAAAAAACAGCAGCTGAAATGGAAGGAGCTGATGGACCATGTGAGAGCCATTGCTGTTCAATGAACAGCAATGAAAGTCTATACTAAATTTCTTGTCATTTGGAATATACATTATAGTTTAGGTGTCTTTTAATATGCAGCTATGTTTGCGCACAGTTGTAAATGGGATAAACAATACTTCCTAATGGGAAAGTTCTAAAACACTTGTGCCAATCTAATTTTTCCTTTCATATTATCTGTGTACACTAAATTGAGGTTTTTTTAAGATAATGCAGTCTATAAACAGTGAACTACAGAGATCTTTTTGAAGCAATTTGAAGCTATAGATTTGCTTATTTTATATTTAATGTTAGGTTTGGAGCAAGTGCGAAAGACTTTATCAGTAATGAATATTGATCTGGAACCAAATCTAGTGGACCCACAGCTCAGAGCAGCTCTCCAGTGGCTGGCAGCTTCTGAAACAGAAGTGTCTGACCTTCACTTCCGCGACACTGCTGCAAGGGAATTCGTCTTTGTAAGTACTCGGGCTCGATGGGCGGTGGGAAAGGGGAAGGATTTCCTTGGCTTCCATTTGCTGGGATTTTCCAGCTGCTATTACTTCATTTGCTGTTCACTGCTGAGGAAAATCATTATTTAAACCCTGAGAGGTCAAAGTGGAACAGCATGTTTCGCCTGTGTATATACCGTACATAAACCAGTATTCATCAAAGCTGATTTTTTCACTTCTCTACTTATGAGTGTTTTACTCCAGAAAGGATGCAATTACAGATTCCTGTTTGGTGAAAATTATATTTCTTCAAGCGTTTTTTACTTAGTATTTAATTGTTTATAAATTGAATCTTTACAAGAGCTTGGTCATGCAATTTTTTTTCTAACTTAATGTGTTATGCTTAGGGTTGTTTTGTTTTGTGGAGGTTTTTTGTTTGTTTATGTTTTGTTGGGGTTTTTTCATAGCAGAGATGCTTTTTCTTGTGAGAAAGAAGTTTAGTTTTGAAGTAAATATTATGTCTTTATTCTGTAAGCTACTAAAACCAAAACTACTAAAAAGAACTCTCAATAAGATTGTTTTATTCTTAGGTGCCTTTACTTTTTGTTCTAATTAATCAAACTTTATTAATCAAATTTTCAAAGAACTGGACGTTAGCAATTTGTCTGTCTTTGGAAAGGCTCAGTATTTTGGTATGCATGCTGTCCTGAGTATTTCCATCAGAAACACATGAGAGAAACTTACTATTCCAATAAAATCATAAAACCTATTCTTTCATGGCTGCACACCAAACTACACATGATAATCTGGATTTTCTTATATTAAACTTATATTTTTTAATCAATCAAGAAATTACTTTAACATTACCTTGTTATGGAAAGGCTAACTAAATGGGATACATAGGAATTGTCTCTAATGATGAGATTCTAGGAATAATAATTATAAAATATTTGTATTTTGTGACCCGATAATGTGAAAAAATGCTAACGTGATGCCATTAATAGCATTTTAACAATTTAGATCTTGGCAAAAATGACTTACTGTACTTACCAATATATTAAGGAAGAAAAAGCTTGCTCTCAGTTCTGAAATTTAGTATTGACTCTTCAGCTTGGGGCTTTCCAAAGCTTACATCATCATGTCAGGAGAAAAGTGGAGTTACTGGGAGGTAAAGGTTAGTATGACAAAACAGACTCCCAGAGCTGGATTGGATGTGTGCACTGATGGTGCTTAGTTACTGGAGACTTGTGGTAAAAATGTGAAAGGTGCCTAGAGGCCAGTCCAGATCGTACCTAGTCTGCATTCTCCTAAGAGAGGCTCCTGCCTTCCTCACACACAAAGAGAATGCTAGTTTTGGAGTGTTTTTCTGCCTATGTAACTGTGTGGAATGTGTATTTGATTTTGAGAGTAGGAAGTTTTGCATTCTTTTTTGAAATAAGTTTGGAAACGTTTTGGCATATAGAAATATATGCCCTATGCTCCTTTTCTGGAGCTTGGTATGTTTGATTGAGAATTATTTCAATAATATATTTGGCTGTACATTAGTTCTGACAGAGAGGACTTTGTGCTTCTGTAAACTGGAAGGCAGTTTGAGAATACTTTTTTCCATTTTTGTGCTATTTGAAATTATTTGGTTTAGTCCTTATATTAATATGTTTCTTCATTGTTACCATTTATAAGTGCCTTAAGACAAAGAATAAAATAAATCACTTTTTCTGTTCTCACATGCTTGGCTGAGCATTCTCTGGAGATTTTTGAAGGTTTTGTGAACGAGTCAGGGTTAGGGATAACAGTCATTCTGACCTCATAAATTTTTTTGCCTTCTCATGAAGATCTGTTCATCTGTTTCAAGCTTGTTGCAAATACTCAGGTAGAACAGTGGTAGGACCCACAAGTGTTAATAATAATTTGTTTTCTGTGTACCCGAGACACGTATATCTAACAATATAATATGAAAGACACAAAAGAGATGGCAGGCGCCTCTTTTTAAATTCTTCCATGAATCTCTCATCCTTTGGCTAGCTCTGAGTAAAGAGACTACAGAGCTGTGGTGCTGAGATTTGAGCCAATGTTCCAGGACACACAGCAAAGATATTATTAGCTGGCTGTGTATCTGACCACAACTCCAGCTCCCTTAATAAGAGGACATTAATAAGAGAAGAGCACTTTGGAAAATAGCAGTGCCTATTATGTGTGCCCTCTTAAAAAATGATAATATTTTTCTACTTGACACTTTAGTTTTAAATTGATACTGAGTTGACACCTGAAGGTAAGACCTTCTGCCAGGCAGTAGTCATGCAGTCCTGAAAATGCTACAGAAGTTAATTGTTTCAGTTAGTTTTATAGATTATTCTTAGTTGTTCAGATGCAGTTATGTTAAAATAAATTGAAATTTTGTTTCCCTCCTTGGAGGCAGAGAATGATTACCTGTTTTTTATTCCATCCCACTTCCCAATGGGAATGTTCTCCGTTCCGGTCGGAATTCGATGGGAAGCAGTCGTTCCCGGCTCCTGCAGAGCCGAGCGCGGCCCTGCAGAGGGCGCTGCAGCCCAGCAGGAGCCGCGGCCGCGCTGCTCTCCCGCGGCAGCCGCGGGGCTGCGGCATCTCCCGGGGACCCTCTGGAGTCACCCAGCCCGGCTTGTGGGCAACCCGCCGGGCCTTAGGGCTCGTCGGAAACAGCCATTTGTTCTATAAGCAGTGGGTGAGTCCTGGAAGGGAGCAAAGGCTTGTGTTAGCTGATCGCAGCAGGGTAACGAGCCGCCGATGCCATGTGGCTGCAGAAGGGCTCCGAGCGTGTACCAGGCAGGGTATTGCTTGCCGCGCCTGGGTATGAGCTCTTACTTAAGGGCGCTTGTTATGATCAGCAAGGCAGAAAGACGTTAAATACCTATGTATGGAACAAAGTACATTTGTTAGGAGGATAACAAGAAACCAGTAAATTAGAATAGATAGTTCTTGACTTCTGTGAGATGCCTGACAATGTGGATATGCAAGTGCCTGGATTAAAAAATCATATATAAACCATTTTTAATGAGACCTTACCTACTGTTTTAAGAGTCCTATTTTGAGTAAACTCTATTATTTCACTTGTCTGGCAGTAAGAAACAGATTGGTCATCTAAAGAAATAGTGAGATTAAACATAAAATTAAAATTTAGGTGCCAGTTCTGTGGTTTTACCATAGTGGAAAACTTATTTGGACCGAAGTTTTATGTTTTATTTGCTGAAGTAGGTATTTGGACATTAGCCACACTTTCCTCTGGCAGAGGAAAGAAAAATGACCATTCTTTTATAAACCAACAAACATCATTTACAAAATTGCATGTTGTAGAGTGTAAAACTCCTACTTCCTGTGCTCTGCTTTAAAATTCACAGAAATAACTAAAGATTTCAGTCTCTTCTTATATAGAAAAGATGTCCTTAATTTCCACTGCGAAAAGTTTCCAGTGTTCAGAATAAATTATGCTCAGGATTAGAGAGGATTTTTTGCTTGTTTAAATTAATGTTTTTCTCAAGAAGTTAATTGTTTGATACATGTTTTTATGCCCATGTTCTTTCTGTCAGTCCTATCACCTGCCTTGTTGCAGTTAGAACATCAGCTAGGTAAAGAAGCAGGGAAAGATCGTCCTCCTTTTTATTTTTTTTAGAGCTTTATATTGCAATCTGACAGGTCTCACAGTAGAAACTATGTGAATTTTTAATTTTGTAGCTGTGAAAAAAACATTTCCCTGAACACTGTGTATTACTTTTTTTAAACTTAATATATGGCATCTCTTGGTAGGGACTATAAAAGGGGTTAAAAATTTACAGCTCCAAAGAATAAGTGAGGTGTCTAAACTGTGTTTACAAAATTCAGCATTGACAGGTGTCCAGAAAGCTACAGAGAATACTTTGTTTGTGCGGGTGTTTGTTTATTTTTTTAAACTAAAAATTGTTAGGTTTTTACTCCTGGGCAAGCTGTCAAATTAATTCTTTCCTTAGGGTAGGCTTTTTTACACATATAGCTGAGCTTGACACATCAGCAATGGAAGATTTCTTCCTTTGGATCCTGGGGGAAAAGAAATGTTTTCAACTACACTGATCTCCGCTCCTGAGTGGTAGTTTAACTTAATCATCACCTTTTCCTCCTCCCCAAGATGTTATAATTTCCCAACTCTGAACAAACTGTTTTCATTGAGGGTAGTGTCTGTGCCACCCCAACCACACTATATGTTGTGAAAGGAAAATCCACATCCTTTTATTAAGACAGAGTTTTGTCTTTTTATACATGCATTATTGGCATGGGAGGGGTGGCAAATGTCTTAATCTTGTGTTCAGAATTTCCTGTTTTCTGCAGTCTTGATGAGCCACAGTCCTCATACCTGTGGCACCACATAATTTGAAAATGGTGCTCCCTCCAGAAGAAAGTTTTGTGAAGACTGCCCTAAAGAAAAGTGCTTGATTCTTGCGGAAGTTTTTGTTTTTATAGATGTGGGAATAATGATTAACTCATTACAACTGCTCTCTTATGACCTAATGTTTCAAGAATAACTTCTGTAACTTAATCAGGATGTACTAGTCACAATATTTTGTGTTCCCCTGTTTCCCCTTTAGCTTTCTAGAAGACTGAGAGAAAGAGATTGGAAAGTTGGAGATCTCTTGCAAGCAGTGCTGAAATATTGTGAAATGATAGAGATGGCGTCTGATGGAGAGCAAGCTCTGAGTAAATCTCTGGTCAGTTGGCTTCTGGAAAATGTCTGAAAAATCCAAAGATATGACACTCTTCACTTCATTCCCCTTCTGAAAGGAGATAGAAGGAACGCAGATGTGTAAACTAAAATTCAGCTAGTGAATGTTTAAGTAATAGTCAGCGTTAAAAGACTTTGAGGTGAAAGTCAAAATAGCTGTGCTGTGCTTTGTGATACTGTGCACATGGTATGTTTATTCAGTCCATAATCGGTGTTGTCCACCCACGCATAAATTGTATTTACTGCTGTGTTCATACCACTGACATATTTATGAACAACCCTTGTCTATGATCATAGTCCACAGGAGACAGTCTCAGACATGATATTCAGGATTTCCCTTGTGCCAGGATAGCTCTTTCTCCCACTCCTATGTGTACTATATTCACACCAGGACTAAGAGCACTGATTCAGCAACAATCTGCTCTGGAATACCTTGCTGCAAACAGTGGAAGAAATATTCATTTTGGCCAGGTGTTACATGCCCAAGAGCAGCATTGTCAGGAAGAAAATTGTGACCTGCCCAAGCAGCCCCTTAATACAGCCTGGATTCATAGCCACCTTTATCAGTTTTAAATTTATGTGAAGATGGGATAGTCTGCTCTGAAATTGCTGAGGTGCAAGTGCATGAATTTGTTGACTCCTGTAGAGCTGGTAGCTTCTGGTAGAAGGGCAGAGTGAGAAGTTGAGCATAATTTCGTATGTAATTCTTTAGCAAGGTTTCCTGAAGCTTGCCAGTCAGATTTAAATTTTTTACTGAGGCTTTTTGTATGCAGATACTTCTGTGACACTAGTTCTGTGTCAAAAGAATTTGTACATTAGTCTCTCACACAGATGTATTAAAAGTAGAAGATAGAAATTTCTGAGGATTTTGGCCATCTTTTTGAATAGTTTTAATTCCTTTCCAAGAGCCACATATGAATTTTCTTTTTATGAATAAAGACAGTTTTGTTACTCAGTGAGCATGGATGTGTTTAGCAAAGAAAGCTAATAAAAACTTAAAGGGGAAATTTCTTGCAAATTGATTTTTCATTTTTGTTAACTACCTTCACTGAATTTTTTTAAAGGCACTTTTAATTGAATATTTTTAGCAGTCTTGTCAGGTTTCTCACCAATGCTGCTGATTTGCCTTTCTGTCTGAAGGGAAATCTGAACCTTCACTTAGCCTGTGGTTTGAAAATGTTTTTTGGGATTTGTTTTTTTATATATCCTTTCAGAGAAAAAGGCACGTGCTGGTGATTACCAGGTTGCCACCTAAAACTTGGCAAATAATCATAGAGCATTACTGATTTTAGATGAACAAAAAAACCTTAATAGCTTTTTCACAGAAAAATACACTGTCGTTATGGTGCACAGTTTTGTGATCCCAAATAAGGAGAGATATGTTCTCCAAATCTATTCCTGATTTTTAATGGCATATGTACAATTCTGATTACTCCTACCCCATGAATTGCTATGAAGTGTCACACTGGTAAACTCAAGAGCACTCTTCTTGCAGTGTCTTTGTGTTTCAGGAAAGCATGCCACTGGGCTCTTTGCAGAGGCATGGTTGGTTTTAGTCCTCTTTTGTCATCTGGATTTCTGCCTTGGATCTCACAAAGTTCACCTTTCTCACAGAGCCAAAGATTTTTCATGTTTTTGTATATGCACATACATGTGTTCACACATGTGAATGCACACACGTTTGTTTATCTGTGTGTGTTTGCCATCTCACCGCTGTGAACTCCTGAGGCAAACTTCTGCCACTAAATTAAAATTCTGTTATGCTCAGTTTATTTCCTCACCTCATATATCATTTCACTGATTGGAAAGTCAATGTATGTGGCAAAAAGACCAAAAGCCACTTCAAGGTCTTTTGTATTGTTATAGGTAATATTATCCAGGCATCAAGATTTCTTTTTCTCCAGAGACCAAAGCATGGCAGGGGAAGTTATTTAATCCCTATATTTGGAAGATAGTTCTAGAAGCAAATATTTTTTTAAGAATTGTACAAAGGTTGTCTGGATTTTTTCTTCCTCTCCCAAAACCCCTGTATTCTCCCCCCCCCCCCCCTTTTTTTTCTTTTTAAGGTTGATTTTCAGTATTGTTTTAGACAAAAATTTGAAATAATTCCCTGGGTATAACACCTCTCACTTAACATAGCAAAAATATACTTGTACAAACTTACCTATAAAATTGAAATGTCAAGAAAATAAAATGTTAAAAGCAGTGCCTCATAACTAAATTTTTCTCACCAAGTGGAATTTCAGGACATGAGGATACAGTACAGTATAATAAGGTGTTTCTGTACAGTGAGGAAGATCTTGAAGGTATTCCAAATGTACAAAACCATACATTTGAAAAGCCTACAACACAACCAACAAAAAACACTGCAGGAACAGTCATTTTTTAAACTCATTTATTCAAAATGATGGATTTTGTAAACTTGGTGATGTGCTTTTTCATTTCATTTACTTTGTTGGAGAAAGGAAGAAGATCGCACCATTCACAAAGCTTACAACTATTCACAAAGTTACATGGACAACAGTTGCACTGAAAAATATTTTTATAAATGGAATCTTGTTTCCGGACTGGATCAAATACTGATATTGATTGGTGTTACATTAAGGAAGAAATGGTTTTATTATCCTCTGAGGAAAGTAGCATAGTTTCCAAATTTTCATGGGAAAAATGGTAAAAATACTTCATTTTTACGGAAACCAAGCTAAAAAACCAAACCCGTTTTCTACACGAATTGTTTTAAATTTGTTTGGAATGACTTGACTTTCCTCTTTCTGTATAAAGTTAAAAAGCATTACTCTAGCCTGGCAAAATTATTACAATTGAATAATTTTAATAATCTTTGAAAACCATACTGTGACTGTATCTAACTGGTGCTGTCTGCCATATTAGTGAGAAAGCTGTTCCTTGCTAATGCAAGTCTTAAATTACGCTTTTACTGAGTTTGTTTAAAACTCCTGACCACAAGTACAGAAACGTAAGTGAAAACTCTAGAAACATGAAGGGCCACATTCTGGTCCCTTTAAAGCATACAACTCTGCTTTATAAACAAACATAATAAGGTAGAGTTTGTTTTATCTTGCATTTTTTTCTGTATGGGAAACCCTGGTAATTTAATTTTTATGTTGAGGAAAATATATACTCGGATGTTATTGTTTCAGAAATCACCCAGACACTTCATAAATACATTTGGTGTTCTGAAAAATGGAAGTGTTTTGATGTTTTGTAAGATTCTGTAGAAAAAGCACTTTGAGAAACAGTCCCTCTGTAAAGCAAGTTAGCAGTGGCCGTGCTTAAAACCTAGTTTAAGCATTCAGAATGGGGTGCATAAATAATACGAAGTATGCATAAAGCCTTAAAATAAAAACAGAACAAAACTCAAACCCATATTCTAAAATTAAAGAGGATTTGCTGTCTCAAAACAAGGATGTGAAAAGGCAGCTCAGATGATGTATGTGAATGCAATTTTTGTAGTATCTTTGTTCTCGAGTGTTAGGAGATTGTGTAAACTTTTTGGAGAAAAGCCAACCAAAACCCCAAAACCCAGAAACCCACATTCCGAGACTAATTAGGTCTCTCAAAAATGGTATCAGATTTTAAGTGTTACATTTTCTAATGTAGCTTTGTCTGGGACCTTTTCTACGAAGAGAGACAAATTGTTGGAGATGGGAACACAGTGAGTAGTAAACACCAGCGCAAACCCCTGTAGTTCTAGACAGTCAGTTTGCAAAGAAAAATACAAGATTCAGGAATGATTTGTATTGTAAGAAAT
Source organism: Calcarius lapponicus (assembly GCA_039654755.1). Taxonomy (NCBI): domain Eukaryota; kingdom Metazoa; phylum Chordata; class Aves; order Passeriformes; family Fringillidae; genus Calcarius; species Calcarius lapponicus. The sequence continues at coordinate 42,172,191 of CM077462.1, read as the reverse complement.
TTGGCTTTTCAGCAAGAGCCACTACTGTCAAGCATTCACTGTACCTGAGCTCTGAAGAGGCAGGTACAGAGCCCAGCCACTGTAGTCACTTTATTTTGTATCATCTTTGTACATTCCTGTTGTATAGCTGGTGTTGTAGTTTTAAAGGGCCTTTGTTCTAATGTCTGAACAGTATTTAATAATAAAATTTATTATAATTTGCTGGAACTGCTGCTTATTTGTGCAGTGTTACGGTAATTCACAGCCCAGTTAGTGATGCAATTGTATACCAAAAGCAGTTTGAGTAACTAAATGTTTATGTAACTGTACTCAATGAATATGAAGGTCTTGTACTGTATAATGGTGACAAGTTTTACCATTTTAGTAACGTAACTATATTCAGTTTTCAGATTATGAACTCCAGGTTGCACTAAATTCATCCTTGTTTTAGCAGTGGCTTAAAATAAAACACATTTCACTGGCTTCGAGAGTGCTGTCGTTTCTTGTAAATTCATGGAATATTACTTTTCAGTAAACACGGCTAACCGGTGGCTGTGTGAGGAAGGGTGTAGTAAGCAGTGCATCAGTAGATGGCATACTTCTTACAGAGTTAAATTAGTCCTGCAAGGGGTGAGGACCCTGCTTTACTGTCTTTGGGTTGAAAGGTGAGCCCACAGTTCCACTGACATGCAGTGAAGTGTCACATGGGCTCTACTCACAGCACAAGGGGCATGTAAGAACCAGTCAGCTCCATTTTGCCTGGAAGCTGGGTTAGTAAGGTTGCCTTGGTATTTCTGTGTGGACTGAGGTTGCTTTTTCCAGTATTTGGGAAACTAGCTTAGAACTCAGCTTTAGTCTTCGGGACAAATCCAAGAATACTCTGCTAGTGAAAATGTATGAAGCAGGACATTTCACAGGTTTCTTTGCTATCCTCAAGTGTTTTGGAATCTTGTGAAATCTCCCAAACAGCATTGTCAAGTACCCTAAAATAGTAATGCTGAGCAGAGATGATGTGCACAGGACCATTTCTAAGGTTTAGAAGTACTGCTGTTGCAGGTAGCTGTCTTTTGATGTATAAATTGTGAGTATTATTCTCAGCTGGGTTTCATTTCAAGAATTAGGAATTTTTTGCTGAAGTTACATTAAAACCAGTAAGCGTGAGTAACTCTCCTTGATTATTTTTGCAATGGTTGTTTAAAGGAGGTTTCTTTAGTATTTTGAGATTGCTTCCAAAAGGAGCATTCTTGTGTTTCATTACCATATCTGTTTCAAAGATTTTTTGTTTGGGTAATGCCTCATGGTCAATCACATGGAAAATAAATGTTAACTGAAGCAAGTAAATAACTTACTCTTCAAATACTGTATGTTCAAAAAAAGGCAGCAGTGAGTTGGAAACAAGGAAAAGATTTTCATAAAGGGAAAGAAGATATTCATGTGGAAGATAAATCTGAGCTTTTTTCTTCCTGCCCTGGACTTTATTTTTCTTTCATTCAGCAGTCTGGTTCTGGCTGGCTTCATTCAACCACAGAACAGTATCCATGCACTTTGTTTAACCTTGGTGTATTAAATTGAGAGTTAAGTCTCCAGCTAGTCCATAGTCTTCGCCCAACATGTGTGCTACTCCATCTCTTGCTGCTGTTGGTCAGACCTTCCTCTCAGTCCCTAGGCTGAGCCTCTGGTGTGACTGAATTCCATGCTGGCTGTTGCTCTGAGCCTCCGATTGGAAGGTGGCTACGGAAAGTGAGTCATGCCAAGGCTGCAGAAATGTACGCAGATCACTGACCTTACTGGTTATTGAGCACCATATTAATCAAATGCTGTCTCTTTCCCCTGCTGTTGAGGCAAACCATGAAGAAACGTGTGACTGCTAGGGGCAAGGGAACCAACAGTGACAAGCATGAGGCCATGTCTGTGGTCAGGGTACTGGCTATCTAGTCTGTGACCACACAGCACCTTTCCAAATAAATGGCAAAAACTGAAATTAGGACCTTTATGTAGTCAGAACATATAGTGTGCATTGGCTTTATCCCTCTGAAAATTGCTGCTGCTTGTAGGACTGTGAGGGAGCTTTGTGTGCATTTACTTGGGTAGGTTTGTTTGTTTTTAAGAAAGGGCAAAAGAGAGCACTTGTGCAACTCATTTGACTTAGGATTTTGAAATTCCAGTGCTTCAACCAGGAATCAGATGAATATTGAGAAAATAAAGTGTGTGATAATGTGGTACTTCTTTCTGCTATTTGCCCCTGTAGCCCACTCAATTCCAATCTCTTATTTTGTACAGCCTCCACCTCATTTGACTTCTAAGTTAAATCAGAGGCTTTTCCTACACTTTCCTTGTGGCTGTTGCTGGTTTCTACCTTTTTTCTGTCCCTTGTCAACTCTTGTAGTGCAGCTGTCATCTTCAGCTTCTCTTTTGATCCTTCTCTGTTGTCCTGATGTGACTTCTGGCCTTCTTATTCTTGTCTGGTGGAAGTGGTTAAAAACCAGCAAGAGGAGTCTTAGCTGTGAGGCTATGGAACAAGGCTTGCCTACCAGAAATCATCAAGCAGTGAAGAAGAGCTAAACTTGCTTTTGGCTGAGTTTTTCACTCCTGTAGGAAAGTAATCTGTGGTTGCTTTGGTTTGGAACCCAGTTTACTGCTTGCAAAACCCTTGGATTTTATGCTGATCTAAAAGCAACTTTTAAGTTGATACTGAAGTATAATGTAACTCAAACATACTCCATAATTCGTGCTGCTGTATGTGCAGTGTGCTGCTGGTCGGCTTCCAGACACAGGGCAGAGCTCAGTCCTTTGGAAAGCTGGCAAAATCCCAGTTGTCTCACCCAGCTGCATCAGGTCTCAATTTAGATAAACAGTAACCTTTAATAGCAAATAGCCAAGGCCTTAGAAGGTCGTATTTTCAGATTATTGCCCCATAGTATTGTGCTGTGAACAGATGCTGCAACTGGATTGATAACCACACAAAATCAGACATGATGCTGTGAAAATGCTATCAATGTGGACAGAAATATAACAAAGAACCATCTGCTTCTGCTGGAAGTTGTTGTTCAGAGGAGACGCGTGATGTGTCTCTGGGAAATTATAAAATGGCTCGGTGGAAACCAAGTTGTAAAAGCAGAGAAATTATGTCAAGAGAAATGGCAATACTCAGGTGTCCTGTTGAACTCTTCACAGTATGTTATGCAGTATGTATGAGAGAGTTGGAGTTCACAGCTAAATCTGTTGGAGTTAAAAGGCACTGGGAAGAGGAGAGCATCCAAGCTAACTGTTACAGGACTGTGAGATTCATAATTAATATTTCTGTGGCAACAGATCATACACATTTTTCATTCTTTTAGCTTAGGAGGTTCAGAACTTTCCTTGTGTCCTAATTTATTGCTGTAAACCACAATGTGAATATTTTATCTTCAGGGCAATCAGAGTCTTCAAAGGGTTAAGCCTGAAACATCCTGACAAGCTTAGTACATGCTGGCATCTTCAACAAAACCTCTTTTCTTGTGCCTGCCTGAGAAAATATAGAGGTGGGTGTTGGAAATTCCCCAAGGAGTCCTCATCGGTATGATGAAAGTGCTTTTGAGAGGCTGCTAGAGACATGGTTTCAGAGAATTTGGTAATTTTTGTTTAAAATTATCTTGTGAGATTTTTTTTTCTTCTGAAAGTGTTGGAATGGCACTGCTTATGGTATATGCCCATCTTGTTGTCTCTGTGTTAAAAATATGACTTAATTTATTTTTCTCCGTGTATTAGCTTACCACAACTGTTAAGAAAAAATTTAGGTACACAAAAAGTCATCCTTCCTGCTGCCATCCAAATTACACTGGATGAATGATTTAGATTAATTCGGGAAATAACCATTAATCTGAATACATGGCAGCAATGAGAACGTTCATTGTTTCCATCGTTCATTTTCAATTTTCTTTCTTAAAATGTAAACATTTTCCAGTAATTAGATTGGAAGTGCTGTAAAGCTAAAGCTCATGAAATTGTCTCTAATTAACAAGGAGAAAATGAAAGAGAATGAACTGTGGTCACAACACAGTGTTGACCCTGGACCTCACTTAATTTGAACTTAAATTCATTTCCTACCAACTGTCAAAAGGCAGTTTGCAAGTTTGTTTGCAAGTCAAAAGTTCAAACACAGTTGTGTCCTAAATTTCATATCTGTTTTTAAATGTGCAGTTTCTACAGTCTTCTTGTTGAGAAGAGTAAAGGCTGAAAAGGTTTTCTTTCTTTTTGGTTGTAGTGTCCTTACTGGGTGGGGCTTTTTAATTACTCCGCCTTCTCAGTCTAACTAATACCTTTCAGCAGGGGTTATGGATTGCATTGACCCCACATAGTCATATCCTTGGCACCTATTCCACAGAATTTCTGCATTTTGCTTCCCTGACTTGGTTTTCATACTGCTCTCTGTTCCTAAAAGGTCTCCCAATCTCTAGTCCTATGCTGCGGACTCTTCATTGACCCTGAAGAAGGTTTGATACCCTCAAGGAAGGTGAAATCTGTTGGAAGGAGTCAGTCTGTAAAATGGAACAATGATCCTGGGCTCTTCTGAAGAGTTTTGGACATTCACAATGACTTCTTGTATTTACCAAATCCCACAATAGTTAGCATTTTTATTACTCTCCCAAATATGTTCAAACTGATATTTTACAATTTCAGATACTTTCCTGTAATAATGCTTGCAAACAGTAGGCCTTTTCAGGCAAATCTGAAAATCACTCAGGAACTGTCCCAGACTGGTTGCATGTAGAAAAATCCTCATCATTTGGAAGGTAATCACTTTGTAAGTTCTGCTCTGGGTCCCCAACATATGGACTTGCTGGAGTAGGTGCAGAAGAGGCCACTAACACGATCAGATGGCTGGAGCACCTCTCCTGTGAAGACAGAGACCTGTGGCTGTTCAGCCTAGAGAAGAGAAGGCTCTGGGAAGGCCTTTACAGCATCTTCCAGTACCTAAAGGGGTCTGCCAGAGAGCTGGGAGGGGGGTTTTTTACAAGGGCATGCGGTGATGGGAAAAGGGGGAGTGGCTTTAAACTGAAAGAGGAGAGATTTAATCAGATATCTGGAAGAAATTTTTCACTCTGAGGGTGGCGAGGTACTGGAACAGGTTGCCAAGAGAATTTGTGGATGTCCTAGCCCTGGAATTGTTCAAGGCCAGGTTCCACTGGTCTAGTGGAAGGTGTTCCTACCCGCAGCAGAGGGGTCAAAAGTGGATGAGTTTAAAGGTCTCTTCTGACCCAAACCATCTATCCTAAGTACCTGACTGGGCTTTTTGACCTTTCTGTGGGGAGTCAAAAGGATAAAATGTCTCGCCCTGTTTTAAATGATGACTCACCTTCAAGGCAGTAGCAAACCCATGCCTACATGAAAGTCTAGGAATTCCCAAAGATAACACTAGAAATAAAAGAATCTAACATTTCACATGGTATTATCCCTCCTGGTTTTGTTTTCCCAAGGGCATGACTTTTTAATAAAAACCACAACAGTGAAGACTGCATTAAGATGTATGATGTTCATAACACTGTGATTGCCTGGAATAATGGAATTCTCTGCTCAGCTCTGACATGGGGCTTCTGGAAGATCTTTTGGGTAGGTCTACTGTCTTACTCTTCTTTGTTTCTCATTTTGTGAAGCTGACTGATGCCTCCTGCCCTTTGCTCACGGAGTGGTGGGAATTATCTCCCTCTCTCCTCTACGTGAACAAGAAGTCTCCTGCCAAGCTGAATTTGATTGATGAGGCTCCAGGTAAAGAGGTCATTGGCAAAGGATGGTGTGTGGCAGATGGATGTTAACAGGCATGTTAGGTGGTCATGTGTTAATTTAGGTGCAGAGAGCTAATTTAACAGCTAATTAACCACCCCTTGAGAAGACCTGAAATAACCATTTCAGAATTGCAGTCCTCTCTCATTGAGAATGTATTGGTCAGGGGTTGACATGATTGAAAATCGCAGCATAAAAGGTAAAAATGTTCTTTGTGTTATGTTTGAAACATATAAAAAATACTTTAGGTAGAGTTACATAAATAACTGGGTATTTCCTCTTGGCATATGGGAGTTCAGACTGAAAATTCTCCTTGTTAGCCTTAAAATGTGTTCTGATGCCTGCAGCCCCTTCAGAGAATGGTTCTTCATGCGCTCTGTTTACAGCTGAGCAGAGGAGAGGCCTCTGGGATGGTACTGGAGCACATATAATGGCAACAAGGAGATAAAACCATCCTGGCTGCGCTACTCACCTGACAAATACCGTGCTCTCAAGAAAGCCACAAAAATGTTTTGAAGAAAGCAGCATAACCACTCTCCTGCTGGTGGTTTGGTGAACCTCACGGGGCGGCCCACAATCGGATGTCGGCCATACTTTCCAAGCAGCAGCAGGGCTGGTCAGTGGTTTGACATAAAATGCAGCCAGGCTTGTGCTTTGGCTCCAGGTAATGCCACCACAACCTGTTTAGAATGTTTGCTGTGTTTATGGTTAGTGGTGGATGTTTTGGCCAGACTGGAGCATCACAAGCACCTTCACAATGAACTACTTTGCGCAAATTGCCCCGGTCATCGTCCTTCTGGCTGAATCTCATGTAAATGCTAAATACTTGAATTTTCACCCTCATGGAAATACAGAGCTTTAATGCTATAGGCTTGCATGGTAGCAGACTTTGCCAGGTTTTCAGGCAAGGCCAGTATGTTAAATTATACTAAATGTAGTGCATGCTTCTCTCTGTAGCTTGATAGCTGTAATTTGTTAGCTAGAAATGCACTATTACATACATGCTGAGGTTTTGTGGATTTCCTGGCTCCGCTGTTACAATGAGGACAAGTGATTAATCATGTAACATGTCTAGTGATGAGTGAGTACATCCGGTCCTGCTTTTATTGCTGTTTTATTTTACTCCCTTTTTCTGTACCTCTCTAGCTTACACATAGCTTTTATACCAGTTCTTCTGCTCAGCTTTAATCTTTGTACTAATCACCAAAAATTTCAACAGCCTTTTAAGGAAAAGAATGACACAAAAATAAGGCTTGTAAATGCTAAGAAATATGTCTATACTCAGATCTATGTTTTTCTTTGGAGATGTATTCTCCTAGTAGGTAAGAAGTTTTAATTATTCATGTCTTTAACATTAAGGATGAACATAGAACTCGGGATGCAGAAAGTAAAATTGTGGGTTTTGACATTTTCTGAGGTAAATCTTTCCTATCAGGTCCTTATTGTGATCTGGATCTGTGAGGTAGATGTGTCTTTATTTTCAGCAGCCTTAAGTGATCTTCCATATCTTCCTGCCTCCCACCCTCGCTTGACCAAAAACACTGTCAGAGAGACTCAGTGATGGCAGTGTCCCATAAGTAATGTCCTGGGACCATTTAGAGGATATTGGCCCATTTTTAGTTCTTTACATTTTTCTGCATCTTCTTTTAATAACTTTGCTCTGGAAATTGCAGTAAAACCTGGCACATAACTGAATTTACTTTGAAAAATCTTTGCCTTGCTTTAAAACCTTGTCACCTTTCTCTTCCCCACAGTAGGAGTGCAAATTCCAGATTGTAGGAGTTTTTTATGGCTTTGTGATTTCAATGCTAGAATTAAAGAAAATGCAGATTTACCCAGCTGTAAAGATGACAGAGGTGGGTTTCTGAAAAGGGGATTTTCTCATTTGATAAGTGTTGCAAGAGAGTGAGCAGAGCCATTGGCCAAGAGGTGAATGAGGTTACCCACAGGCACCAGTGGTGCACCCAATATGGCTCAGTTGCTGAACTGTGGGTATATGGGTCAGTGAAGAAGAAGTGATTACTGGAAAAACAAAGAGGTGTTGGAGCTGGAGAATTCTAAGTAGCAGCAAAAATAGGCAACATAACATGTCAGAGTTTTAATGCAAAAAATGAAACCAGACAACTTTGCTGTGAGTGCCCAGTAACAAACCTTTGGAGAAAGGCATGGATCTCTTAGCTTGTGCACATGCACCTCCAGCCAGTGTGCAACCAAAGAAGAAAACCTCACACTTTGCAGAACCAGAAATAAAAGTCCAGATAGAGGTAAAACTACAGGCCTGGTGAAGCCCAATAACAGTGACAGATTTCAAAGATGGTGTGCTTACTACTTATGTCATCAAATTTGGCATTGTCTACTTTGTGCCTGTCTGCTTGCTCCTCAGATTGGCTATAAGCATAAGCTCACATTTAGCTGAACACCTGAACTGCTATGAATGTGCAAACACACAAGTTTAAGCCCAGCTGACAATGTGTATATGGTATAAACAGAATTCTGCCTATCTAGCTCTAGAATATGAACTCTGACACTGGAAGCTTGTCACTCCACAGTTTTTAGCTCTTTAGAGGATGTGTGCAGTGTCACCAATCCCAACTTTTGTCAGGATTTTTTAGGTGGAGAGATAAACATTGTTCTCAAGTTCACAGTTTCACAAAGCTTTTGGAGAGATGCATTTGTGTAGGCATCACAGATGGCTGCAGTCTAAGGATTTTAATGATGAAAATCCTAATTTCCAATTACGCAATTTTTTAAAGTGGAATTTGTAGTTTTTGGAAAGCCTTTTAAGACTGATGGCATTATGTAAATACAGGAAAATTTCTGGAACAATCATGTGGGAGGATGACACCTTTGCTATTGACTGCTGCTAGAAACATAAAATGAAGCTGACAAGGCTTGTTATTCCCATGGATGTTCTTACCTTGAGCTTTTTGAAAGCCAATGCATCTGACAAATCAAGATGACTTATGGACGGCTGAAATGGAGATATCTGGCATCCTTACTACTTAACAGTGAGGTCATTTTCTACAGAAACTTCTACATATCCTCCAAGGTCTGCCCTCTGTAAAAGGGGTCAGTAAAATACATTTGTCAAAATGAGTGCCTGTTTGGAAAATTGCCACTTTCATACACTAATGGGTATGAATCAAGAGGAAAATAAATAGCTAGGACTCCTTACTGGGTTATTGGCTTCTTTTAGGTTTCAGGGTCAGAAATAAACACACAGTGGTGTCATTAGGTTTTACTTTATGAGACCAAAAAATTACTACCAGAATTTAAAATCAGTGTGTTTATGTAGACAAAATCTATTTCTTCTTTTAGGGCCTAATTTTACAGCACTTAACTTTAACTTCCCAGAAACATGCAGGACAATGTCCTTGGCCTGTGTATAAAAGCCATTATTTGACAGTAGAGTAGCATGTACTGCTTCATGCTGAAAACGGTCCTATCAGCCCATTAGAGGAATGAAGACATCTCTCAGCCCAAAGCCCACTGCTGACTATCTCTCTTGGTTTGCCTGTCCTCAGGTATGCAGGCAGCCTGAGACCTTTGATAGACAGCCTGAGGACCTGCCGTGAGTCCTGTTGTGTGCAAACTTCCGCAGTGAGCTTCTGAATGGCTGAGAGGATGAAATACCTGATCTGCTGCTGGATATCTTTATTTTCTGATAACATCTCCCCTCCATTCCTTTTAGCATGGCTGACAGCATAAAGCTCCAGCCAATGAATAGTCAGGCCAAGATCTGGATGCTGAGGTGGAGACCTGGAAAGACATTTTCCAAAGCATTTAATGCTTCATTTCAGGAATGGGCCTAGGACCCCCTTTTGGCAGCTCTAACACAACTGTTTATGCATTTTCTCCAAAGCAGCGTAAATGAGACGTGTAAAGTACATAAGCAAGCCTAGAAGGGAGGCCAAGACATTCTCTGCCTTCAGGGAAGAAGCCAATTTATAGTGCTGCAGTCAGAACGCTCCTCTTAGTTCTGTTGCTCACTCTGACATTCACAGGGTATTTTGCAGCAAGGCTTGGTTAGAACTGTAAAGTCAAATTTTGCTATAGCAGTGCAAGTGCCTTGGTGGTTTAAACCTTCCTCAGAAGAGACAGGCACAGGAGCAAGTGCATTCTTTCTGGGAGCAATGTTCCTACCAAGAAGCAAGTATGGGAACAGCAAGAGGTGTCTCAGTTGTCTACGGATCTCCTAAAGGATGTGTCCACATCCTTTAGACATTGCTTGAGCAGAATGGTACTAGCCTCCCCAGTGAATTTAATAATGTTCTGAATCCCTTCCCTCTCCAGTCTGGAATTACAGCAGAGATTTGGGGTATAGCTGAAACCCCAACCATAAAACCTGCAATGTAATAAGGCTCCTTCTCCATAGGAGTAGTCTCTATCAGAGTTGAAATATCATTAATGAGAAATATGTGCACATAAGGTGATTCACCTTCAACTTATATTAGAATCAGCTGCCCTAAGTTCCCTGTAGGACTCAGGGAAAACAAAACCTCCTTCTGGACTGTGATTTGTCTCATTTCTTGGAGACATTTGAAAAGAGAGTAAATGTCTCTATTTCTTTTAACAATCACAGAAACAGAATCATAGAATTGTTGAGGTTGAAAAAGACCTCTAATATCACAGAGTCCCAACATATGCCCAGTACTGTCTAGTTCAGCACTAAACCATGTCCCTAAGTGCCAGATCCACATATTTTTGAATGCTTCCAATGATGGAGATTCCGCACTTCCCTGGGCAGCCTCTTCCAATGTTTGACCATCCTTCCAGTGAAGAAAATTATCCAATCTAAACCTTTCCAGGAACTACCTCAGGCCATTTACTCTTGTCCTGTCACTTGCTACCTGGGAGAAGAGTCTAACTCCCACCTTCATACAGTCTCCTTTAAATTGGTTTTAGAGAGTGATAAGATCTTCCTTGAGCCTCCTTTTCTCCAAGTTAAACAGCCCCAACTCCCTCAGTCACTCCTCATAAAACTTGTTTTTCTGTCCTTTCACCAGTTTAAAACCATAAAGGAGTCTGGATTAGTAGTTAATGTGTTGATATATATCACAGAATCATGGAATAATCCAGGTTGAAAGAGAATTTGAAAGATCATCTAGTCCAATATCCTGGGGGAAAGGGAGCCTAAATGAAATTATCTAGCACCCTGTCTGGTCATAACTGGAAAACCTCCAGTGATGGGAACGCCACCATGCCCCTGTGCAGGTTGTTCCAAAGAATGATGACACTCACTGTAAAATTTTTCTTTCTTGTACTGGGATGATTATATGGTAGTTGTTTGATGTTAGTAGAGCCAAGTCCCACTCTGGGCATCTGAGCCTTTGGATTAAGTGCTCAGTCCCATAAGATATTTGCATTAAATTTCTGTCTAAATGATGTGCTTGACTTTTTTTGGAGTAGTTATGAGATTACCATGTTCCTGGAAGAAACTGGGGGCAGGGAATGGACGCCAGTTGTAGTCAGTGCTTGAAGTGGATTTGCTTGTTTGTGCAGAGATACTGCCAAGCAGAAAATGGATTGGAATATTTTCTATGGGAGTTTCTTCTTAGAATGGCTGCTATAAAAGAACTCTGCATTGCCTTCTCTGGGGCAGGTGGTATTTGTGGGCTGCCTGAATCTGCCTGCAAGAGGCAATATAGAAAACCAAATGACTAATCCTGAGACTGTTCTATCAGAGAGAGCGTAGAGAATGAAAACACATAAGAAAATGCAATTTACCTGGGCACTTCTGAAGAACGTTCCTTCGCTTACCAGACAACTCAATACAACTCTAAACTCACCCTGTGTTACTTTTTCCCCAAGCCTTATGACTCAGCTAAGTATTTTGATAGAAAAGCCCAACTGCCTAACTTTATTTCCACAAAGAGGATAATTCCAGAAGTCTCTAGCCATGGCAGAGAAAGTAATTAAAACCAAACAAACAGCAGGCTGCATGTACTTGTGTTCTTTTCCATCCTGGTCAGTTATCAGTGGTCTTGAAACATTGCAAAAGTTCTGTGGCTAACAAAGTTAATCTTAAAAAAAATAAAATCATAATGTCTATCAAGGGAAAGACCCATTTGTTTTACAGTTGGTGCTTAAAAAAATAAAATATTCTGATAATGCGGAAGAACATGTCTTGGAGCTGGGAGAAGCTGTCTCACCAAGGAACCTCAGCCCCTAGCATTGGAGGCCTGGCATGAGACAGTAAACCACATGTTCCCTGGGATAGGTGATTATTAGTGACAAACAAAAGCAGTTTCGGCAACCCCAAACTTTCAACACTCATGAGTCAGGACCCCAACCAGTCAAAACTGAGAGATGTGCAAAGAATGTCTTCTGTGTTGTTTTTATTTTCTTGCTGGTGGTTGAGCATTCAGGGCTCACATTTTTGTTTTCTTTGTGAGATTTGAGACAGTGAACAAATTCTTGCTGTTGGGTGTTAAGGGTAAAAGGGCTGGTTATCGTGATACCTACAGTGAAACCTCAAAAGGTTGCAAACCCACTTTGTTTGTTTTGAACCTGAGCTTTCTTTCCATTTGCTAACCAATGATTCCTGACAGTTGTGGATATGTTTTTTAGGCATACTTAAGAGTTGCTTGGAAATTCTATCTTAAAAATGGAAAATGTGGTTCTCATAAAAATCAAAATTTACCACAGGAAGATGGTTTAATTTTTTTTTTCTGACATGTTTCCATCAACACGTAACATTAGTTGCCTCAGGTTGGGAGGATCCAGGATGCTTGGTGAGTTGCTTGACAGAATCCAAATGAAAAAAAAAATATATATTAATTTAGTATTAATATTAACCCATGTCCTCTGAAGTTCTAAAGGAATCTTTGGTTCTAGAGCCTCATTTTTTTCAAAGAGTACAGCTCTCCAGTTGCAATTCCAGGCTTTTGACATACATCTTCTCTATGAGATGCATCACAGATATCTGTGGCTGTCATACAGCATGGAGGTCTGACCAGATAGCCTAGATAGCTGCCTGAGATATAACTTCCCTAAAATACAGAATTCACACTTCCCGAGAAGTGTGATGAGATTTGTATCTACTCCATTTCTCATTAGAGAGCAATTCCTCTTTTTCATTAGCTGTGTTCATAGGTATTATTGAATCTGTTTTCAAAAAAGCACTTCTGCATATAGATTGTTGAGAAAAGGTTCATTTTGCCTCTTCACAATGTAATTTTGTTATACAAAATAGGGTGGTTCCAGTGACTGATGTGTCCCCCTTGGCTCCCCACACACCCACTCCACAGTCAGACCAGGTTTCTTCACCAGTTTGACCCCAGGTTTCCCAGAGCAGAGTCTCAAGCCTCTGGTTTCTTTAAGAAATTTTATCATGATGCAGCAATAACTTGAGCTGATTGCCTTTGAAGAGGGATCCTGAACAAAAGAAATCCTGGGTTTTTACACCCATAGTGTCAATGTGCACAAAAATCTGGATTCTTCCAGTTGAATCCTTGACTCCTGCCATGTGTCTGAGTGATTGGTCACCTGGCAGGTGCCACAGGTCCCTGTGCCCTTTGTTATGCAAAGGGTCTGCAGTCCATGGCCTCTTGCCTCGGGCTCCCACCACCCAGAGCTCAACCTGCAGCTCCCACTGTGTCTTCACACTGAGCTACCTGGATCAAATGTGTTCCTCAACAATCTTCAAATATTTTGGAAAGAAAAAAAAAAAAAAAAAGTCCCACAAGAACCTCAATTCGTTTCTCTCTTTTTTAAGTGGCAAGATTTAAAAGAAGATTTAGTTACCAAATTGCCTTGGCTCTCACTATATGCAATGCAGTGATAGAGGCATATCCAAAAGAAGATAAGGCAGCTCTCCCAGAGTTTGAATTGGCTTCTTGGATGTACTTGTCCAGCTGCAGAGACAGTGGAAGGATTCTAAGGGTACGTCTACATTGACAAATAAAAAAGGGCTGGGAAGTGAGCCCCAGTTATCCACAGTGCTGGAGAGTTGGCTTGCTCTCCATCACAGTCTCAGAATTCTCACAGAGACTGTCTCCAGGGTAAGCCTTCTGTAAAGAGGGGATTAGATTTGTGCAGTGAGGACAAAGGCCCATCTGGATCCCAGTTCAAGCATTCACCTTCTTTCATTTATCTCTTAAAACACCAAATTGTGCAGAAGAGATAAAAATCTAACACAGAAATGTTGCAAAAATCAATGCTCTTTGAAAATCCAGTCCCACATACAAGTAAACCCCTATTTGTGTTGTATCAACAATTCACTTTTCTTCTAATCAGATTTTTCTGGACATTTGTCTAATTTGTCATGATGGATAGATTATTCATGAAAAACTCATCTGACAACAATGGCCTCTCATTTTCAGTGCCTCAGCTATTTAGAGGATTGACTAGAGACCAAGAATTTAAAGGAATCTTAAAGTCAATGGGAATTGAAAATATTTCTTACCTTTAAAACTTTGCTTGGGAAGTAGCATGTTAGATGAGCCTGAGGGGGAAGGCATGTGTATTAAAAATGCCCAGATTTTTAAAATCTTGTAAGACTTTGGCTACAAAAGCGCACAAGCAAAGAAGGATGAGAATGATGATCCTGGAACACATTTCCACCTTAGTGGTTCTGTTGGGAAGGGGCCAAGTGACACATAATCCTAATCTGCTAGATTTTCTATTGCCTGGCCATCCCTAGAGAAGAACAGCAAGTGGTCTTTGACAGTATTTGAGATCAGACTCTCCTTTCATTCTTTAGTCAATTAAATTAGTCGCAGTTCTGCTTCAACATAACAAAATTGCTACATGGTTTCAACTTGAATTGTTTTGAATTTGTTGTTCTTTGGACTGGTCCCCTGAATCGTTGCGTTTATCACTTCCTTGTTATTCCCCCTTCTTTCTTGTTTTCATATGCAATCATGGTATAGCAATTAGAATACACTGGCCTGGCAGTTGTTATCAATTGCAAGTGCTCCTTATGCTTGGCAATCACAGGCTGGTTAAGCCAAACCAGGCAGGACTGTGTGACAAACCCATAACATCTGTGTCCTGCCCCATCATATCATTAGAATGTATATATTCATGGAGTATGGTGTGCTGTTGGCTGGGAGTCTGAACAACAAACCATAAATAGGATAATGGCTTTCCTCAGTACATTATCATTATTCAAAAAACAAAACCTCACTTGTTTTTGAGGACCTTTTTGGTTTGCCTAAGTTTCTCCATGGCTATGGCTTGCTACTAGGGATTGATGACAGAGGTGCACATTTGTTGTCATCTTAACCACTAAGAGCCCTGTGCCCTGTCTGCGGTGCAGGACATCCTCCCCGTGTCTCCTGTTGCGCCTCCCGCCCTGCGCTGCACAGTCCCTCTTGGCTCTCTGTCAGGGGGACAGGCAGTCGCCAGCAGGTCATCTCCTCTCTGCTCTGGCAAGCTGCTTCAGCTATATCAGAGGGCTCTGTAAACAAGAGCAAACCTGGTTACCTTGAGGTATGAGGAATGACTGTTACTTATTAGTGTATTTTGACTCTGACAAATTTAACCTGCGATGCAACCAGGCACCTGTTAATTCCAGGGCTGAATGAAGCATGATTTTTAAACTTTCTAAACAAGGAGATAATGAAGAGGTTGCTCAGTTTCTTGGATGGAAGATGCTGGCTCTGGAAGACTTGGTGCATATGCATTCCCACATTTCCCTTGGTAGGAGGCATTTTAGACTTTGTATATACAGGAAGAGATGGATACATTGACCTCAGTTAGGTAAGACAAATTAAAACAAAAGCTTTTCTATTAATTTTCTAGGTTTTAATGATAGTCAGCTTCTTTCGAGATTCATTTTATAGCAAGTTATTCAGTGCATCATGGGGGTCCACAAACTACTCCATAGACTTTAAATGTTGCAAATAATTACAGTAGCCAAACACCAATGCTCTGACTAGGGTCTGCCATTCAGCTTTGGGCCTCACACTGGCATGTGTATATGGTGCACACAGCAGCAGCTGAAAATCAGATTAAAGCCTTTATATACATAGTTCTTTTTTATTTTTCTTTTTTATTTTCACTCAGACAATCCAAGGGAAGATTCATAAATGTGGGGTTTTTCACTCAGGGAATCCAAGGCAAAATTTGCATATGTGTGTTGTGTCACTAAATTGTTATGATGACAGGCTCACTGCCTGATCCCTAGCATTTGGGTCCCAAACCTTCCCTCCTGTGAGCAGATGTCAGAACATATCTTGCCCTGTCTTGTTGACCTGGCATGGATAGGTGGAGCCTTTATGCAGCTGAGCACAGTTTATGCTATCAAAAAAGCTGGGCACCTGGTTTCCTCAACAGGAATGGAAGACACTACTTCTGCCTCAAGCTTTGATTTCACAGCCTGTGGCTGAATTTGTGCACTTAGCTGAGCCTCAATGCATTTGCTCTCCTTTCTCAGTGCATGCTTGGGAACCAAATGGTTTTGTCTTTGAGTCTCATACCTTTACTGAACAGAAGAGTAGTGGTATTACATATTACATTGCCCGTGATTCCCACATGCAGTTAGTTACTTGAATTAAATCCATAGGGAAAGATGGATTTTTTTTTGGGTGGAACTCTGTTGAGACTTGTTAAGCCTTGTTTTTATCACTAGTTATTGGCAATTTAGAAATCAAAAGAGAAAGGTTAAAAAAATGCCACCTGGGCTCTACCAGCTAGCAGCACTGGTACCAGTAATCAGCACATACTGTGCAGGTACTGGAGGGTGGTGTGGCCAAGGGACCCTCCCAAACAGAGGGTATTGAAGAAACATTGCCATTGTGGGATGGAAGAGCTCATATATGCAGAGGTTAATTGTGCTGTGCTTCCTGTCTTCGGGCTGACAGAACTAGTAGAGATGTACCTGGGCATACAGTAATTTAGAGAAATATTTACTGTCCTGTGCAACAAATGTTTCCTATCACAGCCCTTACACAGCATTCAGATTTTGCCTTTCAGCTTTCCCTTCATCAGACTTTAGAGACTTCTCCAATCAGATGGTATGCTGGAAGTACTCTTGCCTGTAAGAAAAAAAAATATATTCAGGAATGTTTTAGACAGCCAATTCTAAGGATAGTATTCTGACCTGCAGATTGTCTAAGTGCTTTTGTGGGAATTACATACTTGTATGCCTTGCTCTTATCATTGTGTTTCAGTAACAATAGTTAACTTGGTTCATCCCTGAAAACCCTTATATTCTTCCCTGCCACTAGCATTGCTGGTTCCCAGTGGTGGGCAGCCATCCCATTTGCTTGCTGATAAATATTGTGACAAAAGATGAGCCTAAAGTGCTAGATTTAAAAGAAAACCCATTTACTCATCTGCAAAGATGAAAGAAGTAAACTCTTGACACAAGTGAAATGAATCATGCCTAGGAATGATTTTTTTTTTAAACTGCAGTCTTTCATAGAGTTTAGTTCCACAGAAGAGAATTAAAAAGTACTTGGATGAGATGGAGAAAAGGCCATTTGCTTACGTATAGGCACCATCAGCACACTGGACATGGCCTGATGGCTGAACTGAAGGGATGTGGGACACAGAATAAGGCTGAGCTGCCAGGACAAGAAGTACAATAGGAAGAGGGAGCTGAGAGCAGCTGAGAGCACTTGAGAGCAGGTGGAAACTGGAGTGAAAAACTGGCTGGAACAAAGGAGAGAGAGAAAAATAGAGAAAGATGTTCTCAACTCCAAGAATGATTGTTGGTGTGTGACTATGGGGGCAGCTGATATCAAATGCAAAAAATTAGAAGCAAAGCTACTTGTATGCCTCAGAGGTAAGACAATGAGATAGCTGGTCAGAACCTCATGCACAGAAAGCTGTGAGGACACTAGAAGGGATTGCAATGAGGTATAGGAACCCTGAGAGAAAAAAATGGATGGGGAGGCCTTTGTTTTGTCCTGTGTTGGTCTTCTGTAAGTACAAAATAAGTTCACAAGCCTTGGCAAAGCCAGCAGTAATGTTGGCTGTGACAACGCGCATGAGAAGCCATGACTGAGCACCTTCAAGGGCTTGCACAGTGGGTGCATTCAGGTGGGATGTGTTGGATGGAGCCAGGGAAGCTGTAAAGTTGGGGTTTCATGCCAGTGTTTGCTCCTGCCCACCATGGCCCCCCTGCCAGGCCCACCTTGGCCTCCCTGCACCCTCTGTCATGCTGGCATTGGGTCTTGCTGCCCCGTGGCTGCTCCCTTCTACTGCTTGAAAACTAATTCAGCAAATATAGTTTGAAAGAACTCGATTTGCTGTGGCAGAGCACTCTTTCATGCTGGCCTGGTGCTCTTACAGAGCTGGCCAGGGGGGTGCTACCAGGAGGGTGGAAGGCTATCAGTTGCTGGGGAGGAAATGAAGTTTCCAAAGAGAAACTTTTTGGCCCATCAATTTGTCGAGTGACACAGCAAACACAAAGTTACTGGTAGTGCAGCAAGAAACCAAGCCACCAGCCAGGCAGACTTTAAAGCTTTTTTTCAGAAAACTTTCAAGTGGGTGTTTTTAAGGCCAGGCATGCACTCTTAGCCCTTTTGTGTCACAGTGAGCTGCCAATAAAACATGGCTCTCAAGATGGATAGCCCATTTGAGACACTGAGGTCCTTTTGGAGCATGAAGTGATAAAATTTCAGGACAGGGTTCAAGGTTATTATTTTTCTTGAGGCTTCGAATGGCAAGCTGTGGATTTATTGCTCTGTATCTTCAGTCAGCACTTTTCAAAGCACTTGGAGGCAGCTATCAGTAAACCAGATGGATGGAAGACTCACTCTTCTTATGTTATGACACATCCTGCCGGTGCCAGGATATTTTGGTGCCAAAACAGCTGTAGGCAGGCTCTAGCAGTTCAGGGGATCAAGATGCTGTATCTGGAAGCTGGGATGGGCAAGGTTTTTTGATAAGAACAAACACCAACTATCTCATGCTCAATTTCTAGCTATCTTAATTCCTCCCCTATCTGCCCACCCCATCACACTCTGCCTTTGCTTGAAACCAGCCTAGTCACAGTACGGGTCAGATTTACTCAGATTGAAAGGAAGCAGTGGGGGGGTGTGTAAATTCAAAAAATGGCATATGCCCACTACCCCAAGGCAATAGCGATGTGTGATCCCTCATGGCAGGAAACCTGGAAACTTTCTGTCCTTGATGTGCCACCTCCTTGACAGTATGAGGTTTGCTTGTAGCAATACATATTGACATGCAAGAAGAGATGATGGGTCAGCACAAGAACCATTTTTGTTAAACAACATCCAAACTGGTCTCAATGAAATGAATCATTTAGACTATGTGTGGAGATTAATTTTAAAGAAAAGTTGGCTAATATGGAGGGACATGTTTCTTTGGTGCACACCTTCATCATTTGAAGCCTGATAGAAGGTTGAAGATTACAAAAGTCCTCAGGACTTGAAGAACCAGTCAAATTATAAGTGACAAGCAATAGCCCAATTTGCTCAAAACCTGGGTCAGACTCCAGCAAATCAAGACATTTGCTTAAGAATCATCAGGCTCCCAATATCATTACTAATGAACTACATTTTTTTTCCTTCATACTCACAGTGTTTCCCCAGTGTTCCTGTGTGGCTTTTGTCCTGTGATCTCCCTGTGATTAAAAGGGCTTTCAGATGAAAGGAGGTGGAATTCTCAAGTAATAAATAACCTGATTCTAGGGTCTAGGTTTTTAAGAAAACAGCCAAACATGCTCAGTCCCAACCATTAAACCACAAATACTGGCAACACTTCAAGAGTAATTTAGGAGTTTGGGTTTTTGTTTCCAAGTTGTCAAAAAGTGATGTTGAAGCCCTCTGGAAAAGAGCACAGTCCAACTGACTCCTCAGAAGCTGCCATGAAAAGCCATTAGGAAAGTCTGGGGTTACACATACCTGAACTTTCTCTGATTCCACCATCCCCAAGCTGGATAACCAAGAACTGATGCCATCGCATTTTTGAACAGAGACTTTAATCTCTTTGTGTAGATTTCATGTTAGCTGATCTCAGTCATCTTCATCACCCTGACTCACTCTCTGCTCAATGAAGAAGCTCTTCGAAGCTGATATTAAACTCCATGACACTTAAAATATGTCAGAAGAAGAGGGTGGATGATAGTCATAGGAGCCTTACCCAAAAGCTGAGTACTGCATGGAACAGATGTAAAGCTAGGTGAGATGCAAGGCACAGCCAGTAATGGTATTTCCAGGTGAGGAAGGAAAGGATACTTTGTGAGGTGTTATAAGCACTGAATTGTTTCTTGGGTTCATTTCTCTTGTGCATACATGGTCTGCTTGCAAAATGCCACTTAGCTTCTGAGTGGCAATATCTGGTTGATAGCTGTTGATGGAATTCGTGGATCTTGTTTCAAGAGCCCTGCAAATACTACCCATCCCTTGCAGATGTTTTCAGTTAAATTGGTTGGCTCTTCTCCTGGCCAAATGAAACACACAAAGTGTCCTGACATTTTTATCTGCTGTTCTCTTAAATTTGAGTTCTTGTTTCTTGGAATAGATTTGCAAAGCCTCCTTTGGACTGTCTTACAGAATTAAAACACTGCAAGTTAGCTGATCCTGGCCTGGCTTTCAGTAAAGTTCTAACGGGTTTTGTATACTTGGTGAGTACACCCGAGTTAAAACAAACTGAACAGGACTGTATGACAAACCCACAGAGGTGGCCCAACCTGTTACAGCATTACAACCTGTATTTCTCAATATGCAGCACCATGTCCGCTCTGACCCTGAAAAACAAACCATAAATAAGATAATGGACTTCCTCAGTGCAGTATGATTACAGAGACAAAACCTCTGTTATTTTGAGGACCTTTTAGTTTCTCTAAATTACCTCACAGATACTTTGGTCTTTTGACTGTCATTTTCTGCTAAGAACTGATGAGAGAGGTGTGGATTTTAACCACCAAAAACTCCCCAGACTCTTTTTGGAACATCACATCCTCCCTAAGTTTCCTCTTAGCAAGTCTGCCCAGTGATGCACACACAGTGTGCAGGCAGGAAGAGGCAAAATTACTTTATTGAGCTTCTGTTTGATGCTTTTGGGAAATGGGCTACAAAACCATACCACATGGACAAAGAAGAACCTCATCCTTTCTTATCTATTTCACCAAGCCATTGCCTCTTTAGGTTCCTCCTTCACATCCATGGTTCACCAGTAGAAACCCCCTGATTTCACCTTATCTGGGTATTGAGCCTTGGACAAAAAAGGAGGACCTCCATTTTGGGGAGGTATTAAAAAACAGAAGTGGAGAGGGATCCAGGTGCTTGTAAGCTTTTGGTGCTTAGGAGAGGGGTCCAAAATCTAAAGTGATCATTCTGGACATTCTCTGTTATGGAGTTACAGGCCTGCTCTTGCCATCAAGGATCAAACATACTCTTGGGAAGACACTTCCACCCTGTGAGGAGGAAGGACTAGGGATGCAGGGGTGTCTTAGAATCCCCACTCACAATCTGAATCTAGTTTTTTTTCCAAATCTATGTTATTTCCATAACACAGCCAGAGAGTTGTAGGATCAATAGCTAAGGCAACCGGTCTTCAGTCAGGTGTGGCGGGGAGCTACATAGATAATGATTTTTGAACAGTGGGTTGGGGAAATCATCAGTACCAGTATAATACAGGCTGTGGAATGAAGGGATTAGGAGGGGCCCTGAAGAGAAGGACTTGGGCATATTGCTGGATGAAAAATTGAACATAAGCCAGCAAGATGCAATTGCAGCCTGCAAAGCAACAGTGTCATGGGCTGCATCACAAGCAGAGAGGCCAGCAGGGTGAGGGAGGCAATTCTGACCCTCTACCTTGCTCTCATGAGTCCTGTGTTGAGTACTGTGTCCAGCTCTGGTGCTCCCAGCACAAGAAGGACATGGACCTGTGTGAGTGAGTGCAGAGGAGGGTCACTAAGATGATCTGAGGGATAGAACACTTTGCTTATGAGGAAGAGCTGAGACAATTGTGTTTCTTCAGCCAGGAGAAGAAAAGACTCCAGAGAGACCTTACAGTAGTCTCTTAGTCCCCAAAGGGGGCTAACAAGAAAGACAGAGACAAATTTTTTAGCAAGGCCTGTTGAGATGGGACAAGGGTTAATGGTTTTAATGAAAAAGAGGGTCAGTTTAGACTGCAAATAAGGAAGAAATGTTTTATGATGAAGGTGGAGAAATGTTGGAACATATTGCCCAGAGAAGTTGTGAATGCCCCATCACTGGAAATGATAGGAATTAAATAGAAAATAAAAGAATAAAATAGATTATTCAGTTGAAAGAGACCTACAACAATCATCTAGTCAACCGCCTGACCAGTTCAAGGCTGACCAAAAGTTAAAGCATACAATTAAGGGCATTGTCAAAATGCTTCTTAAACTAAGACAGGCTTGGGGTATTGACCACCTCCTTAGGAAGCCTGTTCCAGTATTTGATTACTTTTTTGGTAAAGAAATGCTTCCTAATGTCCGTTCTAAACCTCCCCTGATGCAGCTTTCAGCCATTTCCACACATTCCATTACTGGATCCCAGGCAGAAAAGCTCAGACCTCCCTCTCCCTTTCCTCTGGTCAGGAAGCTGTAGAGAGCAGTGAGGTCACAGACCAGCATCCAATCTCCAAACCAGACAAGCCCAAAAATCTGTAGCTGCTCCTCATAGGACATTCCTTCTAGCCCTTTCATCAGTTTTGTTGCCCTTTTCTTGGTGCGTTTGAGTACCTTCATGTACTTCTTAAGTTGTGGGGCCCAGAACTGTGTACAGTACCCCAGGTGAGGCTGCACCAACACTGGCTACAGTGGGATAATCACCTCTCTTGCCTGGCTGCTGATGCTGTGTTTGATGAACCCCAGGATGTGTTTTGCCCTCTTGGCTGCCAGGACACAGCTGTCCCACACTGTGCCTGCTGCCAACCAGCATCCCCAGATTCCTTTCTGCAGGGCTGCTCCCCAGGTAAGCGTTCAAGGCCAGGTGAGATGGGGCTTCAAACCAGATGGAGTGGAAGGTGTCCCTGCCCACGTGGGAGTGTTGGAATTTGATGCTTTTCAAAAGTCCCTACTGACTCAAACCATTCTGAATCCATGGTTCTATGGTCCCTGCCTGCAACGCTCTCTTGCAATGCTCCAGTGTGGGAGAGAGTAGAGGACAAAAATCTAACTCTGTAGCTTCCTGAGGTATTACTTTGACTTCAGTGTGCTCTGAACACAGACTAGGGTGCTACACTGGGACTCTTGCTGCCTGTGCCCAAGGGATGACCCATGTGCCATGCTGGTGGAACGGCACCTCTTGTGCACCAGATGGCCCCTGGTGCCTGTGAACCACTCAGCAGCAGTTCTCTATCACAGCCTTGTCTGGCTGAGAGCTGAAAATGCTCCTTTTGCCCATTTGGGACAGGAGGCTGAGAGTGCAGTGCCTCGCTGGCTCAGCCTCCTCAGTCCGGGAAGAGGCATTCAGTCAGCCAGCCACTTGGGTCATGGAGTAAAGCTCTGGCAAAGGTTATAATGAGCAAAAACTCAACAAATTGCTGTTGCAAACACTTGGGCTGACTCCCTTCTAGGCTGGAGTCATCTGCTGAAGGCGGCAAGAAGGGAAAGATTTTTCCTTTTTTATCGTCAAGCTGCTGCCTGCAGAATGTGAGAGCTCTAACTAGTGTGCTGAC
This sequence comes from Calcarius lapponicus, assembly GCA_039654755.1. Classification (NCBI taxonomy): domain Eukaryota; kingdom Metazoa; phylum Chordata; class Aves; order Passeriformes; family Fringillidae; genus Calcarius; species Calcarius lapponicus. The sequence goes on along the minus strand of CM077462.1, from coordinate 42,148,884 downwards.
TCTGGCAACAAGTCAGCCCCAGTGTCTGCATAGCTGTTGGCAGAGAACAATTGGACTCACAAGTTTTCAAAATATTTTCTTTTTCTCTCCTCCTCATGATTTTCTTTGTTTACCCAGGAGAAAGAGATTTGTTGGTAACCTCCGAAGATATAATAGTGTCCTATTTCAATTGAGATCAGAACATGTAACTCCATTTAAAGTTATTGTATTCCAAGATCTATGAAGTACTGTATAGATTATAATTGCTTTCAACAAATATGTTAGTGAAATTGCAGTGTTTCAGGGTGAACCATATAATCAGTCTTCTTGGAAGTTTTGGAGACAGGAGTTAATAATGGGTTATCTTCTCAGTTATGCTATGATAGACCATTTCCTATCTGGAAATAGGTCATGTCAAATAGTAGCAGCAGTTTATTTTTGCTATTATTTGTAACCATCAGTAGCTGCTATCAAAACAGGGACCTCATTTTGCTGTGTGGATTGAACACGTGAGAAGCAAAAGCACCCCTTAGCCTACAAACTTTGCTAAAAGTAAAATGCATGAGTGGATGGACCAAATATTTTGTTGTGGATTAGATGTAGCAGAAATAATAGCAAGGAAAGTATTGTTATGAATGCTGACTGTATGTGTAAAGCAGTTTTCCAGCTGCTTATCCACTTTCCAACAGCTAAGTGGTCTGGTGGTGCCAGAATGGACGTTTGGTTGGAGAACACCTGCATGGTTGGGTGATTTGGCCATGGCTGGCAGGAAACTCCACCATGCTTTGAAAGCTTTGCCTGATGCGTTCTATTATCCTGCATGTATGGAGGACTGGCTTGAAGTGACCTTTGAACTTCTGGTGTTAAAGGGGAAACAATTTATTGAAGTGATTTTAGGATTGGGTTGATGTCTTTTGGTGGTGTCTCCATAAGTATCCTTGCTGATCAGAGGGTATCAAGGGCTGTGGGACTTGACTCTATTTTCCAAGCATATACTTCTGACACTGAGGCAGGGAATCTGTCGCTCAACTAGGAAACATCACAATTCTTCCACATTTCTCAGAAATGTCACATCTCCCCCTGTTAGAACCAGACAATCCATTGGCTTTCCTGATAAATATGATCTTAATTGCTGGGAAATGAGCTCAGGCTACCTAAAGATGTGAGGAACACTTTTTACAGCATGTGAAGATGAAAGTGCACTCCTCACACTACTGTAACTGGGGGATACTTTTACTTATTTTCCTACTTCTATTTTTTTTCAATATTCTGAGAAAAAAAGAGATTTCAAGGGACTCAGAATTCTCAAATTAATGTGAAGTCATTGTGCTTAAACTGTTCTTTGGCTTTGACAAATGATGCTATAAAACCACTGATGTGCAGTCCCTTGTTAAAAGTGTCTTTCTGACTCAATGTCATTCAGACAAACAGTTTCATATGTAATACAGGAAAGGACAGGCACGCACTCTCACAAAGTCATTCTTAGAGACACTATAAGCAGAAATCTTCTTCTCAGAAAATTTTGCCACCTCATCTTACTGTAACTACCTTCTAGAACAAGACAGTGGTGGAAGTGACATCTTCCCTTGAAACACCTTGCTTAAGTAATTTCTAACGTTAGAAATAGCAAAGCATAAATCAAATTGCAATATAAAACCTAATGCTGATATAGTAAGGGAGGAAAAGTCCCACAACATCTAGTGATGAGTCACATTTCATTGTTTACAAAAGCTTTGTGCACACCAGCATCTAACCACAGCCAGTCACCTTTGCCAAGAGCATTTCCAGTCATCTACCCCTACTAACTTAGGTTAAACTGAATCCTCAGAAGGTTGCAAATGCCACAAAGAGCTGAAATGTCTGTGATATATCACCATAGAAACAGCGGTACAATTCCACATTGAGGACCTCCTCACTAAGTGCAGCCAAATGAAAAAGTAGAGCTGCTAGAGAATTACAATGCTGCCTGACTTCATGCTCTGTGTTATTATTGCCCTTCAGATTCTGTAGAGTGTGATCATTCCCTCCAGTAATGTAAGCAAACAAGTGAGTAATTTTTTTAAAGACAATACCGAACAGGAAACAAATAGAGAAAACCACTGTGTATTAATTCATCATAGTAAAAGTATAATGCACAGTAGGCTACTTGTGGCTTTGCGCAATTCAGGGTTTCCTGATGTGCTCTGACATCCTGGTATGTGAATGAGGTTTTCTGATGCAAGTAAGTGCAATTCCCTAGCTTGATGTTAATCTGCTTTAGCAGAAAGTGGGGAATAGTAAAAAAGTCATTCAGAAGTCTCAGTGTTCACTGTCTTGACTTAAGGACACTCCCATGTGGAATACAATAGACTTTTCCTGTACACATCAAAATTTTATCAAAACTCAAGGTTCGGTTATGAAGGTAAGTTTTTTTTTAATTCAACAAAAATATGCCCCTTTCCACTTCGTTGTATCGGATGTCCCCAATTTTTCTTTTAGAATGGATCTTTTCTGGACCCCAGGATCCCATAAAATCCTGGCCAAAATGACAGCTTATGGTTCTAAAACTTTGAAATACGTTTTTTTCCCTATTAAGAGAAATTCCCTTTTCCCCAAGCACCTCAGTCTTTCCTAGATCAGAAATATTTCCAGCTGGAACACTTGAGGGCTCGTCTGAACAGCAGCTGGCACACAGGTGTTTTAATAATATAGACTGAAATTGTCATTTGGGCGTCCTCAGTCTTGTCATTACGCTGTTACCGCCTTCTGATACTTGGAGCTCAGCCTTAAAATCCAGGACGTGAGAAGGAAAGGAGCACACGCATCCCGCTGTTGTTCTGCCTGCCCGGGGATTGCAAGGCAAATGTGTCCATGCAGGTCCAGCCATTTCGCCTGCTCTCTAGGAAAGAAGATCCTGTTCAGGGCTTGTAATTAAGACTGTAAATCTGTCATTTCTTCCCGCATTGCTCTTTCACTCAGCTGTCACTTTTCAGCTGCTCTTGCAGCTCGGTCCTGCCCCCACCAAATCATTCTACTCACTTCTTGCTGAGCTCCATCCGCTTTCCCTTGTGCAATCTGTTCTCTTGCTCCACACATCCCCGGGTCCCTAAATCCTGCTCTCTCTTGCCCAGCCATTTCCCTGTCCCCTCTTGGTTCCTCCTTCCTTCCACCCAGTCAACACTTGTGGATCAAGCCAGCATCCAGCTGTGGTTTTCTGCTGACTTTTTCATCCTTGTCGGGAATGGACATAGAAAAGGGGGAAGCGTTGTCCTAACCGAGACAGTGGGATAGGATTTCTTCTTGTTGGAAACAAGCAGAGACAGAAACCCTCCTCAGAGGCAGCTCTTTCATTTATTCCTTCAATGGTCTGGGAAAGCAGGCAGTGATCTTCCTCTGGACAGACTTACTCCTACACTGCAATTCATGGAAACTGTTGACCATTGCGGATGAAAATCACAAATTCATGGGAATATTTCTGGATTTAAGACTATTAAAGGCTCTTTGAAAATTCCCATGTGAACAGAGCTGCCAGAAAAAATTGCTGTGTGGCAACTTCTGAGGTTTCAGTTGTTGTTTCCATTCTGCGCTCACAGGAAAATACAAGTTTTCATTAAAAATGGGAGGCGGTGGGATATGGTCTAGAGACTGGCAGCTGATAGCTTGGAATAAGGTGAGCACAAGCTCAAGAGATTAATCTGTTTTGGTAAAATCAGAACTGTATGGAGAAGGAACAACTAGACTGTGCCTCCCACGAGACGTTGGCTGTCACCTCCTCTCTCCCTCCACAGACGCAGGAAACTCCCAGGAAGTTGTTTCTGCAGTAAACGTGAGTTTTGGAAATGCAGAGTAAAGTGCCAAGTTTATACGGCGGCAATCATAAACTCAGTCCTTGTATCTGCCAGAAGGGTTGGGCAGTATTTCTAGATAAATCCAGAAATACTGGGGAAAATGCAGAAAAAAAGGGTAAGATACGTCCAAAACTTGTAAATATTTTGCAAATCGTAAGAATTCATACATTTTTTAGCTTTATAACTCTAGTCTTTCTATTGAGTAAATGCACAAAATCAAAGCTTTCACTTAAAACCATTACGGGAATCCAAGACCTTAGAGCTGCATAAAAAGCTATTTTAAACTGTAAACCCCAAGAGCCTGAAATGTTGAATAAAGAGAATTCAACTGGATAACTTTTAAAAATTTTGGGTTTCTTCCAAAGCTGCTGTAATTTTGGGGTCACACCTTACAATTCTCGAATGTCTGAAGTTAACATGTGATGGATGCCTAGTAGAGGGTAGCTTTACACTACATCCACAGGTCACTGGGTGGGTGGAATATCAGAAAATGAGGGAATAACTCAAGCTTGTGCACGAGGCATACGCAAGGGAGTGAAACAGTGAGAGAAAATGCCATTGGTAGCTGGTAAGAGAAACTTCCTGGCAGTAAGAGCTGTTATTTTGTTGTTATTTTGTCTGACATTAGCAGTGAGATGAACTGAGTGATCTAGGAGTGTTTTGTTATCTCTTACTTCTAGGAACCCTGGAGCCACAATGCCACTTGGACAGGATTTATGGACAGCTTTTCAAAACAAGCAGGCAAAACATGAATGTGCATCCAAAGGAAGCTTGGGCAAAGATGGCTTTGGTTTTCTTCTTTCTTTTTGTTTACTGGTGAAAGGTTGAACTTTTAAATAAATGAATAATTAGGCATCAATTTAATTGTTTCATACACTACAGTGTTAATGTTTCATATGCTACACACCCTTTTCAATTACTTAAAAACCCTACAAGGATCTCTGTACCTTTTGAAAGAAGGATGCCATTTAAAAATTAGGAAAAAATATCCAATATGTTTTGAATGTGGTGGAGTTTCTGTCAGGTCTTCTGTCACATATCCCAGAGGTCATTGATTTTTCAACTGCAGCTCTAAGTAATGAAGATATTTGATGTCTCTGCAATTGCATATTTGAAAAAAGCAGAGGTTTAAATATGCATGTGCCTCAACTGATAATTTTCCGTGCCCTTACATATTTGTGTGTGCACTTATGAAGGGGATGTAACTATTTTCAGGTTTTGCAAATACTCTTTAGGCTTTTTTTTGCTCCTATTGTTCTGTTGTTATGGTAAAGCTTGCAGTCTTACAGCTTAAGCCTCAGAGATTTAAATAGTTAATCAAAAAAGAGCTTCACTGGAATAGCATAGATGTATTTAACATCCATGATAAAACTTTACTCCCACTGTCCATTGCTTGTAAGGCAAACATGTACCTATAAAATTACTCACTGCCTTTCTCCTTAATATTTCATTAAGCTAAAATTTGGACAATGAATAGCTAGAAATGCTTGAATGGAATTTATCCATTTAGGCAACAAAGCCCCACTAGGAGTGCATATTTAATTACAGATATTACATGCCAACAGATCTATTCCATGCTGCTCAATTTAAGCATGATGGACATTTTTTTTTAGGCATACATTTATTAATTTTGAAAACCATAGTGACCTGGCATTTATAAAAAATAAACATATTATCATTCTACAGTATTTTCACTGCACTTAAAAATATTTACATGTTTGGAATGGAAATCTTGCTTGTTTAGTTAGAGAATTCATACTCTAGGGATTTTTGGGGCAGACTTTCCCGCATTTGATAGCAATTTTCAGTGGCTTTCTTTCAAGCTCAGCAGTAAATATTTGCATGGGCTTCTTTACATCTCTTGACTTCATGTTGTAGCTGTAGCTTGTTGCCTTTGTCTGTATTTTCTTTGACTGAGGAAAAGTGGAGTATTGAGCACTTCTTTTCCTTTCTTATGATCATTGCCATTAAATCCTTGAAGCTAATCATGCTTTGTCAAAGCAATTTTCATTTCAATTTCGACTAGAGATTTGCTTCTTTTAAGCATTTACCTATAGTCTTGGGGGACTATATTTTAATTCCTTTTTAATGCATTAATACTGCTTTTTAATGCCATTCTAACGGAATGTGTGGGTTTTGTGGTGATCTTGCATTGAGCACACATAAATGAGTGATTTTATGTGAGCATGTAGGTATAGCTTAGCTCTTCTGACAGTGTTTATGCAAGCTTAATATTAAATATGTCTAGGAAATTCAAAGGCTGCAAACTACCCAGATTAATTGCTTTCCTTTTGCATTGACCTGTCATACTCCTACTGTATTCAGGAAGAGCTTTATGGCACGTGGATTATACTGCTAGGATACTGCTGTATGGAAAACACATCTATCCTTTGGCAGAGGGAAGCACATGCTGATCACATGGGTTGGGGTAATTACAGTGTATCTGGAGCTGTAGGCGTTCAAGATGGCCACAAGAAAAATTCGTGAGATGCTGCAGCGCGTAGTACCCTGTGCCATCTATAAATTTAGAATATTTAGAGTTGCTTTTTCTTTTTTAATTCAAAACCAGAACAGAACATTGTTTCCTGCATTTGGGGCCAAATCCCCCAAACCCTTATGTAAGTCATTCCAAAGGCTTGGAAAACTTCTATTTTCTGCCTTTTTTTTGCATTTCTTTTAACATATAACATTCACATAGTAAATACCGAAGAACAAAATACATCTTGTGCAGACTGTGTCTGTGCTGCTAAAGTAATTACAGGCATAGGTTGACCACCTTGGTGGTCTTTTGGCTGTTTTAGGGGTTCTGCACACGCAGTCACCTGGTTCACACATGCCAAGGCAATTTTGTTAAATTAGCCATGCAATTTCGCTTGGTATTTAAATACATGGCTGGAAAAGCTGTGGTGATTTGTGAGAAAAACATTGATTCTAAAAGGATCAGCATGGCAATTTGATGCGTTTAATACTTCTCTGTCTGTAAACTGGCAAACTTTGCCTGTATGTTTTTTTTTAGAAAGTGCTGAGCTCACCTGTACACTTGGGACATAATGGAGGAACACTAGAAATGATCAGTCTGCTATGTTTCTGCACCTCTGACCATCATCTGCATCACACTTAATTCTGTAGCTTTTGGCAGTGTGGATTATTCCTGTTTTGGAACTACATGATTGTATCACCAATCTGAATGCCACAAATACATGGTTTACTGCCTCCCCTCTCTGGAATAACCTCATACTTCCTACCAAAATTAGGCAGTTGATGTTGGACTCAAAAATCTCCTTTTTAAAAAGAATTTAAACTCTGTGGACAGCTCTGCATTTATTTATTTTTCTGCCACTGATTAATCCCTTCATTTAGTATAATCTGGTAGAAGAAGCTGTCCAAGACAGGAACCAAAGGCTTGTCAGTAAAGGAAGTCAAGCCAAGAGAGGTGAGACTCTTACCTGAAAGGAAATTGCCTCCCCAAACCTGTTCATCTAAATCCTGGAATAGAAACTGGAAATGGCTGCATTCATTCTGGCATCTGGAAAGGGGATGCAGAATACAACGGTGAATTATATCCCAGTCTTTCAAAATAAGCAAATTTTGTGGTATCCAAGGTCGTAGAGAAAAGCAAAACTGATGCTTCACGGTTTTGTTTCTAAGTTTAGTTCTGAGTAGGACGAGCTGCTTCAGTACTGATAAAAGGCTTCTTGTTTGGAAGGCATCCCTTCAATCATTTCTCTGGTCTTTTTGCAAACCACGTGCCTGTATTTGGTTTGCATAACAAGGTTTTGGTAGTGGGGGGCTACAGAGGTGTTTTTTTGAGAGCTGCCAGAAGCCCCTGCAGTGTCCAACAGGGTCTGTGCCAAGGGGGTCCCAGATGGACACACCTCTGGCCCAGTCTAAGCCCATCAGTGATGGTGGCAGTGCCTCTGGGACAACAGAGCTATAAAGAGGAACAAATTCCTGGGAACTGGAATGAGAATATGTGAGAGAAACAGCCCTGCAAACACACACAGCTCGGTGAAGAAGGAGGAGAAGGAGCTGCCCCAGGCACTGGAACTGAGATTCCCCTGCACCCCATGGTGCAGCCCATGGTGAGGCAGCTGTGCCCCTGCAGTCCATGGGGATTCCAGGGGGAGCACAGATCCACCTGCAGCCTGCAGAGGACCCCACACCAGAGCAGGTAGATGCACGAGGGAAGCTGTGAACTCATGGGAAGTTCATGCTGGATGAGAAATCTGGAAGGACCTGTGGCCCTATGGAGAGAGGACCCCACACTGGGGCAGTTTTGCTGGGAGGACTTGTGATCCTAAGGGGGACGATTTGTGATCCTATGGGGGACCCTCTCTGTACCCATGGGAGGGGCCTGTGCTGAAACAGTTCATGCAGAGCTACAGCCCAGGAGAAGGATGTACATTGGAGAAGTTTTTGGAGTACTGTCTTTTGTGGGAGGGAGCCATGCTGGAGGAGGGGCAGAGGAGTCCACCCCTTTGAGGAAGAAAGAGTAGCAGAGAAAACATAATGAAATGACCACAACTCCCATTCCCCATATCCCTGTGCTGTGGGGCAAGAGGAGGGAGAGCATTTGCATGTGAAGTTGAGCCTGGGAAGAAGGGAGGAGTGGGAGAGAGGTATTCTATGATTTGTTTTTATTTCTCATGATCCTCCTCTGATTTGATTGGTAACAAATTCAGCCAATTTTCCCAAGTTGAGTCTGTTTTGCCTGTGATGGTAACTGGTGACTGATCTCTCCCTGCCCTTACCATGACCCATGAATGTTAGATTTGTTAGGTTTCCTCTCCCCTGTCCAGCTGAAGAAGGGAGTGCCACTGCTTTAGTGGGCACCTGGCATCCAGCCAGAGTCAACCTACCACAGTCCATCAGCTGTGGAGATATTTCCCACCAGACCCATCCCCTCTTACCCTGGAACAGCCTCATTTTTCTTGGCAAAGGCATTTGGAGCAGCTCCAGGAGAGAAGATTGTATCCTGAATGTCGCTGCTACCTGACTGCATTCTAGTAAGGGAGAATATTTGTGTCTGGGGTGGCTCACTCCATACTCACTCCAGGCTCTATGGATTTATGTGTCTATGTATGTAGACACTAAATCCTGAACAGAGACTCTGGGAACACTTTGCAGTTCTCAGATCCAGATGTGCATCCAGCCACATCCTGACTACAATTTTGGGTGAGATTTTCTGCCTTTCCTGTGTCTCTTCCTCCTTCTCACTCCTCAGAAATGTTGGTTTCCCATTGGAAAAAGGAAATTTAGTGAGGTGAAACCTTTGAGAGCTAACAGCATTCTTTATTTGGTCCTGTGTCTGGAGTAATCTGGAATATTTCTGCAAACAAAGATCATTCACATGGGGGTCGGGGGGTAATATAAGACTTATCCTGTCTGGAAGAATAAAGAAAATATGTATTTTCTCTTGGTTTTTCTTGTATTATTATTTTAAAAATCTGTGTGCCCCATTCTTGCTTTTTTGCCAATAATAATAATGCCATGGATATTACAGGTTTATTTTTCTGTGCTGTAGATACTTGCATATTATATCACTTTAAAATAAAATTAAAATGAAGAAATGGAGAGTAAAACCTCAAAGAAGTTTCCGAGGCCTTGTTTATGATTTTCTTTAGTATCTTAGTATGTTTTCAAGAAAGAATAATATTTCTTAAGTATATTACTTTTTGCCATAAAGATTAAAAACAGACTAAATGAGATAATTGTTTTATTTTTCTTTTCAAGTAAAAGATTTACAGAATGAGGTTGGAAAATTCTGTGTAGGCTGATGTTTTATGTTGTAGCTGGTTATTACTCAGTGAGTCACTAAGTTTCCAGAGCTTGCCACACCTTAAGGTTAAACTGCCTCAAACCAGGCAGCAAACTGTTAGCTGAGGTGCTTTGAATGACTTTTTTTAATGTAAAAATATATATATTTAAACAATGTGCAAACTTTGCTGGAACTACTCAGATCCTCTTTCCTTAAAAAGTTTTCTCTGCACACTCTCTGTTTTCTGTCATAGAATTAAGCATAAATAAAACAATTATTTAATTGTCATAGTCACTGGTATTTCCCAGGAAGAGTTAGAGGCCTCTCTATTGATAGGAAGGAAGCCAGTGCTCAACAGCACAGTCACACCAAGCAGTTTTTTGGGACTTCAGAAAGATATGTCAGAAATCCACAGTGAACATTGAGTGAGCATGTGCCCATGTCTGAGTTGTGAAAGAGAGGAAAGGAAATATATGGAGCCGACATTCATCCTTTCAGTCTAGTACAGATGCTTCACTGTCTGCCTGGCTGAAAACTGCAGGTGGTATTCAGAATAAATACTGAAACAGCCAGTTCTGGAAACATTATTTTAAAAGAAATGTAGTATCAAAATAATTAATAAATATGATTCAATATCATGTACTATCATCCACCTATTTTCAGTAGGGGCTTCGTTCTGAAAACTTGATGCTTCAGTAATCAGCCAAACACAGAATACTGATCAGCTTAAAGCATATGAGCCACACCCCTGGGCTCTGAGCAAGACCAGAATTGCACTTTGTTCTCCTTTGGGTGCTGTATTCTCCAATGTGAGGTTTATTTTGAAGGCATTTTCAAATGCAGTAGAAGCTCTCCAAAATTTTCTTTCCTTATTAAAAAGTTTTCATAAACCTTCCATTTAAACCTACCTTATTAAAAAAATAATTAAAAGAGGAAAGAAAACAAGATTTAGTAAATAGGTGTTATGAATATTGCCAGACTAGGTGAAAATAGAGAAAGGTATTCACAAGACAAAACTCAGTCACAGTAAAGAGTCCACAAGAATGGGTAGCTAAGAAAAAAAAAATGCAGATAGGGAGAAAATGAAACACTATCCTCTCTCTCCTTTTTAAAAAAGTTTGTTTGTTTGTTTCCTGGGTATTTTCATGTTAAATTTCAGAAAACTTGTAGAAGCTTTTTGTAAATTGTTTATTTTAATGTTGCTATGCAGGTGTTAAATGTTGGTATTCACACTAGTTCCAAGTAGCTACAGAGACATATAAATAATGTGAACTAGTAAGTGAAAGAAGGAAAAAAATCCGCATTTTCCCCAGGTACTGACCATGTTTCTTCTCTTTGCACATTTAATGGTAGGCACTGACACTCTTTTAACACCCAATACTGCAAGTCTTTGCTCTGTACAGCAGGAGATGGCAACAGGAAGTGTTATCTTTTTCTTTCCCCCTTTTTGTCCCAATGTACTGCTGTCAATGTCGCTTGCTGCTCTTTGGAGTACTTGTTCTGAAAATGGGAGCATGGGTGATGGTTTTGTATTAGCTTTCAGTTAATGGTAAACATTTTTTACTTTGGGTCACGGGCTAGCCCTTAATTTTCTGGTGTTTTTAAATGTATCTCAAATTTTAAAAAATGACCCTCTTAGGCATAGAGCAGTAGGAGATTAATGAAGAGAAATCTTCATTATCTGGTCCTGTGGAAGAGTTGTTATATGCAGAACACAGTGATCACTTGCTTTTGTAACTTATTGCATCTTGCCCAAGGGTTTTCTTGGTGGTGTTACTAGAGCTAATACACTTTTTCACAGGGTCCCTGCAGGTGTGGTGCATTGCTCTAGATCAGTAGAATGCCGAGAAAAGCAGTGATGCCTTTGAAGAACCCTGGAGAACAGGTTCATTGAGCGGAAAACATGTTTCAGCCGCTTTTCTCTCTGTGTGGATTAAAAGAATAGTTTTAATATCCCCTGCCAGGTCTGCAAGCCTCTGTTAATGGCAGCTGAAGCCAACCCTGGGGCTGTTGTACCACAGGGTTGTTCAGGGTGCTTCCTCTCTGCTGGCCTTGCCATGTTTGACTGGAGGGTCGTTCACTGGAGGGTGCATTAATGGGCATCTCATGTCTTCAGAGCCCCTCTGCCTCTATTTCTGTGGCATTTTGGGAAGCCCACCAGGAATAATCTGTCAGGCAATACTTGCAGAGACCTCTTCAGGAGCTCAATGCATCCCACTGACGTCACTGAAATTCAGAAAAGTCCGAGACTGTGTGGAACAAAGGTTTCAGCCTGCAACTTTCCTTCTCACCAAGAGCTTCTCACAATAGATGATTGGGTTTTCACGGCAGGGTTCAGTTCTTTGCTGTGAACACTTCCTAGGTCTAAGCACTGATCTTCCAGCCATGCACAAGCTCCATAAACAGATGTGGAATTTACACAGCTGCTGGCTGTGTAAAGTGAGCTAGTCAGCCCCATCCTCAGAGTCAGGGGGCTGCTCAACCAGCCAGACACAGGTGTCTGCTTTAGGGAGAGCAGAACAGCTCTCCAGACTCCTCTGCCCCTATGGACTAGTCTCCACCTGCTATATTGGGAGCTGGATCACATTTAGAAAGTATATTTATGTGTCTACAGTCTGGACCTGAATATCAAACATTTGTGGCTGAGGGATTAGGCTGCCTAAACATAGATGCTACGTGGTGTCTGAAACATCCAAGGTGTACTTAGGCGTAGGACACAAAGACTCTGAGGGAGCTGTGGGCCGGGAGATGGAGTCCAGGCAGGGCTCTACAGCGAAGATCAAGTGCCTCTAAATATCTGTGTGTGGGCAACAGACCTGAGCCTTTAGTGATAATTCACATTTACAGATACCTTCTAATCCTGTTTCTTCTGTTTAGTCTTCCATTCTTCCACTGCCTTTTTTTTTTTTTTTTTAATTCCCAGTTTTCCATGTGAAGTGGCTATGTAGTCATCAGTAAAGCCAGGAATTGAGTGTGACCAACTACAAAGAGGAAGCTAGAATTTTAGAAAGCTTTATTTTACCTGATGCACATTTATTAGAGCCTCCTTGAATGGCTGATTCATGCCCCTCAAAATAGAAGTCTCTTTTCTTGATCTTTACTGTCTTTCCCTCCCAGATAAATTAAGAGAGAAAAATACAGCAGAGGAATGATATGGCTCCAAAGACAGGCTGCTCTTAAATTTACCCTGAACTGTAACTCTTTACAAAGTTTGTTGTTTTAAAATACTTTCCTGATACATCCGCATCAATACCAGTCGGATATTGAGAAACAGGATAACCCTTGCTTAAGTGGTTTAAGAAACCTCCCAGAACATCTGACATAAGTGAACACATTGAACAAATAAACAGATGTGGAATTTCACCCCTCAACAGCCTTTCATCCAGGACCCTGCAGCTGGGGATGGAGGAAATGTTGAACGTCAATGTGGCAACTCTCTTATGCTTCCTGACCTGCCATATGGCCAGTTGCATCCTATATGATTTTTCACATGGTGGGAGGAGCAGAGCAAACAGTCTGATAATTTGTGGTCATTTCAGATGTGCCAGAAGTGCCATAAAAAGTTGTGTAAGAGTGGTGTTGAAGGGGTGATGAGGTTAAGGCACAGGAACACCTGTAAACATCTTGCTTTGCCCTGAGAATTTGGAGTTTTTCTTTCCAAGCTTTAGAAAGCACCTTAAGTAAAGGTAGATCTGTGGCAAGCAGCCATAAAAAGAAGCAGAACCCAAAATTTGACAGTCTGCTATTGGTAGACTTCTTCTGTTGGTGTAGTGGACAGAGTGCCAGACTTTGTGAAAGACTGAGGCATGATTAGAAACATGACAGACCCATCAATGAGAGCTCAAAAAGTGGGTTAAATTTGCTGCATTATGACTGTCACCAACAGAAAGAATAAAAGCATGTTTATTTTTTTCCTTCTTACAGTGTTTTTTTTTATTCCCCAGTGTTCTTGTTCTCTCACAGTTTAATATTCTGTTCACATAGAAAGGAGTAGGCACAGCCTGAAATTTCCTTTCTGTAGCTGCCTTACAGAAAGCATTAGGACTGAAAGAAGGACAGGGTTTCAACATTCACAATAGACTTTAGAATGGAAACATGAAAATCTCAGATCTGTAATAGGAGACTCTACAGGCAATTTCTGAGACAAGATAACTCTGATTTTCCAAAGGATGTATTTTCTGTGTTGGTGCTCCCACCATGGGGTCCAGAGCTTCACAGCACTTGTCTCTAGGCATGAGAGGACTGAAGCTCAGTGCCATAAATATGTGGTGCCTCACTGCTGAGGGCATCTCTTTGAATAAAAATGCAGTCATTGTTTGAATAAGAATGAAACTGAGCACCCCAGTAATGCCTTGATCCTTGATTTAATGCCACACAGGCAGATTGCAGTCAGACAGTACTGGAGGTGTTGGCTTGGTCCATTGACACTACATAGTTTACACACAGGTTTACTCTTATGAGTGACTACAGAAAACAGATAAATAAGATAAAGAGCTGTATGAATGTTATTTTGCAACTCACAATGAAATCATTTTTCCAATGTCTGTGACAATTCTAAAGTTAAAGATTGGTTACCAGGAAACAGAGGCTACTTCTTTTCAAGCTTGTGAAAGACTTCAACAAAACATGGGCCATCTAATTAGGATGATGAAGGTAAAACCTTGTATGTGTTACAATCAGAGAGGTCAGACAATGAGTGGGTCTAAATCCAGAATGTTCCGTGACGCATGCCTGTGCCAGATTCTCTTGCAGTTTGGAGAAGCAATTATGTAAATATAGATTTGCAAACAATTCCACAAAGTGACAAAAAAAAGTGTTAATTACCAAAAATGTTAGTGATCTGTTTAGCCAACCACAGAGTGATGAAATTATGGTCATGTTAAAAATGAAAGGCTGATGTAACCACCCTGGGTTGTTTTTTTTTTTTTTTTTTTTTTTTTTTTTATCAGGAACATTATCTTTCTTCATATCTTTGACTTTTAACTCTCAAAAGCATCTTGATTATTTAGTTTTCTAAACTAGACCCAGGAAAATGACACACATACACACAGTGAAAATAGTGTCTACTCCTATTGACCAATGGGAATGTCATGAGCAGTGCCACCACAAATCTTCATAGACCTAAAAATCAGTTAATTTGTGCTCAGATACTCATCTTGAACTAACTTAGATTTTTACTTTGCTTTTGATAGAAAAAATCCAGTCTATTTTCTTTCAATAAATGAAAAAGCAATATTGCTAGTAACTTTTTCATGCTTTTGACTTGCATAGAGTTTCTTACATCACATTATAATCACAATATAATAAAGCTCTTCTTTAATTTGATTCTTTATCTGTCTGCCTGTAAGCTCAGCTGTTCAGCATTACAATTTAAAAGGCTCATTTCTCAAGAAGGTAATCAGTGTCCTTATTGTACTCATTGGCTACTTGGGCAATATAAACATAACAGATAAATAGCAAGAGACAGAGTAGATCCTACTGGTACTAAATACTGGTATCCAGTTACTCTACTTTCCTCAGATTATGGCTATAGATGTCATGCAGGATTGACTAAAAACATTCTTTGGAAGGACTGTAGAAGTTCACATCAAGTTTAGCAAAGGTTCTGGATGCAGTTAACCATAAATAATGGTTATTTTGTAATATTCAGAAACATCTTATTTCCATGGATAAATTACTACCTTCTCTTTCTCTGGTGAAAATTTAAATAGTAGCTTCAAACAAAAGCTGCTTCTATTCCTGCCACAAGCTTATACAACACAGTGTTGATACAATTTAAAGGAGCTGACATACTGCTTAAAATATGGATGCTGCATATGACTTAAATAATACGAATTATATGCTGAAGTCATTACTGAGTTGTTACCCAGGGAAAACATAGTGTTGCTTCAATAAATATTTCAGGATTCAACACTATAATTCTTAGGAGACATTTTACAGAAATAGGATGGATAGTAACTTTAAAAATGCTGTTGAATTAGTATTTCAGTGTTTAAATATTTAGCCAGCACTTCACTAAAATAGGACTGTTTCTCCACGTATTTGTTCACCACATAGTAAATTTACGAAGGACTGATCATATCACCTATCTTCTCCCTCCCCATTAAATGAATGTGTAATAAGAATTCATTCCCTTTCTTCTAAAAGTCTGAGCAAATCAGTCTTGCAGTCTATGTCATAGTATAAGAGTGAAGTTTTGATGATAACATGTCTGTGAACAAAAACCCCTCTTCTAAGCCAGTTTGACCTTTAGAAATAAAGTTCTATATTTTAATCAGAAATTATTTTCTGTAAAGAACTTCTGAGAGATCTCACAGGATATTTAACACAACTTTTATTTCTGTCATACTCAGAAGAGGTTACATTTCTACAGAAGTAGAAATTCAGGGGCAGAGGGACAGTGTGTATTTGATGATAGTCCAAACCTCTGAGCTCCTGCTTTTCAGTCTCTTTGCTAAGGGGATCGAGTTTGAATCACAAGATATGCTGCAGATTTCCCAATGCTTCACAGCCAGTGAAGCACAAACCCCAGGAAAAACAGGTTTGGCATTTCTATGGCTTGTGATCTATACCTAAGAAACTGACTGGGAAAGGATGTAACTGGCAGGCAATAGCAGTCTTAATGCATAGAGCAGATTTGTCATGCTACAGAGTGGTGTTACTCTTCAAAAGATTCTAGCATGCACATCTAAAATGCACATTTAACTCCTGCCTAAATTCCCACCTGCAACATCAGTATGAGTGCCAAAGGCATAACTTTTGGTTGAAAATGGGTTAATATTTTTACAGGATCAGGCCCTTACCTTGTATCTATCTATGGATTTCCCATAGTGACCAGGTTAATGGGATTTGTAATCTCCAATTATAAAGCTAACTGTTATAAAATATCTCCATACTTTGATATGAGTAATGGAAGCAGGTGACTTTTAAACCTCACTGTTTAATGTATTAAAGAGTCGTGGCTCTGATCCAAATTCAGCAGAAAGGCTCCTACTGATTTCAATGGGCTTTGAACCAGGGAATGGTCTTTAAAATGTTTTGTGCCTCCTGCTCAGATATGAGAAGCAAAAACTGAAGGGAGAGACTTTTTATTCCTTTGTGTTTGGGATGACTCAGACACAGCAGACTGCTAGGAAATTGTATTTATACCACAAGGACGACACTTATTGCAACTCCTTAGTCATCAGAGAGTGGCAAAATTCGGTTGTAAAGTCTGGTACAGGGTCACAGTATGCAGCTTTTGGATTATTAATTTACTTATTTAACATATGGATTTTTAAGATTAATCTTATCTAGGAATTGAAGATTAAGATGTTTCTAAGATTTATTTAATCCAGAGTGCTGTGGATTAGTAGGTTATTTCAGTAACACCCATTGATTCCAAAAGCAGGGGAAACAAATCACACGAATGAATCTGACATAACACTGTTGCCAGACACATGAAATACCTTCCAAGCATCAGGGATAAGAAACTTCCTCTGAAAATTTCCTAACAGAGAAATGATCCTCCTGTTTAATCACGATATTAATTCTGTTACTCAAAAAGAAAACCTGCTACATTTTAACTGTCTTCAGCTCTTGTGCAGCTGCCCATCACTTTGGTGCCGCATTCACATCTCTCCAGATGGATGCACTACAAATCTTTGCGCATCTGAAACCTTTAATTTAGTGGAGTGAGCTCAGCCTTTGGGCTGTGTGCAGACCCAAGGATTTCTTTAAAAAAAATCCCTCCCAATTTTAATATCTATTTGATATTGACAAAGAGCAATTTGGCTGTGTCATGCTGTGCTAATAGGCTGCAAGGTTTCTTGGTCAGTCTGACATTCTGCTGCCCCTAGGTAGCGAAACGCTGCGGTCTCCGAGGACAACCCTCAAAACTCAAAAGAGCTGGGTACTGACTCCCAGCAGGGCTTCCTTTATGTGAACTCAGCCAACCAACAACTCCATGACTCCAGCAGATGTTTTTGGCCTTCAGACCAGTGTGTGAATTTATCCATCTTCCCTCATTCCCTCAGCAATCTATCTGGCTGAATCCAGCATGGTTAAACCTGGCTCTGTGCCGAGGGCAATCAGGAATGAAGGGCTGGCCCGGTGAGGTTTTCCAGCATGTATCTGGCAGATTGTATGCAGGGGCAAAGGGTCCACGCTATATGAGTGCCTTAGAGCCTGTACCAGTGTTCTTTGCTCCCCATTGGGCTCTCTTTGATTGCAGGTTTTAAATATGTCATGTATTTCCA
Organism: Calcarius lapponicus; assembly: GCA_039654755.1. Taxonomy (NCBI): domain Eukaryota; kingdom Metazoa; phylum Chordata; class Aves; order Passeriformes; family Fringillidae; genus Calcarius; species Calcarius lapponicus. The sequence goes on along the minus strand of CM077462.1, from coordinate 42,131,083 downwards.
GATGCATTATTTATGTATGCTTGTGTTGTTGTGCAATTTGTGGCAGAGTGAGGGGTCTACTGGAAAGCAGCCCTTGGTTTAGTGGGCAGCCCTGTAGCAAAATATTAGTAGTACAGAAATCTGCTGCTCTAAGTGAAATTTGATTTAAACATAGATGACAGAAAGTATTTGAATAATTTTTTTTAAATGTTGGCTACATTCAAAAGGGGTTAACTACAAGTACAGCTATTTCTAGATTTTATCTTCTGCTTCTTGTTCTATCTTGCCTCTTCTTTTTTCCCTTTCCCTTTCCTTTTCCTTTTCCCTTTCCCTTTCCCTTTCCCTTTCCCTTTCCCTTTCCCTTTCCCTTTCCCTTTCCCTTTCCCTTTCCCTTTCCCTTTCCCTTTCTCTTTCCCTTCCCCTTCCCCTTCCCCTTCCCCTTTCCCTTCCCCTTCCCCTTCCCCTTCCCCTTCCCCTTCCCCTTTCCCTTTCCCTTTCCCTTTCCCTTTCCCTTTCCCTTTCCCTTTCCCTTTCCCTTCCCCTTCCCCTTCCCCTTCCCCTTCCCCTTCCCCTTCCCCTTCCCCTTCCCCTTTCCCTTTCCCTTTCCCTTTCCCTTTCCCTTTCCCTTTCCCTTTCCCTTTCCCTTTCCCTTTCCCTTTCCCTTTCCCTTTCCCCTTCCCTTCTCCCCTTCCTTTTCATTATGCTTCAGGATAGGAATAAGGACACAAGCTGTGGCTTGATCTGGTGATGCCTGAGCACTACCAAATGGGGAGAAGTGAATGGTGACTGCTCATCTCTCAGTGAGTGGCAATGGCTCAAATAAATAACTTTTTTCCAGCCAGTCTGGGTAGGAGGCTGTGTCTGCTTGTGCGTCTAGACTCAGATACCAAGAGCTGTGTACACACCAGCTGGAGCTCAGGCAGTACCCCTGCCATAAAACTGTACCTTCATTCCTTCCAGAAAATGAAGCAAAGTACAATCACCACATGGTGTAATTTAGTGCCAGCTCATGACACTGGCGTTTCACAGTCAGTCATCCCAGAGTTTACGGTTTCCAGCATAGCTATCTCTACTTGCATTCTGGTTTGATTTGCTCTGTTAAAAAATGGATTCTTGATTCCTGCCATACTGCCTTGCAACCAGGGGAAGTATTTAACCAGGACTATCCTGACTCTAAAGAAATGTAGCTTCCAGAAGTGCATCCTTCATGTTGTATTCTAAATTGGAGCTTTTCCTTTCCCAGACCAAATAGTTTTAGGGTAAATGCTTATTTATACATTTGTGTATAAGTTCCAGGAGTTTAGAAGCAAATGTGTACTTAAGGCCAGATAATTTGTGGTGGAATATGGTAGCTAGGCTTGAACTTAATATTTGTGTGGCTATGTCCAAGACTGATTTAATTATTGGTGCAATTTAAGTTTTGGGATACCCTAAAGTGCTTTTTTTAGGAATTGGAACAATCTGTGAAGTTACAGGAGTGATAAGCGATCATTGCATGATCATGGCAATCTTTTTTTTACTTGGCTGGCCATTAATTTGCCTTAACTACCACCTTTGTGATCATCCTGCTCTGAATGTTATGTATTGTATACTAAACTGTATATGAAATTTACCCTACTCATCTGTGTGACCACAAAAGGAATCCCCAGGGCCATCTTTAATTTCACAGTCAAATGCTCTACTTGACTGGCAGCCTTGAAACCAGTGTGTATCCTACATTTTGGATCTCCTCTGGGAACAGTATCGAACAGCTAATTTAGCTGTTTTACTTTGTACATGAATCCCAGCAGGAGGATTTGGGAAAGGTGGTGCTGGAGGAAGGACAGGGATTAGGAAAAAATATATGTTCAAGTTAAAAAAAAAAAAAAGATAGACCAGGACCCTTAATGTTTTTTTGAACAAGATGTAATCAGTTGCCATAATACTGTACTGTTTGTTTGACTTTTTTTCAATGTGGTTACTGTTACTTCATCCCTGAAACGTTTCCAAGAGAAACAAGGGATTGTCCACAAGATAATCACCGCTGTGTCTGACTTCTCTGCATGTAGTATGGTGTGTCACTAACAGAGAGGTATTATCTACAGGCAGCCTGGGAACAAAAATCAAGAACACTCACTGGGGATAAAACTTTAGGTGCAAATTGTTCTGCAAATGAATGATTTCTCCAAAAAATGTTCCTTGCTGCTTGGTAAGATAAGCACTCTATCTTTTCCAGTTTTAGTATTGCAGTGCCTGCTCTGCTTAATGTGATGAAATCTTCAACACCTTCAGTCTCCTCAGTGGTAGCTTAGGAGAAGTCCAGCTCAGGATTTCTGAACTGATATGCCTGCACAGTGGGCACCAAGTCCCCTTGTGAGGCTGACCATGGTGAGCCTTGCTCCTGTGCTCTCAGAGGCAGCCAGATCCAGCCAGGGTCGCTGCAGGGAGCTGAGTTGTCCCCATGGCTCATTTAATTCCTGCCCTGCCAGCAGTAACTGGCATGGGCGAATCTCCCATCCTATAAAACAAAAAGCAAAGTTCACCAATGCAGTGCTCCTATTCTGAAATATAACCTTCTCCTCAGGTGTAAACCCATGCTATGAAAATGGATGTTCTGAAACTGTCAGCCTTGAGATGGGACTGTCCCCCAGCTTGGGGTGTCATCTGGCAGGGACTGCAATCTCTGAGAAATATCAAGGATCTCACACAAAGCTGTGAAAGTCATCAGAACCAGCTTTTGGGTGGGCATGTTCACCTAGCACAGCATCCAGAGTAAACTTACATGAGCTTTTTTTTATGTTAAGCTTGTATATTTACATTGGATCTATGCAGCCCAGCTTAGCAGGGAACATAAATTTGGCCTGCTTGATGAAACCTTCTTTCCTAACAGGGTTTTAAAATTCTCTCTACAGTCACCAAGAAGAGTAAAGTACCTCTGGAGACATTCAGAAGATTGAGCTATCACCCAAAGTAATTTCAAAAAGGCTGGGTTGTAGCATGTATTAATACATCAGCACTGGTTTAGGGGAATTTTTAAAAATTTTGATTCTCATTAACTAAATAACATGGAATCATGCTAGTCAGTTCATGCTTAAAAGTCCTTCCCTTCACATCAACAGTTTAATTGACTGTCAAATAATATACTTCCAGAACTAGATCTATTAGACATCTTGTGTGTTTTGTTATCATTTTGCCAAGAATTATTTATGTTTCAACATCATGGAGGAGCTTGCTTTTACAATCGTAGTAGAAATAAGTGTAATGAGAGATGAGTAGCTGATGGGTCTGCTAGTAAAATCTACAGCTATTCAACTTTAGAGTGATTATTTTTCCAAAACCTGTGATGTTGGTATTAGAAAAAAAGGGTACATTTTTGATATTTTTAATAGTACCTTACATGCTGGATATTACCTTAAGTCCAGCGTGTAACAAGATGCCATTTACACCCAGTGCTAGGTCTTTGTATCTTTACCTTTTTGAGTAGGCTTTTGCTTCACAGCTGATCTCATCAGAACAAATTTCTGCTTTTTGTGCATCAGCTGGCAAGGTCTGAAAAGTGATGGCTGTTGGCCACTAATGTAAAATTGGACACGAGTTAGTTGTGATCAATTAATAGATAATCAACTGCTTTAATAAATCCATATAAACTATGAAACTCAGTCTTCCACTGTCAGAACACCTTGCAAAAAGTTTTCTGTGACCCTTGATTTTATTAGATTTTCTATGGACCAGTGAAGAGGGTAATATGTTTGATGCATTTTATGCATGTCAGCACTTTTTGGATAGAACTGAATAATTACATACTCTCACAGAGAAAATTTGCTTCTGTGCTATGAAAATGTCCTCACAAGCTGTTAATTCTGTGCAAAAATTGAGTGATGATAATTAGCAGAAGTGAGTAAAAAATAGCAAAAAGCAATTATGCAAATTAGCAAAAAAGCTTGTCAAAATGTTGCGTAGATGCAGCAGCTTGGAAAGAAAGCCTTGACTTTGTTATTCCTTTTCTGTCCCATGACTTAAAATACAAGCCTTCTCTCCTACGTTGATGGGAAAAGCCAAAACATATGCTTTTCAGCTAACACAAAAACAACACACAGGACACAATGTTATTGCAAGTGTAAAACTAAATGGAACTTTTCCATAAGCCATATTCAGAGCAGTGTCAATGGCCACAAGGCTAGCTTCAGCTTGCTTCTGGGGGTGTTGGAGCCCACATGGGCCAGCATCCAAACACAGGAGAAATACAATACAACAGTGTTTTCGCCTCCTGATGCTTTTCATGAAACCACCAGAAGTCCTGCATCAGGAGCATAATGTATCAGTCTAGCTCAGGAGTTCAGGCTTGGGAAAACAGCTGGTAAAACTGCTTCATGCATCATGCTTTACAGAACTTGACTGCTTTACATTTCAAGAGGCATAATTACCCATGTTAAATATCATTGGTTAGAAGCTGCACTGAAAAAGAGCTGACATTCTGATGGGTTGTTAAGGCAGGGACACGATGAATAATTTTCAGCATTTTGACAAAAAATAATTGTGTGATTTACTACCTCAAATTGCATTCTTCAGAGTGACTGTGAAAATGGTGTTTCTCACCTAATGTACTTATCCTCCATGTGAATTTAGTCATTGTTGCCTTTATTAATCAAAATAAATGTTTGACAGTTTTACATGTAGAAACTCTGCTGAGCCTGAACTGAACGAGGAGGGAGAGCTGAAGGCTTTTGGATTAATTGTCTGTCAGAAGCACTGTTAAATAAGCAATGACTGACAGTGTCTCAGCCCTTCACCTACAGGCAGAATACTCACATCCCCAGGTGAAATCCTGTGGAATAGGAGCAAGAAGCATTTCCCCTGTAACATTGCTGCTAGTGGTGTTAATCAGCAAGCCAGGAAAAACATGGCTTGGCTTTTGACTCCTCAGATGTGTTGACAGAGCTGACACTTAAGAGTTCTCTCTTTTTTTAACTTGTGAAACACGTGTGTTTTACCTGGAATTACTGAGTCACGACAAATATGGAAAAACCGCTCCCATGCCATTTCCCAGAGATGAGCGGTCATTTAATAACAGCATGTTTATACAATATTTGTTTCCACTGTCCATGTTAGAGCCTCAAAGCACTTTGCAAATGTTAATACAACTATTCATAATCCTTTCTAGCTAAGCAATTTATTTCCGCTTTATTGGCCGGAGCCATGAAGGCACCGCTAATAGCATTTATCTGTTACATGAAGGACTTCTGAGCTGTGGCTTTCCACGTTCTTTGAAAAAGAAAAAACAAACAAAACCCAGAGCTGGTTTTTATTAAGCCCGTTTTACAGATGAAGATGTAAGGCTTTCAAAAGAACCAGGACTGACTGATAGATGTATAACCAATGCTATATGATATATATGCCTTGTACATGCACCATGTTCATTGTGCAAATTGTTTTCACTGGTCATGGGGGATTTCTGGGGTAGTGGGAAGAACTGGAGGGCCAGTGGAGGAGAAGCAGCCCTCCTGTGGTTATGACAGTGTAGTTTTTTCGGGCTGCTTGCACTGCTTGTTCAATGAGCACATCCCAAAGTAGACAGTAGCCAGTCCCATGTATGTCCTCATGGTGGGCTGTTGCACACGTTCTCATGGCAGGGAAAGCCCACATGCATTGCACATTTATGCTATAGGGCCTCTGGTACTGACAAAGCCTTGCACCAATTTCCTCAGGGCTGATTTTCTTCCAAAATATACATACATATATATATATATATATATGTACGCGCGCGCACACACACACACACACACACACATATATATACTTAGAAAAATAATATTTGCATGTACTTCTTTCTCCAAAGGCTTTGGAAGTAAGACTGCTTGGTGGACATGGTAAGCTCCGTCCAACTTTCCATCTTTTGGCTCTAGTTGGAGGGTCTTCCCTTTGGGGTTGGTCCACAGAGATGGTTTGGGATCTGTAGCATTCACCACAAGCCCAAGCACAGCCCAAAAAAACCGCAGAAGACAGGTGTGGGGACACTGTTCTTGGACTGAGGGATTGTAAGCAGGGGACTTTGGTCACTGAAGATTTTACCTCAGGCATTGAGTCAGAGGAAAAGTCCCTCACCATCCAATGACACAGACTTTATTCCTGGCAGGAGGCAAGAAATATTGTTGTCTTGAACAACATCATTGTTATTCTAGGCTGTTGGCAATGACCAGGTTTTTGAGCCAATGTCTTTGGTGCCCTGTTGTGGGCTAGACATCACCTGAAGCACCAGTCAGAGATGGCTTCACCTCCCCATTTTGAACTAGTCTCAGCAATCTCTGTGATATGTAACTGAATTATCCATTTTTTTTAAAGTTATGATATGCATAAGAGGGTTCTCACCAGTACCCATCCTTGCCATACTTTTGCCTACATTGATGTGGATATACTGGCAATTGTCAATGCCTTTTGGAGAAAAGAAACTCTAATGAGTGTGCATGGCTCATTTTCTTGACCTTCTGTAAGGTATTTTGATTTCTCGAGCATCACTGTGTAGGTGTGCTTTGATCCTCTTACACTGACAATTCTCCCTAAAGTGTTTCTCTTAACTCATAGAATCACAGAATGGTTTGGGTTGGAGGGGACCTTAAAGATCACCTGGTTCCAGCTTCCCTACCATGGGCAGGGACACCTTCCACAGACCAGGTTGCTCAGGGTCCCATCCAACCTGCCTTGGAACACTGCCAGGGATGGGGCATCCACAGCTTCTCTGGGCAACCTGTGCCAGTGTCTCACCACCCTCTGGGTAAAATTTTTTTCCTAATAGGTAATGTAAATCACTTCTCCCTTCTTTTAAAATGGTTCTCCCTTGTCCTATCACTGTCTGCCTGCGTAAAAAATAATTCATTAGACACCAGGAGAAATTCTCACTTAAAATTTATGCTCTACTCAATGATTTTCATAAAGTGACACTGAATTAGCATCTCTCTGCTTGCTGGAGAACGATATCAAGCAGTCTTGAAATATCTCAGGCTCCTGGTTTCACCCTAGCATATTTCAAATGACACTGTCTCACAGCTGTTGCTAAAAGAGAATTCAAACAATGGCCCTTCAATTCTTACCTGTCAGAAAGAGCTGATAGGTTTGGATCCAGGATATCTTCCCAGAATCAGCCCTCCACCATGAATCCATGAGTTAATAAACTTTAAATACAATTACTGGATTTTGAGCTCGTGGTCTGTGAAAGTGGTGTCAGAAATGGGCAGAGAAATACGAAGGCTCCTGATTGCAAAGTTCACATGATACTGGTAAATCTCCATTCGAAAAAAAAAACCCCAAAAATGTAGGAAGAGATCCAGATCAGTTTTTAAAATTATGATACACTTTTAATATAGATTTATTAATTGCAGTTTTAGGTTTATACGGCCAAAGTCTACAGATGTAAACAGAGGCATCACAATAGAGGTGGAAAGTAATCCATTGGCAATATCTTCATGGACATCTTTTATTCCTGCCCTTAGCAGGTTTTCAAGAATATTTTCACTTGCTAAAAATTCCCACAAGATGGCAGTGCTCAGTTCATTAACAACCGAAAGCAAAATAACTATTTTGCTGTACAGCGAAAACAAAATATAGAAAAAAATCGCACACAAGATCAGTGGCTTCTTAACCCTTTCTGCCCATCCCACACTAAGACAGTTTCCCTGCAAAGAGCACAAGAATGTGCACATAAAATCCACAGTGAATATCCACAACATTCAAGAACAGCCCAATCTTGCTTTGTTACCCAGACACACAGAAGTGTTTGCTTAGCAAGCTTATCTTCCGTACAGTGAGAGATAATGAAAATGACACTGAATTCATCCCAATTTTTAATATATATATTACATATCTATATATTTCCTATCTGTGCCTGAGGCTCAGAGCTTCCAAAATTACACATACCCAAACTGCAGGATTTTTTTTTTCTGTTTCCAAACAGTGTGTAAGATAACAAATAGATGGGCTTAGCCTCCTCTAAGGTTCTATTTCTGCTTGTTTGGAAATAAAGCAAATGCAAGGATTTCCTGCATCATTGCAGTGCAGTATTGTATTATGGCATTTTTAAAGAGACTGTTTTTTTCTTAATGAATTTTCCCAGTGAGTGCACATCATCTCTACTTGAAAACATCTTCATTATTTAGCTTGAGAGCCGTTCAGAGCACGCCAAGTTACATACCTAAAAATAGAGAGTATGACTTCTCCTTGTTCAGAGCATCATTTCATAGATGTAGCTAATCAACTGCTGAGAAAATAGAACTCAGTCCAGGCTCCTGGACACCCAGGCTTCTATCCAAAGATCAACGCTCAGCTTCAGTTTTCCACTTCTTGGGCTATACTCAGTGGCAGGGAGAGGAACAGAAGAGCCAGCAAACCTCCTGCCTGTCTCTGTGCTGAAAGGACACAGGTTCAACCCTGCCTGGCTGAAATGATGCTGCCCAATAAAACTCTGCCACCATGCCCCATACCCTGCCTGTGGTGTGCCCAAGACCAAAAAGAGTAGGCCAGTCCCTTTCTTGTAGGCACAGCCACAAGCTGAGTCAGGCAGCTGGCACATCTGATACTTTCCTCAGCATCAGCGTGAAGCCATCAAGGGACCACAGCAGGGTCTCCTGAAAAAGAAAAAAAACCCAAACCACAAACCCAGTATATAATGGCTACAGGTACTGAGAGATTTCTGCCTGGTGCCAGGGGGGAAGAGGGGGCAAAACCATATGACAAAGTCCCAAGAGGGATGGGATTTCCCTGAGTGAACATGTCCAAGTGTGTGTGGGCATCCTTGCCTTCTGGAAGGACAGAGGGTAAGATATTCCTGGGCCTCCAAGATACTTCCAGAGACACGAACCCTCTAGCTACCAAATTATGACTTCCCCTAACTGGAAACAAAGTCCTGGGAAGCAAGAAAATGCCCTTCCTCAGTTGCTCCCCTCACTACAGTCCCCACCTGGCAATGAGCTGCAGCGGTCAGGACAGTGAGCTAAATTTCCCAAAGTTATCAGCTTTTCCCAGCCTTTTCCTCCTGGCTGCATGGCACCACCTTCAATCTTCAGGCAGACGTGGTAGCCAGGCCTTCTTGCAGGCAGAGTCTGAAGCCCTCAGCCCCATCCTTGCAGGGTGCAAATGCTCCCTCTGACTGTAGCAGCCCCTTCTCAGTGCCAGAACAGATTTTGGGCAGATGTTGAGCCAGCATCCTGGCAGAGGATTTTTCCAAATTATTTAACTTCTGTGCTACCTGGCTTTGCAGTAAATCCCAGCTCTTCACAGGTGCAGAAAGAGGCCAGGAATGTGCTACTCCCCTTTGCTTCACAATGGTTTGGAACCAGGAGTAGACAGATGCCATGAGAGTTGCATCGAGATCCAAAACCTTGCATCTTTGAGAGATTAAAATAAATCTTTTTTATGCTGGAGCAGACAAATGGTGCATCTGGAATAACATGAAAAATATTTGTTTGTCCTTTCTATTTTTGCTGTGCTAACAAAAATGGTTAAAATAAAAATAGCTCCTGAAACAAAAATATATTGTTTAAAACTCCTACCAGAACTTCAACATTTTCTTAAGTTCTATTAAACACATTTTTCTCACAGCATATTTATTGTTTCATTTAGATTAATTTGAAATTATCATGCTATTTCAATTTGCAAAAAAAAATCATAAAAAAAGAGGAATTGAGTCACCTGGCATACCTACAGAACATTGGCAAAGTAGTAACAGATTCTAAAAATGAAAAGACAACTGTTCCAAAGTCAGCACCTGCTGCTGTGAGTTTGGTATTATTGTTTTTGCTGATACTTCTATTTATCATGGTTTGTCGAAGCAGATGTTGCCATTTGGGAAGGTCTCTAGTTAACAAGACCACTCTTAATCAATCACAGCATTTTTCCAGCAGATTTATTCCTTATGGCAAGGTGTGCAGTTGCACAGAATGTTCACTGTGTGCAGGATCAGAGCTGAATGAATGTAACAGTTCCCCAGCCCTCCAAGCAATAATACCAAATGACACCGATAATGCAGTTCCTCATTAAGAAAATGCAATGACTGATTAACTCTTCACTCCTTCACATCTGAGATCACCCACATTCCCAGAGGACATCTGAGTATTTCCTTTTATCCTTGCCAAAACTGCAGCGGGAAGGGAAGGAGGCTGTCTCCCACAGGCTGCTCGGCGATGTTGGCAGTGTTTTACATGAGAGGCCGTGCCACGGTGGCTCGTGCTGCAGTACTGCTCTGCTCAAATGCTGGGATTAGGAGGCTCATTTTTGCATGGACAAAGTGAACCTGAGGACCCACTCACTGCTTAGAAACAACACAGCAAATCACTGCTGGGATAAATGGAAACTGAATTTGAGGGAGCACACAATGTCACTCTTTGTTGTGGGGTTTTACCACTGCTTGATTGGGCTGCACGGAAAGGTGCTGAGCTTGTCTGGAAAATCCATGACCACACAGAGGACATGAAACCTAGAGAGTAATTTGTGGTTCTTACCATTGTAGGTAAGTGTGGTATGAAATTAATTGTTTAAAATTGCACCTTACCCTAAGAGTGGTTATTCAGGTATGACATTCATCACTGGATTCATGGCCAGATGATGTACTTGGAGATGATGGTTCAGGTGTGTGCCTTGCTATAAGCCCTCTCCCACAGCTACAGCTCTTACACTGTGGTTGTGTAATAGCTGAAGCTCATGTGAGGTGAAGATGATGTTGTTCAACTCCCCTTCCCCTGCCCTTGAATGACCTTTCCCACACATTTCCAGTGCTGGTACCACTGAGCGAGAACAGGCAAGTCAGCGCAGGAAACTGATATAACCAAAATCTGACCTGACATGGTTGTGTGGAAACTACTGCTGGCAAGAAACCCCCTACAAGTCATTATTTTATGGCTTGTTTCTCTTAAGCAGTAGCACAAGCCACAAACATGGCTTTGCAAGACTTCCCCCTCCTCTGTCCCTTCTGTACCAGTTCTTCCTTGCCTTGGGGTGGCTGAACTGTCATGACACCGATCAGATCCTAGGTTTAGCCTTACTGTCAGCTTCCAAATCCCTCTGCTGAAAGACCTAAGCTGATATTGAAGCCAATCTGTGGAAATCCTAAAAGGAGCATAAAAGGAAGAAAATAAAGAAGATCTTAATGAATGCAGGGAAATGTGATTCAGTTGTAAGTTACTTGTCTAGGGATGTGCTAACATTTTATATCAAATGAGTTTCTTTTTACTGAACCAATTCTTTTCAAATTACTGTTCTCTGTATAGTACCAGGAAATCTCCACTTCTCTCATTGATCCTAACTATTCACAACCACTCTTCTATTCTTTCCCCTCTTAAAAAGTGTTTTTATTCAAGGCAACACTGCTCCTCCTAAACCTAAATGTTCAGAGCATCATCACCAAATTCCCAGTTTGCTACTTTTGGCCATGCTTCAGCAGTAATCAGTATGGCCAAATTGTGGGGCAAGGAATAATTCTTCACTGAGGAGGTGGTCAGTCTCTGGGACAGGCTCTCCAGGGAAGTGGTCACAACACTGAGCCTGTCAATGTTCAGGGAGTGTCTGGATGATGCTCTGAGTTGTATGGTTTAGTTTTAGGTAGTCCTAACTACCAGCAGAGAGCTGGGCTTGATGATCCTTAGGGGTGCCTTCTAACTCAAGATATTCTGTGATTCTGTTTCTATGAACTCTGGTTCAGGCTTTTGTGGACAAACCTGGAAAGTATAAAATACTAGACAAATCTAATTTTAAATAACTGAAGGATCGCCCGATATTATACTGATGGGAAAAAAATGGTCTCCATGGCTAGAGACAGACCAAGAAACAATACTCTGTCAAACTGCATTGACAGGATTTCTGGTCTGGATCAACTCTTTTTGGCATTGAAATGATGCATTCACCCCCTCTCCTCTTATTTTGTTACCTAATAACTTTGCAACCCCAGGCCTGGATAAAAGAAGTCAGACTTTATGCTTTTCTAGCTCATGTATTTCCATCAAGACTGAAGACTGCATGCCTGGGACTTGGCAATAACAGTATAGAGCGAGAGAAGCAGCAATAAACTTATTATGTGTGTCAATAAAGTCAGCAAGTAAGTCTTGGAACACACACATGGAGTGAAACTGCTGAGTAAGGGAGAGAGACTTTTCCAATTATAACACCACATTAACATCCATGTCAGAGGTTGAAATATTAAAAAGCAGTTAACAGGTCTCTTGAGAAGCCCTGGTAATGCACAGCAGCTCTGCGTACTTGCAGACAATGTAAAAAGCCACAATATTACCCCTTAATACCGCACTCTTAATGTGTAGAGCTCAATTAGTGAAAGCTGTTCAGGAACTGAAATGTTAGTTCTTCCGGGAGATGCCCTGCCTGCAAACAGAAGTAACAGCACTGTGCACCCCAGGACCCAAATGTGCACTGCCAGGCTGGGACATTGCTGAGGGCTGCCTGAAAGCCAGCAGCTGGAGAAAAAAATAATGGTGCTGCTGCCTTTTTGCGCAGACAAATGTCCTTACTCATGACATGAGTAAGGACATACTCATGTCCTACTCATGTTACTCATGTCCTTACTTGGGTTTTCTATTGCCACCCACCCCACCTGATGTAGCAACACTTTGGTTCTAATGATCTTGAACACAGTTTCAAGCATGTCACGCACCTCCAACTAGAACTAGATTTTTTTAATAGAGAGGTCTACCCCCAGTTAGTTATTAAAACTCTGCATCTCTTGTGTCTCATGCAATTCATTACTCTCAACCTACAGACTTTAACTGAGTGTCATTGGGAAACACAGCATGTGTCCTTTCCAACCTCTAGATGAAATGTTCCTATCAAATATATTTTCCAGCATGGGTGGCTTAGTGTAAGGGGTGCTAGAGCTGTCAAAAGTACCCCAGGCTCCATGCACACTCACCTAAGTCCCACCTAGCTCACAGTCCCTCACTACTGATGAGCACATTGTCTGCTTCTCTGCCCTACATTTTATGATCTTCACATCTGCCCTATGGGACACACATTGATGGACTAATGTCAGTATGGGAGTCCATGATTGTTTCCAGCTTACCTGCTGAATTTGAATCACTGTTGTACTGCAACCATGCTTGGCCTGCCATTAGGCACACATGTGAAGTGACTGTCCTAGCTATTCACTGGTTTAGGGGAGAAACTAACTCCTTGCTAAACAATATTTGCTTGCTTAGTATTGTACTATAATTGCATCTAAGTCACTGGAGAAGACGCTTTAGTTTGTCTGTAAACTCCATGGCTTTTGTGGTTTTGTTGCAATGATTTCATACCCTGAATTTAAATAAATTGGGAAATAAGAGACTGTTGTAGAGCCCACCCAAAAGATTGGTGGTCTTCCCAGTGCACTGATCAGGCAATAAGAAGGGAATGTAAAACCTACATCTGACCAAAACAATATGAAACCAAAGTTTCTGCTTGCACCACGCCAAACAAACAAATGCTGAAGCTAGCGATTTTTGCAGTCAATATGCTCCATCATCTACATGATAACTTGGGAGATGCAGTCAGATCAAAGGTTTCCTTTCAGTCCCAAAGCAGAGGATGTTTGACAGTGAAATCAGGACAGTTGCTTCTGCTAACCAAAGCAGTTCTGGGCTCTGCCTGAGATAAAGCTCTGCCTGTTGGGAGGAAAATCTCAGTCACTGTGGCAATGTCATCCTCACTCTGGGTGGAAGCTGCTTTTATGGGTAACAGCTGTTATTTTCATTGAAATCTGAAAGACCTGTCTACATGTTTTGGTGTTGGTTTTTTCCCCTCAGTATAGGATGTGAGGGAGGGAAAAATAACTAAATTGACCTTTCAATTGACAGAGATGCAGTGTAAAAAGAACTCCAAGAAATGAATATCCTTACAATTATGCATAGTAAGGCATTCTTACTCAGTTTTTCTCATGTAAAGAAAACCAAGAAAAACAGAGCTATTATGACTTTACCCACCTACAGACAAAGATCTTCTGAGAAGATCCTATTTCTCAGACCTTTCTCAAATTTTCAGTCTATCTAGTGGGAATTCTTTTTCCTCCCTTAAAAGATAAATATGTGAAGTATTCTCAAAGGACAATGGCTTTTCATCTGAGAAAACAAATGTCATCACTGTTTCTCATTCTCAACCTTGTCTTCCTTTCCCTGCTCCGTCTTTTATCCCTATCCCTCTAGCCGCAGGGATACATATTCTCTTTTGCTATTAAACCCTTTTCCTGAGATCTTAAAACATTTGGGGACAATATATACTGAGACAAAATTTTCACTTTAGGAAAATAGCTTTTCTATTTAGTTTTAAGTAAAAAGTAGTAGAAAAACATTAAAAGAATAAGAGTCTGGTGGCAAGCAGAGACAAGGAAAAGGAAAGGGAAAGGACCTGTAGGAGCCATAGCTAGGAGATATTCAGAGATCTCCCCTCTCACTCTGAAATAGGCTGTGTGCACAGCTGAGGCCTAGAGGACTGAAAAAATGGTAGAGGTACATTTCTGCCCACTTCCTTGGGGTCACACAACACATTTTAATTGTGGGAGCTGGTCTGGAATTGCTTGGGACTCTAGAGAGAGAGTTTGGCCAGTTCTGTACAACACTCTGTCTTTTGATGCCTTGCCCAAAATATTTATATCTCTAAATAAGGCTTGCCAGAAAATAAACAATAACAAAATACTCTAGAGATGAAATTTGTGTATGATTCTGATATATACAAAACATACTATAGTGTATATATGCCCACCATGTTCCCTAACTTCCTTTGCTTTCTTTTTTGTGCTCTTAACAGATTTGTGTGCCTCCCTCCTAGATCTTTAAAGACAGAAAATGAAAGGATAGGAGTCCCAGCGCTCAGCAGCATTGTGCAATGTGCATTTGAAGGACTGGAACATTTCAATCTAGTACATGGGCTTCTGCCATTTGAGCTAAGGAAAAAACTGGGTTTGTGGGTAGTGTAACATAATTGCAGGGAAAAACCTTTTCAAGCCAGATACTGAAACATCTAGTGCAAAATGACTTGTTGTCTGCCAGCTGATATCTCACTAACCATGTCCAAAATAAATGGTTTTGACTTTGTTGTTTTTTTTTTTTTTTTAAACTTACCCTTGTCATATCCAGCATCAACAATTTCGACCTGGACAATGAAGATCTACTGGCTGATAAAAAGTTAAATTAGATCTGAATGTTATAACAGAGCATTACGTGAGACTAGACATAGGCAGCTTTGGCACCTTTGGCATCTACCTGGATGAGGAAACAAGCCCAAACACACTTCTAAATTTGGTGTAAAGTCACAAGGATGCTGTTTTGTGCAAGAATCTCAATGATCCTGTTTACTTTTTCTCTCTTGACCTCTCTCACTTCTGTTCTCTTGAATTCTTTGATAATCATTGCAACATACCTAAAACCAGATTACAAAGCTGGTGTTGGTGAGTCTGGCTCGCATTCAGATTTCTTGGTATAGCAGCCTTATTTTGGTGTAGCAGTGACCATAGTTTTTGAGCTCAAGAGGTACAACTTAGCCTGTAACCTAACATGGCCAAACTATGACTTCACATTCAAGAAACAGAAAGGTGTCAATGATGCACAGACCCCTAAAACAGACACCTGACTTGGCATTGACTTCACATTGAGAGCCAGAAAATTGCAGCCTAGACTTCAAATATTTGTATCTTTGTGATGCTGTAGACAAAGCTGATTACTTCCAGCTTTTTGAACCAGCAAGCTCAGGGTGAAATCTAGAAAGAAAGGTATGTTTGGGCCTTTTAGGCTATCAGCTGTCTTCCTACCACCCCTTCCTTGCCTCCTGGCTTGTGCTTGGAGAATGGGAACTTTCCTCCATGCAATTCCTCCCTGCTGTCAGCTGTCTTTGAGCTGACTCCTGCAGCTGTACGTGCTGGGCTGCAGGCTCATCGATACTATGCAAATCCACCCCGCAAGTGGATTACCTGCCACTGTGGGAACTGACTAACTTGCATCTGCCAATTCACTTTCGCTTTTACTGGACAAGGTTAATGATGAAAATAAGCTCAATCTTGTAAGAGGTTAAGCAATTTATTGCAGAACAGGAAACTGAGTTACAAAGAACTACAAAAATAAAGCAGCGGTGCTGCTGTCTTTATTTGGTTCCTTCTGGGTTTCTTTTCAGCATTTTGAATTTGGTTACTACTTGGGAAAGTAGTATTTCCTCATTTTGGCAGATGGATATTCTTCATATTGCCTGGGAGATAGTCTATGCTAGTAAAAACCAGATCTAGTTAATTTCTTTGATAAATGCTGCTAGTTTTAAATGTATCAGAGAAATGAATTGCCCACTCCATCTTGTTTGTTGGTTTTTTGGTTTTGTGTTTTTTTAGTGTATTGACTGTACTTTGCAGAACTACTTGCAGGTTAGTTTTAAGCTTAATCCACCTCTTATCCCCCCAAATTCAACCAACAGCAACTCCCATACAGACTGCATAATTCAACTTCTAAAAACAGTACCTGAAACTTAAATTTTAACACGTTTTTAGAGTGAGCAACTCTCAACCTTTGGGAAACTCTTAGCAGAATGGAGAGATATGCTTGTTTTGTGATAGCTAACTCCCCAGGTATTGAGGTCTAATACTGAAAATGGTGTATTGCGAGCAAATGAAAAGAGCAAATGGAAACTACACAAACCAATTTGCACTTTTCACTTATGCTTCAGAGCTCTGAATGTCATCCTGGGTTGAAAATGTCTTAGCAGTTTTCTCTAGCCATCTGAAACCATTCTAATATATTGAAAAATGGCAGTGACATTTCCCCAAGATATTTTTATGCGCAGAACTTGGTCAATCCTAAGTGAGAAATGTTATAAACAACAGAAACAGTGTCCACAGTAGAACAGCTTTTATCCCCCCACAATATATAGATGCTGTTTTGGGTTTTTTTCTAGAAGAATAATTTTAAAATATTAAAAATACTGTACTAAAAATATTGTATTTTTAATTCAGAAATATAACTGAAGTAATAAAAGGCCTCCTCTCCTCTATTCTTTTTTTTCCCTCCTTTATGTAGACAAAACAATTGCAGTTACAATTCATTCACTTGCCATTCTCTGGTCAGACTGAACAGAGCCTCTGAGTGCAACCTCCTCCATATCAGCAAAGGCATTTGGACTGGCAGACAAAAGACCTAATTAAATGGATATTTCCTTTCTCCCCACATGATGGTGACTGAGCTTCAAACAAGCCAGTGAACTTCAGGTGAACTATAAACTTTAGGTGCACACAGAAACAGGGAAATAGATCCAAACCAGCCCTGGAGTAGTCACACACATGCCAGGTTTTATAGTGTGCTGCCTTGTGTGGAAGAATGTTTTACCCAGCACCAGTCTGACTAGGAAAAGATCATTTTCATGTTTTAGTTTCTTTGGAGTACCTGGAATAATGCTGGGTATATCAAGGTATGCTGTTCACTTTGTCATAGCTGAGCAGGCAACAGGTAGTGTTGTATAGTATTTAAAGCAACACAGGGTGCTATAAATATTTTTAGCTATAAAGATCCACACACATCCCCTAGAATCAAGATGGATTTAGAGCAAAACATGCTCTGGAAAAGCTCCTCTTCTAGTAGAGCAAGATAACTCCACAATCCCATGAGCATTTGCGCCAACTCTGCTATCTTTGAAGATAGAAATTATTTAAGATGTGACCATGACCTGCTCTCTCTACCTCTGAGGTGATGTAGGCTAAAATATTTCCTGCTGACCTAATCTACATCCCTTATGCTTGCTTTTGTGCATGTATAATAAGAAAATAAAGGAGAAATTTCTACTGTCAAAAAGAGTGGTAAATTATTATTTTCCAAGTGATATTTTATTTTGGACAGGGACCAAGTAGGAGTTACTTTTATTTCTGTATTTCTCCCATAAAATCAGACACAGGCTTCCACCTCTAACGAACAAAAAGGAAGACGTTACGCAGAGAGGAAAATCTCTGACCTAGGACCAGAGGTGCTGTTCATGGATGCATGGTTTTTCAGATATATATAAGAGCTTCACTCTGTAAAGAGCAGAAAAGCACCTGCAAGAGGAGGGGGAAGATGACAAAGCTTCTGTATATCACTTCAGAAGGTGAAGCTGAGAAATGGGCACCAGCATCTTCAGTGCGGTTGCTACCTTATATATAAAATATCCTGCCACCTTCATGTCTGTAGTGTAAACAGACCATGGATACAAAGTAAGGTTGGCAGGTAGGAGAATGCATCCACACCTGTAAAATAAACAGGTAAAGCACAAAAGTGTCCAAATGTAAGTGATGTTCACCCTTGTCTGAAAGTAGCAGCAAGAGCTGAAAGGCCAAATAGCTCACTTTGAAACTCTCAGATGAGAGGTTGTCCCTTATTTGTTGTTTGGGTTTGGTTTTTGGTTTTGTTTTGATTTTGGTTGGGCTAGCTGGTTTTTTTTTTTTTTTTTTGCTTTTCTTTTTTTTTTTTCTTTCTTCAAGGATGATCATGATAATTGGTGTTCATTCAGATAATCAGCTTCACAGACAAGATTGGGAGCATAAGCTGGATTTTCATCCTGGCTAGAACATATTTGAGAGAATCTCTAAAGTGATTGTAAGAAGGCACTGGAAACACAATTCCTGGAAGTAATTCCCACCTGTCATGTTGAATTATAGAGAGACTTAGAGCTGCTAAGTTTTCTGTGTCTCTGTTTAATCCCCTGTAAAGTGAGCAAAGTAAAACATATCTCAGAAGGATGCAGTAAGTTACCAAAATGATATTGTGAAAGATTTCCTGTCTCTTTGGAAGAGGTGAGCTGTCTAGTGCGAGGTATTAGTGTTCATCTGTGATGAAGCAATCTCTCTCTGAGATAAAACAAGGCAAAATCCTGTAATTTGGTGCTTCACTACTGATGACTGACAGCTCACTTTCAATTCATAATTATAGTCAAAACCCACATCCATTTCTTCATAATAAGTGTTTGGATTTGTGTAATTGTGATGTAAGAAGAAAATGTTTAAACCACTTCTTTAATTTCTGTGAAGAGGAATAAGGGAATAGCATGAGATAATGCACCAGTTTCAAAGAAAAACCTTCAAAAACATATTTGCATTTTGCTTCCCTATATGTTACACATTTTCCAGGTTATGTTAGAAACACATATTCACTTCATATGTAACGTATTTGCTATTTTCTGGTCTTCTTCCAAGACATTTTGCCATTATCCTGCCAGGACTGTATGTTGTCTGACCACTTCCCCATTGCAATTAAGGATTGAAACCACTTGCTTACGCACAACGGAGACCATCATACCTAACCCCAAAGGAGGCCAGAAACTCCTAGCACACTGCATTTCCCAGACCAACCAGGAGGCCCAGGGCACAGAAGGACAGCATGCTATTTGCAACAAGGGCTGGCACACTGACAATCCACATGAGTGTAGCTATTCAAAATAAATTTAAAAAACCCCAAAACTTGTGTGTGTGGGGACTTAACACATCTCATAAAGAGACACTGCCTGAACTTCCATAAAAAGAAGGAGATAAGCTGCTTCAAAATCAGTTAGAAAGAAGACACCATCAAAGAACCAGCCTCAAGGAATGATTAAACAGAGCTTTTTCTTCAAATCATGCAGTGTATGTTTATTAGGCAATGTGCAGAATTGCAGACTTGATTTGAACAGGCATTAGAACATGAAGCTTGCACAAGAAACACAGCCTTTCTCAGGAATTTCACTTTGTCCCTCCTACCCTTTCCCTGCTTTTCCTCCTTCCTTTCTCCAGTGCCAAAGCTAAAGAAAAGAGATAATGCCTTGGGGTGCTGGAGGTGGGGTGTAAAAGAGAAGGAGGCAGTCTCTGACTGTAAATGGAAATATT
Source organism: Calcarius lapponicus (assembly GCA_039654755.1). NCBI lineage: Eukaryota > Metazoa > Chordata > Aves > Passeriformes > Fringillidae > Calcarius > Calcarius lapponicus. The sequence goes on along the minus strand of CM077462.1, from coordinate 42,111,300 downwards.
TCATTGACTTCAGTGTGAAGATGAAAGTGATTGCTGAGTCCAGACTGCAGTTTTCGTATGTGTGTCTGTGTGTGTGTGTGTGTATGTGCATGTGTTTGGGGCTGGGGATAGTACTAATAAATCATGTTTATCAACCCATTGGATGAATCTTTAGTTTTCATAAGGCAAAGCTTGTCATATTACAGAGCAACAGTGAAGTGTGTGTGAATCTGGTGATCTATGCTTAAAATAATCTTTGCAGTCATCTCTGCTTCAAGCCTAATATTTAAGGACTTCAAAGTGAAAATTGGTTTGGATCACCAGAGAATACATGAAAAAATAAGAAGGAAAAATTTGTATTTGATATCTAAGTCCACGTGGCAACATTTTTGAAATGCTCTTGCACAGTTAAAACGTGAGGACATGGTGTTTTCTTAGGATTAGGAAACACTGGGAAAGGAAGAACCCTCTCAAATGACATACTGGCACAGAGACCTTGGCATACATACAGACAGAGACCTTAGGTGGGGGCAGTGCTCTGTGTGCATATTTAGTTTGAAAGTGGTCCTGTAAGAAAGCTCCAATTCAACAGTTAACAGGAAAGATATTTTTTACCCTTTAAATTTTCCTATTAGTTTGGAGCAAGCCACAGATAGAAAATAAGAAGCTGTTTGGATTTATTGTGTTCTGGAGCCATTAATTATAGTGAGTCCTGTTTCTGTTTATTTGTCTTAGTTCTTCTTGGTGTTGAAACACTGACCCTCATGGACATAAAAAAGATTATCTAGCTTCATCTGTCTCACCATCCTCTGCGGCTCAAGTCCTTGTGGTAGAGCACTTCCCCAGACTACATGACACAGCCAGATGTAGCAACCAGATACCAGGCTATGAAACAGCACTAATTTCAAATGTCAGCCTTCACACTCCATAAAACAGGGAGCATATTACAGTGCACATTAAATTCCAGAGCAAATAATACTTAACATCTATGAGGATGCATTGTAGATTTGAATAATCTGGCAGACTGTATTTGGAAATATTCTCTAAATTTCCTCTGTCCCTGCCCTGAGACTGTGGTAAGTAGCACAGAGACCAGCTGTCCAGCCTTGTTTTTCTAAGCCATTGACTAAACAGTGAGTTCATGTTCAAGATAACTGTGGGGAACCAGTTCATGAACTTCTTGAACTCTGCTGTCCATAAGTGTGGTGATGGAATAGAAAAGCTGTCATTTAATTAATCATGAGTCTTGTAGGTAAAAATGAACATTGGGGCAAGTGTTGTGGGTTTTTTTTTTTTTTGTTTGTTGTTTGTTTGCTTTTTTGGCTGTTGTGTTTTTTTGGGTTTTATTTTTTTTAAATTACAAGATGTCTGGAGAGCAAAAATCAGTAAAATACATTGCCTTGCAATGCTAGGGAAAGGCATTGCTCCATAAAATGGGAAGGTAAAACCATCACCTGCATAAACAGTTCAAGGACTTGCAGTGCATGTTGGCTGCAATGCTAGAGCATTAATACAGAGCAGAATATGTGCTCCTTTCCAGATTCACTTCCCAATTTGCAAAATCGTTATCACGGAGGTCTTTCTACCAGTGACATCTATTTTATTGCACGAGTTTGAAACTTTCCCCTTTCTTTGTGGGATTCAGTTTTCTGCTAATTAGAAGCACAATAGGTATTGGTTTCCAAGAAGAGAAAGCTGCACTTAAAACTAAATCTTGCATTGCAGTTTCATTCTCTAAACCTCTCCGCTCATGTTGATAACAATACCTAGGTATTGAGCCTTGATTCCATAAAATATTCACTAATATAATTTTAAAACTGCATGAGAAACAGCCTTATTTTATAAATCTAAGGTAGAAACCACTAAATTCCTCTGTGCTTCAAGGTACACAGACTTTGCACAAGCATAGGATCATCTTCTGATTTATATTCAAAAGTTCTTGATATGCAGAAGCAGAAGTCACTAGAGGAGGAGGACTGGAAAAGACTTTTCAAGATAAATACCTGCTATTGCAAGACTTACAAAACTCTTTACTCCTTCCACAGATAAACTCTATCTAGTGAAGTTTCTGGAGAAACTCCTTGCTCCATTTACTCTAACTGATAGGTTATTCCATTAACATTACTTCTTAAAGAGGTAAAAAAGGGGCTATGAAGCTGGTGAAGGATCTGAAGCACGTGTCTTATGAGGAGCAGCTGAGGGAGCTAGGGTTTGCCCTGGAGAAGAGGGATCTCAGGGGGACCTTTTGACTCTCTACAGCTGCCTGAGAGTGTAGTGAAGCGGGGGACAGCTCTTCTCTCAAGCAACTAGCGATAGGACAAGAGGAAATGGCCTCAAATTAAGAGGAGAGGTGTAGATTAGGCATTAGGAAAAATTTCTTCAGCAAAAGGATTGTCAAGTGTTGGAACAGGCTGCCCAGGAAAGTGCTTCAGTCATCATTCCTGTAGGTATTAAAAGACAACTACATGTAGTATTTAGGGATAAGGCTTAGAGGTGGAATTGGCAGTGTTAGGTTAATGGTTGGACTCAGTGACCGTAGTGGTCTTTTTACACCTGAAGCGTTCTGTGATTCTGTGAAAGCCTTCCTCTGATTTCCTGCTTAAATAATCATTGACAATTTATATTGATTTGTTTGTCTATAGACCTTTACTTTAAATAAGATCTTTTTCCCTTTTCATGTCTCTAATGCATTTGTGACAAGTAATTATACCACTTTAGCCTTGACTGGAAGCTTTTCACTCCTCTGATATTCTGATAGCACTTCTTTTTTCTGCTTCCTGTTTGAAATTTTTCTTCAGTGTGGGTACCAGATTGGGACAGATTGTGAGCTTTCACCAGGGCTTATATATCCCTGTGTGTAAATAGATCTGGAACAAGAGCACTGGAGTCTCACCTAAATTTACCAGCTTGCTGGTAATTGCCTTTGAGGAGATAAAGAAAATGCAAACATTTCAAACTATAATTAGTAGGAAGTTCTCAACAAGCAAAGTATTATTTTCACACTTTGCTTTTATATGAGGCATCAAAGTATTTTATGATATGTAATTAGGACTGAGATCTTCAAAAATGTGGCAGAATAAACAGCATTGTTCCCTGTTTCAGTTCATTCTTTTATTGTGCTTTTGTATGATGAAGCAGAATATGGTGTAATTGTCTGCAAGTAGTTATTCATGAAGAAACTACCCTATTTCTTCAAGCTCCAAGCAATGCTGAGGGAGTTTCTGCTTTCTACTTGAATATTTCCTGAAACCATTGCTGTTTCTGTGCAGTTCTGATGCATTTATTGAAGGGTTTATACAAGTTTTACCACTACAGTCCTACTGATAACTGATCATTACAAAAAAGACAGCAAGTACAAGTGCATTTCTTTGCTATTGACTATGCTACAGTGGCTGTGCTATGTTAGGTGGTCTCAGATTGTGAAACCTGCCTCTGCTTTATAATGCCCTTGGACAGCTTTTACTACATTCTTTATTTGAAACTGTTTAGTGGTACTGGCTGCAGGATCAAATTAGGTGATAAAGGAGGAAAAAATTAGTGAATGTGTGTTTCAGCAGGTTACTTCAGCTACTGTGTAGGCTTTGATCATCTGCAGTGCACTGGGGCTGGAATGTTGGGCACTGTGACACCAGACTTCATGTTGTCCTTAAGAAAGCATAGGGACACTGTCCTGAGCTGGGTCTGCAGTCAGTTTCTCCACAGCAGGTACTTGGAATGAAGCTCATAAGGCTCAGTGCTGAGTGCCAAACGCCTCAGACCTGCATCCCTCCTTTCAGGATATATGTTCAACACAACACCATCATTTATATGAGATCTTTCTCCAGTTCATGCCATCTCCTTTCTGCATTGAGCATCCTACTAAGTTGGAAAGTCCCTGTTTGTTTTCCTTCTAATCATTCCAAGCAATGTGGAACAGTTCTGGCAGGTGGGCTTATGCAAATGCGCTTGCTCCCGCGTCAGAACAGATGATTGTACCTCTTTTTGGGGATGTGGGATATGCTTCTGTGCCTTCATGGAGGCAGAATTGAAACCAGATGCTCTTGCCCATGCTTTAACCACTGAAATACATGGAGAAAAGAGGAAGTATGAGATGAAGACAGATGTTCCAGATAGACAGATATTATCTCTAAGGCAAACATTGCTCTCTATGGGAACACACCTATACACCAACTCCCTCCCCCATATTATTCTTTTTCCCATTTCCTTCCTCTTCAAAATCCATAAAACTGTGCAAATTTGGAGAGCAATTCCTTCAGCCAGCACACAGATATGTGGTTAGGATTTCTTCCTAGGGATCCTGGAATATTTGTGGGCTTGAATCCCACTGGAAAAAAAGAAATGTAAAGACAAGTCTCCCACATCCTGTGGAGTGACTGTGGGAGTGCCCAGCATCTCCTCCTCAATGGCTGTTCTGTGCCAAGCCCAGAGAGCACCTACAGACATGACCACCCCCAACGAGATGAGTGGGAATAAAGCAGTTTGTGAAATTTGATGGGATTTGATGAGAGCACTGTCAAAACTCTAATGGGAAGGGTAAAGACATAGTCCTTCCTCTTCCAAACGGAAATCCTTTTTCATCCTCCCACATGGCCTGGAATGGCATATCCCTTTTGTAAGATGAAGGTTTGTCTACATCAAATGGACACTTAATTTATCTCAATCAACTTCCTTTCCAATATCACTTTGTGCTTAGTACTGGATGATCTTAAAAGGCCTTTTCAACCCAGGCCTTTCTATTTAGTTAAATTTTAAGAAAGAGGGTTTTTTTGTGCTGACCTCCAAGTGTTTCATCTTGGTCTTTTCCCATGGGTCGTCATCCAGTACTTCATGTTTCCAGGTCTCCTTTGTTCAGTATCCTCTCTAAGGGATCTTTGCTACATCATCTGGTACTCTCTGTCCCCTCTTGTGAGCCACAAGCCCTGCTGGGCATGTCTGACAGCTTCTGACTCATATTCCTCATTGTGATCACTGCTGTGTTATGCCTTTTCTTTTTGTGCCATCTTCTTGTCCCTGCCCCATCTGAGACTCAGCTCCCACATGTCCACACACCATCAGAATCCTCAGGCAGCTTCAGGCACAAACTTAAACACACAAAAAAATACCACCACTGACTTAGAGCAGCTCTGAGCTACCAGCTGCTGGAGTGTACTGGGAAGTCTAATTACATGCTTGCCCTGTTCTTTTATTTCTTTCCTGGGCATAAACTGTTGACCACTCCCACTTCTGCAATCAGAAAATTATTCTCTTGTCTTAGCTGGGTTTACTCACTATTGATTTTGCGGCCATTGGTTCCTTGGCCAGCAAGAGCCTGGACATTGAATGAGCATGAAACTGTTCTGCTCCCTGTCACTGTGGGGAGTATTTTATTTGCCTGAACCAGCCAGTTCAATAGTCTCAGATCCAGAAATTCCAGCATGGTGGCTGGAGCTCCAGACTCCACTTGCTTAACAAAACCGTCCCTGTGAAGGACAGGCTCCCGGCAACTGCAGTCTGATTTCCAAAGAGCAGGGCTTGGGCTAGCCACACTGCCCTCCACAGCTGGACATGGCTACACCAAATCTACAGCAGCTGCCACCCACACAGGCCAGCGTGAGTCGATGGATCTCCGTCTGACTCAGTACTGCTCTTGTCCTCCTGCGTGAGAAAGATGTCCTGTGGCACAGCTGCTCTCAGCAAATTATTTGTTTTCAATTGCATATACCTTCAGCAATAGGTTCTTCCTTGGCATCAGAGCAATTCCACCATTTCTAGGTGGTGCTGAAAACAGTAGATGTTTAGTAGCAGCTTGGAAGACAGCCGCAAGAAGGTAAAGTTATACAGTTATAAAGTTATATAGTTCCTAACTGCAATGTAAATTGAAATATTTAAATTTGGGCAGATGGTCCTAATAAAAACTTAGGGTTGTGTGTATTTCAACATAAAATCATGAGGAAGGAAAGGCTGCTCAGTGAAATAACATAGGAAGTGTTCCTCTAATTCCGACAGCATAATGTAATGAAAAATACTTTTCTGAAATACTTTAATATATTCAGCTTATTGTATTGTATGATGTTTTGATTTATTTGGAAAATAAAATTGAAACACTTTTAATGTGTACTTTGACCAGAGTGACCTTGTCCAATATCAAACTCTCCTCACCAAAGCACCTCACTATCTTTACCCCTGGTAGGGATCATAATCACTGGGATGGACTCTCATCTGTCTTTTGACTCCATCTCAGGAGCATCACAGCTCTGCATGTCACCTGCAACTTGGACATGGACGAGGATACTTGAAACTCAGACAACACAAAGAAATGTGCCATGACAGTCAAGTGACACTACAGAAACCTTTTATATTTAAAAATGTTTCAGCATATCTGGCTTAAAAAACATCCAGAAAGTCTCTCTTCTGCAAAAGAGGCCTTGAGGTGCTGCAAGCCTAGTGCATGAAACCGGTACAATACAAAAAGAAATTGTGCAAATCCATATGAGGTGACCTCCAGACTTCTTAATGGAGAAACCTGATCCAAAATATATTGAAGTTCTGGAAAACATATTCACCAATTTCTCTGAGCTTTTTGACAGACTCTGAGGACTTTAACTTACGACAGGTAGTGTGGGGTTTCTCTAGGGAGATATGAACTCTTCTCCCAATATTTTCCCCTACATCCTGTTGCTGACTTCTGCTCTAAAATAATGTAAGGATGTTCCTAGAATTTCCTTTCAGTTAATTTTTCCTGAACAGGGACAATGTTATGTCTATTACCTTAAGTGGTGTTACATAAACATAAAATACTAATATACTAATTATTTCTCTTGATATTTCAAAATCAGTTTCATTGTTTTGACCTTTGTCATACCCACTAGACTATAAGGAAGCAGAATGACAATTTGCTGGAAAACTTAAATGACATTTTAATGCATTTTTCCACTCTTTTAAAATCTAGACATTATTTCCCAGTGTATCAATTGCTGTTTCCCAGACTTTTCTAGGATAGTGTTTTAAATAAAAGCCTAAGCTTTCACTAAAGCATTCTCTGTTATTGGTCATATTTTGCCATCCTCCTCTTTACACTTACATATTTACTTATATTAACCACTGTATAGCATGTCAAGAAGTGAAAAAAATAAGGTGAAGTTCATTTCATGACAATTTTGGAAGTTGTAGAATTTCATTCCCTCCCAACATACATGAAACTTCTGACTATTTTTGCTACTTTCATCAAAACATCCCTATTCATACTGAGTAGATCAGAGTTTCAGTACAGGATTCTCTTTACATCCCCTAAAGAGTCTGTTCTGTTCCTTGGAATCCTTGCTGTCCAAAACATGCTCAAAATTCATAGAACTCAATTAAACATTTGTGTCAGGTCAAAAACAACCTTTGGCTGAATAATTTCACTGACAATATTCAAACCAATAGTAATACCAGGAACTTTAGTTACAAACATGTCCACAGGAAAAAAGAAAACATCTTTCTGGTGTAAGAATATAATACTTGTTTAACTGCTTTACCAAAATGGAATATTTCAGCTGCATAATCTCTCTTGAGGTAAAAAACATTGTATTATTTGAAGTGTAGGTCAGGACAAGAATGTTTTGGGATTCCCTGTGTTTTGAAAGAGAATAAACTAAATTTAAAAAGCCTACATTTTTTCCCCCTTAATGTTTTATTTTGACCTGCAGGCTTGTTGCTATTTGACATTTTCAGATTTTTTAAGACTTTCAACTTTGCAATGAGAATCAGCCTTGCAATGAGAACTACTTTCAACACAGCCTTTTTATGTAAACACAGTTTCCTGTTTTGCTTCAAAGCAAAATGATGAAAAAAAGTCCTAGCAGCTAGGCAGTCTTATCACAACAGGTACTAGATTTGTGATCATCTCTCTTGCAACACAAGCATTTTGTAGACAATAGGAAAGAGCTGTGTTCCGCTCAGGGGCCAAGAGTTCATATTACAGAGCTAGGACTTTGTTTAAGGGAACTTTTGTGTATGTCATTAGTCCTCACACAGCCCAAAGAATGACACATATTTTAAGAAGAAAGTACTTTTATTAGGCCCACAGAGACAATTGTGTAAATGAGATATTAGATAAGGCAGATTATTTTTCATGCAGATGTACTACACTTTGAGCCCAAAGCATAGAGAAAATATGAAAGTAATTGTAGCTCATTACTTTGAATTCTGTTTGATTATCTTAATCAGTCAGACATTTGAGAGAAAAGTGTTTTCTATTTTGGGACCAGAGGGTGATCCTGACCCTATTAAGAGTGTAAGTAGTGACAGAAGTGGAATGATCAGAGCAAACAGTAATTGAAGATCAGCAAGACTTGAGAAATAAGCAAACCCAGAAGTCTTTGTCAAATTCATCTGATATGAAATCTGGTATCTGATAGAGTTGCACATTTTGGTTCTCTGGCCTATCTTTGGTTTTGCAGACTCAGGATTGCAAGATTAGAGACGGAATAGATATTTTGGGAATATAATTTTCCAACTGGCAACTGGGTGTCGTTGTTCTTTCCTAATGAGGTATCCTGTGCTAGATGTTTGGTTTCACCCACAGAGCTCCCTAAGAGCAGTGAATGCATTTGGTGCTGCCTATGGCATTTCAGAATGCTCATGTGTAGGATCTGTATATTCTGGTGGCTCTGCTGGAGCAGGTGTTTATCATGAGGGCCATGGCAATATTTGGGTATGATTTTCCCGAGCTATCTGGCTCTAGCCAGTATATACTAGTCTGCAAAACTTGCTTTCAGTGATGGAGCTAATGATAATGAGTGTGGTTTGAAGGGAAGGATGGGTGTTTCTAGGAAAAATAATTTCAAGGTATGATTTTCTTCCAATATAAGCTACAACTCGTTAACATTTTCCAGTATACATTTCTTGCATATTGTGGTATATGATACCCAGTAGGGGATTTCCTCTCTGTATTGTAGTAAGTTTGGAAAAGGTTTAGGTGGCTTCTTCAAATATGCAATCCTAGTGGAGTGTCAGTGTTGAATGGGCATCATCTGTAGCTTTGTGAGGGTGTGTCAGGAGTGCTTTCCTCAGAGCAAATGAGGTGATGTCTGTGGGCTATATCAGTTTTTCTAGTGTGTTTTGGATAGCTGATGGTTTGTGGAAGGAGGTGTGTTGGTCTGTGGATTTTCTGTATATGGTATTTTGACGGTTGCTATTTTTTATGTTGACCTTGGTGTCTAGAAAGTTGGTGCTGATGTAAGTTTTCCAAAGAGTTTAATGGGCAATTCTGGTTGCTGGATTTGTGGTAGAAATCAATGAGGGAATCTAAGTTTTCAGTACAGATGTCATTTATGTACCCCTAGCATACCAACACATAGGAACCTGTGTTTGTTTGGTGGGAGGGTTCATGTGGGGTGACTCCTTACGAGCCTGATGTCCTGGATGAAAGTACCTGGGTGCTTGTAGTTCCATCTGAGATTTTGTGAGGGTGAAATGGTTGTGGATGAACATGAAACAGATGGGCTTGATTATTCAATGTCAAGAGACAAGACATTTAGGATTAGGGTCAGCAGTAATGGTTACCTGGTGTAGCATATGATGGATAGCAATACTAAAGATGGTAGAGAAGATAGTTAATGGTGCAGAAATCCTGGAGGAAGCATGTTTGTCCGGAGAAAGTTGTTTTCATATGTGACAAAGTATTTAAAGATAGTGTCTGCAAATCTTCATAGCTCTTCACTGAAAGTCTCCTTCTGTTTCCTTCTGCAAGAATCTAGATGAGCACCTTAAGGCGGCAAGAGCTGACACGAATTTTTTCCATCTTCATTAGGAAGAAATTTGAACTCTAGAGTGAAAAAATCTGAGGTCTTTCTTGAGTTCTTTCTCATAGGAAAGCATAAAAAATCATGTGCTGGCATCACTGATACTATCCTAACTTCTCCTTTATCAATTGTTTAATAACTAATTGATGACTGGCTTTTAAAAACTATGTAGACCTTTAAAAAAACCCACTTGTACCTTTTAAAAATTCTTTCTGAAATAATTGTTTCTGTAGACCAATGTAAAATTGATTTAGGCAGGTACAGCTCACTCTAATGTGAGATTATTTTCATGGTTATTTTACAGGTGGCTATTTTTTTTTTTCTAGAAAAATTGAGACACAGTTACAGGAACACTTCCTTCAATTGGACTACAGACCACAATGCTCCTAATGTTTCCAAGAATAAAAGTAAACATTTACAAAGAAGAAATAGTGGTAGATATTCAAGGTTGGGGTATTCCTCCCAATGGCTTTGTGGTGGGTGATGTTGAAATGCAGGTCCCCTCATCATAATTTCTCAGGTGTTGTCTTGTAGGTGAAGGAATTGCCATTGCACTATTTGGGTTCAGTGCTAAACATCAGTTCCTTCTGATAAAGATTTGTTTCAGGCTGGTTTGGTGAGTTCCAGTTTCCTTTACTTTGTTGGAGCTCATAATTGCATCAGGTTCTGTCAATCACTCAGTAAGGTAAAATTTTCTCAGCTTCTTAGATAAGAGAGACCTAAACAGGATATTGTGTCACATATTTGAGTTGAAACACAGACTTTTTCCTACAGACAAGATGACCTGTAAGACGGATCTGTGTCATTCTCCCATGCTCCTCAAAGCCTGAGCTAGACTTCAACTCACTTTTATATCTGGCCTGAACAGGACCCTGAGAGGACCACGAGAAAGAAAATGGCTACAAATTGTAGCATGGCTTTATTAATAGAAGAGGTTTTGGTATTGAATGTAAGCTGAGACATGGAGAACACCAGAAGATGCTCCTAACCAAGGGCTCAGAAGTGTGTCTCTAGTGGGAGATGAGGAGGCTCTGAGCTGGTTTCACTGGCAGCCAGGTGCCAGCACACCTCTGCCACGCCTTTAAGCCTTTCCTTTAACACGATTGTGAACTGCGCTGCTTCTCTGCACAGTGCAAGTCAACAGCATTTGTGCTCGTTTTAGCCTGGCTGGAGTTTGGAGTGAGTGAGACTGAGAGGGGTTAGCAGCCCTTTGGTCCCCTGAGGGCTTGGACCCACCGAAGGGGCCAGGGGATGCGCACCCGAGGTGCGCGCTGACTTCAGACACCGGGAATTTAGGGGACAGGGACCCTGCAGATGCAACCGGGGCTCAAGGAAGCCTCGGCTGACGAGGTCGCCTGGGTGGAACGCAGACCTGAGCGGGGCAAGGGCGCGGCGGGGGCAGGAGGCGGCGGGGCAGGGCTGCCCAAGGCGCTCACCCCGGAGGCGCAGCGCTCCGCTGCGCGGGGCGGAGCAGCGCCGACCGCCATCCCCGGGCGACCTGCCCGGTGGCGGGGCCGGGGCACCGGGGGCAGGGGCGGGCCCGACCCGGGCCGGCCTGTGCTCGGGGAGGCGAGGCGAGGAGGGGGCGGCGGTGGTGCGTGTGGCGGCGGGCGGGAGCAGGAGGAGGAGGAGGAGGGCGGCAGGGGCGCGCCGCCCGGGGCTGATTGGCCGCCCCGTTTATAAGAGGTGCCCGGCCGGGGCGGCGAGGTTGTTTGCCCGCGCTGGGGAGCTCGGCGGAGCCGCGTGTGGAGCCGTCGGAGCGGAGCGGAGCTGCGATGCGTCGCGCCAGCCGAGACTACACCAAGTACTTGCGCGGCTCCGAGGAGCTGGGCAGCGGCGCCGCCCACGAGAGCGCCCCGGCGCCGCCGCCGCCCCCGCCGCCCGCGCACCCGCACCCGCCGCCCGCGTCCCGCTCCCTGCTCGCCGCCCTCGTCCTCCTGGGGCTGGGGCAGGTGGTCTGCAGCGTCGCCCTCTTCCTCTACTTCCGAGCTCAGGTAAGCGGGAGCTGGCGCGGGCGCTTCCCGCTGAGGCAAGCGCGGCCGCCTCGCACCCTGCAGAAGGGGGCAAGGCTCTCGTGTCGGTGCGATCGAGGGGATAAATTAAAGAGAAACAAACCAGAAAGTTTTAGAAGACACTTATCTGTCTCTAAAGTTGATCCAGTTGTGAGATGGGTCGGGCCAATGGGCTCCCAGCACCCTGCCCAGCGTGTGCTGTGCCCTGATGCCTGGAGCCGCTCAGTAGGAGGGGTTCCAGGTAGCGCTCCGGGCATCCCGTGCGTTTCGGGGTACAGGGCTTCCCCGCCAGGTTGGGTATGAGGGGTTCCCTGACTCAAAAAGCAGTTTAGTCATGATCCTTCATCTGAAGTCTTGCGGGGCTTTGGCTTTTAATGATCAGCTTTCAGTTATCCACTGGAGAGAATTTTGGCATTGGGTATTCGACAAAGGTTCTTCACCCAGAAGGTGGTTGGGCGCTGGAACAGGCTCTCCAGGGAAGTGGTTACAGCACCAAGCCTGACAGAGTTCTAGAAGTGTTTGGACAATACTCTGAGGCGCATGGTGGGATTTTTGGAGATGATGCTCTGTGGGGTCAGGAGTTGGACTCGATGATTCTTGAGGGTCCCTTCCAGCTCCGCGTAATCAGTGATTCTGTGACATGGCTGAGGTCTTTGGCTGCCTTAAATGTTTCACCAGCAGGAGAAATGACTTTAAGGACAAAAAAGATGGTCGCGCAACACCACTGGTGATGGTTTGTCGCTCAGGCTGTGCAGGGGCTCTGCAGAGGGGCTGGCTCTGCGTGCCCGTGGGCATCGGCCAGAGGTGCCTGCCGCAGCTCAGGAGCTTTTCCTGGGATTCTGGGGATGTCTGGGAGAGCCGCACCTCACCTGCCAGGCCTCAAGAGTGCCGGGATGGCTCAGCAGAGGCAGCGGTGCGTGCGAGGGAGCGCGGGGAGGTGTCGCTGTGGGGGCAGATAAGGTGATGAGCGGTTGGGCTTTCGGGGAGCGGAGGAGTCCGCTTCTTGGAAATGGCTCGGCTGCCTGGATTCCCTCGCTGCTGCATCTCTTGCCCTGCAAAGCTGAGCCCTCTCGGAGGAAGTGGGGAGCTGCCAGCGAGTTGGTTCTCAGGGCTAGGTGTTAGATTTCTGCTTGGCTTTATTGTCGGATGCTAGCTGGTTCTGTTGATGTGGGTCTGACTGCCGTCATGGAAGTGGTGCTTCTGTTGTGTGTACTTTTCATTTGAAGTCGGCACAGCCTGGAAACCTGTTTCGGTTTACTTTCTAGGTAGGGGCACTTGATCTTGAGGTAGCAGGCTGGATTTCTTAACTAAGTGCACTCTGAAAGCAGGTGCTGCACAAGTGTATACCCACTTAATCAGACGAGTGACTGTCAAATATACAGTAACGCTGCTGATAATTTATTATGCAGACTAATTCGTATTTTCTTACTGACAATGGATTTGTGTTTTCCATTTTTTGAAAAATAAAATGTAATGGCAGTACAGCGCTTAGTTAATCATAGCTTGTATATTTCAGAAGAGTGACATCTAATTTCTGGGACTCATTGTAAAGTAGCTTAAAGCTACTTGTTTGCTTGACAGTGAAATAAATTAATGCCTGCTTCAACTTGTGACAGGGGAATGTTTTTCACTCCAGATGTTCATGAACCTGAAAAGACATTCTTGTCAAAACATAGCTCAGAGATGCACAGCTATGTGTTCATTGGGGGCCCGAGAGCCATTGCAATCAAAACAACTAATCAAAGTGTACCCCTTTATAAAAGACTCTTGCTGATAGGTACATGTCAGGGTTTCATGTGTGCCTAACAAAGGGTAAAAAGAACCATAATGGCTATTTTTCTTCTTTCTTTCTCCTTGATTTTAAAAAATGGCATGGTTCAGGTGTAACTCTGCATTTGACAGCTTAATTCTCTTGCTAGCTTCTTTTTCCTGTAGATTTGGAGTAGTGCTATTGAATGGACTCTTTCCTAAATTTGAATTTCCAAAACATCTAAAGAGGCGATATAACTCAATGTAGGCTTGACTGAAGGCATTGGCTAAAAATTTTTAATGAGAAAATGTCATCAATGGAAAATAGAATAATAAGTATACTCTTGAATTAAGTACATAATTCACTATAAGAAGATATGATAATTCATATTTGTTCACCATTTCTAATTGTGGAATAATATAGATGGAAAAGCATGGTAGGTCCTGCAGCAGTTAATTCTTATTTCACTCTTTGAGACTTATTTTATTTAAATGGGACATGATCAGACCTCTTTCTTTTGGAAAGATTTTTGTGATGTTTGATTTTATTAAACTACTTCAGTTTGGCCTTTCAGTGTAAATTTCAGCTATCTACATTTGTACTTTAATAACAGAACTTAATTATTTTTAATTAATTTTGTTGAAATAATGAGACAGTAGTAGTAGTAGCTGTGCATGAAAAGATTTGAATTGTTTGCCTGGTAAATTAAGCAAGTGTGAATTAGAAAGATTTGACTGTATAGGCTGATGTTAAGAAATTATATATCTTATAGAAGCTATTTAAACCTTATCTAAGAGTCTGAGTAAACTCTGACTCAGTTTTACCACTCACATTTTGTCTGTATTCGCATAAAATCATTTGGGCTGGATCATGACATACTATAAGCTGAGACAATAGTTGAGGTTTTGGTTTTTCCTTAATTTTGTTTATTTTGTGGCTTGAGCATTTGGAATTTCACAAGACACATAACTAAGACTGACACTAGGTTTTCACGGGTAAACACATGTTTGTGGCCAAGAAATAATGCAGTTCCATGCAAGTGAGACAATGAGCTGGTATGGCAAAAAAAAAGCAACAAGTTTGAATTTTACCAGTATTTTCATAATAGTGTACTGAAATGTAAAAGCACTAGCATGTTTTATCCATGCTTTTTGGTCTATTCTGTGCAGTATACTGAATCTAAGATATTAAACAATAAAACAATGTATTGGTCTTAAGCATTTATTTTGCCTATATTTTGAGGAATATTTTCTCATTATCTATAAAAATGCAATGGAAATTTAGTTAAGATATCCAGAGCAGCTGGAGGTCATCACTTGATAGAGACTCATGCACAGCACAAGGTGAGAGAAGTATTTTCTTTAACTGTGACAGATAAATGCTGAGGTATAGTCTCCAAAAGCTTAGCTTTTAAGCTTTTCTTTCTGGCCCATTTCTTTAGTGCACTTAGATTTTAAAAGAGTAGGAATCTGGTCTAACACTGACTGAGCTGGAGGGCAGTGAAGCAAATTGAAAGTGCTCAAAATAAAATGTGGTGGCTGTGTGTCTAACGCTCACAATTTAAGCTAGACCTCCAAGAGTGTGCACTCGTCCCATTAAAAGAAAGTCTGTCCAAATTTCAAGTATTCTACCAGACTGAAGAGTTCACAGTTGGATAACTGGTGACCTGGAAGCCCAGTTTTTATTGTCATTTTGTGCTTATGTGGAATTCTTGTGGTATGTTTTCAAACTATTACCTTTCAGACTTCAGTTGAAGTTTTGTGAGCATTGTGGCTGAGAGAAAAAACAGCTTGCTGGGGATTAACATCTTTCAGAAGCCAGAAAGAACCCCTTCTTGGTGCTTAAGAAAGGTCATGGAGTGCAAAGTGATATTTGATAGTCTGGAAAGTGGTTTAAGTTTGAAAAAAAGTGCAAGTATAGATTTTAAACATTTATTGTAAGGAGGAAGTATTTAATGCAATATTGTAACAGTGCATAATTGATGCAAAATTTAATAGTAAAGGTGGGTGGAATTTATTGGGTCTCTTAAAACCAAACTGAGTCCTTTTTACATCAGAAAATTGGTTCTTAATTATGTAAGTTAAACTAACCCATGATGCTGAAGTTCATTTTGGCAGCCCTGAAGTGACTGAATAGAGTCCAGAAATGCTAATAGAATGATGAGAGATGATGGAAACTGGGGGCACTGAACAGCCTGACCTGATTTCAAGGTCAGGCAAAGTGGATATTAAAAATAAGTTAGACACTCCTCTCTTTAGTTTAATTCCTCTAGGGTATTTAGAATGCTTCACAGTTTATAAAGCTTTCTCCTTTATTTGTGTTTGTGTCTTGATAATTCTTCTAGATATTAAATCTTTAGGACTTTTTGCTGAAGGTGTCCTGCCCTGCAAGTTGGCAAGCTGCTTCTGGTACCTCATCATAATTTTCTCATTCTTTAGAAGTTCTCCTCAAAACTCTCTTGGAAATTTTTCTGTGCATCACTACTTGCCCAGTTTTGATCTCAGTGCTTGGTAGTGCTTGTTTACAGCCATGGCCTGTTCTTTGTAAAGGCTTACCATGCAGGATTTCTGAGAAGTCCTTTTCAGGCAAGTGAGCTGATTTTCGTAGTTAAACGAGGTGAAGACTATTCTTGAAGGTATTCTTTGAAAAAGGTGAGGGCAGCAGGTGGGTTAGCTAGTCCCAAGATCAGAGTTTCCCCATATCAAGCAGTAACTCTGGAGACTTGCAGTTTTTGTCAGGGTGGGCTGCATAGCTCCAAGTTGCTGAAACCATCAGCTGCAGTGTTTCCATTAAGTCTTCAGTCTTTCACCTGTAGGTGCAGAGATGCTAGATTTCTGTCTTAAGCCTTGAGCAGATAAACTGTAATCTGAGCAAGGGATTCTGTGCAATCTGCTGTTACTGTTGTGATACAGTATTGTGTGACACATTTGAATGATTTCTGATAGCAGTCAGTCTATGCTGGCATGATTTGTCATGCTGGACACTCAGGCCTTTACAAATTTCATTATTTTTGTGCTGTAAAACCTAGTGTTCTTGCCTGTAATTCAGAAGATGTGTTTTAATAAATCCAAAACTGGGATAGTAGTCTCTGTCTAGTAGAATTATTGATACAAATTAGTATTTATTGGCATTTATTTGCTGTAACTTTCTATGTTCTATTCAGTGATTTGTGTAGAGGGGAGAAGACTCAGATACCCAGATCCTGTTAAGAGACATCAGTTCAGTCAGGTCTCTAATGATCTCAGCATGAGAGGTTACATTTGAAATAAAGGGTCCTGTTTTGGGTCCCTCGGTACCAGAAGTGTATCAACAAACTGGAAGGTGTCCAGCAGAAAACCACTGTGACAGGTAGGAACCCTGAAGTATAAAAGAATGGCGAGCTGGATTCTTTGACAAAGAACAGACTAAGGTGAAGGAAGCTAATCAGTTTTTAGCCACCTGAAGACAGGCTCTTCAGAAACCTGCAGCAAAAACAAGAGGCACAGTCATAAATTGCACCAAGGATATAAAACCCAAGGCTTTTTTACACACTAGAAGTGGTGAAGTTTTAGGACAGTTTGTCCAGAGAAGCTGAAAGTCTTCCTTGATGGACATTCCTCAAAACTTGTCTAGAAAACACCTGGCCTGAGTTACAGGTTGGCCCTGCTTCAAGCAGGGGGCTGGACTAGAGACATCCAAGGTACCTTCCAACCCAAGTCATTCTGCATTAACTGCCTTTTAGCAGTTGTTGGTAAACATTTTGGGCTTCTCTTTTTTTATTATTTCTTTTTATTTATTTTTTATTATGTTTAGTTTATTTTAGTTGATTTTCTGGGTACTGAATGCAAGTGGAACATAGTGTGAGAGATGCTTGAAGAGTGCAGTTTTACAGTCAGTTAAAGCTAGTGCTGCCTTCCTGATATTTCATTCTTATACCTATCCCTGTACTGACTCCAATGCTTATCTGATATATCTGGAGTAACTTGGTTTTGGGGAACTAATCTTAAAGGAAATTAGGCCAGCAAAAATTCTTCCTTTGTTACTGATTTAGAAGAGGTGACTGAAATCCAGGAATTAAATTCTGTGGTGAAGGGGGTGAGAGCAGAGAGGTGCTGGTTTAGATCTCCTTATGCAGTTAATGAGGCTGCGCTGCACTAGCTGACTTCAGAGGCATTATTGTGGATTTTTAGCACTTAATTCATAGAGCTGCAATGGCTATACACAGATTTTTCTATGGGGATTCAGCTGTCAGGCCATCACAGGAAGATGTTACTGCCTCCAAGGCATTCTGTCACTCATCACTACCCCTCTGGTCAAAGCTGTGGCATCTTATGATCTTCAGGTGAACCTTCTATGACCTGTTTCATTCCAGATCTGCAGGGATGACTGAGACAGCTAAACCAGGCTACAGGATCTGACACTGGTCTGGATTAATTGGGCAAAGAGTTTTCCATCTGGAGATTTGAGCAGAAGGGTGGTGATGGAGGAGGCAGCATTTGGTACTGCTGTATGTGCAATAAACGTCTCTCTGCTGTGTGCTATTATTGGGTGGCTGCCTGGGTGGTGTAGACTTTAATTCAGCTCTGTAATCCTAACCTTACACTTTTAAGTTAACTAATTTCTTTTTTGGGGGGGTTAGGGAGCTGAGTTTATGTTACTGTGAACAAATGATATGCTTGACTCACTCTGGCTGTTTTGTATTGTGAAAGACTTCTTTTGATATGGTGTTTTGTTCAGCTCCATGTTAAAGGAAACAGAACACTAGGCACCATCCATAACGTCTTGGTATTTCTGCACTGCAGTTACAAATAACCTTTTGTAATTCTCAGGTAAAAGTGTTCTTTCCAACTAAAGAAAGACAGAAGTTGATGTTCTTAAATAAGCCAGCTGATACAGTTAGGGAGCCTAGACTAAGAGTTCGGGTGCAAAACCCCTTCTTTAAGCCTGAAGTAAAAGCAGAATAAATGCAAGTTGAGAACAATTTCTGGGAGTCCTAGGCCATCTCCGAAAGATAGTTGTTAATCTCTTCAGTTTAATGGATTTGGAGTATATGAAAAAAAAAGGGTTAAATGGTTTAAATAGTTTTTGTGCAATAAAGTGCTGTCAAGGTACAATCCTAATCCTTGGATTATCTTCCAATTTATCTAAGACATAGAACACAGGATTTAAAAATATACTTGAGTCAGTCACAAAGACTGATTGATAAAAATATATTGCAGATAGTCTAAATTTACCATGCCTTGTCCAATGATGCAGAGTTGTCTTGTGACACAGTTTAGTCATCTTTTGGTCTTTAACTTTTGCTGTCTTGCTGTCTTAGTGACTATTTCACACAGCAATATCTCTTGCCACTGTCATGGTTTAATCCCAGCTGGCAACTAAGTCTCAGACAGCTGCTCACTCCCTGATGGCATTCTGGAGAGAATTGGAAGAGTAAAACTGAGAACTCGTAGGTTGAGATAAAGAAAATTTGAACGGTAAAGAAAAAGCTGCACTTGCAAAGGAAGCAGAATATGAAGGCAGGTGTTTAGCCACCCCTAGGACAGCAGGGCTCCACCACACATAAAGTGACTTGGGAAGACAAACACCGTCATTCCAAATGTCTCCCCTTTCCTCCTTCCCCCACCTTTATATACTGGGCATGTTGCCATATGGTCTGGGGTGTCCCTTTGGCCAGTTCTGGTCAGCTGTCCGGGCTGTGTCCTGTCCCAGACCCTTGTGCACCCCAGCCCTCTCTCTGGTGGGGTAGGGTGGGAGGCAGAGAAGGCCCTGACCCAGTGTCAGCCCTGCTCAGCTGTAACAAACACATCCCTCTGTTACCAGCACTGTTTTGGTCACAAGTGAAAAACACCAGCCCCATACCAGCCACTGAAGAAAATGAACTCTATCCACTATGAGCACATCCATAAAACAGTTTCAGTGATAGCTGACTGACAGCTTCAGTGATATAATTTCAATGATAAAATGGTTTCAGAGATAACTTCTGTGTCTTCTTTTGAAAATTATGTGCTATACACACACACATCCTTTCCCCATGTTTCTCTACTTGACATTCACATGTCATCTTACAAACAACAGCTTTTGAGGTAGGATAACTGTGTATGTTTCCTGCTAAAATAACTGTGATATTGCCCTGAGTGGTTGAAATACAGAATTCAAAATTATTGACTTTACCATAAGAATGGGATTTGTCTTTAACTTTTGAAAGTCACATACCTAGTTTAGCTAATGAAATAGGCAGCACCAGGAGATAATTCATTCTCCCATCTCACATGTTTGTTGGATGAAATTAACCCTGATATTGGGAACTTTTTTCTCTCTACACTGTTTATAATAAGAATTTAGAAAATAAACTTAGCCAGGGGCCAAACTTTTAGGTGGTTAAAAGTGTCTCTAACACCTAGAACTGTGGTTGTGCTTATGTTTTCGTTTCAGATGGACCCTACTAGAATTTCAAAAGAACATGCACACTGTGTCAGAACACTTTTTGGACACCAGGAAAGTACAGATTTGCATGATGCCTCCTTTGAAAGTCAAGAAGCAAAGTTAATGCCAGAATCCTGTAGAAGTGTGAAACAGGCTCTCCAAAGGGCTGTGCAAAGGGTAAGTGGCACAGACAGTGTGTTCTATATTTCATGGTCCTGTTCAAATTAAAACAATTTTTCTGAAATCTGTATTGAGAGGTAAGTTCTATAAATTATTTCCTGATGTTGAAGTAACACCTGGTGTTTTATCCAGGATTGTATTGTATTTGCTGATGAATCTGGTAGTGGCTAACCAATTCTATATTCAAGCACATTTTATTTACTTTATTTTTTTTTTTAAGAAAGGAAGACTTGAAGTTGTACTAAGGAAACTGACTGAAGTTAGGTGATTAGCCATTCTGACATTTGGATGGGCCTGAACAGTAGTCATTTATACTAATATTTGTATAGGTTTTCCAGACTCTCATAACAAGTGTCAGTTCCACACTGTTTTCAAGGGAATCTTCCAAACAAGATTCTCTTAAGGTCAACATCATCAGCAAGCAAAAAACTGCCTGAAGGAAAAGGAGATAGCATTTGCTCTCATTTGCTCTTGTTTCTTACTCTGGAGTCCAAAATGAGGCTCAGTTCCTGCTTTGGTTTTGCTCACTTTGCCAGTTCTGTGTTCTGTGCAAGCCATTCTCACACTGGCAGAAGACCTACTTGTCCATAGCATGATAACTGGGTGGTCTTTGTCCAGGAATTGAGAATGACAGGTTGTTCCCAAACACAAATGACAAAAGAAGTCAGCCCTAATGAAGAAGCCTAGGCAAGCTGGAAATATGCCACATTCCCCTTTTACTGCAGTTACTGCCTTTGATCTCTTTTTGTGTTCATTATAGTGTTTAGTGCTAATTATGGGCTGTGTAACAGATGGATGTCTGCTATGGTATTTGGTTTTTCTGGCTTATCAGACCCATTACAACTTTACTGCCTCACATCTTCAGAGGACTGGCAGTTTTTCATTAAGGGTACTACATAAGATTTGAGCTGAACTCACATATGCTTTAGCATGAACTGTACTTGAGTTAAATTTACAGCATTTGAATTGTGCTAATGTGATGTTTGGTTTCAACAGAGAACTCTTAAGTGACAGATCTTTTTGTGAACAAAGCACTGAGAGACATAGGAGTCTTGTCTCTTTTGCTGGCCACCTCCTTCAAGAGCTTAAGGGGGAAACAAAGGGTTATGTCTGTAGGATTAGTTCTTCCCTCCTGCATTTTTTAGAGCCTCTCACGAAGCACCTACATATGTGCTGTGTGCTGGGCTGCTCCTTCACTCATGACAGAGGAAGGAGCTTGTTACAGTAAGTCAATGGGGAGCCCTGTGTTCTCATTATTTGCTGCTGGTTACTCAACAAAGGCACTGGCTTTAGCTGAGGCTTTGTATCCTGCCAGTCTGGATGGAGGTTAAATGCTGCAATGTCCGTGGCCAGGATAAGTAGTGAGTAGGGATAACTTTTTTGGCTAATCGCCATTAGTTTGAGAACAATAAAATTTCCCTTGCCAATGTAATTAGACTCTGAATTTCCTTTGAATGCAGTGAAGTTTATTAAGCAGCTGCACCAGCGGTCTGGATGCTTTGTCATCTTGTATCAATGACAGAGAAAGAAATAGATAGGAAGGTGGTGACCTGAGGCTTTTTACACCTTGTCAGTACATCAGAGAAGTGAAAGTAACAGTGTCAGGGGAGAATTATACTTTATCATCATCTGTAAATTCTGCCTTTCAGTCACCCTGCAACAATGAAGAGCAGAGATGCAGCTATAACTTACTTTTGCAGTTGCACACACTCCTTGGTGTGTAGATCCAGCTAATGTGACTTAAAGGAGGTTTCCTGTTGTCTGTGCTTTCTTCACTTTCCTTAAGGAGAATAAAGACTCTAACTTATGTGTGCTTTAAGAACCAGGATCCTTATTTGAACTGGCAGCATGCTAAGTGACTAAAATGGAGCATTTCAAAATACCATTGTTGTTTTTGATTTTTCAATATATTGTCTTTTGCAATTCGAGCTGTTCAGGAAATGAAAATAGACGAATTTCTTTTGCTCAGGTTTATGGTCTGGTTACAGCTTCTAGCTTCCTGTGCCAGTTCTCATCAGTTTTCTTTGCACACCTGTAGACAGAGTGCTTAAATGTAAAGCAGAGATTGATGTTGAAAGTGGAAGTGCTCTTATGAAAACCAGTGTAGTAGGGCTGCAAGGTCCAGACTAGAAATATCTGTCTCCTGAAAAACTAGTAGTTTTTCTCTTTTAATCAGAATCTAATGATTGATTCCTTAACATATGCTGTGATAAAAATTCTGCTTAAGGAGCAGCTTACTAAGTAGAGAGAATATTTTCAATATTGCATATAAACTTGCAAGCAGACAAATAATATACTTTCCTAGCCATTCTGTTTGCTTAATTTTTTTCCATGTAACCCTAAAAAGCTTTTGGCAGTCCAGCTGCTCTAACCACAATCCTTATGAAGTCTGTTATGAGCCTGAAGTAGAAAGGACTACAAACATATCTTGGGTCAATCCATAAGTAACTTTGCTTGGCAGGGCTCCCAGGTTCTAGCTGCTTGTGGAGTTCAGGCATAAGCTGTTCTCCCACATGGCGAGAGTGCTTTGCTAGACCTCCAGGACAGCATTTTATAAAGAGATCTATATACTTAGCAGACATTTAAAGAGCACATAGTTATGGACCAAGTAAAGGTTTCGCAAGTGATTGCTGTAAGTTGTTAAAATTTCACCTACAATTTTGTAGGTTTCCATCCTACAACCTTACATGCCTTTTTTTTTTCCCTGCAAGCAGTAGACTACTCATTTGGAGAGAGGTTTTATTGCTGGTCTCTAAACTACAGTCTGATGAATATAGGTTCATGTACTTTTTTATTTTACTTCCTTCCTGATTAACATTCTTCAGATTGCTGAATTTCCGGCAAGAGAAACAGATACTTCTTCCTGGTATCAGCTGTACTTAAAGCACTTGGTAATAAAAGAGTCAACTGCTTAAAGAAGCTTTAAGATCACATCTGAAACAATAAGTGAGTGTCCAGAAAGTCTCTTCTCATCGTTCTCTAAAGGCTACTTAGAGCTGCTCAAAGTAGATACTGAGATATTTAGCTAAAAGCTAAAGAAGACTAAAAGCCTTTCACAAATGTCATGTCTTCAGGTGTAGCCTTGTCTCTGCATCCTCAGCATTGGACGTAAGTTCAAGAGCTACAGGTATTTTTGCAGCCTGCTGTGGACGAGATAGCGAGCAGTTCCCAACTTTCCAGGCACTTAAAGCATGATTTTTAACTTTAAAATGAGAAAGTTTTGGAGCTTCTTAGTGGCCTTTTTTTTTTTTTTTGATGAAGGGAAGACATGTTTTTCATTTTTGTGACTAACTCCTTGTCTGTTGTTTAAACAGTGAGTATGTGGAGGAGGTTGGAATGTGGGAAGCAGGCCAGCAGAGTTGACTTGGTGGGTAGTGAGCAAATGACAAAGGTGTACAAGTGCAGCTTGTCATAAGATTAAGAGTGGGGTGATTTTTGTGTACAGTTCTGCTAAAAATAACTGAACAGCTTGGTATCACACACGCTTCTATGGATGGCAGTCTTAAGAGAAGTTGCTGGTAACGTTTTGTCAGCAGTTTTCCTGCCATTATAGCAGTGTCTTAGTCACGGGTTCTGTTGAGCTGTTTCTGCCTCCTTAATGAGCCTCTACATTGTGAGTAAGTATGAGACACCTAAGAACATTCAGGAGCTAATAAACCGCAGGTGATTTGAGAAATCACAGCTCTTAATTCTTTGCAGTAAGAATACCAGGGGATTTTATAATCCCATTAAGAGGCTACCTTCAAACATCCACTGAAAAATGTCCTTCGGGGTCAGAAGCAAATACATAGTTAAATGCTTTATAAGGTAGGTTGTGTATCAGCACCTTGGAACAGTATGAACATCAAGTAAAAAAATAATCAAATA
This sequence comes from Calcarius lapponicus, assembly GCA_039654755.1. NCBI lineage: Eukaryota > Metazoa > Chordata > Aves > Passeriformes > Fringillidae > Calcarius > Calcarius lapponicus. Next base: position 42,087,343 of record CM077462.1, on the reverse strand, counting down.
ATCAAGAAGTGTTTAACTGCTTGTTCTTTAGGAGGAAACAACTCCATATCTGTGTTCTTGGGACTAATTAATGTGTTTTGTCTTCATTTTGGAAGCTGGGACAACATAACAGAAAGAATATCAAACTTTGATGAGGCTGGTCAGAATCAAGTAAAGAACTTGATGTTAGTCCAGAGCTTAGAGAGCTGCTGGAGGATTTTGTTTTCTGGCCACAGTCTTAACACTTCTGATCCAGTGATAGGCTCACAGAATAGTCAATGAACAATTGGCTCAAACCCCCCAGCCTTGGTGTTGTTAGTGCCATGATCTAACCAGTTGAGCTAATCATGAATTCCAGACAAGGAGAGTTGTGGACCCAGGTCCTCCTGGGTAGCTGTCTTGCTTACTGAGTGGTGAAGCTGCAGATGAACAGCACCACCACCAGTTAGAAGGAGAGCAGCTCAGACTGATTTCATGAGGACCAGAGCCATTCTGTGTAGAAGATGAGCTGAGTCAGGCTGCTGTTCAGAAGATGAGGTATTCAGCTGCTTAAGCTAGAACTTCTATGGAAATGTGCAGAAGCAGAACTGAATGCTCCTAAGAAAAATGTAAGCTAAAACTAGAATAGCAGTCCACCAATTCAGTGCTTTCAAGGGCTGAGCAATTATCAATCATGGGATTTTTCTTTTTGTTTTCCTTAGTACCAAGTCTAAGTAGTAGGAGATTAGAATGTACATGGTTCTTTTTGGATCTGCTCAGTAGGCTTTCCAGGCAAGGACACTATCACATCCTCCCAAAGGAAAGGATATTGAAACAAACTCCACATCTGAGGAGTTTCCACTAAGAAAGCAAGAAGACAAACATGTCTCTTTCAAGGGAAAAAGGGCTGGGATAGGTGTGCTGCAATAATCTCTGAGAGTGTGGTCTATCTCCCAGGCTCTTTTTGCCTTACATCCTGTTTTCTTCAGAGGCTTTTGTCATTTTTCACAGTACCTAGTACTTGCATTCTCTTGTCACCTTCCTATTTCCCACTCAAGTGTGGGTAGTGGCTGATGCTGACATGCAGCTCCTAGAATTGAACTTCATTTTTGTGCTCCTAGAAGTGACATTGAAGTAGGAAGATCAGAGAAGCAAAGTGAATGTAATGCGGGAAGTGGATGCGAGTTTTGCTGCTTTTGAAGTTGTGATTCTTCTGCTTTTCTTCTCGTCTTTACAGCAAAAAGCATCTTCATGATTCTTATCTATGAAATCAGCATATCTCAGCTTTGATATCATTATGCTTTGATAGTCATACTGCAACTTCCACACTGCTGTGGCTTTTCATTTTGGTTTAATATTGGAATAAAATCCCACCCGTACTGGGTGGAACGTGCCTGGGCTTGTCTGGCCCTTACTGCTGGACCAAAGGCGGCAGCTGTGGTATTTCACCTCAGAGACACCTTTGGCTGGCTGGAAGTTGCAGTTAGGCACTTGGAGCAAGTCCAGGCATGGTAGAAACTCAGTTTATCTCTGGTGGCAAGGCTGTAGGCGAAGTGAAGAGGAAAAGGAGACAGATTCTGTTGGAGGGTTAAATCCAGAGTTTTATTCCAGGGTCACAGATCTCTGAATCTTGGTAACAGCTCCAGCAGAATCCTGACCTCATGGTATCCCTGTCTTTTTAAGCTCCGGGGGCAGGGGGAGGGAAGGGACAGGTATGGCACCAACCAGGTGGCAGGGACAGAGTCTCAGGGGACAAATGACACTGGGCTAACCCAATGACCCCGGGGCTGAGGGGCATCTTTTGAACTTTTGCCAATCACACCCCTGCTGGAATGTTAGGATTGATGGACAGCACTTTGCAGGAGGGCAAGGGGGAAAGGAGAGCTTGGCACACCTGGGGCACTGGGATAGGTAAAACTGGAAATGGCATCACGCTGCAACAGTTTAACATTTAAACACCTACTGAAAGGGGAAAGTGAGAGTAATAAATGCACCAGCCAAGGCACTACATATTTCACTGTGGTTGCAAAACTACATAAAAGCAGGACTTCAGGTGTTTTCAGAGCAGGATTTCAAATTCTGAAACACCCCAGTGATTGAGAGCACAGTGGGACTTTGCTGATCTGGCCAAATCTGAGATGTGTTTCATATACATGGATTGAATCAGGCAAACAGCAGTGTGTGTGGCATAAAGATGCAATAAAAGACCACTCCTAGGTTCAAAGAGGGCTGTCTTCAGCAAAATGTTTCCTTTTACTAAACACCTTCTTGACAGCTCCATGATATGAGGTATTTAGAATAACCAACATATTACCCCCTTTTTTTAGAAAACAGACAGAGTCATGGGGAAAAGGGAGACAGAACCGAGGGTTGAGCTTAATACTAAACTTAGTCTAGGCTTGTAACAATAACAGGCTGCTTAAATTTTGAAATGTGCTGTTTTTATCTTTTTCTCAAGGGGAGGTGTGAATGATTAAAAGCAAAGCTTTTTGTGGTGCCTGATGTCCGCATTTTGTGCTGTTTTTGAGTCTGGGTAGCACAGTTCTTATTCATGTTAAAATGTATCTGCAGCTAAGAATTACACACTTTTGAAGTCTCACGCCCAGTCCCTTTGGTCCAGTATGGATGATAATTAATCCTTCAGTTCCTGAATACCTGGTTAGAAGTGAGCCTTGATTGTAAAGCCTTGTAGCCTTCCCTGTTGGTCGCCAATGGTGAGGCATGGAGGTTTTCATTTACCTCATCACAAATGAAATTCAGAGTTTAGCTATCCTTAATTGTTAGAGTGATTGCACACTAGTTCCTCCTTACAATCTTCTATTTTAGTCAGATTTTGGCATTGACCTACTTTTCAGTAGGTCAGTAGTAGAGGATTGAGTATCAGAAATGCCTCTTTCACCTTGCCTTTAGACTCCAAGTCATTAAATCAGTTCATAAATTCCATTGTTTGATCTGATGCCTTCTTATCAATCATTGTTCCATTATGCTTACAGAAATATTCCAAGTACAGTAAGTAGAAAAGGTTTTGAATGTGCTGTCACCACTGCAGTAAATCATGCAGTGATCATACATAATAGCGTTTCTATGAACCTTTATTAGAATTACCAAATTACTAGGTGTAATTTGATTGTATGTGCCTGTTACATGAATCATGTAAATCTGATCATTTATATCCCAGACATCTGAATGTGCTGCAGGTGGAACAGTGTCCTCAGATACATGCACAGAGTATTGTAAGTGTGCAAACTAAACATTGTTATGAAACCAAGAAAGCATCAAAGCAATGTCTCCCTTCTCATTTTAGGAAGTCCAGCGTGCTATGGGAAGAACACCACCAAGACCAGAAAAAGGTAGATATTGGTTTATGAATAAGCAATATTTTAGTTCAAATAAACTTGTCTTTTTGGGATAATGCAATTTTTTTATCTCTAGCTGCAATGGAGGCATTAGGACTTGAACTGTACAAGAGGAACAAACCTGAGAAGCAGCCATTTGCCCATCTCATTATTGATGATAAGAATATTCCATCTGGTAAGTTCATTTTTTAAGTGAATACTTACAATACTAATACAAATGTATCAAAAGTGAAGTATATGAAGATATTTCAGCAAAACAGCAGCAGACTGGGACTTCAGAAATGGCTTTTGATAGTCAGAATAAATTGGATACATTAAAGGATTTCAGAGGCAGCAGGAGTAGTGGTAAAAGGAGGATGGCTCCCCTTTGTATCAGTCTTGTGCTGATTTGAAATGGCCTCCATTTCAAATTGCCCTTTTTCTTGACCAACCTCTTGAGGGGCAAATCCTGCCCCTTTATGCTGTCTTTAGGTGAGGAAGGAAGATCCACATTGAATACTCTCCTCTAAAGTTTCCCATTTTCCTTTGGCCTGTAGGGCCCATCAGGAGTTTTTCACTCCCACTGGACACAAGCCATGAGGATGCATGCATACACACAAGCATTTACCAGCACAAACATTGCCCAAGGTACTGAGCAGGGGGAAAAAAATTGTTCTTGTGGCTTTTATCTGCCCCTGTGGTAAGAGGATGGCATTCTTTTATCTTGCCAGAGCTCTTATTTTCTGCACGCAAGTATTCAGATGGCTTTGTGAATATCCTTGCTAGTACAATACCAGGGAACAAGACATGAGTTGCCTTGGAACACTTTCCAGACGAAAAGATTCATTCCTAACATTTTAAGATAGTGTTAGAACAGTTTTAGTTTTTGCCCTGGGGCACTGTCAGTTGAGATTTTTTTGCTGTATTCTCAGTGCTGTGTTCTCAACAGTTGGTGTGGGAGAAGTAAACCAGAGTTTTTTCTGAAGCTGTTAGGTAGGGGATCTTAAGAAGGGGTGCATTGATCACCACTGTCTTCTTTCTCTGAAGATTTATACGTTCTGCAGGGCTGAACTCATTGTTAATTGAGCTATGCACATTGATTTTCTGTTTTATATAATGAAACCAAAGGGGAATGGTGTGTTGAGACTTGAAATCTGAGATTTTAGCAGCCTGCATAGTAATACCTTGCTCTTGCTCTATTTAAAGACAAAGCACTTCTGTACAGCTTCTTGCCTGGAGAGATAGGATTATTTCAAGTGCATTGGCATTGCCACAATCCAGAGCTTTATAGCAGACAGTTTAAACAGCTTGTCAGATGGCAGTCAGAACTTCCACAGGCCTTTTCAGTAGGTCAGTAGTAGAGGATTCAGTATCCGTAAACTTGCCTTAGCATTTTATCTTTGGAAGGTTTCAATTAATTTGCTAGTCATAGGAACAGATCACTGATCTGCAGAAGTGAAGTGTATGTCAGTGTTACAGTCTGTGAAATCCACCTTTTTCTGTGGCAAATTTATTTGCTGCTTACCTGGATGTTGCTGTAGACTGTAATTTTACAACTGTAATTTACAGCAGCTGATAATTTTTACAGTTGTGCTTTGCTGCATTTACCTTCAAGGGTGTGGCACAGCACATCTATGGGTGACAGCCAGGGAGAAATTGTTCTTTTTTTCTGCAGATCAGTTCCTTGCCAGTGTGATGAGCTGGTGCATGTACTCCCTTCTGATCTGGCTTTTGCCTCTTTCAGAAGAGCACTGCCAGGAGTTAATGCATGAGCACAGCTTCTGCAGCCCTTGTGGGCATTGCAGCAGTGAGGGGCTGCATCCTTAGGGATAGCAGGAACTCTGAACCTGCTGGTTGTGAGCCACTTCAATATCATGCTCACTGGCATGAGGCAGTACCCACTTGCCTGGGTAGCACAGAGATTAGTGACAGGCATAAAGAAAAAGAAAAATTTGCCTGAGGGGTCACCAGGAGTTTTTCCTCTTCCATCTTATTTTCTTTGACTGCAAATGGCAATTTCTATTTTCTTCCTTTGCTTCTTTACCCTGCATGTCAGAAATCCATCTGAATTGTTTTCTGCCACCTCTGAGTGGACAGATCTGTTCTTAGTATTTTAAGGTTCTCTACTGCCATTGAACTCATCCAGAATAAACAGTGTCAGGGGGAAAAAAAAAGTCTTCATCACTGTCAAACAGGATTTTAAGCAGTTTTCTACTGAACACCCTTCATGAAGGGGCACTGAGCAGTGTCAGTGAGAGAACATTTTGCTTTGACTTGGTTCACAGTAATGTCAGGCCTCAAGTGGACTTCTGCAGCTTGGGGGATAGTGCAAGGGAGGGGGGAAATTACCCTTCTCAGATCATGGTGTCCCCACCCACCCTTTGGCATAGAAGCAGTAGTGGTTTGGCTTGCTGTGTGTATTTTTTAAGTTTGCTGCCTTAGGTTAGAGCTGGATGCTTGCTGTTGGTTTTTACCAGAGTTCACTATAAATGCTACCTAGGTTTTAAATGAAAACAGTGAATTTTGGTTTATAAATTGATTACAGAAATTAGTCACTGTTTAAAGGGGGAAATCGCAAACAGAAATAAATATAAATGTTAAATATATCATTTGGGGTGTGAATTGATACCTTTAGCTGTCTAAGAAAATGCTGTAGTATTCTGAGCTATTTACAGCTGCAGGTTTGACTTAGCTGCCCTTTGCCTCCAAAAGACTTTTCAGAGCAAACAGTACTTTGGTCCTTTTTTCAGGCTTTATTTATACCTGAAAGCTACTAGGGTGCAAACAAATTATCAAAACAGGGCTCCTTTCTCCTCTGTTCCCCTCACATCATCCTCCTTCTTGCTAATTAATTTTATTTAACTTATTTGTATTAGTCTTAGTTCAAGCTCACAAAAAAGCAAGACATTGTTTTTTATTTATCTTCAGTTTTGAGAAGAAGTGTGCATTGTCTTGAATTCTTATATAAAGCTTTTTGCCCTGTCTGGAGGGCTATTTTGTTCATTATCTCCCAGCCACTTCCTTCTCTTTCAACAGGACTTAGCTTGTGCTGGTTTTTCCATGGTTCCAAAGTAAATTATTTAACAGAAGATACTGTCCTGCAGCACTTTTGACTGTCCAATGGCTTGGGTTATGTGTCAGAGTTTCTGATACATAACATTGATGGACAGCAGATCCAGCACTTACATGCTCCAGTTTCCTGCATTCCTGTGTTTCAGGGTACTGCTTGTTTTGCTGTCTCCAAATCTAGATGTGTTACCACCAGAAGTGCTGAGAACCTGCTTGCTCCTTCCTTTAAAGGTTGCATGGCATAATCCCTACCTGAGCATCTTTGTGCTGTGCTGCTGGCTGTGGCACACCTCCTCTGGAGCTCTGAATTGTGGCAAACTGCCTGTCTGCTTCAGCACACATGATCACAGCATTATAATATAGCTTGGAAGGGACTTAATTTGTACAGAATTTATCTGTACAAATCCTTTACTCAAAACAGAGAGGGTCATCTCCCATCATCTCTTGGCCTGTTCCCCTGAGCGTCCAAATAGCGTAACCAAAATTCACCCAGAGCCCCTCTCTGTTACAAGTGACTGTGGCACCTATTTGCTCTCTTTCCCCTTCTTCAGCAGAACATCTTCCCACTGAGGATTTCTTCAAAATTGCAGCTTGACTGGCAACTAAAAAGTTGACTTGTCAGGTAAATAAAACCTGCCTAGCAACTACCCAGTGTGCCATCAGGCAATCATGGCATGCCTTTCTGTACTGTCATAGGTGTGCATTCCTGTCCTATGTCTAATGTGCCTATTCTCTGATCCAGGCAGTGATTTCTTGCTTGCCCTCCGCATCTTGAAGGTAGCCCACCCTCCACGGGGCAGTATTTCTCCCAGACGTAATGCTGTGCAGATGAAGTTCTGTAATTTCCTCAGCTGTTCCTGGTGCTTCAGAGGTGCACTCTGATATCCCTAAGTCAGTATATTTTGCAGGTGAATAATTGCAGGCTAAGAGACTTAAGATCTTGCTGTCTTTTACAGTTAATTGATGGATTTCAGATGGGTTTTTTTGAGGCACTGCAGAGAAGTTGGCTTCTCTGTCTGTTCTTGCTTTCATAATTTCTACCTGGCTGCACTAGACCCATAGGGGAGCAGCTACTTGTGATCTGCCTTTGACAGTGCTTTTCCTTATGTCTTTGTGGAAGAATGCCAAAAGGTTTTTGTTCTGGGCTGCTATTGAAGTATTCCTCTCACATGGAAAAGCTGTTTGCCCTTGGCAGTTAGGGGAGATTCATCTTTCTGAAATCCCCCTGTTCCTACTTCCCCTCCCTTTCTGCACAGACCTGGTGGTGTCCCAGGCCATGCCTGTGTACATGCTCGGAGGAGAGGGCACTGTGCCCCGCTGTGTGCCATGGAAAGTTTGCTAAGGATGGACTGTTTTGGTTCCATATTGGGAGAATAAGATACTGAATATTTCAAGCAGGCATTTAGATGCACTGGGAGGCTGAGGTGTGAAGTTCTCTGGTACCTACGTGAACCCACTGCTGTGGGAGGGAGCAAGCGGGGTCAGTTGTGTGTGCTGAAAATTACTAGGGGTTAGGGGGACAAGTTGGCCACCTCCCATCTGTTGTGTTATGCCCTGGCTGTTACCCTGAATAATAGAATGTTAGTGGCTTGTGCCTATCAGGAAGTCTGTCATAAATACTTGAAGTGCTGTGTGAAGTCTGGGGCAACTTAGTGTGTAGTACTAAAGATGCACAACTGTACTGACCTTTCCCCATTTTTTTTGTGTTATCAAATGAAAGTATGTTTACCTTTCTACCACTACAGTCATAAGAACATAAAATATGGAAGGTTTCATAAGCTTTCTCTTTTGGGACTTGTCAGTTCAGTTTTTTCTGAATTTTTAGTTACTCCTTGTCGACGCCTACATGTTAAAGACCAGTAACAAGTTTTTTCACATTCTACTCAACTATTTGTAACTTGGCTAAAGTTTTAGGTGGAATGCAATGCCTGTGCAGAGCTTGTTGCATGGTTGCTTAGCATAATCAAACTGTAGGCCAAGAGGCTGTTTTGTACCATAGCCCAGCAGATGTTCTGCTGGCAGGGCACAGTTATAAGTGTCAAGCAAAATCTGGAAGTGTGTGGTGAAAAGAGATTTTTGTTTTAGGAATTTTTATCATAATTGTTTCATATTCACTTTAGCCTATAGAACTCTAGTTATTGATTCTAAAATAATAGAGGTTGTTTTCTAAATGGTTTGGGTTTGTCAAATGTTTATAAATAATCTTTTTTTTTTTTTTTTTTTTTATCTCCAGGAACTCGCAAAGTGAACCTCACATCCTGGCATCATGACAAAGGCCAGGCCAACTTATCAAATATGACATTCAATGATGGAAAACTAATTGTTAATCAAGATGGATTTTACTATCTTTATGCCAATATTTGTTTTAGGCATCATGAAACTTCAGGAAACTTGACTAAAAGAGGGCTTCAGTTGATGGTTTATGTGATAAAGACAAACCTTAAAATAAGGCGCTTTGATGTGTTGATGAAGGGAGGAAGCACCAAATACTGGTCAGGGAATTCAGAGTTTCATTTTTACTCTGTAAATGTAGGGGGATTTTTTAAATTAAAATCCGGAGAAATGATAAGTATCCAAGTATCAAATCCATTGCTACTGGATTCTTCACAAGAAGCAACTTATTTTGGAGCATTTAAAGTTAGGGATTTAGATTGAATCTTCCTGTAGCGTGCTGAAAATTTTTTGAGTTTTTAGCTGTCCAAAAACAACTTGAAGAACTGAAAATCTTCTGAAGCCCAATTACATCTGTATAAGCCATATATCTCTAAAGACACGTTTTTGTCCCATGCAAATTCCAGTGGGAGTCCTGCAAATACATGGAAGGGCAAAATTACACAGTTCTCCTGATGCAGTCTTAAAGCAGTTTTACTTCATTTGTCTCCACTGGCCTCACTAGAGTCATTGTGCCTTTTGCGTTGCTGTAGTTGAAATCAAAACAATTAATATTATTGAGCTTCTGTTGCCAAGTTCTGCCCTGGTTACCTTTACTAGTTTTGGTGCAAATGTAGAGCAGGACAGAACTTGGCTCCCAACTTGCTTTTAGGGCTCCATTTTGCTTGTGTTGAGTGTTCTGACCCTGAGACAGCAAAGATGATGAAAGTGTGACTAATCCCATTGCATTTGGTGTGGCTTTTCAGATGCTGAGTTAGGGCTGATTATGCTTTGCTGGATTAGGGTTGGGGAGCTCAGACCATGGCAGAAATGGCTTGGAGAACACTTAAACAGTCCAATTTAACTGTTACCTTATTACCAAGGCCATTCCAGGAAGAAGGGAGATCATCTGGTCTTGCAGTTCTAAAAAGTTAATTACAGGTCATGTTGTTATTGTTGCACAGTTAATTGCAAATATAGATTGCCAAAATATGACATGCCTTTAAAGTGTTACTTTGTGCCAGAACCTGCAAATACATTTTTTAAACAAAAAGTATGTATTTTTATATTCTGTAATATCTAAAGTTATATTTCAGGTGTAATGTTTTGTGTAAAAAAAATGTAAATTATATTGTCCTATAGTATTTGATACAAAATATTTAAAATCTCTTGCTGTTTGTATATTTAATGTTTTAAACTGTTTTTATGTACAGACATGTTAAACTCGTGCACTTTTTAATCCCAATGGGAAAAAATGCAGCTATAAGAGATTGTTTGCAATTAGCAAATGTAATATATATCTTTGTTCTTCTTAACTTAATACATTTCTTTTAAACTTGTCAGTATTAAGGGAGACGAAATCACACCAATGCCATGAGTAATTACACCAGAATGCTGGTCACTGGGTGCCTTTCAAACCTGGAGGGTAATTAAGCTGGCATTATGTAAAAATAAAATTAAAAAAAAAAATTAATACGTAGTAAGCTCTAGAAATGTTTTAGGGATATTTATAGTTATTGAGCAGGCATATTTTCCTACAACAAAATCTGCCAGTGTTAAATTCTGCAATTGAGCAGTAAATTTTTTATCTTAGTTTCCTGAAAAAGTAAAGCTTATGTCATTGCATTGCCTGTTCTTGTCTCCCACTGTAGCTTTTAAAACTCTGCACCCTTCTGCCAGCTTTGGCAGATGAACGGCAGAGTTAAGAGATATTCTTGCAGGTTTTATGAGGACAGACAGCTGAGAACACCTCAGCCATTTATGCATTAGTCAGTGGCTGGCCACTGTTGATTTTAGCCAAGAGATGGCCTGGGGAGACTCCTGCAGCCTGAGTTGTCGCTTGTACAGCGCTTGGCCAAGAGAGGTGGGTGGATGGAGTCTGAGGGGGGGAACAGGGGCCGGGGGGGAGGGCTGCAAATATGGAGGTGATATTTAGAGCACATCTGGACAGGGGACAGCAGCTTGTTGGGTAGGGGGATGAGGGAGGGTTTGGAAGTGTTTGTGTGCTCCATGGATGATGTGGGGAAAGCCCACTATTTCTTGGAGTAGGAATCAAATCTGTAGGAATTGGGGCTTCATACAAATCCTCAGGCTTTTTAATTTTTTTTTTTTTGTTAAAGGAACTGAGTTGAATTCAAGCAATTATTTTATACTGTATAATAAACATTTCTTTTTAATGTTAATATTGTTTTCTTACAAAATATATTTCTAAGAAAAAAGCCATCTTTGTGATTTCTTTATTTTCATGTGTACCCATATTTCTTGTGCAGTTTTGATAATTCTATTCTGATTAGAGAATGTGCGGGCTGGGTATGGTATAACTCTCTCAGGAAAAATGAGGCATAAATCAACTATTTTGAGACAATTACAATGAATTTTATGGAGTTTTGATTTGGCTTCAAATCTACATCCACCACTTTCAAGTCAGGTTATATTTTTAGGGCTTGGAAATTCAGCTGAAACTGAAGGCTTCCCATGATGTTTCACATCTAACAGTTGTCAGTTCAAACCCATAAATGACTGAGGAATCTGGGGCTCTTACTTTTTTATTTTCAGGAGCTACAGGTCGCAATCATTTTTTCCTACTATAAAGATGTACAGTGGCAGGCTGGGAGAAAAATGTCTGTTCTATGTCCTGGGGGGTTTAAGTCAACCTCTGGGGAGGTAGAGATGGGGGTTCAAGTGGTTTGAAACTAAAACTAGACTTAGTAGCTGATTTTAGCAAATGCCCACAGATGGTGTGATAGGAAGGAGGGGAGCCACCAGCACTAAATGTCACCTGAATGACAGTGGCTGTGGGCTGTGAGTGTGCTCTGGAGAAGGTCACAGGACCTGTAGCATGCGTTGAACCCCTGAGCACAGACTTGTTGGTTGTCTGTGCATCCTAAGCCACCAGAGCTGAGCCAATGGCTCCTGAGGCTCAGCTTAGCGTGTGTGTTCTCAAGAGGAGGGCTGTAAGCATCTAAATTTCACAATACAATATTATGTATTGAGGCTTTAAATTTCCCTTGTGTGACAGCTTTGAAGCCTAAATGGTTTGAGGGTTGTGGTGGTTTTTGGTTTTTTTTTCTTCCTTAGTATCTTCTGGCTGCAAGTTTTCCAGTAGTGTGATAAACTAGGTGGGAGGGTTGTGATGATGTCCTCACGGGGCTTTTATAGGCTGCTGTGAGAGTAACAAATAGAAGCCAAGCCCTTACTCTGCTCTCTGCAAAATAGAAATCAAGTAAGCGATCTCGTTATTCTGCCTGTCATGCCTTGGTCCCTTCTTAGCCTTTGTGCATTCAAAAGGAAGCAGAGAGCTCCATGTAGAGCAGTTTGACTTTGCTTTTTATATCAGAGTAGCCGCAGATTGAAAAGCTTCAGTGGTGTCATTTGAGGCAACCTGGGCACATATTCCAAGATGATGAAACCTGCCTGCACTAGCACTGACCTTCCTAAAACCAAATCTTCTCCCTGAGGTGTCTGTTCCTTGGTGTCTGCTTTATCAGAACACAATTAATGGAAAGAGCAGACTAATCAATTAATGGAGGGAGTTACCTTGAGAAGAGGGGGATGTGCTCTAGGCCAATAAGAGTACCTGTGGCTCTTATTTTATAATCTTCAAAAGATAATTTTGGTCTGTGGATAGAGGGTTATTATTTGCTGAAAATTGAAGTTAAAAAAATCTTACTTGGAAATAGTTTATTTGCAATTCAGGGTATTTGTGTGCATGTAAACATCTGTATATTCTTACCATGTTCTTGCTAAGTTAATTTTTATACATGGGGTTATGATTGCATATTTTGGCACCTGGGTACTCCTCCCCCCTCCTTCCCAAGCTTGCTCCAGCCAGTGGCTGTTTCTTTTTCTGTCTATCCCACTTCCTTTTCTCTGGCTCCTTCCAGCTGCCAGTGTGTTCTGCTCACCCCACTCTTACTGACTTACAGCTCCTTTTCCTTGTGGCAGCAACTGCCTTGGTTCAGATTTAGGTATACTTCCCCTTTTTTGGCCCACTTTCAGGTAGCTTTTGGAGGAATGTGCCTTTTCATGGAAAATAACAACAACTTTGTTTATCAAAAAGATTTTTGAACAATTGGTGCAAGGACTGAGCTGGATAGAAATGAAGAAAAGTAGTTGGGGAATAAGGAACCAGCAGGTGGGACACACAAAGCAGTCTGTGCTGCCCTTTGGTTTGATGTACCAGTTTTGGAGGGCTCCAGACAATAACCATACATTTGTATTCTGCTGTAAAAAATTGGTCTGCAGCAGAACTTAGTATAGATGGCTGTGTGCAGCATTTTGCTGTGGTGATTGGAGAAAAATCACACCTAAACCAGAAAATGCTCTTATACACAGGCAATTTCTTGTTCTTTCTCCCTCTCACTACTGGTGTGTCTTGTCCAGTATTTCCTGGTTGCTGTATTTGGGATCACAACCTGCACACTTTCCCAACTGTTTAATTTTTTTAGCTCACTGGAGTCTGACCCTGTAGATTCCATACCATTGCCTAATATCTCCATGTGTGACTAGCTCCAAAGCAAAGCTCAGTCTTGGAAAGCTGAGAAACCTGTGTCAGCTTGAGGTTGTTTGAATCAGATTTCAAAAACTTCTTGGCAACTCCAAATGTTTTTTCCTGCTTTTTTTTTAGCCTTTAAGTATGGATGTGCTGAGGTTTCTAGCTGTGTTTCCAAGGAAATATTTGTGTTGGGGTGGAGGTGAGGGCTTGGGTATCTTTGATTTAGTGCTGTCTGTTCACAATCCATTTTGTGAAGTTTAGGGAGGGCATATTTTCCTTCCATTTGTTCAGGGCTTGAGTCATGTGCTGTTTTACTGCCTGCTCTCTCGTGCCACGCTGCTTTTCCCCAGACTGCACATCACCAAATGCCAATCAATTTACGCTTGGCTGTGACAGAAGACAAGCAGGAACTCCAATTGCTTTCAGCTCCCTACCTGCTGCAAGTCACAAAGTGATAGGTTCATTTTCCCAGCCTTCTGGATGGGATCATGATGTGGCTGCTTCCTGATCCTGTAGGTTCCAAACTCCCTACCTGTCTGTATTATCAGGAGTGAGTAAGGATGCCTGGTGGGTGGCTTTAGGGACCCCAGCTCCTTAAGGGGAAGATTCCAAACAGGATCTCCTCCCCCTGTCCCCTCCACCACAGGTGATAGATTTTGGAGGCAGTGAAACATGATCACATGGCAGATAACTTTTTGGGAACTTCAGATACTCTCTTGTACATAATTTTTTTGCTTCATATCCCACCAGTCTGAATGATTTTAACCTATTTTTTGCTGTTAAATGGGATGGGTGTAGCATTTGGAATTTTTTTCCTTACTGTGTCCCAAAAGAACACCAGATGCTGCAATCACAACCTTCCATGGACATCATAGATAAAATCAGATCACCACAGATGCTGGCTATGAACACAGAGTGGAGCAGACCTTCCTTGCTTGTCCACAGTTCACTGTTGTGTCTGCTCTGACCCCAGTGTGGGCTCTCCACCCTGCTGGCATCCCAGTGAATTGATGTACAGCAAATGTTGTAACCTGTACATGCTTATTCTGCCTTCTGGGACACTGCTTTAGTTAGCAACCATTTGCACATTGACTACTCTTTTTTTTTTGTGTAAACATCTCCCAGATATAAAGTTTTCTGTGTTACATACAAGTTTGACCAGCTCCCTGCTTGACCTGTAGCTTTTTGCAATATTAGTGTCACTAAATGTGGGTTTTTTCTGCAGTGCAGCATCACATGCAGTGACACATCTAAAACAAAACAAGGTCCATCTGGTTTAATGTTTTATCACTCATCATGGCTCCAGATCTTGCTCTGGGAAAACATCTGCAGTTCTGGAAATGGATAGTTAGGTTATTTCTGTCCTGCTAACTGGAAGAGGGCTGGAGTTATGAGGCACTGAGTGGCAGACAGCCTTGCAGCTTAAGCCAGCTTCCCTCTTAAGCAGAGGATCCTACCAAGCTGCAACCCACTAAGTTGTGTTTTTAACATATGAAACTGAGCACATGTGCTGCACAGCCCAGGGCTCGACAGAGAGGGCTCCTCCAAGCAGGTCAAACAGGGCTGCCATGAGAGCTAAAATAAACCCGTGTGGGCAGCAGAGGACTGAGCCTCTGCCTTTTCTTTTTCCTTTTTTGTTTTTTTTTTTTTTTCTTTTTTAATCTATCACTGTCAGTAGAGAATAATAAATTAAAGAATACTCTGATAGCGCAAAGCATTTTTAATTTGATTACTATTTCCTGAGAGCAACTGTTGAATTTACTGCCTGTTGTCACCTGTCCCCTGTAAATGTGTAACTGAATTACTATTTACGTGAATCTGCATTTTTCTCTAAAATCTATCATACCACTATGTAAAAAGAGAGAATTTTATTTCAACCTCATTATTCTTATTGTATATATAAAAGTAGTATTATGATTACTATTTTTCACTCACAAACATATAGGACTGCAGTCCAGAATTCTGTCCAACTTCCTGTACAACTTTATTCTAGTCTTGCTTTGTTATCTGGCTATTTTTTTTTTTAATTTGGCTTAAAATTACATTTAAAAAACATTTTTTTCCCAAAATATGAGCGAGTTAGAAATGCCTCATGATTTATTTGAAAATATCTAAACAAATTTCCTCAATTTTGCTCTTGTCCTCTGGTATATGCCATCTGCACACTTGCAGAATTGTGCTGATGTGTGAGATTGTGAAACAAAGCAGCTTACATAAAAAAGATAATTGAGAACTCTATTGGCCCAGCTGTGCTGTGAGACTTGCTGAATGTGAAAAATTCCTCCAAAATACATAAATTGCTTGTTACAATTCATTCAGTTTTATTAATCCTGGTTAATATTGCACTGGTAAGAAAGGGCTGAGCTTCCCAATTTTAAATCAGTGGATGTTTTCATGCTGACATCAATAACATTATCATAAATAGTTTTATATGAGACAGTTTCTTTTTAAGCCTTTTTTGGCTGGTCGCTATTTTAATATAGGCTATATATATATTTAATATTTGTCGCTGTACAGTGAAAACTGCTTTAATACAAAGCAACAGTGCAAATAATATTTCTTCTATTATATCTATTTCAAATATAGCATCTACAGTGTATGTGTGACTGAGGATAATACAGCTCTGAGAGTAATATTTGCTCATTGGTGACATACCTTGTTTTTGTACCTATTGTGAGGTCTGTCATGAATAAAGATTATTAACTTGTTTGGACATTTTTGAGCCTGTGTGAAAAGGATGCTATCAAATGTCTCTGACAGCATCTACAACAAAGGAATAGGTGGTGGAAATGTCTTTGCTCATAAAATGTCCAGAATGTCCCATCTTTCGTCAGCATCCCAGCCAGGAACAGGCCAGCAATGGGCACAAGGGCTTCTAGTTGTTCCATGCCAAGTTTTGAGGCTATAATCTAGTGAGGGAGAAGTAATACGACACACCTGACTTGCCAGAGATGTTCACACTTCCACATCTAAGGCGCTTGCATTGTGTAAAATAAGACCTAGGCAGAAATTCTGCCTTAGTCGTAAGGAGACTTTTTTTTGTTCTGCTTGTGTTGTTTTTGCCAGGTATTGATGATGCTTACAAAACTGAAAGGAGGCTCCAGTTGGCATCCACTGCTCCTCCTGTGAGCTAAATGCCCGGGAGCGCAGATGGCCTTTATGACCATTATGGGCTGGAGACACATTCAATGAAAAGTAATTTAAGTTCTTACAGAAAAAGTATACGAATGTGGGTTTGTTCCCAACACGAGACAGTCTGAATCAACAATGGGAATGGGCCGGTTACCAAAGAGTCTGCTGGAGCAAGTTCCCACTGCCAGGGCAGGATCTCCTCTCCCTCTTGGCCATTAGAGGGAGGAAAAAATAACAGACTATAAGAGCCACTGAAATAAGGACCAACACCAAGAATGTACCATGGGTTTAATACCAGCTCCTCCTCTCAAAGTAATTATAGTTGATGCTGCCCAATGGTTACCGATGAACTATCTTTCATCGTTGGCTTTTGTTTGGAGTCATTAGTTTGGGTTGAGCATCAAGACCAGCACACCCTGGTCAGCTTCTCACAGAGAGTAAAACAGGACTGAAGGTGACAGGGAGCGTCATGCTGCTTCAGCCGTGGAGACAGGCAGCTGAGTTTGGGCTAGACCAAAGCCCTTCCTACGTGTTCGTCTCACATTATATAACCTTTATCCAAAAGTTCACCACAGTGCTAATATTAAAGTGAGAAAAGACCAGGCTAACCGAAATACCAGTATTTCTCATATTATCAACTCCTGCGTACTCAGAAATGTGGTATTTGCTGAAAATGTATTGGTAAACTCTGAAGTTTTCTTTGAATTTCATGATGTGACCTAGATTTAGGTGATGCAAGTAACCCTTGAAATACCATTTTCACCTAACTTATTCCTACTTATGAGCAAAGGAGATGACACATAACCATCCCTTTGGCTCCCCCATAAGGGAGTACCTTGTGGTTGTAGGGCATTAGTTTTTCTTACCGGGAAAATTAACTCATTATGTGCCTGTGAAGGCTCAAATTCTTCATTACTCCTAAATTTCAGTGCTACATGTTTTGGTGTTTCTTCTGCTATGGAAGTTAGATGTTTGTTGGAAGTCTGGCTCATCACTCCAAAGCTACTGATGTGATGGATATGATCATGTGTAGCTTTCAACATAGAGGAACCTCCATTTGAATTACAGCAGCGCTCCCTTGGTTAAACAATACAAACTTTTCTCTCTAGTATTACTCCTCTTGTTCATCTGTTTGGATGTGACAGTGAGCACTGCTCCCAGGTATTTAGAGTGTCTAAGGCAGAACCTTATTTAATGAGGTGAAAAATTTGGAAAAGTAGTGGGAAATGACGTGAAGATCTCTGCAAATGGTCATCAGCAGTTAGGACAAGCTCATGAAGGTTTGGATGCCTTTGCTAGAGTTGTGATGTGCTTTGCTAGAATCACAGCATTTAAGAGGAAAACTGCTTCCCGAAAAGCTGCCAGATCATTTCCATGTAGAAGACCCACCCTCACCAGCTGTCTTTGCTTTCAAGGGCGCATATTTTGCTATTTTGGACATGGTTAGACCTGCCCCCATCTGGGCAACCTCCTAATCCAGGTAGAGATGTAAAGAGAAAGCACACTGGTGCTCTCTGCCCTAGTGGTAATAGGCCAAGTGCTGTGCTAATATCAAGCCACAAATTAGTCCAGGCTCTGTATAAAACAGGGTGTTTGCTCAATGTTCAGAGGTGCTTAAATATTCAGCCATGAAGAAGAGAGACCAGAAAAGCAAGGAAACATTTTCCTCCCTCATTGCATATTGTTTGTGTGAGAAGGAAAAAATTGGCATCTGTGCCCACTCCACACCACACTGTGTTTCTCCCAGGTTGTTCTCATGTCAGCAGTGCCAGCCATTATTTGTGCTCAAGCTTCCCAACCACAGGGCTACCCAGCTGTGCCTTCAGTGGTGAAAAAAAGTGGTCATTAACTGGCCTTCAGATGATCATTCTTTGCGGGGATCTACAGAAGGTCCCTCAGGCCTTTTTTAATTACTGAGGCTAAATCTAGGATATCAAGTACCTCTAATTTTTTTTTTTGTCCTGAGCTTTCTAAATTAGGCAATACTGTTGAATTTTCAGGGGGCAGATTAAAAGAAGCAATGATCCAAGGTGACAATGCAACTCACTTTTTGTGAGGAAAAGATTCCCAGATTTTACAATGCTGAGTTCAGTGCATTCATGCTACCTGTGAAACTAGGTCACATCTTCAAGCTGTATCTTAAACTAGGTCATACTTTCTGAATAGTAAAGAGGGGGAGTTTGAGTTTCAAAAGCTCGTAAATTATCATTTCCTGGAAAAGACCCAATGCGATGAAGTGCTATCCAAAAATCAACCAAGCCAGCTTGACATATAAGAGGAAGTTCATAAAACATCATTTTATCTTCCTCTGCTTCATGAAAATGGAAATGTATTTCCTTTTCAAAATAATTGGTGGTGTAAACCTTGATGCTGCTTGTGGTTTTAGCTGAGTAATTTAAAGTTTTCTGAGCAGGAACATTCAACACAGACTTTTCTGGTTCCATTCCTATAAATTGCATAAGTAAGGGGGAGGTTTGCTCTGACAAGTTTGAAAGACACCTGGGTTTGCGGGGGTCAGAGGAGAAATTTAGAGCTTTCTAAATTCACCAATGAAACATTTTGACATTAAGAATCCTCACAAATACCATGCAAAGTAGATAGCTCTCGGAAAGTATACATGGAATCTAGAATACTCAGTGGGTTCTTTAGACTCAGTAATGGGAGAAGCAGCCTCAGATGCTCCCCACGCCTGTGGAATCAATTGACCAAAACTAACCCTTCTGACAATTTGACGTATCTGTGCCAATTCTTGCAAGCATCAATTTCTGCACAAGAAAGGTTTGATATCTGCAGGTTCTTCTTAACATTCCCAGTGAGTCCTAACTCAGTGTCATAGCAAACAGTAATAGACAGTATTTATGACCATAAATAATGCACTTGGCCAAAAGTATCTGAATACAGAATAACAACTGCAGTGATTGATCTGGCTGAGATTTTTGAAGCTGAATTCAAGGGTTTAGCTACTAATTTTCCAGAGAGCTGAGCACTGAAATTCTTTCATTGTCCTAGAAAAACCCAATCCTCTGAATTTTCCTGTTTGCTGTATGAAATGAGAAGTGTACATACTATAACGACTGTAGGGAAGAATGAGCAATGCTGTGATGGCTGTTGAGAAGAGACAAAACAGAGCCACATTTTCCCCAAATAGGACCTTAGTCCAGCCCCACTCTGGTGGGAGAAGACTCCACTTGAGTCTAATACTTGCTGGCTTGCATGACAACATATCTCTCCTCAGGGGAAACCCTGCAGCTGGCAGGCTTGGGAATGCACGCCAGGGACTTCTGCTGCCTTCATTTTCTCTCATTGTGTTGACTGCTTGCTCACATCCTGCTCCTTGTGGCATCTCTGCCACCCACCTGTGCTCAGCTCAAGGCCCTCCTCTCCTCCATACCTTGTCCCTCTCCCTCTTTCTTAGCTTGCCCAGGGGTCCCATGGCAACCCGTTTGCCACCCTTCAGAAGCCCTGCATCTATTTGGCACTGAAAATCTTTGCCACAGTGACTTCATTTTTGGTTTGCATCTGCTGTGGATTCTACCTGCTTCCACCAATGCCCAGAGACTGTTTTCTGGTGCCTGTGTAACCCCTAGTCTGGTGAGCTCCTTGGTTAATCCTTTGGCTTTGCTTTTTTTAATTTGATTAAAGCTAACAATGTTTTACATGGAGCTGAAATAACTTGTCCCGGTGGGCCAGTCAATGGGACAAATGGAGTTTTTTTGACCCTTATTTGTACACACTGGAAAGCTTTCCTTCTCTGCAGCACATACAGGAGTGCACACATCCCACTAAGGGAGGTGAGGGTTGTTCTTCTTTCTCTCTTCTTCCCCAGCTCCAGGGGAAGCACTGATTAGGATGACTAAGAACTTGTACCCTCTCAGGGTCCTTCTATCTCTTGTGTTTAAGGAGATGTTAGCCCCACTTCTCCAGTGACTGTCCATGGAAAGACCTTTTCTCCTTTCTTGTTTTGTGTCTAAAATCTAAATACTCTCAGATCAAACCAGACTTCTATTTCCTATCAGTCTTCTCCTCGCCCCAAACCACCCAAGATCCCCAACTGAGATGTACCATAAAGGGACCAGATTTAGGGACCTTTTAGGGACAAATCTTATTGCTTTTTGTTAAGCAAGGGGTAGATACTGAGATATTTGCAGTTTCTGATTTGGCCTCAGTTGCAGAGCCAAAGGAAGTATCTGCATTAACCAGGATCTGTGCTGCTTATCACACTCTGAGCCAGCATCCACAGCACTTAAACTGCACCAGAAATCAGCCACTGGCAGACTGGAGTGGTGTAACACAGCAAGGCAGCTGCACTACCTAGAATTTCCTCTTCACTTGAAACACATCATAAAAAACCTGAAGCAGGAAATGGGTTATCTGGTAAATGATGCTGTTATCTGGTATAACCTCAGCACATGCTAGAATTCATCGCCTGCCTTCTAGTCCTGGAAATCAGTTCAATTGTGTCAAGCTCTTATTCATTTAATTTCTCCTAGTAAAGGTGCAGACATTTACGCTCCACTCTACTTTGTTATCTGTGGGTTATTTCTCCAAAATGCTACTTTCACCTAGGAGCTGAAATTCTCAAAATGTCAATGCAAATTAGAGGCAGTAGGGTTACGATGAAATACATGCATACATATATATATATATATGTTCTTAAATGTCTTTTAGATATACATTCACAAATGAAAATTCTCACTTCTAAAGTAACTGTTAATTTTTTTTTCCCTGGAACATCAGCATCATGAATGGCTCCAAGAAAATTCTTGTGCTGGCTGATAAAACACATCCCTAATAAATATTTTAGCATTATGATGTCAGAGAAACACTACCATTAACTGCCTAGATAAGATGGACTGCCACAACGGTCCTTAGCCTTTGAAGTGCTAGTCATGTGAGGATTAGGTTTCTGAGACATTTTAAAATCCCCCTTTAAATCTTCATACCACCACAGCAGTCCATGCAGACCTGTTTGTTCCTGGTGGGTACAGCTTTCAGTATCAGTGGCAAATCCCAGGTTTCTGGGGTCACCCCACAGATGCCTTCCAGGAGCAGGTGCACAAGTTTTCAAGAATAGGGGAAAACAGGCTACTGCTGTGCTCCCAGAAGATGAAAGAGCCCAGAGGGAGACATCACCTCTTCCAGTGTCAAAAGGAGTAAGGAGGGCTCAGAAGATGCTGTGAGTTCCCCCTGGTCACTAGACATGTCTTGGAGTGGTGTGAAGCAAGGTCCTGGTCTGTGTCAGAGGGTATGGCTGTGCTACTCAATAAAGAGGGGCAGGGGGAAAGTTTGAGCACAGGCTCCTGTGATTTGTGTGCTGTCTGCCTGTGGCTCTGCTGCTGGCTGCTGCAGCCCTGCTCTGCACTGGGCAGAGCTCTCTGCAGGATGGCCTGGAGCCCACCTGCGGGCTTGGCCTCACACTCATCCCTGGAACTCTGCTCTGTACCAATGTGGCCTGAAGGACTCAGCAGAAGCAACTTGTGGTCATCCTGGCCTGGAAACTGATGGTTCCTCAGAAGGAAAGCCTTTGGAGTGAAAAAAACCCCAACAACAAAAACCAACAAAACATACAAAGTAGAGGTGGAAGTTACAAAAGAGATATCAAGAATCAAAGCAACCTCACGGGGAAGGTTTCTGGCTGCTCATCTGAAGGCTCTTATTAGTGGGTGTCAGGTAAAATCAGCTGGCAGTTTCCATGTTGCTTGGGGGTAGGGGGAGCAGGGACATGTCCCCATAGCTCCAGCAGCTGTAGCAGGGGCTGCCCACCCTTCCCTCCTGCCCTGTGGTTGGAGATGTCCTGAGCAGGATCCAGCAAGGCAGAAGGATGAAGAACTTAGCTTTGCTTGCTGGGCATGTAAATGAGGAAGAAGAGCTGACTGGAAACCAAAGGAGATGAAGTGGCCTTTAGCTTTCCCCTTGGCAGACTTTGGTTGATTTGACTTTTTGCCACCGTGAAACACAGCTGAAAGAGCTTTCCAAGTCAGCAGCTGGGCTGCTGTCTGCTCAATTTGCTTGACAGAAAATCAAAACATTTTTGAACAAAATTGAAAATTTTCTCATGCAAATTTGCCCTTTTTTTTTTCTTGTGAGGACAATGTTATTTTCCCATTGAAATAATTCCATCCATTTCTGTGTTGTTGGTGCAAGGCTGACATAATAAACTGTGAAGCAAGAACTCTCTGTGGGGTGAATCTCTCGAGGATGTGTAAGTCCAGAGAGTCATGACTATTCAAGCTGTTTTGTTTGTTTTTGTCTTTCACACTGGTTTCAACCATACTTCCCTCTGTCATGTTCTTACAATGTCTTTATCTTCTTTCCTGACAGCCTGTCTGCTCCCTCCTTTCCCATATCCCCTTTTGATGTTTGAGCTTGGCATTTCCCTGTTCAACCAGGCTGGCCCCTCCTGCTGTATCAATGTCACGTGCTCTGTTCTGCCCATTGGGCTGGACTATTGTGCTCCAAAGTGGTTTTTCACAGCCAACTTTCCTGGGATCTCTGAACAACCTCCCACAAGATCCTGTCTACTGCTGCCCTGAAAAAAAAGTTGTTTTCAACTCTCCTTCCATTCATAATAAAATTTTTGCACCATTTGTCTTCCGCACTTCCCCAAGGGTCATAGGCTCTATCAACTCATGGTCCCAACAGCCAAGGGTGCTCTCAGTTATCACATCCTTGATTAGTCATTCATTGTCCACAAGCAGCTGCACTGGCTGAACACCTCCCTATATGTTCTGCCTGTTAAAATTGCTCTCAATGCATCCTAGAAATTGCCTGGCTTGCCTGAGCCCCACAGCAGATGCTGGAATGGGTAAACCCCACCTTGAGAGCCAGAGCTTGAGACAAGAGTTCATCCACTTGTTTAAAGAAGGCACCATCTCTTCTTTGGTCCTTGAAATTTCTTTTGTAACTTCCAATATGTAGCAGATGCCTAAGGTAGCATTCCTCTGGCTGACCCTGGGCTTTCAACATTGCAGTAATGTAGAAAAGAACAACTTGCAAATGTTGTATCCATGCCAAACAGTACCAAACAATGCATTCTTGTCACCAGAAAGCAACTGGATGCAAAATTTATTATTGAGAAGCAATTCCAATAAAAGACTTTGCACACAGAAACAATACATGCAAGCCACTGAAAAGTCTGCAGATGAGAAAGATAATGATTTGTTCTTGAGTGTACACCAGTTCTAATGAAATTTTGATTCCATTGACTACAAACTCAAGTCAGGTTGGCAAGCACACAAACCCTGAATTTAATCAGGCCTTTTACTGTTTGCAAAGCAGTAAATGATATGCTTGGTAAGCAGAGTAGGCAGATCTGTGTGCTGATCTCTCTGCAATGTGGCGATGTGTGCCATGCACAACTGGGCTGTGGCCACTGCTGCCAAACTCCTCTGAGTAAGAGAATGGAGCATATCAATTTACAGAAATAAAGAGAGCACATCAGACCTCAAACTTTCTGTATCCTTGGGAAAATATTAAAAAAATCAGCATCTGATGATGCTAAGAAGAAAAATACAGAGCAGAACAATGTTAGCTGGAGAAATGAAAAGAGAATCATCACCCAGAATATAGCTAAGGTAAAGAATTGCAGTGGGAATCGGGAGATCTCCAAATTAAATGGGTTTGTTTTGGATCCCTGTCCAATTCATGGTGCTTTATAGTCTAATTCTCCTTTCCCTGAAATACCACTTTCTCTGTAGGTCTTCCATAGAGAGACGCTAAGCAGTAGTACCTTTATCTGGGAATGTAACAGAGTAAACTGCCTTCCCACACAGCTGCACAGGAAAAAGGAGCAAGCACAGAGACAGGAGATGCACAGGAATGTGTCTGTCAAAGAAACCTTGGGGTTGTACAGCTGAACCTCAGAGACAATGAACCCCCGCTAATTTCTGAAGCTTTAAGAACATCTTTAAAAATCTGTGCAAAAAAAGAAATTGTTTCGCACTCTAGCCTGAGCTCAGGCTTTGTGTGCCTGTCTGTATTCTTCAGTTCCTGACTGCAACAGTAATGGCTTCAAGTGTCAGCACTTCTTTTATCTCTAATATTCTGCCTTATTGTCCTTGCTTACTCTGGTGGATCCCAGGTCAGGACTGCAGAGTCTGCACAACAGTCAAGGATTTAGTGCCATGTCTCCAAGGAGCTGCCAGGGCTTGACCTTCTGATCTCATAATGTACTGAAGTCATGCAGAATTACTGGATAATAAGCCTTGAGAGGTTATGTTAATCATGACTAAACACAGCCATGATCAATGATCACACTGACCAATTCAGGTACAAATTATTATTTAACATTTACCTGAACACAGACTGACTGGTGTCCTGTCTCCTTATATAGTCCCTTCTTGGCCAGAGTGCTCCTGCATGTTTCAAGGACAGTCAAATCTAGGATCCAGGGAGTTGATGGCTTGCTTACAACCTGCCATGATACAGCCATAATGGTGATGACTGTAATGCACAAATATCACTGGTAAGGGCAGCACTTTTCTGTCATCCTGTAATTAGCCCGCAACCTTGTATAACTTTTTCTATGGGTATCTTTTTAGAAAGGCATGATCAAACATCCAATCTTCTTTCAAGGTTGGATCAGATTCTCAGAGGAGTTTTGAGCACCCAACTCAGCCAAATGGGCATATAATTACACCTAAAATCTATGAAATTTGTTGTGGCATTCAGCAAATGTTAAGGCAGTGCCTGAGAGACAGAGGCGGTAGTCTGTGCGGTTTGGAAGGCTTGTTCTGATGGGGCTGGAGCTCATTTTAGGCTCTCCTTCTCCTCACAACTATGTGTTGAAATAATTAATCCCAGCAGTGGTGGAAGTGTGTATCACAGTGGGAAAGCCTGTATCCATCGGGGGAAGGTTATTTATGCAGATTCCATTAGAAAACCTGTCCCAGAAATTTGCAGTCTGATATTGCATGTAATCCATTTGGATGTCATGTTGGTAAAATATGAAGCTCTTCCCCCTTACAGAAATGAAAATACTGCACTTCTACCTTACTTTCAGTTCCTGTGTGTTTCAAAACACAAAAACTCACAAGAAATATTCAGCTATTCATCTGTCTTGATAGGATTTGCATCCAGCAGTGAGATGGCACAGGCAGTCTCAGAAACAGGCATTGTTCTGCCCCTCGTGCTGCTGGAGGCTGGGATGCCACAGCAAAGAAGTGATCAGCTGCAGGAACATGGATGGAGAATTTCAGGCTTTGAGTCCCTATCATTACCCCTCAAGCGACAGTAAAGCAGATACCCTAAAATCACCTGCCATGGATTTGTGTGCACACACTTTCCTGTGTAACATTCATACCTTACTTGCATCTGGACTTTAACATATGTGGAGTTTAAGCGGTGCCCAAAAGATGGCACTGTTTATTTGTGCTTTTTTCATTCTTAATTGTATACCCTCTTCTAGGCTGGCATATCATCTGACAAAATTAAGACAGGACTTATGTACTCTATAGAGAAAATCAGTACAAATCAAGCTATTGCTGCAGCATGGCCTTTCCTATAACCTTTAATGTGCAATATTTTAATGGGAACGGGCACATTGATGCTGTGTAGAACTATAACTACAAAGCAGTTGCCCTTTTATTTCCATCTAGCATTTTCACCGTAGATGTTTTGAACTCATACATTTCATTTAATGCCTGGTGAATGAAGATTGTGCTTCAGTCATTTCAAAGGAGAAAGAATTATTGACAAGAGGAGGATAAGAACCAGAGTGGTGCCTTGAAGGTCCCTGAAAGTGAGCCTGTGCATCTCTGCCTGTGCAGTAATTATAATCTGTATTCACTGAAAAAAACCCACCTAATGCCAAATAGCATGACAGCCAAATTACAGTGAATCAGTTGCCCACATTTTTGTTGAAACAGCTAAATCCCAAGTCCTACCTTAACAGCTTGCTGCAGCCATAGAACAAGAGCAAATGTGGAAATACAGTTTACCTTGCAGCAATGAATTTAATGAAAGGTTTGCTGGTAATCATAGCAAATGACAACATTAATCCCCATATCAGCTGTCAGGTTTCTCCAGGCCTTTAAAACCAGAAGGTGTGCCAAACAAGCTGTAATAACAAAACTAGTATTACTAAGACCTATGATAATGCCTTATTTTATTAAATCAAATCTATTTGCAATCTCAGCATGGGAGTCACTTCACCTAGGGCTGACATCCGGCCATTTTCAAGCTAACAAAGTTCAGATGTCAGAATACCTGACAAATGGCTGTGATGGCTTTTGACACCACATTTCCCCAATCCAGCTCAATCCAATCCAATCCAATCCAATCCAATCCAATCCAATCCAATCCAATCCAATCCAATCCAATCCATGTTACTTGTGGCTGCTGTATGAAACCAGAGGGTACCAACCAGCGATGGCCCAATAGGAAAAAAAAACTCCATCGCCTCCATCCCTTGCCAGATCCTCCCTTAGGCCTGGTACCTCCTGCAGTGGATATAGCTGCTCAGTGGAGATACAGACAGAGAAAATCTGCCTTGATGCTGCTCCCCAGGCTGCAGAGCACCAGTCCAGGAGTCAGCTGAACAAATATCCCTCAGACATAAATCTCGAGACTTGACAGGTATAAGTGGGTCATAGCTACAGCTACACAAACATTTTCTGGTCTCTCAGACCTCCATGGAGCTTCAACAGGAAGCAACCTCCCTGTCCAAAATATATTTATTCATCATCTGTGTCCTCTTCTGCACTCCATGATATTTCCTGCTTACCCTTGCTCCTGACTCCACACTTGCTCAATGCTATGTGTATGTGGATTTTAAAGTGTGCTGGGCTCAGATGTGCAGAATTAAAGACACTTGGCTGCTTAAAACCAGCCTCCTCTGAAGCAGTGTGTGAACAGAGAGATGGCTTGTGCTCTGGTGGTTGCCTCGTTGGATGGGCCTTGCTTTCCAAGCTCAGGAGCCCATCAGCCTGTGTGAGATGTAGAAGATGAAAGGCAAGAAACACAGGCAGGTTATCTTAAACTCCACCTCTCTTTTGACTGGCGGGCTTCTGAGCACCTCTGAGACAAGGAGATTGAGTAAAGCTTCCTTCTGAGTCCCTCCTCAGCATGAAGAAATTTGAGGCCATGATTCCTCAGGAAGGGTCCTGTCCATCAAGAAAGGCTTTGGCTGCAACTACCCAGCTGAAAAGCCTTGAAAAAAGAAGAGATATTCAAGCCTCAGTGTTTTAGCTCTCATCCACAGTGAACTGGGAGTTCAATGAACCCCAAAACACCCACCCAAACCCCCACTCTGGCAGCTCAATGAACCCCAAAACACCAAACTCTGGGTCCTAGAAGCTGCATCAGCAAACAGAAGATACAAGTCTGATTTTTCAGGCTTTAGTTCCAAGAGTCTCTGGTATTGCATGTGTTTGGTTTTGGGCATCTGTTTTGTTTTGTTTGTTTGTTTTAACCAGGTTTTTCTAACTGGATGTTCCTGATCTGTCCCACAATGCTTACAACCATTGAGGGGGTGCCTGGCTTTCGCAAAGAGCTGTTGATGCTTTGTTATTTGTACTTTCAATTAAATACATAGATAATCCCAAAAGAGTTGACATTTGGGTTACATCTGGATGCTCAGTTACAATCATGGGTGGCAAAATTTGTGCTCATAATAATGACTATTGTTTTTGAGAATTTACTTCCACATAGAGTTATAATAAAAATGATATATTAGCTAATTTGTTCTTGTGTTGAGAAGATCCTTTGCCATTCAGGGAAAATAGGTTCCTTTTTTGGGGGTAGTGGGGATGGGTATTTTTTGTTTCAATGACAGTTTCAAGAATCATATGGGTACTGGAAATAAAACCCAAAACCTTTTTTTTTTTCTTTTTTCTTTTATTTTTTTTGCTCCTTGTATCTTCACTGTAATAATAAGGCATCAGAACTCATAATTTAGCTAACAATTTTGATGATGCTACAATGGGTAGCTGTAGCTTGCTGTTCATCTATCTGGGCTCTGCAGAACTGAGAACAGTGAGCATTTGATTGTGTCAGATAGATCTTGGAAGGTACAAATGGGCAAATTTCCAAAGTAATGCAGAATTCAGTACTGATGGGAAGTGGATGTCAGTGCTGAAAACTTCAGCCACAGACAGCAGATCCATGCAGCAGCATGGAGGCATTTTAAACTCACCCAAATCACCGCTATTTAAGGAGGTGTTTTTCTTGGAATGATTGTTTCAAGGGTTGGTGTAGCTAGGCAGCTATGAGCTGGCTGTGCACACAGCAGGATGTGTCAAGGTGGTTCTGGCACTGCTCCCATCCCAGTGCCTGGGGGGTGAATTTCCCTACCCAGAGGCAGCTTCCCCAAGGCAGACCTGGGAGCTCAGTATGGGGAAGGCTTGTGGAGGTGGCTGATTTTGGAGCTAGATACATGCACGGGCAGACTGGCTTGCTGGTGGTGGGTAGCAGCAGAGGAAAAACAAGAAGGGATGTTTGCCTCAGGAAATGCATGCCCCAGGAGCTGGCATGCGCCTGCTCCCGCCCCTCAGCATGGCTTCCTCAGCTCTTCCAACTGCTGCCTTGTCCTCTTGGAGCCTCCTCTCATCACCCCAGATCCTGGAGCTGGGAGCAGGGCTGGGACAGTGGTGGTGTGTCTTTGACCTTGCTGTTCCATGACAAGGCCCTTGATTCCTGTTTAAACACTGAGAAGCACTGTTGCTTGACAGGCTAAATTATATTTAAACACAGATTCTCAGCAGGTCTCTTTTCTTCACTCAAGTGACAAAGACACACAGTGCCAATATCTTGATATGTTAGGTGAATCTAAGCTTAAATCTTGTCACAGGCATTGCCAAGCCTGAAAGGAGGGTTGTCTCACTCTGGGTTAGATTTCGTACATAGGCTGGACACGGGAACGTGGCCAGCACAGATGAATTTGAGGCAGGGCTGGTGTGTGGTTTGCCACATGTAGTCAGTTTTTACTGGGCACTGCCTTCTTTTAGAGTATGTGCTTCAGTGACTCACCTTGTAAATCAGCTGTGGTTATAAACTGCTTCCTGATGAAATCCATCTTTTTTTTGGGCTACCACGCCATAAGGTGCCCTCTGTCCAATCCATGCTTCATTTTCAGACAAGTTTTCTGTTTCTTTCTTTTGAGAGTGTCTTTCTCCTCTGACACCAGATACTGAAAGGATTGTTTTATGTCATATCTACCCTCTCCAAATAAGCAGCGGTACTCACAGGACTGCCCAGCAACAGCTGGATGGCACAACCATTCCCTCCTGCAAGCACTGCCTCCCAGGGAAGGGGAGGGCAAGGTGTATGACCTGTGCTGAGACCTCCACCAATGTCCTAGTGGCTGTCTGGCAGTAAGAAGTTACAAAACTCCCTCACCTGACCCCATCCCTGTTGAGGAAATTATTCTCATGAAAATGCATCCAATTTTCACACACCAGGGCATGAGGCATCCAAAAATTGCTGCTAAATCTGGATTACAAAGATAAAGTAAAAGAAGAAGAAAAAAGAAGAGGCATTAGACTGTCTTCTCTCTCTCTCTGCTATTTAACACTTTTATCCTCCTGAGGCTTTTTTTTTATTTCTTTTTACTATAATTCTTTAATGTGGTCTGCACTGTTTATAATCATTCTTCTTTCTCACAGGTTTAGGCTACCATTTAAGCTACTTTCTTTTACCTTAATTACCTGGTTAACTGTAATCTCTCAGGAACCATAGACACATGAGAGAGCAAGCCCTTATTATGAGGCTGTCTTCTTGCCCAGGAAAAGCTACTCACAGCAGTCTGTTTTTAAAAGCTTTATTCAGCAGGTTAGACTTAATTGCCGAAGTCAAGAAAATTCTACCATTTCCTTTCAGGTATTAGACTACAATAGAATGAAAGTCAGTGTCAGGAAAATTTTCTCTGAAAATCTGCAAGATTGGTGTTTTGTATCTTCAGTGCATTTTCAACCAGCAGGTAGTCCCAGCTGCTTGGCCTGTATGTTTCTGCTCCTAGACCTGGAAGCAATCCTCATCTCCCGTAAGCACTTTTGTGATCCTGTATCATCTCTTAGCTGAACAGCTGGGATAATTTACCCAGGAAGGAACAGACCATTGTCCTGGAAGCCTGGAGACGGAGAGGAGAACTGACAGCAGTCAGCAGAAAGGTGGTGAGGCTGCTAAGTGAATTCTCTGGCTCAGGTTGTAATAATTCGGTCCGGTCCTCTTAGGTGATAAGGTCTCTGATTTGTGAGAGCTTTGGTGAATATTCACTGCAGAGATACTCACAGGAGTAAGGAGGAAGAATCCCAGCATGTGCCAGCATAAGACACTATGTTCAGCATCTGAGAGAGCTATTATTGTTGTTTTGTTTATTGGCTTTCTTTAAATGATGCTTTGGAAAGTCTTCATGGGATGCAACTGTGCCTATCATTGCAGAGTTGTGGGCAGGAGTAGGCAGTGCTTTTCGGCAGAAACAACAGAAATGAGCCTAATAACCACAAAATACCTCCTAGAGCAAATAACTCACCGAAATTTCCATTCCAGACTAATATTTTGAAGTAACTGGAGATCATTTCCTATAATGATCATCGCCTTTTCTGGTGCTCAGAATGACTCGGAACCAGCTGCAAGGCTTCTGTGGTACTGCAAGCAGTTGAAAATGTATCTTTTGCGCAAGCAGCCACTGCACAGTCACAAAATGACTTGTACACTCTCAGCATCTCTTTCTGTGATCCAGCCTTCACTGCTTGGAAGCTATTTGTTGCTAAGGTCTCAATGTCTGACAGCCCAGGATGTGCTGGGCTTCTGTTGATGTGTTGTTAATGTTACCTCTAACACCCATGCCCACATCCAGAAAGACACTCAGGTACTTCAGGTGCCACACAGGTCTAACTGAGGCATGGGCAATGTGTCTAACCCCTCCTCAGAAGTGAAGACTCCAGTGCTTGCCCTTTTGCCCGGCTTTGGCAGTCCTGCTTGTGTCCATTTTCAGAGCTGCTACATTTTGAGCTGTGTGTGGGATTAGTCTGCAGTTCCTGTGGGATCCATAAAGGCTTTCTAGGCTTAAACTCCCTGACAAGCAGACAGGTTTGGTATATTTGTTACTAGCACACTTAACTCACACTGGGGAGACTGGTTTCTGTTTAAAGCAGAGAAAACACTGCTACATCTTTGTTTATTGAGCTCACAGAATGGTGAGCCATCAAATAAGCTTTTGTTCAGGGGAAAGGGAAAGTGACATCCACCTTCTGTTACTGACTGAGGTGGTAAAATTATGTTTCTGGTGTCTCCATAGAGAAAGGAGTTGTACATTCTTCTCCCACCATCCAGGGTACTATGAGAAGTTTCGTGTTTGGAGCAAAACAGGAGAAAGATGAAAACCAGATCGTTTTGAAACTGAAACTAAAAGAATTGTGAGACTAAAGGGATTCTTTGCAAAATCACCTTATAATAAGGGCATTCACTGGCAAGTGCTTCTTCCTTCATTCCCAAAATAGCTAATGTATTTTTATTGCAAAAGTATGCAACATAAAATTAATGCTCAGGAACATGGCTTTTCCCTCAGCAAGTGAACTCTGTGGACATTAGGCATAAAGTTTTTTCCATTCTATGAATCTCCCATTCCTTTCTGGATGATGGTTGAGTTTCCAGAGAGGAAAGATCAATGCTGTCAATGTGGTGGCTATGGGCCCTCCCTGCAGCAGGTGTGAGCTGCTGTTGGATGCAATTCCCTGGTTTGTGACCCTCTTGGTGAGCTCTGTGATGTTTCAGGCACGCTGTGCCTGGCTGGGAGGGGGAATTTCTCTACTCGGGAGCAGCAGCTGTGAATGCATGATGTTAATGCACCAGGTCTGCTCTGCACCATTCATGGCTGGTTTAGGATTTTATCTTCCATGAGTCTGCCTGGTAGCCAGCTATTGCTTGGCTTCCTCTTCTGTTGTCTTTGGTTAATGCACTACAGTTTTGGCCTGTTCATTTGTACATTCCTTAATTTATGTGAACTCCAGGGAGAACAAAAAAAAAAAAAAAAAGGCCCTTCATTAGTCAATGTTTGTACAATGTCTTGAAAATATAAAATGGTGCACAAACGATGAGTGCTATTTACTTCAGAGCTAATTTGTCAACCTTTTCTTTATTTCAGGAGCCTTTGGGTTTAGCTGTTCATTTGCTTAATTGCATCTCAGGCTTCCAGTCAGAAATCCTACACACACAGCAGTTATGCCATGCCTCGGGAAGAAAACATTAGAGATGAGGTTACTGACTCACCAGCCACAGTGCCTTCTCCACTCAGGTTCTGTATCCCTCCCTCCATTTAGCCCCCTGTCCTCAGTTCTTCCCACCATCTCCCACAGGTACAGCTAATATAATCATTGGTATCACAGATTTACATCATAATAATATTAATACTTTCTTCTCTCATGTGACTTATTCCTCTACCTACTCATTATGTGTCTCCTTGGTGCTTTTTCTAATTGTCTCGGCCGCATCCTTGAATAAGATTTGCCTCATTGAGAGTGTGCTGTAAATGATATGTTTTGATAAATTAAGTAATAATCAGAAAAAAATTTTCAATATTCTGTAGATTTCCATTAACTTACAGCTATAGCGACACGATTTGCTGTGCTGCAGTTCACACTGAGTTAGCCTTGTTTTCATTAAAAACCTCATTATTTAGAGATTTATAACTCAACTATAGAAATTTGCCCTAGGGTGAAACTTGACTGTTTTTAGCTCAAAAAAAAATACTTAAAAAAAGTAATTCAGTTTGTATTTTGTGACTTTTTAAAGAAAATAATTCCATCTGTTTTAAGCTTTCTGTGTAGTGTAACTAAAAATAGCCTCAATTTCAGAAATGTGCAATTAGTTATAGTAACAACAATAATTGTTGTTAATACAAATCCTACTTATGTAGAGAAGATAGCACTATAGGGTCAAGACAAGAATGGAATTGGGGTATTTACTCACAAGAGTGTGTAATGCAAAAAGATTAATTGTTCCTACTGCACTATGCTTCCCTCTGGAATATTGCAGGAAAATGTATTGAAGGAATCAAGGCATGGTGGATCACAAAATACTTGCCATGGTGGTTTCTCATAGCTTTTCCTGGAGATTTGGATCACTGTCTGCACTAATTAGTGCCTTTGCCACTCTTCATTCCTTTAGTTTTATTTGGATAATTGAAAAGGAGACAGAAGTTTTGGAACAGGACCAGCCAACTGTTAAGGAATGATCAGTCTCAGAGTGTCTGGGCTGTTCTGGTAGGCAGCTTACAAACACAGAAACAGGCACAGTATGAAAATCAAGACTGTAAATGCCAGTTCAGAGTAAGTGTGAGGCAAGTATATTTTTGGGATTGTGAATTTATCAGTATCCTGTTCTGTCTGATATAGAGTAGCTGGTTCACAGGGATTTATAGACCTCCTTCATGCAGAGCCTCAAAGCACTCCAACAATGGAGTTCTAGATCCTAAAACACAGAAGCAGTGATGAGATTGAGAGATCTAAATATTAATATTCTTATTTAGTGCAGTTCATTGACACTGCAAATCCTTCTGAGTGCTCCAAGTCTCTTGGGAGAATTTGCTCATGTTTGGGGATCTGAACTGGAGACTATTTAGAAAAGTCTAAGTTTTCATTCTGGCCCTTTCCTAGCCTCACCTGTGTTAACCAAAAATAGTTTGCAGTGTTTCATATTCATTTGTTGACTGTAGTTTCAGAGCCTGTCATACTTAATATTATGTATGCAGCAGACTCAGGGTACACTTGTTTGAGGACACACGTTCAGCCAATTTGAGCTCACAAATAAGAGTTTTGTGTTCCTACTTGGGTGGGTAAGGTCATTTATGCACAACAAAATGCGACCACTAATTATAGAGACTATCTTAAAATTTGGTAAAAGGCACTTTTTCCCCAGGCAAAGAACTCACTGGGCTCTGTGAGTTTTGAACATTTAACCTGCAGGAGAAAGCTGATCCTACACAATGTAAGACCTTGCTGCTTTTTTATATCAAGTATAAAATATAGGAGCTGCAGTTTTACCATCTACCATATTCCCAGGCCTACTAGAACGAAAATAAAAAGACTTAACATTTTACATAGATGCAGTAGCTAATCCTGAGGGCTGTGTCTTTGAGTTCCTAATACACTCTGGTCAGCTTTTTGGGTCAGAATAGCTCAAAACCAGCCTTGTCAGCAGAAATTGAGGAAGAACTAGTTATCTTAGCAAATAATGAGAATGTCTTGTCTCCATCTGTGTAGCAGATTAATGCTACCCAAGTGGAATGGACTTGGAGATTGTGAGGAGAAGTAATGCTTGAGACTGAAATTTTAGTAATGAAATTTTTAGAAATAGTAGTTCACCAGGCAGTTTGTACTATGTACATACATGATATAAAATAAACACTGATAGCATTGGGATATAAACTTCATTTCAGTGTTATATAAACAGTAGTAAAACAGCTTTTTCTGAAACCAGAGCAAGGAGTAGATTGCTTTTAAGTAGTGTTTGGGATTGATGCTAGGGAAAAGAAATACTCAAATGAAAATTATTGATGCAATGAAGAGAAATTCAGATATTATTTTCTATCTCAGCCTATTTTTCAGGCAAAGTTAGAAGACAACATTCTCTGGGCAAGTGAACACTAATTGTATATTTGGGGTTCAGTTTTCAAACAGGCATTTTCTGTCTCTACTGATTCCCACTGAAGTTAATGTCTTTGTTTTACTGAATGCCATTGACTTAAGGGACTTAAGAGTAAGACATCTGTGATGTCAAATTCCTTCACAAATACTGCTTTTCAGGATGAAAATTCAGTTTTTTGAAGGTGTGTAGGAACATAATTTGCTCTAATCACCTGAATATTTCTGAGGATCTGGACTAACTTACCTACCTGCACATGTAAATTGTTAACTACAAATATTGTGCCACCTGAAACAAGGAAGCAATGTCTACCTGTTTTTAAGGATTGTTCTAAGGGGAGAAAAGAAGCAGCAATATCTAAAATAGGCCGATAAAAGGAAACTGTCTGAATATGGCTTCAATAGCCCAATTCCTAGGGCCATTCAAAGCCCACTGAACTCACAGGAAGAGAATGCTGGACATTTAAGCAACAAAAAGAAAGGAAAGATAGAAAACAGTTTGACTTCTTTCTATGTTATCATGCAGATTTTCTAGTTAATTTAGTCAGAGGCAAGTAACAATGAGTATTTTTCAGGACTGGATCTGCACTGTTTCAGTGAACTGTAGGGACTTGGGCAACTGCATTAGTGACATATCTGGCCTGTGGGCTTTGTAATGGAGTGACTCGGCTCCTGATCAGAAGAAAACAGTGAGGACTGTCACCTTTGTCATGGGAAGGCAGCTTTGGAAAGGCAAACGTCTGCAAGGCAAACACTGTAATTAAGATAGATGCACAGCAGCCCTCTGTTTCTGCAGGCAGTGGCAGAAAGGACCAAAGAATTCCTCCCAACACCCACACTTCTCATGCAAAATAAATCAACAGAGCTTAGGAAGCGAGGTTCCTGATAAATCCTCTGGATATGGTGTCTGCCTCACATGAACCACGGGCCAGCTTTGTGCACAGCACAGCATTGAGGCAGAGCAGCCTCTTCAGCAGGGTGGCCTGCCCCAGCAGCCTGCTCCTCTCTGGGGTCTCACAGTCACAGATGGGAAATAATTACAGTTGCAGAAGCAGCTACAAGTCTTCCTAATGTGTATAAATCCATCTGCGGATACACTGTAAGCTCCATACATACCAACAAAAGCTTGTATGTGGGAATTCCCACAATTGTGTTCCCAACAGCCTGTTCTTAGGAAGAGAAAATGAGAGTATTGCAGAATCTCTGAATCCCCCTGCTCGTACAGCTGCTTCAAGCACACGCCAGAGGGCAGCTGCGGTTTTGGCATCTTCCTTCCCTTTGATGGGACCCATATCAATCACACAGGCCTGGGATGTGTCTGGCTCTTAGGGGCACAGGGGAGAGCAATGCATTTGGATGGGCTCCTTCCACTGAGGATGGTGGGAGCCCTCGCTGAGGCAGCAATGCTGCCCTCTTTGCATTCCCTGTGCTCCATGGAGCTGGCTCACCATCCAGGTTTGACAGCTCCACCTGGCAGCCAGAGCCAGCTGGAACTCTTTACTTTCCTAAGCAGAGAAGGTGCCCTCCCATGCCACCCCCTGCTCAGGGCAGCTCTGCTCACCCAAAGGAGCATAACACAAGAGGGAGATGACAGTGGAAGAATTGATGCATCTGAGAGTCAGACAATACAGGACAGAAGATGGGTTGTATTTTTTTCTGAGTAGGCAGTAAATTGATGATTTTTTAAAAGATGATTTTCAGTTGTTGGCCTGGATGAGGAAACAGGGTAAGATAGAGTATCAGGCAGATGTTGCATGATTTGCTGACAAAAAAGGATGTTTTCTGATAGAGCCCTAATTAAAGACTTGGCAGCAAATTGCTTATTAGATGAGAAATGAGATGCTTCAGATGGAAGGCAAAACACCTTGTCATATTTCTCTGAAGTGTCAAAATACAGATCAGTGACTGAGTGTCTAAGCTCTGTTGTGCAGCTGATCACAGTCTGTTCTAAGGAGACAATATTTTCCTTGTCATGGGAGAACTCTTTCAAAGACCAGCCACAAACTTTCTAACCGGTAGGACATACAGAGGATCTCCTTGTAGCACATGCCTTGCAGTGACTCAGCTGTGGAGGGAATCTCGTGCTTAAGAAGATGACAATGTGTCCATCTGCCACATGAGACTTGTGACAGCAACAGTGATGTGTAATATTTTTCCTGGGTATGTCTTAATGTCCTCTCACCCAACATGTACCCAACATGAGAGGGCAGATTCCGGTAGAATTGAGTAATTGAGTAAAAATTTAAAAAGATGGAAAGGGAAATATATGAGAAATGTTTTGAAGGGAATCACAGATCAGTTAAGAGTAACTAAGCAAGGTATTGTTCTGTTAAATTATTGTGACAGTCCGAAAGCTGAGTCAGGATGATTATAACAGCCAAATATTACAGAACAATTAGTATGATAGATAAAAATCAAATGTATATATGGGATAACAAGACCAACCCTGCTTGGAGTTTCTGGGGCAAGGAAAGATAGCCTGGGGGGATGATTTGGGGTCCTGGACCCTGGGACGAGGGAACCCTCAAGGGGTGGGCATGGACAGTCAGGTCATCAGTGTCCCCAGGGTCCCGG
Source organism: Calcarius lapponicus (assembly GCA_039654755.1). Taxonomy (NCBI): domain Eukaryota; kingdom Metazoa; phylum Chordata; class Aves; order Passeriformes; family Fringillidae; genus Calcarius; species Calcarius lapponicus. The sequence goes on along the minus strand of CM077462.1, from coordinate 42,049,832 downwards.
CAGGGATTTAGAGCTGGCTCTGAGCACAGCAGAGACAAGAAAATGCAGTTGTTCTTGTACCTCTCCCTGTCACCACCCACATAAATGCTTTATCCTCATGTGTGTAAATATTTGCCTGAGAAGCAGCAACGTCATTATAGTTAAGGCTATTTTGATTTGAGCCTGTCACAGGGAGACTGTTCAACCCATACAATTGGAAAAAACAGGTGAAGCTATTGATCAGCCTCTCCTAGATGTCATTGAGCCAAGCTGTACCATCTGCATTTAGTCCTGCTGACTTGTTCTATGAATATTTCTCTTCAGGCCATTCCTCATCCGGGTACTTTTTGCCTGTATGCTTACTGGTTGTTGACATTTTTGGCAGTGATAGACATCTGTGTTGCAGGGATCTGCTGTTACTAGACAAGTTCATTAAGTGTGAATGAGAGCTCCAGAAATGCCTTGCTGAGTTACCACTCCTCAGCTACAGCAGCCTGGTGGAGGTGTCTTGTCCTCTACTCCTACCTGATAAACTTGCTTCCCAGTGAGTGGTGATCTAATGGAGAATTTCTGCTTGTAAAACATAATAAACTGCAATATTCACTAAATATTAATGTATGTTAATATTCACTAAATATTAATGTATGTTTTCCAAAAGGGCATGGGGTATTGCTTCCTGAAGTCTCTTCCATCCATCAGTTGAAGAAATGGTAAGATACATGGTTGGAATTTAAAACTCAGCAAGCTTAAGATATTAACAAGCAACTTATCAAGACCTGTGATGAGTTTATCACTGGTGGTTTTTTGGGGTTGAAGATTGGTTTGGGGTTTTTTTTGTTTGTTTTAAAAATTGTATTTTACTTCAAAGAGAATTTGAAGCTGGACATGCATGACAGAGGCAAGACTGAGATGCCTTCTGGAACAAATGCAAGAAAACAGAAACAGAGAAAGAGAGATGGAAAGAGTTTTGACAGTACAAAAGTGAAAGTCAGTACTGTTAGCAAGAACTCAGTATTATTAGCAAGAATTTCTGGTATAAATGATGCTCATCAGTTAGAAATGAAGAAAATCTGACTGGATAAAGCCCTGGACAGCCTGGGCTGCTCCAACAGGTCACATAGTACAAAGTAGACCCTAACTCAAATTGAAGGCTGGACAAAAGGTCTCCCAAGTCCAGCTTCCAGCTTGAATTATTCTCTCATTTGTATGATTCTATGATTCTATGAAAGAAAATACATTGATATTTGAGCTGGTTATGTGGTGTAAAGTGGGGATGTGGATTCAGGCTCCTAAATCTCAGCATCTGCAATATATGTGCCTCAATGAGAGGTGGATTGCTGAGGTCCTAAAGTACGCAAGGAAGATCAAGTTGTTACGGAAAATGGAGTCTGCAGAGGCTCATTTAAGGTTGAGATTAATAGCTAGCTAGGTGCTGCTGACTGTAATATAGACCCACACATACAGACACATAAATTTTGGAGTCTGGTTCTGGAGCTGCATGCCATCAGTCAGTACTATGATTTGGCCATGAAAAAGACAAATGCACCCTCAAGTGTGTTGCACAAAATGTGCTTTCTAGAGATAAAGTCCCAATGTTATTTCACTAGGTCTTGCTACCATTTCTCTTTTAATTGTAGTTTATCATATTTAAGATTAATGATTGAAGAGATAAAGGCTACTGAAATGATCAGTGGAATTTAAATCTTACAAATCTTACAGTAGAATTTGAATCAACCAAAATCTTACTATCCGCAAGGGACTGAGCTGTTATTAGACTTGTTTACTGTACCAAACTGAGGACTATACTTTCTCTCTCTAAATGCTTCAGGAGTCAAAACCACAAAGCATCGAGGCAACAGTGCTGACATGAAATGATTTAACCATCATTTGTTTGGGGACTAGATAAAACTTTATTACCAATCAATATTTTTCTTAGTGTCAATCCAGCATAAGCATGCAAAAATCCTTACAAACTGTGGTTAGGTAAAAAGTGATTAAGAGTTAAAATTCTTTGGTGTTAATATAAAAAGACAAACAAAAGTCTCGTTTTTAATTTACTAGTATTCTTACACATCTTTCTTGCCCTGGAAAAGCAAGAAAATCAACAGATTTCAAAGGCATGATCCCAAGAAAAGCTCCATGGTGCCTTTAGTTACATCACTTAATGCCCCAGCTGTTAATAGTTGGATATTTATTACATAAATATCAGAATATGTGTATCCTCTTCTACTTTTCAAATGTAATTTCCATATTTTTGGCAAGCTTATGGGATAATGACCCTACTAATAACTTTAAAAATTCCTTTGTGTTATTGTTTTTAACATCATAAATATCTTTATACAAACTTACTATCAACCACCTTCTTCAGTTTCTAAACTCATTCCAATACAACAAAATAATGCATTGCAAGTATTATGTTTTTTAAACCTTTATATGAATAACAAAAATGAAATGACATCTTCTGTGACAAAAAAACCCAAAAGTTAAAAAAGGGAAAATTTATCAGTATCGGTAGTATTTTTCCAATCTAGGCACTTTCTTATTTTTTTTACAATAATAACCACAACTTTGGTTTTGCTCTGCACTGGAATGTTCTTTTTTGGCAGTAATTCTCATTCATCTTGGATAATTAACCAAAATTCTTCCTGTTTGTTTCTCTGGTCATTGCCTTGCTGTTCACCATTGGCAAACGCTGCTCCTCAGTTGTACATTACGTCTATACCTGCAAATATTTGAGGTCCAAGGTAAGCCTTGCAAACCATGAATTGGACTTAAGATGTTTAAATTTTCATAACACATCAGGGGTGGCACTGCACTTGCACACATTTTTTGTAGGTTCTGTTTTTAGCAAGACCACTAAATGGGCAGTTGGTAGCTACATAAAAATACCTGTATTTGGCCCAAATGTTGGTAAAGACATTGGGAATGACGCATACAGGACTTTTTAGTTCAAACAACAACAAATACTGTTGGGATGGGGTGTAGCAGCTCCCAAGACCCCAACGTTCTTCAAGATGTTTTTTTGTTAAAATGGTATATATTTAATTATCATTCTCTTTTTATGGAAATATATGTGTTTCATTAGTTGTTATATTTATTAACTTATTAACCCGATTTTCTGTTTCATTAAACAGGTGGGCTATTTGATACATAATTAAACTATGAAATCTTAACTTGCCATCAACACAAGCTACACTCTTGATTTTGTGCATTATTTCATTTAGATGATCTAAAACATTTACCTCCTAGTGCTAAATTTTAATTGGAGGTTTAGTTTGGTTTGAAAGTACACAAACCAATGCTATGTTGTTTTCATTGACCAAACATGTATTTTAAGGTTTCTTATACAAAATTTTGGAATACTTTAGTAAGGGAGATAGCTTTTCCCACTTTCAGCTATGGGAATATGCAAATATAGCAAAGTTAGCGAAATCAGACCTGTGAAAAGTGCAATGTAAGTTTTTGTGGCTTGGCCCCAAGCTTTTGAGAGTATGAACTGCAAATATAGCCTGACCTCTGAAAAAGCTCTCACAATAAGCACTCTTTCCTAGTTCAGAAACTTATAGTCAGTCTCCAAATGTATGGGGACAGAAATAAAATGAATAAATTTGAGCTGGAATTTTTCTTCATTTTCTGAATGACAGAGCTACAAGGCCCTGGAATGAATTGCCAGAAGAAATGCTGAGAAGAGACAAGGTTGCTTTCTTAGAAATAGAACACAATAAGTTTCAGCTTAGGATATTTGGTTCAATTGTCCACAAAACCGAGATATCAGCTTAACATTTCTCACCTGGTTCTGTGTTCTCTGTTCTGAATTCAGAAAAATCCTTTTGGTTCAGTTCTGTACAAGTCAGGCTCACACACTGTGGTCCCTCTGGACTAAGAGGTTATGAATTGTGTTAAATAGCAACATCTATCACTGTCATGTTACTTCTAAACTGCTTTGCTTTCTAGGATGGACAGATGTCTGTGAAGTCAGTCCTTTACAAGCAGTGGAAAAATCCACAGTAAAAAAGAACAATTGCAGAAAGTCATCTAACAATTTTCACCTTGACAGTATGTGAGTAAGCCAATGAAATGAGAAAAGTTTTTCCAGCAGCTAGATTTTATTAGATTGTGTAAGAGACTGAAGACGCCAATTTTACCTAGGCTGAACACTAATTCTTGTGGCATCCCACTAATCACCTCCCCCCAGTTTGATGAATGTCTGGTTATCATTACAATTTGTTTATAGGCTTCCACACAAAGGAGGATGTTTTGAGAGAATAAATGCTTTATTCCATTCCTGGCCCTAACAGAAACTACACCAGTGACAGCTGCTCTCAAAGAAGGAAATTGTTTTGCCAGTTATAGCCAGTCAGGAAGGAAGCCAACTAAAACCTCTTATAAACACCAATGAGACTAAGTATAACTGGTTTATTCTGCTTACTATAGTGAGGTCAGCTTTTCCTGTCCCATTTTTGAAGAACTTCATGTCTATTGGGCAGAATGGCAAGATTTCACCTAGCTGTACTGCAAAATACTATCTGAGAATTTAACGTTCAGAATTTAAGTCTTCACTGCAGTAATTTTTCTTCTAGTCAGTGAAAGAAATTGACTCTATAAAAGGTTCACAGGGATTAGCAAACACTTAAGATCCTCCTTTGTTCTGTTGTTGAGCATCCATGTGGCTCCTACTTCAAAAAGTTTTCCATCAGCATTTTGAAGTGCTTTTCATTGGAGTCTTTATCATGCAATGGAAAGCTGCTTATTTATAAGTAGCAAGCAAATGACAAAACATCGGAATAGATGTGTAGGATGGTGGGAGAAAAGTCTGCCTGTATTCCAGAATTCTCAGTGCAGATCCCTCTTCCACAGGGGTGGCACTGTGCACCATCTCCACTAGAAGCTGGAGGTTGGATTCAGTATGAATAGAGTCTGAGGGAACAACTGGGATTTGTTTCAGAACTCAAATCAAAGGAGGCTGCAGATTTAGATAATGCTAAAAAACAAAACATTCAGTTTTTTTCATTATACAGAATGATAAACAAAAAAAGAGAAAGGGAAAAAGAAAGCTTGGTCTGGTACAGAAAAAATGTTTCATTTAGTTTTTAATAAAGGCAAACCAATTCAAAGGCTCATGTACAAAAGCACCACCCTCCTTGGTCAGTGGTGTGGGCACTCAACAAGGCTGCAGGATGATAATAGAAATACTTTTGCTGCCTGATAGGTTTAAATCTGAGTATCCCATGCCTAAGAACAATGCCTATGTAATATGATGGACACACTGGGAAGGTACTATTTGAATAAACAAGAACCCTTGCTTGGAAATTGGGTTTGAAACCCAATGTATTTCTTTGGCACTTTGCACAGCAGGTTATAAGTTCATTCATGCACACAAAATGTATCTTTTTCTTTTTCCTACAGCCTGGTGAACAAAATACTCAAGCCAAGATTCAGCAATTTTCGCAGGAGAAAGTAGGAAATAGCCTGGAGTACAAGAGAACAGGGCAGTCACTTAGAAAGATCCAAGGTCCTTTTGGGAAAAGGTGCAATCCAAATCCAGTTTTGCATGCTAAATGCAACTCTTTAACTCTAGAGTAAATGGGAGAGGAAAAGGCTAAGTCCCACAGGACAGAAATGTTCTACTTAACTGCAGTTTTCATACATCCCAAACTTACACACAATTTTTCATGTTTTATACATTTTTGTGTTTGTGTTCCTAATGCCTGATACTTATTTATGGGGCCTGGCAGTCTTGTGGTTTTTTTTTTTGGTTTTTTGTTGGGTTTTTTTTCTTGTAAAGGTATTTTCATAAATTTTTTGCTCATTGATCTGCACAATTCTGTTCCTGCACTTACTTTTAGAACTGTTTTTCTCCATTCTAAACACAGAAAGAAGGTACAGATGTGATTTTTAGAATCAAAGGCCCAGAACATTACAATATAATATGATCAACAGCATCAAACAAAAGGCTGTTATCTAGAAGCTGAAATACAGGGAGTGTTGTCCTGACTAATGGCAGCTGAGGTGAGGTAATACAGGTGTCTTGGAGACTGTGAGACTCAGAGAAAGACAGTTAAGCCTTGGTAAGATTATAAGACATCATTAATGAATTACAATAATATAGTAAGATTTGGTTCTGTCTTTCTTCCTAAAGATGCTGATCTTCATACTTCAGGATTTGGACCATAGCCCAACTATTTTCTTCTCCAGAAAGCAATTCCCACCCACTTTTAATGCAGAATGCTTAAAAGCCGACTGTTTTCTTGAATTAGGGCGCTTACTCCCTTTCCCAGCAGGGTCATGGCTCCTGGGGCTAGAAAAAGATTTGCTCTGTTATTTTTACCAGTATCTTGCACCATCAGGCTCTCAACTTTGCTTTGTGTCTTTGTATGTTACTGTAATAAAAACAATTGTTTATAGCATATAATTTGCAGAAGTCACCTGGGAAATTTCTTGCAGGGGCAATTCTTGTACGCATTGCAAGGGTAGTTCATTATATTCCTTCTCTTTCCTCTCTCTTTCACTCCACACTGAGATTTTCTTCACCTTTCAGAGGAAGGCTGGCACGGGAAAAGATTTAGATCCTTGGAAAGGAACTGAGATAAGAGAGAAAAACTGAGAACAACTGGAAGAGAAACTTTCAGAAAATAAAATCTTCCAAGTTAAAAAAACTGTGGTGAAGTTGGAAGCTACTTTTGAAAATACTTTAAACAATACAGAAACCCAGATTGCAAATATTTAGCAATTTTTCTATAAATATTTGGTTTGTTGTACCCAAATCCTCCTAGATAAACTGCTGTATGTATTATTTCACTCCTAATTTTCATCCAAATTTGACCAAGGTACAGAGAGGTTAGAGAAAATCTATGAAGTTATTTGCTGAATGATGACAGAGAGGGAAACAGTAAAATTCCCTATTCTCACGTTTTAAGTTACTGTTTTGTTTTTGTTGTTGCATTGTTTGGAGGTGGGGGCAGGTGGGTTGTGTGTCTTTTAAAAGATGCCAGAAGCTCACCACCACATGGAATGATGTGGTGATTACCAGGAGAACTGTGAGGGAACAAAGTAGTTTCATTCTATTCAAATGCCCTTTGGAGAGTCAAAAGGGTAATGCACAAAACTGAGGTAGGCAGAATGAGCAAAGCTTGGAAACACCAGGCCATCAGTGAATGGAGCATTTGCATGCATTGTAAGTACCCAGGAGTGGAGAACTCAAACCCTGCTTCAATCAGGGAATCTTCACCTCAAACAACTGAAGCTTGCAGGGCTGTTGCAGTCCCTTTCCACCCTCCCTAGGCAAAATGCACCCTGTTTCTTTACTGCCTATCTATCTACAAAATGATGTGAAGCACAAAACACACATAGCCCTACTGGGGGCTTAC